>FR990116.1:15000-1502500 GCA_905404275.2 Hedya salicella
CTAACCTAACCTAACCTAACCTAACCTAACCTAACCTAACCTAACCTAACCTAACCTAACCTAACCTAACCTAACCTAACCTAACCTAACCTAACCTAACCTAACCTAACCTAACCTAACCTAACCTAACCTAACCTAACCTAACCTAACCTAACCTAACCTAACCTAACCTAACCTAACCTAACCTAACCTAACCTAACCTAACCTAACCTAACCTAACCTAACCTAACCTAACCTAACCTAACCTAACCTAACCTAACCTAACCTAACCTAACCTAACCTAACCTAACCTAACCTAACCTAACCTAACCTAACCTAACCTAACCTAACCTAACCTAACCTAACCTAACCTAACCTAACCTAACCTAACCTAACCTAACCTAACCTAACCTTTTTTTTTTTTTTTTTTTTTTTTTTTTTTTGTTGACGAAGTGGAAATGCATTTACGCATCCCCCCCAGGCCCGGGGCAGGCCAAACGGGGGGGTATGTGGGACTCACCCCTCAACGGGAGGGGAATACCCACTAAAACCACTCCGGCGTTACCGTCTCTGCCGTTATGGGGACGCCATGGGGTCGCGAGCATTCTACCACGACGTCCCCCGGCGGCCCCGGCTATACTATGCCGGGGCACCCGCGCCAAAGGAGGGGAGAGTCAGCAACGCTTGACCCTCCCCCCAGACGTGTAGGGCCGTGCCATGTGGGTCCCCAACCCACTGGCCCTACTGGGGGAGTGCTGCGGCGGCGTACCGCGCACGTGCCCTCCCCCTCCGTCTACGCCGGAGCGGGTGCGCATCCGCCCTGTCTTCGCGCTCCCGCTCCGCGGCCTCCTTCTGTGCGATGACCGACTCGCAGAAGGAGGCCACCGCATCCCATTCATGCTGCCCCCGCAGCATGCCCGCCACCACATGGTGCAACGCCAATCCCCCCCCGGCGTCCCACCCGATCGCGGCGACCACGGCCCCCCTCTCGAGGTCCCAACGGTTGCACACCTCGAGGGTGTGCTGGGCCGTGTCGTCTCGATCCCCACATTCTTGACATCGGGCGCTTGGCTCCCGTCCGATGTGGCACAGGTAATGACCGAAGCATCCGTGTCCGGTCATTACCTGCGCCATCCTAAAACTGACCTCCCCAAATTTGCGGTCGAGCCACCCGTCCAATGATGGGAGGAGTGCCCCTATGGTGCGGACTCCATAGGGGGACTCCTCCAGCTCCGTTCTCCACCTTTCGCGAGCGCGCGACTGGGCCTGTCGGCGCTCTTCCCTTAGTGTTTCGGGAGCGGGGAATTGATTAAGGGCCCTACACCTCACCCGCTCCCTGTGGGCCTCGGCGAGCACCTGGGCGTCCAAGTCCCAGGGCAGGGTACCCGCCAAGGCACAAGCCGCCGCCCCCGCCACCGTGCAGTAGGCCCGTACTGCACGGATGGCCACCACTCTTTGCGGCCTCCTCAACTGGGCCCTGTTTAGTGCACCGAGCCGGTCCGCCCAGATCGGTGCGCCATACAGGGCCATACTCCGCGCAACTCCTGCGTAAAGGCGGCGGCACGCCATGCTAGGCCCCCCCACGTTGGGCAACAATCTCCCTAGCGCCGACGCCGCCGCCACGACCCGGGGAGCGAGCTGCGCAAAATGTTCTTTAAACTCCCACTTGCGGTCCAGGTGAATGCCCAAGTATTTTAGGTGGGCCTTCACCTGGACCGCCTCTCCCGCCACTGGGATGACCATTGCGGCAGGCGGCCGCCACCCCCTTCCCCCAAACACTATGGCCTCCGTCTTCTGGAGGGAGACCTTAAGCCCTAATAAACCTATACGGCGGACCATCAGGTCCGCCGCAACCGCAGCCCTTCGCAGGGTCCCCTCAAGCTCTGCTCCCCGGACGGCCACCATCGTATCATCGGCGTAGCAGTACACCGCCATCCGGGGTAGCAGGGCCCCTCTTATCGCCCAGTCATAACCGACATTCCATAAGAGGGGCCCGAGCACAGACCCCTGTGGTACCCCGCACCCCATCGGTCGCGTCCGCCGCCTCCCGTTCTGGTCCTCGTAGAGCACTACCCGTTCGGTCAGGTAGTGCTCTACAATGCGCCGTAAGTATGGAGGCACTCCGTGGTACCGGAGTGCCTCCACGATCACCCCGTATGGGAGGGAGCCGAAAGCGTTGGCTATGTCCAAGGACACCGCCACGACCCCCTCCCCCCGCTCCGTTGCGCTCTCGCAGTATGCGCGGAGGGCCCCCAGCGCATCCATGGTGGACCGCCCAGTTCGGAATCCGAACTGGCGGTCCGAAATGTTGGGGCCCTCACCCTCCAAATGTTGGACGATCCGGGAAGCAATGATGCGTTCGAGCATCTTCCCGGATTCGTCCAACAACACAATCGGCCTCCATCCGGATGGAGAATCGGCGGGACGATTCTCCTTCCGGAGGAGGCAGAGTCTACCTTCCTTCCATATTCTTGGAAACCGCCCCACCCCCAGACAATCGTCGAATAATTCCCTGAGGCGGTTTCCAAGATGTTCTAGGGCCACCGGCATCAGGCGACCAGGCACTCCGTCAGGGCCAGGGGCCTTTTTATAGGCCCTGAGCCGGTGTATGGTTACACCAAACTCACCCTCTGTAACCGGCGGCACGGTTTCCGGCTCCTGTGGCTCCTCCCGTGGGACGACCATGCGCGGCGGGGCGAACACCGGCGCAGGTGGAAATAACCCCCCCACTACCCTGTCAAGGAGCTCCGGTTCTAGGGAGTCCATGCCGGGGGCGTGCCTCATCTTATTTCTTACTAATTTGTAAGGCCGCCCCCATGGGTCCCTGTCCAGGGTGGCCAAGAACTCCTCGTGAGCGGAGTCCTTGGCCTTGGCGATTGCCATGGACAGGGCTCCCTTGGCCTCCCTAAGTGCTTCGTGGAGGAGCTCCTCTTCGGCCGCGGTATGATTTCTCCTTCGCCTGCACCGGGTATATTCCCTGCGCGCCCTATTACTAATTAGACGGAGGGCCGCCACCTCCTCCGTCCACCAGTAGACCTGTTTCCTCCCCACAGGTCGCCCCACCCTACGCATCGCCGCGTCGCACACCGAGGCACACCGAGGTGAGCGACGCGCGAAATTCCGAAGCCCTAACCTCAACGTCCGCAGCCCTGTCTGGTGGAGGGGCCCGCCACACCTCCACCATTGCAGCCTCTTCGGCTCTGTCTCTGTCCAAGGTGGCCAGGCTCCACCTTGGGAATCTATCCCCCCTACCCCGGACCCCTGGCATGGTAGGCTGGGCCTGTGTCGCTTTGGAGACCCTCATCCGAATGTATAGATGGTCGGAGAGGGTCTCGACGTTTCCCATTACCCTCCACCCCGAGGTCCTCCTCACTACGGCAGGGGTAGCGAACGTTACGTCCACTATGGACCCCCCCTGCCGTCGCACACAAGTGTTGTCCGTGCCCCTATTGAGGACCCCAAGCCCAGCCGCCACTGCCCAATCCCTGAGGGCAGCACCTCTCGGGTCTGTCGTTTGAGACCCCCAAGCCGAGCACTTCGCGTTAAGGTCTCCCAGTAGCATTACGGGGGACGGCACAGCCCTCGCAACCACCCTCCCGAGCTCGACGAGGTATTGCTCGAAAGCGAACAGCGGCCGGTTTGGGGAGAAATACACGGCTATTAGCGTGATATCCCCCCATTTGGCCGCCACATACCCATGTCCGCTTCCGAGCTTTGTAAGGGGAGGGTGGTTCCCTATCGGTGGAGCCGTCATGGCTACCAAACCGCCCGTATCCCCAACCCAATTAGGCTGGGGAGGCACAAAATATGGTTCCGCGACTACGCAAACGCTTATGCCCCACTCCGCCACGTTTTGGAGCATCAGGTCCTGTGCTCTGGCGGAGTGGTTTGCGTTGCATTGCAGCACTTCCAAAGCTTGGGTTGGTTGTGCTGACATTTATGTTTCCATATTCTGACCCTCCCCAGCCTGTGACCTACTAATCTGACGGGCGTCCTGTGCTCTGGTGGGCGCCCGGGCTCCGGTGGGGGCCACTTTACCTCTCGTGTGTGGGGGGGTGCACGACTGTCCCCCCATCACGTGGTTGGCCGGCAGCTTGGCGTGGTGGCATACCGCACACCACGCCTTTTCGGCCAGGCAATCCACCATCATGTGGCCCTCTTTGCCACATCGGTGGCACAAATGGCTCCGGTCCACCTGAGATGAACAGAGGGCCCTGGTGTGCCCCGTTCCCATGCACCTATAACACCGCATGGGGAGCGGGTCCAGGGCCTCTACGCGGGCAGATGTCCAACCCACCATTATTCGGCCCGCTGTTATTATTATACGTGCCGCCGCTATTGGGCACTTAACAATCACGGCACCAGTGCCATTTTCCATCCACCTAATGGTCCCTATCTTAACCTGTTCCGGAGAACACTTTCCCTTTGCTGCAATCTCCGTCTTGACGTCATCCTCGGACACCGACTCATCCAGGCCGGAGATTCTTAAATCCGCCGTCCTGAATGGTCGGCGAACATCCGCCACCTCCCCGACAAGCGTACGCAGCTTCTCCGCTAGGTTGTCGGCGGCTGTGCTGCTGTCCGCTCCAGGCACCTCTATTATTCGGGCCCCCGTGGCCGACTTCCTAACCTTGACATGATCAAGGCCAAACTCCGCCAACTTAAGGCTTGTAGCCTTTTTCATTACCGCGGCGTAATCCATTTCCACCTCAGGCTTCAATGTGATTACCACCGCGGTCGATTTCGGCACTGCCGGCAGCTTGGTCCTTGGTGCCGGCATGGGAACTGCCCTGGTTTCGGTTGCTGCGGACTTGGTTGGGGAAGTTTTGGCCTTCCCCTTACGCCTCACAACTTCCGTCCAACTCTGCTCCCTTGCGGGTGGGGCCGTCTTTTCCACGCTATTACGTGGGGCCGGTACAGGTGCAGGGGTGCGGGAGGGGGCAGGACTGGCCACAGCAGACGTGGGCCTTGCAGCGGCTTGCGCTGTCGGCCTTTTCGTCGAAGAGCGCCCTTGAGGGGCTCCGATTGCCGACAGTATCGGCTCAATGGCAGCAGCAGCAGCAGGACGCGGCGCTTTTGCAGTCCTCAATGTGGACTGACTTGCTGCCTTTGGAGCTGTCACCTCCGCCTTCTTGTCCGCCGCCAGAGGGGGGCGGAGTCTGGGCTCTGGTGGGAGCCGTTCTTCCAAGTTCTCCAGGCGGGTGTTGACATAATTAGCCAACGCTCCCACCTGGAGATCAATCATTTTTCCCAGACCAGACAGGAGCTCTCTTTTAAGTTCTCCAATTGCCTCGGAAAACTCATTGGCAGACGAGGAGGCTGGCTCGGGAGTCGAATCATTGTTTTTCCTCTCGGAGAAGGCCGTCCTCAAGGCCTTTGTCTCGGTTTGGAGCGCCGCCAGTTGCTCCTGCATCCTCTTATTATCGGCCCTGAGGATCCGGACCTCCTCCGATTCACCGCGGGACTCCAAACGGCTTGCGGCCTCTAATATGTCCCTACAGGCCGTATTCATCCGGCTCCAGATTGTCCCCTTCAGATTTTTGCATTTCGCAGCCTCCTCCAATATTGTTTCTGCCCCTCGCCTCGCGCACTCAATTAGGTCGTGGCTGAGAGCAACTGCCGCTTCGTTAGGGCCACACTTAGTTGCTCTATTGAGCTCCCCCTTTTTTCCCCCCTTTTTGCCCACATTGCTGGGCTCAACGTCTCTAAAAACGAGGCGGTACCCCGAAGTTGCGTCAGCTTCTTCCTCATATTCCGACATACCGGAGTCCTTCAGCTGGGCTCTGGCCGCGCTGATGCCTACGTAAGCTCCTTTGGAGCCACGTCCCCTACGCGCAGTATTTACTTTTGCCCCTGATCTGAGCGTTAAGCCGGAATCCTCTGCTTCGTCCACCTCATCATCACCCTCGGGGGTGGGTACCCTAGTCCTTTTAATTGTCCCTAGAGACCTCCTAGGATCCGTCTGGCTGTCCAAAGACATCTCAATGTCCTCAAAAACCTCCTCATCGGACGAATCCACCAATTGTAAGAGCGGACCTTCCGCTTGGGGGGGGGGTTCATCCCCCTCCTTCATTTCCCCTAGTTTTTACCGCACTTTTCCGGTCAAAAACACGAGAAAATAAACAAAAACCAAAAATATATACAAAAACGGTCAAGACCGAACCGTCAAAATATTTACAAACTTAAAAAATTAGCAGCTGTTTTGAGATAACTCACGCCTAGTTTATCTTACAAACTAGTTTGAGGTGTCCCTAGACGCCGCTTCCTACCCCCTATTTAGCACAACAATCCGTTTATTGCTATCCTATCCCGAACCGACGCCACGAATTTTTAAACGTAAGTACAAACTTACGTTTGCGGTCCGAAGCGCCTGTTGAAATAAAATAGCAATAAAAATTCGCCCCGTAACTTTTGAACCGTAAGTCCGAAAATTACGGGGAAAACTAATATGGATAGAGCTCCCCGAATGCAACTAACCTACACAATAAAAATTTACAAAATACCTAACCAAAAATATTTACAAAGCTTTTAAAATATTTACACTAAAACACACAACTTTTTTGGGTTTTAACAAAAACCACGTTTTGTCTAATAACTTTTGAACGGAATGTCTAAAAGCTATGCAACAAACGGGAGCTTGTAGAACCCAACGAAGTCTAATTTTTAAAACAAAGAACGAATCAAAACTTCCCAAAACAAAAAAGATATTAATTATTTACAGCCGAAAAATTAACCAGTCAAAAAGCCAAAATCGAAATTTCCAAAAAAGAGTGCCAAGTCGTAAGAATAAGTGGATTCAGAGTCAGTTGTAAGATTGCCGGGGTCAAATTACGTCTAACTTCCAAAAATCACTCAAATCGCACAAAATTCACCCTTTCAAAAACCTCAACCTAACCTAACCTAACCTAACCTAACCTAACCTAACCTAACCTAACCTAACCTAACCTAACCTAACCTAACCTAACCTAACCTAACCTAACCTAACCTAACCTAACCTAACCTAACCTAACCTAACCTAACCTAACCTAACCTAACCTAACCTAACCTAACCTAACCTAACCTAACCTAACCTAACCTAACCTAACCTAACCTAACCTAACCTAACCTAACCTAACCTAACCTAACCTAACCTAACCTAACCTAACCTAACCTAACCTAACCTAACCTAACCTAACCTAACCTAACCTAACCTAACCTAACCTAACCTAACCTAACCTAACCTAACCTAACCTAACCTAACCTAACCTAACCTAACCTAACCTAACCTAACCTAACCTAACCTAACCTAACCTAACCTAACCTAACCTAACCTAACCTAACCTAACCTAACCTAACCTAACCTAACCTAACCTAACCTAACCTAACCTAACCTAACCTAACCTAACCTAACCTAACCTAACCTAACCTAACCTAACCTAACCTAACCTAACCTAACCTAACCTAACCTAACCTAACCTAACCTAACCTAACCTAACCTAACCTAACCTAACCTAACCTAACCTAACCTAACCTAACCTAACCTAACCTAACCTAACCTAACCTAACCTAACCTAACCTAACCTAACCTAACCTAACCTAACCTAACCTAACCTAACCTAACCTAACCTAACCTAACCTAACCTAACCTAACCTAACCTAACCTAACCTAACCTAACCTAACCTAACCTAACCTAACCTAACCTAACCTAACCTAACCTAACCTAACCTAACCTAACCTAACCTAACCTAACCTAACCTAACCTAACCTTTTTTTTTTTTTTTTTTTTTTTTTTTTTTTTGTTGACGAAGTGGAAATGCATTTACGCATCCCCCCCAGACCCGGGGCAGGCCAAACGGGGGGGTATGTGGGACTCACCCCTCAACGGGAGGGGAATACCCACTAAAACCACTCCGGCGTTACCGTCTCTGCCGTTATGGGGACGCCATGGGGTCGCGAGCATTCTACCACGACGTCCCCCGGCGGCCCCGGCTATACTATGCCGGGGCACCCGCGCCAAAGGAGGGGAGTGTCAGCAACGCTTGACCCTCCCCCCAGACGTGTAGGGCCGTGCCATGTGGGTCCCCAACCCACTGGCCCTACTGGGGGAGTGCTGCGGCGGCGTACCGCGCACGTGCTCTCCCCCTCCGTCTACGCCGGAGCGGGTGCGCATCCGCCCTGTCTTCGCGCTCCCGCTCCGCGGCCTCCTTCTGTGCGATGACCGACTCGCAGAAGGAGGCCACCGCATCCCATTCATGCTGCCCCCGCAGCATGCCCGCCACCACATGGTGCAACGCCAATCCCCCCCCGGCGTCCCACCCGATCGCGGCGACCACGGCCCCCCTCTCGAGGTCCCAACGGTTGCACACCTCGAGGGTGTGCTGGGCCGTGTCGTCTCGATCCCCACATTCTTGACATCGGGCGCTTGGCTCCCGTCCGATGTGGCACAGGTAATGACCGAAGCATCCGTGTCCGGTCATTACCTGTGCCATCCTAAAACTGACTTCCCCAAATTTGCGGTCGAGCCACCCGTCCAATGATGGGAGGAGTGCCCCTATGGTGCGGACTCCATAGGGGGACTCCTCCAACTCCACCCTCCACCTTTCGCGAGCGCGCGACTGGGCCTGTCGGCGCTCTTCCCTAAGTGTTTCGGGAGCGGGGAATTGATTAAGGGCCCTACGCCTCACCCGCTCCCTGTGGGCCTCGGCGAGCACCTGGGCGTCCAAGTCCCAGGGCAGGGTACCCGCCAAGGCACAAGCCGCCGCCCCCGCCACCGTACAGTAGGCCCGTACTGCACGGATGGCCACCACTCTTTGCGGCCTCCTCAACTGGGCCCTGTTTAGCGCACCGAGCCGGTCCGCCCAGATCGGTGCGCCATACAGAGCCATACTCCGCGCAACTCCTGCGAAAAGGCGGCGGCACGCCATGCTGGGCCCCCCCACGTTGGGCAACAATCGCCCTAGCGCCGACGCCGCCGCCACGACCCGGGGGGCGAGCTGCGCAAAATGTTCTTTAAACTCCCACTTGCGGTCCAGGTGAATGCCCAAATATTTTAAGTGGGCCTTCACCTGGACCGCCTCTCCCGCCACTGGGATGACCGTTGCGGCAGGCGGCCGCCACCCTCTTCCCCCAAACACTATGGCCTCTGTCTTCTGAAGGGAGACCTTAAGCCCTAACAAGCCTATACGGCGAACCATCAGGTCCGCCGCAACCGCAGCCCTTCGCAGGGTCCCCTCAAGCTCTGCTCCCCGGACGGCCACCATCGTATCATCGGCGTAGCAGTACACCGCCATCCGGGGTAGCAGGGCCCCTCTTATCGCCCAGTCATAACCGACATTCCATAAGAGGGGCCCGAGCACAGACCCCTGTGGCACCCCGCACCCCATAGGTCGTATCCGCCGCCTCCCCATCTGATCCTCGTAGAGCACTACCCGTTCGGTCAGGTAGTGCTCTACAATGCGCCGTAAGTATGGAGGCACTCCGTGGTACCGGAGTGCCTCCACGATCACCCCGTATGGGAGGGAGCCGAAAGCGTTGGCTATGTCCAAGGACACCGCCACGACCCCCTCCCCCCGCTCCGTTGCGCGTTCGCAATATGCGCGGAGGGCCCCCAGCGCATCCATGGTGGACCGCCCAGTTCGGAATCCGAACTGGCGGTCCGAAATGTTGGGGCCCTCACCCTCCAAATGTTGGACGATCCGGGAAGCAATGATGCGTTCGAGCATCTTCCCGGATTCGTCCAACAACACAATCGGCCTCCATCCGGATGGAGAATCTGCGGGACGATTCTCCTTCCGGAGGAGGCAGAGTCTACCTTCCTTCCATATTCTTGGAAACCGCCCCACCCCCAGACAATCATCGAATAATTCCCTGAGGCGGTTTCCAAGATGTTCTAGGGCCACCGGCATCAGGCGACCGGGCACTCCGTCAGGGCCAGGGGCCTTTTTATAGGCCCTGAGCCGGTGTATGGTTACACCAAACTCACCCTCTGTAACCGGCGGCACGGTTTCCGGCTCCTGTGGCTCCTCCCGTGGGACGACCATGCGCGGCGGGACGAACACCGGCGCAGGTGGAAATAACCCCCCCACTACCCTGTCAAGGAGCTCCGGCTCCAGGGAGTCCATGCCGGGGGCGTGCCTCATCTTATTTCTTACCAATTTGTAAGGCCGCCCCCATGGGTCCCTATCCAGGGTGGCCAAGAACTCCTCGTGGGCGGAGTCCTTGGCCTTGGCGATTGCCATGGACAGGGCTCCCTTGGCCTCCCTAAGTGCTTCGTGGAGGAGCTCCTCTTCGGCCGCGGTATGATTTCTCCTTCGCCTGCACCGGGTATATTCCCTACGCGCCCTATTACTAATTAGACGGAGGGCCGCCACCTCCTCCGTCCACCAGTAGACCTGTTTCCTCCCCACAGGTCGCCCCACCCTACGCATCGCCGCGTCGCACACCGAGGTGAGCGACGCGCGAAATTCCGAAGCCCTAACCTCAACGTCCGCAGCCCTGTCTGGTGGAGGGGCCCGCCACACCTCCACCATTGCAGCCTCTTCGGCTCTGTCTCTGTCCAAGGTGGCCAGGCTCCACCTTGGGAATCTATCCCCCCTACCCCGGACCCCTGGCGTGGTAGGCTGGGCCTGTGTCGCTTTGGAGACCCTCATCCGAATGTATAGATGGTCGGAGAGGGTCTCGACGTTTCCCATTACCCTCCACCCCGAGGTCCTCCTCACTACGGCAGGGGTAGCGAACGTTACATCCACTATGGACCCCCCCTGCCGTCGCACACAAGTGTTGTCCGTGCCCCTATTGAGGACCCCAAGCCCAGCCGCCACTGCCCAATCCCTGAGGGCTGCACCTCTCGGGTCTGTTGTTTGAGACCCCCAAGCCGAGCACTTCGCGTTAAGGTCCCCCAGTAGCATTACGGGGGACGGCACAGCCCTCGCAACCACCCTCCCGAGCTCGACGAGGTATTGCTCGAAAGCGAACAGCGGCCGGTTTGGGGAGAAATACACGGCTATTAGCGTGATATCCCCCCATTTGGCCGCCACATACCCATGTCCGCTTCCGAGCTTTGTAAGGGGAGGGTGGTTCCCTATCGGTGGAGCCATCATGGCTACCAAACCGCCCGTATCCCCAACCCAATTAGGCTGGGGAGGCACAAAATATGGTTCCGCGACTACGCAAACGCTTATGCCCCACTCCGCCACGTTTTGGAGCATCAGGTCCTGTGCTCTGGCGGAGTGGTTTGCGTTGCATTGCAGCACTTCCAAAGCTTGGGTTGGTTGTGCTGACATTTATGTTTCCATATCCTGACCCTCCCCAGCCCGTGACCTACTAATCGGACGGGCGTCCTGTGCTCTGGTGGGCGCCCGGGCTCCGGTGGGGGCCACTTTACCTCTCGTGTGTGGGGGGGTGCACGACTGTCCCCCCATCACGTGGTTGGCCGGCAGCTTGGCGTGGTGGCATACCGCACACCACGCCTTTTCGGCCAGGCAATCCACCATCATGTGGCCCTCTTTGCCACATCGGTGGCACAAATGGCTCCGGTCCACCTGAGATGGACAGAGGGCCCTGGTGTGCCCCGTTCCCATGCACCTATAACACCGCATGGGGAGCGGGTCCAGGGCCTCTACTCGGGCAGATGTCCAACCCACCGTTATTCGGCCCGCTGTTATTATTATGCGTGCCGCCGCTATTGGGCACTTAACAATCACAGCACCAGTGCCATTTTCCATCCACCTAATGGTACCTATCTTTACCTGTTCCGGAGAACACTTTCCCTTTCCTGCAATCTCCGTCTTGACGTCATCCTCGGACACCGACTCATCCAGGCCGGAGATTCTTAAATCCGCCGTCCTGAATGGTCGGCGAACATCCGCCACCTCCCCGACAAGCGTACGCAGCTTCTCCGCTAGGTTGTCGGCGGCTGTGCTGCTGTCCGCTCCAGGCACCTCTATTATTCGGGCCCCCGTGGCCGACTTCCTAACCTTGACATGATCAAGGCCAAACTCCGCCAACTTAAGGCTTGTAGCCTTCTTCATTACCGCGGCGTAATCCATTTCTACCTCAGGCTTCAATGTGATTACCACCGCGGTTGATTTCGGCACTGCCGGCAGCTTGGTCCTTGGTGCCGGCTTGGGAACTGCCCTAGTTTCGGTTGCTGCAGACTTGGTTGGGGAAGTTTTGGCCTTCCCCTTACGCCTCACAACTTCCGTCCAACTCTGCTCCCTTGCGGGTGGGGCCGTCCCTTCCACGCCACTACGTGGGGCCGGTACAGGTGCAGGGGCGCGGGAGGGTGCAGGACTGGCCACAGCAGACGTGGGCCTTGCAGCGGCTTGCGCTGTCGGCCTTTTCGTCGAAGAACCGATTGCCAACGGTATCGGCTCAATGGCAGCAGCAGCAGCAGGACGCGGCGCTTTTGCAGTCCTCAATGTGGGCTGACTTGCTGCCTTTGGAGCTGTCACCTCCGCCTTCTTGTCCGCCGCCAGAGGGGGGCGGAGTCTGGGCTCTGGTGGGAGCCGTCCTTCCAAGTTCTCCAGGCGGGTGTTGACATAATTAGCCAACGCTCCCACCCGGAGATCAATCATTTCTCCCAGGCCAGCCAGGAGCTCTCTTTTAAGTTCTCCCATTGCCTCGGAAAACTCATTGGCAGACGAGGTGGCTGGCTCGGGAGTCGAATCATTGTTTTTCCTCTCGGAGAAGGCCGTCCTCAAGGCCTTTGTTTCAGTTTGGAGCGCCGCCAGTTGCTCCTGCATCCTCTTATTATCGGCCCTGAGGATCCGGACCTCCTCCGATTCACCGCGAGATTCCAAATGGCTTGCGGCCTCTAATATCTCCCTACAGGCCGTATTCATCCGGCTCCAAATTGTCCCCTTCAGGTTTTTGCATTTCGCAGCCTCCTCCAGTATTGTTTCTGCCCCTCGCCTAGCGCACTCAATCAGGTCGTGGCTAGGAGCAACTGCCGCTTCGTTAGGGCCACACTTAGTTCCTCTATTCAACTCCCCCTTTTTCCTCCCCTTTTTGCCCACATTGCTGGGCTCAACATCTCTAAAAACGAGGCGGTACCCCGAAGTTGCGTCAGCTTCTTCCTCATATTCCGACATACCGGAGTCCTTCAGCTGGGCTCTGGCCGCACTAATGCCTACGTAAGCTCCTTTGGAGCCACGTCCCCTACGCGCAGTATTTACTTTTGCCCCTGATCTGAGCGTTAAGCCAGAATCATCTGCTTCGTCCACCTCATCATCACCCTCGGGGGTGGGTTCCCTAGTCCTTTTAATTGTCCCTAGAGACCTCCTAGGATCCGTCTGGCTGTCCAAAGACATCTCAATGTCCTCAAAAATTTCTTCATCGGACGAATCCACCAATTGTAAGAGCGGACCTTCCGCTTGGGGGGGGGGTTCATCCCCCTCCTTCATTTTCCCTAGTTTTTACCGCACTTTTCCGGTCAAAAACACAAGAAAATAACCAAAAACCAAAAATATATACAATAACGGTCAAGACCGAACCGTCAAAATATTTACAAACTTAAAAAATTAACAGCTGTTTTGAGATAACTCACGCCTAGTTTATCTTACAAACTAGTTTGAGGTGTCCCTAGACGCCGCTTCCTACCCCCTATTTAGCACAACAATCCGTTTATTGCTATCCTATCCCGAACCGACGCCACGAATTTTTAAACGTAAGTACAAACTTACGTTTGCGGTCCGAAGCGCCTGTTGAAATAAAATAGCAATAAAAATTCGCCCCGTAACTTTTGAACCTTAAGTCCGAAAATTACGGGGAAAACTAATATGGATAGAGCTCCCCGAATGCAACTAACCTACACAATAAAAATTTACAAAATACCTAACCAAAAATATTTACAAAGCTTTTAAAATATTTACACTAAAACACACAACTTTTTTGGGTTTTAACAAAAACCACGAAAAACCACGTTTTGTCTAATAACTTTTGAACGGAATGTCCAAAAGCTATGCAACAAACGGGAGCTTGTAGAACCCAACGAAGTCTAATTTTTAAAACAAAAAACGAATCAAAACTTCCCAAAACAAAAAAGATATTAATTATTTACAGCCGAAAAATTAACCAGTCAAAAAGCCAAAATCGAAATTTCCAAAAAAGAGTGCCAAGTCGTCAGAATAAGTGGATTCAGAGTCAGTTGTAAGATTGCCGGGGTCAAATTACGTCTAACTTCCAAAAATCACTCAAATCGCACAAAATTCACCCTTTCAAAAACCTCAACCTAACCTAACCTAACCTAACCTAACCTAACCTAACCTAACCTAACCTAACCTAACCTAACCTAACCTAACCTAACCTAACCTAACCTAACCTAACCTAACCTAACCTAACCTAACCTAACCTAACCTAACCTAACCTAACCTAACCTAACCTAACCTAACCTAACCTAACCTAACCTAACCTAACCTAACCTAACCTAACCTAACCTAACCTAACCTAACCTAACCTAACCTAACCTAACCTAACCTAACCTAACCTAACCTAACCTAACCTAACCTAACCTAACCTAACCTAACCTAACCTAACCTAACCTAACCTTTTTTTTTTTTTTTTTTTTTTTTGTTGACGAAGTGGAAATGCATTTACGCATCCCCCCCAGACCCGGGGCAGGCCAAACGGGGGGTATGTGGGACTCACCCCTCAACGGGAGGGGAATACCCACTAAAACCACTCCGGCGTTACCGTCTCTGCCGTTATGGGGACGCCATGGGGTCGCGAGCATTCTACCACGACGTCCCCCGGCGGCCCCGGCTATACTATGCCGGGGCACCCGCGCCAAAGGAGGGGAGAGTCAGCAACGCTTGACCCTCCCCCCAGACGTGTAGGGCCGTGCCATGTGGGTCCCCAACCCACTGGCCCTACTGGGGGAGTGCTGCGGCGGCGTACCGCGCACGTGCCCTTCCCCTCCGTCTACGCCGGAGCGGGTGCGCATCCGCCCTGTCTTCGCGCTCCCGCTCCGCGGCCTCCTTCTGTGCGATGACCGACTCGCAGAAGGAGGCCACCGCATCCCATTCATGCTGCCCCTGCAGCATGCCCGCCACCACATGGTGCAACGCCAATCCCCCTCCGGCGTCCCACCCGATCGCGGCGACCACGGCCCCCCTCTCGAGGTCCCAACGGTTGCACACCTCGAGGGTGTGCTGGGCCGTGTCGTCTCGATTCCCACATTCTTGACATCGGGCGCTTAGCTCCCGTCCGATGTGGCACAGGTAATGACCGAAGCATCCGTGTCCGGTCATTACCTGTGCCATCCTAAAACTGACTTCCCCAAATTTGCGGTCGAGCCACCCGTCCAATGATGGGAGGAGTGCCCCTATGGTGCGGACTCCATAGGGGGACTCCTCCAACTCCACCCTCCACCTTTCGCGAGCGCGCGACTGGGCCTGTCGGCGCTCTTCCCTAAGTGTTTCGGGAGCGGGGAATTGATTAAGGGCCCTACGCCTCACCCGCTCCCTGTGGGCCTCGGCGAGCACCTGGGCGTCCAAGTCCCAGGGCAGGGTACCCGCCAAGGCACAAGCCGCCGCCCCCGCCACCGTGCAGTAGGCCCGTACTGCACGGATGGCCACCACTCTTTGCGGCCTCCTCAACTGGGCCCTGTTTAGCGCACCGAGCCGGTCCGCCCAGATCGGTGCGCCATACAGGGCCATACTCCGCGCAACTCCTGCGTAAAGGCGGCGGCACGCCATGCTGGGCCCCCCCACGTTGGGCAACAATCGCCCTAGCGCCGACGCCGCCGCCACGACCCGGGGGGCGAGCTGCGCAAAATGTTCTTTAAACTCCCACTTGCGGTCCAGGTGAATGCCCAAATATTTTAAGTGGGCCTTCACCTGGACCGCCTCTCCTGCCACTGGGATGACCGTTGCGGCAGGCGGCCGCCACCCTCTTCCCCCAAACACTATGGCCTCCGTCTTCTGAAGGGAGACCTTAAGCCCTAACAAGCCTATACGGCGAACCATTAGGTCCGCCGCAACCGCAGCCCTTCGCAGGGTCCCCTCAAGCTCTGCTCCCCGGACGGCCACCATCGTATCATCGGCGTAGCAGTACACCGCCATCCGGGGTAGCAGGGCCCCTCTTATCGCCCAGTCATAACCGGGCCCGAGCACAGACCCCTGTGGTACCCCGCACCCCATCGGTCGCGTCCGCCGCCTCCCGTTCTGGTCCTCGTAGAGCACTACCCGTTCGGTCAGGTAGTGCTCTACAATGCGCCGTAAGTATGGAGGCACTCCGTGGTACCGGAGTGCCTCCACGATCACCCCGTAAGGGAGGGAGCCGAAAGCGTTGGCTATGTCCAAGGACACCGCCACGACCCCCTCCCCCCGCTCCGTTGCGCTCTCGCAGTATGCGCGGAGGGCCCCCAGCGCATCCATGGTGGACCGCCCAGTTCGGAATCCGAACTGGCGGTCCGAAATGTTGGGGCCCTCACCCTCCAAATGTTGGACGATCCGGGAAGCAATGATGCGTTCGAGCATCTTCCCGGATTCGTCCAACAACACAATCGGCCTCCATCCGGATGGAGAATCGGCGGGACGATTCTCCTTCCGGAGGAGGCAGAGTCTACCTTCCTTCCATATTCTTGGAAACCGCCCCACCCCCAGACAATCGTCGAATAATTCCCTGAGGCGGTTTCCAAGATGTTCTAGGGCCACCGGCATCAGGCGACCGGGCACTCCGTCAGGGCCAGGGGCCTTTTTATAGGCCCTGAGCCGGTGTATGGTTACACCAAACTCACCCTCTGTAACCGGCGGCACGGTTTCCGGCTCCTGTGGCTCCTCCCGTGGGACGACCATGCGCGGCGGGGTGAACACCGGCGCAGGTGGAAATAACCCCCCCACTACCCTGTCAAGGAGCTCCGGTTCTAGGGAGTCCATGCCGGGGGCGTGCCTCATCTTATTTCTTACTAATTTGTAAGGCCGCCCCCATGGGTCCCTGTCCAGGGTGGCCAAGAACTCCTCGTGAGCGGAGTCCTTGGCCTTGGCGATTGCCATGGACAGGGCTCCCTTGGCCTCCCTAAGTGCTTCGTGGAGGAGCTCCTCTTCGGCCGCGGTATGATTTCTCCTTCGCCTGCACCGGGTATATTCCCTGCGCGCCCTATTACTAATTAGACGGAGGGCCGCCACCTCCTCCGTCCACCAGTAGACCTGTTTCCTCCCCACAGGTCGCCCCACCCTACGCATCGCCGCGTCGCACACCGAGGTGAGCGACGCGCGAAATTCCGAAGCCCTAACCTCAACGTCCGCAGCCCTGTCTGGTGGAGGGGCCCGCCACACCTCCACCATTGCAGCCTCTTCGGCTCTGTCTCTGTCTAAGGTGGCCAGGCTCCACCTTGGGAATCTATCCCCCCTACCCCGGACCCCTGGCGTGGTAGGCTGGGCCTGTGTCGCTTTGGAGACCCTCATCCGAATGTATAGATGGTCGGAGAGGGTCTCGACGTTTCCCATTACCCTCCACCCCGAGGTCCTCCTCACTACGGCAGGGGTAGCGAACGTTACGTCCACTATGGACCCCCCCTGCCGTCGCACACAAGTGTTGTCCGTGCCCCTATTGAGGACCCCAAGCCCAGCCGCCACTGCCCAATCCCTGAGGGCTGCACCTCTCGGGTCTGTCGTTTGAGACCCCCAAGCCGAGCACTTCGCGTTAAGGTCTCCCAGTAGCATTACGGGGGACGGCACAGCCCTCGCAACCACCCTCCCGAGCTCGACGAGGTATTGCTCGAAAGCGAACAGCGGCCGGTTTGGGGAGAAATACACGGCTATTAGCGTGATATCCCCCCATTTGGCCGCCACATACCCATGTCCGCTTCCGAGCTTTGTAAGGGGAGGGTGGTTCCCTATCGGTGGAGCCATCATGGCTACCAAACCGCCCGTATCCCCAACCCAATTAGGCTGGGGAGGCACAAAATATGGTTCCGCGACTACGCAAACGCTTATGCCCCACTCCGCCACGTTTTGGAGCATCAGGTCCTGTGCTCTGGCGGAGTGGTTTGCGTTGCATTGCAGCACTTCCAAAGCTTGGGTTGGTTGTGCTGACATTTATGTTTCCATATTCTGACCCTCCCCAGCCTGTGACCTACTAATCTGACGGGCGTCCTGTGCTCTGGTGGGCGCCCGGGCTCCGGTGGGGGCCACTTTACCTCTCGTGTGTGGGGGGGTGCACGACTGTCCCCCCATCACGTGGTTGGCCGGCAGCTTGGCGTGGTGGCATACCGCACACCACGCCTTTTCGGCCAGGCAATCCACCATCATGTGGCCCTCTTTGCCACATCGGTGGCACAAATGGCTCCGGTCCACCTGAGATGGACAGAGGGCCCTGGTGTGCCCCGTTCCCATGCACCTATAACACCGCATGGGGAGCGGGTCCAGGGCCTCTACGCGGGCAGATGTCCAACCCACCATTATTCGGCCCGCTGTTATTATTATACGTGCCGCCGCTATTGGGCACTTAACAATCACGGCACCAGTGCCATTTTCCATCCACCTAATGGTCCCTATCTTAACCTGTTCTGGAGAACACTTTCCCTTTGCTGCAATCTCCGTCTTGACGTCATCCTCGGACACCGACTCATCCAGGCCGGAGATTCTTAAATCCGCCGTCCTGAATGGTCGGCGAACATCCGCCACCTCCCCGACAAGCGTACGCAGCTTCTCCGCTAGGTTGTCGGCGGCTGTGCTGCTGTCCGCTCCAGGCACCTCTATTATTCGGGCCCCCGTGGCCGACTTCCTAACCTTGACATGATCAAGGCCAAACTCAGCCAACTTAAGGCTTGTAGCCTTTTTCATTACCGCGGCGTAATCCATTTCCACCTCAGGCTTCAATGTGATTACCACCGCGGTCGATTTCGGCACTGTCGGCAGCTTGGTCCTTGGTGCCGGCTTGGGAACCGCCCTGGTTTCGGTCGCTGCGGACTTGGTTGGGGAAGTTTTGGCCTTCCCCTTACGCCTCACAACTTCCGTCCAACTCTGCTCCCTTGCGGGTGGGGCCGTCTTTTCCACGCTATTACGTGGGGCCGGTACAGGTGCAGGGGCGCGGGAGGGTGCAGGACTGGCCACAGCAGACGTGGGCCTTGCAGCGGCTTGCGCTGTCGGCCTTTTCGTCGAAGAACGCCCTTGAGGGGCTCCGATTGCCAACGGTATCAGCTCAAAGGCAGCAGCAGCAGCAGGACGCGGCGCTTTTGCAGTCCTCAATGTGGGCTGACTTGCTGCCTTTGGAGCTGTCACCTCCGCCTTCTTGTCCGCCGCCAGAGGGGGGCGGAGTCTGGGCTCTGGTGGGAGCCGTCCTTCCAAGTTCTCCAGGCGGGTGTTGACATAATTAGCCAACGCTCCCACCCGGAGATCAATCATTTCTCCCAGGCCAGACAGGAGCTCTCTTTTGAGTTCTCCCATTGCCTCGGAAAACTCATTGGCAGACGAGGAGGCTGGCTCGGGAGTCGAATCATTGTTTTTCCTCTCGGAGAAGGCCGTCCTCAAGGCCTTTGTTTCGGTTTGGAGCGCCGCCAGTTGCTCCTGCATCCTCTTATTATCGGCCCTGAGGATCCGGACCTCCTCCGATTCACCGCGGGATTCCAAACGGCTTGCGGCCTCTAATATGTCCCTACAGGCCGTATTCATCCGGCTCCAAATTGTCCCCTTCAGATTTTTGCATTTCGCAGCCTCCTCCAATATTGTTTCTGCCAATATTGTTTCTGCCCCTCGCCTCGCGCACTCAATTAGGTCGTGGCTAGGAGCAACTGCCGCTTCGTTAGGGCCACACTTAGTTGCTCTATTGAGCTCCCCCTTTTTCCCCCCCTTTTTGCCCACATTGCTGGGCTCAACGTCTCTAAAAACGAGGCGGTACCCGGAAGTTGCGTCAGCTTCTTCCTCATATTCCGACATACCGGAGTCCTTCAGCTGGGCTCTGGCCGCGCTGATGCCTACGTAAGCTCCTTTGGAGCCACGTCCCCTACGCGCAGTATTTACTTTTGCCCCTGATCTGAGCGTTAAGCCGGAATCCTCTGCTTCGTCCACCTCATCATCACCCTCGGGGAACCTAACCTAACCTAACCTAACCTAACCTAACCTAACCTAACCTAACCTAACCTAACCTAACCTAACCTAACCTAACCTAACCTAACCTAACCTAACCTAACCTAACCTAACCTAACCTAACCTAACCTAACCTAACCTAACCTAACCTAACCTAACCTAACCTAACCTAACCTAACCTAACCTAACCTAACCTAACCTAACCTAACCTAACCTAACCTAACCTAACCTAACCTAACCTAACCTAACCTAACCTAACCTAACCTAACCTAACCTAACCTAACCTAACCTAACCTAACCTAACCTAACCTAACCTAACCTAACCTAACCTAACCTAACCTAACCTAACCTAACCTAACCTAACCTAACCTAACCTAACCTAACCTAACCTAACCTAACCTAACCTAACCTAACCTAACCTAACCTAACCTTTTTTTTTTTTTTTTTTTTTTTTTTGTTGACGAAGTGGAAATGCATTTACGCATCCCCCCCAGACCCGGGGCAGGCCAAACGGGGGGGTATGTGGGACTCACCCCTCAACGGGAGGGGAATACCCACTAAAACCACTCCGGCGTTACCGTCTCTGCCGTTATGGGGACGCCATGGGGTCGCGAGCATTCTACCACGACGTCCCCCGGCGGCCCCGGCTATACTATGCCGGGGCACCCGCGCCAAAGGAGGGGAGAGTCAGCAACGCTTGACCCTCCCCCCAGACGTGTAGGGCCGTGCCATGTGGGTCCCCAACCCACTGGACCTACTGGGGGAGTGCTGCGGCGGCGTACCGCGCACGTGCCCTCCCCCTCCGTCTACGCCGGAGCGGGTGCGCATCCGCCCTGTCTTCGCGCTCCCGCTCCGCAGCCTCCTTCTGTGCGATGACCGACTCGCAGAAGGAGGCCACCGCATCCCATTCATGCTGCCCCCGCAGCATGCCCGCCACCACATGGTGCAACGCCAATCCCCCCCCGGCGTCCCACCCGATCGCGGCGACCACGGCCCCCCTCTCGAGGTCCCAACGGTTGCACACCTCGAGGGTGTGCTGGGCCGTGTCGTCTCGATCCCCACATTCTTGACATCGGGCGCTTGGCTCCCGTCCGATGTGGCACAGGTAATGACCGAAGCATCCGTGTCCGGTCATTACCTGTGCCATCCTAAAACTGACCTCCCCAAATTTGCGGTCGAGCCACCCGTCCAATGATGGGAGGAGTGCCCCTATGGTGCGGACTCCATAGGGGGACTCCTCCAACTCCACCCTCCACCTTTCGCGAGCGCGCGACTGGGCCTGTCGGCGCTCTTCCCTTATTGTTTCGGGAGCGGGGAATTGATTAAGGGCCCTACGCCTCACCCGCTCCCTGTGGGCCTCGGCGAGCACCTGGGCGTCCAAGTCCCAGGGCAGGGTACCCGCCAAGGCACAAGCCGCCGCCCCCGCCACCGTGCAGTAGGCCCGTACTGCACGGATGGCCACCACTCTTTGCGGCCTCCTCAACTGGGCCCTGTTTAGTGCACCGAGCCGGTCCGCCCAGATCGGTGCGCCATACAGGGCCATACTCCGCGCAACTCCTGCGTAAAGGCGGCGGCACGCCATGCTAGGCCCCCCCACGTTGGGCAACAATCTCCCTAGCGCCGACGCCGCCGCCACGACCCGGGGAGCGAGCTGCGCAAAATGTTCTTTAAACTCCCACTTGCGGTCCAGGTGAATGCCCAAGTATTTTAGGTGGGCCTTCACCTGGACCGCCTCTCCCGCCACTGGGATGACCGTTGCGGCAGGCGGCCGCCACCCCCTTCCCCCAAACACTATGGCCTCCGTCTTCTGGAGGGAGACCTTAAGCCCTAATAAGCCTATACGGCGGACCATCAGGTCCGCCGCAACCGCAGCCCTTCGCAGGGTCCCCTCAAGCTCTGCTCCCCGGACGGCCACCATCGTATCATCGGCGTAGCAGTACACCGCCATCCGGGGTAGCAGGGCCCCTCTTATCGCCCAGTCATAACCGACATTCCATAAGAGGGGCCCGAGCACAGACCCCTGTGGTACCCCGCACCCCATCGGTCGCGTCCGCCGCCTCCCGTTCTGGTCCTCGTAGAGCACTACCCGTTCGGTCAGGTAGTGCTCTACAATGCGCCGTAAGTATGGAGGCACTCCGTGGTACCGGAGTGCCTCCACGATCACCCCGTATGGGAGGGAGCCGAAAGCGTTGGCTATGTCCAAGGACACCGCCACGACCCCCTCCCCCCGCTCCGTTGCGCTCTCGCAGTATGCGCGGAGGGCCCCCAGCGCATCCATGGTGGACCGCCCAGTTCGGAATCCGAACTGGCGGTCCGAAATGTTGGGGCCCTCACCCTCCAAATGTTGGACGATCCGGGAAGCAATGATGCGTTCGAGCATCTTCCCGGATTCGTCCAACAACACAATCGGCCTCCATCCGGATGGAGAATCGGCGGGACGATTCTCCTTCCGGAGGAGGCAGAGTCTACCTTCCTTCCATATTCTTGGAAACCGCCCCACCCCCAGACAATCGTCGAATAATTCCCTGAGGCGGTTTCCAAGATGTTCTAGGGCCACCGGCATCAGGCGACCGGGCACTCCGTCAGGGCCAGGGGCCTTTTTATAGGCCCTGAGCCGGTGTATGGTTACACCAAACTCACCCTCTGTAACCGGCGGCACGGTTTCCGGCTCCTGTGGCTCCTCCCGTGGGACGACCATGCGCGGCGGGGCGAACACCGGCGCAGGTGGAAATAACCCCCCCACTACCCTGTCAAGGAGCTCCGGTTCTAGGGAGTCCATGCCGGGGGCGTGCCTCATCTTATTTCTTACTAATTTGTAAGGCCGCCCCCATGGGTCCCTGTCCAGGGTGGCCAAGAACTCCTCGTGAGCGGAGTCCTTGGCCTTGGCGATTGCCATGGACAGGGCTCCCTTGGCCTCCCTAAGTGCTTCGTGAAGGAGCTCCTCTTCGGCCGCGGTATGATTTCTCCTTCGCCTGCACCGGGTATATTCCCTGCGCGCCCTATTACTAATTAGACGGAGGGCCGCCACCTCCTCCGTCCACCAGTAGACCTGTTTCCTCCCCACAGGTCGCCCCACCCTACGCATCGCCGCGTCGCACACCGAGGTGAGCGACGCGCGAAATTCCGAAGCCCTAACCTCAACGTCCGCAGCCCTGTCTGGTGGAGGGGCCCGCCACACCTCCACCATTGCAGCCTCTTCGGCTCTGTCTCTGTCCAAGGTGGCCAGGCTCCACCTTGGGAATCTATCCCCCCTACCCCGGACCCCTGGCATGGTAGGCTGGGCCTGTGTCGCTTTGGAGACCCTCATCCGAATGTATAGATGGTCGGAGAGGGTCTCGACGTTTCCCATTACCCTCCACCCCGAGGTCCTCCTCACTACGGCAGGGGTAGCGAACGTTACGTCCACTATGGACCCCCCCTGCCGTCGCACACAAGTGTTGTCCGTGCCCCTATTGAGGACCCCAAGCCCAGCCGCCACTGCCCAATCCCTGAGGGCTGCACCTCTCGGGTCTGTCGTTTGAGACCCCCAAGCCGAGCACTTCGCGTTAAGGTCTCCCAGTAGCATTACGGGGGACGGCACAGCCCTCGCAACCACCCTCCCGAGCTCGACGAGGTATTGCTCGAAAGCGAACAGCGGCCGGTTTGGGGAGAAATACACGGCTATTAGCGTGATATCCCCCCATTTGGCCGCCACATACCCATGTCCGCTTCCGAGCTTTGTAAGGGGAGGGTGGTTCCCTATCGGTGGAGCCATCATGGCTACCAAACCGCCCGTATCCCCAACCCAATTAGGCTGGGGAGGCACAAAATATGGTTCCGCGACTACGCAAACGCTTATGCCCCACTCCGCCACGTTTTGGAGCATCAGGTCCTGTGCTCTGGCGGAGTGGTTTGCGTTGCATTGCAGCACTTCCAAAGCTTGGGTTGGTTGTGCTGACATTTATGTTTCCATATTCTGACCCTCCCCAGCCTGTGACCTACTAATCTGACGGGCGTCCTGTGCTCTGGTGGGCGCCCGGGCTCCGGTGGGGGCCACTTTACCTCTCGTGTGTGGGGGGGTGCACGACTGTCCCCCCATCACGTGGTTGGCCGGCAGCTTGGCGTGGTGGCATACCGCACACCACGCCTTTTCGGCCAGGCAATCCACCATCATGTGGCCCTCTTTGCCACATCGGTGGCACAAATGGCTCCGGTCCACCTGAGATGGACAGAGGGCCCTGGTGTGCCCCGTTCCCATGCACCTATAACACCGCATGGGGAGCGGGTCCAGGGCCTCTACGCGGGCAGATGTCCAACCCACCATTATTCGGCCCGCTGTTATTATTATACGTGCCGCCGCTATTGGGCACTTAACAATCACGGCACCAGTGCCATTTTCCATCCACCTAATGGTCCCTATCTTAACCTGTTCCGGAGAACACTTTCCCTTTACTGCAATCTCCGTCTTGACGTCATCCTCGGACACCGACTCATCCAGGCCGGAGATTCTTAAATCCGCCGTCCTGAATGGTCGGCGAACATCCGCCACCTCCCCGACAAGCGTACGCAGCTTCTCCGCTAGGTTGTCGGCGGCTGTGCTGCTGTCCGCTCCAGGCACCTCTATTATTCGGGCCCCCGTGGCCGACTTCCTAACCTTGACATGATCAAGGCCAAACTCCGCCAACTTAAGGCTTGTAGCCTTTTTCATTACCGCGGCGTAATCCATTTCCACCTCAGGCTTCAATGTGATTACCACCGCGGTCGATTTCGGCACTGCCGGCAGCTTGGTCCTTGGTGCCGGCTTGGGAACTGCCCTGGTTTCGGTTGCTGCGGACTTGGTTGGGGAAGTTTTGGCCTTCCCCTTACGCCTCACAACTTCCGTCCAACTCTGCTCCCTTGCGGGTGGGGCCGTCTTTTCCACGCTATTACGTGGGGCCGGTACAGGTGCAGGGGCGCGGGACTGGCCACAGCAGACGTGGGCCTTGCAGCGGCTTGCGCTGTCGGCCTTTTCGTCGAAGAGCGCCCTTGAGGGGCTCCGATTGCCGACAGTATCGGCTCAATGGCAGCAGCAGCAGCAGGACGCGGCGCTTTTGCAGTCCTCAATGTGGACTGACTTGCTGCCTTTGGAGCTGTCACCTCCGCCTTTTTGTCCGCCGCCAGAGGGGGGCGGAGTCTGGGCTCTGGTGGGAGCCGTTCTTCCAAGTTCTCCAGGCGGGTGTTGACATAATTAGCCAACGCTCCCACCTGGAGATCAATCATTTCTCCCAGACCAGACAGGAGCTCTCTTTTAAGTTCTCCAATTGCCTCGGAAAACTCATTGGCAGACGAGGAGGCTGGCTCGGGAGTCGAATCATTGTTTTTCCTCTCGGAGAAGGCCGTCCTCAAGGCCTTTGTCTCGGTTTGGAGCGCCGCCAGTTGCTCCTGCATCCTCTTATTATCGGCCCTGAGGATCCGGACCTCCTCCGATTCACCGCGGGACTCCAAACGGCTTGCGGCCTCTAATATGTCCCTACAGGCCGTATTCATCCGGCTCCAGATTGTCCCCTTCAGATTTTTGCATTTCGCAGCCTCCTCCAATATTGTTTCTGCCCCTCGCCTCGCGCACTCAATTAGGTCGTGGCTGAGAGCAACTGCCGCTTCGTTAGGGTCACACTTAGTTGCTCTATTGAGCTCCCCCTTTTTTCCCCCCTTTTTGCCCACATTGCTGGGCTCAACGTCTCTAAAAACGAGGCGGTACCCCGAAGTTGCGTCAGCTTCTTCCTCATATTCCGACATACCGGAGTCCTTCAGCTGGGCTCTGGCCGCGCTGATGCCTACGTAAGCTCCTTTGGAGCCACGTCCCCTACGCGCAGTATTTACTTTTGCCCCTGATCTGAGCGTTAAGCCGGAATCCTCTGCTTCGTCCACCTCATCATCACCCTCGGGGGTGGGTACCCTAGTCCTTTTAATTGTCCCTAGAGACCTCCTAGGATCCGTCTGGCTGTCCAAAGACATCTCAATGTCCTCAAAAATCTCCTCATCGGACGAATCCACCAATTGTAAGAGCGGACCTTCCGCTTGGGGGGGGGGTTCATCCCCCTCCTTCATTTCCCCTAGTTTTTACCGCACTTTTCCGGTCAAAAACACGAGAAAATAAACAAAAACCAAAAATATATACAAAAACGGTCAAGACCGAACCGTCAGAATATTTACAAACTTAAAAAATTAACAGCTGTTTTGAGATAACTCACGCTTAGTTTATCTTACAAACTAGTTTGAGGTGTCCCTAGACGCCGCTTCCTACCCCCTATTTAGCACAACAATCCGTTTATTGCTATCCTATCCCGAACCGACGCCACGAATTTTTAAACGTAAGTACAAACTTACGTTTGCGGTCCGAAGCGCCTGTTGAAATAAAATAGCAATAAAAATTCGCCCCGTAACTTTTGAACCGTAAGTCCGAAAATTACGGGGAAAACTAATATGGATAGAGCTCCCCGAATGCAACTAACCTACACAATAAAAATTTTACAAAATACCTAACCAAAAATATTTACAAAGCTTTTAAAATATTTACACTAAAACACACAACTTTTTTGGGTTTTAACAAAAACCACGTTTTGTCTAATAACTTTTGAACGGAATGTCCAAAAGCTATGCAACAAACGGGAGCTTGTAGAACCCAACGAAGTCTAATTTTTAAAACAAAAAACGAATCAAAACTTCCCAAAACAAAAAAGATATTAATTATTTACAGCCGAAAAATTAACCAGTCAAAAAGCCAAAATCGAAATTTCCAAAAAAGAGTGCCAAGTCGTAAGAATAAGTGGATTCAGAGTCAGTTGTAAGATTGCCGGGGTCAAATTACGTCTAACTTCCAAAAATCACTCAAATCGCACAAAATTCACCCTTTCAAAAACCTCAACCTAACCTAACCTAACCTAACCTAACCTAACCTAACCTAACCTAACCTAACCTAACCTAACCTAACCTAACCTAACCTAACCTAACCTAACCTAACCTAACCTAACCTAACCTAACCTAACCTAACCTAACCTAACCTAACCTAACCTAACCTAACCTAACCTAACCTAACCTAACCTAACCTAACCTAACCTAACCTAACCTAACCTAACCTAACCTAACCTAACCTAACCTAACCTAACCTAACCTAACCTAACCTAACCTAACCTAACCTAACCTAACCTAACCTAACCTAACCTAACCTAACCTAACCTAACCTAACCTAACCTAACCTAACCTAACCTAACCTAACCTAACCTAACCTAACCTAACCTAACCTAGCCTAACCTAACCTAACCTAACCTAACCTAACCTAACCTAACCTAACCTAACCTAACCTAACCTAACCTAACCTAACCTAACCTAACCTAACCTAACCTAACCTAACCTAACCTAACCTAACCTAACCTAACCTAACCTAACCTAACCTAACCTAACCTAACCTAACCTAACCTAACCTAACCTAACCTAACCTAACCTAACCTAACCTAACCTAACCTAACCTAACCTAACCTAACCTAACCTAACCTAACCTTACCTAACCTAACCTAACCTAACCTAACCTAACCTAACCTAACCTAACCTAACCTAACCTAACCTAACCTAACCTAACCTAACCTAACCTAACCTAACCTAACCTAACCTAACCTAACCTAACCTAACCTAACCTAACCTAACCTAACCTAACCTAACCTAACCTAACCTAACCTAACCTAACCTAACCTTTTTTTTTTTTTTTTTTTTTTTTTGTTGACGAAGTGGAAATGCATTTACGCATCCCCCCCAGGCCCGGGGCAGGCCAAACGGGGGGGTATGTGGGACTCACCCCTCAACGGGAGGGGAATACCCACTAAAACCACTCCGGCGTTACCGTCTCTGCCGTTATGGGGACGCCATGGGGTCGCGAGCATTCTACCACGACGCCCCCCGGCGGCCCCGGCTATACTATGCCGGGGCACCCACGCCAAAGGAGGGGAGAGTCAGCAACGCTTGACCCTCCCCCCAGACGTGTAGGGCCGTGCCATGTGGGTCCCCAACCCACTGGCCCTACTGGGGGAGTGCTGCGGCGGCGTACCGCGCACGTGCCCTCCCCCTCCGTCTACGCCGGAGCGGGTGCGCATCCGCCCTGTCTTCGCGCTCCCGCTCCGCGGCCTCCTTCTGTGCGATGACCGACTCGCAAAAGGAGGCCACCGCATCCCATTCATGCTGCCCCCGCAGCATGCCCGCCACCACATGGTGCAACGCCAATCCCCCCCCGGCGTCCCACCCGATCGCGGCGACCACGGCCCCCCTCTCGAGGTCCCAACGGTTGCACACCTCGAGGGTGTGCTGGGCCGTGTCGTCTCGATCCCCACATTCTTGACATCGGGCGCTTGGCTCCCGTCCGATGTGGCACAGGTAATGACCGAAGCATCCGTGTCCGGTCATTACCTGTGCCATCCTAAAACTGACCTCCCCAAATTTGCGGTCGAGCCACCCGTCCAATGATGGGAGGAGTGCCCCTATGGTGCGGACTCCATAGGGGGACTCCTCCAACTCCACCCTCCACCTTTCGCGAGCACGCGACTGGGCCTGTCGGCGCTCTTCCCTAAGTGTTTCGGGAGCGGGGAATTGATTAAGGGCCCTACGCCTCACCCGCTCCCTGTGGGCCTCGGCGAGCACCTGGGCGTCCAAGTCCCAGGGCAGGGTACCCGCCAAGGCACAAGCCGCCGCCCCCGCCACCGTGCAGTAGGCCCGTACTGCACGGATGGCCACCACTCTTTGCGGCCTCCTCAACTGGGCCCTGTTTAGTGCACCGAGCCGGTCCGCCCAGATCGGTGCGCCATACAGGGCCATACTCCGCGCAACTCCTGCGTAAAGGCGGCGGCACGCCATGCTAGGCCCCCCCACGTTGGGCAACAATCTCCCTAGCGCCGACGCCGCCGCCACGACCCGGGGAGCGAGCTGCGCAAAATGTTCTTTAAACTCCCACTTGCGGTCCAGGTGAATGCCCAAGTATTTTAGGTGGGCCTTCACCTGGACCGCCTCTCCCGCCACTGGGATGACCGTTGCGGCAGGCGGCCGCCACCCCCTTCCCCCAAACACTATGGCCTCCGTCTTCTGGAGGGAGACCTTAAGCCCTAATAAGCCTATACGGCGGACCATCAGGTCCGCCGCAACCGCAGCCCTTCGCAGGGTCCCCACAAGCTCTGCTCCCCGGACGGCCACCATCGTATCATCGGCGTAGCAGTACACCGCCATCCGGGGTAGCAGGGCCCCTCTTATCGCCCAGTCATAACCGACATTCCATAAGAGGGGCCCGAGCACAGACCCCTGTGGTACCCCGCACCCCATTGGTCGCGTCCGCCGCCTCCCGTTCTGGTCCTCGTAGAGCACTACCCGTTCGGTCAGGTAGTGCTCTACAATGCGCCGTAAGTATGGAGGCACTCCGTGGTACCGGAGTGCCTCCACGATCACCCCGTATGGGAGGGAGCCGAAAGCGTTGGCTATGTCCAAGGACACCGCCACGACCCCCTCCCCCCGCTCCGTTGCGCTCTCGCAGTATGCGCGGAGGGCCCCCAGCGCATCCATGGTGGACCGCCCAGTTCGGAATCCGAACTGGCGGTCCGAAATGTTGGGGCCCTCACCCTCCAAATGTTGGACGATCCGGGAAGCAATGATGCGTTCGAGCATCTTCCCGGATTCGTCCAACAATACAATCGGCCTCCATCCGGATGGAGAATCGGCGGGACGATTCTCCTTCCGGAGGAGGCAGAGTCTACCTTCCTTCCATATTCTTGGAAACCGCCCCACCCCCAGACAATCGTCGAATAATTCCCTGAGGCGGTTTCCAAGATGTTCTAGGGCCACCGGCATCAGGCGACCGGGCACTCCGTCAAGGCCAGGGGCCTTTTTATAGGCCCTGAGCCGGTGTATGGTTACACCAAACTCACCCTCTGTAACCGGCGGCACGGTTTCCGGCTCCTGTGGCTCCTCCCGTGGGACGACCATGCGCGGCGGGGCGAACACCGGCGCAGGTGGAAATAACCCCCCCACTACCCTGTCAAGGAGCTCCGGTTCTAGGGAGTCCATGCCGGGGGCGTGCCTCATCTTATTTCTTACTAATTTGTAAGGCCGCCCCCATGGGTCCCTGTCCAGGGTGGCCAAGAACTCCTCGTGAGCGGAGTCCTTGGCCTTGGCGATTGCCATGGACAGGGCTCCCTTGGCCTCCCTAAGTGCTTCGTGGAGGAGCTCCTCTTCGGCCGCGGTATGGTTTCTCCTTCGCCTGCACCGGGTATATGCCCTGCGCGCCCTATTACTGATTAGACGGAGGGCCGCCACCTCCTCCGTCCACCAGTAGACCTGTTTCCTCCCCACAGGTCGCCCCACCCTACGCATCGCCGCGTCGCACACCGAGGTGAGCGACGCGCGAAATTCCGAAGCCCTAACCTCAACATCCGCAGCCCTGTCTGGTGGAGGGGCCCGCCACACCTCCACCATTGCAGCCTCTTCGGCTCTGTCTCTGTCCAAGGTGGCCAGGCTCCACCTTGGGAATCTATCCCCCCTACCCCGGACCCCTGGCGTGGTAGGCTGGGCCTGTGTCGCTTTGGAGACCCTCATCCGAATGTATAGATGGTCGGAGAGGGTCTCGACGTTTCCCATTACCCTCCACCCCGAGGTCCTCCTCACTACGGCAGGGGTAGCGAACGTTACGTCCACTATGGACCCCCCCCTGCCGTCGCACACAAGTGTTGTCCGTGCCCCTATTGAGGACCCCAAGCCCAGCCGCCACTGCCCAATCCCTGAGGGCTGCACCTCTTGGGTCTGTCGTTTGAGACCCCCAAGCCGAGCACTTCGCATTAAGGTCCCCCAGTAGCATTACGGGGGACGGCACAGCCCTCGCAACCACCCTCCCGAGCTCGACGAGGTATTGCTCGAAAGCGAACAACGGCCGGTTTGGGGAGAAATACACGGCTATTAGCGTGATATCCCCCCATTTGGCCGCCACATACCCATGTCCGCTTCCGAGCTTTGTAAGGGGAGGGTGGTTCCCTATCGGTGGAGCCATCATGGCTACCAAACCGCCCGTATCCCCAACCCAATTAGGCTGGGGAGGCACAAAATATGGTTCCGCGACTACGCAAACGCTTATGCCCCACTCCGCCACGTTTTGGAGCATCAGGTCCTGTGCTCTGGCGGAGTGGTTTGCGTTGCATTGCAGCACTTCCAAAGCTTGGTTTGGTTGTGCTGACATTTATGTTTCCATTTCCTGACCCTCCCCAGCCTGTGACCTACTAATCGGACGGGCGTCCTGTGCTCTGGTGGGCGCCCGGGCTCCGGTGGGGGCCACTTTACCTCTCGTGTGTGGGGGGGTGCACGACTGTCCCCCCATCACGTGGTTGGCCGGCAGCTTGGCGTGGTGGCATACCGCACACCACGCTTTTTCGGCCAGGCAATCCACCATCATGTGGCCCTCTTTGCCACATCGGTGGCACAAATGGCTCCGGTCCACCTGAGATGGACAGAGGGCCCTGGTGTGCCCCGTTCCCATGCACCTATAACACCGCATGGGGAGCGGGTCCAGGGCCTCTACGCGGGCAGATGTCCAACCCACCGTTATTCGGCCCGCTGTTATTATTATGCGTGCCGCCGCTATTGGGCACTTAACAAGCACAGCACCAGTGCCATTTTCCATCCACCTAATGGAACCTATCTTTACCTGTTCCGGAGAACACTTTCCCTTTCCTGCAATCTCCGTCTTGACGTCATCCTCGGACACCGACTCATCCAGGCCGGAGATTCTTAAATCCGCCGTCCTGAATGGTCGGCGAACATCCGCCACCTCCCCGACAAGCGTACGCAGCTTCTCCGCTAGGTTGTCGGCGGCTGTGCTGCTGTCCGCTCCAGGCACCTCTATTATTCGGGCCCCCGTGGCCGACTTCCTAACCTTGACATGATCAAGGCCAAACTCCGCCAACTTTAGGCTTGTAGCCTTTTTCATTACCGCGGCGTAATCCATTTCCACCTCAGGCTTCAATGTGATTACCACCGCGGTCGATTTCGGCACTGCCGGCAGCTTGGTCCTTGGTGCCGGCTTGGGAACTGCCCTGGTTTCGGTTGCTGCGGACTTGGTTGGGGAAGTTTTGGCCTTCCCCTTACACCTCACAACTTCCGTCCAACTCTGCTCCCTTGCGGGTGGGGCCGTCTTTTCCACGCTATTACGTGGGGCCGGTACAGGTGCAGGGGCGCGGGAGGGGGCAGGACTGGCCACAGCAGACGTGGGCCTTGCAGCGGCTTGCGCTGTCGGCCTTTTCGTCGAAGAGCGCCCTTGAGGGGCTCCGATTGCCGACAGTATCGGCTCAATGGCAGCAGCAGCAGCAGGACGCGGCGCTTTTGCAGTCCTCAATGTGGACTGACTTGCTGCCTTTGGAGCTGTCACCTCCGCCTTTTTGTCCGCCGCCAGAGGGGGGCGGAGTCTGGGCTCTGGTGGGAGCCGTTCTTCCAAGTTCTCCAGGCGGGTGTTGACATAATTAGCCAACGCTCCCACCTGGAGATCAATCATTTCTCCCAGACCAGACAGGAGCTCTCTTTTAAGGTCTCCAATTGCCTCGGAAAACTCATTGGCAGACGAGGAGGCTGGCTCGGGAGTCGAATCATTGTTTTTCCTCTCGGAGAAGGCCGTCCTCAAGGCCTTTGTCTCGGTTTGGAGCGCCGCCAGTTGCTCCTGCATCCTCTTATTATCGGCCCTGAGGATCCGGACCTCCTCCGATTCACCGCGGGACTCCAAACGGCTTGCGGCCTCTAATATGTCCCTACAGGCCGTATTCATCCGGCTCCAGATTGTCCCCTTCAGATTTTTGCATTTCGCAGCCTCCTCCAATATTGTTTCTGCCCCTCGCCTCGCGCACTCAATTAGGTCGTGGCTAGGAGCAACTGCCGCTTCGTTAGGGCCACACTTAGTTGCTCTATTGAGCTCCCCCTTTTTCCCCCCCTTTTTGCCCACATTGCTGGGCTCAACGTCTCTAAAAACGAGGCGGTACCCCGAAGTTGCGTCAGCTTCTTCCTCATATTCTGACATACCGGAGTCCTTCAGCTGGGCTCTGGCCGCGCTGATGCCTACGTAAGCTCCTTTGGAGCCACGTCCCCTACGCGCAGTATTTACTTTTGCCCCTGATCTAAGCGTTAAGCCGGAATCCTCTGCTTCGTCCACCTCATCATCACCCTCGGGGGTGGGTTCCCTAGTCCTTTTAATTGTCCCTAGAGACCTCCTAGGATCCGTCTGGCTGTCCAAGGACATCTCAATTTCCTCGAAAATCTCTTCATCGGACGAATCCACCAATTGTAAGAGCGGACCTTCCGCTTGGGGGGGGGGTTCATCCCCCTCCTTCATTTCCCCTAGTTTTTACCGCACTTTTCCGGTCAAAAACACAAGAAAATAAACAAAAACCAAAAATATATACAAAAACGGTCAAGACCGAACCGTCAAAATATTTACAAACTTAAAAAATTCACAGCTGTTTTGAGATAACTCACGCCTAGTTTATCTTACAAACTAGTTTGAGGTGTCCCTAGACGCCGCTTCCTACCCCCTATTTAGCACAACAATCCGTTTATTGCTATCCTATCCCGAACCGACGCCACGAATTTTTAAACGTAAGTACAAACTTACGTTTGCGGTCCGAAGCGCCTGTTGAAATAAAATAGCAATAAAAATTCGCCCCGTAACTTTTGAACCGTAAGTCCGAAAATTACGGGGAAAACTAATATGGATAGAGCTCCCCGAATGCAACTAACCTACACAATAAAAATTTACAAAATACCTAACCAAAAATATTTACAAAGCTTTTAAAATATTTACACTAAAACACACAACTTTTTTGGGTTTTAACAAAAACCACGTTTTGTCTAATAACTTTTGAACGGAATGTCCAAAAGCTATGCAACAAACGGGAGCTTGTAGAACCCAACGAAGTCTAATTTTTAAAACAAAAAACGAATCAAAACTTCCCAAAACAAAAAAGATATTAATTATTTACAGCCGAAAAATTAACCAGTCAAAAAGCCAAAATCGAAATTTCCAAAAAAGAGTGCCAAGTCGTAAGAATAAGTGGATTCAGAGTCAGTTGTAAGATTGCCGGGGTCAAATTACGTCTAACTTCCAAAAATCACTCAAATCGCACAAAATTCACCCTTTCAAAAACCTCAACCTAACCTAACCTAACCTAACCTAACCTAACCTAACCTAACCTAACCTAACCTAACCTAACCTAACCTAACCTTTTTTTTTTTTTTTTTTTGTTGACGAAGTGGAAATGCATTTACGCATCCCCCCCAGACCCGGGGCAGGCCAAACGGGGGGGTATGTGGGACTCACCCCTCAACGGGAGGGGAATACCCACTAAAACCACTCCGGCGTTACCGTCTCTGCCGTTATGGGGACGCCATGGGGTCGCGAGCATTCTACCACGACGTCCCCCGGCGGCCCCGGCTATACTATGCCGGGGCACCCGCGCCAAAGGAGGGGAGAGTCAGCAACGCTTGACCCTCCCCCCAGACGTGTAGGGCCGTGCCATGTGGGTCCCCAACCCACTGGACCTACTGGGGGAGTGCTGCGGCGGCGTACCGCGCACGTGCCCTCCCCCTCCGTCTACGCCGGAGCGGGTGCGCATCCGCCCTGTCTTCGCGCTCCCGCTCCGCAGCCTCCTTCTGTGCGATGACCGACTCGCAGAAGGAGGCCACCGCATCCCATTCATGCTGCCCCCGCAGCATGCCCGCCACCACATGGTGCAACGCCAATCCCCCCCCGGCGTCCCACCCGATCGCGGCGACCACGGCCCCCCTCTCGAGGTCCCAACGGTTGCACACCTCGAGGGTGTGCTGGGCCGTGTCGTCTCGATCCCCACATTCTTGACATCGGGCGCTTGGCTCCCGTCCGATGTGGCACAGGTAATGACCGAAGCATCCGTGTCCGGTCATTACCTGTGCCATCCTAAAACTGACCTCCCCAAATTTGCGGTCGAGCCACCCGTCCAATGATGGGAGGAGTGCCCCTATGGTGCGGACTCCATAGGGGGACTCCTCCAACTCCACCCTCCACCTTTCGCGAGCGCGCGACTGGGCCTGTCGGCGCTCTTCCCTTATTGTTTCGGGAGCGGGGAATTGATTAAGGGCCCTACGCCTCACCCGCTCCCTGTGGGCCTCGGCGAGCACCTGGGCGTCCAAGTCCCAGGGCAGGGTACCCGCCAAGGCACAAGCCGCCGCCCCCGCCACCGTGCAGTAGGCCCGTACTGCACGGATGGCCACCACTCTTTGCGGCCTCCTCAACTGGGCCCTGTTTAGTGCACCGAGCCGGTCCGCCCAGATCGGTGCGCCATACAGGGCCATACTCCGCGCAACTCCTGCGTAAAGGCGGCGGCACGCCATGCTAGGCCCCCCCACGTTGGGCAACAATCTCCCTAGCGCCGACGCCGCCGCCACGACCCGGGGAGCGAGCTGCGCAAAATGTTCTTTAAACTCCCACTTGCGGTCCAGGTGAATGCCCAAGTATTTTAGGTGGGCCTTCACCTGGACCGCCTCTCCCGCCACTGGGATGACCGTTGCGGCAGGCGGCCGCCACCCCCTTCCCCCAAACACTATGGCCTCCGTCTTCTGGAGGGAGACCTTAAGCCCTAATAAGCCTATACGGCGGACCATCAGGTCCGCCGCAACCGCAGCCCTTCGCAGGGTCCCCTCAAGCTCTGCTCCCCGGACGGCCACCATCGTATCATCGGCGTAGCAGTACACCGCCATCCGGGGTAGCAGGGCCCCTCTTATCGCCCAGTCATAACCGACATTCCATAAGAGGGGCCCGAGCACAGACCCCTGTGGTACCCCGCACCCCATCGGTCGCGTCCGCCGCCTCCCGTTCTGGTCCTCGTAGAGCACTACCCGTTCGGTCAGGTAGTGCTCTACAATGCGCCGTAAGTATGGAGGCACTCCGTGGTACCGGAGTGCCTCCACGATCACCCCGTATGGGAGGGAGCCGAAAGCGTTGGCTATGTCCAAGGACACCGCCACGACCCCCTCCCCCCGCTCCGTTGCGCTCTCGCAGTATGCGCGGAGGGCCCCCAGCGCATCCATGGTGGACCGCCCAGTTCGGAATCCGAACTGGCGGTCCGAAATGTTGGGGCCCTCACCCTCCAAATGTTGGACGATCCGGGAAGCAATGATGCGTTCGAGCATCTTCCCGGATTCGTCCAACAACACAATCGGCCTCCATCCGGATGGAGAATCGGCGGGACGATTCTCCTTCCGGAGGAGGCAGAGTCTACCTTCCTTCCATATTCTTGGAAACCGCCCCACCCCCAGACAATCGTCGAATAATTCCCTGAGGCGGTTTCCAAGATGTTCTAGGGCCACCGGCATCAGGCGACCGGGCACTCCGTCAGGGCCAGGGGCCTTTTTATAGGCCCTGAGCCGGTGTATGGTTACACCAAACTCACCCTCTGTAACCGGCGGCACGGTTTCCGGCTCCTGTGGCTCCTCCCGTGGGACGACCATGCGCGGCGGGGCGAACACCGGCGCAGGTGGAAATAACCCCCCCACTACCCTGTCAAGGAGCTCCGGTTCTAGGGAGTCCATGCCGGGGGCGTGCCTCATCTTATTTCTTACTAATTTGTAAGGCCGCCCCCATGGGTCCCTGTCCAGGGTGGCCAAGAACTCCTCGTGAGCGGAGTCCTTGGCCTTGGCGATTGCCATGGACAGGGCTCCCTTGGCCTCCCTAAGTGCTTCGTGAAGGAGCTCCTCTTCGGCCGCGGTATGATTTCTCCTTCGCCTGCACCGGGTATATTCCCTGCGCGCCCTATTACTAATTAGACGGAGGGCCGCCACCTCCTCCGTCCACCAGTAGACCTGTTTCCTCCCCACAGGTAGCCCCACCCTACGCATCGCCGCGTCGCACACCGAGGTGAGCGACGCGCGAAATTCCGAAGCCCTAACCTCAACGTCCGCAGCCCTGTCTGGTGGAGGGGCCCGCCACACCTCCACCATTGCAGCCTCTTCGGCTCTGTCTCTGTCCAAGGTGGCCAGGCTCCACCTTGGGAATCTATCCCCCCTACCCCGGACCCCTGGCGTGGTAGGCTGGGCCTGTGTCGCTTTGGAGACCCTCATCCGAATGTATAGATGGTCGGAGAGGGTCTCGACGTTTCCCATTACCCTCCACCCCGAGGTCCTCCTCACTACGGCAGGGGTAGCGAACGTTACGTCCACTATGGACCCCCCCTGCCGTCGCACACAAGTGTTGTCCGTGCCCCTATTGAGGACCCCAAGCCCAGCCGCCACTGCCCAATCCCTGAGGGCTGCACCTCTCGGGTCTGTCGTTTGAGACCCCCAAGCCGAGCACTTCGCGTTAAGGTCTCCCAGTAGCATTACGGGGGACGGCACAGCCCTCGCAACCACCCTCCCGAGCTCGACGAGGTATTGCTCGAAAGCGAACAGCGGCCGGTTTGGGGAGAAATACACGGCTATTAGCGTGATATCCCCCCATTTGGCCGCCACATACCCATGTCCGCTTCCGAGCTTTGTAAGGGGAGGGTGGTTCCCTATCGGTGGAGCCATCATGGCTACCAAACCGCCCGTATCCCCAACCCAATTAGGCTGGGGAGGCACAAAATATGGTTCCGCGACTACGCAAACGCTTATGCCCCACTCCGCCACGTTTTGGAGCATCAGGTCCTGTGCTCTGGCGGAGTGGTTTGCGTTGCATTGCAGCACTTCCAAAGCTTGGGTTGGTTGTGCTGACATTTATGTTTCCATATTCTGACCCTCCCCAGCCTGTGACCTACTAATCTGACGGGCGTCCTGTGCTCTGGTGGGCGCCCGGGCTCCGGTGGGGGCCACTTTACCTCTCGTGTGTGGGGGGGTGCACGACTGTCCCCCCATCACGTGGTTGGCCGGCAGCTTGGCGTGGTGGCATACCGCACACCACGCCTTTTCGGCCAGGCAATCCACCATCATGTGGCCCTCTTTGCCACATCGGTGGCACAAATGGCTCCGGTCCACCTGAGATGGACAGAGGGCCCTGGTGTGCCCCGTTCCCATGCACCTATAACACCGCATGGGGAGCGGGTCCAGGGCCTCTACGCGGGCAGATGTCCAACCCACCATTATTCGGCCCGCTGTTATTATTATACGTGCCGCCGCTATTGGGCACTTAACAATCACGGCACCAGTGCCATTTTCCATCCACCTAATGGTCCCTATCTTAACCTGTTCCGGAGAACACTTTCCCTTTACTGCAATCTCTGTCTTGACGTCATCCTCGGACACCGACTCATCCAGGCCGGAGATTCTTAAATCCGCCGTCCTGAATGGTCGGCGAACATCCGCCACCTCCCCGACAAGCGTACGCAGCTTCTCCGCTAGGTTGTCGGCGGCTGTGCTGCTGTCCGCTCCAGGCACCTCTATTATTCGGGCCCCCGTGGCCGACTTCCTAACCTTGACATGATCAAGGCCAAACTCCGCCAACTTAAGGCTTGTAGCCTTTTTCATTACCGCGGCGTAATCCATTTCCACCTCAGGCTTCAATGTGATTACCACCGCGGTCGATTTCGGCACTGCCGGCAGCTTGGTCCTTGGTGCCGGCTTGGGAACTGCCCTGGTTTCGGTTGCTGCGGACTTGGTTGGGGAAGTTTTGGCCTTCCCCTTACGCCTCACAACTTCCGTCCAACTCTGCTCCCTTGCGGGTGGGGCCGTCTTTTCCACGCTATTACGTGGGGCCGGTACAGGTGCAGGGGCGCGGGAGGGGGCAGGACTGGCCACAGCAGACGTGGGCCTTGCAGCGGCTTGCGCTGTCGGCCTTTTCGTCGAAGAGCGCCCTTGAGGGGCTCCGATTGCCGACAGTATCGGCTCAATGGCAGCAGCAGCAGCAGGACGCGGCGCTTTTGCAGTCCTCAATGTGGACTGACTTGCTGCCTTTGGAGCTGTCACCTCCGCCTTTTTGTCCGCCGCCAGAGGGGGGCGGAGTCTGGGCTCTGGTGGGAGCCGTTCTTCCAAGTTCTCCAGGCGGGTGTTGACATAATTAGCCAACGCTCCCACCTGGAGATCAATCATTTCTCCCAGACCAGACAGGAGCTCTCTTTTAAGTTCTCCAATTGCCTCGGAAAACTCATTGGCAGACGAGGAGGCTGGCTCGGGAGTCGAATCATTGTTTTTCCTCTCGGAGAAGGCCGTCCTCAAGGCCTTTGTCTCGGTTTGGAGCGCCGCCAGTTGCTCCTGCATCCTCTTATTATCGGCCCTGAGGATCCGGACCTCCTCCGATTCACCGCGGGACTCCAAACGGCTTGCGGCCTCTAATATGTCCCTACAGGCCGTATTCATCCGGCTCCAGATTGTCCCCTTCAGATTTTTGCATTTCGCAGCCTCCTCCAATATTGTTTCTGCCCCTCGCCTCGCGCACTCAATTAGGTCGTGGCTGAGAGCAACTGCCGCTTCGTTAGGGTCACACTTAGTTGCTCTATTGAGCTCCCCCTTTTTTCCCCCCTTTTTGCCCACATTGCTGGGCTCAACGTCTCTAAAAACGAGGCGGTACCCCGAAGTTGCGTCAGCTTCTTCCTCATATTCCGACATACCGGAGTCCTTCAGCTGGGCTCTGGCCGCGCTGATGCCTACGTAAGCTCCTTTGGAGCCACGTCCCCTACGCGCAGTATTTACTTTTGCCCCTGATCTGAGCGTTAAGCCGGAATCCTCTGCTTCGTCCACCTCATCATCACCCTCGGGGGTGGGTACCCTAGTCCTTTTAATTGTCCCTAGAGACCTCCTAGGATCCGTCTGGCTGTCCAAAGACATCTCAATGTCCTCAAAAATCTCCTCATCGGACGAATCCACCAATTGTAAGAGCGGACCTTCCGCTTGGGGGGGGGGTTCATCCCCCTCCTTCATTTCCCCTAGTTTTTACCGCACTTTTCCGGTCAAAAACACGAGAAAATAAACAAAAACCAAAAATATATACAAAAACGGTCAAGACCGAACCGTCAGAATATTTACAAACTTAAAAAATTAACAGCTGTTTTGAGATAACTCACGCTTAGTTTATCTTACAAACTAGTTTGAGGTGTCCCTAGACGCCGCTTCCTACCCCCTATTTAGCACAACAATCCGTTTATTGCTATCCTATCCCGAACCGATGCCACGAATTTTTAAACGTAAGTACAAACTTACGTTTGCGGTCCGAAGCGCCTGTTGAAATAAAATAGCAATAAAAATTCGCCCCGTAACTTTTGAACCGTAAGTCCGAAAATTACGGGGAAAACTAATATGGATAGAGCTCCCCGAATGCAACTAACCTACACAATAAAAATTTACAAAATACCTAACCAAAAATATTTACAAAGCTTTTAAAATATTTACACTAAAACACACAACTTTTTTGGGTTTTAACAAAAACCACGTTTTGTCTAATAACTTTTGAACGGAATGTCCAAAAGCTATGCAACAAACGGGAGCTTGTAGAACCCAACGAAGTCTAATTTTTAAAACAAAAAACGAATCAAAACTTCCCAAAACAAAAAAGATATTAATTATTTACAGCCGAAAAATTAACCAGTCAAAAAGCCAAAATCGAAATTTCCAAAAAAGAGTGCCAAGTCGTAAGAATAAGTGGATTCAGAGTCAGTTGTAAGATTGCCGGGGTCAAATTACGTCTAACTTCCAAAAATCACTCAAATCGCACAAAATTCACCCTTTCAAAAACCTCAACCTAACCTAACCTAACCTAACCTAACCTAACCTAACCTAACCTAACCTAACCTAACCTAACCTAACCTAACCTAACCTAACCTAACCTAACCTAACCTAACCTAACCTAACCTAACCTAACCTTTTTTTTTTTTTTTTTTTTTTTTACATGGAGAAATCCTCATAGGATCCCCTCTCCACGGGGAGGAGAATGGGTATGTCGGACTCCACTGAGAAGCAGTGACCTACCGACTAAAACTCCATGGTATGCCCACTGCAGCATTGGCAGGGGTGACACGGGAACCATAAGACGCCTCCGCGAACACCCCCTGCTGCCGACAGCCGAAGCCGTCCCAACTTTGGTGGATGGCCCGGAGGCCCCACCGCGTCAGATACATGCGGGCGACACCTCACGCATCCGACGTACCCTCACCTGAGGACCTCCACTCCGGGAGAGCGGCGAACGACCAACCTAACCTAACCTTTTTTTTTTTTTTTTTTTTTTTTTTCCCAGGAAAAATCTTCGAAAGATTCCAACGCGCCACGGGGAGACGCGGTGGATATGTCGGATTCATACCGACTAAAAAACCTGGGGTGTCCTTCACGCTGCCTACGGTGGAGCCACGGGAACGCTTTCGCATACTACCGTGACTCCGCCAGCAGCTGTCCATTATTGTGGACCCGTCTTCGGGGGGTTTGCATTTCCCCCTTGTGCCACTAAGGGGCGTGCCCGGACACCAGACACGCCTTCCATCCCGAAGACCTCCTCCAACGGGTGACAGACGTCCCCGTGGCTGTCACCCGGAGATCCTCTTTACGGGGGCAGGCGGCGATCATGCGCCAGCCGTCTGCGCCCAACACGCCTGCGGCGCCGTTGGTCGGCTGCTGCGTCGTCCTCCCTGGCCCGCTCCGCGGTCTCCTTCTGTCGCATCACCTCCTCACAGAAGGAGAGCACCGCCTGCCACGCCTTGTCGCTGTCAACCATGGATCTGACCACTGCTGACAGCGACAGGTCGTTTCCTACGCACGCCGTCAGGCTGGTGCGCTGCTGCGCCCAGGCTGGACACGCCTCCAGGGTATGCTGCGCCGTTTCTTCTGCGCAGCCGCACTCATGGCACTCCGGAGTTGTCTCTCTTCCGGCAATTTTGTGCAGGTATCTCCCGAAACAACCATGCCCTGAAAGCACCTGCACGAGCCGGAATGTGAGAGTGCCATGATTTCGATCCAACCACTGTGTTAGGACTGGCCTGATCGCCTCCACCGTACGGACGCCAGCACTTGGTTGCGCCAACCTGACTGCCCACACTCCGATCGCCCTGCGGTGAAACTCAGCGCGCTTTGCGTCGACTTCTCTGGGCGCTGGCCTGAGATCTTGGGCTCGTTCCTCCTCACGCCAGAAGAAAACCGACGCCAGGGCTTTCGCATCCAAGTCCCAGGGCAAGGACCCAGCCAGCAGACATGCCGCCTCCGCAGAGATCGTCCGATAGCCTCGGATGGCCCTTATTGCCATCACCCGTTGCGTCTGAAGCAGCTGGGCGGTGTTTCGCCTGTTAAGGGCGTCGGCCCACACTGGAGCACCGTACAGGGCCATCGATCGCACGACCCCCGCGTATAGCCGCCGGCAGGAGGCTTTGGGCCCCCCGAGGTTTGGGAGTAGGCGCCCAAGAGCGGCAGCTGCACCCAGCAATCTCGGCGCAAGGCGTTGGAAGTGCGCCTGGAAGGTCCACCGGCTGTCGAGGACAATGCCCAGGTACCGCATCGTCGGCTCGACAGCTATTCGCACTCCTCCCACCACGATATGGGCACCGGCTGGAGGCGCTTTTCGAGGGCCGTGGAAACAAACGGCCTCTGATTTGTCAAGAGCTACCTTCAGCCCTAACCGCCTTATCCGTCCCACCACCTGAGCAACACCAGCTGCCGCCAGAATGGAAGCTTCCCTATATGAGGCCCCCTTTGCTGTCACGAGCGTATCGTCCGCGTAACACGTGACCTCCACTCCTCTCAGGTTTGCCCCTCGTAGCACCCAGTCATATCCTATATTCCACAGGAGTGGCCCTAGAACCGACCCCTGTGGAACACCGCACACCATCTCCCTCCTGCCCCATTCGTCTCGCCCGGGGAAGGCCACAAACCTCTCAGAGAGGTAAGCCTCCACTATTCGGCTGAGGTGTTGGGGCACCTGATGGTACAGGAGCGCCTCCTTTATGCAGCCCCAGGGCAGGGTATTAAAGGCATTGGCGATGTCTAATGACACCGCCAAGACAACCTCGCCCCGGTATACGGCTTCCTCAACAAACCCCTTCACCCGGAGGATCGCATCCACAGTTGAGCGACCACTGCGGAAGCCATACTGGCAATCAGCCAAATCAGGCCCCTCCCTGCTAAGGTGCTTGTTGAGACGGCTCGCGATGATTCGCTCAAAGAGCTTGCCCATCTCATTCAGTAGCACGATGGGTCGATAGGCCGAGGGTGAGTCTGTTGGGCGTCCCTCCTTCTTGAGCAGCACTAGCCGGCCAGTTTTCCATGACCTGGGAAAGCACGCTTGTTCCAGGCAGGCGCTCAAGAGCCGTCTCAGCCTCGCCTCCAAGGTATTAGTGGCCAGAGCCAAGGCCCGGCCAGGGATTCCGTCCGGCCCAGGGGCCGTATTTTTAGCCCGAAGCCGTAGGACTGCTGCGCCTAACTCGCCTTCGGTGACGGGTGGCACCACTGCCTCTTCCTCTTGCCTCCCGCCAGCTCGTGGTAGCACCATAGGCGGAGGCTCTTGTTGCCCTGTGTGAGGGAACAGGGTTGCCACCACTCTCTCCAGTAGTTGAGGCTGGAGACTTTGCGTTATTGGGAGGGCCCAGGGTCGAAGCTTTTGCCTCACCAACTTGTACGGCCTCCCCCACGGATCGCTGTTAAGAGTCTCCAGAAACTCCTGGCGAGACTGATCCTTGGCCTTCCCGATAGCAGTTGTAAGTGCCACCTTTGCGTTCTTGTAGAGCGCATAAAGATCCGCTTCAGCTGCTTCGTCTCGTTGACGACGTCGCCTCTGCCGTGTGTATTGGCGCCTCGCTGCTACACATTCCTGTCGCAGCTGAGCAAGTTCTGCGGACCACCAATACACACAGCGTTTTGATGGCCTAGTCTTAACCCGGGGCATGGCCGCGTCGCATATCTCGGTCATGCACTCCTGAAACCAGCGGGCTTCATCCTCCACGTCTGTTGGATCTTCTGGCTCCGGTGCCCATGCCTGTACCATTGCCGCCAGCTCCAGCGCTTCCCGGTCAAGCTTTCTGAGTGCCCACCGCGGGCCGCTATCGGCTGGGCTACTGCGACTTGGGTTATTTGGAGCTACTGGGAGTGCAGAGACTTCAAACCGAATGTATCGGTGGTCCGATAGTGTCTCTACATGTGCCAGTACCTCCCAGTCCCGTACACGGCTCGCTAGGGCAGAACCAGCAAGCGTGATGTCCACAATTGAACCACCCTGTTGCCGCACGCATGTGTTTGTGTTCCCCGTGTTGACAAGTGCCAAGTTGGAGGTGACCGCCCACTCGAGTAGAGCTTGGCCTCGTGCGTCAGTGGCCGGGGATCCCCAGGCCATGGACTTGGCGTTAAAATCCCCTGCAACAATAACAGGCCTGGGGTGCAGTAGGCCCAGCAGAGTGCTCACCGCAGCGAGGAACTGTTCAAACTCGACTAAGCTCTTGTTTGGTGAAAAATAAACTCCCACCAATCCCAACTCTCCACACTCAGCCGCGACGCAACCATGACCTCTTGTGACGCTATCAAACGGACTCGAGCCCGCTGTCCTCTGCGTCACAAGGGCTACTGTGCCGTCCAGATCTCCGGCCCAGTCATCCCGAGAAGGAATGAAATATGGCTCCGCCACCACAGCTACGTGAATCAACCACTGTGCCATGCTCTGGAGCAGGAGGTCCTGAGCCCTTGCACAGTGATTGAGATTCCCCTGCAAGAACTTGATGGTGGTTGCCATTATTCAACAGCCATTCTCCCAGCCTCCTCGGCCGCGTCCACCACATTGGTGGGCGGTTGAACAAAGTGCGAGGGGGCCCGGAGGTCGTCGTCAGCTTTCGTTCTCCTCTTCTTGTTGGCGGCCTTGGGTGCAGCGCAAGCTTTGCTACCCATCCTGTGGCTTGCCGATTTACCCGCCGTCGCACACCCGGCGCAGTGAGGCGCAGCTGAGCACTGGGCTGCTTTGTGACCGGGCTTGCCACATCGAAAGCAAAGCTCGCTCCGATCTACATCTGACTGGCACTGTACCCGGATATGCCCATTCTCTTGGCATCGGAAACATCGCACTGGTCTCTGCTCCAGCAACTTGACTTGCGCGGAGACCCATCCAATTAGGAGTCGTCCTCCCACAGCTATCTTTTTGGCCGCTGGGATCGGGCAGCGCACCCACACTGTACCTAGGCCTGCAAAGCCCTGACGTACGTCGCCAGCCTTTACCAGGTCGGACGAACATCCCCCCGTTGTGGCCACCGCAGCGACGACCTCTTCAGCGGACACCGAGTCGTCCAGGCCTGATATACGAATTTCCGCAGTTTTCGTGGGCCTGGACACCCGGACGTCCTCCTCACTGAGTTGCCCCTTTATTGCAGCAGCCAGCTTGTCAGCCTTATCGCCGCTGGTTGCTCCCGGGACTTCTATGACGCAGGCACCGGTAGCTGCTCGCTTGAAGCGCACGCCCGGGATGTCAAGGTCTTTTAATTGGACCTTGCTCTTTGCCTCGGTCAGTACCTTTTTAAAGGTGACGCCCCTCTCTTCAGCTCCAGGCTGCAGGGTCAACACTACGGCGGCAGATCGTGGGGCACGAAGTTTGCGCGCCTCCCTTGCCGACTTTGACTGTTGCTGGGTCTGCTGCCGTGCCATGGTTTTGGCTGTAGCAGCTTTTCTTTTGCTGCTACGGCTGACCACCTTGTTCCAGCCCTGGGTGAAAGGCATGGTGGCAGATGGTAAAGACTGCAGCTCGTTTTGCGTGTTTGCCGTCTCTTCCATATCGTCCCGTCGTAAGGCTGGGACAGCAGTGGCAACCGTAGTAGGTGTGACAGCAGCAGCAGCAGCGGTGTCCCTACTTGCCTGTTTTGCCAGCACGGAGGCAGTGGCTGACACTTTCGGCTTTTTTGCCGAGCGTCGTGGTCTTGGCAACGGCTGTGGTGCCGCTGACGGCTGCATTGCCGCTGGGCTCGTCGGTGTGGCGCAACTCTCGAAGTGACTGCCGGCCGCAAAGTTTATCAGGTCCGCTGCCAGCGGGGGGCGGAGTCTAGGCTCACTTGGGAACCTTCCCTCGAGATTCTCCAGGCGGGCGTTGACATAGTTTGCCAACGCACCTACCCGGAGATCTATAATGTCACCCAAGCCAGATAACAGCTCTCGCTTGAGCTCCCCAATTGCTGCTGAGAGCTCGGTCACCACCGGGGGGACCGGTTTGGAAGCCGCTGTCGGGGTCTTACTCTTAGAAAACGCGGTCCGCAGGGCCTTAGTTTCCAGTTGGAGGGCCGTCAGCTGGTCTTGCATCCGCTTATTGTCCGCTTTTAATATGCGGACCTCCTCTGACTCTCCGCGGGACTGCAAGAGGCTCGCAGCCTCCAAGATTTGCCTGCAGGCCGCGTTCATCTTTCCCCACACTTCTCCCTTTAAATTACGACATTTGGCGGTCTCCTCCAGTATAATCCGAGCACCCTGTTGGGCGCTCTCTAAGAGCTTATGGCTCGGAGCTTCCATAGAGCTAGGCTCATTAGTGCCGCCATTCTTTCCTCCTTTTCCCCCTTTTTTTCCGGCCTTCTTCTTCTGAGGTTCAACGCGTCTGTAATTGGGACGGTAGCCCAAAGCCATGTCCGCCTCCCCCTCACGCTGCGACGGACCGGAGGCCCTCAGAAGGGTCCCTGCTGCGCTGAGCCCGGTTTGCGCCCCTTTGGGGCCTCGTTCCCTGTGGGCGGTGCCAACCTCAGGCGCTGTTGCAAGGGCGCCGGTACAGGACTCGTCCCCGCTGGATCCCGACTGAGAACTGGAATGGCGTGGCCTCTTACGTTCGTTCTGCCGCATCCGACCGCTCGTTGTCGGGCTATCCGCGTCCAGAAGAACTGGCTCCTGCCCCTTGTCGGTCGGGTATGCCTCCGTTTTTTCTCCCTCGTGCCTCGGTGCATCCTCCGCATCTGGCTGTGATATAGGGGAGTTCGGCGATTGGCGCCTCGCTGCTGCGTCTCCGGACTTGAAGGGCGTCTGCGTCCGTGGGCGCGCCTTCCCCTTCCCCTTTCCTTTTTTTGCTCCGGACTCCTCCGATGGCAGGTCCATACTCTGGCGACTTGGGGAGGTCGCTGGGGATGAGTAGGAGGACCGCACAGTATACATGCTGTCGTCCGTATCCTGTGCGGAATCCCCACGTAATAGAATCCGCTCATCCAGCCGGGTGAGGAGAACCTGCGCGACCCGCTCAAATTTGGCCTCGCGCCCACCCTCTCGCACCACGGTCGGTGCGCGCAGCTCCTCTCTTTGGGCGGAGTCCTTAGAGGTGGTGCCCTCGTCTCTCACACCTATCTCGCGGGCTTCTCCCCCCTCCTCTGTCGTCTTACGACGCGTGAAGCGGCCGTGGCAGTCACGCGTTTGGACGCAGGCCGCTTTCTTCACCGGAATCTGAATCGCGTCGGAGCTTAGGTCAATACGAGGACTTGGGTAGTCCACGTAATAGTCCACGCCGTCCCCTCGCACTGGTGACCTCGCCAGGGATGAGCGAGGGTGGAAGATCTCTTTCTCGGTCTCTCTGCTGTCAGGAGTCACCGCGTCACTTAATTCTACACTTAGTCCTAAACTTAAGTCTACGGTTTTTAGGTTCGACATTTTAATCCCACGAGAATGGGGGAAAAAAACGGTCCACCCAGGCAGTGCCCCCTGTACCTGGGTAACCCTACATACACCGTGGGGGCGGGCGGTCCCACGGGATAAAACCTAAAACTAGTGCGGGCCGGCCAATTAAGGCAAGCCCTCCGGTCCGCTGTGCCACCCGTACCCCATTAACGCCTGTACTGGGGGTCGTTGGGACAACACAGCGGGTTCCGGGATTTGAGGAGAGCTGGCGTAGACTCCCCTATCGGTAGTTCCCAGTCCAGGAACTACCCTCGGTTACCCATTTACGGGTAAGCCACTGCTCGGTTCCTCCTCTGCGCCCTCTGCTCAATCAGAGGGACGCGAGGAGAACCACCTCAGGTAGGCCTCTGCAGGCCCCGCCGGGGTGTGCCGCTCTTCGTCTGGTCCCTCCCCCCTCGCCTTTCCGGTATGGGTAGCCCTGTCCGGTGTAGCCTCGGGGATCACAGGAACACGCAAGCCCCCCCACCACGACAAGGTGGCAGCACGTCGGGGGGGAACCTAACCTAACCTAACCTAACCTAACCTAACCTAACCTAACCTTTTTTTTTTTTTTTTTTTGTTGACGAAGTGGAAATGCATTTACGCATCCCCCCCAGACCCGGGGCAGGCCAAACGGGGGGGTATGTGGGACTCACCCCTCAACGGGAGGGGAATACCCACTAAAACCACTCCGGCGTTACCGTCTCTGCCGTTATGGGGACGCCATGGGGTCGCGAGCATTCTACCACGACGTCCCCCGGCGGCCCCGGCTATACTATGCCGGGGCACCCGCGCCAAAGGAGGGGAGAGTCAGCAACGCTTGACCCTCCCCCCAGACGTGTAGGGCCGTGCCATGTGGGTCCCCAACCCACTGGACCTACTGGGGGAGTGCTGCGGCGGCGTACCGCGCACGTGCCCTCCCCCTCCGTCTACGCCGGAGCGGGTGCGCATCCGCCCTGTCTTCGCGCTCCCGCTCCGCAGCCTCCTTCTGTGCGATGACCGACTCGCAGAAGGAGGCCACCGCATCCCATTCATGCTGCCCCCGCAGCATGCCCGCCACCACATGGTGCAACGCCAATCCCCCCCCGGCGTCCCACCCGATCGCGGCGACCACGGCCCCCCTCTCGAGGTCCCAACGGTTGCACACCTCGAGGGTGTGCTGGGCCGTGTCGTCTCGATCCCCACATTCTTGACATCGGGCGCTTGGCTCCCGTCCGATGTGGCACAGGTAATGACCGAAGCATCCGTGTCCGGTCATTACCTGTGCCATCCTAAAACTGACCTCCCCAAATTTGCGGTCGAGCCACCCGTCCAATGATGGGAGGAGTGCCCCTATGGTGCGGACTCCATAGGGGGACTCCTCCAACTCCACCCTCCACCTTTCGCGAGCGCGCGACTGGGCCTGTCGGCGCTCTTCCCTTATTGTTTCGGGAGCGGGGAATTGATTAAGGGCCCTACGCCTCACCCGCTCCCTGTGGGCCTCGGCGAGCACCTGGGCGTCCAAGTCCCAGGGCAGGGTACCCGCCAAGGCACAAGCCGCCGCCCCCGCCACCGTGCAGTAGGCCCGTACTGCACGGATGGCCACCACTCTTTGCGGCCTCCTCAACTGGGCCCTGTTTAGTGCACCGAGCCGGTCCGCCCAGATCGGTGCGCCATACAGGGCCATACTCCGCGCAACTCCTGCGTAAAGGCGGCGGCACGCCATGCTAGGCCCCCCCACGTTGGGCAACAATCTCCCTAGCGCCGACGCCGCCGCCACGACCCGGGGAGCGAGCTGCGCAAAATGTTCTTTAAACTCCCACTTGCGGTCCAGGTGAATGCCCAAGTATTTTAGGTGGGCCTTCACCTGGACCGCCTCTCCCGCCACTGGGATGACCGTTGCGGCAGGCGGCCGCCACCCCCTTCCCCCAAACACTATGGCCTCCGTCTTCTGGAGGGAGACCTTAAGCCCTAATAAGCCTATACGGCGGACCATCAGGTCCGCCGCAACCGCAGCCCTTCGCAGGGTCCCCTCAAGCTCTGCTCCCCGGACGGCCACCATCGTATCATCGGCGTAGCAGTACACCGCCATCCGGGGTAGCAGGGCCCCTCTTATCGCCCAGTCATAACCGACATTCCATAAGAGGGGCCCGAGCACAGACCCCTGTGGTACCCCGCACCCCATCGGTCGCGTCCGCCGCCTCCCGTTCTGGTCCTCGTAGAGCACTACCCGTTCGGTCAGGTAGTGCTCTACAATGCGCCGTAAGTATGGAGGCACTCCGTGGTACCGGAGTGCCTCCACGATCACCCCGTATGGGAGGGAGCCGAAAGCGTTGGCTATGTCCAAGGACACCGCCACGACCCCCTCCCCCCGCTCCGTTGCGCTCTCGCAGTATGCGCGGAGGGCTTCCAGCGCATCCATGGTGGACCGCCCAGTTCGGAATCCGAACTGGCGGTCCGAAATGTTGGGGCCCTCACCCTCCAAATGTTGGACGATCCGGGAAGCAATGATGCGTTCGAGCATCTTCCCGGATTCGTCCAACAACACAATCGGCCTCCATCCGGATGGAGAATCGGCGGGACGATTCTCCTTCCGGAGGAGGCAGAGTCTACCTTCCTTCCATATTCTTGGAAACCGCCCCACCCCCAGACAATCGTCGAATAATTCCCTGAGGCGGTTTCCAAGATGTTCTAGGGCCACCGGCATCAGGCGACCGGGCACTCCGTCAGGGCCAGGGGCCTTTTTATAGGCCCTGAGCCGGTGTATGGTTACACCAAACTCACCCTCTGTAACCGGCGGCACGGTTTCCGGCTCCTGTGGCTCCTCCCGTGGGACGACCATGCGCGGCGGGGCGAACACCGGCGCAGGTGGAAATAACCCCCCCACTACCCTGTCAAGGAGCTCCGGTTCTAGGGAGTCCATGCCGGGGGCGTGCCTCATCTTATTTCTTACTAATTTGTAAGGCCGCCCCCATGGGTCCCTGTCCAGGGTGGCCAAGAACTCCTCGTGAGCGGAGTCCTTGGCCTTGGCGATTGCCATGGACAGGGCTCCCTTGGCCTCCCTAAGTGCTTCGTGGAGGAGCTCCTCTTCGGCCGCGGTATGATTTCTCCTTCGCCTGCACCGGGTATATTCCCTGCGCGCCCTATTACTAATTAGACGGAGGGCCGCCACCTCCTCCGTCCACCAGTAGACCTGTTTCCTCCCCACAGGTCGCCCCACCCTACGCATCGCCGCGTCGCACACCGAGGTGAGCGACGCGCGAAATTCCGAAGCCCTAACCTCAACGTCCGCAGCCCTGTCTGGTGGAGGGGCCCGCCACACCTCCACCATTGCAGCCTCTTCGGCTCTGTCTCTGTCCAAGGTGGCCAGGCTCCACCTTGGGAATCTATCCCCCCTACCCCGGACCCCTGGCGTGGTAGGCTGGGCCTGTGTCGCTTTGGAGACCCTCATCCGAATGTATAGATGGTCGGAGAGGGTCTCGACGTTTCCCATTACCCTCCACAACCTAACCTAACCTAACCTAACCTTTTTTTTTTTTTTTTTTTTTTTTTTTTTTTTTTTTTTTTTTTTTTTTTTTTTTCGGGGGGAAATGCTTTACGCATCCCGTCCTGGGGTATATGGACGGGTATGTGGGACTCCTGGATTCCAGTCTACCCACTAAAACCCCCCGGGTGGCCACACGCTGCTTTACATTGGGGAAGTTACAGGCACGCAACTGCACTCCTCCGTAGCTCCCCCCGCAGCTGTCCGACAGATCGGACCCACCACGCTGGGATAAACTCCCAGATTCCCTATTCTTGGCATGCCCAATCCTTAGGCATGCGCATCAGCTCGAGGACCCTTAATTCATGGGCGTCAGACGTCCCCAAGCCTGCCGCCCAGAGGTCCTCATTATGGGGGCAGGTGACGGTCATGGGCGACCCGTCTGCGCCCGACCCGTCTGCGCCGCATCGGGTGGGATGATGCGTCCTCCTCCCGGGCACGCTCAGCAGTCTCTTTTTGGGCCATGACAGTTTTGCAGAACTCTGCCATTGCCCGCCAGCACCTCTCACTACCGACCATGGCACTGACAACGGTGGGTAGTGAGAGGTCCGCCCCCACCACTGCCACCAATTGGGCGCGTGGTCCATCCCACCCGGGGCACACAGCCAGCGTGTGATCCGCAGTGTCCTCATTGCTGCTGCAGTGGTGGCACCTCGCAGTCGGTTCTCTGCCTGCCACCTTGCACAGGTACCTTCCGAAACAGCCATGGCCGGAGAGCATCTGTGCAAGGTGGAAGGTGATGTTCCCTCGTTGTCTGCTGACCCATTGGTGGAGAACGGGCCGGACAGCCTCAATCGTTCTGTGGCCAGCACTTGGCTCTGCAAGCCTTTCGCCCCACTTCAGAAGGAGGGTATCGCGGGATTCCGACCTCCAGCGCCTTACCTCTTCCGAGAGGGGCTGCTCACCTCTGGACCGGGCTTCCGCGCAACGCCGGTAGACTTCGGCTAGCACTCCAGCGTCCAGATCCCACGGCGGGTTCCCAGCCAGCACACAAGCTGCCTCTGCGGAGATGGTTCGGTACCCCCTCACGGACCTGAGAGCAATGACCCTCTGCGGCCTCTGTAGCGCCTTTATGTTGTGGCTACTCAGTGAGTCCACCCAGATGGGAGCTCCATAGAGTGCCATCGAGCGCACTACTCCTGTGTACAGCCGGCGGCAGGTTGCGTTCGGCCCTCCTACGTTTGGTAGCAGCCTCCCCAGAGCTCCGGCCGCTCCGATAAGTTTTGGAGCGAGACGCTGAAAATGCGCATGAAAGCTCCATCGGCTATCGAGGACAAGTCCTAGGTACTTCATTGTCGACCCGATGCCGATGGAAACTCCTCCCACTATCAGATGTGCGTCAGCTGGAGGCCGCCTGCGAGGCCCATGGAAGCACACCGCTTCTGATTTTTCGAGCGCGACCTGCAAGCCCAGTCGTTTTATTCGGTCCACTACATGGGCCACCGCTGGTGCGGCAAGAACTACTGCCTGGCGATAGCTGCTGCCGCGGGCCGTTACGAGCGTATCGTCAGCGTAACAGACCACGTCGACCCCTGGTAGCATTGCCCCCCGGAGCACCCAGTCATATCCGATGTTCCACAGGAGAGGACCGAGAACCGACCCCTGTGGAACACCGCACGACACCTCTCTTTGGCTCCACCCCTGACTTGTTCGGTACCTAACTACCCTTTCAGAGAGGTATGTCTCCACCACCCGGCACAGGTACCCGGGAAGACCGTGGTATTTCAGCGCCTCTTTTATGGTGCCCCAGGGCAGGGTGTTGAAGGCATTGGCAATGTCTAAGGAGACCGCCACAACAACCTCACCCTGGGACACAGCATCATTGGCGAGGGCCCTCACTCGAGCAATAGCGTCGATGGTGGATCTGGCCCGCCGGAAACCAAACTGTCGCTCGCTCAGATCCGGCCCAGTGCACTCCAGGTGTCGGCTGAGGCGAGCCGCCACCACCCGTTCGAAAAGTTTGCTCACCTCGTCCAGCAAAACAATCGGTCGATATGCGGATGGTGACTCAACCGGGCGACCCTCTTTCCGAACGAGAACGAGTTTACCCGCCTTCCAGCATCTAGGGATTGTGCTCTGGTTTAGACACGCACTGAAGAGTGCCCTCACCCGCACCTCAAGTGGACCGCCTAGTGCCAGCGCCCAGGCGCGCCCAGGGATGCCATCCAGGCCTGGAGCGGTATTCTTGGCTTTGAGCCTCAGCACCACCGCTCCTAGCTCACCCTCGGTAACTTCTGGCACCTCCAAGACATCGGCATCGGCGGCATTTAGAGCCGGCGCCATGGCTGGCGGGACGTGCACTGGCACTTCGGGGAACAGGGTCTCCACTAGGTGTTCCAGAAATTGCGGCTGGAGGGTTTCCGTAAGTGGTGGGGCCCATGAACGGAGCTTGCGTCTCACTGCTTTATATGGCCGTCCCCATGGGTTGCTGTTCAGCGTTTCCAGCATAGCTTGGTGCCCGTTCTCCTTGGCTTTTGCAATAGCGGCACGCAGACACCGGGCCATTTCTAAGTAGCGGGCGTGCAGTCCCGCTTCTTCTGGATGGGCCTCTCCAGAGTCACTCAGGCGCCTCCGCCTACGGCACCTGGTGTACTCGCGCCTTGCCGCAGCACAGTCACTGCGTAATTGCGCTATTTCCGCGTTCCACCAGTACACCTGGCGCCGAGGTAGGCGTGACTTAGCCCGGGGCATGGCCGCATCGCAGACACGCACCATAGCATTGCCGAGCCATCTTGCTTCCTGTTCCACCTCGATCTGGTCTTGGGGCACAGCTGCCCAGGACTGCACAATGGCCGCCTCCTCCAAAAGATCCTTGTCCAGACATCTAATAGACCAGCGCGGGCCGTCTCCACCTCGGGAAAGGTTTTGCCCGTCCGAGACATCGCCTGAGGGCGTAGAGACGTTATACCGAATGTACCGATGATCTGAGAGCGTCTCTACGTCCTCCAGCACCTCCCAGTTCCGGATTAGGCGTGCAAGGCCAGGGTCGGCTAAAGTGACATCGACGATGGAACTACCTTGATGACGCACACACGTGTGGGCCGTTCCCTGGTTAAGGACGACGAGTCCCGCAGCCACCGCCCATTCCAGCAGTGCCGTCCCACGGACATCGGTCACGGGTGATCCCCAGGCCTGCGACTTGGCATTCAGGTCCCCGGCGACGAGCACATGGCTAGGGTGTCTTCCCCCGACCAGGACGCCGACCTCCGCAAGAAATTGCTCGAATTCCGCAAGAGGCCGATTTGGTGAGAAGTACACCCCTATCATCAGGGTCTGCCCCAGCATGACGGCAACATACCCTCGACCCCTTGCAACCGTGCTTAAGGACGGGGCGCCAGCGGCTGCCTGGCTAATAACGACTACCGTACCGTCCTGGTCACCAATCCAGTCATCTCTCTTTGGGATGGAGTAGGGTTCGGAGACTATGGCCACCTGGATTAACCACTCCGCCATGCTCTGAACCAGGAGGTCTTGGGCACTGGCGCAGTGGTTCAGATTGGTCTGCAGGAAGTTCGTGGCCATTATTCGGTGACCATAGACTCCACCTGGGCGGGGGCATTTGCACCCGGTGTGGCAGCCTGCGAGGGGGCCCTAGGGCCATCGCCAGTCTGCCTTCTACTTGCCCTGACCGGAGGGGCACAGAGTTTGCTCCCTAGCATGTGGTTTGCTGGTTTGCCCGCTGCTGCGCACAGCGCACAATGTGGCGCACCAGAGCACTGACCAGCCTTATGGCCAGGCTGAGCACAGCGGAAGCAAAGACTGCTGTGGTCCACTTCAGCAGTGCACTTTTCCCTCACATGCCCTACCTGAAGACACTTATAGCATCGGGTGGGCCGAGCATCGAGCAGTTTGGCCTGGGCAGAGACCCATCCCACCAAGAGCCTGCCAGTCTCTGTGATTTTCTTGGCAGCCATCACTGGGCAGCTAATCCAGACAGAGCCAAGACCGGAGTAACCCTCCCTTATCATACCCGCCTTGATGCTTTCCTGGGAGCACTGCCCGACCTTTGACACGGCTTCGACGACGTCGCTCACCGCCACTGAATCATCCAGGCCGGTGATTCGCACTTCTGCGCACTTAACCGGCCTGGAGATCTGGAGTACGTCTTGGCTGAAGTGCTGCCTTAGTTGCTTCGCCAGCTCGTCTGCCTTGCCACCGCTAGCCACTCCAGGCACCTCCAGCATCCGGGCACCATTTGCCGCTCGCCGGAACCGCAGTCCGCTTTCAATGTTGAGGGCGGCCATGTCGAGCTTGCCTTTGGCCTCCTTCATCACCTTTGCGTATGTGAGCCCATGCTCCTCCGCTCCCGGCTGAAGCTTTAAGACCACAGCGGCCGATCGAGGGGGGCGAAGCTTTCGAGGCTTGGCTCGCGCAGGAAGCGTAGCTGTTGTATTCGCCACCGCCACGGTCCCCGTACTTTTGGGCTTTTTTCGCTTCTTTCGAGCCACCACGTTCCATGCTTCTTGCGCAGGCCCCTGCGCCGTCATTTGCGTGGGCACCCGCGAGGGCACTTGTGCAGGCACTAGCGCAGGCACTAGTGAGGACGGGCCGGCCTCCATCGTAGTAGGCACCCGCTGCGTTGTCCTCTTGGTGGGGACTTGGTTAGTGGCCTTTGTCCTCTTGGTCGGTTTTCTTGAGCTTTCAACACCGGCAGCTGGGGCTCCTGCTACGTCTGTCACGAGAGATGGTCGGACAACTGGATGAGCTGATAACCTTGCCTCGAGCCTGGCCTCTACAATCGCACCAACCTGTGCAAGGAATTCTTGCTTGAAACGCTCCATGTGAGCAAGAACTGTTCCGCGCGTTTCCTCTGGCACGCTGCTCTTCTGCGCTACCGGTGCCATCAGTGGCTGCTGGCTTTGCACGTCCAGTCTCAGCTGCAGAAACTCCTTGCGGGTTTCCGCTAGGTCCCTCCGCAGGCGGTCATTATCGGCCTGCAGCCTCTTGGTCTCATCCGACTGCGACCTGTTGGCCAACTCTATCACAGCCACCTTAATGGCCTCGGCAGCTTCCTTAAGGTCTCTAATGAAGGTCCCTTTAAGGTTCTTAGACCTGCCAGCCAGTGACTGGATCAGGGACGCACTGTCCAAAACCCTGGTCGTCAGTTCGGCAGCTAGCGCCCCACCGGTAGTGGTAGTGCCTCTTGAAGCAGAGGGTAAAGGTGAGGGGGGAGTTAGCCGCGGATCGCGAGAGAGACCTTGTCGGGTTTGGCTGTATGCCTTTTGGACCTCTCTCTCCGCCTCGAGCCGAATCTCCTCGCTTAGGGCGCGGTTGTAGGCCTCCTTTGCCTTGGCTAGGCCCACATATTTCCCAGTGGTGGGACGACGACCTTGCCTTTTCGAGGCCTGCGAGGCCTGCGACGAGCCCTTGCTTGCGGCGGACGGACAGGACTCGTCCCCGCTGGATATCGACTGGGAGCTGGAGTGGCGTGGCCTCTTACGGTCGTTCCGCCACATCCGACCGCTCGTTGTTGGGCAATCCGTATCAGGTGGACCCAGCTCCTTTCCCGTGTTAGTCGGGCAAGCCTCTACTCTTTCTGCCTCGGGCTCAGGTGCTTCCTCCGCATCCGATTGTGCCATTGAGGAGTTCGGTGATTTACACCCTCCCGCTGCGCCCCTGGACTTAAAAGGTGTCTGCGTCCTTGGGCGAGCCTTTCCTTTTCCTTTCGGTCCAGATTTTGGCGGTGGCAGGTCCGTACTCTGGCGACTTGGGGAGGTCGCTGGTGATGAGTAGGAGGACCGCACAGTATACATACTGTCGTCCGTATCCTGTGCGGATTCCCCACGTAGTAGGATCCGCTCGTCCAGCCGGGTGAGGAGAACCTGCGCGACCCGCTCAAATTTGGCCTCGCGCCCACCCTCTCGCACCACGATCGGTGCACGCAGCTCCTCTCTTTGGGCGGAGTCCTTAGAGGTGCCCTCGTCTCTCACTCCTATCTCGCGGGCTTCTCCACCCTCTTCGGTCGTCTTGCGCCGCACAAAGCGGCCGTGGCGGTCGCGTGTAGGGACGCTGGCCGCTTCCTTCGCCGGGATTTGAATTGCGGCTGAACTCAAGTCAATTCGTGGACTTGGGTAGTTGGCGCAGAAATCTTCGCCATCCCCTCGTATAGGTGACCGCGCCAACGATGTACGAGGCTGGAAGATTTCCTTCTCGGCCTCTGTGCCGTCGACGGTCGCCGCCTCACTTAAAGCTAAATTGATACCTAAGCCTATTCCTATGGTTTTTGGGTTTGACATTTTTGTTTTGATTCCCACGAGTATGGGGGAAAAAAAAAAACGGTCCACCCAGGCAGTGCCCCCTGTACCTGGGTAACCCTACATACACCGTGGGGGCGGGCGGTCCCACGGGAAAAAACCTAAAACTAGTGCGGGCCGGCCAATTAAGGCAAGCCCTCCGGTCCGCTGCGCCACCCGTACCCCATTGACGCCTGTACTGGGGGTTGTTGGGACAACACAGCGGGTTCCGGGATTCAAGGGGAGCTGGCGTAGGCGCCCCTATCGGTAGTTCCCAGTCCAGGAACTACCCTCGGCTACCCATTTACGGGTAAACTACTGCTCAGTTCCTCCTCTGCGCCCTCTGCTCAATCAGAGGGACGCGAGGAGAACCACCTCAGGCAGGCCTCTGCAGGCCCCGCCGCGGTGTGCTGCTCTTCGTCTGGTCCCTCCCCCCTCGCCTTTCCGGTATGGGTAGCCCTAACCGGTATAGCCTCGGGGATCACAGGGACACGCAAGCCCCCCCACCACGACAAGGTGGCAGCACGTTGGGGGGGAAACCTAACCTAACCTAACCTAACCTAACCTAACCTAACCTAACCTAACCTAACCTAACCTAACCTAACCTAACCTAACCTAACCTAACCTAACCTAACCTAACCTAACCTAACCTAACCTAACCTAACCTAACCTAACCTAACCTAACCTAACCTAACCTAACCTAACCTAACCTAACCTAACCTTTTTTTTTTTTTTTTTTTTTTTTTTTTTTTTTTTTTTTTTTTACGAGGGGAAATGCGTTACGCATCCCGTCCTTAAGGTGGTAGTAAAGGACGGGTATGTGGGACTCCTGGTCTCCAGTCTACCCACTAAAACCCCTCGGTGCGACCTCGCTCCGCCTGGAGTGGGGCTAGGGGAACGCTTGGCGCCTACCCCGGCTCCCACGTATGGCGTTGTGCCCTTTCGGGCCCGGCTCTGCAGGCTTCTGAGCCCACCCCCTCACCATGAGGCGACCTCACCTACAGCCGCCTTTCCACCTCGGGACGTTACTCGGCGGGCAGCCAATTTCCCAGTCAGCTGCCCGAGGTCCCGGTTAGGGCGGTATTTGGCGGTCGTAGGCGGCCCGCCTTCGCCCTGGCCTTCGTCGGCGGGAAGGTGGTGCGAGGGAGTCGTCCTCTCGCTCTCTCTCCGCCGCCTCCTTCTGGGACATGACGGTGTTGCAGAATACAACGACCGCCTCCCATGCGGCCCTGCTGCGTGCCATCGCGCCAGCTATGGCCGGTAGCGACAAGTCCGCCCCGATGGCCGCGACAAGCTCGCGTCGCGGTGCTTCCCAAGTAGGGCACACGGTGCGGGTGTGCTGCGCCGTGTCCTCAACTCCACTTGTGCAGTGTTTGCACACTGTGCTGTCCTCGCGGCGGGCCACCTGACACAGGTATTTGCCAAAGCATCCGTGCCCGGTGAGTACCTGTGTCAGGTGGAACGTCATCTCTCCAAAGTCGCGGCCTAGCCAGTCCTTGAGGACCAGCCGTACGGCGCCCACCACCTCCCGGCTTGCGCTTGGGGCCTGCAGTCGTTCGTCCCACTTCCGGAGGAGATCATCCTTGGCTTCGTCCCTCCAGAGCTTGATCTCCTCCGGATGTGGGCGAGTGCCCTCCGCTCGCACTGCTGCTACTCGCCAGTAGACCGCAGCAAGGACCCCGGCTTCGAGGTCCCACGGCGGGCTACCAGCCAGAATGGTTGCCGCTTCGAACGAGACTGTTCTGTACCCTCGGATCGCCCTAGTGGCTATAACCCGTTGGGGTCGGCGCAACAGGGCCACGTTGTGGGCGTTCAGGGCCTCTGCCCATATGGGAGCCCCGTACATCGCCATAGAGCGCACGACCCCCTGGTACAGGCGGCGGCATGCGCTGCCCGGCCCCCCGATGTTCGGGAGCAGCCCCCCGAGTGCTCCGGCTGCAGCCACCAACTTTGGCGCCTTGCGGGCAAAGTGCTCCGTGAACCTCCATCGCCCATCGAGGACAATGCCTAGATAGCGAAGCGTCGGCTCGATGGCGATGGAGGTGCCCCCCACAACGATCGCCAGGCCAGGAGGCGGCGCGTTTCGAGGCCCATGGAAGAAGAGGGCCTCGGACTTGCTCAGGGCCACCTCGAGCCCCAAGGCCCTAATGCGGCTCACCACGTGGGCAACCCCCGCTGTGCCTAGCAGGACGGCTTGTCTGTGGGTGCTCCCGCTCGCGGTGACGAGAGTGTCGTCGGCGTAACAGAGTACGCCGACGCCCCGCAGATTGGTACCGCGGAGCACCCAGTCGTATCCGATGTTCCACAAGAGTGGTCCAAGGACCGACCCCTGTGGAACACCGCATGTGACCCTCCTGTTCGACCACCCATTCTGTGTCGGGTAACCAATGGCCCGATCTCGGAAGTAATCCCCCACTAGGATTTGCAAGTACCGGGGCACACCGTGGTATTGTAGCGCTGCCCTGACTGTCTCGAAGGGCAGGGTGTTGAAGGCATTCGCTATGTCTAGCGACACTGCCAACATCACTCCGCCCTGCGAGACAGACTCCTCGGCGAGGACCCTCAACCGCGCAATGGCGTCTATCGTCGACCTTTCCCGCCGGAAGCCGTACTGGCAGTCATGCAGGTCGGGTCCTACCTCCTCGAGATGCTTGACGAGACGGGCAGCAATCACCCGCTCGAAAAGCTTGCCCATCTCGTCAAGCAAGACGATGGGGCGGTAGGCCGACGGCGACTCCGCTGGGCGCCCGTCCTTCTGAAGAAGGACGAGCTTGCCCGTCTTCCAGCTCCGCGGGAACTGACCTCGGTCGAGGCATGCGCTGAAGAGGGCCCTCACCCTCTCCTCCAGCTCCTCCGCCGCAAGCGCGAGCACCAAGACACGCCCGGGTACACCGTCTGGTCCGGGGGCGCCATTTTTCCTCTTCAGCCTTAGAATTGCGGCCCCGAGCTCCGCCTCCGTTACAGGCGGTGCGTCGTCCTCATTTCCCAGAGGGTTCCCCCCCATCGCCGGTGGATTCCATGTACCCCTTTCGGGGAATAGGACGGAGAGGATCCGCTCTAGAAGGAGGGGCTCGAGAGTACTGGTCAGCGGGGGGGCCCAAGGCCGGAGTTTTGCCCTTACAGTCTTGTAAGGGCGCCCCCATGGGTGTAAGTCCAGCATCTCCAGCCACTCCTTCCACGCTGCCTCCTTCGCCCGTGCTATTTCCGCCTGGAGCTGGTGGCATTTGGAGCGGTAGTCAGCGTATAGCGCCTCCTCCCTGGCTGGGTCTCGCACCCTTCTCCGCCTGCTCCGGGTGTACTGGCGGCGCGCCTTCGTGCACTCGTTCCGTGAGACTCGGATCTCCTCGCGCCACCAGTACACGCGACGACGAGGCGGGGTCGGCCTCGCTCGGGGCATTGCAGCATCGCAAATCCGGTGTAGGGCAGCCATCTGATGGTCGGTCTCTGCGTCAATGTCGTCTATGGGCCCAGCCCCGACCTGCCAGGTCTCGACAAGGGCTGCCTCTAGGGCCATCTCCCTGTCGTATTGGGCCAGCCGCCAGCGCGGCCCTTCCCCTGCTGGGGATCGACTCGTTCTCCTCGGGGTGTGAGGGGAAGTGGAGACCTCGAATCGGATGTAACGATGGTCCGAGAGCGTCTCCACGTCCGTCCTCACCTTCCAGCCCGTAACACGTCGTGCAAGAGCGGGGCTGGCCATTGTTATATCGACAATTGACCCTCCCCGCTGTCGCACGCACGTGTCTGTTGATCCCCTGTTGAGGATCAGCAGCCCCACTTCCACCGCCCATTCCTCCAGAGCCTGCCCCCGCGCGTCAGTCGCTGGAGATCCCCATGCCATAGACTTGGCGTTGAAGTCTCCAGCGACTAGCAGCTGCCCAGGGCGATTTCCGCCGAACAGGGAACCCACCTCGTCAAGAAAGGACTCGAACTCGGCGAGGCTCCTGTTCGGCGAGAAATATGCCCCAACCACCATCGTGTCCCCTAAATATGTTGACACAAAGCCGCGGCCTTTGGTGACGTTTTGGTGAGGCGCGGATCCCGCTTGCGGCTGGGTGACCACTGCCACCAGTCCCTCTCTATCTCCAACCCAGTTATCTCTGGAGGGGACCGAGTACGGCTCGGCTACTACTGCGACCTGTATCAGCCACTCCGCCATGCTCTGGAGCAGAAGATCTTGAGCTCTGGCGGAGTGGTTGATGTTCGCCTGTAGGTATCGCGTGTCCATTGCTATTCGGTGGCCATCCGATCCTCCTCAATCCTGGGCTCAGGCCTTGGTGGGCGACTAGGCTGCGAGGAGGCTTTGGCTCTGTCGGCAGCTGGTCTCTTTCGTTTGGGTGGGTTGCAAGAGATGCTTCCCACCCTGTGACCCGCGGGGACGCCCGCCTCCGCGCACAGCGCGCAGTGGGCGGCGGCGTTGCAGTCACGTGCGATATGGTCCGTCCCACTGCACCGGTAGCACATGAGGCTGCGGTCCACCTCGGACTTGCACGTGGCGCGCATATGCCCCACTTCCATACATCGGAAGCACCGCATGGGCCGGGTCTCGAGCAGCTTGACCTGCGCTGACACCCATCCTACGCGGAGTCGTCCGGCCTGAGCCACCTTTTTTGCTGCCGCGATAGGGCACCGCAGCCACACAGTGCCCAGTCCTGAAGGGCCGAGCGTGACTTCTCCGGCCTTGATGTCGTCCTCCGCGCAGCCGCCCTCTCTTGCCACCGCCGCGACCACCTCCGGGGATAGCACTGAATCGTCCAGGCCTGAGATGCGCATCTCCGCACATTTAGTTGGCCTGGAGATCCGAACTACGGTGGGATCCACCACCTCCCTTAATTTGCTTGCGAGAGCATCGGCCTTTTCGCCACTCTCACCGCCGGGAATCTCGAAAATGCGGGCATTCGTGGCGGTCCTTCGGACCCGAACACCCGAGATCCCCAGCGCGTTAAGGTCTACCCGTTTTTTGGCCTCCCCGATGATGGCCGCGTACCTCTCTCTTTCACTCGTGTCCGCCTTGGGCTCCACTAATGTAACGACTACCGCCGTAGACCGGGGGAGGCGCAGCTTACGGGCCTTCTTTTTTGGGGCTGCCTGGTTTGTAGGACCGGCCTCCTTCTTCTTCTTCTTGGCTTTGCCCTTTACCACGGTCCAGGGCTCGCTTGGCGTAGCAGGCGCAGGCGCAGGCGCAGTTGTTGCGGGGCCTGATTCTCCTGGGGCAGGGATTTTCCTGGAGGAATCTCCTTTTCTGCCTTGCTTCTTCCCGCGCTTTACGGCGCCCGAGTAGGACGCTCCACTTCCAGAAGCGATGGCAAAAGCGTGATCTCTCGAAGGAGCGCTTGCAAGGCCCGCTGCTTCTAGCTCTATCCCCCCACTTTCGCTTCGGGTAGCCCGCGGAGCCCGCACCCTCTTCTCTGGAAGAAGTCTGTCGCTGATTGCGGCCATGCGTGCGTCCAAATACGTCCCGACCTGGGCCATGACCGCACGACAGATCTCCTCAGTTATGAGGGCAGAAGGAGTGCCGCGGCCGTCTCTCCGTCCCCTTGGGGAGGGCAGCGCGGGGGGCTGCACCTCCTCGTTGCGTCTGGGTGGCGAGGATGTGTGACCATCCTGCTTCCGCATCCCCTCCAGTTGGGCCTTAATTTCGGCCATCTCCTTTCGCAAACTGGCCATTTCGCTCCTTAGCCGGTTGTTATCGGCTTGGAGCCGCGCTGTCTCTTCAGAAGTGGTGCGTTTGCTGAGTACAGCAAACGCATCCGATATAGCGGATGCGGCGTCCTTTAGGCTCCGAATGTACCCGCCCTTCAGGTTTTTTGAGGTGGCCGCCACTTTATCGATGACTGCCAAGCTGTCTGCCACCTGCTGGCCAAGTTCCTTGGTGGCTGCGGCCTCTTCGAGATTCGGCCCTGGCGGAGAAGGAGTGCACTTATAGAACCCTTGACGGGTTCTGATGCGCATCTCCTGCACCTCTTTCTCCGCCTCGAGGCGGATCTCCTCACTCAGGGCGCGGTTATAGGCCTCCTTTGCCTTGGCCAGGCCCACATATTTCCCCGTGGTGGGGGGCCGGCCTCGTCCTTTCGAAGTTTGCGACGAGCCCTCGCTTGCGGCGGACGGAGAGGAGGCAGACTCGCTCTCGCTGGATCCCGACTGGGAGCTGGAGTGGCGCGGCCTTTTGCGACAGTTTTGCCACATCCGACCACTCGTCGTTAGGCTATACTTTCCCTTTTCGGGAGGACCCAGCTTCTTTCCCGTGCTGGACGGGCCTGCCTTCAATCTGTTGCCGTCCTGCCCCAGTGCCTGCTCCAGATCTGTCAGTAATGTTGGGGAGTTCGGCGACTTTTGCCCCCCTTCCACATTTGTAGACTTAAACGGCGTTTGTGTGCGTAGACGCGTCTTTGCCTTACCCCTAGGTCCTGGTTTTTCCGGCGGCAGGTCTGTCTTCTCGCGACTTGGGGAAGTCGCTGGCGTCGAGAATCTGTCGGGGGCCTGTGCGGGATCCCCACGCGCTGGACTCACCTCCTCCAGCCGGGTGAGGACTACCTGAGCGATCCTCTCGACCTTCGCGACCGGTGCGCGCAGCTCGGCAATTTTGGAAGTGCCTGCGCTTTCCCCTATCGCGTAAGCCTCTCCGCCCTCTTCTGTCGTCGTACGCCGCACGAAGCGGCCGTGGCGGTCGCGCGTTGGGGCGCTGACTGCTTCCCTCACCGGGATCTGGATGGCGGCTGAGCTCAAATCGATCCGTGGACTTGGGTAGCCCACTTGACCATCGTCATCCCCTCGCACAGGTGACCGCGCCAGGGACACTCGAGGACGGAAAATTTCCTCCTCGGCCTCACTTAATCCTAAACTTATGTCTAAGCCTAATCCTAATCCTAATCCTACGTTTTTGTTGGACATTTTGATTTTGTTCCCACGAGTGTGGGGGAAAAACGGTCCACCCAGGCAGTGCCCCCTGTACCTGGGTAACCCTAAATACTCCGTGGGGGCGGGCGGTTCCACGGGAAAAACCTAAAACTAGTGCGGGCCGGCCAATTAAGGCAAGCCCTCCGGTCCGCAGTGCCTCCCGTACCCCATTGACGCCTGTACTGGGGGTCGTTGGGACGACACAGCGGGTTCCGGGATTCAAGGAGAGCTGGCGTGGACTCCCCTGTCGGTAGCTCCCAGTCCAGGAACTACCCTCAGTCACCCATTTACGGGAAAACCGCTACTCGGCTCCTCCTCTGCGCCCTCTGCTCAATCAGAGGGACGCGAGGAGAGCCACCTCAGGCAGGCCTATGCAGGCCCCGCCGGGGTGTGCCGCTCTTCGTCTGGTCCCTCCCCCCTCGCCTTTCCGGTATGGGTAGCCCTGTCCGGTATAGCCTCGGGGATCACAGGAACACGCAAGCCCCCCCACCACGACAAGGTGGCAGCACGTCGGGGGGGAACCTAACCTAACCTAACCTAACCTAACCTAACCTAACCTAACCTAACCTAACCTAACCTAACCTAACCTAACCTAACCTAACCTAACCTAACCTAACCTAACCTAACCTAACCTAACCTTTTTTTTTTTTTTTTTTTTTTTTTTTTTTTTTTTTTTTTTTTTTTTTTTTTTTTTTTTTTTTTACGAGGGGAAATGCGTTACGCATCCCGTCCTTAAGGTGGATGTAAAGGACGGGTATGTGGGACTCCTGGTCTCCAGTCTACCCACTAAAACCCCTCGGTGCGACCTCGCTCCGCCTGGAGTGGGGCTAGGGGAACGCTTGGCGCCTACCCCGGCTCCCACATATGGCGTTGTGCCCTTTCGGGCCCGGCTCTGCGGGCTTCTGAGCCCACCCCCTCACCATGAGGCGACCTCACCTAAGGCCGCCTTTCCACCTCGGGACGTTACTCGTCGGGCAGCCAATCTCCCAATCAGCTGCCCGAGGTCCCGGTTAGGGCGGTATAAGGCGGTCGTAGGCGGCCCGCCTTCGCCCTGGTCTTCTTCGGCGGATAGGTGGTGCGAGGGTGTCGTCCTCTCGCTCTCTCTCCGCCGCCTCCTTCTGGGACATGACGGCGTTGCAAAATGCAACGACCGCCTCCCATGCGGCCCTGCTTCGTGCCATCGCGCCAGCTATGGCCGGCAGCGACAGGTCCTCCCCGATGGCCGCGATGAGTACGCGTCGCGGTGCTTCCCACGTTGGGCACACGGCGCGGGTGTGCTGCGCCGTGTCCTCGTCTCCGCCTGTGCAGTGTTTGCACACTGTGCTGTCCTCGCGGCGGGCCACCTGACACAGGTATTTGCCGAAGCATCCGTGCCCGGTGAGTACCTGTGTCAGGTGGAACGTCATCTCGCCAAAGTCGTGGCCTAGCCAGTCCCTAAGGACCAGCCGTACGGCACCCACCACCTCCCGGCTTGCGCTTGGGGCCTGCAATCTTTCATCCCACTTCCGGAGGAGATCCTCCCTGGCTTCGTCCCTCCAGAGCTTGATCTCCTCCGGATGTGGCCGATTTCCCGCCGCTCGCACTGCTGCTACTCGCCAGTAGACCGCCGCGAGGACCCCGGCTTCGAGGTCCCACGGCGGGCTACCAGCCAGAAGGGTTGCCGCTTCGAACGAGACTGTTCGGTACCCTCGGATCGCCCTAGTGGCTATAACCCGTTGGGGTCGGCGCAACAGGGCCACGTTGTGGGCGTTCAGGGCCTCTGCCCATATGGGAGCCCCGTACATCGCCATAGAGCGCACGACCCCCTGGTACAGGCGACGGCATGCGCTGCCCGGCCCCCCGATGTTCGGGAGCAGCCCCCCAAGTGCTCCGGCTGCAGCCACCAGCTTTGGCGCCTTGCGGGCAAAGTGCTCCGTGAACCTCCATCGCCCATCGAGGACAATGCCTAGATAGCGAAGTGTCGGCTCTATGGCGATGGAGGTGCCCCCCACAACGATCGCTAGACCAAGAGGCGGCGCGTTTCGAGGCCCATGGAAAAAGAGGGCCTCGGACTTGCTTAGGGCCACCTCGAGCCCCAGGGCCCTGATGCGGCTCACCACGTGAGCAACCCCTGCTGTGCCAAGGAGAACGGCTTGTCGATGGGTGCTCCCGCTCGCGGTGACGAGAGTGTCGTCAGCGTAACACAGTACGTTGACGCCCCGCAGGTTGGTACCGCGGAGCACCCAGTCGTATCCGATGTTCCACAGGAGTGGTCCGAGGACAGACCCCTGTGGAACACCGCATGTGACCCTCCTATTTCCCCATCCGTTTTGGGCCGGGTAGACGATGGCCCGATCCCGAAAATAGTCTCCCACCACGTTTTGTAGGTACCGGGGCACACCGTGGTATTGCAGCGCTGCCCTGACTGTCTCGAAGGGCAGGGTGTTGAAGGCATTCGCTATGTCTAGCGACACTGCCAACATCACTCCGCCCTGCGAGACAGACTCCTCGGCGAGGACCCTCAACCGCGCAATGGCGTCTATCGTCGACATTTCCCGCCGGAAGCCGTACTGGCAGTCGTGCAGGTCGGGTCCTACCTCCTCGAGATGCTTGACGAGACGGGCAGCAATCACCCGCTCGAAAAGCTTGCCCATCTCGTCAAGCAAGACGATGGGGCGGTAGGCCGACGGCGACTCCGCTGGGCGCCCGTCCTTCTGAAGAAGGACGAGCTTGCCCGTCTTCCAGCTCCGCGGGAACTGACCTCGGTCGAGGCATGCGCTGAAGAGGGCCCTCACCCTCTCCTCCAGCTCTTCTGATTGGAGCGCGAGCACCACGACACGCCCAGGCACACCATCAGGTCCAGGGGCGCCATTCTTTGCCTTAAGCCTTAGGATGGCGGCCCCAAGCTCCGCCTCCGTCACAGGAGGCACATCACCGTCATGTCTTGATGGGTTCCTACCCATCGCCGGTGGACGCCATATACCCCTTTCGGGGAACAAGCTGGACAGGATCCGCTCTAGGAGGAGAGGCTCGAGACTGCTGGTCAGCGGAGGGGCCCAAGGCCGGAGTTTTGCCCTTACAGTTTTGTAAGGGCGCCCCCATGGGTGTTGGTCCAGCTTCTCCAGCCACTCCTTCCACGCCGCCTCCTTCGCCCTTACGATATCCGCCTGAAGTTGGTGGCATTTGGTGCGGTAGGTGGCATATAGCGCCTCTTCCCTAGCTGGGTCTCGCACCCTTCTCCGCCTGCTCCTGGTGTACTGACGGCGCGCCGCTGTGCACTCGCTCCGTGCGACGCGGATCTCCTCGCTCCACCAGTACACGCGACGACGGGGCGGGATTGGCTTCGCTCGAGGCATTGCGGCGTCACAGATTCGGTGCAGGGCAGCAATCTGATGGTCGGTCTCTACATCAGTGTCGTCAATGGGCCCAGCCCTGACCTGCCAGGACTCCACAAGGGCTGCCTCTTGGGCCATCTCCCTGTCGAATTTGGCCAACCGCCACCGCGGCCTTTCCCCAGCAGGGGGTCGACTCGCGCTCCTCTGGGTGAGAGGGAACGTGGAGACCTCGAATCGGATGTAGCGATGGTCCGAGAGCGTCTCCACGTCTGTCCTCACTTCCCAGCCTGAGACACGTCGTGCGAGAGCGGGGCTGGCCATTGTTATGTCCACAATTGACCCTCCACGCTGTCGCACGCACGTGTCTGTTGACCCCCTATTGAGGATTTGTAACCCCACTTCGACCGCCCATTCTTCCAGTGCCTGCCCCCGCGCGTCAGTCGCTGGAGATCCCCACGCTATAGACTTTGCGTTGAAGTCTCCAGCGACCAGCAGCTGCCCAGGGCGATTCTCGCCAAACAGGGAACCCACCTCATCAAGAAAAGTCTCGAACTCGGCTAGGCTCCTGTTAGGCGAGAAATATGCCCCAACCACCATCGTGTCCCCTAGATGTGTTGACACGAAGCCGCGGCCTTTGGTAACGTTTTGGTGAGGCGCGGATCCCGCTTGCGGCTGAGTGACCACTGCCACCAGTCCCTCTCTATCTCCAACCCAGTTATCTCTGGAGGGGACCGAGTACGGCTCGGCTACTACTGCGACCTGTATCAGCCACTCCGCCATGCTCTGGAGCAGAAGATCTTGAGCTCTGGCGGAGTGGTTGATGTTCGCCTGTAGGTATCGCGTGTCCATTCCTATTCGGTGGCCATCCGATCCTCCTCAATCCTGGGCTCAGGCCTTGGTGGGCGACTAGGCTGCGAGGAGGCTTTGGCTCTGTCGGCAGCTGGTCTCTTTCTTTTGGGTGGGTTGCAAGAATTGCTTCCCACCCTATGGCCCGCGGGGACGCCCGCCTCCGCGCACAGCGCGCAGTGGGCGGCGGCGTTGCAGTCACGTGCGATATGGTCCGACCCACTGCACCGGTAGCACATTAGGCTGCGGTCCACCTCGGACTTAACCTAACCTAACCTAACCTTTTTTTTTTTTTTTTTTTTTTTTTTTTTTTTTTTTTTTTTTTTTTTTTTTTTTTTTTAACCGGGGAAAAATCCTGCATCGGATTCTACACCTCGCCACGGGGGGACGAGGTGGATATGTCAGACTCTTACTGACTAAAAAACCCCGGGTGTTCTCCCACCGCTGCTATACGTTAGGGGAGCTACAGGCACGCTAAAGCACTCTTCTATAACTCCCCTCACAGCCGTCCGATTTCAGACCCACACTGGTGGAGCGCTTACCGCCCACAAACGCTTACGGAAGCGTGCCCGAACACCCGACACGCCGTCCAACTCGGGGACCCCTCTCCTTCAGACGACAGACGCCCCCGTGACTGCCGTCCGGAGGTCCTCGTTAAGGAGGCAAGCGCCGCTCGTGCGCGACTCGCCTGCGCCCCACTCTTTTCCGGCGCATTGGGTGCGACGTCCCATCGTCCTCCCTTGTCCGCTCTGCCGCTTCCTTCTGGGACATTACTGCCTCGCAGAAGGAAGCTACTGCCCTCCAGGCACTCTCCCTGCCAACCATCGCCTCAATGACCCTGGGCAAGGATAGGTCATTACCTATTACCGCGAATAACCGAGCACGGTGCTCGTCCCACCCGGAGCACTCCTGAAGTGTGTGCTGCGCAGTATCTTCGTCACTACCGCAATGGTGACACCTCCGTGTTGGCTCTCTGCCTGCCACATTGCACAGATACCGACCAAAACAACCATGCCCGGTGAGCACCTGTGCAAGGTGAGAACCCCTCGTTCCCTGTCAACCCACTGTTCAAACACTGGTAGGACCGCCTCGATGGTGTAATGGCCAGCACTTGGCTCCGCTAACCTCTCCTCCCACTTGCGGAGGAGGACAGTGCGCGAATCAAACCTCCAGCGTCTGATTTCCTCTGGAAGAGGCTGCTCTCCCCCAAACTTACACTGAGCACAGCGACGGTAAACGTCTGCCAGCACTGCGGCATCTAGGTCCCAGGGTGGGGTCCCCGCCAAAAGACAAGCAGCCTCAAAGGAAACAGTGCGGTACGCCCTGACCACCCTCTGCGCAATGACGCGCTGAGGCCGCTGCAGCAAGCTCCTCACGTTTTGTGCTGCCAGCGCATCCACCCAAATTGGTGCTCCATATAGGGCCATTGACCGCACTACCGATGTGTAGAGCCTTCGGCATAGCACGTTCGGGCCACCCACGTTGGGAAGCAATCGCCCCAAGGCTCCAGCAACTCGAATGAGTTTCGGAGCAAGCCGCAGGAAGTGCTCATGAAAGTTCCATCGGCTATCGAGGACAAGTCCTAAGTACTTCATTGTCGACCCGATTCCGATGGAAAGTTCTCCCACCATCAAATGAGCCCCAGCAGGAGGCCGGTTCCGAGGTCCGTGAAAGCACAAGGCTTCCGTTTTCTCCAGGGCTACCTCCAAACCCAACCTCCTAATCCTGCTCACCACATGAGTCACAGCTGCCGTGGCTAGCGCAACTGCCTGCGGATAGTTACCAGCGCGTGCTGTAACAAGGGTGTCATCCGCGTAACACACCACTTCCACTCCCCGCAATAGTGCCCCTCGCAGCGCCCAATCGTATCCGATGTTCCACAGGAGTGGGCCTAGAACCGACCCCTGTGGAACACCGCATGACACCTCTCTCTGACCCCAGCCTGACCCGGTAGGGTACCTGATAACTCGCCGGGACAAGTACGCCTCAACAATCCGCCGCAGATACCCCGGGAAGCCATGGTATCTTAGGGCCTCTTTAATAGTTCCCCAAGGTAACGTGTTGAAGGCATTTGATATGTCCAAAGACACCGCCAACACCACGTCACCTTGGGAGACAGCCCGCTCTGCCAGGTCCTTCACCCGAGCAATCGCGTCAATTGTTGACTTGCCCCGACGAAAACCAAACTGATTTGAGCTGAGGTCAGGCCCTATACTCTCAATGTGACGCTGTAGGCGAACTGCTATGACACGCTCGAAAAGCTTGCTCACTTCGCTTAAAAGCACAATCGGCCTATACGCAGACGGCGAGTCAGCCGGGCGTCCAGCCTTTTTGAGCAAGACCAATTTTCCCTCTTTCCATTGGCATGGAAAAATGCTCCCTCTTAGGCACGCAGTAAAAAGTGCTCTTACTCTTTCCTCCAATGGTCCACCCAAAGTCAATACCCAGGCACGTCCAGGGACACCGTCAAGTCCCGGAGCAGTGTTTTTAGCTCTCAGCCGCAACACTGCCGCCCCAAGCTCACCCTCAGAAACCTCCGGCACAGTGTCAGCATCAGAAAATTCGACACTGGAAACCGACGCCATTATAGGAGGATCATGCATGGGGCCGGCAGGAAATAGAGTTTCCACAACACGGCTCAGCAACTGGGGTTCAAGGGTTTGAGTGATCGGGGGAGCCCAAGGTCGAAGTTTTTGCCGTACTGCCTTGTACGGGCGTCCCCACGGATCATTATCCAACCCCTCTATCATAACCCGATGTGCGTCCTCCTTTGCTCTGAGTATCGCTACACGCAACAATCGCTGGCGTTCCAAATAACTCGCATGTAGACTGGCCTCGTCCGGGTGTGGCTGTCCCACGTCACTCAAGCGTCTCAACCTACGGCACCTAGTGTATAGACGTCTCGCCGTAACACACGCCCTACGCAACTCCGAAATCTGTGGATTCCACCAGTACACCTGCTGGCGGGGAGGGTGCGACTTAACCCGTGGCATAGATGCATCACAAATGCGTGTCATTGCACCACTGAGCCAATTTGCCTCCTCTTCTACGTCTACTTGTTCCTGAGGCACCGGTGACCACGACTGGACAATGGCGGCCTCCTCCAGCAGATCTTTGTCCAAACACTTTAATGACCACCGTGGAACCTTGCTGGACTGAGAAAGGTCTTGACATCCAGATGTATCAACTGGTGGCGTAGGCAACATTGCAACACAAAAAAGAATGTATCTGTGATCAGACAGCGTCTCTACGTCCTCCCTAACCACCCAGTTCCGCACTCGATGTACCAGGGCAGCATCAGCAAAAGTCACATCTACAATTGACCCGCCTTGCTGACGCACACACGTGTCAACCGATCCCTGATTGAGAACGAGTAGCCCCGCAGCTACAGCCCACTCCAATAGGACCTGTCCACGGGCATCATCTGCTGGAGATCCCCACGCCAGCGACTTGGCATTGAAATCTCCAGCAACAAGTACACGACAAGGGTGAGCTGTACCAATCACCGCCCGTACCTCAATTAGGAACTGCTCAAATTCAGCCATAGTTCTATTAGGTGAGAAGTACACGCCAACTATTACAATCTGTTCCACCCGGACAGCTACATACCCGTGACCAGATGTAACTGCGCTGAAGGCCGGAAAACCATCAGTTGGCCGACATATCATGCATACGGTTCCGTCTTTGTCACCGACCCAGTCGTCCCTCCCAGGCACAGAATATGGCTCGGCAACAATTGCCACCTGTATTGACCACTGCACCATACTTTGGATCAAAAGATCTTGAGCACTGGCGCAGTGGTTCAAGTTGGCTTGTATAAAATTTAAATCCATTATTCCGTAGCCATATCCTCCACCAGGGTCTGGGAACTGGTACCCGAGACGGCACTTTGCGAGGGGGGTCCCAGGGACCTGGCCCGCCTTCCTCGAGCTACCACCTACTTGGGGGCCGCCGCAGAGTTTGCTGCCCAGCCTGTGGTCCGCAAGTCTGCCAGCCGCAGCACACAGAGCGCAACGGGGGGCACCGACACACTGCGCAGCTTTGTGACCAGGCTGCGCACAGCGGAAACATAAGCCACTACGGTCCTCTACTGAAGTGCACTGCTCCTTTACATGCCCCACTTGCAGACACTTATAACAGCGAATGGGCCGAGCCTCCAGCAATCTGACCTGCGCCGAGACAAATCCGACCAACAGCCTACCGCTTTCAGTCACCCTCTTAGCTGCCAGTACCGGACAGCTTAACCAAACCGACCCGAGGCCAGAGAAGTCCGCCCTTACCATGCCCACCTTAATGGAAGCCGGAGAACACTGCCCTACTCTGGACACAGCTTGCACCACATCATCTGCCGTTGCAGAGTCATCCAAACCAGTGACTCGCAATTCCGCGCATTTCACTGGTCTGGATATCTGCACCATGTCATCACTGAAGCACTCCTTTAGCTTTTGTGCTACCGCATCAGCTTTATCTCCACTCATCACCCCAGGCACCTCCAGCAATCGAGCACCATTGGCAGCACGGCGAACCCGCAAACCACCCTCAATATTAAGGGCAGCAATATCCAGCGTGCTTCTGGCTTCAGTCATAATTTTGGCGTAAGTGACCCCTCTCTCTACTGCAGCCGGCTGCAATTTCAAAACCACTGCAGAGGAACGCGGAGGTTGAAGCTTGCGAGGCTTCACCTGCGCAGGTGGCTGCAAGTTTGCATTGCTTTTAGCAACAGCCGCCTTTCTCTTAGCCTTATTACGTACCACCGTGGTCCAACCACGTTCTTCGGGAGCTGAAGGAGCCAAGACTGGGGGACTCACCACCACAGTGGTAGCCGCTGCAGGCTGAGGTCTGCGACCTGCAGCCTTTTTCCGCTTCTTGGCATTCTTCCTTTGCCTCGCTTTACCAGCTACAACTCTTGGAGGCGCTGCCTTAATTGCCCTCAATACCGAAGCCCCCGAAGCGACTCCAGCCGCAGCATTCACCCTGTCGGAAGCCAGAGGGGGGCGTGAAGTCCCATCCGACAGAGCAGCTAGCCTCGCATCAAGCCTTGAGTTGACAATAATACCCATCTGTACAATCATGTCCGTTTTGAACTGCTCCATGTAAGAGAGCACCGCCTCAGGCATTGCAGGACTGACACCACTCGTTACGTCAATCGGAGGAGCACGAGACCGCTGAGTCTGCACCTCACATCGCAGTTGTTCAAATTCCTTACGGATCTCAGCCAACTCTGCTCGCAAACGATTATTATCGGCCTGCAGTCTCAATGACTCCTCCGAATGCGACCTTTGGGACAGTTCAACGACCGCCACCCGAATCGCCTCAGCAGCCTCTTTTAAATCTCGGACAAAAGTCCCCTTGAGATTTTTGGACCTTGTCGCAATCGATGTAATCAGCTCTATATTGGCCAAAGCTGTACCACACAAATCAGATGCCAAGACCTCCCCACTTTCCGTTACTTGCGAAGACGGGTTAATCCTGGCAGCCCGCAACCTACTGCTAACTTCAGCAATCTCCCTTTCATCTGCCAGCCTTAATTCCTCCTGCGTGGCCGCATTCAAAGCAGCCTTGGCCTTTGCCAAGCCAACGTACTGGCCCGTAGTTGGTGGACGACCCCTTCCCCGTACAGAGGTACCAGCAATGATTTGGGGCTCCTCCGCTTCCTCTCCAGAAACCTGGGACTCGCTGCCACCCACTCTTCGCCGTTTTGTGCCCCCTTTAGTTTTCCTCACCATGACAGGACGAGAATTACCCACTATTGGAACAACACCACTATTCATCTCCCCGGTGTCGTCATCCATCTCCACAGCACGACTGTCTCCATCGTCAACCACAATTGGGCCATCCAGCCGCTGCATTGCGACCACAGGCTGAGACTGCGTTGATACCGTCCCCGGCGCACTCTCCGCACACACATCGTCATCATCCGCCCTATCATTACTTACAACTAAACCTAAATCTACACTTAAATCTAAGGGTTTTGAATTGGACATTTGACTTTTAATCCCACGAGTATGGGGGAAAAACAGTCGACCTAGGCAGTGCCCCCTGTACCTAGGCAACCCTAAATACATCAGTGGGCTCGGGCGGGCCCCACTGGAACTTTACCTAGTGCGGGCCGGCCAATTAAGGCAAGCCCTCCGGTCCGCAATGTCCGCACGTAACCCCATAAACGCCACCGATGGGGATCGTTGCACGGACAAAGCGGTTTCCGGGATTCGAGGCGAGCTGGCGTAAGCTCCCCTTTTGGCAGTTTGCTTTTCAGCAAAACTACCCTACGGACCCATCCACGGGTCGCCACTACACGTCCCATCTGCAGAATCCTCTGCTAACCAGAAGACTGCAGAGAGACCTCCCCGGTAGCGTAAGCGCCCCATACGCCCCACTCCCCACCCCCCCAGGGTCATTTAGCCACCGGTAAGTAATCGTCCTCCTCAACCAAGATTACTTACCGTTGTTACCAGGCAGCACCAGACTCAAGCCCTATTCGCCCCCCTAGATTCAAGAATCCCAGGGGATTAATAGAGCCCAAGCACACGAGGAGGTAGACCCATGCCGCCCAACCTTTTTTTTTTTTTTTTTTTTTTTTTTTTTTTTTTTTTTTTTTTTTTTTTTACCCAGGAAAAATCTTCGAAAGATTCCACCACGCCACGGGGAGACGCGGTGGATATGTCGGATTCATACCGACTAAAAAACCTGGGGTGTCCTTCACGCTGCCTACGGTGGAGCCACGGGAACGCTTTCGCATGCTACCGTGACTCCGCCAGCAGCTGTCCATTTTGTGGACCCGTCTTCGGGGGGTTTGAGTTTCCCCCTTTTGCCACTAGGGGGCGTGCCCGGACACCCGACACGCCTTCCATCCCGAGGACCTCCTCCGATGGGTGACAGACGTCCCCGTGGCTGTCACCCGGAGATCCTCTTTACGGGGGCAGGCGGCGATCATGCGCCAGCCGTCTGCGCCCAACACGCCTGCGGCGCCGTTGGTCGGCTGCTGCGTCATCCTCCCTGGCCCGCTCCGCGGTCTCCTTCTGCCGCATCACCTCCTCACAGAAGGAGAGCATCGCCTGCCACGCCCTGTCACTGCCAACCATGGATCTGATCACTGCTGGCAGTGACAGGTCGTTTCCTACGGACGTCGTCAGGCGGGCACGCTGCTGCGCCCAAGCCGGACAGGCCTCCAGGGTGTGCTGCGCCGTGTCTTGCGCGCAACCGCACTCATGGCACTCTTCAGTTAGTTCCCTTCCGGCGATAATGTGCAGGTACCTCCCAAAGCAGCCGTGCCCCGAAAGCACCTGCACTAACCGGAAGGTGAGTGAACCATGCTCCCGTTCCAGCCACTGCGGTAAAACTGGCCGTACCGCCTCCACCGTGCGGATGCCTGCGTTTGGATGCGCCAGCCTCATCCCCCACTCCATTATCGCTTCGCGGCGGAACTCCTCCTGCTTGGCTGAGACCTCTTGCGGTGCTGGCCAGAAGTCGCGGGCTCGCGCCTCCTCGCGCCAGAAAAAGGCTGACGCAAGGGCTCTCGCGTCCAGGTCCCACGGGAGCGACCCGGCCAGCAGGTATGCTGCCTCTGCGGAGATCGATCGATAGCCCCGTATCACCCTTGTCGCCATCACCCTCTGCGATTGCCGCAGTTGGGGGGTATTGTGACGGTCAAGGGCGTCAGCCCACACTGGGGCTCCGTACAGGGCCATCGATCGAACGACGCCCATGTATAGGCATCGGCAAGATGCCCTAGGCCCCCCCAGATTCGGGAGAATCCGCCCAAGGGCAGCGGCCGTGCCCACCAGTTTGGGTGCTAGGCGCTGAAAGTGCGCGCGGAATGTCCACCGACTGTCGAGGACAATGCCAAGGTACCGCATCGTCGACTCGACAGCGATCCGGACGCCTCCCACCACGATGTGCGCACCGGCTGGAGGTGCTTTCCGAGGGCCATGAAAACAGATGGCCTCGGATTTGCTCAGAGCGACCTCCAGCCCAAGCCGTCTTATTTTACCCACCACGTGGGCGACACCTGCTGTCGCTAGCACGCAGGCGTCCCTGAATGACCCTCCACGAGCTGTCACCAGCGTATCATCTGCGTAGCAGGTGACGTCCACTCCTCGTAGATTCGCTCCACGCAGCACCCAGTCATACCCGATGTTCCACAAGAGCGGTCCAAGGACTGACCCCTGTGGAACACCGCATACCATCTGCCGCTGGCCCCACTGCTCTTGCCCAGGAAACGAAACGAACCTCTCAGAGAGATAGGCCTCTATAATTCTCTGGAGGTGTTTGGGCACTTGGTGGAATGAGAGCGCCTCGATTATGCAGGGCCAGGGGAGGGTATTGAAGGCGTTAGCGATGTCCAGGGACACCGCCAAGACTACCTCGCCCCGCGCCACGGCCTCGCTTGCCAGTCCTTTTACACGCAGGATCGCATGGACGGTGGAGCGGCCGCTGCGAAAGCCGTACTGGCAGTCGGCCAGGTCTGGGCCCTCACTATTGAGGTGCTTGATAAGGCGGTTTGCGATAATTCGCTCAAAGAGCTTGCCCACCTCATCAAGCAGCACAATCGGGCGGTAGGCCGACGGGGAATCCGTAGGGCGTCCTTCCTTCTTAAGCAGGACCAGTCGACCCATCTTCCACGTGCTGGGGAAACGAGACTGTTCCAAACAGGCGCTGAACAGTCGTCTCAACCTCGGCTCTAGGGCGTCCATGGCCAGAGCCCACGCCCGTCCAGGGATGCCATCAGGTCCTGGGGCAGTGTTTTTGGCCCTAAGTCGCAAGACTGCAGCCCCCATCTCGCCCTCAGTCACGGGCGGCACCTCGACCTCCTCCTGCCTGTCTTCAGGTGGCGGTGCCATGGCCGGTGGTTCCGGAGCCACTCTGTGTGGAAACAGAGCCGCAACTACTGCGTCCAGGAGCTGAGGCTGGAGACTTTGTGTTAGTGGGGGCGTCCAAGGCCGAAGCTTCTGCCTCACCAGCTTGTACGGCCTCCCCCACGGATCTCTATTGAGGGTCTCCAGGAACTCCTCGCGAGACCGCTCGATGGCTCTACTGATGGCAGATGTTAGTGCCGTTTTCGCTTCTTTGTACAGCGAGTACAGCTCTGTTTCCGCTGATACATCGCGATGCGCGCGCCGTCTGTGCCGTGTATATTGGCGTCTCACAGCCACGCACCCGTCGCGTAACTGTGTGAGCTCTGCGGACCACCAATACACACAGCGCTTGGGAGTTCTGGCCTTGACCCGCGGCATTGCGGCATCGCACACCTCTGTCATGCCCTCCCGAAACCAATGAGCTTCGTCCTCGACGCTTATGGGCGCCTCCGGTATGGGTGCCCACGCCCGCACCATCGCCGCCAGCTCCAGCGCCTCCCGGTCGAGTTTTTTAACCGCCCAACGCGGGCCGCCCTCTGCTGGGCCACTCCGGCTTGAGTTGGGCGAAGATGACGGGGGACCGGACACTTCGAACCGGATATACCGGTGGTCCGACAGGGTCTCCACGCCCACCATCACCTCCCAACCCTGAACACGGCGCGCCAGGGCACATCCAGCAAACGTGACGTCCACTATAGAGCCACCCTGTTGGCGCACGCACGTGTTTGCCGTTCCTGTGTTCATAACCGACAGATTTGAGGCGACTGACCAGCGAAATAGAGCGTGGCCCTTGGCGTCTGTTGCCGGACTTCCCCACTCAACGGACTTCGCATTCCAGTCGCCTGCAACGATGACTGGGGTAGGGTGCAATCGACCGATCAGTGCACCCACCTGCGCTAGGAACTGTTCGAACTCCGCCAAGGTTTTGTTCGGGGAGAAGTAAACGCCAACCACAGCCAGTTCCCCACATGTCGCCGCGACGAAGCCGTGGCCCCTGATGGCGTTCGCGAACGGGCAAGAGCCGGCTGCGCTCCGCGTGACTAGGGCCACCGTGCCGTCCAGGTCCCCAACCCAGTCGTCCTGTGGAGGGACCGAGTATGGCTCCGCCATCACCGCGATGTGAATCAACCACTGCGCCATGCTCTGGAACAGGAGGTCCTGAGCCCTGGCGCAGTGGTTGAGGTTCCCCTGGAGGAATTTGACGGCTGCCATCAGTCGATGACCATCAAGCCAGCCTCCTCGGTTGCAGCCTCCATCTGGGGGGGCGACTGGACAGGCTGTGAGGGGGCCCGGGGGCCATCACCAGCTTTCGTCCTCTTTCCTTTTTTGGCAGCATTGGGTGCGGAACACGCTTTGCTGCCCATCCTGTGGGCAGCGGATTTCCCTGCTGCCGCACACCCTGCACAGTGCGCCGCTGCTGAGCACTGGGCCGCCTTGTGACCAGGTTTACCGCACTGGAAGCAGAGTTCGCTTCGGTCTACCTCCGACTGGCACTGAGCCCGGATGTGCCCACTTTCGAGGCAGCGAAAGCAGCGTAGGGGCCTCTGCTCCAGCAATTTAACTTGGGCAGAGACCCAGCCCACCAGTAAGCGACCGCCCTTCACCACTTTCTTTGCTGCTGGGATCGGGCAGCGCACCCAAATAGTGCCAAGGTTGTCGAAGCCCGGGCGTACTTCGCCAGCCTTCACCGCGTCTTTGTGACATTCGCCAGCCGTAGCGATCGCAGTCACCACTTCTTCGGCAGACACCGACTCATCCAGGCCTGAGACGCGGATTTCTGCTGTCTTTATTGGTCTCACCACCCGCACGTCCTCTCCGCTGAGCTGCTCCCTGATAGCAGTGGCTAGCTTGTCGGCTTTGTCACCGCTTGCTGCTCCGGGAACCTCGAGGATGCAGGCGCCAGTGGCTGCCTGCCTGAACCGCACTCCTCCTACAATATCAAGGTCCTTGAGCTGGACCTTGGCTCTGGCCTCCGCCAGGACTTTTTTATAAGTCACTCCGCGGTCTTCGGCGCCCGGCTGCAGAGTGATCACTACGGCCGCTGAGCGAGGGGTGCGAAGATTGCGAGCGTCTCCTTTCCGCTTCGGCTGCTGCGGATTTTTTTGCGCAGCGGCGGCGGCTTTGGCAGCTTTCCTCTTCTTTTTTCGACTGCCGGCTTTCTTCCACTCCCCGCTCAGCGGCTCGGGTGCGGGTGGTAGCGTGCAAGGCCCGTCTGAGTTTAAGGTTTTGGCGGGCTTCTGGGTGCCGCCTGGCTTCTTGCCAGCGCTTGGTCCTTGACCGGTCTGAGGTCCTTTCGGCTGGCTGGAGCTGGGACTGTCCTTTCCGAGGCCACCGTTGGTGGCAGCCGCTCCATTCGCCAACCGCTTTTTATCTCCAGCTAGTGGTGGCCTCTTTCTCTTGCCGCCCAACCTAACCTAACCTAACCTAACCTAACCTTTTTTTTTTTTTTTTTTTTACGAGGGGAAATGCGTTACGCATCCCGTCCTTAAGGTGGTAGTAAAGGACGGGTATGTGGGACTCCTGGTCTCCAGTCTACCCACTAAAACCCCTCGGTGTGCCCTCGCTCCGCCTGGAGTGGGGCTAGGGGAACGCTTGGCGCCTACCCTGGCTCTCACATATGGCGTCGTGCCCTTTCGGGCCCGGCTCTGCGGGCTTCTGAGCCCACCCCCTCACCATGAGGCGACCTCACCTATGGCCGCCTTTCCACCTCGGGACATTTCTCGTCGGGCAGCCAATCTCCCAATCAGCTGCCCGAGGTCCCGGTTAGGGCGGTATAAGGCGGTCGTAGGCGGCCCGCCTTCGCCCTGGTCTTCTTCGGCGGATAGGTGGGGCGAGGGGGTCGTCCTCTCGCTCTCTCTCCGCCGCCTCCTTCTGGGACATGACGGCGTTGCAAAATGCAACGACCGCCTCCCATGCGGCCCTGCTGCGTGCCATCGCGCCAGCTATGGCCGGCAGCGACAGGTCCGCCCCGATGGCCGCGATAAGCTCGCGTCGCGGTGCTTCCCACGCGGGGCACACGGCGCGGGTGTGCTGCGCGGTGTCTTCCTCTGCGCCCGTGCAGTGTTTGCATATTGTGGACTCCTCCCGGCGGGCCACCCGGCACAGGTATCTGCTGAAACATCCGTGGCCGGTAAGTACCTGTGTCAGGTGGAACGTCATCTCGCCGAAGTCGCGGCCTAACCAGTCCCTAAGGACCGGCCGTACGGCGCCCACCACCTCCCTGCTTGCGCTTGGGGCCTGCAACCTTTCGTCCCACTTCCGGAGGAGGTCCTCCCTGGCTTCGTCCCTCCAGACCTTGATCTCCTCGGGATGTGGCCGATTGCCCTCCGCTCGCTCTGCTGCTACTCGCCAGTAGACCGCCGCAAGGACCCCGGCTTCGAGGTCCCACGGCGGGCTACCGGCCAGTAGGGTTGCCGCCTCAAAGGAGACCGTCCTGAACGCTCGTATCGCCCTAGTGGCTATGACCCGTTGGGGTCTGCGCAACAGGGCCACGTTGCGAGCGTTCAGGGCCTCTGCCCATATGGGAGCCCCGTACATGGCCATAGAGCGCACAACCCCCTGGTACAGGCGACGGCATGCGCTGCCCGGCCCCCCGATGTTCGGGAGCAGCCCCCCGAGTGCTCCGGCTGCAGCCACCAACTTTGGCGCCTTGCGGGCAAAGTGCTCCGTGAACCTCCATCGCCCATCGAGGACAATGCCTAGATAGCGAAGCGTCGGCTCGATGGCGATGGAGGTACCCCCCACAACGATCGCCAGGCCAGGAGGCGGCGCGTTTCGAGGCCCATGGAAGAAGAGGTCCTCGGACTTGTTTAGGGCCACCTCGAGCCCCAAGGCCCTAATGCGGCTCACCACGTGGGCAACCCCCGCTGTGCCTAGCAGGACGGCTTGTCTGTGGGTGCTCCCGCTCGCGGTGACGAGAGTGTCGTCGGCGTAACAGAGTACGCCGACGCCCCGCAGGTTGGTACCGCGGAGCACCCAGTCGTATCCGATGTTCCACAAGAGTGGTCCAAGGACCGACCCCTGTGGAACACCGCATGTGACCCTCCTGTTTGCCCATCCGTTTTGGGCCGGGTAGACGATGGCCCGATCCTGAAAATAGTCTCCCACCACGTTTTGTAGGTACCGGGGCACACCGTGGTACTTCAGCGCTGCCTTGACTGTCTCGAAAGGCAGGGTGTTGAAAGCATTTGCTATGTCTAGCGACACTGCTAACATCACTCCGCCCTGCGAGACAGCCTCCTCGGCGAGGACCCTTAACCGCGCAATGGCATCTATCGTCGACCTTTCCCGCCGGAAGCCGTACTGGCAGTCGTGCAGGTCGGGTCCTACCTCCTCGAGATGCTCTACGAGACGGGCAGCAATCACCCGCTCGAAAAGCTTGCCCATCTCGTCAAGCAAGACGATGGGGCGGTAGGCCGACGGCGACTCCGCTGGGCGCCCGTCCTTCTGAATAAGGACGAGCTTGCCCGTCTTCCAGCTTCGCGGGAACTGACCTCGGTCGAGGCATGCGCTGAAGAGGGCCCTCACCCTCTCCTCCAGCTCTTCTAATTGGAGCGCGAGCACCACGACACGCCCAGGCACACCATCAGGTCCAGGGGCGCCATTCTTTGCCTTAAGCCTTAGGATGGCGGCCCCAAGCTCCGCCTCTGTTACCGGCGGTGCGTCGTCCTCATTTTCCGGTGGGTTCCCGCCCATCGCCGGTGGATGGTATGTACCCCTTTCGGGGAACAGGACGGAAAGGATTCGCTCTAGGAGGAGGGGCTCGAGACTGCTGGTCAGCGGGGGGGCCCAAGGCCGGAGTTTTGCCCTTACAGTTTTGTAAGGGCGCCCCCATGGGTGTTGGTTCAGAGTCTCCAGCCACTCCTCCCACGCCGCTTCCTTCGCCTGAGCGATGTCCGTCTGCAGCTGGTGGCATTTTGCTCGGTAGGCAGCGTATAGCGCCTCCTCCCTGGCTGGGTCTCGCACCCTTCTACGTCTGCTTCTGGTGTATAGGTGGCGCGCCGCTGTGCACTCGCTCCGTGACACGCGGATCTCCTCGCGCCACCAATACACGTGACGACGAGGCGGAGTCGGCTTAACTCGGGGCATTGCGGTATCGCATATTCTGTGAAGGGCAGAGACCTGAAGCTCCGTCTCGGCATCGATGTCAACTATAGGGCCAACCTTAATCTGCCAGGTCTCGACGAGGGCTGCCTCTTGCGCCATTTCCCTGTCGAGTTGCCGCAGCTGCCACCGCGGCCCTTCCCCAGCAGGGGGTCGATTCGTGCTCCTCAGGGTGAGGGGGAGCGTGGAGACCTCGAATCGGATGTAGCGATGGTCCGAGAGCGTCTCCACGTCCGTCCTTACTTTCCAGCCAAAAACACGTCGTGCGAGAGCGGGGCTGGCCATTGTTATGTCCACAATTGACCCTCCCCGCTGTCGCACGCACGTGTGTGTCGACCCCGTGTTAAGGATCAGCAGCCCCACCTCTACCGCCCATTCCTCCAGAGCCTGCCCCCGCGCATCGGTCACTGGAGATCCCCACGCTATGGACTTAGCGTTGAAGTCTCCAGCGACCAGCAGCTGCCCAGGGCGATTCTCGCCAAACAGGGAACCCACCTCATCAAGAAAAGTCTCGAACTCGGCTAGGCTCCTGTTAGGCGAAAAATATGCCCCAACCACCATCGTGTCCCCTAGATGTGTTGACACGAAGCCGCGGCCTTTGGTGATGTTTAGGTGAGGCGCTGATCCCGCTTGAGGTTGAGTGACCACTGCCACCAGTCCCTCTCTATCTCCAACCCAGTTGTCTCTGGAGGGGATCGAGTACGGTTCGGCTACTACTGCGACCTGTATCAACCACTCCGCCATGCTCTGGAGCAGGAGATCCTGAGCCCTAGCGGAGTGATTGATATTCGCCTGTAAGTATCGGGTGTCCATTCCTATTCAGTGGCCATCCGATCCTCCTCGACCCTGGGCTCAGGCCTTGGCGGGTGACTAGGCTGCGAGGGGGCTTTGGCTCTGTCGGCAGCAGGTGTCCTTCTTTTGGGTGGGTTACATGACAAACTTCCCACCCTGTGGCCCGCGAACCTAACCTAACCTAACCTAACCTAACCTAACCTAACCTTTTTTTTTTTTTTTTTTTTTTTTTTTTTACGAGGGGAAATGCGTTACGCATCCCGTCCTTAAGGTGGTAGTAAAGGACGGGTATGTGGGACTCCTGGTCTCCAGTCTACCCACTAAAACCCCTCGGTGCGACCTCGCTCCGCCTGGAGTGGGGCTAGGGGAACGCTTGGCGCTTACCCCGGCACCCACATGGCGTGCTGCCCGTCCGGGCCCAGCTCTGCAGGCTTTTAGCCTACCCCCTCACCATGAGGCGACGTCACCTAGAGCCGCCTTTTCACCTCGGGACGATGCTCGTCGGGCAGCCAATCTCCCAATCAGCTGCCCGAGGTCCCGGTTAGGGCGGTATAAGGCGGTCGTAGGCGGCCCGCCTTCGCCCTGGTCTTCTTCGGCGGATAGGTGGCGCGAGGGGGTCGTCCTCTCGCTCTCTCTCCGCCGCCTCCTTCTGGGACATGACGGCGTTGGAAAATGCAACGACCGCCTCCCATGCGGCCCTGCTGCGTGCCATCGCGCCAGCTATGGCCGGCAGCGACAGATCCGCCCCGATGGCCGCGATAAGCTCGCGTCGCGGTGCGTCCCACGTGGGGCACACGGCGCGGGTGTGCTGCGCCGTGTCTTCGTCTCCACCCGTACAGTGTTTGCACACCGTGGTCTCCTCGCGGCGGGCCACCTGACACAGGTATCTGCCGAAGCATCCGTGCCCTGTCAGTGCCTGTGTTAGGTGGAACGTCATTTCGCCATAGTCACGGCCTAGCCAGTCCCTGAGGACTGGCCGTACGGCGCCCACCACCTCCCGGCTTGCGCTTGGGGCCTGCAGTCGTTCGTCCCACTTCCGGAGGAGGTCCTCCCTGGCTTCGTCCCTCCAGAGCTTGATCTCCTCCGGATGTGGCCGATTGCCCTCCGCTCGCTCTGCTGCTACCCGCCAGTAGACCGCCGCAAGGACCCCGGCTTCGAGGTCCCACGGCGGGCTACCGGCCAGTAGGGTTGCCGCCTCAAAGGAGACCGTCCTGAACGCTCGTATCGCCCTAGTGGCTATGACCCGTTGGGGTCTGCGCAACAGGGCCACGTTGCGAGCGTTCAGGGCCTCTGCCCAGATGGGAGCCCCGTACATGGCCATAGAGCGCACAACCCCCTGGTACAGGCGGCGGCATGCACTACCCGGCCCCCCGATGTTCGGGAGCAGCCCCCCAAGTGCTCCGGCTGCAGCCACCAGCTTTGGCGCCTTGCGGGCAAAGTGCTCCGTAAACCTCCATCGGCCATCAAGGACAATACCTAGGTATCGCAGCGTCGACTCAATGGCGATGGAGGTCCCACCCACAATGATGGCTAGACCAGGAGGCGGCGCGTTTCGAGGCCCATGGAAGAAGAGGGCCTCGGACTTGCTTAGGGCCACCTCGAGCCCCAGGGCCCTAATGCGGCTCACAACGTGAGCAACCCCCGCTGTGCCCAGAAGGATGGCTTGTCGATGGGTGCTCCCGCTCGCGGTGACGAGAGTGTCGTCGGCGTAACAAAGTACGTTGACGCCCCGCAGGTTGGTACCGCGGAGCACCCAGTCGTATCCGATGTTCCACAGGAGTGGTCCGAGGACAGACCCCTGTGGAACACCGCATGTGACCCTCCTGTTCGACCACCCATTGTGTGTCGGATACGCAATGGCCCGATCCCGGAAGTAATCCTCCACTAAGATTTGCAGGTACCGGGGCACACCGTGGTACTGCAGCGCTGCATTGACTGTCTCGAAGGGCAGGGTGTTAAAGGCATTCGCTATGTCTAGCGACACTGCCAACATCACTCCGCCCTGCGAGACAGCCTCCTCGGCGAGGACCCTCAACCGCGCAATAGCGTCTATAGTTGACCTCTCCCGCCGGAAGCCGTACTGGCAGTCGTGCAGGTCGGGTCCTACCTCCTCGAGGTGCTTGACGAGCCGGGCAGCGATCACCCGCTCGAAGAGCTTGCCCATCTCGTCAAGCAAGACGATGGGTCGATAGGCCGACGGCGACTCCGCTGGACGCCCGTCCTTTTGAAGAAGGACGAGCTTACCCGTCTTCCAGCTTCGCGGGAACTGACCTCGGTCAAGGCATGCGCTGAAGAGGGTCCTCACCCTCTCCTCCAGCTCCTCCGCCGCAAGCGCGAGCACCAAGACACGTCCGGGCACACCGTCTGGTCCAGGGGCGCCGTTTTTCATCTTCATCCTTAAGATTGCGGCCCCGAGCTCCGCCTCCGTTACAGGCGGTGCGTCGCTCTCATATCCCGGTGAGTTCCCGCCCATCGCCGGTGGATGCCATGTTCCCCTTTCGGGGAACAGGACGGAGAGAATCCGCTCTAGGAGGAGGGGCTCGAGAGTACTGGTCAGCGGGGGGGCCCAAGGCCGGAGTTTTGCCCTTACAGTCTTGTAAGGGCGCCCCCATGGGTGAAGGTCCAGCATCTCCAGCCACTCCTTCCACGCTGCCTCCTTCGCCCGTGCTATTTCCGCCTGTAGCTGGTGGCATTTGGCGCGGTAGTCAGCGTATAGCGCCTCCTCCCTGGCTGGGTCTCGCACCCTTCTCCGCCTGCTCCTGGTGTACTGGCGGCGCGCCTTCGTGCACTCGTTCCGTGAGACGCGGATCTCCTCGCGCCACCAGTACACGCGACGACGAGGCGGGGTCGGCCTTGCTCGGGGCATTGCGGCATCGCAAATCCGGTGCAGGGCAGCCGTCTGATGGTCGGCCTCTGTGTCGACGTCGTCTATGGACCCAGCCCTGACCTGCCAGGTCTCGACAAGGGCTGCCTCGTGGGCCATCTCCCTGTCATATTGGGCCAGGCGCCAGCGCGGCCCTTCCCCTATGACTGGGGGTCGGCTCGTACTCCTCGGAGTGTGAGGGGGCGTGGAGACCTCGAATCGGATGTACCGATGGTCCGAGAGCGTCTCCACGTCCGTCCTCACCTTCCAGCCTGTAACACGTCGTGCGAGAGCGGGGCTGGCCATTGTTATATCGACAATTGACCCTCCCCGCTGTCGCACGCACGTGTCTGTTGATCCCCTGTTGAGGATCAGCAGCCCCACTTCCACCGCCCATTCCTCCAAAGCCTGCCCCCGCGCGTCTGTCGCTGGAGATCCCCACGCTATGGACTTAGCGTTGAAGTCTCCAGCGACGAGCAGCTGCCCAGGGCGATTTCCGCCGAACAGGGAACCCACCTCGTCAAGAAAGGACTCGAACTCGGCGAGGCTCCTGTTCGGCGAGAAATACGTCCCGACCACCATCGTGTCCCCCAGGTATGTCGACACAAAACCGCGGCCTTTGGTGACATTAAGGTGCGGCGCGGATCCCGCTTGCGGCTGTGTGACCACTGCCACTAGCCCGTCCCTATCCCCAACCCAGTTATCCCTGGAGGGGACGGAGTACGGCTCGGCCACAACTGCGACCTGTATCAACCACTCCGCCATGCTCTGGAGCAAGAGGTCTTGCGCTCTGGCAGAGTGGTTGATATTCGCCTGTAAATATCGGGAGGTCATGTCTAATCAGTGGCCGTCTGATCCTGCTCAGCCCTGGGCTCGGGCCTTTGTGGCCCGCTAGACTCTGAAGGGGTTTTTGCTCGGTTGGCAGCAGTTTTCTTACGTTTGGGTGGGTTGCAAGAGATGCTTCCCACCCTGTGGCCCGCGGGGACGCCCGCCTCCGCGCACAGCACGCAGTGTACGGCGGCGTTACAGTCGCGGGCGGTGTGGCCCGACCCACTGCACCGGTAGCACATGAGGCTGCGGTCCACCTCGGACTTGCACGCAGCTCGTACATGCCCCGCTTCCATGCATCGGAAGCATCTCATGGGCCGGGAATCGAGCAGCTTGACCTGCGCCGACACCCATCCCACGCGGAGACGTCCGGCCTGAGTCACCTTTTTCGCTGCCGCGATAGGGCACCGCAGCCACACAGTGCCCAGTCCTGATGGGCCGATCGTGACTTCTCCGGCCTTGATGTCGTCTTCCGCGCAGCCGCCTTCTCTTGCAACCGCCGCGACCACCTCCGGAGATAGAACGGAATCGTCGAGGCCCGAGATGCGCATCTCCGCACATTTAGTGGGCCTCGAGATCCGGACTACGGCTGGGTCCATCACCTCCCTGAGTTTGGTAGCGAGGGCGTCGGCCTTTTCGCCACTTTCACCGCCGGGAATCTCGAATATGCGGGCATTCGTGGCAGTCCTTCGGATCCGAACGCCCGAGATCCCTAGCGAGTCGAGGTCCACCCGCTTTTTGGCCTCGCCGATGATGGCCGCGTACCTATCTCTATCGCTAGTAGTGTCCGTCATTGACTCCAGTAGCGTAAACACCACTGCTGATGACCGAGGTAGGCGCAGCCTCCGGGCCTTCTTTTTTGGGGCTGCCTGGTTTGTAGGGCCAGCCTCCTTCTTCTTCTTCTTGGATTTGCCCTTCACCACGGTCCAGGGCTCGCTTGGCGTAGCAGGCGCGGGAGCAGGCGCAGTTGTTGCGGGGCCTGATTCTCCTGGGGCAGGGATTTTCCTGGGGGAATCTCCTTTTCTGCCTTGCTTCTTCCCTCGCTTTACGGCACCCGAGTAGGACGCTCTTTGAGAAGCGATGGGAATGGCGTGGTCTCTTGAAGGAGCGCTTGCGAGGGCAGGGCCAGATCCTAGCTCTGTCCCCCCACTTTCACTTCGGGTAGCCCGGGGAGGCCGCACCCTCTTCTCCGGGAGGAGTCTGTCGCTGATTTCAGCCATGCGGGCGTCCAAATACGTCCCGACCTGGGCCATGACTACACGACAGATCTCCTCGGTTATAGGGATAGAAGCGGTGCCTTTGGCGCGACCGTCTATACGTCCCCTTGGGGAGGGCAGCGCAGGGGGCTGCACCTCCTCGTTGCGTCCGGGTGGTGAGGATGCAGGTCTACCCTGCTTCCGCATCCCCTCCAGTTGATGCTTGATATCGGCCATCTCCTTGCGTAGGCTGGCCATTTCTTTTCTCAGCCGGTCATTGTCGGCTTGCAGCCGCGCCGTTTCCTCGGAAACGGTGCGTTTGCTGAGTACAGCAAACGCATCCGATATGGCGGACGCGGCGTCTTTTAGGCACCGGATGTACCCGCCCTTCAAGTTTTTTGAGGTGGCCGCCACTTTTTTAATGACAGCCACACTGTCTGCCACCTGCTCCCCAAGTTCTTTTGTGGCCTCGAGATGCGGCCCAGGCGGAGAGGGAGTGCGCTTAGAGAACCCTTGTCGGGTTCTGATGTGCATCTCCTCTAGCTCTCTCTCCGCCTCGAGGCGGATCTCCTCATGCAAGGCGCGATTGTACGCCTCCTTTGCCTTGGCCAGGCCCACATATTTCCCCGTGGTAGGGGGCCGGCCTCTTCCTCTTCCTTTTGAGGTCTGCGACGAGCCCTCACTTGCGGTGGACGGACAGGACTCGTTCCCGCTAGATCCCGACTGGGAGCTGGAGTGGCGCGGCCTCTTACGGCTGTTCCGCCACATCCGACCGCTCGTTGTTGGGCAATCCATATCAGGTGGACCCAGCTCCTTTTCTGTGTTGGTCGGGCAGGCTTCTACTCTTTCTGCCTCGTGCTCAACTGCCTCCTCCGCATCCGATTGAAGCCTTGGGGAGTTCGGTGATTTACACCCTCCCGCTGCGCCTACGGGCTTAAAAGGTGTCTGCGTCCTTGGGCGAGCCTTTCCTTTCCCTTTTTGTCCAAATTTTGGCGGTGGCAGGTCCGTACTCTGGCGACTTGGGGAGGTCGCTGGTGATGAGTAGGAGGACCGCACAGTATACATACTGTCGTCCGTATCCTGTGCGGAATCCCCACGTACTGGGATCCGCTCGTCCAGCCGGGTGAGGAGAACCTGCGCGACCCGCTCAAATTTGGCCTCGCGCCCACCCTCTCGCACCACGATCGGTGCACGCAGCTCCTCTCTTTGGGCGGAGTCCTTAGAGGTGGTGCCCTCGTCTCTCACTCCTATCTCGCGGGCTTCTCCCCCCTCCTCCGTCGTCTTACGACGCGTGAAGCGGCCGTGGCGGTCGCGTGTAGGGACGCTGGCCGCTTCCTTAGCCGGGATTTGAATTGCGGCTGAGTTCAAGTCAATTCGTGGACTTGGGTAGTCGGCGTAGAAATTTTCGCCATCTCCTCGTACAGGTGACCGCGCCGACGATGTGCGGGGCCGGAAGATTTCCTTCTCGGCCTCTGTGCCGTCGACGGTCGCCGCCTCACTTAAAGCTACACTTATATCTAAGCCTATTCCTACTGTTTTTGGGTTTGACATATTGGTTTTGATTCCCACGAGTATGGGGGAAAAAACGGTCCACCCAGGCAGTGCCCCCTGTACCTGGGTAACCCTACATACACCGTGGGGGCGGGCGGTCCCACGGGAAAAAACCTAAAACTAGTGCGGGCCGGCCAATTAAGGCAAGCCCTCCGGTCCGCTGTGCCACCCGTACCCCATTAACGCCTGTACTGGGGGTCGTTGGGACAACACAGCGGGTTCCGGGATTTGAGGAGAGCTGGCGTAGACTCCCCTATCGGTAGTTCCCAGTCTAGGAACTACCCTCGGTTACCCATTTACGGGTAAACCACTGCTCGGTTCCTCCTCTGCGCCCTCTGCTCAGTCAGAGGGACGCGAGGAGAACCACCTCAGGCAGGCCTCTGCAGGCCCCGCCGGGGTGTGCCGCTCTTCGTCTGGTCCCTCCCCCCTCGCCTTTCCGGTATGGGTAGCCCTGTCCGGTATAGCCTCGGGGATCACAGGAACACGCAAGCCCCCCCACCACGACAAGGTGGCAGCACGTCGGGAGGGAACCTAACCTAACCTAACCTAACCTAACCTAACCTAACCTAACCTAACCTAACCTTTTTTTTTTTTTTTTTTTTTTTTTTTTTTTTAAGAGGGGAAAATGCGTTACGCATACCACCAGGGTGCAGGGACGGACCCAGGTGGTTATGTGGGACTCCCATGTCGGCTAATGAGGCCTATGGTGTACCCACTAAAAACCCCTCCATTTGCCGCCTTTGTGCTATAAGGCGAGGCTGCGGGAACGCCTGAGCACACTACCACAACCTCGCCAGCGGCCGTCCGTACTCCGGACCCGTCTCTGGGAAGACGTTTCTTCCCTTCCTCATCCATAGGGGCGTGCCGGGATGCAGCACACCTGCCTCTCAGGGACCTTCTTGCAGGCGGCAGACGTCCCCGTATCTACCGCTCGCAGGTGCCCTTAAGGGGGAAGTCGACGGTCGTAGGCCAGCCGCCGACGTCCCACTCGCTTACGGCGCATTGGCTGAGAGGCCGGATCGTCCTCCCTCCCACGCTCTGCCGCTTCCTTCTGCGCCATTACACCCTCGCAGAAGGAGGCAACCGCCTTCCACGACCTGTCGCTACCGACCATGGCTTCCACGACGGAGGGCAGGGAGAGGTCGTGCCCTACTACGGCCACAAGCGCAGCCCGCTGCTCGGCCCAAACTGGGCACACCGCCAGCGTATGCTGTGCCGTATCTTCGGCGTCACCGCACGCATGGCATGCTTCTGTGGGTTCCCGTCCTGCCACCCTGCACAGGTATTTGCCGAAGCAACCATGCCCCGAGAGGACCTGTGTAAGGTGGAAGGAGAGAAACCCCTCTCTCCTTTCGACCCATCTTTCCAGGACGGGCCGGATCGCTCCGATGGTCCAGTGGCCTGCCGTTGGCACCTCCAGCCTTTCCTGCCACTTCTGGAGGAGGAAACGGCGAGAGTCGAGCCTCCACCGCCTGATCTCCTCTGGGAGTGGTTGAACCCCTCTGGCCCGCGCTTCAGTTACATACCAATATATATCGGCCAGAACTGAAGCGTCTAGGTCCCAGGGCGGAGTCCCTGCCAAGACGCAAGCCGCCTCGTACGAGACGGTCCGGTATGCCCGCGCCATCCTGACCGCCATAACCCGCTGCGGCCTTCGCAATTGGGCTTGATTCTGGGCGGTCAGGGTTCCGGCCCAAATGGGCGCCCCGTACAGTGCCATCGATCGCACTACTCCCTCGTAAAGTTTGCGGCAGCTTGCGTTTGGCCCACCCACATTGGGTAGCAGCCGGCTAAGTGCCGACGCCGCCCCGACTAGTTTGGGAGCAAGGCACTTAAAGTGCTCCCGGAACGTCCAACGGCTATCGAGGACTATGCCCAGGTACCGTATAGTCGACTTCACCTCTATGGACGTTCCACCCACCACCAGGTTGGAACCCGCCGGAGGAGCCTTCCGGGGCCCATGAAAGCACAGGGCCTCCGATTTATTCAGGGCCACCTCTAGCCCCAGCCTTCTGATTCGGGCTACCACCGTTGCCACGCCTGCCGTGGCCCGAATCGCTGCCTCCCGAAACGTGCTTCCACGGGCTGTCACCAGGGTGTCGTCAGCGTAGCACGTCACCTTGACCCCCGGCGGATTTCTCCCCCTCAGCACCCAGTCGTACCCGATGTTCCACAGGAGCGGCCCAAGAACTGACCCCTGTGGAACACCGCACGACAGCCGCTTCTCCTGCCACTCCTCGCGCGAAGGGTACCTGACGGCTCTATCGGTGAGATAGTCCTCAACCGTCTTCCGCAGGTACTCAGGTACGGCATGGCGCCTCAGTGCCGCCGTGATGCAGGCCCAGGGTAGGGAGTTGAATGCGTTGGCGATGTCAAGGGACACCGCCAGTACCACCTCTCCCTGGGACACTGCTTCATCCGCCAGGGCCCTCACACGCGCGATGGCGTCAATGGTGGACCTGCCCCGGCGAAATCCAAATTGGTGGTCACTGAGGTCCGGACCCACTTCCTCCAGATGCCGGTTGAGACGAGCGGCCACCACTCGTTCCAACAATTTGCTGGCCTCGTCCAGCAGCACTATTGGCCTGTAGGCCGAAGGCGAGTCTGCCGGTCGCCCCTCTTTGCGTAGAAGGACCAGTTTACCCGATTTCCACGCACTCGGAAACTGTCCCTGCGCCAGGCATGCGCTAAATAGCGTCCTCAAGCGTGTCTCTAGTGGGCCCAGGGCCAGAACCCAGGCCCGTCCGGGAACTCCGTCGGGACCGGGAGCAGTATTTTTGGCTCGGAGCCGTAGCACCGCTGCCCCCAGTTCACCCTCCGTTACCTCCGGTGCATCGCTTGAGTCCATGTCCCTCCCCCTAGGGGGTGGCATGCGTGGAAGTGTGTGCTCCTCGCTCGTCGGGAACAGGCCGTCGACCACCTGTTCGAGGAGCTGTGGCTGGAGACTTTGCGTGAGTGGGGGTGTCCAGGGGCGAAGCTTGCGCCTCACCATCTTGTACGGCCTTCCCCATGGGTCGCTGTTAAGTGTCTCCAGCATCTCATGCTGGGCTAGGTCCTTCGCCTTGCCGATTGCCCCTTGCAGCAACTTGACGGCCTTCGAGTATGCGGCATATAGGCGCTCCTCCCCTGGCACGTCCCGTGTTCGCCGCCTCCGGCTGCGAGTGTACTCGCGTCTTGCAGCAACGCAGGACTTCCGTAGCTGCGTGAGTTCCTCAGACCACCAGTACACTCTGCGCCGAGGGGGAACCCGGCTGACACGTGGCATGCCTGCATCGCACACCTCCACCATGGCACTCCCTAACCACTCTGCCTCCGCGTTCACGTCCATCGGACCGTTTGACGCCGGCAGCCATGCCTGTACCAAGGCTGCCACCTCTAAATTTTCTCGGTCCAGGCGTTTGAGCGCCCAACACGGGCCATCCTCTTGCTGGGGCCGGCTCAGGCCACTCGGGTCAGCCGGATGAGTGGAGACTTTGAACCGGATGTATCGGTGGTCCGATAATGTTTCCACTTCATCCAACACCTCCCAGCCTTGAACAAGGCGCGCCAGGGCGGCGTTGGCGAACGTGACATCCACAATGGAGCCGCCCTGTTGCCGCACGCATGTGTTGGTCGACCCCTGGTTGAGAACAACCAGTCCGGTAGCGACCGCCCATTCCTCCAACTCCGTCCCGCGGGCGTCCGTTTCCGGGGATCCCCATGCCGTGCACTTGGCGTTGAGATCCCCGGCCACCAGCACCATGCCAGGACGACTCCTGCCGATCGTTGATCCGATCGCCACCAGAAACTGCTCAAATTCAGCCAGAGGTCGATTTGGCGAGAAATACGCTCCCACCACCATGATATCACCAATCCACGCTGCAACAAATCCGTGGCCCCGTTCCACTCTTTGCGGCGGTGGGGAACCAGCAGCAGAACTGGTGACAATGACCACTAGGCTGTCCAGGTCTCCGACCCAATTGTCTCCGGGAGGGACGGAATAGGGCTCGGCGACAATAGCCACTCCTATCAGCCATTCTGCCAGGCTCTGAGTAAGCAGGTCCTGAGCCCTGGCGCAATGGTTTATATTCGCCTGGAGAAAACGAGTGTCCATTATCCTATGGCCATTTCTTCCGCCACCTCGCTGCAAACCTCGGGTGTTGTTGAGGCCGGCTGGGAACGCTCCGAGGAGGCCCGGGGGCCATCACCAGCGTTATTTTTTCTTCTCGGTCGTGGGGCGGAGCACAGCTTAGAGCCCAGCACGTGCTCAGCTGATTTTCCCGCAGTTTTGCACAGGACGCAATGAGGCGCAGCCGTGCACTGCGCCGACTTATGACCAGGCTGACTGCAGCGGTAGCACAGTTCACTGCGGTCTATCTGCGCCTGGCACTGAGCCCTGACATGTCCGCTCTCCAGACACCGGAAGCACCGCATTGTCCTCGACTCGAGTATCCTGACCTGAGCCGAGGACCACCCCACCAAGAACCGGCCACCTTCGGCCACCTTTTTCGCCGCCGTAACTGGGCAGCGCACCCAAATCGTGCCGAGACCGGTATGGTCCGGACGAATATCTCCGGTTTTTACTTGGTCTTCGGTGCAGCCGCCAGCTCGTACTACGGCGGTAACCACCTCCGCGGGAGTCACGGAGTCGTCCAGGTTAGACAGACGCAACTCCGCGCATTTCGTTGGTCTGGAGATCCGAACCCCCTTCCCCACCTTTTCGGCCAGCTCTGTTGCCAGCTTGTCAGCCTTTTCGCCACTTGTGGCTCCCGGCAACTCCAGGACCAGCGCACCAGTGACTGCACGTCGGAAACGCAGGCTCGCGATGCCAAGATCATTGAGGTTGACCTTTCTCTTGGCCTCAGCGATCACTTTTGCGAAAGTCACGCCTTCGGCTTTCGCATCCGGCAGCAGCGTAAGCACCACTGCAGCAGATCGTGGGGGGCGGAGCTTGCGACCGCTCGTTTTAGCGCGTGGTTTCGGTTGCGACTTCGCCGTGGGTTTCGAGGACCTTGAGCCAGCCACTTTGTTCCACTGCCGGTTCATAGGTGCCGGCGGCAGTGGTCTCAGCTCCCTGGTTGCCGGGCCTTCGCTGTTGACAGTGGGCTGGGAGCTCTTTTCCTTATTCTTCCTGCGACTCCTGCCACTTGTCTGGGCGCCTGGGGCCATGAGAGGCGCTTTGTTGGCAGCTGGTACTGCTGCCGGTGGCTTTGCGGGTGGCGCAGCGGGTTGCTCCGCGCCATCTATTCGCTTTTTGCCGGCCGCTAATTTGGGCCGCAGGTTTTTAGCGGGCAGTAGTCGCCCTTCCACCTCCAACGCCTCGAACCGGGCATTTATCATGGCAACGATTGTTGCCCGGTCCGTAGGCGGCTCATCATGCTCCACGCGAGGGAGCTGAATCGGCGAGGCCTCGATCTGGGAGTATGCCCTGGGTTCCGTGCTTATTTCGGCTTCCAGGCGGGCAAGCCTCACTTTTACTTCGGCTAGCTCTGCTTGAAGTCGTGCGTTGCACGCTTCCAAGAGCTTGACCTCGTCCGAAGTCGTGCGCTTCTCTAAGACGCCGAAGGCATCCTTGATGGCATTGCAAGCATCCTTAAGTTTACGTTGGTGACCGCCTTTAAGGTTGCCAGACGTATTTTTAACCCTTTCGATGACGGCCACGCTGTCCATTGCTTGCTTACGTAATACTACAGCTGGTACCTCTACTTCGTCTCCTGATATGTCCGACAAGGAGTGGCGTGTTTGTATCGTCATTTTGCTGACCTCTTCCTCCGCCCTCAACTTCAGCGTCTCGCGCACCTCCGCATTGTATTGCGCCTGAGCGGCTGCCCTGTTCATAAATTCCGTTTTGTTTCGCGGTTTTGCTCCAATAAATGGAGAAGGCGCCAGATTTGGCATCTCTGGTCTCTCTTCTTTACTACCGGATTCTGCCACCGCAAGCTTCAATCGCTTCGTATCGGAGCGCCAGAGGCGCCCCATCGGTGACGACGAACGCGACCGCACAGTGAGTAGGCTGTCGTTGTCTTGCGACTCTGACACCATCCTGCTACTCGTCGGTGTTGGCGCTTGGGAGCTTTTTGCCGTCCTTAGGCTCGTACAAGACGAGTCCGACTCCGAAAGTCGTTCCAACCTCACGCGAAGTTCCTTGAACATGCCAATGTCATAGGTTTCAGCGCGCGCCATCGGGGCGCCCGCTTCCGCCGCTATTTCGTCAGTTGCCACTTCGTTTGCCTTCTCGGTGTCCTTTGTCGATAGATTTTGAGACATAATATCTGGATCCCACGAGTGTGGGGGATAGTGGTCCACCCAAGCGGTGCCCCCTGCACCTGGGTAACCCTATTACCACTGGGGGGTCGGGCGGTGCCCCAGGGTTGGCCACTAACGACTGGATACCCTCCAGCCACTCTCAGAAGGTGACAACAGGCACAGGCTCAAGCACGCCCAGTCCGGACAGGTCCTCCCACTCCAACACAAGCCTCCCCAAGTAGAACCCCTCGCTGTGCCCAAGATCTGCGCAACCTCCAGGAAAACGATTCCCCAACTCCCCCGACATTAACCATGACCCAGAAAGATTATAAGCGCTTTCCATTTGCTCAGCAAATGGAAGAACGCAATCTACCCTAGGTCAGTGAATAATGCCTGGCGGGTGGAGGTTCGTCAGTCCAGAGGCTGCTCACATCCGCAGCACACGAGAGGCCACTCGAGCAGACTACGGTTGTCAGAGCGGATGAACCGGTCCAAGCTACACGCGCAAGAACCTGTTCCTGTTGTCACCCTCCATCGAGTTCCCCGACGCCATGTACCGCAGCGTCGGGAATTGGGGTTTTTTATAGAGGTTTTCTCCTCGCAGTCCAGCCAATGAAGGCAAGACCCTCGCTCCCGTCCAAGCCGCGAGACGTGTCCACGACACTCGAAACGGGGTTGCGAGTCCAGCGGTGGCACGTACGGGATAAACCTCCCAGTGCCTGCCCGACGGCAGGGTTAGTGCACGCCGGGCCCGCCCTCCCTCGGTTCCTCCTCTGCGCCCTCTGCTCAGTCAGAGGGACGAGCGGAGAACCATCTCTGGCAGGCCTCTGCAGGCCCCGCCGGGTTGTGCCGCTCTTCGTCTGGTCCCTCCCCCCTCGCCTTTCCGGTATGGGTAGCCCTGTCCGGTATAGCCTTGGGGATCACAGGAACACGCAAGCCCCCCCACCACGACAATGTGGCAGCACGTCGGGAGGGAACCTAACCTAACCTTTTTTTTTTTTTTTTTTTTTTTTTTTTTTTTTTTTTTTTTTTACGAGGGGAAATGCGTTACGCATCCCGTCCTTAAGGTGGATGTACAGGACGGGTATGTGGGACTCCTGGTCTCCAGTCTACCCACTAAAACCCCTCGGTGTGCCCTCGCTCCGCCTGCAGTGGGGCTAGGGGAACGCTTGGCGCTTACCCCGGCACCCACATGGCGTGCTGCCCTTTCGGGCCCATCTATGCAGGCTTTCAGCCTACCCCCTCACCACGAGGTGACCTCACCCAGAGCCACCATTCCATCTCGGGACGTTGCTCGTCGGGCAGCCAATCTCCCAACCAGCTGCCCGAGGTCCCGGTTAGGGCGGTATTTGGCGGTCGTAGGCGGCCCGCCTTCGCCCTGGTCTTCTTCGGCGGATAGGTGGCGCGAGGGAGTCGTCCTCTCGCTCTCTCTCCGCCACCTCCTTCTGGGACATGACGGCGTTGGAAAATGCAACGACCGCCTCCCATGCGGCCCTGCTGCGTGCCATCGCGCCAGCTATGGCCGGCAGCGACAGGTCCGCCCCGATGGCCGCGATAAGCTCGCGTCGCGGTGCTTCCCACGTGGGGCACACGGCGCGGGTGTGCTGCGCCGTATCCTCGTCTCCGCCTGTGCAGTGTTTGCACACTGTGCTGTCCTCGCGGCGGGCCACCTGACACAGGTATTTGCCAAAGCATCCGTGCCCGGTCAGTACCTGTGTCAGGTGGAACGTCATTTCTCCAGATACGCGGCCTAGCCAGTCCCTGAGGACTGGCCGTACGGCGCCCACCACCTCCCGGCTTGCGCTTGGGGCCTGCAACCTTTCATCCCACTTCCGGAGGAGATCCTCCCTGGCTTCGTCCCTCCAGAGCTTAATCTCCTCCGGATGTGGGCGAGTGCCCTCCGCTCTCACTGCTGCTACTCGCCAGTAGACCGCCGCAAGGACCCCGGCTTCGAGGTCCCACGGCGGGCTACCAGCCAGTAGGGTTGCCGCTTCGAACGAGATTGTTCTGTACCCTCGGATTGCCCTAGTGGCTATAACCCGTTGGGGTCGGCGCAACAGGGCCACGTTGTGGGCGTTCAGGGCCTCTGCCCATATGGGAGCCCCGTACATAGCCATAGAGCGCACGACCCCCTGGTACAGGCGACGGCATGCGCTGCCTGGCCCCCCGATGTTTGGGAGCAGCCCCCCGAGTGCTCCGGCTGCAGCCACCAACTTTGGCGCCTTGCGGGCAAAGTGCTCCGTGAACCTCCATCGCCCATCGAGGACAATGCCTAGATAGCGAAGCGTCAGCTCGATGGCGATGGAGGTGCCACCCACAACGATCGCCAGGCCAGGAGGCGGCGCGTTTCGAGGCCCATGGAAGAAGAGGGCCTCGGACTTGCTTAGGGCCACCTCGAGCCCCAGGGCCCTAATGCGGCTCACCACGTGGGCAACCCCCGCTGTGCCTAGCAGGACGGCTTGTCTGTGGGTTTTCCCGCTCGCGGTGACGAGAGTGTCGTCGGCGTAACAGAGTACGCCGACGCCCCGCAGGTTGGTACCGCGGAGCACCCAGTCGTATCCGATGTTCCACAAGAGTGGTCCAAGGACCGACCCCTGTGGAACACCGCATGTGACCCTCCTGTTCGACCACCCATTCTGTGTCGGGTAACCAATGGCCCGATCTCGGAAGTAATCCCCCACTAGGATTTGCAAGTACCGGGGCACACCGTGGTACTGCAGCGCTGCCCTGACTGTCTCGAAGGGCAGGGTGTTGAAGGCATTCGCTATGTCTAGCGACACTGCCAACATCACTCCGCCCTGCGAGACAGACTCCTCGGCGAGGACCCTCAACCGCGCAATGGCATCTATCGTCGACCTTTCCCGCCGGAAGCCGTACTGGCAGTCGTGCAGGTCGGGTCCTACCTCCTCGAGATGCTTGACGAGACGGGCAGCAATCACCCGCTCGAAAAGCTTGCCCATCTCGTCAAGCAAGACGATGGGGCGGTAGGCCGACGGCGACTCCGCTGGGCGCCCGTCCTTCTGAAGAAGGACGAGCTTGCCCGTCTTCCAGCTTCGCGGGAACTGACCTCGGTCGAGGCATGCGCTGAAGAGGGCCCTCACCCTCTCCTCCAGCTCCTCCGCCGCAAGCGCGAGCACCAAGACACGGCCGGGTACACCGTCTGGTCCGGGGGCGCCATTTTTCATCTTCAGCCTTAGAATTGCTGCCCCGAGCTCCGCCTCCGTTACAGGCGGTGCGTCGTTCTCATTTCCCGGAGGGTTCCCGCCCATCGCCGGTGGATGCCATGTACCCCTTTCGGGGAACAGGACGGAGAGGATCCGCTCTAGAAGGAGGGGCTCGAGAGTACTGGTCAGCGGGGGGGCCCAAGGTCGGAGTTTTGCCCTTACAGTCTTGTAAGGGCGCCCCCATGGGTGTTGGTCCAGCATCTCCAGCCACTCCCTCCACGCTGCCTCCTTCGCCCGTGCAATTTCCGCCTGGAGCTGGTGGCATTTGGCGCGGTAGTCAGCGTATAGCGCCTCCTCCCTGGCTGGGTCTCGCACCCTTCTCCGCCTGCTCCTGGTGTACTGGCGGCGCGCCGCCGTGCACTCGTTCCGTGAGACGCGGATCTCCTCGCGCCACCAGTACACGCGACGACGAGGCGGGGTCGGCCTTGCTCGGGGCATTGCGGCATCGCAAATCCGGTGCAGGGCAGCCGTCTGATGGTCGGCCTCTGTGTCAACGTCGTCTATGGGCCCAGCCCTGACCTGCCAGGTCTCGACAAGGGCTGCCTCTTGGGCCATCTCCCTGTCATATTGGGCCAGGCGCCAGCGCGGCCCTTCCCCTGCTGGGGGTCGGCTCGTACTCCTCGGAGTGTGAGGGGGCGTGGAGACCTCGAATCGGATGTACCGATGGTCCGAGAGCGTCTCCACGTCCGTCCTCACCTTCCAGCCTGTAACACGTCGTGCGAGAGCGGGGCTGGCCATTGTTATATCGACAATTGACCCTCCCCGCTGTCGCACGCACGTGTCTGTTGATCCCCTGTTGAGGATCAGCAGCCCCACTTCCACCGCCCATTCCTCCAAAGCCTGCCCCCGCGCGTCTGTCGCTGGAGATCCCCACGCTATGGACTTAGCGTTGAAGTCTCCAGCGACGAGCAGCTGCCCAGGGCGATTTCCGCCGAACAGGGAACCCACCTCGTCAAGAAAGGACTCGAACTCGGCGAGGCTCCTGTTCGGCGAGAAATACGTCCCGACCACCATCGTGTCCCCCAGGTATGTCGACACAAAGCCGCGGCCTTTGGTGACATTAAGGTGCGGCGCGGATCCCGCTTGCGGCTGTGTGACCACTGCCACTAGCCCGTCCCTATCCCCAACCCAGTTATCCCTGGAGGGGACGGAGTACGGCTCGGCCACAACTGCGACCTGTATCAACCACTCCGCCATGCTCTGGAGCAAGAGGTCTTGCGCTCTGGCAGAGTGGTTGATATTCGCCTGTAAATATCGGGAGGTCATGTCTAATCAGTGGCCATCTGATCCTGCTCAGCCCTGGGCTCGGGCCTTTGTGGCCGGCTAGACTCTGAAGGGGTTTTTGCTCTGTTGGCAGCAGTTTTCTTACGTTTGGGTGGGTTGCAAGAGATGCTTCCCACCCTGTGGCCCGCGGGGACGCCCGCCTCCGCGCACAGCACGCAGTGTACAGCGGCGTTACAGTTGCGGGCGGTGTGGCCCGACCCACTGCACCGGTAGCACATGAGGCTGCGGTCCACCTCAGACTTGCACGCGGCTCGGACATGTCCCACTTCCATGCACCGGTAGCATCGCATGGGGCGGGTCTCGAGCAACTTGACCTGCGCCGACACCCACCCCACTCGAAGACGTCCGGCTTGAGCCACCTTTTTTGCTGCCGCGATAGGGCACCGCAGCCACACAGTGCCCAGTCCTGAGGGCCCGAGCGTCACTTCTCCGGCCTTGATGTCTGCCTCCGCGCAGCCGCCCTCTCGTGCTACCGCCGCGACCACCTCCGGAGATAGAACAGAGTCGTCCAGCCCCGAGATGCGCACCTCTGCACATTTGGTGGGCCTGGAGATCCGGACCAATGCCGGATCCATCACCTCTCTTAATTTGTTGGCGAGGGCGTCAGCCTTATCGCCGCTCTTACCACCGGGAATCTCGAAAATTCGGGCATTCGTTGCGGTCCTTCGAACCCGAACACCCGATATCCCAAGCGCGTCGAGATCTACCCGCTTTTTGGCTTCCCCGATGATGGCCGCGTACCTGTCTCTTTCGCTCGCGTCAGACTTCGGATCCACCAAAGTAAACACTACGGCCGTTGATTGGGGGAGGCGCAGCTTCCGGGCCTTCCTTGATGGGGCTGCATGGCTGGTAGGGCCGCTCTCCTTCTTTTTCCTCTTTGTTTTGCCCTTTACTAAGGTCCAGGCACTTGGCGTTTCAGGCGAAGGCGCTGTTCTTTCAGGGCCTGATTCTTCCGGGGCAGCGGTTTTCCCGGACGAACCTCCTTTTCTGCTTTGCTTTTTAGGGCGCTTTACGGCACCTGAGTATGTCATTCCACTTCTTGATGCGGATGCGCTAAGCAGGGCCAGGTCTTCCATAGGAGCACCTGCGGGGGCCACACCAGACTCTGGCTCTACTCCCCCCCTTTCGTTCCGGGTACCCAGCGGTAGCCGCATCCTCTTCTCCGGGAGGAGTCTGTCGCTGATTGCGGCCATGCGGGCGTCCAAATACGTCCCGACCTGGGCCATGACCGCACGACAGATCTCCTCAGTTATGAGGGCAGAAGGAGTGCCGCGGCCGTCTCTCCGTCCCCTTGGGGAGGGCAGCGCGGGGGGCTGCACCTCCTCGTTGCGTCTGGGTGGCGAGGATGTGTGACCATCCTGCTTCCGCATCCCCTCCAGTTGGGCCTTAATTTCGGCCATCTCCTTTTGCAAACTGGCCATTTCGCTCCTTAGCCGGTTGTTATCGGCTTGGAGCCGCGCTGTCTCTTCAGAAGTGGTGCGTTTGCTGAGTACAGCAAACGCATCCGATATAGCGGATGCGGCGTCCTTTAGGCTCCGAATGTACCCGCCCTTCAGGTTTTTTGAGGTGGCCGCCACTTTTTCGATGACTGCCAAGCTGTCTGCCACCTGCTGGCCAAGTTCCTTGGTGGCTGCGGCCTCTTCGAGATTCGGCCCTGGCGGAGAAGGAGTGCACTTATAGAACCCTTGACGGGTTCTAATGCGCATCTCCTGCACCTCTTTCTCCGCCTCGAGGCGGATCTCCTCACTCAGGGCGCGGTTATAGGCCTCCTTTGCCTTGGCCAGGCCAACATATTTCCCCGTGGTGGGGGGCCGGCCTCGTCCTTTCGAAGTTTGCGACGAGCCCTCGCTTGCGGCGGACGGAGAGGAGGCAGACTCGCTCTCGCTGGATCCCGACTGGGAGCTGGAGTGGCGCGGCCTTTTGCGACAGTTTTGCCACATCCGACCACTCGTCGTTAGGCTATACTTTCCCTTTTCGGGAGGACCCAGCTTCTTTCCCGTGCTGGACGGGCCTGCCTTCAATCTGTTGCCGTCCTGCCCCAGTGCCTGCTCCAGATCTGTCAGTAATGTTGGGGAGTTCAGCGACTTTTGCCCCCCTTCCACATTTGTTGACTTAAACGGCGTTTGTGTGCGTAGACGCGTCTTTGCCTTACCCCTAGGTCCTGGTTTTTCCGGCGGCAGGTCTGTCTTCTCGCGACTTGGGGAAGTCGCTGGCGTCGAGAATCTGTCGGGGGCCTGTGCGGGATCCCCACGCGCTGGACTCACCTCCTCCAGCCGGGTGAGGACTACCTGAGCGATCCTCTCGACCTTCGCGACCGGTGCGCGCAGCTCGGCGTTTTTGGAAGTGCCTGCGCTTTCCCCTATCGCGTAAGCCTCTCCGCCCTCTTCTGTCGTCGTACGCCGCACGAAGCGGCCGTGGCGGTCGCGCGTTGGGGCGCTGACTGCTTCCCTCACCGGGATCTGGATGGCGGCTGAGCTCAAATCGATCCGTGGACTTGGGTAGCCCACTTGACCATCGTCATCCCCTCGCACAGGTGACCGCGCCAGGGACACTCGAGGACGGAAAATTTCCTCCTCGGCCTCACTTAATCCTAAACTTATGTCTAAGCCTAATCCTAATCCTAATCCTACGTTTTGGTTGGACATTTTGATTTTGTTCCCACGAGTGTGGGGGAAAAAACGGTCCACCCAGGCAGTGCCCCCTGTACCTGGGTAACCCTAAATACACCGTGGGGGCGGGCGGTTCCACGGGAAAAAACCTAAAACTAGTGCGGGCCGGCCAATTAAGGCAAGCCCTCCGGTCCGCAGTGCCTCCCGTACCCCATTGACGCCTGTACTGGGGGTCGTTGGGACGACACAGCGGGTTCCGGGATTCAAGGAGAGCTGGCGTGGACTCCCCTGTCGGTAGCTCCCAGTCCAGGAACTACCCTCAGTCACCCATTTACGGGAAAACCGCTACTCGGCTCCTCCTCTGCGCCCTCTGCTCAATCAGAGGGACGTGAGGAGAGCCACCTCAGGCAGGCCTCTGCAGGCCCCGCCGGGGTGTGCCGCTCTTCGTCTGGTCCCTCCCCCCTCGCCTTTCCGGTATGGGTAGCCCTGTCCGGTGTAGCCTCGGGGATCACAGGAACACGCAAGCCCCCCCACCACGACAAGGTGGCAGCACGTCGGGGGGGAACCTAACCTTTTTTTTTTTTTTTTTTTTTTTTTACGAGGGGAAATGCGTTACGCATCCCGTCCTTAAGGTGGTAGTAAAGGACGGGTATGTGGGACTCCTGGTCTCCAGTCTACCCACTAAAACCCCTCGGTGTGCCCTCGCTCCGCCTGGAGTGGGGCTAGGGGAACGCTTGGCGCCTACCCTGGCTCTCACATATGGCGTCGTGCCCTTTCGGGCCCGGCTCTGCGGGCTTCTGAGCCCACCCCCTCACCATGAGGCGACCTCACCTATGGCCGCCTTTCCACCTCGGGACATTTCTCGTCGGGCAGCCAATCTCCCAATCAGCTGCCCGAGGTCCCGGTTAGGGCGGTATAAGGCGGTCGTAGGCGGCCCGCCTTCGCCCTGGTCTTCGTCGGCGGGAAGGTGGTGCGAGGGAGTCGTCCTCTCGCTCTCTCTCCGCCGCCTCCTTCTGGGACATGACGGTGTTGCAGAATACAACGACCGCCTCCCATGCGGCCCTGCTGCGTGCCATCGCGCCAGCTATGGCCGGGAGCGACAAGTCCGCCCCGATGGCCGCGACAAGCTCGCGTCGCGGTGCTTCCCAAGTAGGGCACACGGTGCGGGTGTGCTGCGCCGTGTCCTCAACTCCACTTGTGCAGTGTTTGCACACTGTGCTGTCCTCGCGGCGGGCCACCTGACACAGGTATTTGCCAAAGCATCCGTGCCCGGTGAGTACCTGTGTCAGGTGGAACGTCATCTCTCCAAAGTCGCGGCCTAGCCAGTCCTTGAGGACCGGCCGTACGGCGCCCACCACCTCCCGGCTTGCGCTTGGGGCCTGCAGTCGTTCGTCCCACTTCCGGAGGAGATCATCCTTGGCTTCGTCCCTCCAGAGCTTGATCTCCTCCGGATGTGGGCGAGTGCCCTCCGCTCGCACTGCTGCTACTCGCCAGTAGACCGCAGCAAGGACCCCGGCTTCGAGGTCCCACGGCGGGCTACCAGCCAGAATGGTTGCCGCTTCGAACGAGACTGTTCTGTACCCTCGGATCGCCCTAGTGGCTATAACCCGTTGGGGTCGGCGCAACAGGGCCACGTTGTGGGCGTTCAGGGCCTCTGCCCATATGGGAGCCCCGTACATCGCCATAGAGCGCACGACCCCCTGGTACAGGCGGCGGCATGCGCTGCCCGGCCCCCCGATGTTCGGGAGCAGCCCCCCGAGTGCTCCGGCTGCAGCCACCAACTTTGGCGCCTTGCGGGCAAAGTGCTCCGTGAACCTCCATCGCCCATCGAGGACAATGCCTAGATAGCGAAGCGTCGGCTCGATGGCGATGGAGGTGCCCCCCACAACGATCGCCAGGCCAGGAGGCGGCGCGTTTCGAGGCCCATGGAAGAAGAAGGCCTCGGACTTGCTCAGGGCCACCTCGAGCCCCAAGGCCCTAATGCGGCTCACCACGTGGGCAACCCCCGCTGTGCCTAGCAGGACGGCTTGTCTGTGGGTGCTCCCGCTCGCGGTGACGAGAGTGTCGTCGGCGTAACAGAGTACGCCGACGCCCCGCAGATTGGTACCGCGGAGCACCCAGTCGTATCCGATGTTCCACAAGAGTGGTCCAAGGACCGACCCCTGTGGAACACCGCATGTGACCCTCCTGTTCGACCACCCATTCTGTGTCGGGTAACCAATGGCCCGATCTCGGAAGTAGTCCCCCACTAGGATTTGCAAGTACCGGGGTACACCGTGGTATTGTAGCGCTGCCCTGACTGTCTCGAAGGGCAGGGTGTTGAAGGCATTCGCTATGTCTAGCGACACTGCCAACATCACTCCGCCCTGCGAGACAGACTCCTCGGCGAGGACCCTCAACCGCGCAATGGCGTCTATCGTCGACCTTTCCCGCCGGAAGCCGTACTGGCAGTCATGCAGGTCGGGTCCTACCTCCTCGAGATGCTTGACGAGACGGGCAGCAATCACCCGCTCGAAAAGCTTGCCCATCTCGTCAAGCAAGACGATGGGGCGGTAGGCCGACGGCGACTCCGCTGGGCGCCCGTCCTTCTGAAGAAGGACGAGCTTGCCCGTCTTCCAGCTCCGCGGGAACTGACCTCGGTCGAGGCATGCGCTGAAGAGGGCCCTCACCCTCTCCTCCAGCTCCTCCGCCGCAAGCGCGAGCACCAAGACACGCCCGGGTACACCGTCTGGTCCGGGGGCGCCATTTTTCCTCTTCAGCCTTAGAATTGCGGCCCCGAGCTCCGCCTCCGTTACAGGCGGTGCGTCGTCCTCATTTCCCAGAGGGTTCCCCCCCATCGCCGGTGGATTCCATGTACCCCTTTCGGGGAATAGGACGGAGAGGATCCGCTCTAGAAGGAGGGGCTCGAGAGTACTGGTCAGCGGGGGGGCCCAAGGCCGGAGTTTTGCCCTTACAGTCTTGTAAGGGCGCCCCCATGGGTGTAAGTCCAGCATCTCCAGCCACTCCTTCCACGCTGCCTCCTTCGCCCGTGCTATTTCCGCCTGGAGCTGGTGGCATTTGGAGCGGTAGTCAGCGTATAGCGCCTCCTCCCTGGCTGGGTCTCGCACCCTTCTCCGCCTGCTCCGGGTGTACTGGCGGCGCGCCTTCGTGCACTCGTTCCGTGAGACTCGGATCTCCTCGCGCCACCAGTACACGCGACGACGAGGCGGGGTCGGCCTCGCTCGGGGCATTGCAGCATCGCAAATCCGGTGTAGGGCAGCCATCTGATGGTCGGTCTCTGCGTCAATGTCGTCTATGGGCCCAGCCCCGACCTGCCAGGTCTCGACAAGGGCTGCCTCTAGGGCCATCTCCCTGTCGTATTGGGCCAGCCGCCAGCGCGGCCCTTCCCCTGCTGGGGATCGACTCGTTCTCCTCGGGGTGTGAGGGGAAGTGGAGACCTCGAATCGGATGTAACGATGGTCCGAGAGCGTCTCCACGTCCGTCCTCACCTTCCAGCCCGTAACACGTCGTGCAAGAGCGGGGCTGGCCATTGTTATATCGACAATTGACCCTCCCCGCTGTCGCACGCACGTGTCTGTTGATCCCCTGTTGAGGATCAGCAGCCCCACTTCCACCGCCCATTCCTCCAGAGCCTGCCCCCGCGCGTCAGTCGCTGGAGATCCCCATGCCATAGACTTGGCGTTGAAGTCTCCAGCGACTAGCAGCTGCCCAGGGCGATTTCCGCCGAACAGGGAACCCACCTCGTCAAGAAAGGACTCGAACTCGGCGAGGCTCCTGTTCGGCGAGAAATATGCCCCAACCACCATCGTGTCCCCTAAATATGTTGACACAAAGCCGCGGCCTTTGGTGACGTTTTGGTGAGGCGCGGATCCCGCTTGCGGCTGGGTGACCACTGCCACCAGTCCCTCTCTATCTCCAACCCAGTTATCCCTGGAGTGGACCGAGTACGGCTCGGCTACTACTGCGACCTGTATCAGCCACTCCGCCATGCTCTGGAGCAGAAGATCTTGAGCTCTGGCGGAGTGGTTGATGTTCGCCTGTAGGTATCGCGTGTCCATTGCTATTCGGTGGCCATCCGATCCTCCTCAATCCTGGGCTCAGGCCTTGGTGGGCGACTAGGCTGCGAGGAGGATTTGGCTCTGTCGGCAGCTGGTCTCTTTCGTTTGGGTGGGTTGCAAGAGATGCTTCCCACCCTGTGACCCGCGGGGACGCCCGCGTCCGCGCACAGCGCGCAGTGGGCGGCGGCGTTGCAGTCACGTGCGATATGGTCCGTCCCACTGCACCGGTAGCACATGAGGCTGCGGTCCACCTCGGACTTGCACGTGGCGCGCATATGCCCCACTTCCATACATCGGAAGCACCGCATAGGCCGGGTCTCGAGCAGCTTGACCTGCGCTGACACCCATCCTACGCGGAGTCGTCCGGCCTGAGCCACCTTTTTTGCTGCCGCGATAGGGCACCGCAGCCACACAGTGCCCAGTCCTGAAGGGCCGAGCGTGACTTCTCCGGCCTTGATGTCGTCCTCCGCGCAGCCGCCCTCTCTTGCCACCGCCGCGACCACCTCCGGGGATAGCACTGAATCGTCCAGGCCTGAGATGCGCATCTCCGCACATTTAGTTGGCCTGGAGATCCGAACTACGGTGGGATCCACCACCTCCCTTAATTTGCTTGCGAGAGCATCGGCCTTTTCGCCACTCTCACCGCCGGGAATCTCGAAAATGCGGGCATTTGTGGCGGTCCTTCGGACCCGAACACCCGAGATCCCCAGCGCGTTAAGGTCTACCCGTTTTTTGGCCTCCCCGATGATGGCCGCGTACCTCTCTCTTTCACTCGTGTCCGCCTTGGGCTCCACTAATGTAACGACTACCGCCGTAGACCGGGGGAGGCGCAGCTTACGGGCCTTCTTTTTTGGGGCTGCCTGGTTTGTAGGACCGGCCTCCTTCTTCTTCTTCTTGGTTTTGCCCTTTACCACGGTCCAGGGCTCGCTTGGCGTAGCAGGCGCAGGCGCAGGCGCAGTTGTTGTGGGGCCTGATTCTCCTGGGGCAGGGATTTTCCTGGAGGAATCTCCTTTTCTGCCTTGCTTCTTCCCGCGCTTTACGGCGCCCGAGTAGGACGCTCCACTTCCAGAAGCGATGGCAAGAGCGTGATCTCTCGAAGGAGCGCTTGCAAGGCCCGCTGCTTCTAGCTCTATCCCCCCACTTTCGCTTCGGGTAGCCCGCGGAGCCCGCACCCTCTTCTCTGGAATAAGTCTGTCGCTGATTGCGGCCATGCGGGCGTCCAAATACGTCCCGACCTGGGCCATGACCGCACGACAGATCTCCTCAGTTATGAGGGCAGAAGGAGTGCCGCGGCCGTCTCTCCGTCCCCTTGGGGAGGGCAGCGCGGGGGGCTGCACCTCCTCGTTGCGTCTGGGTGGCGAGGATGTGTGACCATCCTGCTTCCGCATCCCCTCCAGTTGGGCCTTAATTTCGGCCATCTCCTTTCGCAAACTGGCCATTTCGCTCCTTAGCCGGTTGTTATCGGCTTGGAGCCGCGCTGTCTCTTCAGAAGTGGTGCGTTTGCTGAGTACAGCAAACGCATCCGATATAGCGGATGCGGCGTCCTTTAGGCTCCGAATGTACCCGCCCTTCAGGTTTTTTGAGGTGGCCGCCACTTTATCGATGACTGCCAAGCTGTCTGCCACCTGCTGGCCAAGTTCCTTGGTGGCTGCGGCCTCTTCGAGATTCGGCCCTGGCGGAGAAGGAGTGCACTTATAGAACCCTTGACGGGTTCTGATGCGCATCTCCTGCACCTCTTTCTCCGCCTCGAGGCGGATCTCCTCACTCAGGGCGCGGTTATAGGCCTCCTTTGCCTTGGCCAGGCCCACATATTTCCCCGTGGTGGGGGGCCGGCCTCGTCCTTTCGAAGTTTGCGACGAGCCCTCGCTTGCGGCGGACGGAGAGGAGGCAGACTCGCTCTCGCTGGATCCCGACTGGGAGCTGGAGTGGCGCGGCCTTTTGCGACAGTTTTGCCACATCCGACCACTCGTCGTTAGGCTATACTTTCCCTTTTCGGGAGGACCCAGCTTCTTTCCCGTGCTGGACGGGCCTGCCTTCAATCTGTTGCCGTCCTGCCCCAGTGCCTGCTCCAGATCTGTCAGTAATGTTGGGGAGTTCGGCGACTTTTGCCCCCCTTCCACATTTGTTGACTTAAACGGCGTTTGTGTGCGTAGACGCGTCTTTGCCTTACCCCTAGGTCCTGGTTTTTCCGGCGGCAGGTCTGTCTTCTCGCGACTTGGGGAAGTCGCTGGCGTCGAGAATCTGTCGGGGGCCTGTGCGGGATCCCCACGCGCTGGACTCACCTCCTCCAGCCGGGTGAGGACTACCTGAGCGATCCTCTCGACCTTCGCGACCGGTGCGCGCAGCTCGGCAATTTTGGAAGTGCCTGCGCTTTCCCCTATCGCGTAAGCCTCTCCGCCCTCTTCTGTCGTCGTACGCCGCACGAAGCGGCCGTGGCGGTCGCGCGTTGGGGCGCTGACTGCTTCCCTCACCGGGATCTGGATGGCGGCTGAGCTCAAATCGATCCGTGGACTTGGGTAGCCCACTTGACCATCGTCATCCCCTCGCACAGGTGACCGCGCCAGGGACACTCGAGGACGGAAAATTTCCTCCTCGGCCTCACTTAATCCTAAACTTATGTCTAAGCCTAATCCTAATCCTAATCCTACGTTTTTGTTGGACATTTTGATTTTGTTCCCACGAGTGTGGGGGAAAAACGGTCCACCCAGGCAGTGCCCCCTGTACCTGGGTAACCCTAAATACTCCGTGGGGGCGGGCGGTTCCACGGGAAAAACCTAAAACTAGTGCGGGCCGGCCAATTAAGGCAAGCCCTCCGGTCCGCAGTGCCTCCCGTACCCCATTGACGCCTGTACTGGGGGTCGTTGGGACGACACAGCGGGTTCCGAGATTCAAGGAGAGCTGGCGTGGACTCCCCTGTCGGTAGCTCCCAGTCCAGGAACTACCCTCAGTCACCCATTTACGGGAAAACCGCTACTCGGCTCCTCCTCTGCGCCCTCTGCTCAATCAGAGGGACGCGAGGAGAGCCACCTCAGGCAGGCCTCTGCAGGCCCCGCCGGGGTGTGCCGCTCTTCGTCTGGTCCCTCCCCCCTCGCCTTTCCGGTATGGGTAGCCCTGTCCGGTATAGCCTCGGGGATCACAGGAACACGCAAGCCCCCCCACCACGACAAGGTGGCAGCACGTCGGGGGGGGGGGGGGGAACCTAACCTAACCTAACCTAACCTAACCTAACCTAACCTAACCTAACCTAACCTAACCTAACCTAACCTAACCTAACCTTTTTTTTTTTTTTTTTTTTTTTTTTTTTGTTGACGAAGTGGAAATGCATTTACGCATCCCCCCCAGGCCCGGGGCAGGCCAAACGGGGGGGTATGTGGGACTCACCCCTCAACGGGAGGGGAATACCCACTAAAACCACTCCGGCGTTACCGTCTCTGCCGTTATGGGGACGCCATGGGGTCGCGAGCATTCTACCACGACGTCCCCCGGCGGCCCCGGCTATACTATGCCGGGGCACCCGCGCCAAAGGAGGGGAGAGTCAGCAACGCTTGACCCTCCCCCCAGACGTGTAGGGCCGTGCCATGTGGGTCCCCAACCCACTGGCCCTACTGGGGGAGTGCTGCGGCGGCGTACCGCGCACGTGCCCTCCCCCTCCGTCTACGCCGGAGCGGGTGCGCATCCGCCCTGTCTTCGCGCTCCCGCTCCGCAGCCTCCTTCTGTGCGATGACCGACTCGCAGAAGGAGGCCACCGCATCCCATTCATGCTGCCCCCGCAGCATGCCCGCCACCACATGGTGCAACGCCAATCCCCCCCCGGCGTCCCACCCGATCGCGGCGACCACGGCCCCCCTCTCGAGGTCCCAACGGTTGCACACCTCGAGGGTGTGCTGGGCCGTGTCGTCGGGATCCCCACATTCCTGACATCTGGCGCTTGGCTCCCGCCCGATGTGGCACAGGTAATGACCGAAGCATCCGTGTCCGGTCATTACCTGTGCCGTCCTAAAACTGACCCCCCCAAATTTGCGGTCGAGCCACCCGTCCAATGATGGGAGGAGTGCCCCTATGGTGCGGACTCCATAGGGGGACTCCTCCAACTCCACCCTCCACCTTTCGCGAGCGCGCGACTGGGCCTGTCGGCGCTCTTCCCTAAGTGTTTCGGGAGCGGGGAATTGATTAAGGGCCCTACGCCTCACCCGCTCCCTGTGGGCCTCGGCGAGCACCTGGGCGTCCAAGTCCCAGGGCAGGGTACCCGCCAAGGCACAAGCCGCCGCCCCCGCCACCGTGCAGTAGGCCCGTACTGCACGGATGGCCACCACTCTTTGCGGCCTCCTCAACTGGGCCCTGTTTAGCGCACCGAGTGCCCAGTCCTGAAGGGCCCAGCATCACTTCGCCAGCCTTTATGTCATCCGACGCACAGCCGCCCTCTCGCGCTACAGCCGCGACCACCTCCGGAGTTAACACGGAGTCGTCCAGGCCCGAAATGCGCATCTCCGCACATTTGGTGGGCCTGGAGATTCGCACCACGGTAGGATCCATTATCTCCCTTAGTTTGTTAGCGAGGGCGTCGGCCTTTTCGCCGCTCTCGCCGCCGGGAATTTCGAATATGCGGGCATTCGTCGCGGTCCTTCGGACCCGAACACCCGAGATCCCCAGCTCGTCGAGGTCTATTTGCCTTTTGGCCTCTCCAATGATGGCTGCGTACCTTTCCCTCTCGCTAGTATCGGCATTGGGCTCTAGTAGCGTGAAAACTACTGCCGTTGACTGGGGTAGGCGCAGCTTTCGTGCCTTTTTTCCTTGGGCTGCCAGATTGGTAGGGCCGGCCTCCTTCTTCTTTTTCTTTGTTTTGCCCACCTTGGTCCAGGGCTCCCTCGGCGTAGCAGGCGTAGACGCAGGCGCAGTTATTTCGGGGCCCGTTTTCCCCGGGGCAGGGATGTTCCCGGAGAAACCTCCCTTTCGGCTTTGTTTTTTGTGTCGCTTTACGGCACCAGAGTAGGATGGCCCGCTATCAGATGCGCTGGGCAGGGCCCGGTCTCCCGGAGGAGCAAGTGCGGGGGCCAAGCCAGCCTCCAACTCTGTTCCCTCACCACTTTGGTTCCGGGTAACCGGCAGGGGCCGCACCCTCTTCTCCGGGAGAAGTCTGTCGGTGATTTTGGCCATGTGGGCGTCCAGATAGGTCCCGACCTGGGCCATGACCACTTGACAGATCTCCGTTATTGTGATAGAAGGGGTGGCCTGTTCCCTGGGGTTGGGCAGCGCAGGGGGCTGCACTTCTTCGTTGCTTCTGGGTGGCGAGGATGCAGGTCCACCCTGCTTCCGCATCCCCTCCATTTGAGTCTTTATTTCTGCCATCTCCTTCCGTAAACTTGCCATTTCTTTCCTAAGCCTGTCGTTATCGGCTTGCAGCCGCGCCGTTTCCTCGGAAACAGTGCGTTTGCTAAGTACAGCAAACGCATCCGATATAGCGGACGCGGCGTCTTTTAGGCACCGGATGTACCCGCCCTTCAAGTTTTTTGAGGTGGCCGCCACCTTATGAATGACAGCCACACTGTCTGCCACCTGCTGCCCAAGTTCTTTTGTGGCCTCGGGATGCGGCCCAGGCGGAGAGGGAGTGCGCTTCGAGAACCCTTGTCGGGTCCTGATGTGCATCTCCTCTAACTCTCTCTCCGCCTCGAGGCGGATCTCCTCATGCAAGGCGCGATTGTACGCCTCCTTTGCCTTGGCCAGGCCCACATATTTCCCCGTGGTAGGAGGCCGGCCTCTTCCTCGTCCTTTTGAGGCCTGCGACGAGCCCTCACTTGCGGTGGACGGACAGGACTCGTCCCCGCTAGATCCCGACTGGGAGCTGGAGTGGCGCGGCCTCTTACGGCTGTTCCGCCACATCCGACCGGTCGTTGTTCGGCAATCCGTATCATGTGGACCCAGCTCCTTTCCCGTGTTGGTCGGGCAGGCCTCTGCTCTTTCTGCCTCGTGCTCAAGTGCCTCCTCCGGATCCGATTGTGCCATTGAGGAGTTCGGTGATTTACACCCTCCCGCTGCGCCTTTGGACTTAAAAGGTGTCTGCGTCCTTGGGCGAGCTTTTCCTTTTCCTTTCGGTCCAGATTTTGGCGGTGGCAGGTCCGTATTCTGGCGACTTGGGGAGGTCGCTGGGGATGAGTAGGAGGACCGCACAGTATACATACTGTCGTCCGTATCCTGTGCGGAATCCCCACGTACTAGAATCCGCTCATCCAGCCGGGTGAGGAGAACCTGCGCGACCCGCTCAAATTTGGCCTCGCGCCCACCCTCTCGCACCACGATCGGTGCGCGCAGCTCCTCTCTTTGGGCGGAGTCCTTGGAATTGGTCTCGCCTCTCACTCCTATCTCGCGGGCTTCTCCCCCCTCCTCTGTCGTCTTACGACGCGTGAAGCGGCCGTGGCAGTCCCGCGTTAGGACGCAGGCCACTTTCTTCACAGGAATCTGAATCGCGTCGGAGCTTAGGTCAATACGAGGACTTGGGTAGTCCACGTAATAGTCCACGCCGTCCCCTTGCACTGGTGACCTCGCCAGGGATGAGCGAGGGTGAAAGATCTCTTTCTCGGTCTCTCTGCTGTCAGGAGTCACCGCGTCACTTAATTCTACACTTAATCCTAAACTTAAGTCTACGGTTTTCAGGTTCGACATTTTTTTTTTATCCCACGAGTATGGGGGAAAAAACGGTCCACCCAGGCAGTGCCCCCTGTACCTGGGTAACCCTACATACACCGTGGGGGCGAGCGGTCCCACGGGATAAAACCTAAAACTAGTGCGGGCCGGCCAATTAAGGCAAGCCCTCCGGTCCGCTGTGCCACCCGTACCCCATTAACGCCTGTACTGGGGGTCGTTGGGACAACACAGCGGGTTCCGGGATTTGAGGAGAGCTGGCGTAGACTCCCCTATCGGTAGTTCCCAGTCCAGGAACTACCCTCGGTTACCCATTTACGGGCAAACCACTTCTCGGTTCCTCCTCTGCGCCCTCTGCTCAATCAGAGGGACGCGAGGAGAACCACCTCAGGCAGGCCTCTGCAGGCCCCGCCGGGGTGTGCCGCTCTTCGTCTGGTCCCTCCCCCCTCGCCTTTCCGGTATGGGTAGCCCTGTCCGGTATAGCCTCGGGGATCACAGGGACACGCAAGCCCCCCCACCACGACAAGGTGGCAGCACGTTGGGGGGGAAAACCTAACCTAACCTAACCTAACCTAACCTTTTTTTTTTTTTTTTTTTTTTGACGGAGTGGAAACGCGTTACGCGTCCCCCCCGGGCCCGGGGCAGGCCATAGTGGGGGGGTATGTGGGACTCTCCCCTCTAAGGGAGGGGCATACCCACTAAAACCACTCCGGCGTTACCGTCGCTGCCGTTTTGGGGATGCCATGGGGTCGCGAACACTCAACCACGACATCCCCCGGCGGCCCCGGCTATGCTATGCCGGGGCACCCGCGCCAAAGGAGGGGAGAATCAGCAACGCTTGACCCTCCCCCCAGACGTGTAGGGCCGTGCAATGTGGGTCCCCTACCCACTGGCCCTACCGGGGGAATGCTGCGGCGAACCGCGCACGTGCCCTCCCCCTTCGTCTACGCCGGAGCGGGAGCGCATCTGCCCTGTCCTCTCGCTCCCGCTCCGCGGACTCCTTCTGTGCAAGGACAACCTCGCAGAAGGAGTCCACCGCCTCCCAAGATCTCTCGCTCCTCAGCATAGCCGCCACGACGCTGTGGAGCGAGAGATCACCCACCCCGAGGGCCCCAGCCATGGTGCGGCGCTCAGCGTCCCAGTGACGGCACACCTCAAGGGTGTGCTGGGCCGTGTCATCTGGGTCGCCGCACTCATGGCAGGCCGGATTCCTTTCCCTCCCTATTCGGTGCAGGTAATGACCGAAGCAGCCGTGTCCGGTCATTACCTGCGCCATCCGGAATCCGACCCTCCCATGCCGCCTGTCTAACCAGGCGTCCAACGAGGGGAGGAGTGCCCCTATGGTGCGGACTCCATAGGGGGACTCCTCCAGCTCCGTTCTCCACCTGTCTCGGGCCCTCTGTGTCGCTTGCCGCCGCTCCTCCCTCAGCACCTCAGGGGGGGGGGAACTCGCTGGCCGCCCTGCGCCTGACCCTCTCCTTGTGCGCCTCCGCGAGCACCTGGGCATCCAGCTCCCAAGGCAGGGTGCCCGCCAAGGCGCACGCCGCCGCCCATGCCACCGTGCAGTAGGCCCGTACTGCACGGATGGCCACCACTCTCTGCGGTCTCCTCAATTGGGCCCTGTTCGCCGCGCCAAGCCGGTCAGCCCAGATTGGCGCGCCGTACAGGGCCATGCTTCTTGCCACCCCGGCGTACAGGCGGCGACACGCCGCGCTGGGCCCCCCCACGTTCGGCAAGAGCTTCCCCATGGCCGACGCTGCGGCCACTACTCGGGGAGCAAGTTGGCGGAAATGCTCCCCGAAGTCCCATTTGCGGTCCAGATGGATGCCCAGATATTTAATGTGGGCCTTCACCTGGACCGCCTCCCCCGCGACTGGCATGGTGGTTGCCACAGGCGGTCGCCACCCCCTCCCCCCAAAGACTATCGCCTCCGTTTTCTGGAGGGATACTTTCAACCCCAGGAGGCCGATGCGGTGGACCATCAGGTCCGCCGCGACCGCAGCCCTCCGCAAGGCCCCCTCCAGCTCTGCTCCCCGGACGGCCACCATTGTATCGTCTGCGTAACAGTACACCTCCATCCGGGGGAGCAGGACCCCTCTTATGGCCCAGTCATAGCCTACGTTCCATAGGAGGGGCCCGAGCACTGACCCCTGCGGGACGCCGCACTCCATCTGCCGTACCCGCCGCCACCCGTTTTTGTCTTCGTAGAGCACTACCCGTTCAGTCAGGTAGTGCTCCACAATACGTCGCAAGTATAGAGGCACTCCGTGGTACCGGAGTGCCTCCACGATCACCCCGTATGGGAGGGAGCCGAAAGCGTTGGCGATGTCCAAAGACACCGCCACGACCCCCTCCCCCCTCTTATTTGCCCGCTCGCAATATGCGCGGAGGGCCCCCAGCGCATCCATGGTGGACCGCCCAATTCGGAAACCGAACTGGCGGTCCGAAATATTGGGGCCCTCACCCTCTAAGTGTTGGACGATCCGGGAAGCAATGATGCGTTCTAGCATCTTCCCGGATTCGTCCAACAGCACAATCGGCCGCCATCCGGAAGGCGAATCCGGGGGCCGATTCTCCTTCCGGAGAAGGCAGAGCCTACCCTCCTTCCAAATTCTCGGAAACCGCCCCACCCCCAGACAGTCATCAAATAACTCCCTGAGGCGGTTTCCGAGATACTCCAGCGCCACTGGCATCAGGCGACCGGGCACGCCGTCAGGGCCCGGGGCCTTTTTGCAGGCCCTGAGCCGGTGAATCGTGACCCCAAATTCCCCCTCGGTTACCGGCGGGACGACGCCAGGCTCCTGCGGCTCCTCCGCTAGGGCGACCATGCATGGTGGGGCGAATACCGGCGCAGGAGGAAACAAGCCTACCACTACCCTGTCGAGGAGCTCCGGTTCCAGGGAGTCCATGCCGGGGGCGTGCCGCATTTTATTCCTTACAAGTTTGTAAGGCCGCCCCCATGGGTCCCTGTCCAGGGTGGCCAAGAACTCCTCGTGGGCGGAGTCCTTGGCCTTGGCGATTGCCACGGACAGGGCACCCTTGGCCTCCCTGAGCGCTTCATGGAGGAGCTCCTCCTCGGCCACGGTGTGGTTTCTTCGCCTCCTACACCGGGTATACGCTCGGCGTGCCCTGTTACTTGTTTGACGGAGGGCCGCTACCTCCTCCGTCCACCAGTAGACTTGTTTTTTCCCCACCGGTCGCCCCACCCTGCGCATCGCCGCGTCGCACACCGTGGTGAGCGACGCGCGAAATTGGACGGCCCTCGCCTCCACGTCCGCGTCCCGGTCCGGTGGAGGAGCCCGCCACGCCTCCACCATCGCCGCCTCCTCAGCGCGGTCCCTGTCGAGCGACCCCAGGCTCCACTTCGGGAACCGTTCCCCCCTCCTCCCCCCCTGGCCCCCGTCAACAGGGACTCCGGGCTGAGCTGTCCTAGGTTTGGAGACCCCCATCCTTATGTAAAGGTGGTCCGAGAGGGTCTCCACCTCCTCCAGCACCCGCCAACCCGATGTGCGCGCCTTTACGGCAGGGGTCGCGAACGTAATGTCCACGATGGACCCCCCCCTGCTGGCGCACACACGTGTTGGCATTGCCCCTGTTGACCACCTCCAACCCCATTAGCGCCGCCCAGTCTCGGAGTGCCTCCCCCCTCGGGTCCGTGGTCGGGGATCCCCACGCCGCACTTTTGGCGTTGAGATCCCCGAGCAACATAATTGGGGCCGGGGCCGCAGCCCGGACCACCCTGCCGAGCCTTTCGAGGTATAGCTCGAACTCAAACAGCGGCCGATTGGGGGAGAAGTACGTCCCGATCAAGACGATATCTCCCCATTTGGCCGCTGCATAGCCCGGCCCACATCCCCTTTTCGTTAGCGGCGGGTGGTCTCCCATTGGTGGAACCATTATAGCCACCAGGCCGCTTGTGTCCCCTACCCAGTTTGGCTGCCGGGGGACAAAATAGGGCTCCGCCATCACCATGGCACCGATGCCCCACTCCGCCACGTGCTGCAAGGCGAGGTCTTGAGCACGCGCGGAGTGGTTTGCGTTGCACTGCAACACTTCAATTTGTGGTGGCTGCAGTGCTGGCATCGGTGTCCATCCTTTGACCCTCTACATTTTGCCTCGCGGGGGGCGCCTGGGTTTTGCCGGGGGCCTCCCTACCTCTTATACGTGGGGGGGTGCACGAAGGTCCCCCCATCGTATGGTCGGCCGGCAGTTTGGCGTGGTGGCATACCGCACACCACGCCTTCGCCGCTCCACATTCCCTAGCGGTGTGGTCTGCTTTCCCGCAGCGGAAGCAGAGGCCGCTCCTATCTACGGGCGAGGGACAGAGCGCCCTCGTGTGTCCCGTGCCCATGCAACGGTAACACCGCATGGGCAGGGCGCTCAGACCCTCGACTCTGGCCGACGACCATCCGATTAGGAGGCGTCCCGCCTCTATGGCCGCATTTGCCGCCGTAATTGGGCATACAACTATAACCGACCCGGTTTTGTTGTATGCCCAACGTATACCCCCTACTCTAATTTTTTCGGGATCGCAATGCCCTATTTCAGCAACCACCGCTTTTATGGTATCTGGGGAGGCTGCCTCATCAAAGCCGGAGATTCTAATCTCCGCCGTCTTCTCCGGACGGCGGATCTCCGCTACCTCTCCTACGAGGTCCTTTAGTCTCGCCGCCAGATTGTCCGCCGCCGCACCATTTCCCGCTCCCGGGACCTCTATGATGCGGGCACCAGCCGCCGTGCTCCGCACCTTTACATGGGCTATCCCCAACTCGCCCAGCTTGAGTGTCGTGGCCTTCGCCATTATTGACTTATAGTCAGTTTTAGCCTCAGGCTTCAGCGTGACCACGACGGCGGCCGATGTGGGGACAGCGAATTTCTTAATTACGGCCGGTGTTGCCGGCGCTTGTTTGGCCGCAGAAGCGGCCACGGCCTGCGCGAAGGAGGGCTTCTTGGGTTTCCCCCCCTTTGCTACCTCCACCCATGGCAGCTCCGTGGAGGAAGCGGCCCCGGCTTTGGGTGCCTTGGCCTTAGAAGGCACTGCTGTGGCCTTGGGCGCGGCGGCTGCTGCCTTGGTTAAGGCTGTCCTCTTTGCGGGAGTCGGCGGTGGCGGCGGTTGAACCGTAGGGCGAGCCACCCTAACCTTTGCCGCCTTTGAGGCTGCATCTGCCTTTCTGTCCGCTGCGAGTGGGGGACGCATAGGGCGGATGGGCACCGCCGGGGAGAGGAGTCCCTCTGGGAGCCTCTCCAACAGGTTCCTCATCCCCTCCGCACTCTTGCGCTCAGCCTCTTCGAGCCTCGCGTTGACAAGTTCCCCGAGGGAAACAAATAGGTCACGTTTAAGATCTCCTATGAGATCGGCCAGATCAGAATCCCCTCGGGGTGCCCTTTCAGGGGCCGGAGTAGGCGCCTCGTTCCTCTCAGCGAAGGCGGTCCGGAGAGCCTTCGTCTCCGCATGAAGGTACGCCAGTTGTTCCTTCATGCGTTTATTGTCGGCCTTAAGTATGCGGACCTCCTCCGACTCACCTCGGGACTGCAGCAACTCCGCCGCCTCTAAGATGTCCCGGCAGGCCGCATTCATGCGGCCCCAGACCCCTCCCTTCAAGTTGCCGCATTTGGCGGCTTCCTCGAGAATAGTCTCCGCGCCGCGTTTGGCGGATTCTATTAGCCCGTGTGCGGGCAGCTCAGTCGGATCGGGTTCGGCGCTGTGTGGGCTACGCTCCCTCGTGCCGCCGTCTTTGCCGTTCCTTCCCTTCTTCTTTTTTGCCTCCCTCTGGGGCTGGGTCTTAACCTCCCTATACCTCAGGAGGTACCCCGAGGCCAGATCCGCCTCCGTCTCGTACTCCTCGAATTCGGAGTCCTTGAGTTTGGCCTTCGCCGCACTCAGTCCCACATAGGCCCCCTTGAAACTACGGCCCCTCCTAGCCGTGTTAATCTTGGCCTCTGTTTTCGAGGTGTACTCGTCCTCATCCTCCTCCTCATCAAGGTTGTCCTCCGGGGTGGGCTCTCTAGCCCTTTTAACCGTGCCCGAGGTCCTCCCGGAGCCCGTCTGGGAGTTCGACGACATATCCACTTCCTCGAAGATTTCGTCTTCGTCAGACGATTCCGACAATTGTAAGCTCGGATATCCCGCTTGGGGGGGGGGTTCGCCCCCCTCCTTCATTTTCCTTTAGTTTTTACTGGACGTTGCCAGTCAAAAAATACAAGAAAAAGAACAAAAACCAAAAATAATACTAAAAACGGTCAAGTGCGAACCGTCAAAATATTTACAAATTTAAAAAATACCCAGCTGTTTCGCTATAGCGCACGTCTGGTAAACCCCACAGACCTGTGCAAGGTGTCCCTAGACGCCGCTCCCTACCCCCTATTTGGCCCCGCAATCCGTTTATTGCTATCTTATTCCAAACCGACGCAACGAATTTTTAAACGCAAGTACAAACTTACGTTTGCGGTCCGAAGCGCCTGTTGAAATAAAATAGCAATAAAAATTCGCCCCGTAACTTTTGAACCGTAGGTTCTAAAATTACGGGGAAAACTGATATGGATAGACCTCCCTAAATAGAATTAAACTACACAAGAAAAAATACAAAAATACAAAACCAAAATTATTTACAGAATTTTCAAAAAATTTATACAAAAACACACAACTTTTTTGGGCTTTATCAAAAACCGCGTTTGGTCTAATAACTTTTGGACGGATTGTCCAAAAGCTATGCGACAAACGGGAGCTTGTAGAGCCCAACGAAAGCTAATTTTAGAAACAAAAACAAACCAAAATTTTCCAAAACAAAAAAAGATATGAATTTTTTACAACACAAAATCTGAACCAGTCAAAATGCAAAAATCAAGAATCCGAAAAAGAGTGCCAAATCATAAGAATAAGTGTAATCAGAGTCAGTAGTAAGATCGCCAAGGTCAATTTACGTTTTGATTCCAATTTTCACTTCAATCCCTCAAAATACACCCTTTCAAAATCCTCAACCTAACCTAACCTAACCTAACCTAACCTAACCTAACCTAACCTTTTTTTTTTTTTTTTTTTTTACCCAGGAAAAATCTTCGAAAGATTCCACCACGCCACAGGGAGACGCGGTGGATATGTCGGATTCATACCGACTAAAAAACCTGGGGTGTCCTTCACGCTGCCTACGGTGGAGCCACGGGAACGCTTTCGCATGCTACCGTGACTCCGCCAGCAGCTGTCCATTTTGTGGACCCGTCTTCGGGGGGTTTGAGTTTCCCCCTCTTGCCACTAGGGGGCGTGCCCGGACACCCGACACGCCTTCCATCCCGAGGACCTCCTCCGATGGGTGACAGACGTCCCCGTGGCTGTCACCCGGAGATCCTCTTTACGGGGGCAGGCGGCGATCATGCGCCAGCCGTCTGCGCCCAACACGCCTGCGGCGCCGTTGGTCGGCTGCTGCGTCATCCTCCCTGGCCCGCTCCGCGGTCTCCTTCTGCCGCATCACCTCCTCGCAGAAGGAGAGCATCGCCTGCCACACCCTGTCACTGCCAACCATGGATCTGATCACTACTGGCAGTGACAGGTCGTTTCCTACAGACGTCGTCAGGCGGGCACGCTGCTGCGCCCAAGCCGGACACGCCTCCAGGGTGTGCTGCGCCGTGTCTTGCGCGCACCCGCACTCATGGCACTCTTCAGTTAGTTCCCTTCCGGCGATAATGTGCAGGTACCTCCCAAAGCAGCCGTGCCCCGAAAGTACCTGCACTAACCGGAAGGTGAGTGCGCCATGCTCCCGTTCCAGCCACTGCGGTAAAACTGGCCGAATCGCTTCCACCGTACGGATGCCTGCGCTTGGATGCGCCAGCCTCATCCCCCACTCTACGATCGCCTCGCGACGGAACTCCTCCCGCTTGGCTGAGACCTCTCGTGGTGCTGGCCAGAAGTCGCGGGCTCGCGCCTCCTCGCGCCAGAAAAAGGCTGACGCAAGGGCTCTCGCGTCCAGGTCCCACGGGAGCGACCCGGCCAGCAGGCATGCTGCCTCTGCGGAGATCGATCGATAGCCCCGTATCACCCTTGTCGCCATCACCCTCTGCGATTGCCGCAGTTGGGGGGTATTGTGACGGTCAAGGGCGTCAGCCCACACTGGGGCTCCGTACAGGGCCATCGATCGAACGACGCCCATGTATAGGCATCGGCAAGATGCCCTAGGCCCCCCCAGATTCGGGAGTATCCGCCCAAGGGCAGCGGCCGTGCCCACCAGTTTGGGTGCTAGGCGCTGAAAGTGCGCGCGGAATGTCCACCGACTGTCGAGGACAATGCCAAGGTACCGCATCGTCGACTCGACAGCGATCCGGACGCCTCCCACCACGATGTGCGCACCGGCTGGAGGTGCTTTCCGAGGGCCATGAAAACAGATGGCCTCGGATTTGCTCAGAGCGACCTCCAGCCCAAGCCGTCTTATTTTACCCACCACGTGGGCGACACCTGCTGTCGCTAGCACGCAGGCGTCCCTGAATGACCCTCCACGAGCTGTCACCAGCGTATCATCTGCGTAGCAGGTGACGTCCACTCCTCGCAGATTCGCTCCACGCAGCACCCAATCATACCCGATGTTCCACAAGAGCGGTCCAAGGACTGACCCCTGTGGAACACCGCATACCATCTGCCGCTGGCCCCACTCCTCTTGCCCAGGAAAAGAAACGAACCTCTCAGAGAGATAGGCCTCTATAATTCTCTGGAGGTGTTTGGGCACTTGGTGGAATGAGAGCGCCTCGATTATGCAGGGCCAGGGTAGGGTATTGAAGGCGTTAGCGATGTCCAGGGACACCGCCAAGACTACCTCGCCCCGCGCCACGGCCTCGCTTGCCAGTCCTTTTACACGCAGGATCGCGTGGACGGTGGAGCGGCCGCTGCGAAAGCCGTACTGGCAGTCGGCCAGGTCTGGGCCCTCACTATTGAGGTGCTTGATAAGGCGGTTTGCGATAATTCGCTCAAAGAGCTTGCCCACCTCATCAAGCAGCACAATCGGGCGGTAGGCCGACGGGGAATCCGTAGGGCGTCCTTCCTTCTTAAGCAGGACCAGTCGACCCATCTTCCACGTGCTGGGGAAACGAGACTGTTCCAAACAGGCGCTAAACAGTCGTCTCAACCTTGGCTCTAGGGCGTCCATGGCCAGAGCCCACGCCCGTCCAGGGATGCCATCAGGTCCTGGGGCAGTGTTTTTGGCCCGAAGTCGCAAGACTGCAGCCCCCATCTCGCCCTCAGTCACGGGCGGCACCTCGGCCTCCTCCTGCCTGTCTTCAGGTGGCGGTGCCATGGCCGGTGGTTCCGGAGCCACTCTGTGTGGAAACAGAGCCGCAACTACTGCGTCCAGGAGCTGAGGCTGGAGACTTTGTGTTAGTGGGGGCGTCCAAGGCCGAAGCTTCTGCCTCACCAGCTTGTACGGCCTCCCCCACGGATCGCTATTGAGGGTCTCCAGGAACTCCTCGCGAGACCGCTCGATGGCTCTACTGATGGCAGATGTTAGTGCCGTTTTTGCTTCTTTGTACAGCGAGTACAGCTCTGTTTCCGCTGATAGATTGCGATGCGCGCGCCGTCTGTGCCGTGTATATTGGCGTCTCGCAGCCACGCACCCGTCGCGTAACTGTTTGAGCTCTGCGGACCACCAATACACACAGCGCTTGGGAGTTCTGGCCTTGACCCGAGGCATTGCGGCATCGCACACCTCTGTCATGCCCTCCCGAAACCAATGAGCTTCGTCCTCGACGCTTATGGGCGCCTCCGGTATGGGTGCCCACGCCCGCACCATCGCCGCCAGCTCCAGCGCCTCTCGGTCGAGTTTTTTAACCGCCCACCGCGGGCCACCCTCTGCTGGGCCACTCCGGCTTGGGTTGGGCGAAGATGACGGGGGAGCAGAAACTTCGAACCGAATATACCGGTGGTCCGATAAGGTCTCCACGCCCACCATCACTTTCCAACTCTGAACACGGCGCGCCAGGGCACATCCAGCAAACGTGACGTCCACTATAGAGCCACCCTGTTGGCGCACACACGTGTTTGCCGTTCCTGAGTTAATAACCGACAGATTTGAGGCGACTGACCAGCGAAATAGAGCGTGGCCCTTGGCGTCTGTTGCCGGACTTCCCCACTCAACGGACTTCGCATTCCAGTCACCTGCAACGATGACTGGGGTAGGGTGCAATCGACCGATCAGTGCACCCACCTGCGCTAGGAACTGTTCAAACTCCGCCAAGGTTTTGTTTGGGGAGAAATAAACGCCAACCACAGCCAGTTCCCCACATGTCGCCGCGACGAAGCCGTGGCCCCTGATGGCGTTCGCGAACGGGCAAGAGCCGGCTGCGCTCCGCGTGATTAGGGCCACCGTGCCGTCCAGGTCCCCAACCCAGTCGTCCTGAGGAGGAACCGAGTATGGCTCCGCCATCACCGCGATGTGAATCAACCACTGCGCCATGCTCTGGAACAGGAGGTCCTGAGCCCTGGCGCAGTGGTTGAGGTTCCCCTGGAGGAATTTGACGGCTGCCATCAGTCGATAACCATTAAGCCAGCCTCCTCGGTTGCAGCCTCCATCTGGGGGGGCGACTGGACAGGCTGTAAGGGGGCCCGGGGGCCATCGCCAGCCTTTGTCCTCTTCCGTTGTTTTGCAGCTTTAGGTGCGGCACAAGCTTTGCTGCCCATCCTGTGGACCGCAGGTTTTCCTGCTGCCGCACACCCTGCGCAGTGCGCTGCCGATAAGCATTGAGCCGCCTTATGACCGGGCTCACCGCACTGAAAGCAGAGTTCGGTTCGGTCTACCTCCGACTGGCACTGCGCCCGGATGTGCCCACTTTCAAAGCAGCGGAAGCAGCGTAGGGGCCTCTGCTCCAGCAATTTAACTTGGGCAGAGACCCAGCCCACCAGTAAGCGACCGCCCTTCACCACTTTCTTTGCTGCTGGGATCGGGCAGCGCACCCAAATAGTGCCAAGGTTGTCGAAGCCCCGGCGTACTTCGCCAGCCTTCACCGCGTCTTTGTGACATTCGCCAGCCGTAGCGATCGCAGTCACCACTTCTTCGGCAGACACCGATTCATCCAGGCCTGAGACGCGGATCTCTGCTGTCTTTATGGGTCTCGCCACCCGCACGTCGTCTCCGCTGAGCTGCTCCCTGATAGCAGTGGCTAGCTTGTCGGCTTTGTCACCGCTTGCTGCTCCGGGAACCTCGAGGATGCAGGCGCCAGTGGCTGCCTGTCTGAACCGCACTCCTCCTACAATATCAAGGTCCTTGAGCTGGACCTTGGCTCTGGCCTCCGCCAGGACTTTTTTATAAGTCACTCCGCGGTCTTCGGCGCCCGGCTGCAGAGTGATCACTACGGCCGCTGAGCGAGGGGTGCGAAGATTGCGAGCGTCTTCTTTCCGCTTCGGCTGCTGCGGATTTTTTTGCGTAGCGGCGGCGGCTTTGGCAGCTTTTCTCTTCTTTTTTCGACTGCCCGCTTTCTTCCACTCCCCGCTCAGCGGCTCGGGTGCGGGTGGTAGCGTGCAAGGCCCGTCTGAGTTTAAGGTTTTGGCGGACTTCTGGGTGCCGCCTCGCTTCTTGCCAGCGCTTGGTCCTGGACCGGTCTGAGGTCCTTTCGGCTGGCTGGAGCTGGGACTGTCCTTTCCGAGGCCGCCGTTAGTGGCAGCCGCTCCATTCGCCAACCGCTTTTTATCTCCAGCCAGTGGTGGCCTCTTTCTTTTGGCGGGGAGAAGCCGGCCGTCGGCCTCCAGACCCTCCAGACGGGCATTCACAATGGCTCCCACTTGCATCGACACGGCACGTATAAGCTCCTCGCTAACAATAGCAGGAGCCTTGTCGGCTGCAAGTGGGTCCCGGCCCGCTAACTTCCGACTGATGGGAGGTCCGGTCTGGATCGCTTCTTCCCGCATCGGTACTGCAGCGAGTGGGTTGTTGGTAGGCCGAGACAGAAGGCTATTCGACCTCCTGTTTCTCTCAACCTCCGCGCGCAGTTGGGCGAGTTCTTCACGGAGATCCGCCATTTCAGCTTGCAGGCGACGGTTTGCCACCTGCAGCTGACGGGTCTCGTCTGTTATAGTGCGCGCACTCAGGTCCTCGACAGCTCCGGTTATAACCATTGCTGCCTCTTTGAGTGCACGCACGAAGGTGCCTTTTAGGCTGCCGGATTTTGCGGCAACTTTTTGTATTATGTCGACCTGGTCGACAACCTCCTTTCTCAGGTCCAGTGTCGTTTTGTCGCTAATCACAGCCGACAATGGCGACTCAGAGCGCCGCAGGGCCCTCTCCGCCCTCAGCTCGGCCGCTCTGTCGAAGACCTCTTTCTCCGCTTGGAGCTGGCGTTTTTGTCGCTGGGAGGCTGCGTGAGCCTCTTTAGTCCTCACTAGGCTAAAGGTTTTATCGGCAGTCGGTGGGTTTACTGCCTCACTTTGTTGGGACGACGACGGTTGGGGGCCCTCTGCCTCCTCTTCGCTCCCAGACAAACATATTCTTTTGGCCCCATCCTCCGCCCAAAAGCGGCGTTTTCTGGGACCTGCGGATGACCCCGATCCTGACCTGGATCTCGCAGACCGTAGACTGCTGTCCGAATTCTCGCTGGAGACCTGGTATTGGACAAAGAGCTCCCTGTCATTATTTGAGTCACTGATTGTTTTGTCGGTTTTCGGTGTTAAACCCACGACAGGGTACTCAAACGTGACTCCAAGCGCTGCCTTATCCATATTTTCGAGCCGCGTCAGCTCGACTCGCAATTGCGGTTGCGCCGACTGCGCGCTCTTGCCACTGTCAAGCGCATCGGCGTGCGCCATCAGGGCACCCACCGCTACCGCCTCGTTATTTTCAATGTGCATCGGTGTCCTCATTATTGCCGGGTCGTCGGTATCAGAATCCAAAAAGTTGTGTGACATTTTGTTCCCACGAGTGTGGGGGATAGTGGTCCACCCAGGCGGTGCCCCCTGCACCTGGGTAACCCTATTACCACTGGGGGTCGGGCGGTGCCCCAGGGTTGGCCACTAGCGGCTGGATACCCTCCAGCCACTCTCAGAAGGTGACAACAGGCACAGGCCCAAGCACGCGCAGTCCAGACAGGTCCTCCCACTCCGACACAAGCCTACCCAAGTAGAACCCCCCGCTGTGCCCAGGATCTGTGCAACCTCCAGGAAAACGATTCGCCCACTCCCCCGACATTAGCCACGATCCAGAAAGATTATGAGCGCTTTCCATTTGCTCAGCAAATGGAAGAACGCAATCTACCCTAGGTCAGTGAGTAATGCCTGGCGGGTGGGGGTTCGTCAGTCCAGAGGCTGCTCACATCCGCAGCACACGAGAGGCCACTCGAGCAGACTACGGTTGTCAGAGCGGATGAACCGGTCCAAGCTACGCGCGCAAGAACCTGTTCCTGTTGTCACCCTCCATCGAGTTCCCCGACGCCATGTACCGCAACGTCGGGAATTGGGGTTTTTTATAGAGGTTTTCTCCTCGCAGTCCGGCCAATGAAGGCAAGACCCTCGCTCCCGTCCAAGCCGCGAGACGTGTCCACGACACTCGGAACGGGGTTGCGAGTCCAGCGGTGGCACGGGCGGGATAAGCCCCCCAGTGCCTGCCCGACGGCAGGGTTAGTGCGCGCCGGGCCCGCCCTCCCTCGGCTCATCCACTGCGCCCTCTGCTCAGTCAGAGGGACGAGCGGAGAACCATCTCTGGCAGGCCTCTGCAGGCCCCGCCGGGTTGTGCCGCTCTTCGTCTGGTCCCTCCCCCCTCGCCTTTCCGGTATGGGTAGCCCTGTCCGGTATAGCCTTGGGGATCACAGGAACACGCAAGCCCCCCCACCACGACAAGGTGGCAGCACGTCGGGAGGGAACCTAACCTAACCTAACCTAACCTAACCTAACCTAACCTAACCTAACCTAACCTTTTTTTTTTTTTTTTTTTTTTTTTTTTTTTTTTTTTTTTTTTTTTTTTTTTTACGAGGGGAAATGCGTTACGCATCCCGTCCTTAAGGTGGATGTAAAGGACGGGTATGTGGGACTCCTGGTCTCCAGTCTACCCACTAAAACCCCTCGGTGCGACCTCGCTCCGCCTGGAGTGGGGCTAGGGGAACGCTTGGCGCCTACCCCGGCTCCCACATATGGCGTTGTGCCCTTTCGGGCCCGGCTCTGCGGGCTACTGAGCCCACCCCCTCACCATGAGGCGACCTCACCTAAGGCCGCCTTTCCACCTCGGGACGTTACTCGTCGGGCAGCCAATCTCCCAATCAGCTGCCCGAGGTCCCGGTTAGGGCGGTATAAGGCGGTCGTAGGCGGCCCGCCTTCGCCCTGGTCTTCTTCGGCGGATAGGTGGTGCGAGGGTGTCGTCCTCTCGCTCTCTCTCCGCCGCCTCCTTCTGGGACATGACGGCGTTGCAAAATGCAACGACCGCCTCCCATGCGGCCCTGCTTCGTGCCATCGCGCCAGCTATGGCCGGCAGCCACAGGTCCTCCCCGATGGCCGCGATAAGTACGCGTCGCGGTGCTTCCCACGTTGGGCACACGGCGCGGGTGTGCTGCGCCGTGTCCTCGTCTCCGCCTGTGCAGTGTTTGCACACTGTGCTGTCCTCGCGGCGGGCCACCTGACACAGGTATTTGCCGAAGCATCCGTGCCCGGTGAGTACCTGTGTCAGGTGGAACGTCATCTCGCCAAAGTCGTGGCCTAGCCAGTCCTTAAGGACCGGCCGTACGGCACCCACCACCTCCCGGCTTGCGCTTGGGGCCTGCAATCTTTCATCCCACTTTCGGAGGAGATCCTCCCTGGCTTCGTCCCTCCAGAGCTTGATCTCCTCCGGATGTGGCCGATTTCCCTCCGCTCGCACTGCTGCTACTCGCCAGTAGACCGCCGCGAGGACCCCGGCTTCGAGGTCCCACGGCGGGCTACCAGCCAGAAGGGTTGCCGCTTCGAACGAGACTGTTCGGTACCCTCGGATCGCCCTAGTGGCTATAACCCGTTGGGGTCGGCGCAACAGGGCCACGTTGTGGGCGTTCAGGGCCTCTGCCCATATGGGAGCCCCGTACATCGCCATAGAGCGCACGACCCCCTGGTACAGGCGACGGCATGCGCTGCCCGGCCCCCCGATGTTCGGGAGCAGCCCCCCAAGTGCTCCGGCTGCAGCCACCAGCTTTGGCGCCTTGCGGGCAAAGTGCTCCGTGAACCTCCATCGCCCATCGAGGACAATGCCTAGATAGCGAAGTGTCGGCTCTATGGCGATGGAGGTGCCCCCCACAACGATCGCTAGACCCGGAGGCGGCGCGTTTCGAGGCCCATGGAAAAAGAGGGCCTCGGACTTGCTTAGGGCCACCTCGAGCCCCAGGGCCCTGATGCGGCTCACCACGTGAGCAACCCCTGCTGTGCCAAGGAGAACGGCTTGTCGATGGGTGCTCCCGCTCGCGGTGACGAGAGTGTCGTCAGCGTAACACAGTACGTTGACGCCCCGCAGGTTGGTACCGCGGAGCACCCAGTCGTATCCGATGTTCCACAGGAGTGGTCCGAGGACAGACCCCTGTGGAACACCGCATGTGACCCTCCTATTTCCCCATCCGTTTTGGGCCGGGTAGACGATGGCCCGATCCCGAAAATAGTCTCCCACCACGTTTTGTAGGTACCGGGGCACACCGTGGTATTGCAGCGCTGCCCTGACTGTCTCGAAGGGCAGGGTGTTGAAGGCATTCGCTATGTCTAGCGACACTGCCAACATCACTCCGCCCTGCGAGACAGACTCCTCGGCGAGGACCCTCAACCGCGCAATGGCGTCTATCGTCGACCTTTCCCGCCGGAAGCCGTACTGGCAGTCGTGCAGGTCGGGTCCTACCTCCTCGAGATGCTTGACGAGACGGGCAGCAATCACCCGCTCGAAAAGCTTGCCCATCTCGTCAAGCAAGACGATGGGGCGGTAGGCCGACGGCGACTCCGCTGGGCGCCCGTCCTTCTGAAGAAGGACGAGCTTGCCCGTCTTCCAGCTCCGCGGGAACTGACCTCGGTCGAGGCATGCGCTGAAGAGGGCCCTCACCCTCTCCTCCAGCTCTTCTGATTGGAGCGCGAGCACCACGACACGCCCAGGCACACCATCAGGTCCAGGGGCGCCATTCTTTGCCTTAAGCCTTAGGATGGCGGCCCCAAGCTCCGCCTCCGTCACAGGAGGCACATCACCGTCATGTCTTGATGGGTTCCTACCCATCGCCGGTGGACGCCATATACCCCTTTCGGGGAACAAGCTGGACAGGATCCGCTCTAGGAGGAGAGGCTCGAGACTGCTGGTCAGCGGAGGGGCCCAAGGCCGGAGTTTTGCCCTTACAGTTTTGTAAGGGCGCCCCCATGGGTGTTGGTCCAGCTTCTCCAGCCACTCCTTCCACGCCGCCTCCTTCGCCCGTACGATATCCGCCTGAAGTTGGTGGCATTTGGTGCGGTAGGTGGCATATAGCGCCTCTTCCCTAGCTGGGTCTCGCACCCTTCTCCGCCTGCTCCTGGTGTACTGACGGCGCGCCGCTGTGCACTCGCTCCGTGCGACGCGGATCTCCTCGCTCCACCAGTACACGCGACGACGGGGCGGGATTGGCTTCGCTCGAGGCATTGCGGCGTCACAGATTCGGTGCAGGGCAGCAATCTGATGGTCGGTCTCTACATCAGTGTCGTCAATGGGCCCAGCCCTGACCTGCCAGGACTCCACAAGGGCTGCCTCTTGGGCCATCTCCCTGTCGAATTTGGCCAACCGCCACCGCGGCCTTTCCCCAGCAGGGGGTCGACTCGCGCTCCTCTGGGTGAGAGGGAACGTGGAGACCTCGAATCGGATGTAGCGATGGTCCGAGAGCGTCTCCACGTCTGTCCTCACTTCCCAGCCTGAGACACGTCGTGCGAGAGCGGGGCTGGCCATTGTTATGTCCACAATTGACCCTCCACGCTGTCGCACGCACGTGTCTGTTGACCCCCTATTGAGGATTTGTAACCCCACTTCGACCGCCCATTCTTCCAGTGCCTGCCCCCGCGCGTCAGTCGCTGGAGATCCCCACGCTATAGACTTTGCGTTGAAGTCTCCAGCGACCAGCAGCTGCCCAGGGCGATTCTCGCCAAACAGGGAACCCACCTCATCAAGAAAAGTCTCGAACTCGGCTAGGCTCCTGTTAGGCGAGAAATATGCCCCAACCACCATCGTGTCCCCTAGATGTGTTGACACGAAGCCGCGGCCTTTGGTAACGTTTTGGTGAGGCGCGGATCCCGCTTGCGGCTGAGTGACCACTGCCACCAGTCCCTCTCTATCTCCAACCCAGTTATCTCTGGAGGGGACCGAGTACGGCTCGGCTACTACTGCGACCTGTATCAGCCACTCCGCCATGCTCTGGAGCAGAAGATCTTGAGCTCTGGCGGAGTGGTTGATGTTCGCCTGTAGGTATCGCGTGTCCATTCCTATTCGGTGGCCATCCGATCCTCCTCAATCCTGGGCTCAGGCCTTGGTGGGCGACTAGGCTGCGAGGAGGCTTTGGCTCTGTCGGCAGCTGGTCTCTTTCTTTTGGGTGGGTTGCAAGAATTGCTTCCCACCCTATGGCCCGCGGGGACGCCCGCCTCCGCGCACAGCGCGCAGTGGGCGGCGGCGTTGCAGTCACGTGCGATATGGTCCGACCCACTGCACCGGTAGCACATTAGGCTGCGGTCCACCTCGGACTTGCATGCGGCGCGGACATGCCCCACTTCCATGCATCGGAAGCATCGCATGGGCCGCGCGTCAAGCAGCTTAACCTGTGCAGAGACCCATCCCACGCGGAGACGCCCGGCCTGAGCCACCTTTTTAGCTGCCGCAATAGGACACCGCAGCCACACAGTGCCTAGTCCTGAGGGGCCGAGCGTGACTTCTCCGGCCTTGATGTCATCTCCAGCGCAGCCACCCTCTCGTGCTACCGCCGCGACCACCTCTGGAGATAGAACGGAGTCATCCAGGCCCGAGATACGCATCTCCGCACATTTGGTGGGCCTCGAGATCCGGACTACGGCAGGGTCCATCACCTCCCTGAGCTTGGTAGCGAGGGCATCGGCCTTTTCGCTACTCTCACCACCGGGAATCTCGAATATGCGGGCATTCGTGGCGGTCCTTCGGACCCGAACGCCTGAGATCCCCAGCGCATCGAGGTCGACCCGCTTTTTGGCCTCGCCGATGATTGTCGCGTAACTATCCCTGTCGCTATTTGTGTCGGCCTTCGGCTCCAGTAGCGTGAACACCACTGCTGTTGACTTGGGAAGACGCAGCTTCCGGGCCTTCTTTTCTGGAGCTGCCTTGTTTGTAGGGCCAGCTTCCTTCTTCTTGTTTTTCTTCCTTTTGCCTCTGACCTCAATCCAGGGCTCGCTTGGCGCAGGCGTCGTAGCTCCAGGGCCTGCTTCTCCAGGGGCAGGGACTTTTTCGGAGGAATCTTCCTTCTTATTTGGCTTTTTGGTGCGCTTTACGGCGCCCGAGTAAGACGCTCCAGATGCACTGGCCAGGGCGCAGTCTTCCAAGGGAGCACCTGCGGTCGCCACACCAGGCTCTGGCTCTGCTCCCCTAGTTTCACTCCGGATACCCCGCGGAGGCCGCACCCTCTTCTCTGGGAGGAGTCTGTCGCTGATTGCGGCTATGCGAGAGTCCAAATACGTCCCGACCTGGGCCATGACCACGCGACAGATCTCCTCAGTTATAGCAATAGAAGGGGTGCCGCGACCGTCTATCCGTCCCTTGGGGGAGGGCAGCGCAGGGGGTTGCACCTCCTCGTAGCGTCTGGGTGGCGAGGATGTGTGACCACCCTGCTTTCGCATCCCCTCCAGTTGGGCCTTAATTTCGGCCATCTCCTTTCGCAAACTTGCCATTTCGCTCCTTAGCCGGTTGTTATCGGCTTGGAGCCGCGCTGTCTCTTCGGAGGTGGTGCGTTTGCTGAGTACAGCAAACGCATCCGATATGGTGGATGCAGCGTCCTTTAGGCTCCGAATGTACCCGCCCTTCAGGTTTTTTGAGGTGGCCGCCACTTTTTCGATGACTGCCAAACTGTCTGCCACCTGCTGGCCAAGTTCCTTGGTGGCTGCGGCCTCTTCGAGATTCGGCCCTGGCGGAGAAGGAGTGCACTTATAGAACCCTTGACGGGTTCTGATGCGCATCTCCTGCACCTCTTTCTCCGCCTCGAGGCGGATCTCCTCACTCAGGGCGCGGTTATAGGCCTCCTTTGCCTTGGCCAGGCCCACATATTTCCCCGTGGTGGGGGGCCGGCCTCGTCCTTTCGAAGTCTGCGATGAGCCCTCGCTTGCGGCGGACGGAGAGGAGGCAGACTCGCCCTCGCTGGATCCTGACTGGGAGCTGGAGTGGCGTGGCCTTTTACGACAGTTTTGCCACATCCGACCACTCGTCGTCAGGCTATCCTTTCGCCTTTCTGAAGGACCCAGCTTCTTTCCCGAGCTGGATGGGCCTGCCTCCAGTCTGTTGCCGTCTTGCTCCAGTGCCTTCTCCGAATCTGCCAGTATGGTTGGGGAGTTCGGTGATTTTTGCCGCCCTTCTACATCTGTGGACTTAAACGGCGTTTGTGTGCGTGGACGCACCTTTCCCTTACCCCTGGCTCCTGGTTTCTCCAGCGGCAGGTCTGTCTTCTCGCGACTAGGGGAAGTCGCTGGCGTCGAAAAAGTATCGGCAGCCTGTGCGGGATCGCCACGCACTGGACTCACCTCCTCCAGCCGGGTAAGGACAACCTTCGCGATCCTCTCGATCTTTGCGACCGGTGCGTGCAGCTCGACGATTTGGGAGGGGTTTGTGGAGGTGCCTGCGTTGTCCCCTATCTCGCAAGCCTCTCCGCCCTCTTCTGTTGTCTTACGCCGCACGAAGCGGCCGTGGCGATCGCGTGTTGGGACGCTGGCCGCTTGCCTCGCCGGGATCTGAATCGCGGCTGAGCTCAAGTCGATTCGTGGACTTGGGTAGTCGGCGTAGGGATCTTCGCTATCTCCTCGTATAGGCGACCGCGCCAGGGATATCCGAGGCTGGAAGATATCCTTCTCGGCCTCTCTGGCGTCGACGGTCGCCGCCTCACTTAGAGCTAAACTTATATCTAAGCCTAATCCTACGGTTTTTGGGTTTGACATTTTATTTGGTTCCCACGAGTATGGGGGAAAAAAACGGTCCATCCAGGCAGTGCCCCCTGTACCTGGGTAACCCTACATACACCGTGGGGGCGGGCGGTCCCACGGGAAAAAACCTAAAACTAGTGCGGGCCGGCCAATTAGGGCAAGCCCTCCGGTCCGCTGTGCCACCCGTACCCCATTAACGCCTGTACTGGGGGTCGTTGGGACAACACAGCGGGTTCCGGGATTTGAGGAGAGCTGGCGTAGACTCCCCTATCGGTAGTTCCCAGTCTAGGAACTACCCTCGGTTACCCATTTACGGGTAAACCACTGCTCGGTTCCTCCTCTGCGCCATCTGCTCAGTCAGAGGGACGCGAGGAGAACCACCTCAGGCAGGCCTCTGCAGGCCCCGCCGGGGTGTGCCGCTCTTCGTCTGGTCCCTCCCCCCTCGCCTTTCCGGTATGGGTAGCCCTGTCCGGTATAGCCTCGGGGATCACAGGAACACGCAAGCCCCCCCACCACGACAAGGTGGCAGCACGTCGGGGGGGAACCTAACCTAACCTAACCTAACCTAACCTAACCTAACCTTTTTTTTTTTTTTTTTTTTTTTTGACGGTGTGGAAATGCGTTACGCATACCCCCCTGGCGTAGGGAAGCCAAATGGGGGGGGTTATGTGGGGCTCTCCCCTCAGAAGGAAGGGCCTACCCACTAAAACCACACCGGCGGTTCTCCTCACGGCCGTTAGTGGGGGCGCCATGGGGTCGCAAACATTCTACCACGACGCCCCCCGGCGGCCCCAGCTCCCGCCGGGGCTCCCGCGCCAAAGGAGGGAGGGATCGGGACACGCTACGGCCCCTCCCCCAGACGTGTGGAGTCTATCATTGTGGGCCCCTCACCCACACTCCACTAGGGGTTTAGGCGAGCACCGAACTGCGCCCGCCTCCTCCCCCTCCGTCTGCGCCGGAGCGGATGCGCATCTGCCCTATCTTCGCGCTCCCGCTCCGCGGCCTCCTTCTGTGCGATGATGGTCTCGCAGAAGGAGGCCACTGCCTCCCAAGATCTCTCGCTCCTCAGCATCGCTGCCACGACGCTGCGAAGCGAGAGGTCGCCCACTCCGAGGACCCCAGCCATGGCACGGCGCTCGGCGTCCCAGCGACTGCACACCTCTAGGGTATGCTGGGCCGTGTCGTCTGGGTCGCCGCACTCATGGCAAGCCGGGCTGGCCTCCCTCCCTATATTGTGCAGGTAATGACCGAAGCATCCGTGTCCGGTCATTACCTGCGCTAGCCTAAACCCGACCTTGCCGTGGGTCCTCTCTACCCAGTGGTCAAACGACGGGAGGAGTGCCCCTATGGTGCGGACTCCATAGGGGGAGTCCTCCAGGTCGTTTTTCCACCGGTCCCTCATTCTCATCTGCGCCTGGCGGCGCTCCTCCCTTAGCTCTTCGGGAGCAGGGAACTGATTGAGGGCCCTGCGCCTAACCCGCTCCCTATGTGCCTCAGCGAGTACCTGGGCGTCTAGTTCCCAGGGCAGGGTGCCCGCCAAGGCACATGCCGCCGCCCACGCCACCGTGCAGTAGGCCCTGACCACACGAATGGCCACCACCCTCTGCGGCCTTCTAAGGAGGTCCCTGTTTGCCGCACCGAGTCGGTCGGCCCAGATCGGTGCGCCATACAGGGCCATACTACGGGCGACCCCCGCATACAAGCCGCGGCACGCTGTGCTTGGCCCTCCCACGTTTGGCAGTAATCTGCCCAATGCCGATGCCGCCGCTACGACTCGGGGAGCAAGTTGGCGGAAGTGCTCCCTGAAGTCCCACCTGCGGTCCAGATGGATGCCCAGATACTTGATGTGGGCCTTCACCTGGACCGATTCTCCTCCCACTGGGATGACGGTCGCCGCAGGCGGCCGCCAGCCCCTCCCTCCAAATACTATAGCCTCCGTTTTGGGGAGGGCCACCCTCAATCCCAGCAGTCCTATTCGGGTGACCATGAGGTCCGCTGCGACCGCCGTCCTCCGCAGGGCCTCCTCCAACTTCGCTCCCCGGACGGCCACCATTGTGTCGTCTGCATAACAGACGATGGTCGTTCGGGGGAGTAGTAGCCCTCTTATGGCCCAATCGAAACCAATGTTCCATAAGAGGGGCCCGAGCACGGAACCTTGAGGGACCCCGCAGGCTACTGTCCGCTCCCGCCGCCGCCCACCCTGTTCTTCGTAGAGCACTACCCGTTGCGTCAGGTAGTGCTCTACCACCCTCCGCAAGTAGACGGGCACTCTGTGGTAACGAAGCGCCTCCACGATTACGGAGTATGGGAGGGAGCCGAACGCGTTGGCGATGTCAATAGACACTGCTACCACTCCCTCCCTTTGCCGCGTCGCTCCGTCACAGTACGCCCGTAGGGCCCCTAAAGCGTCCATAGAGGACCGCCCAGACCTGAAGCCAAACTGGCGGTCGGATATATTGGGGCCTTCGCCCTCTAGGTGCTGGATGATCCGGGAAGCGATAATGCGCTCGAGCATCTTCCCGGACTCATCCAACAGGACTATTGGCCTCCAACCGGAAGGAGAGTCAGAACCTAACCTAACCTAACCTAACCTAACCTAACCTAACCTAACCTAACCTAACCTAACCTAACCTAACCTTTTTTTTTTTTTTTTTTTTTGTTGACGAAGTGGAAATGCATTTACGCATCCCCCCCAGGCCCGGGGCAGGCCAAACGGGGGGGTATGTGGGACTCACCCCTCAACGGGAGGGGAATACCCACTAAAACCACTCCGGCGTTACCGTCTCTGCCGTTATGGGGACGCCATGGGGTCGCGAGCATTCTACCACGACGTCCCCCGGCGGCCCCGGCTATACTATGCCGGGGCACCCGCGCCAAAGGAGGGGAGAGTCAGCAACGCTTGACCCTCCCCCCAGACGTGTAGGGCCGTGCCATGTGGGTCCCCAACCCACTGGCCCTACTGGGGGAGTGCTGCGGCGGCGTACCGCGCACGTGCCCTCCCCCTCCGTCTACGCCGGAGCGGGTGCGCATCCGCCCTGTCTTCGCGCTCCCGCTCCGCGGCCTCCTTCTGTGCGATGACCGACTCGCAGAAGGAGGCCACCGCATCCCATTCATGCTGCCCCCGCAGCATGCCCGCCACCACATGGTGCAACGCCAATCCCCCCCCGGCGTCCCACCCGATCGCGGCGACCACGGCCCCCCTCTCGAGGTCCCAACGGTTGCACACCTCGAGGGTGTGCTGGGCCGTGTCGTCGGGATCCCCACATTCCTGACATCTGGCGCTTGGCTCCCGCCCGATGTGGCACAGGTAATGACCGAAGCATCCGTGTCCGGTCATTACCTGTGCCGTCCTAAAACTGACCCCCCCAAATTTGCGGTCGAGCCACCCGTCCAATGATGGGAGGAGTGCCCCTATGGTGCGGACTCCATAGGGGGACTCCTCCAACTCCACCCTCCACCTTTCGCGAGCGCGCGACTGGGCCTGTCGGCGCTCTTCCCTAAGTGTTTCGGGAGCGGGGAATTGATTAAGGGCCCTACGCCTCACCCGCTCCCTGTGGGCCTCGGCGAGCACCTGGGCGTCCAAGTCCCAGGGCAGGGTACCCGCCAAGGCACAAGCCGCCGCCCCCGCCACCGTGCAGTAGGCCCGTACTGCACGGATGGCCACCACTCTTTGCGGCCTCCTCAACTGGGCCCTGTTTAGCGCACCGAGCCGGTCCGCCCAGATCGGTGCGCCATACAGGGCCATACTCCGCGCAACTCCTGCGTAAAGGCGGCGGCACGCCATGCTAGGCCCCCCCACGTTGGGCAACAATCTCCCTAGCGCCGACGCCGCCGCCACGACCCGGGGAGCGAGCTGCGCAAAATGTTCTTTAAACTCCCACTTGCGGTCCAGGTGAATGCCCAAGTATTTTAAGTGGGCCTTCACCTGGACCGCCTCTCCCGCCACTGGGATGACCGTTGCGGCAGGCGGCCGCCACCCCCTTCCCCCAAACACTATGGCCTCCGTCTTCTGGAGGGAGACCTTAAGCCCTAACAAGCCTATACGGCGGACCATCAGGTCCGCCGCAACCGCAGCCCTTCGCAGGGTCCCCTCAAGCTCTGCTCCCCTGACGGCCACCATCGTATCATCGGCGTAGCAGTACACCGCCATCCGGGGTAGCAGGGCCCCTCTTATCGCCCAGTCATAACCGACATTCCATAAGAGGGGCCCGAGCACAGACCCCTGTGGTACCCCGCACCCCATCGGTCGCGTCCGCCGCCTCCCGTTCTGGTCCTCGTAGAGCACCACCCGTTCGGTCAGGTAGTGCTCTATAATGCGCCGTAAGTATGGAGGCACTCCGTGGTACCGGAGTGCCTCCACGATCACCCCGTATGGGAGGGAGCCGAAAGCGTTGGCTATGTCCAAGGACACCGCCACGACCCCCTCCCCCCGCTCCGTTGCGCTCTCGCAGTATGCGCGGAGGGCCCCCAGCGCATCCATGGTGGACCGCCCAGTTCGGAATCCGAACTGGCGGTCCGAAATGTTGGGGCCCTCACCCTCCAAATGTTGGACGATCCGGGAAGCAATGATGCGTTCGAGCATCTTCCCGGATTCGTCCAACAACACAATCGGCCTCCATCCGGATGGAGAATCGGCGGGACGATTCTCCTTCCGGAGGAGGCAGAGTCTACCTTCCTTCCATATTCTTGGAAACCGCCCCACCCCCAGACAATCGTCGAATAATTCCCTGAGGCGGTTTCCAAGATGTTCTAGGGCCACCGGCATCAGGCGACCGGGCACTCCGTCAGGGCCAGGGGCCTTTTTATAGGCCCTGAGCCGGTGTATGGTTACACCAAACTCACCCTCTGTAACCGGCGGCACGGTTTCCGGCTCCTGTGGCTCCTCCCGTGGGACGACCATGCGCGGCGGGGCGAACACCGGCGCAGGTGGAAATAACCCCCCCACTACCCTGTCAAGGAGCTCCGGTTCTAGGGAGTCCATGCCGGGGGCGTGCCTCATCTTATTTCTTACTAATTTGTAAGGCCGCCCCCATGGGTCCCTGTCCAGGGTGGCCAAGAACTCCTCGTGAGCGGAGTCCTTGGCCTTGGCGATTGCCATGGACAGGGCTCCCTTGGCCTCCCTAAGTGCTTCGTGGAGGAGCTCCTCTTCGGCCGCGGTATGGTTTCTCCTTCGCCTGCACCGGGTATATGCCCTGCGCGCCCTATTACTGATTAGACGGAGGGCCGCCACCTCCTCCGTCCACCAGTAGACCTGTTTCCTCCCCACAGGTCGCCCCACCCTACGCATCGCCGCGTCGCACACCGAGGTGAGCGACGCGCGAAATTCCGAAGCCCTAACCTCAACAACCTAACCTAACCTAACCTAACCTAACCTAACCTAACCTAACCTAACCTAACCTAACCTAACCTTTTTTTTTTTTTTTTTTTTTTTTTTACGAGGGGAAATGCGTTACGCATCCCGTCCTTAAGGTGGTAGTAAAGGACGGGTATGTGGGACTCCTGGTCTCCAGTCTACCCACTAAAACCCCTCGGTGCGACCTCGCTCCGCCTGGAGTGGGGCTAGGGGAACGCTTGGCGCCTACCCCGGCTCCCACGTATGGCATTGTGCCCTTTCGGGCCCGGCTCTGCAGGCTTCTGAGCCCACCCCCTCACCATGAGGCGACCTCACCTACAGCCGCCTTTCCACCTCGGGACGTTACTCGGCGGGCAGCCAATTTCCAAGTCAGCTGCCCGAGGTCCCGGTTAGGGCGGTATTTGGCGGTCGTAGGCGGCCCGCCTTCGCCCTGGTCTTCGTCGGCGGGAAGGTGGTGCGAGGGAGTCGTCCTCTCGCTCTCTCTCCGCCGCCTCCTTCTGGGACATGACGGTGTTGCAGAATACAACGACCGCCTCCCATGCGGCCCTGCTGCGTGCCATCGCGCCAGCTATGGCCGGGAGCGACAAGTCCGCCCCGATGGCCGCGACAAGCTCGCGTCGCGGTGCTTCCCAAGTAGGGCACACGGTGCGGGTGTGCTGCGCCGTGTCCTCAACTCCACTTGTGCAGTGTTTGCACACTGTGCTGTCCTCGCGGCGGGCCACCTGACACAGGTATTTGCCAAAACATCCGTGCCCGGTGAGTACCTGTGTCAGGTGGAACGTCATCTCTCCAAAGTCGCGGCCTAGCCAGTCCTTGAGGACCGGCCGTACGGCGCCCACCACCTCCCGGCTTGCGCTTGGGGCCTGCAGTCGTTCGTCCCACTTCCGGAGGAGATCATCCTTGGCTTCGTCCCTCCAGAGCTTGATCTCCTCCGGATGTGGGCGAGTGCCCTCCGCTCGCACTGCTGCTACTCGCCAGTAGACCGCAGCAAGGACCCCGGCTTCGAGGTCCCACGGCGGGCTACCAGCCAGAATGGTTGCCGCTTCGAACGAGACTGTTCTGTACCCTCGGATCGCCCTAGTGGCTATAACCCGTTGGGGTCGGCGCAACAGGGCCACGTTGTGGGCGTTCAGGGCCTCTGCCCATATGGGAGCCCCGTACATCGCCATAGAGCGCACGACCCCCTGGTACAGGCGGCGGCATGCGCTGCCCGGCCCCCCGATGTTCGGGAGCAGCCCCCCGAGTGCTCCGGCTGCAGCCACCAACTTTGGCGCCTTGCGGGCAAAGTGCTCCGTGAACCTCCATCGCCCATCGAGGACAATGCCTAGATAGCGAAGCGTCGGCTCGATGGCGATGGAGGTGCCCCCCACAACGATCGCCAGGCCAGGAGGCGGCGCGTTTCGAGGCCCATGGAAGAAGAGGGCCTCGGACTTGCTCAGGGCCACCTCGAGCCCCAAGGCCCTAATGCGGCTCACCACGTGGGCAACCCCCGCTGTGCCTAGCAGGACGGCTTGTCTGTGGGTGCTCCCGCTCGCGGTGACGAGAGTGTCGTCGGCGTAACAGAGTACGCCGACGCCCCGCAGATTGGTACCGCGGAGCACCCAGTCGTATCCGATGTTCCACAAGAGTGGTCCAAGGACCGACCCCTGTGGAACACCGCATGTGACCCTCCTGTTCGACCACCCATTCTGTGTCGGGTAACCAATGGCCCGATCTCGGAAGTAATCCCCCACTAGGATTTGCAAGTACCGGGGCACACCGTGGTATTGTAGCGCTGCCCTGACTGTCTCGAAGGGCAGGGTGTTGAAGGCATTCGCTATGTCTAGCGACACTGCCAACATCACTCCGCCCTGCGAGACAGACTCCTCGGCGAGGACCCTCAACCGCGCAATGGCGTCTATCGTCGACCTTTCCCGCCGGAAGCCGTACTGGCAGTCATGCAGGTCGGGTCCTACCTCCTCGAGATGCTTGACGAGACGGGCAGCAATCACCCGCTCGAAAAGCTTGCCCATCTCGTCAAGCAAGACGATGGGGCGGTAGGCCGACGGCGACTCCGCTGGGCGCCCGTCCTTCTGAAGAAGGACGAGCTTGCCCGTCTTCCAGCTCCGCGGGAACTGACCTCGGTCGAGGCATGCGCTGAAGAGGGCCCTCACCCTCTCCTCCAGCTCCTCCGCCGCAAGCGCGAGCACCAAGACACGCCCGGGTACACCGTCTGGTCCGGGGGCGCCATTTTTCCTCTTCAGCCTTAGAATTGCGGCCCCGAGCTCCGCCTCCGTTACAGGCGGTGCGTCGTCCTCATTTCCCAGAGGGTTCCCCCCCATCGCCGGTGGATTCCATGTACCCCTTTCGGGGAATAGGACGGAGAGGATCCGCTCTAGAAGGAGGGGCTCGAGAGTACTGGTCAGCGGGGGGGCCCAAGGCCGGAGTTTTGCCCTTACAGTCTTGTAAGGGCGCCCCCATGGGTGTAAGTCCAGCATCTCCAGCCACTCCCTCCACGCTGCCTCCTTCGCCCGTGCTATTTCCGCCTGGAGCTGGTGGCATTTGGAGCGGTAGTCAGCGTATAGCGCCTCCTCCCTGGCTGGGTCTCGCACCCTTCTCCGCCTGCTCCGGGTGTACTGGCGGCGCGCCTTCGTGCACTCGTTCCGTGAGACTCGGATCTCCTCGCGCCACCAGTACACGCGACGACGAGGCGGGGTCGGCCTCGCTCGGGGCATTGCAGCATCGCAAATCCGGTGTAGGGCAGCCATCTGATGGTCGGTCTCTGCGTCAATGTCGTCTATGGGCCCAGCCCCGACCTGCCAGGTCTCGACAAGGGCTGCCTCTAGGGCCATCTCCCTGTCGTATTGGGCCAGCCGCCAGCGCGGCCCTTCCCCTGCTGGGGATCGACTCGTTCTCCTCGGGGTGTGAGGGGAAGTGGAGACCTCGAATCGGATGTAACGATGGTCCGAGAGCGTCTCCACGTCCGTCCTCACCTTCCAGCCCGTAACACGTCGTGCAAGAGCGGGGCTGGCCATTGTTATATCGACAATTGACCCTCCCCGCTGTCGCACGCACGTGTCTGTTGATCCCCTGTTGAGGATCAGCAGCCCCACTTCCACCGCCCATTCCTCCAGAGCCTGCCCCCGCGCGTCAGTCGCTGGAGATCCCCATGCCATAGACTTGGCGTTGAAGTCTCCAGCGACTAGCAGCTGCCCAGGGCGATTTCCGCCGAATCGGGCGCTTGGCTCCCGTCCGATGTGGCACAGGTAATGACCGAAGCATCCGTGTCCGGTCATTACCTGTGCCATCCTAAAACTGACCTCCCCAAATTTGCGGTCGAGCCACCCGTCCAATGATGGGAGGAGTGCCCCTATGGTGCGGACTCCATAGGGGGACTCCTCCAGCTCCGCCCTCCACCTTTCGCGAGCGCGCGACTGGGCCTGTCGGCGCTCTTCCCTTAGTGTTTCGGGAGCGGGGAATTGATTAAGGGCCCTACACCTCACCCGCTCCCTGTGGGCCTCGGCGAGCACCTGGGCGTCCAAGTCCCAGGGCAGGGTACCCGCCAAGGCACAAGCCGCCGCCCCCGCCACCGTGCAGTAGGCCCGTACTGCACGGATGGCCACCACTCTTTGCGGCCTCCTCAACTGGGCCCTGTTTAGTGCACCGAGCCGGTCCGCCCAGATCGGTGCGCCATACAGGGCCATACTCCGCGCAACTCCTGCGTAAAGGCGGCGGCACGCCATGCTAGGCCCCCCCACGTTGGGCAACAATCTCCCTAGCGCCGACGCCGCCGCCACGACCCGGGGAGCGAGCTGCGCAAAATGTTCTTTAAACTCCCACTTGCGGTCCAGGTGAATGCCCAAGTATTTTAGGTGGGCCTTCACCTGGACCGCCTCTCCCGCCACTGGGATGACCATTGCGGCAGGCGGCCGCCACCCCCTTCCCCCAAACACTATGGCCTCCGTCTTCTGGAGGGAGACCTTAAGCCCTAATAAACCTATACGGCGGACCATCAGGTCCGCCGCAACCGCAGCCCTTCGCAGGGTCCCCTCAAGCTCTGCTCCCCGGACGGCCACCATCGTATCATCGGCGTAGCAGTACACCGCCATCCGGGGTAGCAGGGCCCCTCTTATCGCCCAGTCATAACCGACATTCCATAAGAGGGGCCCGAGCACAGACCCCTGTGGTACCCCGCACCCCATGGGTCGCGTCCGCCGCCTCCCGTTCTGGTCCTCGTAGAGCACTACCCGTTCGGTCAGGTAGTGCTCTACAATGCGCCGTAAGTATGGAGGCACTCCGTGGTACCGGAGTGCCTCCACGATCACCCCGTATGGGAGGGAGCCGAAAGCGTTGGCTATGTCCAAGGACACCGCCACGACCCCCTCCCCCCGCTCCGTTGCGCTCTCGCAGTATGCGCGGAGGGCCCCCAGCGCATCCATGGTGGACCGCCCAGTTCGGAATCCGAACTGGCGGTCCGAAATGTTGGGGCCCTCACCCTCCAAATGTTGGACGATCCGGGAAGCAATGATGCGTTCGAGCATCTTCCCGGATTCGTCCAACAACACAATCGGCCTCCATCCGGATGGAGAATCGGCGGGACGATTCTCCTTCCGGAGGAGGCAGAGTCTACCTTCCTTCCATATTCTTGGAAACCGCCCCACCCCCAGACAATCGTCGAATAATTCCCTGAGGCGGTTTCCAAGATGTTCTAGGGCCACCGGCATCAGGCGACCAGGCACTCCGTCAGGGCCAGGGGCCTTTTTATAGGCCCTGAGCCGGTGTATGGTTACACCAAACTCACCCTCTGTAACCGGCGGCACGGTTTCCGGCTCCTGTGGCTCCTCCCGTGGGACGACCATGCGCGGCGGGGCGAACACCGGCGCAGGTGGAAATAACCCCCCCACTACCCTGTCAAGGAGCTCCGGTTCTAGGGAGTCCATGCCGGGGGCGTGCCTCATCTTATTTCTTACTAATTTGTAAGGCCGCCCCCATGGGTCCCTGTCCAGGGTGGCCAAGAACTCCTCGTGAGCGGAATCCTTGGCCTTGGCGATTGCCATGGACAGGGCTCCCTTGGCCTCCCTAAGTGCTTCGTGGAGGAGCTCCTCTTCGGCCGCGGTATGATTTCTCCTTCGCCTGCACCGGGTATATTCCCTGCGCGCCCTATTACTAATTAGACGGAGGGCCGCCACCTCCTCCGTCCACCAGTAGACCTGTTTCATCCCCACAGGTCGCCCCACCCTACGCATCGCCGCGTCGCACACCGAGGTGAGCGACGCGCGAAATTCCGAAGCCCTAACCTCAACGTCCGCAGCCCTGTCTGGTGGAGGGGCCCGCCACACCTCCACCATTGCAGCCTCTTCGGCTCTGTCTCTGTCCAAGGTGGCCAGGCTCCACCTTGGGAATCTATCCCCCCTACCCCGGACCCCTGGCGTGGTAGGCTGGGCCTGTGTCGCTTTGGAGACCCTCATCCGAATGTATAGATGGTCGGAGAGGGTCTCGACGTTTCCCATTACCCTCCACCCCGAGGTCCTCCTCACTACGGCAGGGGTAGCGAACGTTACGTCCACTATGGACCCCCCCTGCCGTCGCACACAAGTGTTGTCCGTGCCCCTATTGAGGACCCCAAGCCCAGCCGCCACTGCCCAATCCCTGAGGGCTGCACCTCTCGGGTCTGTCGTTTGAGACCCCCAAGCCGAGCACTTCGCGTTAAGGTCTCCCAGTAGCATTACGGGGGACGGCACAGCCCTCGCAACCACCCTCCCGAGCTCGACGAGGTATTGCTCGAAAGCGAACAGCGGCCGGTCTGGGGAGAAATACACGGCTATTAGCGTGATATCCCCCCATTTGGCCGCCACATACCCATGTCCGCTTCCGAGCTTTGTAAGGGGAGGGTGGTTCCCTATCGGTGGAGCCATCATGGCTACCAAACCGCCCGTATCCCCAACCCAATTAGGCTGGGGAGGCACAAAATATGGTTCCGCGACTACGCAAACGCTTATGCCCCACTCCGCCACGTTTTGGAGCATCAGGTCCTGTGCTCTGGCGGAGTGGTTTGCGTTGCATTGCAGCACTTCCAAAGCTTGGGTTGGTTGTGCTGACATTTATGTTTCCATATTCTGACCCTCCCCAGCCTGTGACCTACTAATCTGACGGGCGTCCTGTGCTCTGGTGGGCGCCCGGGCTCCGGTGGGGGCCACTTTACCTCTCGTGTGTGGGGGGGTGCACGACTGTCCCCCCATCACGTGGTTGGCCGGCAGCTTGGCGTGGTGGCATACCGCACACCACGCCTTTTCGGCCAGGCAATCCACCATCATGTGGCCCTCTTTGCCACATCGGTGGCACAAATGGCTCCGGTCCACCTGAGATGGACAGAGGGCCCTGGTGTGCCCCGTTCCCATGCACCTATAACACCGCATGGGGAGCGGGTCCAGGGCCTCTACGCGGGCAGATGTCCAACCCACCATTATTCGGCCCGCTGTTATTATTATACGTGCCGCCGCTATTGGGCACTTAACAATCACGGCACCAGTGCCATTTTCCATCCACCTAATGGTCCCTATCTTAACCTGTTCCGGAGAACACTTTCCCTTTACTGCAATCTCCGTCTTGACGTCATCCTCGGACACCGACTCATCCAGGCCGGAGATTCTTAAATCCGCCGTCCTGAATGGTCGGCGAACATCCGCCACCTCCCCGACAAGCGTACGCAGCTTCTCCGCTAGGTTGTCGGCGGCTGTGCTGCTGTCCGCTCCAGGCACCTCTATTATTCGGGCCCCCGTGGCCGACTTCCTAACCTTGACATGATCAAGGCCAAACTCCGCCAACTTAAGGCTTGTAGCCTTTTTCATTACCGCGGCGTAATCCATTTCCACCTCAGGCTTCAATGTGATTACCACCGCGGTCGATTTCGGCACTGCCGGCAGCTTGGTCCTTGGTGCCGGCTTGGGAACTGCCCTGGTTTCGGTTGCTGCGGACTTGGTTGGGGAAGTTTTGGCCTTCCCCTTACGCCTCACAACTTCCGTCCAACTCTGCTCCCTTGCGGGTGGGGCCGTCTTTTCCACGCTATTACGTGGGGCCGGTACAGGTGCAGGGGTGCGGGAGGGGGCAGGACTGGCCACAGCAGACGTGGGCCTTGCAGCGGCTTGCGCTGTCGGCCTTTTCGTCGAAGAGCGCCCTTGAGGGGCTCCGATTGCCGACAGTATCGGCTCAATGGCAGCAGCAGCAGCAGGACGCGGCGCTTTTGCAGTCCTCAATGTGGACTGACTTGCTGCCTTTGGAGCTGTCACCTCCGCCTTCTTGTCCGCCGCCAGAGGGGGGCGGAGTCTGGGCTCTGGTGGGAGCCGTTCTTCCAAGTTCTCCAGGCGGGTGTTGACATAATTAGCCAACGCTCCCACCTGGAGATCAATCATTTTTCCCAGACCAGACAGGAGCTCTCTTTTAAGTTCTCCAATTGCCTCGGAAAACTCATTGGCAGACGAGGAGGCTGGCTCGGGAGTCGAATCATTGTTTTTCCTCTCGGAGAAGGCCGTCCTCAAGGCCTTTGTCTCGGTTTGGAGCGCCGCCAGTTGCTCCTGCATCCTCTTATTATCGGCCCTGAGGATCCGGACCTCCTCCGATTCACCGCGGGACTCCAAACGGCTTGCGGCCTCTAATATGTCCCTACAGGCCGTATTCATCCGGCTCCAGATTGTCCCCTTCAGATTTTTGCATTTCGCAGCCTCCTCCAATATTGTTTCTGCCCCTCGCCTCGCGCACTCAATTAGGTCGTGGCTGAGAGCAACTGCCGCTTCGTTAGGGCCACACTTAGTTGCTCTATTGAGCTCCCCCTTTTTTCCCCCCTTTTTGCCCACATTGCTGGGCTCAACGTCTCTAAAAACGAGGCGGTACCCCGAAGTTGCGTCAGCTTCTTCCTCATATTCCGACATACCGGAGTCCTTCAGCTGGGCTCTGGCCGCGCTGATGCCTACGTAAGCTCCTTTGGAGCCACGTCCCCTACGCGCAGTATTTACTTTTGCCCCTGATCTGAGCGTTAAGCCGGAATCCTCTGCTTCGTCCACCTCATCATCACCCTCGGGGGTGGGTACCCTAGTCCTTTTAATTGTCCCTAGAGACCTCCTAGGATCCGTCTGGCTGTCCAAAGACATCTCAATGTCCTCAAAAATCTCCTCATCGGACGAATCCACCAATTGTAAGAGCGGACCTTCCGCTTGGGGGGGGGGTTCATCCCCCTCCTTCATTTCCCCTTGTTTTTACCGCACTTTTCCGGTCAAAAACACGAGAAAATAAACAAAAACCAAAAATATATACAAAAACGGTCAAGACCGAACCGTCAAAATGTTTACAAACTTAAAAAATTAACAGCTGTTTTGAGATAACTCACGCTTAGTTTATCTTACAAACTAGTTTGAGGTGTCCCTAGACGCCGCTTCCTACCCCCTATTTAGCACAACAATCCGTTTATTGCTATCCTATCCCGAACCGACGCCACGAATTTTTAAACGTAAGTACAAACTTACGTTTGCGGTCCGAAGCGCCTGTTGAAATAAAATAGCAATAAAAATTCGCCCCGTAACTTTTGAACCGTAAGTCCGAAAATTACGGGGAAAACTAATATGGATAGAGCTCCCCGAATGCAACTAACCTACACAATAAAAATTAACAAAATACCTAACCAAAAATATTTACAAAGCTTTTAAAATATTTACACTAAAACACACAACTTTTTTGGGTTTTAACAAAAACCACGTTTTGTCTAATAACTTTTGAACGGAATGTCCAAAAGCTATGCAACAAACGGGAGCTTGTAGAACCCAACGAAGTCTAATTTTTAAAACAAAAAACGAATCAAAACTTCCCAAAACAAAAAAGATATTAATTATTTACAGCCGAAAAATTAACCAGTCAAAAAGCCAAAATCGAAATTTCCAAAAAAGAGTGCCAAGTCGTAAGAATAAGTGGATTCAGAGTCAGTTGTAAGATTGCCGGGGTCAAATTACGTCTAACTTCCAAAAATCACTCAAATCGCACAAAATTCACCCTTTCAAAAACCTCAACCTGACCTAACCTAACCTAACCTAACCTAACCTAACCTAACCTAACCTTTTTTTTTTTTTTTTTTTTTTTTTTTTTTTTTTTTTTTTTTTTTTTTTTTTTTTTTTTTTTTTTTTTTTTTTTTTACGAGGGGAAATGCGTTACGCATCCCGTCCTTAAGGTGGTAGTAAAGGACGGGTATGTGGGACTCCTGGTCTCCAGTCTACCCACTAAAACCCCTCGGTGCGACCTCGCTCCGCCTGGAGTGGGGCTAGGGGAACGCTTGGCGCCTACCCCGGCTCCCACGTATGGCGTTGTGCCCTTTCGGGCCCGGCTCTGCAGGCTTCTGAGCCCACCCCCTCACCATGAGGCGACCTCACCTACAGCCGCCTTTCCACCTCGGGACGTTACTCGGCGGGCAGCCAATTTCCCAGTCAGCTGCCCGAGGTCCCGGTTAGGGCGGTATTTGGCGGTCGTAGGCGGCCCGCCTTCGCCCTGGCCTTCGTCGGCGGGAAGGTGGTGCGAGGGAGTCGTCCTCTCGCTCTCTCTCCGCCGCCTCCTTCTGGGACATGACGGTGTTGCAGAATACAACGACCGCCTCCCATGCGGCCCTGCTGCGTGCCATCGCGCCAGCTATGGCCGGTAGCGACAAGTCCGCCCCGATGGCCGCGACAAGCTCGCGTCGCGGTGCTTCCCAAGTAGGGCACACGGTGCGGGTGTGCTGCGCCGTGTCCTCAACTCCACTTGTGCAGTGTTTGCACACTGTGCTGTCCTCGCGGCGGGCCACCTGACACAGGTATTTGCCAAAGCATCCGTGCCCGGTGAGTACCTGTGTCAGGTGGAACGTCATCTCTCCAAAGTCGCGGCCTAGCCAGTCCTTGAGGACCAGCCGTACGGCGCCCACCACCTCCCGGCTTGCGCTTGGGGCCTGCAGTCGTTCGTCCCACTTCCGGAGGAGATCATCCTTGGCTTCGTCCCTCCAGAGCTTGATCTCCTCCGGATGTGGGCGAGTGCCCTCCGCTCGCACTGCTGCTACTCGCCAGTAGACCGCAGCAAGGACCCCGGCTTCGAGGTCCCACGGCGGGCCACCAGCCAGAATGGTTGCCGCTTCGAACGAGACTGTTCTGTACCCTCGGATCGCCCTAGTGGCTATAACCCGTTGGGGTCGGCGCAACAGGGCCACGTTGTGGGCGTTCAGGGCCTCTGCCCATATGGGAGCCCCGTACATCGCCATAGAGCGCACGACCCCCTGGTACAGGCGGCGGCATGCGCTGCCCGGCCCCCCGATGTTCGGGAGCAGCCCCCCGAGTGCTCCGGCTGCAGCCACCAACTTTGGCGCCTTGCGGGCAAAGTGCTCCGTGAACCTCCATCGCCCATCGAGGACAATGCCTAGATAGCGAAGCGTCGGCTCGATGGCGATGGAGGTGCCCCCCACAACGATCGCCAGGCCAGGAGGCGGCGCGTTTCGAGGCCCATGGAAGAAGAGGGCCTCGGACTTGCTCAGGGCCACCTCGAGCCCCAAGGCCCTAATGCGGCTCACCACGTGGGCAACCCCCGCTGTGCCTAGCAGGACGGCTTGTCTGTGGGTGCTCCCGCTCGCGGTGACGAGAGTGTCGTCGGCGTAACAGAGTACGCCGACGCCCCGCAGATTGGTACCGCGGAGCACCCAGTCGTATCCGATGTTCCACAAGAGTGGTCCAAGGACCGACCCCTGTGGAACACCGCATGTGACCCTCCTGTTCGACCACCCATTCTGTGTCGGGTAACCAATGGCCCGATCTCGGAAGTAATCCCCCACTAGGATTTGCAAGTACCGGGGCACACCGTGGTATTGTAGCGCTGCCCTGACTGTCTCGAAGGGCAGGGTGTTGAAGGCATTCGCTATGTCTAGCGACACTGCCAACATCACTCCGCCCTGCGAGACAGACTCCTCGGCGAGGACCCTCAACCGCGCAATGGCGTCTATCGTCGACCTTTCCCGCCGGAAGCCGTACTGGCAGTCATGCAGGTCGGGTCCTACCTCCTCGAGATGCTTGACGAGACGGGCAGCAATCACCCGAACCTAACCTTTTTTTTTTTTTTTTTTTTTTTTTTTTTTTTTTTTTTTTTTTTTTTTTTTTTTTTTTTTTTTTTTTTTTTTTTTGTTAACCCAGGAGAAATCCGTTATGGATCCCACTCGCCCGGGAGAGGCAGAGTGGGTATGTCCGACTCGCACAGACTAAAACTCCTGGGGTGTTCCGTCGCACACTTTGGTCGGGGTACTGGGAACGCTTTTGCACACCACCGGTGCCCCGACAGCGCTGCCCTTGCGGGCCCGTCTCGAGGGCAAGGGGCAGTTGCGACTCACCCACTCCGCTGAAGGCACCTCGGAAACACTCGAGGCTCCTTTCAGCTCAGGACCTCTTTTCGCGGGTAATGGGCTCCCGATCCATCACCCGCAGGTCCTTGTTAAGGCGGCATCATCCGGCCTGCAAAGGCCAAGCGCCGCCGGCCCAGCCTCCTACGGCGCTGCGGCAGTGCATCGGCATCCGTTTCCCGCATGCGCTCCGCTGCCTCCTTTTGTGACATCACGTCATGACTAAAGGTTGCGACTGCCGCCCAAGCCTCCTCGCTACCTACCATCTCTTTCACTACCGCCCGTAGTGATAGGTCTCCACCAATTACAGCGGACATGGCTGCGCGTGGCTCCGCCCAAGCAGGGCACTCAGCGCGCGTGTGTTGAGCCGTGTCCGCGGCTCTTCCGCCACAGTGGTGGCATATCGCCGTTGGCTCCCTGTTCAACACCTCACACAGGTACCTGCCAAAGCAGCCATGCCCGGTCAGGAGCTGTGTGAGATGGAAAGTGGGTGCGCCGTGTTTGCGTTCTACCCATTCTTTAAGAACGGGCTGAATAGCAGCAACCAGTTCCCGGCTAGCTCCCGGGACTTCAAGCCTCTCTAGCCATTTTAAGTAGAGGCCATCTCGTGCCTCATCTCGCCACTGCCGGACCTCGCGTGGATGGGGCCAGTTTTGTCCTTCTCTTGCTGCCAGCACCCGCCAGTACACCTCAGCGTGCACCTCGGCCTCAAGGTCCCATGGCGGGCTACCGGCAAGCAAGCAGGCTCCAACATACGAAACCGTGCGGTACGCTCGGGCCGATCTGAGCGCCATGACCCGCTGCGGACGCCGCAGCAGGGCGACATTGTGGGCGCTCAGACTATTCGCCCATATCGGCGCCCCATACAGCGCCATTGAGCGCACCACACCTGCGTATAGACGACGGCACGCCCCGCCTGGGCCTCCTATGTTGGGCAGGATCCGGCCCAGTGCTCCGGCCGCAGCCACCAACCTTGGGGCCAAGCGCCGGAAGTGCTCCTGGAATTTCCACCTGCCATCGAGGACGAGTCCGAGGTATTTCATCGTCAACCCGACGGCAATGGTGGTACCAGCCACCGTAATGGTGGACCCGGGCGGTGGCGCGTTACGAGGCCCGTGGAACACTAGAGCTTCAGATTTATGAAGAGCCACCTCCAGACCCAACGCACGGATCCTATGAACCACGTGTGCCACGCCAGCTGTTCCAAGATAGGCAGCCTCCCTGTATGTACTGCCACGAGCTAGAACGAGGGTATCGTCAGCGTAACATGTAACGCTGACTCCCCGCAAGGTGGCCCCGCGCAGCACCCAGTCGTAACCGATGTTCCACAGGAGCGGCCCCAGTACCGAACCCTGTGGAACACCGCACGACATGACCTTTCTACCCCATCCGTCCTTAGTTGGGTAGGCGACCGCCCTCCCTGCAAAATAGTCCGCAATTGTTTTTTGCAGGTACTCTGGCACGTTGTGGTACCGCAATGCCGCCTTGATGGTCTCCCAGGGCAGGGTGTTAAAGGCGTTGGATATGTCCAAGGACACTGCCATTACTACTCCGCCCTGGGAGATCTCCTCCACTGCGAGATCTCTGACGCGAGCTATTGCGTCGAGGGTCGAGCGTCCGTGGCGAAATCCAAATTGGCAGTCACTCAGGTCCGGCTCCATGCACCTGACGAGCCGCGCAACGAGCACACGCTCAAATAGTTTGCTCGTCTCGTCAAGCAGCACGATAGGGCGATAGGCAGACGGCTGGTCTTGTGGGCGCCCCTCCTTCCGCAGGAGCACGAGTTTCCCCGTTTTCCACCTTTGTGGGATTCGACCTTGAGCGAGGCACGCGGAGAAAAGGGCTCTGACCCTATCACCCATCTCACTCAGCGCGATTGCTAAGGCACAACCAGGTATTCCGTCTAGTCCTGGGGCTGTCTTCTTCGATCGCAACTTTAAGACGGCCGCGCCAAATTCCGCCTCGGTAACGAGAGGGGCCTCGGCTTCCCGCGGTGCAGCAGTAGCCACCATCGGGGGCGGTACAAATTCTCCACGCTCGGGGAAGAGTGAGCCCACCACTTGCTCTAGAAGCTCTGGCTGGAGGCTACTTGTGAGTGGGGGGGCCCAGGGTCGGAGTTTTTGTCTCACGACTCGATACGGTCTCCCCCACGGATCTCTGTCGAGAGTGGCAAGCCATTCTTCCCATGCCGCCTCTTTGGCCTGCGCTATGGCTGTCTGCAGTGCTTTGCAGGCGCTCATGTAGGCGTGATGGAGAGCATCCTCCTCGGTTTGATCACGGACTCGCCTCCTCCTATATCTGGTATACCGGCGGCGCGCAGCGACGCAGCTGTTTCGCAAGTCGCGAAGTTCCGGTCGCCACCAGTACACTTGCCGCTTTGTGGAGATTGGCTTGGCTCTCGGCATCGCCGCGTCGCACAGGCGGGTCAGACCGGCGGCAAGCTGCTCGGCTTCTTGGTCGACCTCATCCACCGGGCCTGAACTGGTCCCCCAGGATTCAACTATGGCCGCCTCTTTGGCGATCTGCCTATCTAGCCGCCCTAGCAACCAACGCGGGCCGTCTTCTACCGACGATCGGTTTTCTCTCGGCATAGGAGTGGGAGACGTGGAAACAGTGAACCGAATATATCGGTGATCCGACAAGGTTTCCACTTCTGTCTCCACTCTCCAATCCAGAACACGGCGGGCCAGGGCGCGGGACGCGAACGTTATGTCCACGATCGATTCGCCCTGTTGCCGCACGCACGTGCTCTCCGAACCCCGGTTGAGGATCGCCAACTCCAAGGCTATCGCCCATTCTTCGAGCACCTCGCCCCGTGCATCGGCCGCGGGGGATCCCCACAGAGTTGATTTGGCATTGAAATCTCCCGCGACTAAGATGGGAGTGGGGTGCACCTGCCTCACCAGAATCCCAATCTCCGCGAGCAATTGCTCGAAATCGGCAAGGTTGCGGTTCGGCGAAAAATATACCCCAACAATTGCTAGATCTGCCATCACTACCAGCACATAACCATGGCCCTTTGTGACTCTCTCAATAGAATGGCAACCAGTAGCAGAAGGGACGATAATGGCGACATTATTATCGCGGTCGGAGGCCCAGTCACTCCGAGTTGGTGTATAGTAGGGTTCCGATACCACCGCCACTTGGACTTGCCACTCAGCCATGGACTGGACCAAAAGGTCCTGAGCCCTGGCGCAGTGGTTGATGTTTGCCTGAAGAATGTGTAAAGCCATGTTAATGCGCGGTTTCCATGGGCTCCTCTCTTTGCTGGGATAGCTCACTCGGTACCGAGCCTTCCGTTACCTTCTTTCCTGCTGGTTTGGCGGTTTTGGTATTCCCTAGGCACCCCTTGCTACCAATTGAATGCCCCGCTGGCTTACCGGCTGCTACGCATATTACACAGCTCGCATCAGCAGCGGAGCACTCACGCGCCTTATGGCCGGGTTTGCCACAGCGGAAGCACGCGTTGCTGCGATCCACCCCCCTGTCACACTTGGCCCCTACGTGACCCGTTTCCAAGCATCTATAGCAGCGCAGAGGCCTTTGCTCGAGTAGCACAACACGCGCTGAGACCCACCCTATTTTAACACGACCTATTTGGATCAGTTTCTTTGCAGCTAGTACTGGACAACTCAACCAGACTGACCCCAAACCACTAGGGCCACGTGCAATTACGCCTGCCTTAATTGCTTCGGTACTGCAACCACCTTCTCTCGTTACAGCCATCACTACTTCATCTACAGTCACCGAATCATCCAGTCCTGTAATTCGTAATTCGGCGCGCTTCACCGGCCGGTGGATGTGCACAGCGTCACTATTGAGAACCTCCCGGAGCTTGGCTGCGAGATCATCGGCTGCTTTGTCGGCGTTTTCGGTGCCGGGAGGAATCTCTAGCATCCGGGCTCCAGTTGCCGTCGTTCGAAAACGCACCTGGGTGATACCGACCTCCTCGAGTTTTATGCGGCTTTTGGCCTCTGCCAAGAGCGTATCATATTTATACCCCTTTTCAACAGCACCTGCCTTTAGAGTGAGGGTAATCGCCTGCGTGCGAGGCGAACGAAGTTTCCTTTTTTGAGGGACCTTCTTAGGTCCACTGGTAGCCTTCGATGCCTTCACCGTCGCCGCCTTTTTGGTAGTTTTGGCCGCGACTGTACTCCACTGCTCTTGGGTACGCTGAGGTGATGTAGGCGGTGGCTGTGTTTGCCTCGTGGAGGCAGCTTCCTGCGCCGCCAGGCTTCTACGTTTTACCTTCTTCCTTGTAGAACTGGGTCTTGTCTTTGCACCACTGTTTCCTTCTTTATTTGGAGCAATATCAATTACTGGAGGCTCGCGTGCTGTATGCTGAGAAGGAGTAGCAGAAGCACCGACGCCTTTATGAGGGACAGTCTGCTCTGCTCTTCTATCGGCAGCCAGTGACGGCCGTACGCGCGGTTCCGGGAGGAGGCGGCATTCGATGCCTTCCAAGCGAGCATTTAGCATCATGCTGAACTGTTCACGATTGGAAAGTGAGACTTCTTCAATCAGGCGCCGGAAGTCGGCCTCAGCCGTCCGAGCGGGCTGATTTCGCATTTCGGTGACCTCACGGCGCAACTCTGCCAGCTGGCGCGACAGTTGTGCATTATCCGCCTCCAGCCGGGCAATTTCTTCCGTCACAGTCAGGGTTCTTAGTTCTGCAACGGCCCCTTTTATTGCATCTGCCGCAGTTTTAAGGGCCTTAACAAATGTCCCTTTCATGTTGCCGGACTTGTCAGCAACTCGGACCACCACATCTAGTGCCTCCTGTATTGTAGCGCCTAGTGCAACAGAAGTCCGCGACGTGTCCACGTTCTGTCCGAGCGGCTGGCGCTGTCTGAGGCGAGCAGCTCTATCCTCATTAGCAATTTGTGCCGAGCGGTTAAATGCCGCTAGCTCGTCTTCCACAAGAAGACGCTGCTCCTTCGACCTTTCGCTACTTAGCTCCCTCTGATATTTGTGGAGCCCAACATATTTGCCCGTCGTCGGTGGACGACCCCTGCCCCTCTTGGGCGTTGACTTGAGCCACATAGTTTGAGACGTCTGGGTAGGTGAGGCATCCCCACTCTCATCTGGCTGCGCCCCAACATCACTCTCTGATTCTGAGGAGGGCAATGGAGCGGGCCTCTTCTCACCCTTCCGCCAATATTTGTCTCTCATAGAATCGTTGGACTCTTTCGAGGCCACCGTTACCATACTGGCAACCGAGGAGTCCGACTCAGATAGCCGAGTATGGTTAGAGGGGAGTTTGCTGTTGACAACCTCCTCCCTGTCGTTATTAGAGTCACTGTTTGTTTTGTTGGTTTCAGGTGTTAAACCCACGACAGGGTACTCAAATGTGACTCCAAGCGCTGCCTTGTCCATATTTTCGAGCCGCGTCAGCTCAACTCGTAATTGTGGTTGCGCCGACTGCGCGCTCTTGCCACTGTCAAACGCATCGGCGTGCGCCATCAGGGCGCCCGCCGCTACCGCCTCGTCGTTTTCATTGTGCATCGGTGTCCTCATTATTGCCGGGTCGTCGGTATCAGTATCCAAAAAATTGTTTGACATTTTTGTTCCCACGATTGTGGGGGATAGTGGTCCACCCAGGCGGTGCCCCCTGCACCTGGGTAACCCTATTACCACTGGGGGGTCGGGCGGTGCCCCAGGGTTGGCCATTAGCGACTGGATACCCTCCAGCCACTCTCAGAAGGTGACAACAGGCACAGGCCCAAGCACGCCAAGTCCGGACAGGTCCTCCCACTCCAACACAAGCCTACCCAAGTAGAACCCCTCGTTGTGCCCAGGATCTGCGCAACCTCCAGGAAAACGATTCCCCCACTCCCCCGACACTAACCACGACCCAGAAAGATTATAAGCGCTTTCCATTTGCTCAGCAAATGGAAGAACGCAATCTACCCTAGGTCAGTGAATAATGCCTGGCGGGTGGGGGTTCGTCAGTCCAGAGGCTGCTCACATCCGCAGCACACGAGAGGCCACTCGAGCAGACTACGGTTGTCAGAGCGGATGAACCGGTCCAAGCTACGCGCGCAAGAACCTGTTCCTGTTGTCACCCTCCATCGAGTTCCCCGACGCCATGTACCGCAGCGTCGGGAATTGGGGTTTTTTATAGAGGTTCTCTCCTCGCAGTCCGGCCAATGAAGGCAAGACCCTCGCTCCCGTCCAAGCCGCGAGACGTGTCCACGACACTCGGAACGGGGTTGCGAGTCCAGCGGTGGCACGGGCGGGATAAGCCCCCCAGTGCCTGCCCGACGGCAGGGTTAGTGCGCGCCGGGCCCGCCCTCCCTCGGCTCATCCACTGCGCCCTCTGCTATTCAGAGGGACGCGCGGAGAGCCCCTCCCGGGCCGAAGCCCCCCATTTCCCCCCCCGGTGTTTGGTTCGCGGGACTACCGTCCTACCCCGGCTCGACGACTGCAACGGCGAGTCGGAGCGTTCCCCTATCCACCACCTGGGGACGCGCCACGTCGGGGTTCACCTCCCCGCCCACTCGGACAACCGAGCAGGTCCGTGGGCCCGAACCTAACCTTTTTTTTTTTTTTTTTTTTTTTTTTTTTTTTTTTTTTTTTTTTTTTTTACGAGGGGAAATGCGTTACGCATCCCGTCCTTAAGGTGGTAGTAAAGGACGGGTATGTGGGACTCCTGGTCTCCAGTCTACCCACTAAAACCCCTCGGTGTGCCCTCGCTCCGCCTGGAGTGGGGCTAGGGGAACGCTTGGCGCCTACCCTGGCTCTCACATATGGCGTCGTGCCCTTTCGGGCCCGGCTCTGCGGGCTTCTGAGCCCACCCCCTCACCATGAGGCGACCTCACCTATGGCCGCCTTTCCACCTCGGGACATTTCTCGTCGGGCAGCCAATCTCCCAATCAGCTGCCCGAGGTCCCGGTTAGGGCGGTATAAGGCGGTCGTAGGCGGCCCGCCTTCGCCCTGGTCTTCTTCGGCGGATAGGTGGGGCGAGGGGGTCGTCCTCTCGCTCTCTCTCCGCCGCCTCCTTCTGGGACATGACGGCGTTGCAAAATGCAACGACCGCCTCCCATGCGGCCCTGCTGCGTGCCATCGCGCCAGCTATGGCCGGCAGCGACAGGTCCGCCCCGATGGCCGCGATAAGCTCGCGTCGCGGTGCTTCCCACGCGGGGCACACGGCGCGGGTGTGCTGCGCGGTGTCTTCCTCTGCGCCCGTGCAGTGTTTGCATATTGTGGACTCCTCCCGGCGGGCCACCCGGCACAGGTATCTGCTGAAACATCCGTGGCCGGTAAGTACCTGTGTCAGGTGGAACGTCATCTCGCCGAAGTCGCGGCCTAACCAGTCCCTAAGGACCGGCCGTACGGCGCCCACCACCTCCCTGCTTGCGCTTGGGGCCTGCAACCTTTCGTCCCACTTCCGGAGGAGGTCCTCCCTGGCTTCGTCCCTCCAGACCTTGATCTCCTCGGGATGTGGCCGATTGCCCTCCGCTCGCTCTGCTGCTACTCGCCAGTAGACCGCCGCAAGGACCCCGGCTTCGAGGTCCCACGGCGGGCTACCGGCCAGTAGGGTTGCCGCCTCAAAGGAGACCGTCCTGAACGCTCGTATCGCCCTAGTGGCTATGACCCGTTGGGGTCTGCGCAACAGGGCCACGTTGCGAGCGTTCAGGGCCTCTGCCCATATGGGAGCCCCGTACATGGCCATAGAGCGCACAACCCCCTGGTACAGGCGACGGCATGCGCTGCCCGGCCCCCCGATGTTCGGGAGCAGCCCCCCGAGTGCTCCGGCTGCAGCCACCAACTTTGGCGCCTTGCGGGCAAAGTGCTCCGTGAACCTCCATCGCCCATCGAGGACAATGCCTAGATAGCGAAGCGTCGGCTCGATGGCGATGGAGGTACCCCCCACAACGATCGCCAGGCCAGGAGGCGGCGCGTTTCGAGGCCCATGGAAGAAGAGGGCCTCGGACTTGTTTAGGGCCACCTCGAGCCCCAAGGCCCTAATGCGGCTCACCACGTGGGCAACCCCCGCTGTGCCTAGCAGGACGGCTTGTCTGTGGGTGCTCCCGCTCGCGGTGACGAGAGTGTCGTCGGCGTAACAGAGTACGCCGACGCCCCGCAGGTTGGTACCGCGGAGCACCCAGTCGTATCCGATGTTCCACAAGAGTGGTCCAAGGACCGACCCCTGTGGAACACCGCATGTGACCCTCCTGTTTGCCCATCCGTTTTGGGCCGGGTAGACGATGGCCCGATCCTGAAAATAGTCTCCCACCACGTTTTGTAGGTACCGGGGCACACCGTGGTACTTCAGCGCTGCCTTGACTGTCTCGAAAGGCAGGGTGTTGAAAGCATTTGCTATGTCTAGCGACACTGCTAACATCACTCCGCCCTGCGAGACAGCCTCCTCGGCGAGGACCCTTAACCGCGCAATGGCATCTATCGTCGACCTTTCCCGCCGGAAGCCGTACTGGCAGTCGTGCAGGTCGGGTCCTACCTCCTCGAGATGCTCTACGAGACGGGCAGCAATCACCCGCTCGAAAAGCTTGCCCATCTCGTCAAGCAAGACGATGGGGCGGTAGGCCGACGGCGACTCCGCTGGGCGCCCGTCCTTCTGAATAAGGACGAGCTTGCCCGTCTTCCAGCTTCGCGGGAACTGACCTCGGTCGAGGCATGCGCTGAAGAGGGCCCTCACCCTCTCCTCCAGCTCTTCTAATTGGAGCGCGAGCACCACGACACGCCCAGGCACACCATCAGGTCCAGGGGCGCCATTCTTTGCCTTAAGCCTTAGGATGGCGGCCCCAAGCTCCGCCTCTGTTACCGGCGGTGCGTCGTCCTCATTTTCCGGTGGGTTCCCGCCCATCGCCGGTGGATGGTATGTACCCCTTTCGGGGAACAGGACGGAAAGGATTCGCTCTAGGAGGAGGGGCTCGAGACTGCTGGTCAGCGGGGGGGCCCAAGGCCGGAGTTTTGCCCTTACAGTTTTGTAAGGGCGCCCCCATGGGTGTTGGTTCAGAGTCTCCAGCCACTCCTCCCACGCCGCTTCCTTCGCCTGAGCGATGTCCGTCTGCAGCTGGTGGCATTTTGCTCGGTAGGCAGCGTATAGCGCCTCCTCCCTGGCTGGGTCTCGCACCCTTCTACGTCTGCTTCTGGTGTATAGGCGGCGCGCCGCTGTGCACTCGCTCCGTGACACGCGGATCTCCTCGCGCCACCAATACACGTGACGACGAGGCGGAGTCGGCTTAACTCGGGGCATTGCGGTATCGCATATTCTGTGAAGGGCAGAGACCTGAAGCTCCGTCTCGGCATCGATGTCAACTATAGGGCCAACCTTAATCTGCCAGGTCTCGACGAGGGCTGCCTCTTGCGCCATTTCCCTGTCGAGTTGCCGCAGCTGCCACCGCGGCCCTTCCCCAGCAGGGGGTCGATTCGTGCTCCTCAGGGTGAGGGGGAGCGTGGAGACCTCGAATCGGATGTAGCGATGGTCCGAGAGCGTCTCCACGTCCGTCCTTACTTTCCAGCCAAAAACACGTCGTGCGAGAGCGGGGCTGGCCATTGTTATGTCCACAATTGACCCTCCCCGCTGTCGCACGCACGTGTGTGTCGACCCCGTGTTAAGGATCAGCAGCCCCACCTCTACCGCCCATTCCTCCAGAGCCTGCCCCCGCGCATCGGTCACTGGAGATCCCCACGCTATGGACTTAGCGTTGAAGTCTCCAGCGACCAGCAGCTGCCCAGGGCGATTCTCGCCAAACAGGGAACCCACCTCATCAAGAAAAGTCTCGAACTCGGCTAGGCTCCTGTTAGGCGAAAAATATGCCCCAACCACCATCGTGTCCCCTAGATGTGTTGACACGAAGCCGCGGCCTTTGGTGATGTTTAGGTGAGGCGCTGATCCCGCTTGAGGTTGAGTGACCACTGCCACCAGTCCCTCTCTATCTCCAACCCAGTTGTCTCTGGAGGGGATCGAGTACGGTTCGGCTACTACTGCGACCTGTATCAACCACTCCGCCATGCTCTGGAGCAGGAGATCCTGAGCCCTAGCGGAGTGATTGATATTCGCCTGTAAGTATCGGGTGTCCATTCCTATTCAGTGGCCATCCGATCCTCCTCGACCCTGGGCTCAGGCCTTGGCGGGTGACTAGGCTGCGAGGGGGCTTTGGCTCTGTCGGCAGCAGGTGTCCTTCTTTTGGGTGGGTTACATGACAAACTTCCCACCCTGTGGCCCGCGGGGACGCCCGCCTCCGCGCACAGCACGCAGTGTACGGCCGCGTTGCAGTCGCGGGCGGTGTGGCCCGACCCGCTGCACCGGTAACACATGAGGCTGCGGTCCACCTCGGACTTGCACGCAGCTCGTACATGCCCCGCTTCCATGCAACGGAAGCATCGCATGGGCCGGGAATCGAGCAGCTTGACCTGCGCCGACACCCATCCCACGCGGAGACGTCCGGCCTGAGTCACCTTTTTCGCTGCCGCGATAGGGCACCGCAGCCATACAGTACCCAGTCCTGATGGGCCGATCGTGACTTCTCCGGCCTTGATGTCGTCTTCCGCGCAGCCGCCTTCTCTTGCAACCGCCGCGACCACCTCCGGAGATAGAACAGAATCGTCGAGGCCCGAGATGCGCATCTCAGCGCATTTAGTGGGCCTCGAGATCCGGACTACGACAGGGTCCATCACCTCCCTGAGTTTGGTAGCGAGGGCGTCGGCCTTTTCGCCACTTTCACCGCCGGGAATCTCGAAAATGCGGGCATTCGTGGCAGTCCTTCGGATCCGAACGCCCGAGATCCCTAGCGTGTCGAGGTCTACCCGCTTTTTGGCCTCGCCGATGATGGCCGCGTACCTATCTCTATCGCTAGTAGTGTCTGTCATTGACTCCCGTAGCGTGAACACCACTGCTGTTGACCGAGGTAGGCGCAGCCTCCGGGCCTTCTTTTTTGGGGCTGCCTGGTTTGTAGGGCCAGCCTCCTTCTTCTTCTTCTTGGATTTGCCCTTCACCACGGTCCAGGGCTCGTTTGGCGTAGCAGGCGCAGGCGCAGGCGCAGTTGTTGCGGGGCCTGATTCTCCTGGGGCAGGGATGTTCCTGGGGGAATCTCCTTTTCTGCCTTGCTTCTTCCCTCGCTTTACGGCACCCGAGTAGGACGCTCTTTGAGAAGCGATGGGAAGGGCGTGGTCTCTTGAAGGAGCGCTTGCGAGGGCAGGGCCAGATTCTAGCTCTGTCCCCCCACTTTCACTTCGGGTAGCCCGCGGAGGCCGCACCCTCTTCTCCGGGAGGAGTCTGTCGCTGATTTCAGCCATGCGGGCGTCCAAATACGTCCCGACCTGGGCCATGACCACACGACAGATCTCCTCGGTTATAGGGATAGAAGCGGTGCTTTTGGCGCGATCGTCTATACGTCCCCTGGGGGAGGGCAGCGCAGGGGGCTGCACCTCCTCGTTGCGTCCGGGTGGTGAGGATGCAGGTCCACCCTGCTTCCGCATCCCCTCCAGTTGATGCTTGATATCAGCCATCTCCTTGCGTAGGCTGGCCATTTCCTTTCTCAGCCGGTCATTGTCGGCTTTCAGCCGCGCCGTTTCCTCGGAAACAGTGCGTTTGCTGAGTACAGCAAACGCATCCGATATGGCGGACGCGGCGTCTTTTAGGCACCGGATGTACCCGCCCTTCAAATTTTTTGAGGTGGCCGCCACTTTTTGAATGACAGCCACACTGTCTGCCACCTGCTCCCCAAGTTCTTTTGTGGCCTCATGATGCGGCCCAGGCGGAGAGGGAGTGCACTTGGAGAACCCTTGTCGGGTTCTGATGTGCATTTCTTCTAACTCTCTCTCCGCCTCGAGGCGGATCTCTTCATGCAAGGCGCGATTGTACGCCTCCTTAGCCTTGGCCAGGCCAACATATTTCCCCGTGGTAGGGGGCCGGCCTCTTCCTCTTCCTTTTGAGGCCTGCGACGAGCCCTCACTTGCGGTGGACGGACAGGACTCGTCCCCGCTAGATCCCGACTGGGAGCTGGAGAGGCGCGGCCTCTTACGGCTGTTCCGCCACATCCGACCGCTCGTTGTTGGGCAATCCGTTTCAGGTGGACCCAGCTCCTTTTCTGTGTCGGTCGGGCAGGCTTCTACTCTTTCTGCCTCGTGCTCAACTGCCTCTTCCGCATCCGATTGAAGCATTGGGGAGTTCGGTGATTTACACCCTCCCGCTGCGCCTACGGGCTTAAAAGGTGTCTGCGTCCTTGGGCGAGCCTTTCCTTTCCCTTTCTGTCCAGCTTTTGGCGGTGGCAGGTCCGTACTCTGGCGACTTGGGGAGGTCGCTGGTGATGAGTAGGAGGACCGCACAGTATACATGCTGTCGTCCGTATCCTGTGCGGAATCCCCACGTACTAGGATCCGCTCGTCCAGCCGGGTGAGGAGAACCTGCGCGACCCGCTCAAATTTGGCCTCGCGCCCACCCTCTCGCACCACGATCGGTGCACGCAGCTCCTCTCTTTGGGCGGAGTCCTTAGAGGTGGTGCCCTCGTCTCTCACTCCTATCTCGCGGGCTTCTCCCCCCTCTTCCGTCGTCTTACGACGCGTGAAGCGTCCGTGGCGGTCGCGTGTAGGGACGCTGGCCGCTTCCTTAGCCGGGATTTGAATTGCGGCTGAGTTCAAGTCAATTCGTGGACTTGGGTAGTCGGCGTAGAAATTTTCGCCATCTCCTCGTACAGGTGACCGCGCCAACGATGTGCGGGGCCGGAAGATTTCCTTCTCGGCCTCTGTGCCGTCGACGGTCGCCGCCTCACTTAAAGCTAAACTTATATCTAAGCCTATTCCTACTGTTTTTGGGTTTGACATATTGGTTTTGATTCCCACGAGTATGGGGGAAAAAACGGTCCACCCAGGCAGTGCCCCCTGTACCTGGGTAACCCTACATACACCGTGGGGGCGGGCGGTCCCACGGGAAAAAACCTAAAACTAGTGCGGGCCGGCCAATTAAGGCAAGCCCTCCGGTCCGCTATGCCACCCGTACCCCATTAACGCCTGTACTGGGGGTCGTTGGGACAACACAGCGGGTTCCGGGATTTGAGGAGAGCTGGCGTAGACTCCCCTATCGGTAGTTCCCAGTCTAGGAACTACCCTCGGTTACCCATTTACGGGTAAACCACTGCTCGGTTCCTCCTCTGCGCCCTCTGCTCAGTCAGAGGGACGCGAGGAGAACCACCTCAGGCAGGCCTCTGCAGGCCCCGCCGGGGTGTGCCGCTCTTCGTCTGGTCCCTCCCCCCTCGCCTTTCCGGTATGGGTAGCCCTGTCCGGTATAGCCTCGGGGATCACAGGAACACGCAAGCCCCCCCACCACGACAAGGTGGCAGCACGTCGGGAGGGGCCCGAACCTAACCTAACCTAACCTAACCTAACCTAACCTAACCTAACCTAACCTAACCTAACCTAACCTAACCTAACCTAACCTAACCTTTTTTTTTTTTTTTTTTTTTTTTTTTTTTCGAGGGGAAATGCGTTACGCATCCCGTCCTTAAGGTGGTAGTAAAGGACGGGTATGTGGGACTCCTGGTCTCCAGTCTACCCACTAAAACCCCTCGGTGCGACCTCGCTCCGCCTGGGGTGTGGCTAGGGGAACGCTTGGCGCTTACCCCGGCACCCACATGGCGTGCTGCCCGTTCGGGCCCAGCTCTGCAGGCTCTTAGCCTACCCCCTCACCATGAGGCGACGTCGCCTAGAGCCGCCTTTCCACCTCGGGACGTTACTCGTCGGGCAGCCAATCTCCCAATCAGCTGCCCGAGGTCCCGGTTAGGGCGGTATAAGGCGGTCGTAGGCGGCCCGCCTTCGCCCTGGTCTTCTTCGGCGGATAGGTGGCGCGAGGGGGTCGTCCTCTCGCTCTCTCTCCGCCGCCTCCTTCTGGGACATGACGGCGCTGGAAAATGCAACGACCGCCTCCCATGCGGCCCTGCTGCGTGCCATCGCGCCAGCTATGGCCGGCAGCGACAGGTCCGCCCCGATGGCCGCGATAAGCTCGCGTCGCGGTGCTTCCCACGTGGGGCACACGGCGCGGGTGTGCTGCGCCGTGTCTTCGTCTCCACCCGTACAGTGTTTGCACACCGTGGTCTCCTCGCGGCGGGCCACCTGACACAGGTATCTGCCGAAGCATCCGTGCCCTGTCAGTACCTGTGTTAGGTGGAACGTCATTTCGCCATAGTCACGGCCTAGCCAGTCCCTGAGGACTGGCCGTACGGCGCCCACCACCTCCCGGCTTGCGCTTGGGGCCTGCAGTCGTTCGTCCCACTTCCGGAGGAGGTCCTCCCTGGCTTCGTCCCTCCAGAGCTTGATCTCCTCCGGATGTGGCCGATTGCCTTCCGCTCGCTCTGCTGCTACCCGCCAGTAGACCGCCGCAAGGACCCCGGCTTCGAGGTCCCACGGCGGGCTACCAGCCAGTAGGGTTGCCGCCACAAAGGAGACCGTCCTGAACGCTCGTATCGCCCTAGTGGCTATGACCCGTTGGGGTCTGCGCAACAGGGCCACATTGCGAGCGTTCAGGGCCTCTGCCCAGATGGGAGCCCCGTACATGGCCATAGAGCGCACAACCCCCTGGTACAGGCGGCGGCATGCACTACCCGGCCCCCCGATGTTCGGGAGCAGCCCCCCAAGTGCTCCGGCTGCAGCCACCAGCTTTGGCGCCTTGCGGGCAAAGTGCTCCGTGAACCTCCATCGGCCATCAAGGACAATACCGAGGTATCGCAGCGTCGACTCAATGGCGATGGAGGTCCCACCCACTATGATGACTAGACCAGGAGGCGGCGCGTTTCGAGGCCCATGGAAGAAGAGGGCCTCGGACTTGCTTAGGGCCACCTCGAGCCCCAGGGCCCTAATGCGGCTCACAACGTGAGCAACCCCCGCAGTGCCCAGAAGGATGGCTTGTCGATGGGTGCTCCCGCTCGCGGTGACGAGAGTGTCGTCGGCGTAACAAAGTACGTTGACGCCCCGCAGGTTGGTACCGCGGAGCACCCAGTCGTATCCGATGTTCCACAGGAGTGGTCCGAGGACAGACCCCTGTGGAACACCGCATGTGACTCTCCTGTTCGACCACCCATTGTGTGTCGGATACCCAATGGCCCGATCCCGGAAGTAATCCTCCACTAAGATTTGCAGGTACCGGGGCACACCGTGGTACTGCAGCGCTGCATTGACTGTCTCGAAGGGCAGGGTGTTAAAGGCATTCGCTATGTCTAGCGACACTGCCAACATCACTCCGCCCTGCGAGACAGGCTCCTCGGCGAGGACCCTCAGCCGCGCAATAGCGTCTATAGTTGACCTCTCCCGCCGGAAGCCGTACTGGCAGTCGTGCAGGTCGGGTCCTACCTCCTCGAGGTGCTTGACGAGCCGGGCAGCGATCACCCGCTCGAAGAGCTTGCCCATCTCGTCAAGCAAGACGATGGGTCGATAGGCCGACGGCGACTCCGCTGGACGCCCGTCCTTTTGAAGAAGGACGAGCTTACCCGTCTTCCAGCTTCGCGGGAACTGACCTCGGTCAAGGCATGCGCTGAAGAGGGTCCTCACCCTCTCCTCCAGCTCCTCCGCCGCAAGCGCGAGCACCAAGACACGTCCGGGCACACCGTCTGGTCCAGGGGCGCCGTTTTTCATCTTCATCCTTAAGATTGCGGCCCCGAGCTCCGCCTCCGTTACAGGCGGTGCGTCGCTCTCATATCCCGGTGAGTTCCCGCCCATCGCCGGTGGATGCCATGTTCCCCTTTCGGGGAACAGGACGGAGAGAATCCGCTCTAGGAGGAGGGGCTCGAGAGTACTGGTCAGCGGGGGGGCCCAAGGCCGGAGTTTTGCCCTTACGGTCTTGTAAGGGCGCCCCCACGGGTGTAGGTCCAGCATCTCCAGCCACTCCTTCCACGCTGCCTCCTTCGCCCGTGCTATTTCCGCCTGTAGCTGGTGGCATTTGGCGCGGTAGTTAGCGTATAGCGCCTCCTCCCTGGCTGGGTCTCGCACCCTTCTCCGCCTGCTCCTGGTGTACTGGCGGCGCGCCTTCGTGCACTCGTTCCGTGAGACGCGGATCTCCTCGCGCCACCAGTACACGCGACGACGAGGCGGGGTCGGCCTTGCTCGGGGCATTGCGGCATCGCAAATCCGGTGCAGGGCAGCTGTCTGATGGTCGGCCTCTGTGTCAACGTCGTCTATGGGCCCAGCCCTGACCTGCCAGGTCTCGACAAGGGCTGCCTCTTGGGCCATCTCCCTGTCATATTGGGCCAGGCGCCAGCGCGGCCCTTCCCCTGCTGGGGGTCGGCTCGTACTCCTCGGAGTGTGAGGGGGCGTGGAGACCTCGAATCGGATGTACCGATGGTCCGAGAGCGTCTCCACGTCCGTCCTCACCTTCCAGCCTGTAACACGTCGTGCGAGAGCGGGGCTGCCCATTGTTATATCGACAATTGACCCTCCCCGCTGTCGCACGCACGTGTCTGTTGATCCCCTATTGAGGATCAGCAGCCCCACTTCCACCGCCCATTCCTCCAAAGCCTGCCCCCGCGCGTCTGTCGCTGGAGATCCCCACGCTATGGACTTAGCGTTGAAGTCTCCAGCGACGAGCAGCTGCCCAGGGCGATTTCCGCCGAACAGGGAACCCACCTCGTCAAGAAAGGACTCGAACTCGGCGAGGCTCCTGTTCGGCGAGAAATACGTCCCGACCACCATCGTGTCCCCCAGGCATGTTGACACATAACCGCGGCCTTTGGTGACGTTAAGGTGCGGCGCGGATCCCGCTTGCGGCTGTGTGACCACTGCTACTAGCCCGTCCCTATCCCCAACCCAGTTGTCCCTGGAGGGGACGGAGTACGGCTCGGCCACAACTGCGACCTGTATCAACCACTCCGCCATGCTCTGGAGCAAGAGGTCTTGCGCTCTGGCAGAGTGGTTGATATTCGCCTGTAAATATCGGGAGGTCATGTCTAATCAGTGGCCATCTGATCCTGCTCAGCCCTGGGCTCGGGCCTTTGTGGCCCGCTAGACTCTGAAGGGGTTTTTGCTCTGTTGGCAGCAGTTTTCTTACGTTTGGGTGGGTTGCAAGAGATGCTTCCCACCCTGTGGCCCGCGGGGACGCCCGCCTCCGCGCACAGCACGCAGTGTACGGCGGCGTTACAGTCGCGGGCGGTGTGGCCCGACCCACTGCACCGGTAGCACATGAGGCTGCGGTCCACCTCAGACTTGCACGCGGCTCGGACATGTCCCACTTCCATGCACCGGTAGCATCGCATGGGGCGGGTCTCGAGCAACTTGACCTGCGCCGACACCCACCCCACGCGAAGACGTCCGGCTTGAGCCACCTTTTTTGCTGCCGCGATAGGGCACCGCAGCCACACAGTGCCCAGTCCTGAGGGCCCGAGCGTCACTTCTCCGGCCTTGATGTCTGCCTCCGCGCAGCCGCCCTCTCGTGCTACCGCCGCGACCACCTCCGGAGATAGAACAGAGTCGTCCAGCCCCGAGATGCGCACCTCTGCACATTTGGTGGGCCTGGAGATCCGGACCAATGCCGGATTCATCACCTCTCTTAGTTTGTTGGCGAGGGCGTCAGCCTTATCGCCGCTCTTACCACCGGGAATCTCGAAAATTCGGGCATTCGTTGCGGTCCTTCGAACCCGAACACCCGATATCCCGAGCGCGTCGAGGTCTACTCGTTTTTTGGCTTCCCCGATGATGGCCGCGTAACTGTCTCTTTCGCTCGCGTCAGCTTTCGGATCCACCAAAGTAAACACGACGGCCGTTGATTGGGGGAGGCGCAGCTTCCGGGCCTTCTTTGATGGGGCTGCATGGCTGGTAGGGACGCTCTCCTTCTTTTTCCTCTTTGTTTTGCCCTTCACTAAGGTCCAGGCACTTGGCGTTTCAGGCGAAGGCGCTGTTCTTTCAGGGCCTGATTCTTCCGGGGCAGCGGTTTTCCCGGACGAACCTCCTTTCCTACTTTGCTTTTTAGGGAGCTTTACGGCACCTGAGTATGTCATTCCACTTCTTGATGCGGATGCGCTAAGCAGGGCCAGGTCTTTCATAGGAGCACCAGCGGGGGCCACACCAGACTCTGGCTCTGCTTCCCCCCTTTCGTTCCGGGTACCCAGCGGTAGCCGCATCCTCTTCTCCGGGAGGAGTCTGTCATTGATTGCGGCCATGCGGGCGTCCAAATACGTCCCGACCTGGGCCATGACCGCACGACAGATCTCCTCAGTTATGAGGGCAGAAGGAGTGCCGCGGCCGTCTCTCCGTCCCCTTGGGGAGGGCACCGCGGGGGGCGGCACCTCCTCGTTGCGTCTGGGTGGCGAGGATGTGTGACCATCCTGCTTCCGCATCCCCTCCAGTTGGGCCTTAATTTCGGCCATCTCCTTTCGCAAACTGGCCATTTCGCTCCTTAGCCGGTTGTTATCGGCTTGGAGCCGCGCTGTCTCTTCAGAAGTGGTGCGTTTGCTGAGTACAGCAAACGCATCCGATATAGCGGATGTGGCGCCCTTTAGGCTCCGAATGTACCCGCCCTTCAGGTTTTTTGAGGTGGCCGCCACTTTTTCGATGACTGCCAAGCTGTCTGCCACCTGCTGGCCAAGTTCCTTGGTGGCTGCGGCCTCTTCGAGATTCGGCCCTGGCGGAGAAGGAGTGCACTTATAGAACCCTTGACGGGTTCTGATGCGCATCTCCTGCACCTCTTTCTCCGCCTCGAGGCGGATCTCCTCACTCAGGGCGCGGTTATAGGCCTCCTTTGCCTTGGCCAGGCCCACATATTTCCCCGTGGTGGGGGGCCGGCCTCGTCCTTTCGAAGTTTGCGACGAGCCCTCGCTTGCGGCGGACGGAGAGGAGGCAGACTCGCTCTCGCTGGATCCCGACTGGGAGCTGGAGTGGCGCGGCCTTTTGCGACAGTTTTGCCACATCCGACCACTCGTCGTTTGGCTGTACTTTCCCTTTTCGGGAGGACCCAGCTTCTTTCCCGTGCTGGACGGGCCTGCCTTCAATCTGTTGCCGTCCTGCCCCAGTGCCTGCTCCAGATCTGTCAGTAATGTTGGGGTGTTCGACGACTTTTGTCCCCCTTCCACATTTGTTGACTTAAACGGCGTTTGTGTCCGTAGACGCGTCTTTGCCTTACCCCTAGGTCCTGGTTTTTCCGGCGGCAGGTCTGTCTTCTCGCGACTTGGGGAAGTCGCTGGCGTCGAGAATCTGTCGGGGGCCTGTGCGGGATCCCCACGCGCTGGACTCACCTCCTCCAGCCGGGTGAGGACTACCTGAGCGCGCCTCTCGACCTTCGCGACCGGTGCGCGCAGCTCGGCGTTTTTGGAAGTGCCTGCGCTTTCCCCTATCGCGTAAGCCTCTCCGCCCTCTTCTGTCGTTGTACGCCGCACGAAGCGGCCGTGGCGGTCGCGCGTTGGGGCGCTGACTGCTTCCCTCACCGGGATCTGAATGGCGGCTGAGCTCAGATCGATCCGTGGGCTTGGGTAGCCCACTTGACAATCGTCATCCCCTCGCACAGGTGACCGTACCAGGGACACTCGAGGACGGAAAATTTCCTCCTCGGCCTCACTTAATCCTAAACTTATGTCTAAGCCTAATCCTACGTTTTGGTTGGACATTTTGAATTTGTTCCCACGAGTGTGGGGGAAAAAACGGTCCACCCAGGCAGTGCCCCCTGTACCTGGGTAACCCTAAATACACCGTGGGGGCGGGCGGTTCCACGGGATAAAACCTAAAACTAGTGCGGGCCGGCCAATTAAGGCAAGCCCTCCGGTCCGCAGTGCCTCCCGTACCCCATTGACGCCTGTACTGGGGGTCGTTGGGACGACACAGCGGGTTCCGGGATTCAAGGAGAGCTGGCGTGGACTCCCCTGTCGGTAGCTCCCAGTCCAGGAACTACCCTCAGTCACCCATTTACGGGAAAACCGCTACTCGGCTCCTCCTCTGCGCCCTCTGCTCAATCAGAGGGACGCGAGGAGAGCCACCTCAGGCAGGCCTCTGCAGGCCCCGCCGGGGTGTGCCGCTCTTCGTCTGGTCCCTCCCCCCTCGCCTTTCCGGTATGGGTAGCCCTGTCCGGTATAGCCTCGGGGATCACAGGGACACGCAAGCCCCCCCACCACGACAAGGTGGCAGCACGTCGGGGGGGAACCTTTTTTTTTTTTTTTTTTTTTTTTTACGGGGGGAAATGCGTTACGCATCCCGTCCTTAAGGTGGTAGGGACGGGTATGTGGGACTCCTGGTCTCCAGTCTACCCACTAAAACCCCTCGGTGCGACCTCGCTCCGCCTGGAGTGGGGCTAGGGGAACGCTTGGCGCTTACCCCGGCACCCACATGGCGTGCTGCCCGTTCGGGCCCAGCTCTGCAGGCTTTTAGCCTACCCCCTCACCATGAGGCGACGTCACCTAGAGCCGCCTTTTCACCTCGGGACGATGCTCGTCGGGCAGCCAATCTCCCAATCAGCTGCCCGATGTCCCGGTTAGGGCGGTATAAGGCGGTCGTAGGCGGCCCGCCTTCGCCCTGGTCTTCTTCGGCGGATAGGTGGCGCGAGGGGGTCGTCCTCTCGCTCTCTCTCCGCCGCCTCCTTCTGGGACATGACGGCGTTGGAAAATGCAACGACCGCCTCCCATGCGGCCCTGCTGCGTGCCATCGCGCCAGCTATGGCCGGCAGCGACAGATCCGCCCCGATGGCCGCGATAAGCTCGCGTCGCGGTGCTTCCCACGTGGGACACACGGCGCGGGTGTGCTGCGCCGTGTCTTCGTCTCCACCCGTACAGTGTTTGCACACCGTGGTCTCCTCGCGGCGGGCCACCTGACACAGGTATCTGCCGAAGCATCCGTGCCCTGTCAGTACCTGTGTTAGGTGGAACGTCATTTCGCCATAGTCACGGCCTAGCCAGTCCCTGAGGACTGGCCGTACGGCGCCCACCACCTCCCGGCTTGCGCTTGGGGCCTGCAGTCGTTCGTCCCACTTCCGGAGGAGGTCCTCCCTGGCTTCGTCCCTCCAGAGCTTGATCTCCTCCGGATGTGGCCGATTGCCCTCCGCTCGCTCTGCTGCTACCCGCCAGTAGACCGCCGCAAGGACCCCGGCTTCGAGGTCCCACGGCGGGCTACCGGCCAGTAGGGTTGCCGCCTCAAAGGAGACCGTCCTGAACGCTCGTATCGCCCTAGTGGCTATGACCCGTTGGGGTCTGCGCAACAGGGCCACGTTGCGAGCGTTCAGGGCCTCTGCCCAGATGGGAGCCCCGTACATGGCCATAGAGCGCACAACCCCCTGGTACAGGCGGCGGCATGCACTACCCGGCCCCCCGATGTTCGGGAGCAGCCCCCCAAGTGCTCCGGCTGCAGCCACCAGCTTTGGCGCCTTGCGGGCAAAGTGCTCCGTAAACCTCCATCGGCCATCAAGGACAATACCTAGGTATCGCAGCGTCGACTCAATGGCGATGGAGGTCCCACCCACAATGATGGCTAGACCAGGAGGCGGCGCGTTTCGAGGCCCATGGAAGAAGAGGGCCTCGGACTTGCTTAGGGCCACCTCGAGCCCCAGGGCCCTAATGCGGCTCACAACGTGAGCAACCCCCGCTGTGCCCAGAAGGATGGCTTGTCGATGGGTGCTCCCGCTCGCGGTGACGAGAGTGTCGTCGGCGTAACAAAGTACGTTGACGCCCCGCAGGTTAGTACCGCGGAGCACCCAGTCGTATCCGATGTTCCACAGGAGTGGTCCGAGGACAGACCCCTGTGGAACACCGCATGTGACCCTCCTGTTCGACCACCCATTGTGTGTCGGATACCCAATGGCCCGATCCCGGAAGTAATCCTCCACTAAGATTTGCAGGTACCGGGGCACACCGTGGTACTGCAGCGCTGCATTGACTGTCTCGAAGGGCAGGGTGTTAAAGGCATTCGCTATGTCTAGCGACACTGCCAACATCACTCCGCCCTGCGAGACAGCCTCCTCGGCGAGGACCCTCAACCGCGCAATAGCGTCTATAGTTGACCTCTCCCGCCGGAAGCCGTACTGGCAGTCGTGCAGGTCGGGTCCTACCTCCTCGAGGTGCTTGACGAGCCGGGCAGCGATCACCCGCTCGAAGAGCTTGCCCATCTCGTCAAGCAAGACGATGGGTCGATAGGCCGACGGCGACTCCGCTGGACGCCCGTCCTTTTGAAGAAGGACGAGCTTACCCGTCTTCCAGCTTCGCGGGAACTGACCTCGGTCAAGGCATGCGCTGAAGAGGGTCCTCACCCTCTCCTCCAGCTCCTCCGCCGCAAGCGCGAGCACCAAGACACGTCCGGGCACACCGTCTGGTCCAGGGGCGCCGTTTTTCATCTTCATCCTTAAGATTGCGGCCCCGAGCTCCGCCTCCGTTACAGGCGGTGCGTCGCTCTCATATCCCGGTGAGTTCCCGCCCATCGCCGGTGGATGCCATGTTCCCCTTTCGGGGAACAGGACGGAGAGAATCCGCTCTAGGAGGAGGGGCTCGAGAGTACTGGTCAGCGGGGGGGCCCAAGGCCGGAGTCTTGCCCTTACAGTCTTGTAAGGGCGCCCCCATGGGTGAAGGTCCAGCATCTCCAGCCACTCCTTCCACGCTGCCTCCTTCGCCCGTGCTATTTCCGCCTGTAGCTGGTGGCATTTGGCGCGGTAGTCAGCGTATAGCGCCTCCTCCCTGGCTGGGTCTCGCACCCTTCTCCGCCTGCTCCTGGTGTACTGGCGGCGCGCCTTCGTGCACTCGTTCCGTGAGACGCGGATCTCCTCGCGCCACCAGTACACGCGACGACGAGGCGGGGTCGGCCTTGCTCGAGGCATTGCGGCATCGCAAATCCGGTGCAGGGCAGCCGTCTGATGGTCGGCCTCTGTGTCGACGTCGTCTATGGACCCAGCCCTGACCTGCCAGGTCTCGACAAGGGCTGCCTCTTGGGCCATCTCCCTGTCATATTGGGCCAGGCGCCAGCGCGGCCCTTCCCCTATGACTGGGGGTCGGCTCGTACTCCTCGGAGTGTGAGGGGGCGTGGAGACCTCGAATCGGATGTACCGATGGTCCGAGAGCGTCTCCACGTCCGTCCTCACCTTCCAGCCTGTAACACGTCGTGCGAGAGCGGGGCTGGCCATTGTTATATCGACAATTGACCCTCCCCGCTGTCGCACGCACGTGTCTGTTGATCCCCTGTTGAGGATCAGCAGCCCCACTTCCACCGCCCATTCCTCCAAAGCCTGCCCCCGCGCGTCTGTCGCTGGAGATCCCCACGCTATGGACTTAGCGTTGAAGTCTCCAGCGACGAGCAGCTGCCCAGGGCGATTTCCGCCGAACAGGGAACCCACCTCGTCAAGAAAGGACTCGAACTCGGCGAGGCTCCTGTTCGGCGAGAAATACGTCCCGACCACCATCGTGTCCCCCAGGTATGTCGACACAAAGCCGCGGCCTTTGGTGACATTAAGGTGCGGCGCGGATCCCGCTTGCGGCTGTGTGACCACTGCCACTAGCCCGTCCCTATCCCCAACCCAGTTATCCCTGGAGGGGACGGAGTACGGCTCGGCCACAACTGCGACCTGTATCAACCACTCCGCCATGCTCTGGAGCAAGAGGTCTTGCGCTCTGGCAGAGTGGTTGATATTCGCCTGTAAATATCGGGAGGTCATGTCTAATCAGTGGCCGTCTGATCCTGCTCAGCCCTGGGCTCGGGCCTTTGTGGCCCGCTAGACTCTGAAGGGGTTTTTGCTCGGTTGGCAGCAGTTTTCTTACGTTTGGGTGGGTTGCAAGAGATGCTTCCCACCCTGTGGCCCGCGGGGACGCCCGCCTCCGCGCACAGCACGCAGTGTACGGCGGCGTTACAGTCGCGGGCGGTGTGGCCCGACCCACTGCACCGATAGCACATGAGGCTGCGGTCCACCTCGGACTTGCACGCAGCTCGTACATGCCCCGCTTCCATGCATCGGAAGCATCTCATGGGCCGGGAATCGAGCAGCTTGACCTGCGCCGACACCCATCCCACGCGGAGACGTCCGGCCTGAGTCACCTTTTTCGCTGCCGCGATAGGGCACCGCAGCCACACAGTGCCCAGTCCTGATGGGCCGATCGTGACTTCTCCGGCCTTGATGTCGTCTTCCGCGCAGCCGCCTTCTCTTGCAACCGCCGCGACCACCTCCGGAGATAGAACGGAATCGTCGAGGCCCGAGATGCGCATCTCCGCACATTTAGTGGGCCTCGAGATCCGGACTACGGCTGGGTCCATCACCTCCCTGAGTTTGGTAGCGAGGGCGTCGGCCTTTTCGCCACTTTCACCGCCGGGAATCTCGAATATGCGGGCATTCGTGGCAGTCCTTCGGATCCGAACGCCCGAGATCCCTAGCGAGTCGAGGTCCACCCGCTTTTTGGCCTCGCCGATGATGGCCGCGTACCTATCTCTATCGCTAGTAGTGTCCGTCATTGACTCCAGTAGCGTAAACACCACTGCTGATGACCGAGGTAGGCGCAGCCTCCGGGCCTTCTTTTTTGGGGCTGCCTGGTTTGTAGGGCCAGCCTCCTTCTTCTTCTTCTTGGATTTGCCCTTCACCACGGTCCAGGGCTCGCTTGGCGTAGCAGGCGCGGGAGCAGGCGCAGTTGTTGCGGGGCCTGCTTCTCCTGGGGCAGGGATTTTCCTGGGGGAATCTCCTTTTCTGCCTTGCTTCTTCCCTCGCTTTACGGCACCCGAGTAGGACGCTCTTTGAGAAGCGATGGGAAGGGCGTGGTCTCTTGAAGGAGCGCTTGCGAGGGCAGGGCCAGATCCTAGCTCTGTCCCCCCACTTTCACTTCGGGTAGCCCGGGGAGGCCGCACCCTCTTCTCCGGGAGGAGTCTGTCGCTGATTTCAGCCATGCGGGCGTCCAAATACGTCCCGACCTGGGCCATGACTACACGACAGATCTCCTCGGTTATAGGGATAGAAGCGGTGCCTTTGGCGCGACCGTCTATACGTCCCCTGGGGGAGGGCAGCGCAGGGGGCTGCACCTCCTCGTTGCGTCCGGGTGGTGAGGATGCAGGTCTACCCTGCTTCCGCATCCCCTCCAGTTGATGCTTGATATCGGCCATCTCCTTGCGTAGGCTGGCCATTTCTTTTCTCAGCCGGTCATTGTCGGCTTGCAGCCGCGCCGTTTCCTCGGAAACGGTGCGTTTGCTGAGTACAGCAAACGCATCCGATATGGCGGACGCGGCGTCTTTTAGGCACCGGATGTACCCGCCCTTCAAGTTTTTTGAGGTGGCCGCCACTTTTTGAATGACAGCCACACTGTCTGCCACCTGCTCCCCAAGTTCTTTTGTGGCCTCGAGATGCGGCCCAGGCGGAGAGGGAGTGCGCTTAGAGAACCCTTGTCGGGTTCTGATGTGCATCTCCTCTAGCTCTCTCTCCGCCTCGAGGCGGATCTCCTCATGCAAGGCGCGATTGTACGCCTCCTTTGCCTTGGCCAGGCCCACATATTTCCCCGTTGTAGGGGGCCGGCCTCTTCCTCTTCCTTTTGAGGTCTGCGACGAGCCCTCACTTGCGGTGGACGGACAGGACTCGTTCCCGCTAGATCCCGACTGGGAGCTGGAGTGGCGCGGCCTCTTACGGCTGTTCCGCCACATCCGACCGCTCATTGTTGGGCAATCCATATCAGGTGGACCCAGCTCCTTTTCTGTGTTGGTCGGGCAGGCCTCTACTCTTTCTGCCTCGTGCTCAACTGCCTCCTCCGCATCCGATTGAAGCCTTGGGGAGTTCGGTGATTTACACCCTCCCGCTGCGCCTACGGGCTTAAAAGGTGTCTGCGTCCTTGGGCGAGCCTTTCCTTTCCCTTTTTGTCCAAATTTTGGCGGTGGCAGGTCCGTACTCTGGCGACTTGGGGAGGTCGCTGGTGATGAGTAGGAGGACCGCACAGTATACATACTGTCGTCCGTATCCTGTGCGGAATCCCCACGTACTAGGATCCGCTCGTCCAGCCGGGTGAGGAGAACCTGCGCGGCCCGCTCAAATTTGGCCTCGCGCCCACCCTCTCGCACCACGATCGGTGCACGCAGCTCCTCTCTTTGGGCGGAGTCCTTAGAGGTGGTGCCCTCGTCTCTCACTCCTATCTCGCGGGCTTCTCCCCCCTCCTCCGTCGTCTTACGACGCGTGAAGCGGCCGTGGCGGTCGCGTGTAGGGACGCTGGCCGCTTCCTTAGCCGGGATTTGAATTGCGGCTGAGTTCAAGTCAATTCGTGGACTTGGGTAGTCGGCGTAGAAATTTTCGCCATCTCCTCGTACAGGTGACCGCGCCAACGATGTGCGGGGCCGGAAGATTTCCTTCTCGGCCTCTGTGCCGTCGACGGTCGCCGCCTCACTTAAAGCTAAACTTATATCTAAGCCTATTCCTACTGTTTTTGGGTTTGACATATTGGTTTTGATTCCCACGAGTATGGGGGAAAAAACGGTCCACCCAGGCAGTGCCCCCTGTACCTGGGTAACCCTACATACACCGTGGGGGCGGGCGGTCCCACGGGAAAAAACCTAAAACTAGTGCGGGCCGGCCAATTAAGGCAAGCCCTCCGGTCCGCTGTGCCACCCGTACCCCATTAACGCCTGTACTGGGGGTCGTTGGGACAACACAGCGGGTTCCGGGATTTGAGGAGAGCTGGCGTAGACTCCCCTATCGGTAGTTCCCAGTCTAGGAACTACCCTCGGTTACCCATTTACGGGTAAACCACTGCTCGGTTCCTCCTCTGCGCCCTCTGCTCAGTCAGAGGGACGCGAGGAGAACCACCTCAGGCAGGCCTCTGCAGGCCCCGCCGGGGTGTGCCGCTCTTAGTCTGGTCCCTCCCCCCTCGCCTTTCCGGTATGGGTAGCCCTGTCCGGTATAGCCTCGGGGATCACAGGAACACGCAAGCCCCCCCACCACGACAAGGTGGCAGCACGTCGGGAGGGTCGGGGGGGGAACCTAACCTAACCTAACCTAACCTAACCTAACCTAACCTAACCTAACCTAACCTAACCTAACCTAACCTAACCTAACCTAACCTAACCTAACCTAACCTTTTTTTTTTTTTTTTTTTTTTTTTTTTTTTTTTTTTTTTTTTTTTTTTTTTTTTTTTTTTTACGAGGGGAAATGCGTTACGCATCCCGTCCTTAAGGTGGTAGTAAAGGACGGGTATGTGGGACTCCTGGTCTCCAGTCTACCCACTAAAACCCCTCGGTGTGCCCTCGCTCCGCCTGGAGTGGGGCTAGGGGAACGCGTGGCGCCTACCCCGGCTCCCACATATGGCGTTGTGCCCTTTCGGGCCCGGCTCTGCGGGCTTCTGAGCCCACCCCCTCACCATGAGGCGACCTCACCTAAGGCCGCCTTTCCACCTCGGGACGGTACTCGTCGGGCAGCCAATCTCCCAATCAGCTGCCCGAGGTCCCGGTTAGGGCGGTATAAGGCGGTCGTAGGCGGCCCGCCTTCGCCCTGGTCTTCTTCGGCGGATAGGTGGTGCGAGGGGGTCGTCCTCTCGCTCTCTCTCCGCCGCCTCCTTCTGGGACATGACGGCGTTGCAAAATGCAACGACCGCCTCCCACGCGGCCCTGCTTCGTGCCATCGCGCCAGCTATGGCCGGCAGCGACAAGTCCGCCCCGATGGCCGCGATAAGTACGCGTCGCGGTGCTTCCCACGTGGGGCACACGGCACGGGTGTGCTGCGCCGTGTCCTCGTCTCCGCCTGTGCAGTGTTTGCACACTGTGCTGTCCTCGCGGCGGGCCACCTGACACAGGTATTTGCCGAAGCATCCGTGCCCGGTGAGTACCTGTGTCAGGTGGAACGTCATCTCGCCAAAGTCGCGGCCAATCCAGTTCCTAAGGACCGGCCGTACGGCGCACACTACCTCCCGGCTTGCGCTTGGGGCCTGCAGTCGTTCGTCCCACTTTCGGAGGAGATCATCCTTGGCTTCGTCCTTCCAGAGCTTGATCTCCTCCGGATGTGGTCGATTGCCCTCCGCTCGCACTGCTGCTACCCGCCAGTATACCGCCGCAAGGACCCCGGCTTCGAGGTCCCACGGCGGGCTACTGGCAAGTAGGGTTGCCGCCTCGAATGAGACCGTTCTGAATGCTCTGATTGCCCTGGTGGCTATCACTCGTTGGGGTCTACGCAACAGGGCTACGTTACGAGCGTTCAGGGCCTCTGCCCATATTGGAGCCCCGTACAGCGCCATCGAGCGCACAACTCCCTGGTATAGGCGGCGGCATGCGCTGCCCGGCCCTCCAATATTCGGAAGCAGCCCCCCAAGTGCTCCGGCTGCAGCCACCAGCTTTGGCGCCTTGCGGGCAAAGTGCTCTGTGAACCTCCATCGGCCATCAAGGACAATACCTAGGTATCGCAGCGTCGACTCAATGGCGATGGAGGTCCCACCCACAATGATGGCTAGACCTGGAGGCGGCGCGTTTCGAGGCCCATGGAAAAAGAGGGCCTCAGACTTGCTTAGGGCCACCTCGAGACCCAGTGCCCTGATGCGGCTCACCACATGGGCAACCCCCGCTGTGCCAAGAAGGACGGCTTGTCGGTGGGTGCTCCCGCTGGCGGTGACGAGAGTGTCGTCGGCGTAACAGAGTACGCTGACGCCCCGCAGGTTGGTACCGCGGAGCACCCAGTCGTATCCGATGTTCCACAGGAGTGGTCCGAGGACCGACCCCTGTGGAACACCGCATGTGACCCTCCTATTCGACCATCCATTTTGGGCCGGGTATATGATGGCCCGATCCTGGAAGTAGTCCGCCACCACATACTGCAGGTACTCGGGCACGCCGTGGTACTTCAGCGCTGCCTTGACTGTCTCGAAGGGCAGGGTGTTGAAAGCATTCGCTATGTCTAGCGACACTGCTAACATCACTCCGCCCTGCGAGACAGCCTCCTCGGCGAGGACCCTCAACCGCGCAATTGCATCTATTGTCGACCTTTCCCGCCGGAAGCCGTACTGGCAGTCGTGCAGGTCGGGTCCTACCTCCTCGAGATGCTTGACGAGACGGGCAGCAACTACCCGCTCAAAAAGCTTGCCCATCTCGTCAAGCAAGACGATGGGGCGGTAGGCCGACGGCGATTCCGCTGGGCGCCCGTCCTTCTGAAGAAGGACGAGCTTGCCCGTCTTCCAGCTCCGCGGGAACTGACCTCGGTCGAGGCATGCGCTGAAGAGGGCCCTCACCCTCTCCTCCAGCTCTTCTGATTGGAGCGCGAGCACCACGAGACGCCCAGGCACACCATCAGGTCCAGGGGCGCCATTCTTTGCCTTAAGCCTTAGGATGGCGGCCCCAAGCTCCGCCTCCGTCACAGGAGGCACATCACCGTCATGTCTTGATGGGTTCCCACCCATCGCCGGTGGACGCCATATACCCTTTTCGGGGAACAAGCTGGACAGGATCCGCTCTAGGAGGAGAGGCTCGAGACTGCTGGTCAGCGGAGGGGCCCAAGGCCGGAGTTTTGCCCTTACAGTTTTGTAAGGGCGCCCCCATGGGTGTTGGTCCAGCATCTCCAGCCACTCCTTCCACGCCGCCTCCTTCGCCCGTACGATATCCGCCTGAAGTTGGTGGCATTTGGTGCGGTAGGTGGCATATAGCGCCTCTTCCCTAGCTGGGTCTCGCACCCTTCTCCGCCTGCTCCTGGTGTACTGACGGCGCGCCGCTGTGCACTCGCTCCGTGCAACGCGGATCTCCTCGCTCCACCAGTACACGCGACGACGGGGCGGGATTGGCTTCGCTCGAGGCATTGCGGCGTCACAGATTCGGTGCAGGGCAGCAATCTGATGGTCGGTCTCTACATCAGTGTCGTCAATGGGCCCAGCCCTGACCTGCCAGGACTCCACAAGGGCTGCCTCTTGGGCCATCTCCCTGTCGAATTTGGCCAACCGCCACCGCGGCCTTTCCCCAGCAGGGGGTCGACTCGCGCTCCTCTGGGTGAGAGGGGACGTGGAGACCTCGAATCGGATGTAGCGATGGTCCGAGAGCGTCTCCACGTCTGTCCTCACTTCCCAGCCTGAGACACGTCGTGCGAGAGCGGGGCTGGCCATTGTTATGTCCACAATTGACCCTCCACGCTGTCGCACGCACGTGTCTGTTGACCCCCTATTGAGGATTTGTAACCCCACTTCGACCGCCCATTCTTCCAGTGCCTGCCCCCGCGCGTCAGTCGCTGGAGATCCCCACGCTATAGACTTTGCGTTGAAGTCTCCAGCGACCAGCAGCTGCCCAGGGCGATTTTCGCCAAACAGGGAACCCACCTCATCAAGAAAAGTCTCGAACTCGGCAAGGCTCCTGTTAGGCGAGAAATATGCCCCAACCACCATCGTGTCCCCTAGATGTGTTGACACGAAGCCGCGGCCTTTGGTAACGTTTTGGTGAGGCGCGGATCCCGCTTGCGGCTGAGTGACCACTGCCACCAGTCCCTCTCTATCTCCAACCCAGTTATCCCTGGAGGGGACGGAGTACGGCTCGGCCACAACTGCGACCTGTATCAACCACTCCGCCATGCTCTGGAGCAAGAGGTCTTGCGCTCTGGCAGAGTGGTTGATATTCGCCTGTAAATATCGGGAGGTCATGTCTAATCAGTGGCCCTCTGATCCTGCTCAGCCCTGGGCTCGGGCCTTTGCGGCCCGCTAGACTCTGAAGGGGTTTTTGCTCGGTTGGCAGCAGTTTTCTTACGTTTGGGTGGGTTGCAAGAGATGCTTCCCACCCTGTGGCCCGCGGGGACGCCCGCCTCCGCGCACAGCACGCAGTGTACGGCGGCGTTACAGTCGCGGGCGGTGTGGCCCGACCCACTGCACCGGTAGCACATGAGGCTGCGGTCCACCTCGGACTTGCACGCAGCTCGTACATGCCCCGCTTCCATGCATCGGAAGCATCTCATGGGCCGGGAATCGAGCAGCTTGACCTGCGCCGACACCCATCCCACGCGGAGACGTCCGGCCTGAGTCACCTTTTTCGCTGCCGCGATAGGGCACCGCAGCCACACAGTGCCCAGTCCTGATGGGCCGATCGTGACTTCTCCGGCCTTGATGTCGTCTTCCGCGCAGCCGCCTTCTCTTGCAACCGCCGCGACCACCTCCGGAGATAGAACGGAATCGTCGAGGCCCGAGATGCGCATCTCCGCACATTTAGTGGGTCTCGAGATCCTGACTACGGCTGGGTCCATCACCTCCCTGAGTTTGGTAGCGAGGGCGTCGGCCTTTTCGCCACTTTCACCGCCGGGAATCTCGAATATGCGGGCATTCGTGGCAGTCCTTCGGATCCGAACGCCCGAGATCCCTAGCGAGTCGAGGTCCACCCGCTTTTTGGCCTCGCCGATGATGGCCGCGTACCTGTCTCTATCGCTAGTAGTGTCCGTCATTGACTCCAGTAGCGTAAACACCACTGCTGATGACCGAGGTAGGCGCAGCCTCCGGGCCTTCTTGTTTGGGGCTGCCTGGTTTGTAGGGCCAGCCTCCTTCTTCTTCTTCTTGGATTTGCCCTTCACCACGGTCCAGGGCTCGCTTGGCGTAGCAGGCGCGGGAGCAGGCGCAGTTGTTGCGGGGCCTGATTCTCCTGGGGCAGGGATTTTCCTGGGGGAATCTCCTTTTCTGCCTTGCTTCTTCCCTCGCTTTACGGCACTCGAGTAGGACGCTCTTTGAGAAGCGATGGGAAGGGCGTGGTCTCTTGAAGGAGCGCTTGCGAGGGCAGGGCCAGATCCTAGCTCTGTCCCCCCACTTTCACTTCGGGTAGCCCGGGGAGGCCGCACCCTCTTCTCCGGGAGGAGTCTGTCGCTGATTTCAGCCATGCGGGCGTCCAAATACGTCCCGACCTGGGCCATGACTACACGACAGATCTCCTCGGTTATAGGGATAGAAGCGGTGCCTTTGGCGCGACCGTCTATACGTCCCCTGGGGGAGGGCAGCGCGGGGGGCTGCACCTCCTCGTTGCGTCCGGGTGGTGAGGATGCAGGTCTACCCTGCTTCCGCATCCCCTCCAGTTGATGCTTGATATCGGCCATCTCCTTGCGTAGGCTGGCCATTTCTTTTCTCAGCCGGTCATTGTCGGCTTGCAGCCGCGCCGTTTCCTCGGAAACGGTGCGTTTGCTGAGTACAGCAAACGCATCCGATATGGCGGACGCGGCGTCTTTTAGGCACCGGATGTACCCGCCCTTCAAGTTTTTTGAGGTGGTCGCCACTTTTTGAATGACAGCCACACTGTCTGCCACCTGCTCCCCAAGTTCTTTTGTGGCCTCGAGATGCGGCCCAGGCGGAGAGGGAGTGCGCTTAGAGAACCCTTGTCGGGTTCTGATGTGCATCTCCTCTAGCTCTCTCTCCGCCTCGAGGCGGATCTCCTCATGCAAGGCGCGATTGTACGCCTCCTTTGCCTTGGCCAGGCCCACATATTTCCCCGTGGTAGGGGGCCGGCCTCTTCCTCTTCCTTTTGAGGTCTGCGACGAGCCCTCACTTGCGGTGGACGGACAGGACTCGTTCCCGCTAGATCCCGACTGGGAACTGGAGTGGCGCGGCCTCTTACGGCTGTTCCGCCACATCCGACCGCTCGTTGTTGGGCAATCCATATCAGGTGGACCCAGCTCCTTTTCTGTGTTGGTCGGGCAGGCCTCTACTCTTTCTGCCTCGTGCTCAACTGCCTCCTCCGCATCCGATTGAAGCCTTGGGGAGTTCGGTGATTTACACCCTCCCGCTGCGCCTACGGGCTTAAAAGGTGTCTGCGTCCTTGGGCGAGCCTTTCCTTTCCCTTTTTGTCCAAATTTTGGCGGTGGCAGGTCCGTACTCTGGCGACTTGGGGAGGTCGCTGGTGATGAGTAGGAGGACCGCACAGTATACATACTGTCGTCCGTATCCTGTGCGGAATCCCCACGTACTAGGATCCGCTCGTCCAGCCGGGTGAGGAGAACCTGCGCGACCCGCTCAAATTTGGCCTCGCGCCCACCCTCTCGCACCACGATCGGTGCACGCAGCTCCTCTCTTTGGGCGGAGTCCTTAGAGGTGGTGCCCTCGTCTCTCACTCCTATCTCGCGGGCTTCTCCCCCCTCCTCCGTCGTCTTACGACGCGTGAAGCGGCCGTGGCGGTCGCGTGTAGGGACGCTGGCCGCTTCCTTAGCCGGGATTTGAATTGCGGCTGAGTTCAAGTCAATTCGTGGACTTGGGTAGTCGGCGTAGAAATTTTCGCCATCTCCTCGTACAGGTGACCGCGCCAACGATGTGCGGGGCCGGAAGATTTCCTTCTCGGCCTCTGTGCCGTCGACGGTCGCCGCCTCACTTAAAGCTAAACTTATATCTAAGCCTATTCCTACTGTTTTTGGGTTTGACATATTGGTTTTGGACCCACACTGGTGGAGCGCTTACCGCCCACAAACGCTTACGGAGGCGTGCCCGAACACCCGACACGCCGTCCAACTCGGGGACCCCTCTCCTTCAGACGACAGACGCCCCCGTGACTGCCGTCCGGAGGTCCTCGTTAAGGAGGCAAGCGCCGCTCGTGCGCGACTCGCCTGCGCCCCACTCTTTTCCGGCGCATTGGGTGCGACGTCCCATCGTCCTCCCTTGCCCGCTCTGCCGCTTCCTTCTGGGACATTACTGCCTCGCAGAAGGAAGCTACTGCCCTCCAGGCACTCTCCCTGCCAACCATCGCTTCAATGACCCTGGACAAGGATAGGTCATTACCTATTACCGCGAATAACCGAGCACGGTGCTCGTCCCACCCGGAGCACTCCTGAAGCGTGTGCTGCGCAGTATCTTCGTCACTACCGCAATGGTGACACCTCCGTGTAGGCTCTCTGCCTGCCACATTGCACAGATACCGACCAAAACAACCATGCCCGGTGAGCACCTGTGCAAGGTGAAAGGTGAGAACCCCTCGTTCCCTGTCAACCCACTGTTCAAACACTGGTAGGACCGCCTCGATGGTGTAATGGCCAGCACTTGGCTCCGCTAACCTCTCCTCCCACTTGCGGAGGAGGACAGTGCGCGAATCAAACCTCCAGCGTCTGATTTCCTCTGGAAGAGGCTGCTCTCCCCCAAACTTACACTGAGCACAGCGACGGTAAACGTCTGCCAGCACTGCGGCATCTAGGTCCCAGGGTGGGGTCCCCGCCAAAAGACAAGCAGCCTCAAAGGAAACAGTGCGGTACGCCCTGACCACCCTCTGCGCAATGACGCGCTGAGGCCGCTGCAGCAAGCTCCTCACGTTTTGTGCTGCCAGCGCATCCACCCAAATTGGTGCTCCATATAGCGCCATTGACCGTACTACCGATGTGTAGAGCCTTCGGCATAGCACGTTCGGGCCACCCACGTTGGGAAGCAATCGCCCCAAGGCACCAGCAACTCGAATGAGTTTCGGAGCAAGCCGCTGGAAGTGCTCATGAAAGTTCCATCGGCTATCGAGGACAAGTCCTAAGTACTTCATTGTCGACCCGATTCCGATGGAAACTTCTCCCACCATCAAATGAGCCCCAGCAGGAGGCCGGTTCCGAGGTCCGTGAAAACACAAGGCTTCCGTTTTCTCCAGGGCTACCTCCAAACCCAACCTCCTAATCCTGCTCACCACATGGGTCACAGCTGCCGTGGCTAGCGCAACTGCCTGCGGATAGTTACCAGCGCGTGCTGTAACAAGGGTGTCATCCGCGTAACACACCACTTCCACTCCCCGCAATAGTGCCCCTCGCAGCACCCAATCGTATCCGATGTTCCACAGGAGTGGGCCTAGAACCGACCCCTGTGGAACACCGCATGACACCTCTCTCTGACCCCAGCCTGACCCGGTAGGGTACCTGATAACTCGCCGGGACAAGTACGCCTCAACAATCCGCCGCAGATACCCCGGGAAGCCATGGTATCTTAGGGCCTCTTTAATAGTTCCCCAAGGTAACGTGTTGAAGGCATTTGATATGTCCAAAGACACCGCCAACACCACGTCACCTTGGGAGACAGCCCGCTCTGCCAGGTCCTTCACCCGAGCAATCGCGTCAATTGTTGACTTGCCCCGACGAAAGCCAAACTGATTTGAGCTGAGGTCAGGCCCTATACTCTCAATGTGACGCTGTAGGCGAACTGCTATGACACGCTCGAAAAGCTTGCTCACTTCGCTTAAAAGCACAATCGGCCTATACGCAGACGGCGAGTCAGCCGGGCGTCCAGCCTTTTTGAGCAAGACCAATTTTCCCTCTTTCCATTGGCATGGAAAAATGCTCCCTCTTAGGCACGCAGTAAAAAGTGCTCTTACTCTTTCCTCCAATGGTCCACCCAAAGTCAATACCCAGGCACGTCCAGGGACACCGTCAAGTCCCGGAGCAGTGTTTTTAGCTCTCAGCCGCAACACTGCCGCCCCAAGCTCACCGTCAGAAACCTCCGGCACAGTGTCAGCATCAGAAAATTCGACACTGGAAACCGACGCCATTATAGGAGGATCATGCATGGGGCCGGCAGGAAATAGAGTTTCCACGACACGGCTCAGCAACTGGGGTTCAAGGGTTTGAGTGATCGGGGGAGCCCAAGGCCGAAGTTTTTGCCGTACTGCCTTGTACGGGCGTCCCCACGGATCATTATCCAACCCCTCTAGCATAACCCGATGTGCGTCCTCCTTTGCTCTGAATATCGCTACACGCAACAATCGCTGGCGTTCCAAGTAACTCGCATGTAGACTGGCCTCGTCCGGGTGTGGCTGTCCCACGTCACTCAAGCGTCTCAACCTACGGCACCTAGTGTATAGACGTCTCGCCGTAACACACGCCCTACGCAACTCCGAAATCTGTGGATTCCACCAGTACACCTGCTGGCGGGGAGGGTGCGACTTAACCCGTGGCATAGATGCATCACAAATGCGTGTCATTGCACCACTGAGCCAATTTGCCTCCTCTTCTACGTCTACTTGTTCCTGAGGCACCGGTGACCACGACTGGACAATGGCGGCCTCCTCCAGCAGATCTTTGTCCAAACACTTTAATGACCACCGTGGAACCTTGCTGGACTGAGAAAGGTCTTGACATCCAGATGTATCAACTGGTGGCGTAGGCAACATTGCAACACAAAAAAGAATGTATCTGTGATCAGACAGCGTCTCTACGTCCTCCCTAACCACCCAGTTCCGCACTCGATGTACCAGGGCAGCATCAGCAAAAGTCACATCTACAATTGACCCGCCTTGCTGACGCACACACGTGTCAACCGATCCCTGATTGAGAACGAGTAGCCCCGCAGCTACAGCCCACTCCAATAGGACATGTCCACGGGCATCATCTGCTGGAGACCCCCACGCCAGCGACTTGGCATTGAAATCTCCAGCGACAAGTACACAAGGGTGAGCTGTACCAATCACCGCTCGTACCTCAATTAGGAACTGCTCAAATTCAGCCATAGTTCTATTAGGTGAGAAGTACACGCCAACTATTACAATCTGTTCCACCCGGACAGCTACATACCCGTGACCAGATGTAACTGCGCTGAAGGACGGAAAACCATCAATTGGCCGACATATCATGCATACGGTTCCGTCTTTGTCACCGACCCAGTCGTCCCTCCCAGGCACAGAATATGGCTCGGCAACAATTGCCACCTGTATTGACCACTGCGCCATACTTTGGATCAAAAGATCTTGAGCACTGGCGCAGTGGTTCAAGTTGGCTTGTATAAAATTTAAGTCCATTATTCCGTGGCCATATCCTCCACCTGGGTCTGGGAACTGGTACCCGAGACGGCACTTTGCGAGGGGGTCCCAGGGACCTGGCTCGCCTTCCTCGAGCTACCACCTACTTGGGGGCCGCCGCAGAGTTTGCTGCCCAGCCTGTGGTCCGCAAGTCTGCCAGCCGCAGCACACAGAGCGCAACGGGGGTCACCGACACACTGCGCGGCTTTGTGACCAGGCTGCGCACAGCGGAAACATAAGCCACTACGGTCCTCTACTGAAGTGCACTGCTCCTTTACATGCCCCACTTGCAGACACTTATAACAGCGAATGGGCCGAGCCTCCAGCAATCTGACCTGCGCCGAGACAAATCCGACCAACAGCCTACCGCTTTCAGTCACCCTCTGAGCTGCCAGTACCGGACAGCTTAACCAAACCGACCCGAGGCCAGAGAAGTCCGCCCTTACCATGCCCACCTTAATGGAAGCCGGCGAACACTGCCCTACTCTGGACACAGCTTGCACCACATCATCTGCCGTTGCAGAGTCATCCAAACCAGTGACTCGCAATTCCGCGCATTTCACTGGTCTGGATATCTGCACCATGTCATCACTGAAGCACTCCTTTAGCTTTTGTGCTACCGCATCAGCTTTATCCCCACTCATCACCCCAGGCACCTCCAGCAATCGAGCACCATTGGCGGCACGGCGAACCCGCAAACCACCCTCAATATTAAGGGCAGCAATATCCAGCGTGCTTCTGGCTTCAGTCATAATTTTGGCGTAAGTGACCCCTCTCTCTACTGCAGCCGGCTGCAATTTCAAAACCACTGCAGAGGAACGCGGAGGTTGAAGCTTGCGAGGCTTCACCTGTGCAGGTGGCTGCAAGTTTGCATTGCTTTTAGCAACAGCCGCCTTTCTCTTAGCCTTATTACGTACCACCGTAGTCCAACCGCGTTCTTCGGGAGCTGAAGGAGCCAAGACTGGGGGACTCACTACCACAGTGGTAGCCGCTGCAGGCTGAGGTCTGCGACCTGCAGCCTTTTTCCGCTTCTTGGCATTCTTCCTTTGCCTCGCTTTACCAGCTACAACTCTTGGAGGCGCTGCCTTAAGTGCCTTCAATACCGAAGCCCCCGAAGCGACTTCAGCCGCAGCATTCACCCTGTCGGAAGCCAGAGGGGGACGTGAAGTCCCACCCGACAGAGCAGCTAGCCTCGCATCAAGCCTTGAGTTGACAATAATACCCATCTGTACAATCATGTCCGTTTTGAACTGCTCCATGTAAGAGAGCACCGCCTCAGGCATTGCAGGACTGACACCACTCGTTACCTCTTTCGGAGGAGCACGAGACCGCTGAGTCTGCACCTCACATCGCAGTTGTTCAAATTCCTTACGGATCTCAGCCAACTCTGCTCGCAAACGATTATTATCGGCCTGCAGTCTCAACGACTCCTCCGAATGCGACCTTTGGGACAGTTCAACGACCGCCACCCGAATCGCCTCAGCAGCCTCTTTTAAATCTCGGACAAAAGTCCCCTTGAGATTTTTGGACCTTGCCGCAATCGATGTAATCAGCTCTATATTGGCCAAAGCTGTACCACACAAATCAGAGGCCAAGACCTCCCCACTTTCCGTTACTTGCGAAGACGGGTTAATCCTGGCAGCCCGCAACCTACTACTAACTTCAGCAATCTCCTTTTCATCTGCCAGCCTTAATTCCTCCTGCGTGGCCGCATTCAAAGCAGCCTTGGCCTTTGCCAAGCCAACGTACTGGCCCGTAGTTGGTGGACGACCCCTTCCCCGTACAGAGATACCAGCAATGATTTGGGGCTCCTCCCCTTCCTCTCCAGAAACCTGGGACTCGCTGCCACCCACTCTTCGCCGTTTTGTGCCCCCTTTAGTTTTCCTCACCATGACAGGACGAGAATTACCCACTATTGGAACAACACCACTATTCATCTCCCCGGTGTCGTCAGCCATCTCCACAGCACGACTGTCTCCATCGTCAACCACAATTGGGCCATCCTGCCGCTGCATTGCGACCACAGGCTGAGACTGCGTTGATACCGCCCCCGGCGCACTCTCCGCACACACATCGTCATCATCCGCCCTAACATTACTTACAACTAAACCTAAATCTACACTTAAATCTAAGGGTTTTGAATTGGACATTTGACTTTAATCCCACGAGTATGGGGGAAAAACAGTCGACCTAGGCAGTGCCCCCTGTACCTAGGCAACCCTAAATACATCAGTGGGCTCGGGCGGGCCCCACTGGAACCTTACCTAGTGCGGGCCGGCCAATTAAGGCAAGCCCTCCGGTCCGCAATGTCCGCACGTAACCCCATAAACGCCACCGATGGGGATCGTTGCACGGACAAAGCGGTTTCCGGGATTCAAGGCAAGCTGGCGTAGGCTCCCCTTTTGGCAGTTTGCTTTTCAGCAAAACTACCCTACGGACCCATCCACGGGTCGCCACTACACGTCCCATCTGCAGAATCCTCTGCTAACCAGAAGACTGCAGAGAGACCTCCCAGGTAGCGTAAGCGCCCCATACGCCCCACTCCCCACCCCCCCAGGGTCATTTAGCCACCGGTAAGTAATCGTCCTCCTCAACCAAGATTACTTACCGTTGTTACCAGGCAGCACCAGACTCAAGCCCTATTCGCCCCCCTAGATTCAAGAATCCCAGGGGATTAATAGAGCCCAAGCACACGAGGAGGTAGACCCATGCCGCCCAACCTAACCTAACCTAACCTAACCTAACCTAACCTCACCTAACCTTTTTTTTTTTTTTTTTTTTTTTTTTTTTTTTTTTTTTTTTTTTTTTTTTTTTTTTTACGAGGGGAAAATGCGTTACGCATCCCGTCCTTAAGGTGGTAGTAAAGGACGGGTATGTGGGACTCCTGGTCTCCAGTCTACCCACTAAAACCCCTCGGTGTGCCCTCGCTCCGCCTGGAGTGGGGCTAGGGGAACGCGTGGCGCCTACCCCGGCTCCCACATATGGCGTTGTGCCCTTTCGGGCCCGGCTCTGCGGGCTTCTGAGCCCACCCCCTCATCATGAGGCGACCTCACCTAAGGCCGCCTTTCCACCTCGGGACGTTACTCGTCGGGCAGCCAATCTCCCAATCAGCTGCCCGAGGTCCCGGTTAGGGCGGTATAAGGCGGTCGTAGGCGGCCCGCCTTCGCCCTGGTCTTCTTCGGCGGATAGGTGGTGCGAGGGGGTCGTTCTCTCGCTCTCTCTCCGCCGCCTCCTTCTGGGACATGACGGCGTTGCAAAATGCAACGACCGCCTCCCACGCGGCCCTGCTTCGTGCCATCGCGCCAGCTATGGCCGGCAGCGACAAGTCCGCCCCGATGGCCGCGATAAATACGCGTCGCGGTGCTTCCCACGTGGGGCACACGGCACGGGTGTGCTGCGCCGTGTCCTCGTCTCCGCCTGTGCAGTGTTTGCACACTGTGCTGTCCTCGCGGCGGGCCACCTGACACAGGTATTTGCCGAAGCATCCGTGCCCGGTGAGTACCTGTGTCAGGTGGAACGTCATCTCGCCAAAGTCGCGGCCAATCCAGTCCCTAAGGACCGGCCGTACGGCGCCCACCACCTCCCGGCTTGCGCTTGGGGCCTGCAGTCGTTCGTCCCACTTTCGGAGGAGATCATCCTTGGCTTCGTCCCTCCAGAGCTTGATCTCCTCCGGATGTGGTCGATTGCCCTCCGCTCGCACTGCTGCTACCCGCCAGTATACCGCCGCAAGGACCCCGGCTTCGAGGTCCCACGGCGGGCTACTGGCAAGTAGGGTTGCCGCCTCGAATGAGACCGTTCTGAACGCTCTGATTGCCCTGGTGGCTATCACTCGTTGGGGTCTACGCAACAGGGCTACGTTACGAGCGTTCAGGGCCTCTGCCCATATTGGAGCCCCGTACAGCGCCATCGAGCGCACTACTCCCTGGTATAGGCGGCGGCATGCGCTGCCCGGCCCTCCAATATTCGGAAGCAGCCCCCCAAGTGCTCCGGCTGCAGCCACCAGCTTTGGCGCTTTGCGGGCAAAGTGCTCTGTGAACCTCCATCGGCCATCAAGGACAATACCTAGGTATCGCAGCGTCGACTCAATGGCGATGGAGGTCCCACCCACAATGATGGCTAGACCTGGAGGCGGCGCGTTTCGAGGCCCATGGAAAAAGAGGGCCTCGGACTTGCTTAGGGCCACCTCGAGACCCAGTGCCCTGATGCGGCTCACCACATGGGCAACCCCCGCTGTGCCAAGAAGGACGGCTTGTCGGTGGGTGCTCCCGCTGGCGGTGACGAGAGTGTCGTCGGCGTAACAGAGTACGTTGACGCCCCGCAGGTTGGTACCGCGGAGCACCCAGTCGTATCCGATGTTCCACAGGAGTGGTCCGAGGACCGACCCCTGTGGAACACCGCATGTGACCCTCCTATTCGACCATCCGTTTTGGGCCGGGTATATGATGGCCCGATCCCGGAAGTAGTCCGCCACCACATACTGCAGGTACTCGGGCACGCCGTGGTACTTCAGCGCTGCCTTGACTGTCTCGAAGGGCAGGGTGTTGAAAGCATTCGCTATGTCTAGCGACACTGCTAACATCACTCCGCCCTGCGAGACAGCCTCCTCGGCGAGGACCCTCAACCGCGCAATTGCATCTATTGTCGACCTTTCCCGCCGGAAGCCGTACTGGCAGTCGTGCAGGTCGGGTCCTACCTCCTCGAGATGCTTGACGAGACGGGCAGCAACCACCCGCTCGAAAAGCTTGCCCATCTCGTCAAGCAAGACGATGGGGCGGTAGGCCGACGGCGATTCCGCTGGGCGCCCGTCCTTCTGAAGAAGGACGAGCTTGCCCGTCTTCCAGCTCCGCGGGAACTGACCTCGGTCGAGGCATGCGCTGAAGAGGGCCCTCACCCTCTCCTCCAGCTCTTCTGATTGGAGCGCGAGCACCACGACACGCCCAGGCACACCATCAGGTCCAGGGGCGCCATTCTTTGCCTTAAGCCTTAGGATGGCGGCCCCAAGCTCCGCCTCCGTCACAGGAGGCACATCACCGTCATGTCTTGATGGGTCCCCACCCATCGCCGGTGGACGCCATACACCCCTTTCGGGGAACAAGCTGGACAGGATCCGCTCTAGAAGGAGAGGCTCGAGACTGCTGGTCAGCGGAGGGGCCCAAGGCCGGAGTTTTGCCCTTACAGTTTTGTAAGGGCGCCCCCATGGGTGTTGGTCCAGCATCTCCAGCCACTCCTTCCACGCCGCCTCCTTCGCCCGTGCGATGTCCGCCTGAAGTTGGTGGCATTTGGTGCGGTAAGTGGCATATAGCGCCTCTTCCCTAGCTGGGTCTCGTACCCTTCTCCGCCTGCTCCTGGTGTACTGGCGGCGCGCCGCTGTGCACTCGCTCCGTGCGACGCGGATCTCCTCGCTCCACCAGTACACGCGACGACGGGGCGGGATTGGCTTCGCTCGAGGCATTGCGGCGTCACAGATTCGGTGCAGGGCAGCAATCTGATGGTCGGTCTCTACATCAGTATCGTCAATGGGCCCAGCCCTGACCTGCCAGGACTCCACAAGGGCTGCCTCTTGGGCCATCTCCCTGTCGAATTTGGCCAACCGCCACCGCGGCCTTTCCCCAGCAGGGGGTCGACTCGCGCTCCTCTGGGTGAGAGGGAACGTGGAGACCTCGAATCGGATGTAGCGATGGTCCGAGAGCGTCTCGACGTCCGTCCTCACTTTCCAGCCAGAAACACGTCGTGCGAGAGCGGGGCTGGCCATTGTTATATCCACAATTGACCCTCCCCGCTGTCGCACGCATGTGTCTATTGTCCCCCTGTTGAGGATCAGCAGCCCCACTTCCACCGCCCATTCCTCCAGAGCCTGCCCCCGCGCATCGGTCGCTGGAGATCCCCACGCTATAGACTTTGCGTTGAAGTCTCCAGCGACCAGCAGCTGCCTAGGGCGATTCTCGCCAAACAGGGAACCCACCTCATCAAGAAAAGTCTCGAACTCAGCTAGGCTCCTGTTAGGCGAGAAATACGCCCCAACCACCATTGTGTCATCCAGGTATGTCGACACAAAACCGCGGCCTTTGGTGATGTTTTGGTGCGGCGCGGATCCCGCATGCGGCTGTGCGACGACTGCCACTAATCCGTCTCTGTCCCCAACCCAGTTATCCCTGGAGGGAACCGAGTACGGCTCAGCCACAATTGCAACCCGTATCAGCCATTCCGCCATGCTCTGGAGCAGGAGGTCCTGGGCTCTGGCGGAGTGGTTGATGTTCGCCTGTAAGTATCGGATGGTGGCCATTCCTATTCAGTGGCCATCCGATCCTCCTCGGCCCCGGGCTCAGGCATTTGTGGGCGACTAGGCTGCGTGGAGGTTCTGGCTCTGTCAGCAGCTGGTTTCTTTCTTTTGGGTGGGTTGCATGACATGCTTCCCACCCTGTGGCCCGCGGGGACGCCCGCCTCCGCGCACAGCGCGCAGTATGCGTCGGCGTTGCAGTCGCGAGCGGTGTGGCCCGGCCCACTGCACCGGTAGCACAGGGCGCTGCGGTCCACCTCCGACTTGCACATGGCGCGCACATGACCCACCTCCATGCACCGAAAGCATCGCATCGGACGGGTCTCGAGCAACTTCACTTGGGCCGACACCCACCCCACGCGGAGACGTCCGGCCTGCGCTACCTTCCTTGCAGCTGCGATAGGGCACCGCAGCCACAACGTGCCCAGTCCTGAAGGGCCCAGCATCACTTCGCCAGCCTTTATGTCATCCGACGCACAGCCGCCCTCTCGCGCTACAGCCGCGACCACCTCCGGAGTTAACACGGAGTCGTCCAGGCCCGAAATGCGCATCTCCGCACATTTGGTGGGCCTGGAGATTCGCACCACGGTAGGATCCATTATCTCCCTTAGTTTGTTAGCGAGGGCGTCGGCCTTTTCGCCGCTCTCGCCGCCGGGAATTTCGAATATGCGGGCATTCGTCGCGGTCCTTCGGACCCGAACACCCGAGATCCCCAGCTCGTCGAGGTCTATTTGCCTTTTGGCCTCTCCAATGATGGCTGCGTACCTTTCCCTCTCGCTAGTATCGGCATTGGGCTCTAGTAGCGTGAAAACTACTGCCGTTGACTGGGGTAGGCGCAGCTTTCGTGCCTTTTTTCCTTGGGCTGCCAGATTGGTAGGGCCGGCCTCCTTCTTCTTTTTCTTTGTTTTGCCCACCTTGGTCCAGGGCTCCCTCGGCGTAGCAGGCGTAGACGCAGGCGCAGTTATTTCGGGGCCCGTTTTCCCCGGGGCAGGGATGTTCCCGGAGAAACCTCCCTTTCGGCTTTGTTTTTTGTGTCGCTTTACGGCACCAGAGTAGGATGGCCCGCTATCAGATGCGCTGGGCAGGGCCCGGTCTCCCGGAGGAGCAAGTGCGGGGGCCAAGCCAGCCTCCAACTCTGTTCCCTCACCACTTTGGTTCCGGGTAACCGGCAGGGGCCGCACCCTCTTCTCCGGGAGAAGTCTGTCGGTGATTTTGGCCATGTGGGCGTCCAGATAGGTCCCGACCTGGGCCATGACCACTCGACAGATCTCCGTTATTGTGATAGAAGGGGTGGCCTGTTCCCTGGGGTTGGGCAGCGCAGGGGGCTGCACTTCTTCGTTGCTTCTGGGTGGCGAGGATGCAGGTCCACCCTGCTTCCGCATCCCCTCCATTTGAGTCTTTATTTCTGCCATCTCCTTCCGTAAACTTGCCATTTCTTTCCTAAGCCTGTCGTTATCGGCTTGCAGCCGCGCCGTTTCCTCGGAAACAGTGCGTTTGCTAAGTACAGCAAACGCATCCGATATAGCGGACGCGGCGTCTTTTAGGCACCGGATGTACCCGCCCTTCAAGTTTTTTGAGGTGGCCGCCACCTTATGAATGACAGCCACACTGTCTGCCACCTGCTGCCCAAGTTCTTTTGTGGCCTCGAGATGCGGCCCAGGCGGAGAGGGAGTGCGCTTCGAGAACCCTTGTCGGGTCCTGATGTGCATCTCCTCTAACTCTCTCTCCGCCTCGAGGCGGATCTCCTCATGCAAGGCGCGATTGTACGCCTCCTTTGCCTTGGCCAGGCCCACATATTTCCCCGTGGTAGGAGGCCGGCCTCTTCCTCGTCCTTTTGAGGCCTGCGACGAGCCCTCACTTGCGGTGGACGGACAGGACTCGTCCCCGCTAGATCCCGACTGGGAGCTGGAGTGGCGCGGCCTCTTACGGCTGTTCCGCCACATCCGACCGGTCGTTGTTCGGCAATCCGTATCATGTGGACCCAGCTCCTTTCCCGTGTTGGTCGGGCAGGCCTCTGCTCTTTCTGCCTCGTGCTCAAGTGCCTCCTCCGGATCCGATTGTGCCATTGAGGAGTTCGGTGATTTACACCCTCCCGCTGCGCCTTTGGACTTAAAAGGTGTCTGCGTCCTTGGGCGAGCTTTTCCTTTTCCTTTCGGTCCAGATTTTGGCGGTGGCAGGTCCGTATTCTGGCGACTTGGGGAGGTCGCTGGGGATGAGTAGGAGGACCGCACAGTATACATACTGTCGTCCGTATCCTGTGTGGAATCCCCACGTACTAGAATCCGCTCATCCAGCCGGGTGAGGAGAACCTGCGCGACCCGCTCAAATTTGGCCTCGCGCCCACCCTCTCGCATCACGATCGGTGCGCGCAGCTCCTCTCTTTGGGCGGAGTCCTTGGAATTGGTCTCGCCTCTCACTCCTATCTCGCGGGCTTCTCCCCCCTCCTCTGTCGTCTTACGACGCGTGAAGCGGCCGTGGCAGTCCCGCGTTAGGACGCAGGCCACTTTCTTCACAGGAATCTGAATCGCGTCGGAGCTTAGGTCAATACGAGGACTTGGGTAGTCCACGTAATAGTCCACGCCGTCCCCTTGCACTGGTGACCTCGCCAGGGATGAGCGAGGGTGAAAGATCTCTTTCTCGGTCTCTCTGCTGTCAGGAGTCACCGCGTCACTTAATTCTACACTTAATCCTAAACTTAAGTCTACGGTTTTCAGGTTCGACATTTTTTTATCCCACGAGTATGGGGGAAAAAACGGTCCACCCAGGCAGTGCCCCCTGTACCTGGGTAACCCTACATACACCGTGGGGGCGGGCGGTCCCACGGGATAAAACCTAAAACTAGTGCGGGCCGGCCAATTAAGGCAAGCCCTCCGGTCCGCTGTGCCACCCGTACCCCATTAACGCCTGTACTGGGGGTCGTTGGGACAACACAGCGGGTTCCGGGATTTGAGGAGAGCTGGCGTAGACTCCCCTATCGGTAGTTCCCAGTCCAGGAACTACCCTCGGTTACCCATTTACGGGCAAACCACTTCTCGGTTCCTCCTCTGCGCCCTCTGCTCAATCAGAGGGACGCGAGGAGAACCACCTCAGGCAGGCCTCTGCAGGCCCCGCCGGGGTGTGCCGCTCTTGGTCTGGTCCCTCCCCCCTCGCCTTTCCGGTATGGGTAGCCCTGACCGGTATAGCCTCGGGGATCACAGGGACACGCAAGCCCCCCCACCACGACAAGGTGGCAGCACGTCGGGGGGGTAACCTAACCTAACCTAACCTAACCTAACCTTTTTTTTTTTTTTTTTTTTTTTAAGAGGGGAAAATGCTTTACGCATACCACCAGAGTACGGGGACGGACTCTGGTGGTTATGTGGGACTCCCATGTCGGCTGATGAGACCTATATGGTGTACCCACTAAAAACCCCTCTATGTGCCGCCTCCTGTGCTGTAAGCGAGGTCACGGGGACGCCTGAGCACACTACCGTAACCTCGCCAGCGGCCGTCCGTACTTAGGACCCGTCTCTGGGAAGACTTTTTTTTCCCTTCCTCATCAAAGGGGTGTGCCGGAATACGGCACACCTGCCACTCGGGGACCTTTGTGCGGGCGACAGACGTCCCCGTGTCTATCGCCCACGGGTGCCCTTAAGGGGGAAGTCGGCGGTCGTAGGCAAGTCGCCGTCGCCCCACGCGTTTGCGACGTATTGGCTGAGAGGCCGGATCGTCCTCTCTCCCACGCTCCGCCGACTCCTTCTGCGCCATTACATCTTCGCTGAAGGAGACCGCCGCCTTCCACGACCTGTCGCTACCGACCATGGCTTTAACCAAGGCAGGCAGGGAGAGGTCATGCCCTACCCCGGCCACAAGTGCGGCCCGCTGCTCCACCCAAGCTGGGCACACTGCAAGCGTGTGCTGTGCCGTATCTTCGCTATTGCCGCACGCGTGACATTCTTCAGTGGGTTCCCGCCCCACCACTCTGCACAAGTATTTGCCGAAGCAACCATGCCCAGTCAGAAGCTGCGTAAGATGGAATGTTGGTGCTCCGTGTTTTTGTTCAACCCATTCTTTGAGGACGGGCTGAACAGCGGCCACCAGTTCCCGGCTCGCTCCCGGGACTTCGAGCCTCTCCGACCATCTCAGGAAGAGGTCATCTCGAGCCTCATCTCGCCACTGCCGGATTTCCCGTGGATGGGGCCAGTGTCGTTCCTCTTTTGCTGCCAGCACCCGCCAATACACCTCGGCGAGGGCCTCGGCCTCAAGGTCCCAAGGCGGGCTACCAGCAAGCAAGCAGGCGCCAACGTACGACACAGTGCGGTACGCTCGAGCCGACCTGAGCGCCATCGCCCGCTGCGGACGTCGCAGCAACGCGACATTACGGACGCTCAGACCACCCGCCCATATCGGCGCCCCATAGAGCGCCATGGAGCGCACCACACCGGTATAAAGACGACGGCATGCCCCTCCTGGTCCTCCTACGTTTGGCAGGATCCGTCCTAGCGCTCCGGCTGCAGCCACCAATTTTGGGGCCAAGCGCCGGAAGTGCTCTTCGAACTTCCATTTGCCGTCGAGGACGAGTCCAAGGTACTTCATCGTCGACCCGACGGCAATGGTAGTACCACCCACCGTTATGCTGGACCCAGGCGGTGGCGCATTCCGAGGGCCATGGAAGACTAGGACCTCGGACTTATGAAGGGCCACCTCCAGGCCCAACGCACGGATCCTGCGGACGACGTGCGCCACACCAGCTGTGGCAAGATAGGCCGCCTCTCTATGTGTGCTGCCTCGTGCAGACACTAGGGTATCGTCAGCGTAGCAGGTGACGCTGACTCCCCGCAGAGTGGTTCCACGTAGCACCCAGTCGTACCCGATGTTCCACAGGAGCGGCCCCAGTACCGAACCCTGTGGAACACCGCACGACATGGCCCTTCTGCGCCACCCGTCCTTGGTTGGGTAAGCAACTTCTCTCCCTGCGAAATAGTCCACAATTGTTCTTTGCAGGTATTCTGGCACGTTGTGGAACCGAAGCGCAGCCTTGATAGTCTCCCAGGGCAGAGTGTTAAAGGCGTTGCATATGTCCAAGGACACTGCCATTACTACTCCACCCTGGGAGATTTCCTCCGCTGCGAGATCTCTGACGCGAGCTATTGCGTCGAGGGTCGAGCGTCCGTGGCGAAATCCAAATTGCCAGTCACTCAGGTCTGGCTCCATGCACCTGACGAGACGCGCAGCAAGCACACGCTCAAACAGCTTGCACGTCTCGTCAAGCAGCACGATAGGGCGATAGGCAGACGGCTGGTCTTGTGGACGCCCCTCCTTCCGCAGGAGCACGAGTTTCCCCGTTTTCCACCTTTGAGGGAATCGACCCTGAGCAAGGCACGCGGAGTAAAGGGCTCTGACCCTATCGCCCATCTCGCTCAGCGCGATTGCTAAGGCGCTCCCTGGTATTCCGTCCAGTCCTGGGGCTGTCTTTTTTGATCGTAATTTTTGAACGGCCGCACCAAATTCCGCCTCAGTTACCGGGGGCGCCTCCACCTCAGCTCTCTCTGGTCTGGTGGTGGCTACCATCAGGGGCGGTACGAAACCTTCACGCTCAGGGAAAAGAGCTCCCACCACTTGCTCCAAGAGCTCTGGTTGGAGACTGCTTGTCAGCGGAGGAGTCCACGGTCGGAGTTTTTGCCTAACGACCCGATATGGTCTCCCCCACGGATCTCTGTTGAGAGTCGCCAGCCATTCCTCCCACGCCGCCTCTTTGGCCTGCGCGATGGCTGTCTGCAGTGTTTTGCAGGCTGTCCTGTAGGCGTCGTAGCGAGCGTTCTCTTCGGTTTGGTCGCGAACCCTTCGTCTCCTGTATCTGCTGTACTGGCGGCGAGCAGCGACGCAGTTGCTTCGCAATTCCCGTAGTTCAGGTCGCCACCAGTACACTTGGCGTCTTGGGGAGATTGGCTTTGCCCTCGGCATCGCCGCGTCGCACACTCGGGTGAGAGAGATGGTAAGCTGCTCGGCTTCTTGGTCGACCTGTTCCACTGCGCCCGAGCTAGACACCCAGGATTCAACTATGGCCGCCTCTTTGGCGACCTGGCTATCTAGCCGCCCTAACACCCAGCGCGGGCTGTCCCCTACCGACGATCGGTTGTCTCTCGGCATAGGAGGAGTGGGAGACGTGGAAACAGTGAACCGAATATATCGGTGATCTGACAAGGTTTCCACTTCTGGCTCTACTCTCCAATCCAGAACACGGCGGGCCAGGGCGCGGGATGCGAACGTTATGTCCACGATCGATTCGCCCTGCTGCCGCACGCACGTGCTCTCCGAACCCCGGTTGAGGATCGCCAGCTCTAAAGCCACTGCCCATTCCTCGAGCACCTCGCCCCGGGCATCGGTCGCGGGAGAGCCCCACGAAGTCGATTTGGCGTTGAAGTCTCCCGCGACCAAGACGCGAGTAGGATGCACCTGCGCCACTAGCGCTCCGACCTCTACGAGCATTTGCTCAAAGTCAGCAAGGGTACGATTGGGCGAAAAATATACCCCAACTATTGCCATGCCAGCCATGATGCCCAACACATAACCTTTCCCTTTTGTGACCCTCTCAAACGACAGGCAGCTAATCGTTGAGGTTACGATAATGGCTACATTGCTATCGTGGTCGGAGGCCCAATCACTCCGAGTTGGTATAAAATATGGCTCCGATACTACCGCCACTTGGACTTGCCACTCAGTCATGGACTGGATCAGAAGGTCCTGAGCCCGAGCGGAGTGGTTAATGTTCGCCTGGAGGATTTCTAAAGCCATTTTAGTGTGCGGTTTCCATGGGCTCCTCCTCTCTTTGCTGGGACGACCGACTGGGTATCGTGCCCTTCGCCACCATCTTTCGCGCTGATTTGGAATTTCTTGTGCTTCCCGGACACTGTTTGCTACCAATAGCATGTACCGCAGGCTTACCGGCTGCTACACATATAGCACAGCTCGCATCTGCAGCAGTGCATTCACGTGCCTTATGGCCGGGCTTACCACAGCGGAAGCAGACATTGCTGCGATCCACCTCCCTGTCGCACTTCGTCCCTACGTGACCTGTTTCCAGGCATCTGTAGCAACGTAGGGGCCTTTGTTCGAGCAGCACCACTCGCGCTGAGACCCATCCTACTTTAATGCGACCTACTTCCACCAGTTTCTTTGCCGCAGATATTGGGCAGCTCAACCAAAGTGACCCCAAGTTACTTGGGCCTCGGGCCACTATACCTGGCTTGATTGCCTCGGTGCTGCAACCTCCGTCTCTAGCTACAGCCATCACGACTTCCTCTGCTGTCACCGAGTCATCCAGTCCCGTGACTCGTATTTCAGCGCACTTCACTGGTCGATGTATTTGGACAACATCGGTGCTGAAAACCTCACGGAGCTTGGCTGCAAGCGCATCTGCTGCTTTTTCGGCGTTTTCAGTGCCCGGAGGAATCTCAAGCATCCGGGCTCCAGTCACTGCAGTCCGAAAACGTACCTGAGTAAGGCCGACCTCCTCGAGTGCTATACGACTCTTGGCTTCAGCCAAGAGTGTGTCGTATTTGTACCCCTTTTCGACAGCACCTGGTTTTAGGGTGAGTGTAATCGCAGATGTGCGAGGCGAACGAAGTTTTTTCTTTTTTTGAGGAGCCTTCTTAGGTGCATTGTTGGCCTCGGCGGTCTTCGCCGCGGTGTTGGCTGTCTTCTTCTTGATGTTCTTGGCCACCACAGTACTCCACTGCTTTTCTGCACGTTCAGGTGCTTTTGGCAGTGGTTGGGTTTGCCTTGTTGCAGCAGCTTCCTGTGCCGCCATGCTTCCACGTTTTGCCTTTTTCCTTCTTTCCTTTTTCTTTGTCGTTGTACTACTGTTTTCTCCATTATTTTCAGCAGTCCCGATGACTGGAGGCTCGCGTGCTGTAGTCTGAGAAAGAGGAGAGGCCGAAGCACCAACGTCCTTCTGAGGGACAGCTGGCATTGTTCTTCGATCGGCCGCTAATGATGGTCGCAAGCGCGGTTTCGCAAGGAGGCGGCATTCGATGGCTTCCAAGCGGGCATTTAGCATCATGCTGAACTGTTCACGGTTGGAACGTGAGACTTCATCTATTAGGCGCCGGAAGTCGCCCTCAGCTGCCCGAGCGGGCTGATTTCGCATCTCGGCGACCTCCCGACGCAACTCCGCCAGCTGACGTGACAGTTGTAAATTGTCTGCCTCCAGACGGGCAATTTCTTCCGTCACAGTCAGGGTTCTTAGCTCTGCAACAGCCCCTTTTATTGCGTCTGCCGCAGTTTTGAGGGCCTTGACAAATGTCCCTTTCATGTTGCCGGACTTGTCGGCAACTCGGACCACCACATCTAGTGCCTCCTGTATTTTTGCGCCCAGTGCCACGGAAGTCTGCGCTGTGTCCACGTTCTGTCCAAGCGGCTGGCGTTGTTTTAGACGAGCAGCTCTGTTCTCATTATCCACTTGTGCCGAGCGGTTATATGCCTCTAGCTCGTCTTCCGCAAGTAGACGCTGCTCCTTCGCCCTCTCGTTACTTAGCTCCCTCTGATGTTTGTGAAGTCCTACATATTTGCCTGTCGTGGGAGGACGACCCCTGCCCCTTTTGGGCGTTGATTTAAGCCACATACTTTTTGACGTCTGGGTAGGTGAGACATCCCCGCTTTCATCTGGCTGCGCCCCAACATCACTCTCTGATTCTGAGGAGAGCAATGGTGCAGGCCTCTTCTCACCCTTCCGCCAGTATGTATCGCGCATAGAGTCATTGGACTCTTTCGAGGCCACCGTTACCATACTGGCAGCCGAGGAGGCCGACTCAGATAGCCGAGTATGGCTAAAGGGGAGTTGCTTGTTGACAACCTCCTGTCTATCGTTATTGGAGTCGCTGTTTGTTTTATCTGTTTCCGGTGCTAAAGCTACAACAGGGTACTCAAACGTGACTCCAAGCGCTGCCTTGTCCATATTTTCAAGCCGCGTCAGCTCAACTCGTAGTTGCGGTTGCGCCGACTGCGCGCTCTTGCCACTGTCAAAGGTATTGGCGCGCGCCATCAGGGCGCTCGCCGCTACCGCTTCATCATTTTCATCATGCATCGGTGTCCTTATTATTGCCAGGTCGTCGGTAGAAGAATTCAAAAAGTTGTTTGCCATTTTTGTTCCCACGAGTGTGGGGGATAAACGGTCCACCCAGGCGGTGCCCCCTGCACCTGGGTAACCCTATTACCACTGGGGGTCGGGCGGTGCCCCAGGGTTGGCCACTAGCGACTGGATACCCTCCAGCCACTCTCAGAAGGTGACAACAGGCACAGGCCCAAGCACGCCCAGTCCGGACAGGTCCTCCCACTCCGACACAAGCCTACCCAAGTAGAACCCCTCGTTGTGCCCAGGATCTGCGCAACCTCCAGGAAAACGATTCCCCCACTCCCCCGACATTAACCACGACCCAGAAAGATTATAAGCGCTTTCCATTTGCTCAGCAAATGGAAGAACGCAATCTACCCTAGGTCAGTGAATAATGCCTGGCGGGTGGGGGTTCGTCAGTCCAGAGGCTGCTCACATCCGCAGCACACGAGAGGCCACTCGAGCAGACTACGGTTGTCAGAGCGGATGAACCGGTCCAAGCTACGCGCGCAAGAACCTGTTCCTGTTGTCACCCTCCATCGAGTTCCCCGACGCCATGTACCGCAGCGTCGGGAATTGGGGTTTTTTATAGAGGTTTTCTCCTCGCAGTCCGGCCAATGAAGGCAAGACCCTCGCTCCCGTCCAAGCCGCGAGACGTGTCCACGACACTCGAAACGGGGTTGCGAGTCCAGCGGTGGCACGTACGGGATAAACCTCCCAGTGCCTGCCCGACGGCAGGGTTAGTGCACGCCGGGCCCGCCCTCCCTCGGTTCCTCCTCTGCGCCCTCTGCTCAGTCAGAGGGACGAGCGGAGAACCATCTCTGGCAGGCCTCTGCAGGCCCCGCCGGGTTGTGCCGCTCTTCGTCTGGTCCCTCCCCCCTCGCCTTTCCGGTATGGGTAGCCCTGTCCGGTATAGCCTTGGGGATCACAGGAACACGCAAGCCCCCCCACCACGACAAGGTGGCAGCACGTCGGGAGGGAACCTAACCTAACCTAACCTAACCTAACCTAACCTAACCTTTTTTTTTTTTTTTTTTTTTTTTTTTAACCGGGGAAAAATCCTGCATTGGATTCTACACCTCACCACGGGGGGACGAGGTGGATATGTCAGACTCTTACTGCCTAAAAAACCCCGGGTGTTCTCCCACCGCTGCTATACGTTAGGAGAGCTACAGGCACGCTAAAGCACTCTTCCATAGCTCCCCTCACAGCCGTCCGATTTCGGACCCACACTGATGGTGCGCTTACCGCCCACAAACACTTACGGAGGCGTGCCCGAACACCCGACACGCCTTCCAACTCGGGGACCCTTCTCCTTCAGACGACAGCCGCCCCCGTGACTGCCGTCCAGAGGTCCTCGTTAAGGAGGCAAGCGCCGCTCGTGCGCGACTCGCCTGCGCCCCACTCTTTTTCGGCGCATTGGGTGCGACGTCCCATCGTCCTCCCTTGCCCGCTCTGCCGCTTCCTTCTGGGACATTACTGCCTCACAGAAGGAAGCTACCGCCTTCCAGGCTGTTTCGCTGCCAACCATCGCCTCAATGACTCTGGGCAAGGATAGATCATTCCCTATCACCGTTAATAACCGGGCACGGTGCTCGTCCCACCCGGAGCACTCCTGAAGTGTGTGCTGCGCAGTATCTTCGTCACTATCGCAGTGGTGACACCTCCGTGTTGGCTCTCTGCCTGCCACATTACACAGATACCGCCCGAAACAGCCATGTCCGGTGAGCATCTGTGCAAGATGAAAGGTGAGAACCCCTTGTTTCCTGTCAACCCACTGTTCAAAAACAGGTAGGACCGCCTCGATGGTGTAATGGCCAGCACTTGGATCAACCAACCTCTCCTTCCACTTGCGGAGGAGGACAATACGCGACTCAAGCCTCCAGAGTCTGATTTCCTCCGGAAGAGGCAGCTCACCCCCAGATTGACACTGAGCACAGCGATGATAAACGTCTGCCAACACTCCAGCATCTAGGTCCCACGGTGGGGTCCCCGCCAAAAGACAAGCAGCCTCGTAAGAAACTGTGCGGTACGCCCTGACCACCCTCTGCGCAATGACGCGCTGAGGTCGCTGCAGCAAGCTCCTGACGTTCTGCCCTGTCAGAGCATCCACCCAAATTGGAGCCCCATATAGAGCCATTGACCGCACTACCATCGTGTAGAGCCGTCGGCAAGGCACGCTCGGGCCACCCACGTTGGGAAGCAATCGCCCCAAAGCTCCAGCTACACGAATGAGCTTTGGAGCAAGCCGCAGAAAGTGCTCATGGAAGTTCCATCGGCTATCGAGGACAAGTCCCAGGTACTTCATCGTCGACCCGATGCCGATGGAAACATCTCCCACCATTAATTGTGCCCCAGCAGGAGGCCGGTTACGAGGTCCGTGAAAACACACAGCTTCCGTTTTCTCCAGGGCTACCTCCAAACCCAACCGCCTAATCCTGCTGACCACATGAGTCACGGCTGCCGTGGCTAGAGCAACTGCCTGCGGGTAGCTACCAGCGCGTGCTGTGACAAGGGTGTCGTCCGCGTAACACACCACATCCACTCCCCGCAATAGTGCCCCTCGCAGCACCCAATCGTATCCGATGTTCCACAGGAGTGGGCCTAAAACTGACCCCTGTGGAACACCGCATGACACCTCTCTCTGACCCCAGCCTGACCCAGTAGGGTATCTGATGACTCGCCGGGACAAGTACGCCTCAACAATCCGCCGCAGATACCCGGGGAAGCCATGGTATCTTAGGGCCTCTTTAATAGTTCCCCAAGGTAACGTGTTGAAGGCATTTGATATGTCTAAAGACACCGCCAACACCACGTCACCCTGGGAAACAGCCCGCTCTGCTAGGTCCTTCACCCGAGCAATCGCGTCAATTGTTGACTTGCCCCGACGAAAGCCAAACTGATTTGGGCTTAAATCCGGCCCTTGTCTACCCAGATGACGCTGAAGGCGAGCCGCTAGAATGCGCTCAAAGAGTTTGCTCACCTCGCTGAGCAGGACGATAGGCCTATAAGCCGATGGTGAGTCAAGCGGGCGGCCAGCCTTCTGAATCAAGACCAGCTTGCCCGCTTTCCATTCGCCCGGAAAGACGCCCTGCTCTAAGCACGCACTAAACAGAACTCTCACGCGTTCTTCTAACGGCCCGCCCAACGCGCGCACCCACACACGCCCCGGAATCCCATCAAGTCCAGGGGCAGTGTTCTTGGTTCGCAGCCTCAACACCGCCGCTCCCAGCTCACCCTCTGAAACCTCCAGGATGTAGTCACCATCAGCGTCCACCGTGCTGAGGCCCACCGCCATTGCTGGGGGCTCGTGCACCAGAGCGCTAGGAAACAAATTCTCCTCCACATGGCACAATAGCTGTGGCTGAAGAGTCTGGGTAAGGGGGGGCGCCCACGGCCGCAGTTTTTGCCTTACTGCCTTGTAGGGCCTCCCCCATGGATCGTTATCCAAACTCTCCAGCATTTCGCGCTCCGCATCTTCCTTTGCCTTGGCAATGGCCACCCGAAGAGAGCCTAAGCACTCGCGGTAAGTCGCATATAGCCCCGCCTCGTCAGGTTGAGGTTCACCGGTGGGTGAGTTAAACCGCCTTCGTCTCCGGCACCTGGTGTACGCGCGCCTTGCCACAACACATTCCCTGCGGAGCTGCGCAACCTGGGAATTCCACCAATACACCTGGCGCCGAGGCGGATGTGACGTAACTCTCGGCATAGACGCATCACAGACCCGTGTCATGGCATCACCCAGCCACTTGGCCTCCTCCTCAACATCTATCTGTCCCAGAGGCGCACTAGGCCCAGGAGCCCAAGACTGGACGATGGCAGCCTCTTCGAGCAAATCCATATCCAAGGACTTGACAGACCATCGTGGCCCTTCCCTAACCAGAGCACGATTCTGACTCACAGCAACCGGAGTCGTAGGAAGAGCGGAAACACTGAACCGAATGTAACGGTGATCTGAGAGTGTTTCCACATCTTCCCTTACCACCCAGCCCCGGATTCGGCTTGCTAGGGCAGAACTGGCAAAGCCAACATCCACGATCGACCCACCTTGTTGACGGATGCACGTGTCAACAGTTCCCTTATTAAGTAGCTCGAGTCCTGTCGATACCGCCCATTCCATCAGCACCTCTCCTCGAGCGTCTGTTGCTGGAGAACCCCATGCCACTGACTTGGCATTAAAGTCTCCAGCCACAAGCACATGAGTAGGGCGAGCAGCCCCAATTGTCGCTCTCACTTCCACCAAAAACCGCTCAAACTCTGCTAAAGTACGGTTTGGTGAGAAGTATATCCCAACTACGAGGATGTGCTCAATTAGAACGGCGACATGTCCGTGACCGGTCGACACCCTGCCAGCGGGTGGCGAACCCGAAGCAGCACGACGAATAATCGCAACTGTTCCCGTGTGGTCACCAAACCAGTCATCCCTCCCAGGTACAGAATATGGCTCTGCGACAATCGCCACCTGGATTGACCACTCGGCCATGCTTTGGATCAAAAGATCTTGAGCACTGGCGCAGTGGTTCAAGTTGGCTTGAATAAAGTTTACTTCCATTATTCAGTGGCCATATCCTCCACCTGGGTCTGGGAACTGGTACCCGAGACAACGTGTTGCGAGGGGGTTCCGGGGACCTGGCCCGCCTTCCTCAAGCTACCGCCCACTTTGGGGTCGCCGCAGAGTTTGCTGCCCAGCCTATGGTCCGCAGGTCTACCAGCCACAGCACACAGAGCGCAACGGGGGGCAGCAACACACTGCCCGGCTTTGTGACCAGGCTGCGCACAGCGGAAACACAAGCCACTACGATCCTCTGCTGAAGTACACTGCTCCTTTACATGCCCCACTTGCAGACACTTGTAACAGCGGATGGGCCGAGCCTCCAGCAACCTCACCTGCGCCGAGACAAACCCGACCAACAGCCTACCACTCTCAGTAACCTTCTTAGCGGCCAGAACCGGACAGCTTAACCAAACCGACCCGAGACCAGAGAGGTCTGCCCTTACCATGCCCACCTTAATTGAAGCCGGAGAACACTGCCCAACTCTAGCTACGGCTTGCACCACATCATCTGCCGTTGCAGAGTCATCCAAACCAGTGACTCGCAATTCCGCGCATTTCACAGGTCTAGAAATCTGCACCAAGTCTTCACTGAAGCACTCTTTTAACTTTTGCGCTACCGCATCGGCTTTATCCCCACTCATCACACCGGGCACCTCCAGCAATCGAGCACCATTGGCAGCACGGCGAACCCGCAAACCACCCTCAATATTAAGGGCAGCAATATCCAACGTGCTTCTAGCTTCAGTCATTACCTTGGCGTAAGTTATCCCTCTCTCTACAGCAACTGGCTGTAATTTTAAAACCACTGCAGAGGATCGCGGGGGTTGGAGCTTGCGAGGCTTTACCTGAGCAGAAGGTGGCTGCGAGTTTGTATTGCTTTTAGCAACAGCCGCCTTTCCCTTATTGCGCACCACCGTGGTCCAACCACGTTCTTCGGGAGCTGAAGGAACCGAAACTGGGGGACTCACCACCGCCGTGGTAGCCATTGAAGGCAGAGGCCTGCGACCTGCAGCCTTTTTCCGCTTCCTGGCATTCTTCCTCTGCCTTGCTTTACCTGCTACAACTCTTGGAGGTACTGCCTTAAGTGCCTTCGATACCGAAGCCCCCGAAGCGAATCCAGCCGCAGCATTTACTCTGTCGGAAGCCAGAGGGGGACGTGAAGTCCCACCCGACAGAGCAGCTAACCTCGCATCAAGCCTTGAGTTCACGATGGCACCCATCTGCACAATCATCTCCGTTTTGAACTGCTCCATGTACGAAAGCACCGCCTCAGGCATTGCAGGTCTCACATCACTCACAACTTCCATCGGAGGAGCACGAGACCGCTGAGTCTGTACCTCACCTCGCAGTTGTTCAAACTCCTTACGGATCTCAGCCAACTCAGCTCGCAAGCGATTGTTGTCGGCCTGCAGTCTCAAAGACTCTTCCGAATGCGACCTTTGGTTGAGTTCAACGACCGCTGCACGAATCGCCTCAGCAGCCTCTTTCAAGTCTCGGACAAAAGTCCCCTTGAGATTTTTAGACTTCGTCGCAATCGACGTAATCAGGTCTATATTGGCTAAGGCTGTGCCACACAAATCAGAGGCCAAGGACTCTCAACTTTCCGTTGCTTGTGAAGACAGGTTAATCCTGGCAGCCCGCAACCTACTGCTAACTTCAGCAATCTCCCTTTCATCTGCCAGCCTTAATTCCTCCTGCGTGGCCGCATTCAAAGCAGCCTTGGCCTTTGCCAAGCCAACGTACTGGCCCGTAGTTGGTGGACGACCCCTTCCCCGTACAGAGGTACCAGCAATGATTTGGGGCTCCTCCCCTTCCTCTCCAGAAACCTGGGACTCGCTGCCACCCACTCTTCGCCGTTTTGTGCCCCCCTTAGTTTTTCTCACCATTGCAGGACGAGAATTACCCACTCTTGGAACAACACCGCTAATTATCTCCTCGGTGTCGTCAGCCATCTCCACACCATGACTGTCCCCATCGTCAACCTCATCGTCAACCACAGGCTGAGGCTGCGTTGCTACCGTCCTCAGCGCACTCTCCGCACACACATCGACATCATCCGCCCTATCATTACTTACAACTAAACCTACATCTAAACTTAAATCTATGGGTTTTGAGTTGGACATTTGAGTTTTAATCCCACGAGTATGGGGGAAAAAACAGTCGACCTAGGCAGTGCCCCCTGTACCTAGGCAACCCTAAATACATCAGTGGGCTCGGGCGGGCCCCACTGGAACCTTACCTAGTGCGGGCCGGCCAATTAAGGCAAGCCCTCCGGTCCGCAATGTCCGCACGTAACCCCATAAACGCCACCGATGGGGATCGTTGCACGGAAAAAGCGGTTTCCGGGATTCGAGGCGAGCTGGCGTTGGCTCCCCTTTTGGTAGTTTGCTTTTCAGCAAAACTACCCTACGGACCCATTCACGGGTCGCCACTACACGTCCCATCTGCAGAATCCTCTGCTAACCAGAAGACTGCAGAGAGACCTCCCCGGTAGCGTAAGCGCCCCATACGCCCCACTCCCCACCCCCCCAGGGTCATTTAGCCACCGGTAAGTAATCGTCCTCCTCAACCAAGATTACTTACCGTTGTTACCAGGCAGCACCAGACTCAAGCCCTATTCGCCCCCCTAGATTCAAGAATCCCAGGGGATTAATAGAGCCCAAGCACACGAGGAGGTAGACCCATGCCGCCCAACCTTTTTTTTTTTTTTTTTTTTTTTTTTGTTTAAGAGGGGAAAATGCTTTACGCATACCACCAGGGTGCGAGGACGGACTCTGGTGGTTATGTGGGACTCCCATGTCGGCTGATGAGACCTATATGGTGTACCCACTAAAAACCCCTCTATGTGCCGCCTTTGTGCTATAAGGCGAGGCCACGGGAACGCCTGAGCACACCACCGTAACCTCGCCAGCGGCCGTCCGTACTCCGGATCCGTCTCTGGGAAGACTTTTCTTCCCTTCCTCAACAAAGGGGTGTGCCGGGATACGGCACACCTGCCACTCGGGGACCTTTGTGCAGGCGACAGACGTCCCCGTGTCTATCGCCCGCAGGTGCCCTTAAGGGGGAAGTCGGCGGTCGTAGGCCAACCGCCGTCGCCCCACGCGTTTGCGGCGCATTGGCTGAGAGGCCGGATCGTCCTCCCTCCCACGCTCTTGCACCTCCTTCTGCGCCATAACGTCCTCGCAGAAGGAGGCAACCGCCTTCCACGACCTGTCGCTACCAACCATGGCTTCCACCACGGCGGGCAGGGAGAGGTCGTGCCCTACTACGGCCACAAGTGCAGCCCGCCGTTCGGCCCAATCTGGGCACACCGCCAGCGTGTGCTGTGCCGTATCTTCGGCGTTGCCGCACGCGTGGCATACTTCCGTCGGTTCCCGTCCTGCCACCCTGCACAGGTATTTGCCGAAGCAACCATGCCCCGAGAGGACCTGTACAAGGTGGAAGGAGAGAAACCCCTCTTTTCTTCCGACCCATCTCTCAAGGACGGGCCGGATCGCTCCGATGGTCCAGTGGCCTGCCGTCGGCACCTCCAGCCTTTCCTTCCATTTTTGGATGAGAAAACGGCGGGAGTCGAGCCTCCACCGCCTGATATCCTCCCGGAGTGGTTGGACCCCACTGGCCCGCGCTTCAGTGACATACCAATATACATCGGCCAGAACTGAGGCGTCGAGGTCCCAGGGCGGAGTCCCTGCCAAGACGCAAGCCGCCTCGTACGAGACGGTGCGGTATGCCCGCGCCATCCTGACCGCCATAACCCGCTGAGGCCTTCGCAATTGGGCTTGATTCTGGGCGGTCAGGGATCCGGCCCAGATGGGCGCCCCGTACAGTGCCATCGACCGCACAACTCCCTCGTAGAGTTTACGGCAGCTTGCGTTTGGCCCGCCCACGTTGGGTAGCAGCCGACTGAGTGCCAACGCCGCCCCGACAAGTTTGGGAGCAAGGCACTTAAAGTGCTCCCGGAACGTCCAACGGCTATCGAGGACTATGCCTAGGTACCGCATAGTCGACTTCACCTCTATGGACGTTCCTCCCACCACCAGATTGGAACCCGCCGGAGGACCCTTCCGGGGCCCATGAAAGCACAGGGCCTCCGATTTATTCAGGGCCACCTCTAGCCCCAGCCTTCTGATTCGGGCTACCACCGTTGCCAGGCCAGCCGTGGCCCGAATCGCCGCCTCCCGGAACGTTTTTCCGCGGGCTGTCACCAGGGTGTCGTCGGCGTAGCACGTCACCTTGACTCCCGGCAGATTGCCTCCTCTTAGCACCCAGTCGTACCCGATGTTCCACAGGAGTGGCCCAAGAACTGACCCCTGTGGAACACCGCACGACAGCCGCTTCTCCTGCCACTCCTCACGCGAAGGGTACCTGACGGCTCTATCGGTGAGATAATCCTCAACCGTCTTCCGCAGGTATTCAGGTACGGCATGGCGCCTCAGTGCCGCCGTGATGCAGGCCCAGGGTAGGGAGTTGAAAGCGTTGGCGATATCAAGGGACACCGCCAGTACCACCTCTCCCTGGGACACTGCTTCATCCGCCAGGGCCCTCACACGCGCAATGGCGTCAATGGTGGACCTGCCCCGGCGAAATCCAAATTGATGGTCACTAAGGTCCGGACCCACTTCCTCCAGATGCCGGTTGAGACGAGCAGCCACCACTCGCTCCAACAATTTGCTGGCCTCGTCTAGCAGCACTATTGGTCTATAGGCCGAAGGCGAGTCTGCCGGTCTCCCCTCTTTGCGCAGAAGGACCAGTTTGCCCGATTTCCACGCACTAGGAAACTGTCCCTGCGCCAGGCATGCGCTGAATAGCGTCCTCAAGCGTGCCTCTAGTGGGCCCAGGGCCAGAACCCAGGCCCGTCCGGGAACTCCGTCGGGACCGGGGGCAGTATTTTTGGCTCGGAGCCGTAGCACCGCTGCCCCCAGTTCACCCTCCGTTACCTCCGGTGCATCGCTTGGGTCCGCCGCCCTCCCCCTAGGGGGTAGCATGCGTGGAGGTGTGTGCTCCTCTCTCGTCGGGAACAAGCCATCGACCACCTGTTCGAGGAGCTGTGGCTCGAGACTTTGCGTGAGTGGGGGTGTCCAGGGGCGAAGCTTGCGCCTCACCATCCTGTACGGCCTTCCCCACGGGTCGCTGTTTAGAGTCTCCAGCATCTCCTGCTCTGCTAGGTCCTTCGCCCTGCCGATTGCCCCCTGCAGCATTTTGACGGCCTCCGAGTATGCGGCATATAGGCGCTCCTCCCCTGGCACGTCCCGTGTTCGTCGCCTCCGGCTACGAGTGTACTCGCGTCTTGCAGCAACGCAGGACTTGCGTAGCTGCGTAAGTTCCTCGGACCACCAGTACACTCTGCGCCTGGGGGGAACCCGGCCGACACGTGGCATGGCTGCGTCGCACACCTCCACCATGGCACTCCCTAACCACTCTGCCTCCACGTTCACGTCCATCGGACCGTTTGGCGATGGCAGCCAGGCCTGCACCAAGGCTGCCACTACTAAGTTCTCCCGGTCCAGGCGTTTGAGTGCCCACCGCGGGCCATCCTCTCGCAAGGGCCGACTCAGGCCGCTCGGGTCAGCCGGATGAGTGGAGGCTTCGAACCGGATATATCGGTGGTCCGATAATGTTTCCACTTCATCGAGCACCTCCCAGCCTCGAACAAAGCGCGCCAGGGCAGCGTTGGCAAACGTGACGTCCACAATGGAGCCGCCCTGTTGCCGCACGCATGTGTTGGTCGACCCCTGGTTGAGAACAACCAGTCCGGTAGCGACCGCCCATTCCTCCAACTCCGTCCCGCGGGCGTCCGTCTCCGGGGATCCCCACGCCGTGCACTTGGCGTTGAAATCTCCGGCCACGAGCACCATGCCGGGACGACTCCTGCCGATCGAGGATCCGATCGCCACCAGAAACTGTTCAAATTCAGCCAGGGGTCGATTCGGCGAGAAATACGCTCCAACCACCATGATGTCACCGAACCACGCTGCGACGAATCCGTGGCCCCGTTCCACTCTTTGCGGCGGTGGGGAACCAGCAGCAGAACTGGTGACAATGGCCACTAGGCTGTCCAGGTCTCCGGCCCAATTGTCTCTGGGAGGGACGGAATAGGGCTCGGCGACAATAGCCACTCCTATCAGCCATTCCGCCAGGCTCTGAGTAAGCAGGTCCTGAGCCCTGGCGCAATGGTTGATATTCGCCTGGAGAAAACGAGTGTCCATTATCCTATGGCCATTTCTTCCGCCACCTCGCTGCGAACCTCGGGTGTTATTGAGGCAGGCTGGGAACGCTCCGAGGAGGCCCGGGGGCCATCGCCAGCGTTATTAGTTCTTCTTGATCGTGGGGCAGAGCACAACTTAGAGCCCAGCACATGATCTGCTGATTTGGCCGCAGTTTTGCACAGCACGCAGTGAGGCGCAGCCTTGCACTGTGCCGACTTATGACCGGGCTGACTGCAGCGGTAGCACAGTTCACTGCGGTCTATCTGCGCCTGGCACTGCGCCCTGACATGTCCGCTCTCCAGACACCGGAAGCACCGCATTTTCCTCGACTCGAGTATTCTGACCTGAGCCGAGGACCACCCCACCAAGAAACGGCCACCTTCGGCCACCTTTTTCGCCGCCATAACTGGGCAGCGCACCCAAATCGTGCCGAGGCCGGTATGATCCGGACGAATATCACCGGTTTTTACCTGGTCTTCGGTGCAACCGCCAGCTCGTACGACGGCGGCAACCACCTCCACGGGAGTCACGGAGTCGTCCAGGTTTGAAAATCGCAACTCTGCGCATTTCGTCGGCCTAGAGACCCGAACCCATTTCCCCACCTTATCGGCCAGTTCTTTTGCCAGCTTGTCAGCTTTTTCGCCACTGGTGGCTCCCGGTAACTCCAGGACCAGCGCACCAGTAACTGCACGTCGGAAATGCAGGCTCGCGATGCCAAGATCATCGAGATTCACCTTTTTCTTGGCCTCAGCGATCACTTTCGCAAAAGTCGCTCCATCGGCTTCCACCGCCGGCAGCAGCGTCAGCACCACTGCAGCAGATCGTGGGGGGCGGAGCTTACGACCGCTCGTTTTAGCGCGTGGCTTCGGTTGCGGCTTTGCCGCGAGTTTCGAGGCCTTCCCGCGCTTCGCCTCTGAGCCAGCAACTTTGTTCCACTGCCGGTCCATACTTGGAGGTGCTGGCGGCAGTGGTCTAGGCTCCTTGGTTGCTAAGCTTTCGCTATTAACGGCAGGCTGGGAGCTTGTTTTCTTTTTCCTTTCATTATTACCACGTCTCCTGTTTCCTGTCTGGGAGCCTGGGGACGCGAGAGTCGCCTTGTTGGCAACTGATGCTGCTACCGGTGACTTTGCTGGCAACGCTAATGGTCGCATCTCACCAGTTGTCCGACTTTTGCTGGCCGCTAGTTTGGGCCGCAGGTTCTTTGCGGGTAGTAACCGCCCTTCCACCTCCAACGCCTGGAACCGGGCATCAATCATGGCAACAATTGTTGCCCTGTCCGAAGGAGGCTCCGCATGTTCCACTCGAGGGAGCGGTCTTAGCTGAGCCTCGACCTGGGTGGGTGCCCTGGGTTCCGTTGTCATTTTGGCCTCAAGGAGAGCCAGTCTCTTCTTGACTTCGGCCAGCTCTGCTTGCAATCGTGCGTTACATGCTTCCAATTGCCTGACCTCATCCGATGACGTGCGTTTCTCCAGGATATCGAAAGCATTCCTGATGGCATTGCAAGCATCCTTCAGCTTCCGCTGGTGACCGCCTTTAAGGTTGCCAGACGTTTTCTGGACCGTTTCAATGATGGCCACGCTGTCCATCGCTTGCTTGCGCAGCACAGCAGCTGGTACCTGCTCCGCTTCGTTACCCGGCTTGTAGGACAGGGGGGTTTGTATAGTCATTTTACTGACCTCCTCCTCCGCTCTCAGCTTCAGCATCTCACGCATTTCGGCATTGTACTGTGCCTGTGCGGCTGCCTTGCTCATATATTCCGCTTTGCTTCGAGGTTTGCCTCCTCTAATTGGAGAAGATGCCCTATTTAGCATCTCCGGCCCTTCATCTTCGCTGCCGGATTCCGCTGCCGAAAGCTTTCTTCGCTTGATGTCGGAGTGCCAGAGGCGCCCCAGCGGTGACGACGGGCGTGACCGCACAGTGAGCAGGCTGTCACTGTCCTCCGACACTGACGCTAACCTGCTGCCCGACGGTGTCGGCGCTTGTGAACCTTTCGCCGTTTTAAGGCTCGTAATAGACGAGTCCGACTCACAGAGCCGCTCCAGTCTCACGCGAAGTTCCTTGAACTTGCCAATTTCGTAGGTATCAGCGCGCGCCATCGGGGCGCCCGCTTCCTCCGCTATTTCATCGGTTGCCAAATCGTGTGCCTTCTCAGTATCCTTTGTCGATTGCGTTTCAGACATTCTTATTGATGTTCCCACGAGTATGGGGGATAGACGGTCCACCCAGGCGGTGCCCCCTGCACCTGGGTAACCCTATTACCACTGGGGGTCGGGCGGTACCCCAGGGTTGGCCACTAGCGGCTGGATACCCTCCAGCCACTCTCAGCAGGTGACAACAGGCACAGGCCCAAGCACGCGCAGTCCAGACAGGTCCTCCCACTCCGACACAAGCCTACCCAAGTAGAACCCCCCACTGTGCCCAGGATCTGTGCAACCTCCAGGAAAACGATTCGCCCACTCCCCCGACATTAGCCACGACCCAGAAAGATTATAAGCGCTTTCCATTTGCTCAGCAAATGGAAGAACGCAATCTACCCTAGGTCAGTGAGTAATGCCTGGCGGGTGGGGGTTCGTCAGTCCAGAGGCTGCTCACATCCGCAGCACACGAGAGGCCACTCGAGCAGACTACGGTTGTCAGAGCGGATGAACCGGTCCAAGCTACGCGCGCAAGAACCTGTTCCTGTTGTCACCCTCCATCGAGTTCCCCGACGCCATGTACCGCAACGTCGGGAATTGGGGTTTTTTTATAGAGGTTTTCTCCTCGCAGTCCGGCCAATGAAGGCAAGACCCTCGCTCCCGTCCAAGCCGCGAGACGTGTCCACGACACTCGGAACGGGGTTGCGAGTCCAGCGGTGGCACGGGCGGGATAAGCCCCCCAGTGCCTGCCCGACGGCAGAGTTAGTGCGCGCCGGGCCCGCCCTCCCTCGGCTCATCCACTGCGCCCTCTGCTATTCAGAGGGACGCGCGGAGAGCCCCTCCCGGGCCGAAGCCCCCCATTTCCCCCCCGGTGTTTGGTTCGCGGGACTACCGTCCTACCCCGGCTCGACGACTGCAACGGCGAGTCGGAGCGTTCCCCTATCCACCACCTGGGGACGCGCCACGTCGGGGTTCACCTCCCCGCCCACTCGGACAACCGAGCAGGTCCGTGGATGCCGCCCAACCTTTTTTTTTTTTTTTTCTATTTGCCGCCTTTCTGCTATAAGGCGAGGCCATGGGAACGCTTTCGCACACTACCTTGACTCCGCCAGCAGCTGTCCATTTTGTGGACCCGTCTTCGGGGGGTATGAGTTTCCCCCTTTTGCCACTAGAGGGCGTGCCCGGACACTTGACACGCCTTCCATCCCGAGGACCTCCTCCGGCGGGTGATAGACGTCCCCGTGGCTGTCACCCGGAGATCCTCTTTACGGGGGCAGGCGGCGATCATGCGCCAGCCGTCTGCGCCCAACACGCCTGCGGCGCCGTTGGTCGGCTGCTGCGTCGTCCTCCCTGGCCCGTTCCGCAGTCTCCTTGTGTCTCATGACCTCCTCACAGAAGGAGAGCACCGCCTCCCACGCCCTGTCGCTGTCAACCATGGATCTGACCACTGCTGGCAGCGACAGGTCGTTTCCTACGCACGCCGTCAGGCTGGTGCGCTGCTGCGCCCAGGCTGGACACGCCTCCAGGGTGTGCTGCGCTGTTTCTTCTGCGCAGCCGCACTCATGGCACTCCGGAGTTGGCTCTCTTCCGGCAATTTTGTGCAGGTATCTCCCGAAACAACCATGCCCCGAAAGCACCTGCACGAGCCGGAATGTGAGAGTGCCATGATTTCGATCCAACCACTGTGTTAGGACTGGCCGGATCGCCTCCACCGTGCGGACGCCAGCGCTTGGTTGCGCCAATCTGACTGCCCACACCCCGATCGCCCTGCGGAGAAACTCAGCGCGCTTTGCGTCCACTTCTCTGGGCGCTGGCCTGAGATCTTGGGCTCGTTCCTCCTCACGCCAGAAGAAAACCGACGCCAGGGCTTTCGCATCCAAGTCCCAGGGCAAGGACCCAGCCAGCAGACATGCCGCCTCCGCAGAGATCGTCCGATAGCCTCGGATAGCCCTTATTGCCATCACCCGTTGCGTCTGAAGCAGCTGGGCGGTGTTTCGCCTGTTAAGGGCGTCGGCCCACACTGGAGCACCGTACAGGGCCATCGATCGCACGACCCCCGCGTATAGCCGCCGGCAGGAGGCTTTGGGCCCCCCGAGGTTTGGGAGTAGGCGCCCAAGAGCGGCAGCTGCACCCAGCAATCTCGGCGCAAGGCGTTGGAAGTGCGCCTGGAAGGTCCACCGGCTGTCGAGGACAATGCCCAGGTACCGCATCGTTGGCTCGACAGCTATTCGCACTCCTCCCACCACGATATGGGCACCGGCTGGAGGCGCTTTTCGAGGGCCGTGGAAACAAACGGCCTCTGATTTGTCAAGAGCTACCTCCAGCCCTAACCGCCTTATCCGTCCCACCACCTGAGCAACACCAGCTGCAGCCAGAATGGAAGCTTCCCTATACGAGGCCCCCTTTGCTGTCACGAGCGTATCGTCCGCGTAGCACGTGACCTCCACCCCTCTCTGGTTTGCCCCTCGGAGCACCCAGTCATACCCAATGTTCCACAGGAGTGGCCCTAGGACCGACCCCTGTGGAACACCGCACACCATCTCCCTCCTGCCCCATTCGTCTCGCCCGGGGAAGGCCACAAACCTCTCAGAGAGGTAAGCTTCCACTATTCGGCTGAGGTGTTGGGGCACCTGATGGTGCAGGAGCGCCTCCTTTATGCAGCCCCAGGGCAGGGTATTAAAGGCATTGGCGATGTCTAATGACACCGCCAAGACAACCTCGCCCCGGTATACGGCCTCCTCAACAAACCCCTTCACCCGGAGGATCGCATCCACGGTTGAGCGACCACTGCGGAAGCCATACTGGCAATCAGCCAAATCAGGCCCCTCCCTGCCAAGGTGCTTGTTGAGGCGGCTCGCGATGATTCGCTCAAAGAGCTTGCCCATCTCGTTTAGTAGTACGATGGGCCGATAGGCCGAGGGTGAGTCTGTTGGGCGTCCCTCCTTCTTGAGCAGCACTAGCCGGCCAGTTTTCCACGACCTGGGAAAACACGCTTGTTCTAGGCAGGCGCTCAAGAGCCGTCTCAGCCTCGCCTCCAAGGTATTAGTGGCCAGAGCCAAGGCCCGGCCAGGGATTCCGTCCGGCCCAGGGGCCGTGTTTTTAGCCCGAAGCCGTAGGACTGCTGCGCCTAACTCGCCTTCGGTGACGGGTGGCACCACTGCCTCTTCCTCTTGCCTCCCGCCAGCTCGTGGTAGCACCATAGGCGGAGGCTCTTGTTGCCCTGTGTGAGGGAACAGGGTTGCCACCACTCTCTCCAGTAGTTGAGGCTGGAGACTTTGCGTTATTGGGGGGGCCCAGGGTCGGAGCTTTTGCCTCACCAACTTGTACGGCCTCCCCCACGGATCGCTGTTAAGAGTCTCCAGAAACTCCTGGCGAGACTGATCCTTGGCCTTCCCGATGGCAGTTGTAAGTGCCACCTTTGCGTTCTTGTAGAGCGCATAAAGATCCGCTTCAGCTGCTTCGTCTCGTTGACGACGTCGCCTCTGCCGTGTGTATTGGCGCCTCGCTGCTACACATTCCTGTCGCAGCTGAGCAAGTTCTGCGGACCACCAATACACACAGCGTTTTGATGGCCTAGTCTTAACCCGGGGCATGGCCGCATCGCATATCTCGGTCATGCACTCCTGAAACCAGCGGGCTTCATCCTCCACGTCTGTTGGATCTTCTGGCTCCGGTGCCCATGCCTGTACCATTGCCGCCAGCTCCAGCGCTTCCCGGTCAAGCTTTCTGAGTGCCCACCGCGGGCCGCTATTGGCTGGGCTACTGCGGCTTGGGTTATTTGGAGCTACTGGGAGTGCAGAGACTTCAAACCGAATGTATCGGTGGTCCGATAGTGTCTCTACATGTGCCAGTACCTCCCAGTACCGTACACGGCTCGCTAGGGCAGAACCAGCAAGCGTGATGTCCACAATTGAACCACCCTGTTGCCGCACGCATGTGTTTGTGTTCCCCGTGTTGACAAGTGCCAAGTTGGAGGTGACCGCCCATTCGAGTAGAGCTTGGCCTCGTGCGTCAGTGGCCGGGGATCCCCAGGCCATGGACTTGGCGTTAAAATCCCCTGCAACAATAACAGGCCTGGGGTGCAGTCGGCCCAGCAGAGTGCTCACCGCAGCGAGGAACTGTTCAAACTCGGCTAAGCTCTTGTTTGGTGAAAAATAAACTCCCACCAATCCCAACTCTCCACACTCAGCCGCGACGCAACCATGACCTCTTCTGACGCTATCAAACGGACTCGAGCCCGCTGTCCTCTGCGTCACAAGGGCTACTGTGCCGTCCAGATCTCCGGCCCAGTCATCCCGAGAAGGAATGAAATATGGCTCTGCCACCACAGCTACGTGAATCAACCACTGTGCCATGCTCTGGAGCAGGAGGTCCTGAGCCCTGGCACAGTGATTGAGATTCCCCTGCAAGAACTTGATGGTGGTTGCCATTAATCAACAGCCATTCTCCCAGCCTCCTCGGCCGCGTCCACCACATTGGTGGGCGGTTGAACAAAGTGCGAGGGGGCCCGGAGGTCGTCGTCAGCTTTCGTTCTCCTCTTCTTGTTGGCGGCCTTGGGTGCAGCGCAAGCTTTGCTACCCATCCTGTGGCTTGCCGATTTACCCGCCGTCGCACACCCGGCGCAGTGAGGCGCAGCTGAGCACTGGGCTGCTTTGTGACCGGGCTTGCCACATCGAAAGCAAAGCTCGCTCCGATCTACATCTGACTGGCACTGTGCCCGGATATGCCCATTCTCCTGGCATCGGAAACATCGCACTGGTCTCTGCTCCAGCAACTTGACTTGCGCGGAGACCCATCCAATTAGAAGTCGTCCTCCCACAGCTATCTTTTTGGCCGCTGGGATCGGGCAGCGCACCCACACTGTACCTAGGCCTGCAAAGCCCTGACGTACGTCGCCAGCCTTTACCAGGTCGGACGAACATCCCCCCGTTGTGGCCACCGCAGCGACGACCTCTTCAGCGGACACCGAGTCGTCCAGGCCTGATATACGAATTTCCGCGGTTTTCGTGGGCCTGGACACCCGGACGTCCTCCTCACTGAGTTGCCCCTTTATTGCAGCAGCCAGCTTGTCAGCCTTATCGCCGCTGGTTGCTCCCGGGACTTCTATGACGCAGGCACCGGTAGCTGCTCGCTTGAAGCGCACGCCCGGGATGTCAAGGTCTTTTAATTGGACCTTGCTCTTTGCCTCGGCCAGTACCTTTTTAAGGGTGACGCCCCTCTCTTCAGCTCCAGGCTGCAGGGTCAACACTACTGCCGTAGATCGTGGGGCACGAAGTTTGCGCGCCTCCCTTGCCGACTTTGACTGTTGCTGGGTCTGCGGCCGTGCCATGGTTTTGGCTGTAGCAGCTTTTCTTTTGCTGCTACGGCTGACCACCTTGTTCCAGCCCTCGGTGAAAGGCATGGTGGCAGATGGTAAAGACTGCAGCTCGTTTTGCGTGTTTGCCGTCTCTTCCATATCGTCCCGTCGTAAGGCTGGGACAGCAGTGGGAACCGTAGTAGGTGTGACAGCAGCAGCAGCAGCGGTGTCCCTACTTGCTTGTTTTGCCAGCACGGAAGCTGTGGCTGACACTTTCGGCTTTTTTGCCGACCGTCGTGGTCTTGGCAACGGCTGTGGTGCCGCTGACGGCTGCATTGCCGCTGGGCTCGTCGGTGTGGCGCAACTCTCGCAGTGACTGCCGGCCGCAAAGTTTATCAGGTCCGCTGCCAGCGGGGGGCGGAGTCTAGGCTCACTTGGGAACCTTCCCTCGAGATTCTCCAGGCGGGCGTTGACATAGTTTGCCAACGCACCTACCCGGAGATCTATAATGTCACCCAAGCCAGATAACAGCTCTCGCTTGAGCTCCCCAATTGCTGCTGAGAGCTCGGTCACCACCGGGGGGACCGATTTGGAGGCCGCTGTCGGGGTCTTACTCTTAGAAAACGCGGTCCGCAGGGCCTTAGTTTCCAGTTGGAGGGCCGCCAGCTGGTCCTGCATCCGCTTATTGTCCGCTTTTAATATACGGACCTCCTCTGACTCTCCGCGGGACTGCAAGAGGCTCGCAGCCTCCAAGATTTGCCTGCAGGCCGCGTTCATCTTTCCCCACACTTCTCCCTTTAAATTACGACATTTGGCGGTCTCCTCCAGTATAATCCGAGCACCCTGTTGGGCGCTCTCTAAGAGCTTATGGCTCGGAGCTTCCATAGAGCTAGGCTCATTAGTGCCGCCATTCTTTCCTTCTTTTCCCCCTTTTTTTCCGGCCTTCTTCTTCTGAGGTTCAACGCGTCTGTAATTGGGACGGTTGCCCAAAGCCATGTCCGCCTCCCCCTCACGCTGCGACGGACCGGAGGCCCTCAGAAGGGTCCCTACTGCGCTGAGCCTGGTTTGCGCCCCTTTGGGGCCTCGTTCCCTGTGGGCGGTGCCAACCTCAGGCGCCGTTGCAAGGGCGCCGGTACAGGACTCGTCCCCGCTGGATCCCGACTGAGAGCTGGAATGGCGTTGCCTCTTACGTTCGTTCTGCCGCATCCGACCGCTCGTTGTCGGGCTATCCGCGTCCAGAAGAACTGGCTCCTGCCCCTTGTCGGTCGGGTATGCCTCCGTTTTTTCTCCCTCGTGCCTCAGTGCATCCTCCGCATCTGACTGTGACATAGGGGAATTCGGCGATTGGCGCCTCGTTGCTGCGTCTCCGGACTTGAAGGGCGTCTGCGTCCGTGGGCGCGCCTGCCCCTTCCCCTTTCCTTTTTTTGCTCCGGGCTCCTCCGATGGCAGGTCCATACTCTGGCGACTTGGGGAGGTCGCTGGTGATGAGTAGGAGGACCGCACAGTATACATGCTGTCGTCCGTATCCTGTGCGGAATCCCCACGTACTAGGATCCGTTCGTCCAGCCGGGTGAGGAGAACCTGCGCGACCCGCTCAAATTTGGCCTCGCGCCCACCCTCTCGCACCACGCTCGGTGCACGCAGCTCCTCTCTTTGGGCGGGGTCCTTAGAGGTGGTGCCCTCGTCTCTCACTCCTATCTCGCGGGCTTCTCCCCCCTCCTCCGTCGTCTTAAGACGCGTGAAGCGACCGTGGTGGTCACGCGTTAGGACGCTGGCCGCTTTCTTCACCGGAATCTGAATCGCGTCGGAGCTTAGGTCAATACGAGGACTTGGGTAGTCCACGTAATAGTCCACGCCGTCCCCTCGCACTGGTGACCTCGCCAGGGATGAGCGAGGGTGGAAGATCTCTTTCTCGGTCTCTCTGCTGTCAGGAGTCACCGCGTCACTTAATTCTACACTTAATCCTAAACTTAAGTCTACAGTTTTTAGGTTCGACATTTTTAATCCCACGAGTATGGGGGAAAAAACGGTCCACCCAGGCAGTGCCCCCTGTACCTGGGTAACCCTACATACACCGTGGGGGCGGGCGGTCCCACGGGATAAAACCTAAAACTAGTGCGGGCCGGCGAATTAAGGCAAGCCCTCCGGTCCGCTGTGCCACCCGTACCCCATTAACGCCTGTACTGGGGGTCGTTGGGACAACACAGCGGGTTCCGGGATTTGAGGAGAGCTGGCGTAGACTCCCCTATCGGTAGTTCCCAGTCCAGGAACTACCCTCGGTTACCCATTTACGGGTAAACCACTGCTCGGTTCCTCCTCTGCGCCCTCTGCTCAATCAGAGGGACGCGAGGAGAACCACCTCAGGCAGGCCTTTGCAGGCCCCGCCGTGGTGCGCCGCTCTTCGTCTGGTCCCTCCCCCCTCGCCTTTCCGGTATGGGTAGCCCTGTCCGGTATAGCCTCGGGGATCACAGGAACACGCAAGCCCCCCCACCACGACAAGGTGGCAGCACGTCGGGAGGGGGATGCCGCCCAACCTAACCTAACCTAACCTAACCTTTTTTTTTTTTTTTTTTTTTTTTTTTTTTTTTTTTTTTCGGGGGGAAATGCTTTACGCATCCCGTCCTGGGGTATATGGACGGGTATGTGGGACTCCTGGATTCCAGTCTACCCACTAAAACCCCCCGGGTGGCCACACGCTGCTTTACATTGGGGAAGTTACAGGCACGCAACTGCACTCCTCCGTAGCTCCCCCCGCAGCTGTCCGACAGATCGGACCCACCACGCTGGGATAAACTCCCAGATTCCCTATTCTTGGCATGCCCAATCCTTAGGCATGCGCATCAGCTCGAGGACCCTTAATTCATGGGCGTCAGACGTCCCCAAGCCTGCCGCCCAGAGGTCCTCATTATGGGGGCAGGTGACGGTCATGGGCGACCCGTCTGCGCCCGACCCGTCTGCGCCGCATCGGGTGGGATGATGCGTCCTCCTCCCGGGCACGCTCAGCAGTCTCTTTTTGGGCCATGACAGTTTTGCAGAACTCTGCCATTGCCCGCCAGCACCTCTCACTACCGACCATGGCACTGACAACGGTGGGTAGTGAGAGGTCCGCCCCCACCACTGCCACCAATTGGGCGCGTGGTCCATCCCACCCGGGGCACACAGCCAGCGTGTGATCCGCAGTGTCCTCATTGCTGCTGCAGTGGTGGCACCTCGCAGTCGGTTCTCTGCCTGCCACCTTGCACAGGTACCTTCCGAAACAGCCATGGCCGGAGAGCATCTGTGCAAGGTGGAAGGTGATGTTCCCTCGTTGTCTGCTGACCCATTGGTGGAGAACGGGCCGGACAGCCTCAATCGTTCTGTGGCCAGCACTTGGCTCTGCAAGCCTTTCGCCCCACTTCAGAAGGAGGGTATCGCGGGATTCCGACCTCCAGCGCCTTACCTCTTCCGAGAGGGGCTGCTCACCTCTGGACCGGGCTTCCGCGCAACGCCGGTAGACTTCGGCTAGCACTCCAGCGTCCAGATCCCACGGCGGGTTCCCAGCCAGCACACAAGCTGCCTCTGCGGAGATGGTTCGGTACCCCCTCACGGACCTGAGAGCAATGACCCTCTGCGGCCTCTGTAGCGCCTTTATGTTGTGGCTACTCAGTGAGTCCACCCAGATGGGAGCTCCATAGAGTGCCATCGAGCGCACTACTCCTGTGTACAGCCGGCGGCAGGTTGCGTTCGGCCCTCCTACGTTTGGTAGCAGCCTCCCCAGAGCTCCGGCCGCTCCGATAAGTTTTGGAGCGAGACGCTGAAAATGCGCATGAAAGCTCCATCGGCTATCGAGGACAAGTCCTAGGTACTTCATTGTCGACCCGATGCCGATGGAAACTCCTCCCACTATCAGATGTGCGTCAGCTGGAGGCCGCCTGCGAGGCCCATGGAAGCACACCGCTTCTGATTTTTCGAGCGCGACCTGCAAGCCCAGTCGTTTTATTCGGTCCACTACATGGGCCACCGCTGGTGCGGCAAGAACTACTGCCTGGCGATAGCTGCTGCCGCGGGCCGTTACGAGCGTATCGTCAGCGTAACAGACCACGTCGACCCCTGGTAGCATTGCCCCCCGGAGCACCCAGTCATATCCGATGTTCCACAGGAGAGGACCGAGAACCGACCCCTGTGGAACACCGCACGACACCTCTCTTTGGCTCCACCCCTGACTTGTTCGGTACCTAACTACCCTTTCAGAGAGGTATGTCTCCACCACCCGGCACAGGTACCCGGGAAGACCGTGGTATTTCAGCGCCTCTTTTATGGTGCCCCAGGGCAGGGTGTTGAAGGCATTGGCAATGTCTAAGGAGACCGCCACAACAACCTCACCCTGGGACACAGCATCATTGGCGAGGGCCCTCACTCGAGCAATAGCGTCGATGGTGGATCTGGCCCGCCGGAAACCAAACTGTCGCTCGCTCAGATCCGGCCCAGTGCACTCCAGGTGTCGGCTGAGGCGAGCCGCCACCACCCGTTCGAAAAGTTTGCTCACCTCGTCCAGCAAAACAATCGGTCGATATGCGGATGGTGACTCAACCGGGCGACCCTCTTTCCGAACGAGAACGAGTTTACCCGCCTTCCAGCATCTAGGGATTGTGCTCTGGTTTAGACACGCACTGAAGAGTGCCCTCACCCGCACCTCAAGTGGACCGCCTAGTGCCAGCGCCCAGGCGCGCCCAGGGATGCCATCCAGGCCTGGAGCGGTATTCTTGGCTTTGAGCCTCAGCACCACCGCTCCTAGCTCACCCTCGGTAACTTCTGGCACCTCCAAGACATCGGCATCGGCGGCATTTAGAGCCGGCGCCATGGCTGGCGGGACGTGCACTGGCACTTCGGGGAACAGGGTCTCCACTAGGTGTTCCAGAAATTGCGGCTGGAGGGTTTCCGTAAGTGGTGGGGCCCATGAACGGAGCTTGCGTCTCACTGCTTTATATGGCCGTCCCCATGGGTTGCTGTTCAGCGTTTCCAGCATAGCTTGGTGCCCGTTCTCCTTGGCTTTTGCAATAGCGGCACGCAGACACCGGGCCATTTCTAAGTAGCGGGCGTGCAGTCCCGCTTCTTCTGGATGGGCCTCTCCAGAGTCACTCAGGCGCCTCCGCCTACGGCACCTGGTGTACTCGCGCCTTGCCGCAGCACAGTCACTGCGTAATTGCGCTATTTCCGCGTTCCACCAGTACACCTGGCGCCGAGGTAGGCGTGACTTAGCCCGGGGCATGGCCGCATCGCAGACACGCACCATAGCATTGCCGAGCCATCTTGCTTCCTGTTCCACCTCGATCTGGTCTTGGGGCACAGCTGCCCAGGACTGCACAATGGCCGCCTCCTCCAAAAGATCCTTGTCCAGACATCTAATAGACCAGCGCGGGCCGTCTCCACCTCGGGAAAGGTTTTGCCCGTCCGAGACATCGCCTGAGGGCGTAGAGACGTTATACCGAATGTACCGATGATCTGAGAGCGTCTCTACGTCCTCCAGCACCTCCCAGTTCCGGATTAGGCGTGCAAGGCCAGGGTCGGCTAAAGTGACATCGACGATGGAACTACCTTGATGACGCACACACGTGTGGGCCGTTCCCTGGTTAAGGACGACGAGTCCCGCAGCCACCGCCCATTCCAGCAGTGCCGTCCCACGGACATCGGTCACGGGTGATCCCCAGGCCTGCGACTTGGCATTCAGGTCCCCGGCGACGAGCACATGGCTAGGGTGTCTTCCCCCGACCAGGACGCCGACCTCCGCAAGAAATTGCTCGAATTCCGCAAGAGGCCGATTTGGTGAGAAGTACACCCCTATCATCAGGGTCTGCCCCAGCATGACGGCAACATACCCTCGACCCCTTGCAACCGTGCTTAAGGACGGGGCGCCAGCGGCTGCCTGGCTAATAACGACTACCGTACCGTCCTGGTCACCAATCCAGTCATCTCTCTTTGGGATGGAGTAGGGTTCGGAGACTATGGCCACCTGGATTAACCACTCCGCCATGCTCTGAACCAGGAGGTCTTGGGCACTGGCGCAGTGGTTCAGATTGGTCTGCAGGAAGTTCGTGGCCATTATTCGGTGACCATAGACTCCACCTGGGCGGGGGCATTTGCACCCGGTGTGGCAGCCTGCGAGGGGGCCCTAGGGCCATCGCCAGTCTGCCTTCTACTTGCCCTGACCGGAGGGGCACAGAGTTTGCTCCCTAGCATGTGGTTTGCTGGTTTGCCCGCTGCTGCGCACAGCGCACAATGTGGCGCACCAGAGCACTGACCAGCCTTATGGCCAGGCTGAGCACAGCGGAAGCAAAGACTGCTGTGGTCCACTTCAGCAGTGCACTTTTCCCTCACATGCCCTACCTGAAGACACTTATAGCATCGGGTGGGCCGAGCATCGAGCAGTTTGGCCTGGGCAGAGACCCATCCCACCAAGAGCCTGCCAGTCTCTGTGATTTTCTTGGCAGCCATCACTGGGCAGCTAATCCAGACAGAGCCAAGACCGGAGTAACCCTCCCTTATCATACCCGCCTTGATGCTTTCCTGGGAGCACTGCCCGACCTTTGACACGGCTTCGACGACGTCGCTCACCGCCACTGAATCATCCAGGCCGGTGATTCGCACTTCTGCGCACTTAACCGGCCTGGAGATCTGGAGTACGTCTTGGCTGAAGTGCTGCCTTAGTTGCTTCGCCAGCTCGTCTGCCTTGCCACCGCTAGCCACTCCAGGCACCTCCAGCATCCGGGCACCATTTGCCGCTCGCCGGAACCGCAGTCCGCTTTCAATGTTGAGGGCGGCCATGTCGAGCTTGCCTTTGGCCTCCTTCATCACCTTTGCGTATGTGAGCCCATGCTCCTCCGCTCCCGGCTGAAGCTTTAAGACCACAGCGGCCGATCGAGGGGGGCGAAGCTTTCGAGGCTTGGCTCGCGCAGGAAGCGTAGCTGTTGTATTCGCCACCGCCACGGTCCCCGTACTTTTGGGCTTTTTTCGCTTCTTTCGAGCCACCACGTTCCATGCTTCTTGCGCAGGCCCCTGCGCCGTCATTTGCGTGGGCACCCGCGAGGGCACTTGTGCAGGCACTAGCGCAGGCACTAGTGAGGACGGGCCGGCCTCCATCGTAGTAGGCACCCGCTGCGTTGTCCTCTTGGTGGGGACTTGGTTAGTGGCCTTTGTCCTCTTGGTCGGTTTTCTTGAGCTTTCAACACCGGCAGCTGGGGCTCCTGCTACGTCTGTCACGAGAGATGGTCGGACAACTGGATGAGCTGATAACCTTGCCTCGAGCCTGGCCTCTACAATCGCACCAACCTGTGCAAGGAATTCTTGCTTGAAACGCTCCATGTGAGCAAGAACTGTTCCGCGCGTTTCCTCTGGCACGCTGCTCTTCTGCGCTACCGGTGCCATCAGTGGCTGCTGGCTTTGCACGTCCAGTCTCAGCTGCAGAAACTCCTTGCGGGTTTCCGCTAGGTCCCTCCGCAGGCGGTCATTATCGGCCTGCAGCCTCTTGGTCTCATCCGACTGCGACCTGTTGGCCAACTCTATCACAGCCACCTTAATGGCCTCGGCAGCTTCCTTAAGGTCTCTAATGAAGGTCCCTTTAAGGTTCTTAGACCTGCCAGCCAGTGACTGGATCAGGGACGCACTGTCCAAAACCCTGGTCGTCAGTTCGGCAGCTAGCGCCCCACCGGTAGTGGTAGTGCCTCTTGAAGCAGAGGGTAAAGGTGAGGGGGGAGTTAGCCGCGGATCGCGAGAGAGACCTTGTCGGGTTTGGCTGTATGCCTTTTGGACCTCTCTCTCCGCCTCGAGCCGAATCTCCTCGCTTAGGGCGCGGTTGTAGGCCTCCTTTGCCTTGGCTAGGCCCACATATTTCCCAGTGGTGGGACGACGACCTTGCCTTTTCGAGGCCTGCGAGGCCTGCGACGAGCCCTTGCTTGCGGCGGACGGACAGGACTCGTCCCCGCTGGATATCGACTGGGAGCTGGAGTGGCGTGGCCTCTTACGGTCGTTCCGCCACATCCGACCGCTCGTTGTTGGGCAATCCGTATCAGGTGGACCCAGCTCCTTTCCCGTGTTAGTCGGGCAAGCCTCTACTCTTTCTGCCTCGGGCTCAGGTGCTTCCTCCGCATCCGATTGTGCCATTGAGGAGTTCGGTGATTTACACCCTCCCGCTGCGCCCCTGGACTTAAAAGGTGTCTGCGTCCTTGGGCGAGCCTTTCCTTTTCCTTTCGGTCCAGATTTTGGCGGTGGCAGGTCCGTACTCTGGCGACTTGGGGAGGTCGCTGGTGATGAGTAGGAGGACCGCACAGTATACATACTGTCGTCCGTATCCTGTGCGGATTCCCCACGTAGTAGGATCCGCTCGTCCAGCCGGGTGAGGAGAACCTGCGCGACCCGCTCAAATTTGGCCTCGCGCCCACCCTCTCGCACCACGATCGGTGCACGCAGCTCCTCTCTTTGGGCGGAGTCCTTAGAGGTGCCCTCGTCTCTCACTCCTATCTCGCGGGCTTCTCCACCCTCTTCGGTCGTCTTGCGCCGCACAAAGCGGCCGTGGCGGTCGCGTGTAGGGACGCTGGCCGCTTCCTTCGCCGGGATTTGAATTGCGGCTGAACTCAAGTCAATTCGTGGACTTGGGTAGTTGGCGCAGAAATCTTCGCCATCCCCTCGTATAGGTGACCGCGCCAACGATGTACGAGGCTGGAAGATTTCCTTCTCGGCCTCTGTGCCGTCGACGGTCGCCGCCTCACTTAAAGCTAAATTGATACCTAAGTCTATTCCTATGGTTTTTGGGTTTGACATTTTTGTTTTGATTCCCACGAGTATGGGGGAAAAAAAAACGGTCCACCCAGGCAGTGCCCCCTGTACCTGGGTAACCCTACATACACCGTGGGGGCGGGCGGTCCCACGGGAAAAAACCTAAAACTAGTGCGGGCCGGCCAATTAAGGCAAGCCCTCCGGTCCGCTGCGCCACCCGTACCCCATTGACGCCTGTACTGGGGGTTGTTGGGACAACACAGCGGGTTCCGGGATTCAAGGGGAGCTGGCGTAGGCGCCCCTATCGGTAGTTCCCAGTCCAGGAACTACCCTCGGCTACCCATTTACGGGTAAACTACTGCTCAGTTCCTCCTCTGCGCCCTCTGCTCAATCAGAGGGACGCGAGGAGAACCACCTCAGGCAGGCCTCTGCAGGCCCCGCCGCGGTGTGCTGCTCTTCGTCTGGTCCCTCCCCCCTCGCCTTTCCGGTATGGGTAGCCCTGTCCGGTATAGCCTCGGGGATCACAGGGACACGCAAGCCCCCCCACCACGACAAGGTGGCAGCACGTTGGGGGGGAACCTAACCTAACCTAACCTAACCTAACCTAACCTAACCTAACCTTTTTTTTTTTTTTTTTTTTAGGAGGGGAAAATGCGTTACGCATACCACCAGGGTGCAGAGACGGACCCAGGTGGTTATGTGGGACTCCCGTGTCGGCTAATGAGGCCTATGGTGTACCCACTAAAAACCCCTCCATTTGCCGCCTTTGTGCTATAAGGCGAGGCTGCGGGAACGCCTGAGCACACTACCACAACCTCGCCAGCGGCCGTCCGTACTCCGGACCCGTCTCTGGGAAGACGTTTCTTCCCTTCCTCATCCATAGGGGCGTGCCGGGATGCAGCACACCTGCCTCTCAGGGACCTTCTTGCAGGCGGCAGACGTCCCCGTATCTACCGCCCGCAGGTGCCCTTAAGGGGGAAGTCGACGGTCGTAGGCCAGCCGCCGACGTCCCACTCGCTTACGGCGCATTGGCTGAGAGGCCGGATCATCCTCCCTCCCACGCTCTGCCGCTTCCTTCTGCGCCATTACACCCTCGCAGAAGGAGGCAACCGCCTTCCACGACCTGTCGCTACCGACCATGGCTTCCACGACGGTGGGCAGGGAGAGGTCGTGCCCTACTACGGCCACAAGTGCAGCCCGCTGCTCGGCCCAAACTGGGCACACCGCCAGCGTATGCTGTGCCGTATCTTCGGCGTCACCGCACGCATGGCATGCTTCTGTGGGTTCCCGTCCTGCCACCCTGCACAGGTATTTGCCGAAGCAACCATGCCCCGAGAGGACCTGTGTAAGGTGGAAGGAGAGAAACCCCTCTCTAACCTAACCTAACCTTTTTTTTTTTTTTTTTTTTTTGAAGAGGGGAAAATGCTTTACGCATACCACCAGAGTGCGAGGACGGACTCTGGTGGTTATGTGGGACTCCCATGTCGGCTGATGAGACCTATATGGTGTACCCACTAAAAACCCCTCTATGTGCCGCCTTTGTGCTATAAGGCGAGGCCACGGGAACGAACCTAACCTAACCTAACCTAACCTAACCTAACCTAACCTAACCTAACCTAACCTAACCTAACCAGTCTCGAAAAAGTGCATTTACAATACAATCCTTAGTGCGAATTTCAGTATTTTGCCAATTGTGCTTCTTTGAAGTATCCGATTTTGACGATTAAAGTGTTGTTTTGCGTGTTGTATTGTGCTCTTTCTTATTTAATAACTTGTGTTAGCTGTAAATTCAAAATAAAAGTACAAACAGAGATTATTTAACAATTTTGTATTTTCTGGAACTTCAAGTGCGTGCGGCTCTTCAGAATCATCGACAACCACCCAGTTTTTTATCATCATTCGAAGCGTATTTTGTGCTTACAAACTTGTTTTAATTTTTGGAGTTTTCTGGTGGAAAACCACTGAGTTTTTCCCCAAAAACTGAATTTTTCAAAACCACGAGGTCATCGATCCAAGGTCGTCCGGCTGATTCTGACACTGCACCAGGGTACCTGGCTTCGTTCTCTACTCGTGAGTGAAAAAATGAAGAAAATCGGTGCAGGGACAATGGAATAACCAGGTTTTTACAAACTTTGCATAGTGATTGACATTCTCCCCTCCATAACTCTCATTTTAAATCTGTTACCCCCCTCTTTTTCGTGTACTAATAATTAGATTAACTATCATAGTATATCTATGTCAAATTTCAGAATTTTTAGTGCAATAGTTTTTGAGATTTTACTTATATTGTGAACCAAGTCTCTAAGTACCTATGTTTTTACGTAAATATCATTCTGAAAATCACTTTTTTATTTAAAGACTTTTTGCAAATTTTCTTTTTCTACAATATAGTTATCTCTTTAAAAACAACTTGTGAGTAGCTTTGATCCCTGTAATCCAGTTAGTTTTTAAGATATCGGGCTTGTTAAATTTGACGTATTTGCATTCATTTCTTTCATTCTCCCACTTACAAATTGTAACATTTATGTAATATTTTAATAGATTAGTGTGTATTTGACTCTGATAGACTTATTTTGTAAATATAGTACGTGTAATAGCTATAACTTAGGATATAAACCATATTTTGAAACTTTTTTCACAGTGATTGATGTTCTTCCCTCCGTTTCTCTGAATTTTATCTTTTCCCTCCCGTTTTTGAGTGTATCATAAATTAACTTAACTATCATAATATATCCGTACCAAATTTCAGAATTTTTTGTGCAATAGTTTTTGAGATTTTACTTATATTGTGAACCAAGTCTAAGTACCTATGTTTTTACGTAAATATCATTCTGAAAATTACTTTTTTATTTAAAGACTTTTTGCAAATTTTATTTTTCTACAATATAGTTCTCTCTTTAAAAACAACTTGTGAATGGCTTTGATCCCGGTAATCCAGTTAGTTTTTAAGATATCGGGCTTGTTAAATTTGATGTATTTGCATTCATTTCTTTCATTCTACTACTTACAAATTGTAACGTTTACGTAATATTTTAATAGATTAGTGTGTATTTGACTTTGATAGACTTATTTTGTAAATATAGTACGTGTAATAGCTATAACTTAGGATATAAACCATATTTTGAAACTTTTTTCACAGTGATTGATGTTCTCCCCTCCGTTTCTCTGAATTTTATCTTTACCCTCCCCTTTTTGAGTGTACCATAAATTAACTTAACTATCATAATATATCCGTAACAAATTTTAGAAGTTTTAGTACAATAGTTTTCCAGACATAACCTTTTTTGTGAAGGAAGTCGCTACAAACCTTAGTTTTTACGTAAATACCATTCCAAAAATAACTTTTTTGATTTGCGACTATTTGTAAAATTTCTTTTTCTAGTATATAATTCTCCTGTTAAAATGTCTAGATATTACTTTACTTGTCAAGCATGTCGCTGAGAATCTCAGTTCTTACGTAAATATCACGTTTAATATTAACAATTAAGAAGCAAATCAAATTCCCGCTTGTATGTTAATTTTAACTTAAACTCTAAGGCTCCAAATTCTTTTTTCACTTACTCGCTCTCTTCCGGAGTAAAAAAGGACTCGATGTTTCCAAACCCACCTAAAACGCCATGCACCCCTCCACCCTCAACTCCGGCCTCGCTCCAGGCACCTCGGACACCTCGGAAACCCAATACTCGACAGGGAACCAAGACGCAGCCCCAAAACGTAACACAGGACCGGGGCACTGCCAAATCAGTATTAAAGAGCAAGCCTCTCACTCAACAACTTTTTGAGCATCCATCCTCGTTGGAGTCAATCTCCCAAGTCAGGCCTACGGAGAGGCCTGAAAACGTCTGCATGGAGGAAAGGATCATCCTAACGCAGAGTGGGCAGCATAATGAACCTGCTGATCTCTATGACTCACCTAATATGGAATCACTCTGGCTGAGCCAGGAGACACCTTGCACTCTAAATAATAGCAGTCGATTAGGCAGGTTATGGACCATGATTCGTAAAAATCTGAACACAATAAAAACTGAGCTCCAAATGCATAACAGCGTTAAACGCGAGAATAAGACAGCCATTCTTTTGTGCGTACAGAACATTTACTCTGCCACCGAACTATACATGCAGGAGGCTGAATCAATTTGGTATCACAGGCACAGACGTTATGGGCTTAATGACTCCGACAAGGGGTGCCGTCCGGACGTGTTTTAGAACCACCTACACGCAGACTGAACCCGAACCTGAACTTGAACCCGAGCAGGCCTCCTCTACCATCAAAAATGCGACGGTAGAAGTCATCAAGGCGACTATTAGGGATGAATTCAAAAAACTATCAAATCTTCCCAATTCTACATGTCCGGAGGCTGGAAAACAATCACGACCTTTATATAGTGACCAAGCCAAAAAACCAGCTCTAAATATACCGAGGAACAACCCTGCCATTGTAGCAACCATAGACAATGTACAAACTGGAACTGAAGCGTTGAACACCTTTCGGCGCGAGGTATCTTTTAAGACATGCGCATACGCTCCATCCAAAATAAGATCAGTAAACAACAATAAATTAAGGATTGAATTTCAAAACGAGAAACAACGTGATGAAACCCTATCACGACTAAACTCTGGCGGGTCTATCAAGGCAGAACTTGCTAAAAGCCTTCTACCGATGGTCATTCTCAAGGGAATACACAAAGATACTCCGCCTCAAGAGCTTATGAACATTATCGCCTCCCAAAACCCTACAGTACAAGAAGAAGTTCTGACTGAAACGTCAACCCTTCAACTTTGCTTCATTATGAACAACCGCAACGACAATTTGTACAACGCCGTAATTAAATGCTCACCGATGGTATGGCGCACTATCATGAAACTGGGCAGGATTAACATAGAGCACCAGCGCGTACATGCGAGCGAACATTCACCCTTTAAGCAATGTCTTGAGTGCTTGCAATACGGACATACACGTACGCATTGTAAGGCCACAATACAACCTTGCTCATACTGCGCCCAAACCACACATAATTACAAGAAATGCCCTAACAAACATAACAATCAGCCCCAGTGCTACAATTGCATCAACTATAACAATAAATCTAATATCAAAAATGACACCAACCACACTGCCATCAACCCCAACTGCCCCAGAATAAAGGCAGCAAAATTGAACATACATCAGAAAATTAATTATGGCTACTAACAATTCAACCCACACCGGAACTCCTAATACAAATAATGCTGATGCAAACCGAAGTACACAAATACCCGCCAAAATTCTGAAACCACCCAACACCTACTACTGCTTACAAATAAACCAAGGGCATGGCAGGAATGCACACCACGAAACACTAGTCTTTCTGAATGACAATGATAGCTACGACTTTGTATTCATTTCAGAACCATACATACCCGGTAATGGCAGAACAATTAAACCAATAACCGGATTCACAATTTATCAATTCCCGTCACCAGATAAACCTGTCAGAGCTGCTATACTTATCAGAGACCAACTAATAAGTACACTTGGATACACCAAATACTCCTCTCCAAACCTCTGTATTGTACAGCTTACCGAGAAAAGCGGGAAAAACGTATACCTCATCTCGGCATACATTGAACCTAGAGTAGACCCAGAAAATACCATCGGGAAACTAGCGGCTTTCTTGGAAGAAACCACCGGCTCCACTCATATAATTGGTGGAGACTTTAATGGATGGAATGGATTATGGGGTTGCCTTCAAAATAATACCAGAGGTAATCAAATCGCTGATCTGATTATAAACCACGACCTTCAGATATGTAATAAGGGAGCGGACCCGACCTTTGAAACAGTCACTCATGGAAGACCTCGCCACTCCATTGTAGACATCACTGCCACCTGCAATCAACAACACTGCGGCAGTAATCGGATAGAAATCGAAAACTGGAAAGTTGATATAAATATTTGCCCATCATCAGACCACAATGCCATAACATTTCACATCGCCACGTCATCCAACAAGTCCACAACTTTCAACAAACGAGCCATGTTGTCAACTTTTCTATACGACACCACAAACGTCAAGTGGGACCTACTCTCGGATCGCATAAGGGATGAACTATCAAACAAACTACACGATGTAGAGTATATAAACTCCTGCACAGAGGAACAACTTGACTTTATCATCACCTTTCTAACTAGGGACATACAGAGGACGTGTGACGATCTTTTACCGCGATCAAAAGCCCCCCCAAAGCGCTCACCATGGTGGAACGATGATCTGGAGAAACTCAAAATTGAAGTAATCAAAAACCATCACAAACTTCGCAAAGCCATCAAACAAAAGCTACCCGTTGACGACATTATTAGTGAAAAGGAAGAACTACGAAAAAAGTATTCGGATGCTTGCTGCACTGCCTCCACCGAAGCCTTTCGAACGTTCTGCGGCCGACAGGGAAAGGAAGACGTATGGTCTGTAACTAATCGCATCATGAGAACCCGTCCTATCACACAACCACCCGCTACGCTGCTTCTCCCGGATGGATCATATACTAAGACAAGTAAAGAAACAGCCAATGCCTTGCTGCAGATATTCCATCCGGAGGACATTGGCAATGATGATGACATACAAAAAACAATAAGGAACGAAATGTTAATAAGTCCAGACACAACAGATGAACCCCCATTCTCTGTAACGGAGGTTCTGGAAACACTGAGGACAATCAGCCACAAAAAGGCACCTGGGTCTGACCACCTAACTGCTGACATATGTCTTCAGATCACCAGGATCTTCCCTGACGTAATCACAGCAATTATGAACCGATGCCTGCAGTTACAATACTTCCCCGACTACTGGAAACAGACCACTACTAAAATTATACCTAAACCTAATAAGGAAGACTACACAAAAGCATCGTCCTTTCGCCCTATTGGCTTAGTGAAGGTCTTCGGGAAGGTGCTTGAGAAATTAGTGGTGAACCGGTTAATCCATCACATGCACGTTAACAACAACGTAGTGCAAAGACAGTTCGGTTTCCGACTCCAGACCTCAACTGCACACGCCATCCAGCATGCACTAGATATCATAAAGGAGGGGAAACAGAGAAAGGAGGAGGTGATGGCAGTGTCCCTGGATATAAGAGCAGCGTTTGACAATGCGTGGTGGCCAGCCATATTCAGGCGTCTGAAAAACATCGGATGTCCTAAGAATATCTATAACATATTAAAGAGCTACAATACGCATAGAGAGGTTCATTTGGCATTCGCTGACTGCTTCGTCCGAAAGTCCATGACAAGAGGATGCATCCAAGGGTCAGTGGCAGGCCCTGTACTATGGAATCTTGTGCTGGATGAACTGCTCAACATGAGGATGCCAGCGGGATGCCATCTGCAGGCGTACGCCGACGATGTCCTACTGATATGCCGAGCCAAATCTGTAGAGGAACTGGAACTTGCTGTAAACTCTGCAATTGCACTCATAGCGGAATGGGGTGCGAGCGTCAAGTTGGATTTTGGACGGGAAAAAACCAAGGCCATCGCTTTCAGCCAAAAAGCTAATAAAAGCAACAATATAAAAATGTATGATCAAATTGTCCCAATTGTAAATCAAATTAAATATCTGGGAATAACAATCGATAGAAATCTTAAATTCGATAAACACGTCCTCAATGTAATAGAAAAAGCGAGAAAACTATTTTACAAATTGCAATTCTTTATTAAACCCACGTGGGGCATTCATTCGGATAATATCCGTACAATATACACACAAGTCATTGAGCCAATAGTTACATACGCGGCATCAATATGGCGAACGGCACTAGAATACAAATACATCCGAAACAAGTTACTCTCACTACAAAGACTTTTTGCTCTCAAAATAATCCACGCTTTCAAAACAGTCAGCACTAACCTATCAATAACAATGGCACAGCTGATACCTCTCCCAACAAAAATTATCTATGTTGCGGACGTAGAAACCACCCGACTTCGCGGGGTTTCTTCATTCTTGCCTAACGACTTGCCGATTGAGGCCCCTGTTGTGCCCTCCTCACTTCTCCATCCCGCGTTCAGGCAGACCATCCCTTTTCGAGAACTGAATGACCAAACCGAGGTCGATACGGCTTTGAGATCGCATCCTGAGTATTCATGGGTCACATACACTGACGGAAGTCGACACGACGACAAGGTTGGATCCGCGTACTTCACAAGAAAGCCTGACGGGGAAACAATAACCAAAAAACTCAAACTGCACGACTGTTGTTCGGTCTTTCAGGCGGAGTTGTTCGCGATTGCACAAAGCCTTCAAGCTTACACCAATATCATCCAATCTACAAATACACAAAACTCCACACATATTATTCTTTCAGATAGTAAATCTGCCCTACAAGAAATTTCCAATCCTACCAGCCACAATCCTCTAGTGAACAAAATACACAAGTTAATCCATTCAAACAAACAAGACTCACAAACGCAGATATACTTCTATTGGATTAAGGCTCACTGTGGCATCCTCGGTAATGAGCAGGCTGACATGGTAGCGAAGTCTGCAGCGAAACTCAAAAAGACCCCTGATTACATAACAATACCCGTCAGTTATATAAAATACCGTCACAAAAAGATTATTGAAACAGAAATATCTAAATTATTTACCGACCCTTACAAATGCACGTATACAAAAACCCTTTTCCCAACTTACGAAACTCTGCAACAATACCTCTCTATCAACAGACCCACCTTCTCTTCAACACAATTTATATCAAATCATGGGTATCACAAAGAATATTTAAACCGATTCAAAATCACAGATAATGATCACTGTCCTTGTGACGGAATCTCAACGCAATCTTTTAAACACCTTCTATACTATTGCACCCGCTTCGAACGAAAACGTCTTAACTTCGAGATCACATGCGACATGCTTCGTATAAACCATAAAATCCTTTCGGAAGTGTTATCTAAAGAAAGTACTTGTGAAGCATTCCACAAATTCCTGTCACATATTGTTAAAAACCTTAAAGGTTTTAATGGAACATAAATAGCAAATAACAACCGTAGTTTTAAGAATTAAATAAGGTTAGATGTAAGATTTTAGATAAGGCTTAGATTAGTTTATCATCGTATGTATATTGTAAAATTGAAATGTAAATGTGTAAAATTGTCAATCTGTCCCTGGGTGCGGTGCCGTGCGTCGTGGCCGCTCGCGGCCTCGCGCGGTCGGTCGAGTCCGGTGGTTGCGCGGGGCCGCGGGCGGCCGCGGCGGGCGGGATTGCGCCAGGACACGTCCGTTTGTGGAACGACCAAGTTCTCGGGCTTGGCCGCTTCGCGAATGGAGTACTTCAATATAATATGTGTACGTTTAATCACCCAGAACACACGTTTTACGACCACTCACATAACATCTACAAAAAACAATTTGCTGGGCACAAAGTGTATACCGAAAGCGCGGCGTGCTCAGCATCCCATACTAAATCCAAAGGTAGGGGGTTTTAGTCCGTTATGCTACTGGAGGTGGTACTCACTTATAAAATACTGGGTACCACTTCCTGTAGAGTCGGGCATGCTGTCAGGAACGGCCTGGCAGTATCCAATGAGGATTTCCCCCTTCCTACGCAAAAAAAAAAAAAAAAACCTAACCTAACCTAACCTAACCTAACCTAACCTAACCTAACCTAACCTAACCTAACCTAACCTTTTTTTTTTTTTTTGAGGGGAAAATGCTTTACGCATACCACCAGAGTGCGAGGACGGACTCTGGTGGTTATGTGGGACTCCCATGTCGGCTGATGAGACCGATATGGTGTACCCACTAAAAAAAAAAAAAAAAAAAAAAAACTGGATCCGTCTCTGGGAAGACTTTTCTTCCCTTCCTCAACAAAGGGGGTGTGCCGGGATACGGCACACCTGCCACTCGGGGACCTTTGTGCAGGCGACAGACGTCCCCGTGTCTATCGCCCGCAGGTACCCTTAAGGGGGAAGTCGGCGGTCGTAGGCCAACCGCCGTCGCCCCACGCGTTTGCGGCGCATTGGCTGAGAGGCCGGATCGTCCTCCCTCCCACGCTCTTGCACCTCCTTCTGCACCATAACGTCCTCGCAGAAGGAGGCAACCGCCTTCCACGACCTGTCGCTACCAACCATGGCTTCCACCACGGCGGGCAGGGAGAGGTCGTGTTCTACTCCGGCCACAAGTCCAGCCCGCCGTTCGGCCCAATCTGGGCACACCGCCAGCGTGTGCTGTGCCGTATCTTCGGCGTCGCCGCACGCGTGGCATACTTCCGTCGGTTCCCGTCCTGCCACCCTGCACAGGTATTTGCCGAAGCAACCATGCCCCGAGAGGACCTGTACAAGGTGGAAGGAGAGAAACCCCTCTTTTCTTCCGACCCATCTCTCAAGGACGGGCCGGATCGCTCCGATGGTCCAGTGGCCTGCCGTCGGCACCTCCAGCCTTTCCTTCCATTTTTGGATGAGAAAACGGCGGGAGTCGAGCCTCCACCGCCTGATATCCTTCCGGAGTGGTTGGACCCCCCTGGCCCGCGCTTCAGTGACATACCAATATACATCGGCCAGAACTGAAGCGTCGAGGTTGTAGGGACTAGGAACGTGTTGTCAGCATTTTCGCCTCATGTGTCGAACCACGCTTCCCGCTCGCTAGTCGTCTCCCGGCCGTGTTTATGACAATACATTAGTAACTAGTACTTTCAATCTTCTGATTTAACTCCCAGATAACATCCCTAAAGTGGTGACCCCCGACAATAGAACATTGGGACCTTGATTTTTTTTTTTTTAAACTGGACTTTTAAACAATTTTCGTGAAGTGTTATTTAATTTTTAAAGGGATCTGGTTGAGTTATATTCGATTTACGGTCTGTTTTTATTCGCGTGTGCGTGTCGGGTAGACGATTCCCGTGCTCCTTGGTTAACGGTAGCAAACTTTAAAGGATCGCAGAATGTCGAATCCGCCGCCGCCGCCAGCTGGAATTCCGGCCGTGCCTGGGTCATCAGGTCCTTCAGCACCGGTGGCGTTCGAGTTGTCCACGATTTCGTTAGCAGCGAGAATACCTGATTTTTGACAAGATCAGCCCCGTTTATGGTTTTACCAAGTGGAGGCTATACTGGCTCAACAGAGGGCAGGTGACCAAGCTAACTACAATGTAGTGATAGCTAAGCTCGGCAAGGATGTTATACGACAGATAGCGGATATCCTTGAGAATCCGCCAGAACAAAATAAATATGACACGCTGAAAACAAGATTACTTACGTTGTATGAAGAAACAGAAAGTAAGCGGCTACGGAAACTCATGTCCGAAATGGAGTTAGGCGATCAGCGGCCTTCACAACTTTTGCGCCGGATGCGTGACCTTGCGCGTAATAAGTTGACCGATGATGCCGTATTAATATTGTGGCAGGATCATTTACCGCAATCGGTGAGAGCTGTGTTAGCAGTAGCGGATTCCAAGAATTTGGATAGTATGGCTAATATAGCGGACAAAGTTTTAGATACTTTTAAACCGAGTGAAGTCGCCGAAATTCGGCAAGGAACCTCGCGACGAAGTCCGCCACGAGATAATATCGCAGCTAAGTTGGCGAAGATTAATCAGAGAATAGATGAGCTAGCCAACACCAGAGGAAGAAATAAGAGCCGCGGCAGGTCCACAGGAAAAGGACGTTCGAAGAGTCGTTCGCGTGACAGCCGCAGCGTAAAGAGAACACCAGAAGATCCTGAATGGTTGTGCTTCTACCATTTTCGGTACAAAACAAAGGCTAATAAGTGTGTGAAACCGTGTAACTGGAAAGGCAATAAGCCTTCGGAAAACTAAATACAGTGCGGTCGTCGTTGGCGGGACACTGCACCACGGTAAATAGTTATCGCCTTAACGTAACAGACTTAAATTCGGGTTTTAAATTTCTGATTGATACCGGTGCCAATGTAAGTGTGATACCTAGTAAGTTTAAGTATAAGAAAGATAATTTGCACCCAATTAAAGACTTTAAGCTGTATGCAGCAAATAACACTGAAATTAAAACCTATGGTTATGTTAATTTGACACTTAATTTGAATTTGAGACGAACATTTAAATGGACTTTTATAGTCTGTGATGTAAAACAGCCTATTATAGGAGCTGATTTTTTACAACATTTTAGGTTACTTGTAGATTTACATGGCAAAAGGTTAGTTGACGAGACTACTAGTGTAAATGTAATTGGTACGATCATAAACCATACTGACTCATCAATTACTTCACTGAGTTCTGATCATCCTGTATACAACCTTCTTAGTAAATATTCAGACCTATTGAAACCGTTATCGTTCATTGAGGATCCGAAACACTCTACTTATCATCGTATAGAGACGACAGGACCCCCTATATATCAAAGAGCTAGACCTCTACCACCAGGAAGGTATGAAAAGGCAAAAAAGGAATTTGATTTAATGTTAGAGATGGGTATTTGCCGACCTTCAAAGAGTCCGTGGTCTAGCCCTTTGCATATAGTGCCTAAAAAGGACGGACACATACGTCCTTGTGGAGATTATAGGGCCTTGAATGCAGTCACAACACCAGATCGGTATCCTATCTCGAGGATACAGGACTTCAAGTATCTACTGGCGGGTAAGTCTATATTTTCATGTTTAGACATACGCAGAGCATACCATAATGTTATGATTCACCCTGATGACGTAGAAAAAACAGCAATTACGACACCGTTTGGAATGTTCGAATTCCCAAGGTTAGTTTTTGGATTACGGAATGCATGTGCTAGTTATCAGAGATTTATGAATAATACAGTATTATCTGGTTTGGATTTTGTCTACTGTTATTTGGATGACATACTTGTCGCTTCTCACACAAAGGAAGAGCATGACAGTCATCTCGAACAGATTTTCAAGCGATTGAGTGAATTCGGCATAACTTTAAATATAGAAAAATTTACTTTTAAACAAGAAAAACTACATTTTCTAGGATATGAAATATCGACAAATGGATATAGGCCACTGGAGGATAAGGTACAAGCCGTCATAGATTATCCTAAGCCACGAACTGTTAGTCAGTTACGTACATTTTTAGGAATGGTAAATTTTTATAGACCACATTTGCCCGAAGCTCTAAAATACCAGGAATTATTATTCTCTTATGTTCATACGAAAAAGCGTAACGACAAAACACCAGTCGCTTGGACACAGGAAGCTGACGAAGCGTTCCGGCAATGTAAGCTTAGCTTACAAAACGCGGTTACATTGTCTTACCCGCTTCCCAGCGTACCTATTTGTATTTGCGCAGACGCAAGCGATACTTGTTGCGGAGCTGTAATACAACAGTTCGTAGACGGTAATTGGAAACCGTTAGCATATTTTTCCAAGAAGCTAACAGAGACACAGAAGAGATACAGTACATATGATCGAGAATTATTATCTATTTACTTGGCAGTACAACAATTTAGGTATTTACATGAAGGCAGGCAATTGATAATATATACGGATCATCTTCCTTTGACATATGCCTTTAGCAAGTTAACTGGTAATAATAATAAGGAGATTCCTAGACGGACTAGGCAATTACTTTTTATTAGTGAGTTCACAACTGATATTCGACACATTCAAGGTAAAGATAATGTAGTTGCGGACGCTTTATCGAGAGTAGAAGTTATCAATCGTCATACGTTAATTAATTATTCGGAAGTAGCTGCCGAACAGGAAAATGATGATGAATTAAAAAGCCTATTACCGAAGTCTCACGAAACACTAAAATTCTTAAAGGTTAACTTTCCGTACTGCGACAATGATGTTTACTGTGAAGTATCAACAGGTAAGTTGAGACCTTATATCCCACGCAAGTTTCGTCGTAATGTTTTTCTGTCGATACATAACTTGAGCCATCCAGGGATAAAAACATCGCGTAAAATGATTACAGAAAGATTTTTCTGGACAGATATGAACAAAGACGTAGGCCTTTGGGCCAAAACCTGTGTTCATTGCCAGAAGGCTAAAATCGCGCGGCACACCAAATCGAGTAGCGTTAGGTTTCCAGAGGTACCCAGGTTTACTCACGTCCATACTGATTTGGTAGGTCCCCTTCCGACGTCACAGGAGGGCTATCGATATTGTCTCACAATCATAGACCGTACGACGGGTTGGCCAGAAGCCTTTCCACTGCACGATATCACAGCAGAGGCCGTGGCTAGGACAATTTATGACGGTTGGATTGTACGATTTGGTTGTCCAGCGGTATTGACCAGTGACCAAGGTAGGCAATTTGAAAGCAACTTATTCCAACAGTTGATGAAATATACAGGTACTGAAAAGCTTAGAACTACGCCATACCACCCACAGAGCAATGGTGTTATAGAACGCTGGCACCGTTCTTTAAAGGCAGCGTTAAAGGCACGATTACAGGATAACAAGTCACGGGTTGACGAATTGACGACAGTATTGTTAGGGCTTCGTTCAGTACCAACTTCAGGAGTAAGTGCAGCTCAATTGGTTTATGGTTGTGCTATTAGACTGCCTGGAGAATTTTATTGTAATACAGATAGTGAAATAACTGAGTCAAATATTTTGTTAAGCAAAATCAATGATACAATACGGAACCTAAAGCCTAGGCCATATTGTCATCATAAGAATAACAAGTTCTTTGTAAGCACTAGTCTTAAGGATTGTGACTATGTATTTGTGCAAAGAAATGTAAAAACAGCTTTACAAACACCATATGAGGGACCATATAAAGTCTTAGAGAGGAACGATAAAGTTTTTAAAATACAGCTAGAAGACAGACAAGTTAATATGTCTATTGATAGATTAAAGCCAGCTTATTTACCACAAAATATTAATACTCCGATTGTTTCACAGGCGCCTAGCGGAAACGCTCCGCCTATGCTAATAAAACCGGCACCTTACGTCACACGAAGCGGACGTACGGTTAAGCCTTCGGTACGATTTTGTGATGAGTAACGATATATTTTAGGTCAATACGTTAGCAAGTAAGATTATTTTGCATTTTTTATGTGTTGAAATATGTAATATAAATAGTTATTAATTTTAAACAATGTTATTGAATCATTTGCAATATAACGCAACAGTTGTTCGTTAAGATTTCATTATGGGTAACTGGGGTAGTAAGAAAGACTCTGAGAATACTGACAGGTCTAACACCGTTACGGCTAACGCATCCGTGAACGTGTCCGAAATTACTACGCAGTTAAATACCTTTAGTATCGCGTTATTGGTTGTTAGTTCAATCCTGGCGATGTTCATCATATACTACTTGTATACAAGGTGCAGAAAGAGATTGGACGTTTGGTTCATCAAGCGAGTGAGAACCCTAGCTCGTGACCAGCAGCGGCAGTCTTCGAGGACTCAGGATCCATCGGGACAACCGCAAAAGATAATTTTGACAGTGTAACACACAGTTTATAATAGTGAATTGGTGACGGTGCAAATAATTCAAAACATTAGTTTATCCTAGATTTAAAACTTATTTCATAAGTGTGAAATCTAATTATATTTTTAGAACGCTACTTGCATTGTGTACTTTTTTTGATATCAAGTGACGAATGCGTTCGTGTAACAATGTAACTCTATATTGCTTTAGTAGAGTAAGCAAATTTCGACATTAATACAGAGTGTTATTGTAATGATGTTATGACTGCGACTTTATCAGTAGTGAAGTAGTATAACTAATATCGTTTTTAATAAAGAGGCAATTTTGAAAATTTTGATTAAACCTTTTGAAATATTAAGGTAAAGTAGCAGGAAAACTTCAAAATAAAACACAATTCGATTAGTTAAGAATTCTATATATTCCTAAAAAATTTTTTGTAAAATTTTTGTTTTTAGGGAGGACGACTGTAGGGACTAGGAACGTGTTGTCAGCATTTTCGCCTCATGTGTCGAACCACGCTTCCCGCTCGCTAGTCGTCTCCCGGCCGTGTTTATGACAATACATTAGTAACTAGTACTTTCAATCTTCTGATTTAACTCCCAGATAACATCCCTAAAGAGGTCCCAGGGCGGAGTCCCTGCCAAGACGCAAGCCGCCTCGTACGAGACGGTGCGGTATGCCCGCGCCATCCTGACCGCCATAACCCGCTGAGGCCTTCGCAATTGGGCTTGATTCTGGGCGGTCAGGGCGGTCTGTGGCTCCTCCACTGGGACGACCATGCGCGGTGGGGCGAATACCGGCGCAGGCGGAAACAACCACCCCCACTACCCTGTCAAGGAGCTCCGGTTCCAGGGAGTCCATGCCGGGGGTGTGCAGCATCTTGTTTCTAACTAGTTTGTAAGGCCGCCCCGACTGGCACCGACTTCAAAAGGTGATTCAAATGTGATCCGTACGGTACGGATCACATTTGAATATTATTTATGGCTTTTTAGTTTATTTTGAAGATTATTTATGGCTTTTTAGTTTATTTTGAAGTCGGTTCTTTTTATATTTTTTATTTTTGCTTGTTAGTGCCAGCCCAGAACGGAAAGATTGAGGAGGCACTTTGCACGCATCTCGAATCTTCGGAAGTACGAAATGTAAAAAAAAAAAAAAAGTTTTGTTATTTTTTATTATTATTATTATTTTAAGAATTATTTTCTAACTCGTAACTATTAAGGAGTTGTACCTTCCGTCATCAGCTAAGCATGATGAGATGATGACTACCATATGCAAATACTTAAATAGCTTAATAAAATACATGAAAAACGTTATAAGTACCTATAAAATTTCAGGATTGTCCTCGATTTCCTTGGGATCCCATCATCAGAATACCCAAACGCCTTCTGAGAGGCCGACCGGAGAAGGGGAGGAAGGCCAAGCTCAGATGGTTCGACAGCGTCGAATAGGACACCAAGATCCTAGGATATAGATACCTCAAGCGCTCTCAGCGCTCAATCCGATCCACCAATGAAACCAAACACATTGATACCAAATTTCATTTCATAAGAGAGAAAACGTGTGATGGTGTTATCAATGTGTTAAGCATTTAGAGTCAGATAAGACGACAGCTGATGTTTTAACTAAGCCCTTAAGGCGCATAGTTCTCTGTCAGGCGCATAGGTCCCTAAGGGGTGTAATTAGGTATGGGCCTAACCAGTACTTAGTTTTTTTATGTTATTTTCTTTATTTTTTTTTAACCGACTCCCATAAGAGGAGGTGGTTCTCAATTCGATTGCATTTATTGTATTTTATTGTTCTTGTAAGTATAGGTATATTTTCTTTAGCTCCATTAAGGGGAAGGTGTTGAAGGTTTACTGTTTTATCAATGTCAATTGACAATAGGTTGACGAGCTGGCTAATGGATGGTAATATTATCCACTTTTTATATGCGAGTTAATGCGATGTTTACCTATATATAAGCAAGACTTTCTAGATTCCGCCATTAACTTGTAGACATCTCTTCCATCAACATCTAAGGGCGGTATCTATATCTACTGGTTATAATTAGGTGATAATTAGCAGAGGGGTTACTCCAAAACTCGAAAATCGAAGTTCGTAACGTGCCGTCCCTCTCGCTCTCATGTGCAGCGGGATGGCGCCATACGAACTTCGTTTTTCGGGTTTCGGAGTAGCCCCTCAGATAGAAAACCACGAATAGATAGGACTGGAGAGATTTACTTGCCGAGGCTTGGGCCCATCCGCGGCTGTAATGCCTCAGATGATGATGATATTATTTACGATACATAATCCCACTAAGTATTGCCTTTTTAGGGTTCCGTAGTCAAAATGGCGAAAACGGAACCCTTATAGTTTCGTCATGTCCGTCCGTCCGTCCGTCCGTCTGTCACAGGCATTTTACTCAAAAACAACAAGATGTACATTGATGTGTGAAATACAGGTGTTTTGTGTAGGCTTAGAATAATAATGTGTAGGCCGCTCCTTAGTCTGATGGTTAAATAATACAATTTACTAGGTATCTATTAATATACATTCTGTAGTTTTGATATCACATTACTATCTAATAATATACATTCTGTAGTTTTGACATCACATTACTATCTAATAATATACATTCTGTAGTTTTAACATCACATTACTATCTAATAATATACATTCTGTAGTTTTGACATCACATTACTATCTAATAATATACATTCTGTAGTTTTGACATCACATTACTATCTATTAATATACATTCTGTAGTTTTGACATCACATTACTATCTAATAATATACATTCTGTAGTTTTGACATCACATTACTATCTAATAATATACATTCTATAGTTTTGACATCACATTACTATCTAATAATATACATTCTGTAGTTTTGACATCACATTACTATCTAATAATATACATTCTGTAGTTTTGACATCACATTACTATCTAATAATATACATTCTGTAGTTTTGACATCACATTACTATCTAATAATATACATTCTGTAGTTTTGACATCACATTACTATCTATTAATATACATTCTGTAGTTTTGACATCACATTACTATCTAATAATATACATTCTGTAGTTTTGACATCACATTACTATCTATTAATATACATTCTGTAGTTTTGACATCACATTACTATCTAATAATATACATTCTGTAGTTTTGACATCACATTACTATCTAATAATATACATTCTGTAGTTTTGATATCACATTACTATCTATTAATATACATTCTGTAGTTTTGACATCACATTACTATCTAATAATATACATTCTGTAGTTTTGACATCACATTACTATCTAATAATATACATTCTGTAGTTTTGACATCACATTACTATCTAATAATATACATTCTGTAGTTTTGACATCACATTACTATCTAATAATAAACATTCTGTAGTTTTGACATCACATTACTATCTAATAATATACATTCTGTAGTTTTGATATCACATTACTATCTAATAATATACATTCTGTAGTTTTGACATCACATTACTATCTAATAATATACATTCTGTAGTTTTGACATCACATTACTATCTAATAATATACACTTGTAGTTTTGACATCACATTACTATCTAATAATATACATTCTGTAGTTTTGACATCACATTACTATCTATTAATATACATTCTGTAGTTTTGACATCACATTACTATCTATTAATATACATTCTGTAGTTTTGATATCACATTACTATCTATTAATATACATTCTGTAGTTTTGACATCACATTACTATCTATTAATATACATTCTGTAGTTTTGACATCACATTACTATCTAATAATATACATTCTGTAGTTTTGATATCACATTACTATCTATTAATATACATTCTGTAGTTTTGACATCACATTACTATCTAATAATATACATTCTGTAGTTTTGACATCACATTACTATCTAATAATATACATTCTGTAGTTTTGATATCACATTACTATCTAATAATATACATTCTGTAGTTTTGACATCACATTACTATCTAATAATATACATTCTGTAGTTTTGACATCACATTACTATCTAATAATATACATTCTGTAGTTTTGACATCACATTACTATCTAATAATATACATTCTGTAGTTTTGACATCACATTACTATCTATTAATATACATTCTGTAGTTTTGACATCACATTACTATCTATTAATATACATTCTGTAGTTTTGACATCACATTACTATCTAATAATATACATTCTGTAGTTTTGACATCACATTACTATCTATTAATATACATTCTGTAGTTTTGACATCACATTACTATCTATTAATATACATTCTGTAGTTTTGATATCACATTACTATCTAATAATATACATTCTGTAGTTTTGACATCACATTACTATCTATTAATATACATTCTGTAGTTTTGACATCACATTACTATCTATTAATATACATTATGTAGTTTTGTCATCACATTACTATCTATTAATATACATTCTGTAGTTTTGACATCACATTACTATCTATTAATATACATTCTGTAGTTTTGACATCACATTACTATCTATTAATATACATTCTGTAGTTTTGACATCACATTACTATCTAATAATATACAGTCTGTAGTTTTGACATCACATTACTATCTAATAATATACATTCTGTAGTTTTGACATCACATTACTATCTAATAATATACAGTCTGTAGTTTTGACATCACATTACTCTCTAATAATATACATTCTGTAGTTTTGACATCACATTACTATCTAATAATATACATTCTGTAGATTTTGAGTAAAATGCCTGTGACATACGGACAGACGGACGGACGGACGGACATGATGAAACTATAAGAGTTCCGTTTTAGCCATTTTGACTACGGAACCCTAATAATACAAATGGATTTTCTCCGTTTAATAAATCCCATCAAAAACATAACATGTAAAAAGATTGCCAAGTCTCGCAACCTTTTCTACCACAAAAAGTTGTGAGATATAATAACCAAGTCGGTTAATTTATTCAGTAGTACCTATTCAGGGAAAGATCTACCCCACACCTTTTGTTTAGTATTTTATGGCAACTGTCTTAGAATCGGAGTTAGTTCGTGACTAGAGGTCCTTTTGATGAGAGTAAGCCTATGGCAGCCGCGCGCGCCATCTAGCGTGGCTATTTTCTCGAGTCAGTGCGTTACCAACTGTCATACGGCGTGCATACTGTCTGCCTTTGCCGCCCAAAAACTATTACTTTCACGAGGACTTTCGTTACCTACTTTCTTTTACTGTCTCTGTGTGTGTGACAAGCTTATAAGACCTAGGCATAGCAGAAGCCCGGCGCTGGTGCTGTCAGCGCGGCGGCGTGGATTCTCCATCAGAGTTCCAAAGGTGAGCGAGCTATTCTGTTCTAATGGTCGTTGCCTTTGGATGGTCCTTCTCCTTTCCTACAATTCTATACACCTTTGTCATTCATAAATGTTCACCGAACTAACAACATGTTATTGTGACGGTTAATTTATTCAGTAATACCTATCCATATGAGCATCTATCCAACACCTTTGTCATTCATAAATCTCCATCGAATTAGTTAACTAGGAACATGTTTTTGTGACCGTTATAATGACCGTATCAATATTACACATTTTCATATTTTTAATAAATGAAACGACTTGGCCAATCGCTCAACGGCAATAAACTACATGCAGCAAACCCTACCTAATTTTATTAGCCCTCTGAACGTAAACGAATAATTAATTATGTTGCCGTGCGATGGTCCGGGCGATTGTCCGATTTTCTATCGCATAAATTTTCATTATAATTTTTGTCAATATTCTATTTGCACAATCCCAGAACAATATAGCCTGTGTTTACTTAGAAGTAATTTACATACGCAATTATAAATAGCTCTCTTCTAAGCCATGGCTGTTTTCCAGGGACATCACGAATCGTCTTGCAAGCTGGTTTAATTGATTCCAGCCTCCCAAACAATCCGGGTTACCATAGATAGAGGATCATAAAAAGAACACCCATCACTTAGTGTCTACTATCATGTTATGTGATCCTTTGGCAGAGGTAATTAATTTAATCTTGAAATGAATATAAATCAATCGAAACTAACCTTAAACTATAGGTAGATATTGGTAAATGTACTCGAAAGAACCAAGTTTTAGATTTTTATTTTCAGTTTGACTACTAGGAGCAATATGAAACACAGCGCCGTCACTTCATAAGATGTAGCTTAATTTGATTTGGCACGAAAGTACTGAACGAGCAACATCTTCCGTCCACAGTTCTTACCAAACCCAATACTGGTGAGCGAACACAAAGGTGAAGTTTTCTCGTGATAAATAGTGACCTGGGCCCATTTAAAATTGACTGAGAAGACAGAGATGGATGGCGCAAATGTGTTTAAGTCGGCCGTAAGTTTTGTGATCAATCCTGGTTCGAAACACTACCCAATAGAAGGATGTAGAGATAACGAATCGCTTCGGAAACATCTGGCGTGGACTGTATCTGTCCAAAATGCGATCTGTTATGGATTTATTGTAACAGATGCATGTTTTACACAATGCGACACATTATTATAATTTTTTTCATGGAAAATTGGCACTCACAAGTTCTGCTACCGTAACAAATCTGTTGCTCCGATGCATCGTGGATACATCTGTACCTACAAGAGGGATAATAACAGTATAACAGTTTCTTAATCAATTATCTGGCAATTTTTTTGGTACTTTTTCTAGTGTAAGTATGTATTTGGCTTCGTACAGACTCCAAACGATAACATTACTCATATCTGTTTTACTACGTACATATACGCGATTAATACCTACGTCTAAAATTAGTCGACAATTAAACAGCTGGTTCTGACAGATTTATTTATTTATTATTCAAAAAAGTTACACAACATTACAGTAAACCTACTGCAAAGGCACCGTGAACTACAAAAAAAACAAATAGCAAAATTTAAAACTAGTTTGATTTAGGCGATGTCCCTCCGCGGCTCCGTTGCGTTGTCTGATCTGTTGTAGGATTCGGCAGATTGCCCCGGAACTGCCTAAATACTACACCCTTTGGCTAGAAGACTGCACTTGCGATGGTGTCCTGCACCTCTAGCACAACTGTGATACGCGACTCTTTGACGCGCGACAAAGATTGTCTGTCTCTTTCCTTTCAATACAATGCGAGAAAGACGGGTGAGGCTATGTCGCGCGACAAATGAAGTCGCGGAGTTATTTGTGAGCTCACAAATTAACGCTCTTTCCACTTATTAAGAAGCTTCAAATTGTAAAAATCCCATAACACACGGGAACGGCGGTTGAAACGCTCCTGAGCCGCACCCAACATCAAAAGTCGAGGCCCTAATATTTAAAGTGCATGAAAACCTTGTTATTTGTGACTGGCCAAATAATTTGTTCATTTGGTTAAGTAGTCAATGCAACCAACCTTCTCCACTATTGAAATAGTGGTGCCGTGTTTATTTATTTTTATCACAGCGTCCTCTAGTGTAGAGTATAGCTTGTTTCATCTAACTCTCAGCGACAAACGTAGTGCATTTGTATTGTACTTGGACGGCAGCAAGTCTACCTTGTGTTACCGTTGTCGATGTTCTATCTCGTTTACAAGTGCGTGGTCTCAACAGGTGTAAAAGAGATAGTAGGTAGTATGATGTCGGTTGCCAGTTCGTTTCACGTTCAGTATATTATAGATAGACGGTAGAGGGCGCCACGGCGGCGCCCTCAGCACCTACCGACTTTAATTTGCTTTAGCAGATATCGTAGATGTCAGCAGTAGTTCATAAAATGCTCAGCAATGTCAAAATTACGAATGAAAAAGTAAAAGTTGTGAGATATTTATTAAGAATACTAACGTTCTGTATATACATAATTTATTAAAATAAATAATTATCATTAGAATATCCTTCTTTTCTTAATCAATAGAAATTATTACAATAAATGACCACTCACTGCACCCTTACCATGAGTTTTGGTATAAAGTATCACATTTTTATCACCTAATGTATTCACAAATAAAAGAAAAATATGACATGTCAACAGCACAAATAAAAATGACAATTGTGTCCTGTTACAGATGTAGTAAATTATTTCGCTGTCGTATTTTGTCGAAAAAGTTCGTATTTATCTTGCTGTCTCCATAAGCTAATTGAGACAGCAAGATAAGGAATCAATTAGCTTACGGAGACAGAAAGACAAATACGAACTTTTCCGACAAAATACGAAGGCAAAACATTATTCACTACATATTTACACTGTTTACCCGATCGTGTCAGACGGAGGGTTATTTTGCAGTCGAGTTATTCCTCAAAGTTTGGTTATAGAGGTATGCGTGTCGTAACGGACTTCAATAAAGAGGAGAGTTTATACTAGATAGATAGTGTATATTTACATTATACTTTCTTGTTTTTGTTACTCTCGTGACTGTGGTCGCTCGACTTGGTCGCAAATTGAATTAACTCCATACACACCTCAGTAAGAAATAAATACAAAACACGTATCAATTATCAGATAAAATGAAATAGGAGCAATAGTCATAATGAAGTCCTAAATTTGGCAAGAATCACAGTCTTACAACACCCTTCACAATGTCTTCGAACAGCTTTGTCGTCAAAGGAACATATTCTCCAGTCTTCTGATCTAAGAAAAACATTGGGTCGTCGTGGAGACCCAGAGCGTAAGCTTGTTCAATGAGGTCCTTCTTGCGGAGCTTGAAGGTGGAAGTGAGGGGCGGTGCAGGGAGTATTCTGATGAATAGAGGACGGGCGTAGGCGGGGAGGGACGACCGGAGGCCTTTACTGAGGAGGGCGATATCTAGTTTGTTCTCTGGGTCGGCTATGGCTGCCATTCCTGCTCTGCCTTCTACGTGTGGGATCTGTAATATTAGAGAAGTTGATAAGAAAATGTCGTTATACATTTTCAGTCTGACATATTCAGTGGTGTGTCACTAAAAAGTGTTGACAAATTGTATGTATTCTATAGTAATCTACGAAATATCACCGCGAAATTTTGAAATATAATTGGTAAACAGAGGTAGGTTTTTTATTACTATTAATAACTAAATGGTCCAGAGACTCAAAGCGAGTCTCAACCACTTTCACTATTTTCGCCTCTTGGCTATCTTCCGCCAGTTAACAGCTTGAGGATCACGCAAGTCTGATTCAAGGTCATGGTTCATCTGTCCGGGGACGGGCGACCCGCCTTGGCCTCTTAGATCTAAATCGATCAATACGGTTCAGATACTAGTTCTAGCAATGCGGTCATCACCTATTGTTTCAAAACGAAGAGAAGCGAAGTTGCGATCAACTTCTTGTTGGAAATAATTACTCCGTTTTAGCTAGGCCAGAAATGCTTTCGTATGTCTGTCTGTCCTGCGGATGTCCCTGTTCTCCTCTACAAGTCGCATTTCTCGACCGATTCTCGTGACGTTTTGTGAACAGGTACGATCATTATATGTTTTTTTTGTCGATTTCATTTTTGTAAATATTTCAATAAGGCCATATCTCCATATGGGGGTTGAAGGACTCGCAAGGTAAAGCTCATAAAGTGACTAGTTATGAGGCCAAGAGCGTTTACCGTGACTCCGTAGACGATGGCATCCTTGAGCCCCGCGAGCGTGCTGATGACGCCTTCCACCTCCGCCGTCGACACGTTCTCGCCACGCCATCTGCACCAAACACACATTATTTATACACGAGGCACGTCGGCACTTGTAGTATTTAAGCATTGGTCGGCCAACATACATCTAAATCCTTGAAGGATTCCACTTTATAAATTCGCGACAAGAAACGAGGAATGTTATGAAATTTACCTGTGTATCTGCATATCTGTGTACCAGTGTGACAGACAGACGTCTGTGGCATCGTACATCTTTAATGATCTAAGTACTTTTAAGATTACTTTGAATTAATGAATTGCATTCATGCAATTGTTACTGTATCACCTATTGTACCATATTTTATGCGAATAAAACTTTGACTTTGAACGAACGATCATCGTAACTCTTGAACGTTCATGGACATAGACTGCTGTTTCATAGCTCTGTTGAGAGTGCACCGATTACTTGTCTAATTAAAACCTGGTCCTGCTCACCTGAAGGTATCGCCGGTCCGGTCCTTGAAGTAGAAGTACCCGAAGTGGTCCATGACCAGGATGTCGCCGGTGTTGAAGTAACAGTCGCCCTCCTTCTTCACGTGCCGCACCATCTTCTTGTCCGACGCGGTCTTGTCGGCGTAGCCCGCAAACGTCAGGATGGCCTTCTTGGCGTCTATCTTACCGAGTAAAAGACCTAGAATCACACATTCGCGGTTTTGTTTATAAACAAATATGGATTCTCTTTTCGATTCGGTTTTTGGAATTTTTCCAAAATGGCGGGGATATGGGAGCTTAGACTCGCGGGGTCTACAGCTCACAGAGCCACAATAGCTGCAATTGTCAGTGCAGGTCTTTTTAGTCGTACTGTCATCAAATGTACGTGTACATACCAAATTTCTAGTTGATCCCACTATAACGGGCCTGTGATGTGTTGCTCTATGTGTGAATGTATGTGTTTACTAACAATAATAAGTGTAAAAATAATATAATAATGGCGTGTGGATAATATTAATATTAGTATGTTAATTATGGATACTTGATGTCCGAAATAAATCATTTCATTTCATTAAAAATTGGACATCAGGATCTCATTCCTTGTAGTCCACAATCGCTCTAAGTAAGGGAGTGTATTCCGTTAGAAGTTGTATTTTGGGAAATTATTTCTTAGAATAGAATAGAATAGCATTTACCTGGTTCATGCGGGCCGCAGTTGATACATCTGCCGTCACTGTTCCTAAGTATTTCACCAGTAATTTCATCGCATCTGAAATATAAGTTGTTGAATTTAGGAAATTTGCATTAAGCTCGTTCTGACGAAATTTGCACAACTTGAATATAAGGAAAGATAAAAAACGAGAGACACATTTTGTTTGAAGCAAAAATATATATATTCATTGAAATAAAACAATATACTCGTATATATTCTCAAACTAATATGACTATTGAGTGGGCTTTGTCCTCGTCGTGCGATAATACATTTCTGTTGATCTTTTGACTTACTTGACTAGAGTTAGAGGATATATCGACGACACGAGGCGGCTTAGGAAACCGATGGCGCCCACTTTTGAATCCAAATTAACTGAAAACAAATAATGTAAGCACATCAATAACCCACACGTGACGTTTCTTACCGGACTTTTTCTTCTTTTTAGGGAACACTTATAGGATTACTTTGTTCTCCATCTGTCAATCAAGACCCATTTTCTCAGGAACGTTTGGAGGTATCAAGTTGAAATTAATATCAAATACTCATGTCTGCAATCCCTTGAAGCTGTAAAAAAATAAAAACGCAATGGAAAATACAGACATTACATTAATCATTAAAAACCGGCCAAGAGCATGTCGGACCATGCTCAGTGTAGGGTTCCGTATCAGTTACTACAAAGATATGCACTACAGGTAAGAAAAATACTATGTACAAAAGTGTACCAGAAAAAGAGCGTATTTTCCTTTGCAAAAAAGCGCATTTTTTTCACCAATAACACAAAAACGGTATATCTGATCATGTTGAAAATAATTTTCGTTGCAAGTATTTTAAGTTATATCTTAGGCACATTGCTCGTAGACCCGATGGACTCCGGAGCATAAAGTTTCTCGAGTGGCGACCGCGTACAGGACGACCCACCGTGGTGAACCGATGATTTGGTGAAGATCGCGGGTAACCGTTGGATGAAGGCGACGCGACCGGTCGTTATGTAAAACCTTAGGAGACGTCTTTATCCAGCAGTGGACATCCTTGGGCTGATATGATGATGATGACGATCACAATACTCACTCAAATTACTGTTCCCCTCGGTGGCTCCGTAGAACTCGAGCACTCTCTCGACCCCGAAGCGCTCGACGAACTGCTGCCAGATCTGCGGCCGCAGCCCGTTGCCCATGATCACGCGCACCTTGTGGGCGCGGTCGGCGGCCGACGGGGGCACCGCCAGAAGGTACCGGCAGATCTCGCCGATGTACTGGGCTGCCTGGAGTACAAATAATTCTTTCAAGTAACCAAACGGTTAACCGATAACAACTCTGTCACAAATTACATTTTTGTAACAAGCGTTTATTGCTGGTCAACTACTACTCACCGAGACGATTGTAAACAGCCCAAACTCTATATTTTATTACAGAGTTCCTATGACCACCATCCAGCTCCAATATCAGATCAGCTCGATACTATCAGCATTGACACCAAATTTACATAAGTATATCAACGTTTAGCTCAATCGGAAACAGGGAGTGGGTCAAATACTAACATGCAAACATTGCTAAAATTAAAAGCTTGTAAAATATTTATAATTCACCTAGCGAGTGACTCTGTTTCAGCTTGGGCAAAAATGATTTCGTATGTCTGTAGTCCGGCAGAGGTCTGTCTGGCTACGGAATTGTTTAGAATAGGTAATATCTATTAATATACATTCTGTAGTTTTGACATCACATTACTATCTATTAATATACATTATGTAGTTTTGACATCACATTACTATCTATTACGTTTCAATCGATTAAAATGTTTAATAATTTAATGGATAGACGTATGAGAATACCATAAGCCATTTTTAACACGAGATTTGACTATAACCACTTAAAGGAACCAGGAAGCAACTCACAGTGCAGCCATGCTTCGCCACGTCACTCCAGTAGTTGGAGGCGGAGAATTTCTTCCTGAGCACGACGGTGGTCCCCAGCACGAGCGCCTGCCCCGCGCCCAGCACCCCGCCCGCCGTGTGGTGCAGCGGCAACGGGTCGTACACCACGTCGGAGGCCGACAGCCGGGCTGACGTGTGGACGCCCAGAGGGATTAGGAGGAATCTGGAACATTTTTTTTAACGTTTGTTACCTCACAACTCCGACAATTATGTATGTTATTTGGAAAAATATTTTTTGGTTTCAAATTGGGTACTTCTAATTTAAACTCATTTTAATACGATGAAGATCTGATGATGGAATCTAAAAAAAATCGAAAGAACTCCTTAAATACTGTAGACATCCTGTATAGCGATTTTGGTATTTTAAGAAACTAATTCGTGAAGTGGAACTGATGAAAAAAAAACACACAAGACCAACGAACTTCTCAATGACAAGTGATGGGTGGGTGGCGGTAAGATATCTTAATTAAGACAGCTAAGCGACTTCATAGTCGCAAGTTTAAATAGTTCTGATGGGAATGGTATCATCAACGGATATGATCATGGAGCCAGAAGGTAAGCTCCGGATCTCCTTGATAAAATAACGTATCCTAGCCGTGTTAGTGCAATCGACCAGAAGTACTGCAAGTGGAACTAGATTGGCCACACACTACTAAGGGGCTCTGAGCATATTTCTAAGCAGCCTATGGATTGGGACCCCCAAGGAAAGCGATGACTTCTAGGACTGAGTAGCTCCCAAACAAACGTGGCGGTGATCCATACTCGACCAAGCAAAGAAGATCAGGAAGGCATGATGCGAAATCAAGCGCGAAGCTCAAGACGGTTCCGGATGGAAAGTCGTTGTTTACGCCCTCTGGCTTAACTGGGGAACAATGTGCCCCTAGACACATCATAAGTTAGCAATAAAGCTTGAAAAAAAAACATTTTTTTTTGACAGAAACTTCTTTACCTACTTACTTAACTTGCCTTGTTAGTAATGTGTGGGTAAAATATTAGAAGCTCAATTGGGACCGCTTTCTGACATTCAATTAAGCTCAAACTTGGTATACTTGCGTATCGTTGGTGACAGTGCAATTATATGATACTTGGTCTGATGATGGAGTCGGAAGATGGTCATACCTTAACCACCAATCATCTTCCGAGTCCATAAACAAGATAAATTGATCGTGTCGCATGGTCGTTAGCGTGTCCCGCGGACTGGCCGGTGTGGCCTTAGTGAAGGGTCAATTCTGTGAACACCGAGGCGAGGGGCGCGGCGTCCTAGAGTGTGACCGGGACAACATCAATACCTGATGTTAGTGATGACGGCAGCTTTGGGGAAGCCAGTGGTGCCGCTCGTGTATATGAACATTAGCGTGTCCCGCGGACTCGCCGGTGTGGCCTCAATGAACGGAGCGTCACTCATTTCTGTGAGCTCTGCAGCGAGGGCCGCTGCATCTTGGAGGACGGGCTGCGTGGTCGGCCGTTCGGGAGAGTTGAACTGGAAGAGCGGGATGTCGCAGATTTCGTTGCGGATTTCTTTGACGGCTGAAACAAAATTGGCGTGATCAAGTCATTAAAGATTTGACTGAACTACAGCCACTGGAAAGGCGGGAGGAAGCTCAAGATATAGACGAAAATGGCGATCTCTGTTGTCGGAGGAATAGATCCACTTCGGGTCGCTGAGTCGGCGCAGTAAGTGAGGTTAACATGCAACTTCGTCTGTGCAGGTAAACATATTATAACCATCTTTTTTTCTTCAGCGTAATCTGATAAAAAATATCGTATAATCATCGGGCATCCCCAGCTACAAGTATACCAAAAATAGTTGAAATGTGTCGAGCTGTTTTGTCGTGATGAAGCCACACACACTCACACAAACATACAAAAAACCGATTCGTTGACCTTCAAATAGTACGTAGCTCGTATATCATTTATTTTCATTCCATTCCATTTTTACAACTTTACTATAGAATAGCTGTACAATCAAGGGCAAACATGAGTAAACACCACAAAATCTCACTGACATAATATACTTATCAAAATCTTATTACTATTGTATTAGAGTGGGTGTTTTCATTTTTGAAACGTTTGATATGTACTTATCTTTACCCTTGACTGTACAATCGTACTACGGTCATAACATGTTCATAACAGTAATTTTGTTGGACTGCGCTCCAGCCAAAGGTCGCCAAACAAATTACTCAATTGACCATCCTTTTATCAAATTCCGACGCCGTTTAGCGCTCTTGACATAACAGTCAAATGATAACGAGTCTGGTAGTGGTGGGCGCTTACGCTCCCTCTCAGTCCCTCTGTACGGAATTTACTTTAAAATGATGTTAACAAGGTCCTAAGAGACAAGTCATAAAGAATATCTGAACCTTACAAATATTCGGTGTTTCTGGTTCGCGTTGCTAATTGATACTAAACAGTAAAACGCAGCATGCAGCGAACATGTATTTATTTATTTATTTCGTATGTCACAGTCAAAATCACCAAGCATGACACGGGTAGGTACTTTAGACAAAATAAATAAATAAAATTATCATAAATTACAGTTCGATTAATAACAATTAATTATCACTTATTGTGCTCGAGGCCACAATAGTCTCGAGGTAAGATCAAGAATTTCGACCTGGTCCAATATATTGGGGATATATTGAAAAATAAAAATACAATGCAAAATGTAAATATTTACAAAATTGCTTTCTTGGGGTTGGATATAGGGCTTTTACATATCATTTTAGGTATATTTTACAAATAAGAGTTATTTCGAAAAAGTTACTGACTTCAGTAGGTTCCTATTGGGAAACGCCGTAGAGTCAGACTTGTAAAAGTGCCCTTGCGGCCTACTTACAGAATAAAGATCATTATTTCATTATAATGATTCAACGGAATCTTATCTGGAGGAGCCCAAACTTCGTATGTTTTGAAAATGATTTTAATTTTAATTGAAAACAAGCGACTGAAATATAATTATGTGATATATTTTAAGAATCGGCTTAGTAAACCCTTTCTTTAGATACGACACACGATAGGTTACAGATTTTTTTTCCCATACAAAAAAAGAATGGAAAAATAGATTGTAACTGCAGCTTGATGTTCTAGGACAAAAGGAAGTACCCTATAGGTTTTCCATGGGCGGCAATTTGTATGGAAACACCTTTTTCATGAGGGTTTCGTAGCCAAAATGGCAAAAACGGAACCCTTATAGTTTCGTCATGTCCGTCCTAACATCCGTCCGTATGTCACAGGCATTTTACTCAAAAACTACTGGATGTATATTGATGAAATTTGGAGGATAGGTGTCTTGTATAGGCCGCTCCTTACTTGTTTGCTAGTTAAATAATAATAAAATATATTTCTAGGGGGGGCACTCCATAGATGTAACCGACACTGTTTTTTTTTCAGCAAATATCAATGTGTGGCACATATTTAGATAGATCTTTTAAAAAGACTGTTGTTTGGTTAATATTTTCGGAAATAATCGCTCCGAAAGTTGCATAAATTGTGCCCCTCTATTTTCTAAACGATATGTCCAAAAATATGAAAAAAAAAAAATGAAGCTTAATAAATACTTTCAACGAAAATTGGTCGAAAGTGCTTGTAACTAGGCCTACTTGAATAAAGAATATTTTGATTGATTGATTGATAAAGTACCATTTTTAAGTTATTGCCAAAAAACTGCGCATCTCAGCTAAAGGACGTAAGTGCCGTGGAGATACGCTCTTTTGCTAATGCATTTTATTATATCGCATTTTTTTCATCTGTAGTGCTTTTTTTGGTATGAACGGCTGCGGAACCCTACACTGAGCATGGTGCGGCATACTCTTGGCCGGTTTTTATTAACTGTATCTTTGGATTGCGTTGACTTACAATTTTGATATTTCTACAGCTTCATCAAGGAACCACAGAAAATTATTTGATGTTAATTTCAACTTGATACCTACCTACTCGTATATCTCCGCATCCGTGACAAAAAAGGGTCGTAACAGACGGACAGACGGACAACAAAGTCATCCTATAAGGGCTCCGTTTTTTTTGCTTTTGAGGTACGAAAGCCTAAAAAATGCGAGTCTGACTCACGCACCTAGGGTTCCCTACTAATTTTCACTTATTCCGACGTAAGTAAGTGGCTGGTTTAACACGCTGTCAGGAAAACTGATTCATTAAATCCATACTTCCATACTAATATTATAAATGCGAAAGTGTGTCTGTCTGTCTGTCTGCCTGTCTGTCTGTTACCTCTTCACGCTTAAACCGCTGAACGGATTTGGATGAAATTTGGTATGGAGTTAGTTTGAGTCCCGGGGAAGGACATAGGCTACTTTTTATCCCGGAAAAATGCCCTCATCCGCGATAAACGAATTTAAGGCGGACGAAGCCGCGGGCTAGCTAGTAATATTATAAATGTGAAAGTGTGTCTTTCTGTCTGTCTGTTACCTCTTCACACTTAAACTGCTGAACCGATTTGGATGAAATTTGGAATGAAGATAGTTTGAGTCCCGGGAAAGGACATAGGCTACTTTTTATCCTGGAAAAATGCCCTTTATTATCATCATCATCATATCAGCCCTTTATCACCCACTGCTGAGCATAGGCCTCTCTTCGTGCACGCCACTTACCCCGATCCTGAGCCAATCTCCTCCAAAAGTGACCCGCAATCTTACGAATGCCGTAAAATACCCTTATCCGCGATAAACGAATTTAAGGCGGACGAAGTCGCGGGCAAAAGCTAGTAAGTACATAATAAAATTGTTTCGAGTTACGAGTATACATTATTGTAGAATTACATTAAAATCCTGACAGGTGACCTCGACCTGTGTCAATACTGTTAACGATTGTTATAAATCATTGAATGACATAACTTTTCTATAAATATGGTGCCTACAACGTCATCTAATAGTGAAAACAACGAAGGTGAATAAGGAATATTCAGTACTTGGTGATTGATTTTCATAGACTAGCGTAAGAATAGATTTTTTATTTAAATAAAACAATTTAACGGATTATATCGCGTATATTATTTTATTTGAGTTCCCGACGTTTCGGAAGCTTTTCAGCTTTCCATGTCAATCCGTGACCTTGGAAAGCTGAAAAGCTTCCGAAACAACGGGAACTCAAATGAGATAATATACGCGATATAATCCGTTAAATTGTTTCATTTAAATGAATAATAATCGCGGAAACAGAAGAAAATATTAGATTTTTTGTTATTATCCAAAGTGCAAACATGCCATACTTCCATACTAATATTATAAATGCGAAAGTATGTCTGTCTGTCTGTTACCTCTTCACGCTTAAACCGCTGAACCGATTTGAATGAAATTTGCCATCATTATTACATTTTATCTAGAATATTACACTTAATTGAAAATTCTAACTTACCATTACATATTTGAATTTTGAATTGTCTTTGAAGTCCACAAACGTTCCGTACAATTTTATAGGTTTACAAGCGCTACAATTTACAATTTATTTAGCAGTGTTACTATTACAAGTTTGTAGCTTAATAAATATGTTTATACGGTACAATTCCTCAAAATTGTTACTTCTTTACAAATTAGTCGCATTGTAAATTTTATTGCATAATGCCCAGAGAGCTGACAATATTTTGCCTTAGCATTGAACAAGAAAACACCTACTAGGACGACATAATCACCTTGAATGTGAGACTCATACTAACCAAAGAACATCTGCTCATGACTTATATTACATACTAGAAGGTGCGCGCAACTTCGTTCGCGGAGCGAAGGAGAAAAAGTCATAACTTTTTTTTTCGTCAGCAAAGTCGGGTGAAAAGAACCCTTTAACCATTTGTGGATACCCGTGTACCAAATAGAAAGTAGAAATTTGTTTAGCCGATGTGGCGTGATGAAGCCATAACAACACATACAAAAAAAAATCGATTCAGTTACCTCCAAATAGTCCGTTTTCTTTGAAAATATCTTCAATGTACAGACATTTCATTTTACAACATTATAATATTACCTATAGATGACGTTATCCGAAAAAAAATCGAATAGTGAAACCTATAGAAGACAGACACTATCATCCTAGTCAACCAAGCAAAATCTGGAGAGCTATCTATAATAAAGCCTTCGCGTTGAACAAGAAAGTAGGTAGTAGGACAACATAACTTAAGAGGATATACTAGCAAAAGGCCTTTTAGAAATTAGGTACTTTTAAAAACTATTGCTATCGTTTCGCATCAAATCCCCCGTATTACAGTGCAAAAGGGACAACTGCAGCTCGGAACGATCTGACCAACAGCAAATTGGCGAAAACAGGGTTTCGTAGTACCCTATTTCGTCTTCCAAAGCTGGCCTAATTTTAGTTTGTCTTTAACATATATTATAACGAGGGCTTCGGCTATGCTTCTATGTTTTCTGTTTTTCTTTTATATTACTTAAATTCGTTTACTGAACGTGTGCTTATGGCACCGGATGGTGGCAGTTTTTGCAGCTTTAGAGGGCCTCTAATTCTTAAAATGAACAAATTATTAAGAAATATAAAACATAGGGGCATGGCACAGATAAGTATAGATTATATTTATAAAAAAAAATTGCTCTAAGACAATTATCCAGGCAGGGAACGGGGGATTACGTTTGTATGGAGGAACGGCCACTAGTATATCCTCTTAAGATCACTCACCGTCCGCCATCTCGTCCCCGAACACCAGCGCCTTGCACCCGGCTATCTTCAGACAGTGCGTCAGCTGGGCGCCCCTCAGGTTCGTGTTGACCAGGGCGGTGGTCACCCGGAGCTTCGCCAGCCCCAGCCAGATGAACACGTATTCTGGCTGCGTCTCCATGAAGAGGGCGATGACCTCCCCGCTCTTGAAACCTTGACGCTTGAAATACCAGGCTATGCGGTTGCTGAATTCGTCGCCCTGGAAATAGGGGAAGATATTTCTGTAGTTAAGTTTAGATCTTTTTTTTAAATGTAAAATGTCTACCCTACCATACTAACCTAGTGACCTTCAGTGCAGTATTGTTTACTTCATGACATTAAGCTGAGTGACGACCTTTTTAGCATAATTCCACCTGTTTTATAAACTATGTTATAAGTATAATTATGCAATGCTAAATAAACTTATTTCTTTCTTTCTAGATCTGTAGTCTCAACAGCGGAGGGTTTGGCTATATCCTTAACTAAGAGTTCTCTGCATGTTGCAGAAAATTTTACAATTGTAGGCCAACCGTGTAATTGACAGTAGGCGCGGGATGTGGCGACAAGGGGTGAGAAGGCAAGTGTGCGGCTAGCTGCTCCTACTGGTCTAACCTTCCTGATATCATATCCTCGCCACTTTCTTAACGCGGAAAAAGAATCAAATAAACGATCAGCCTACCGTTCTAAAATTAACAGAGAACTCTTAGTTAAGAACATGGCTAAAACCCCCGCTGTTGAAACTAGATCTAAACTCAAGGGTTAAACTTCATTACTTGGACTTCGCCGTTTGTTGTCTGCTAGTTGTTATTGACGCTCCCGAGATAGCTACTCTGATGTAAACACAAAGCCATGACCCTAACTAAAAATATAAACTTGGAATTTGGACGGTTAATTAGTTCTACAACGTTGGCAGGAAATGTATGGAAAATTATGAGATACATATTTGTAACAAAAGCTTAAATATATTTAGTCAGCATTAATTAGTCACAAACATGTACGAGTATCTCTTCATCTATTAGTCGAACACATAGTTTACGAGCATAATAAGGCACCAGAAACCCTTGTAAAATAATAAAGATCTCAAAAAGTTCCACATCTCGTCTAATTATTGATAAGTCCCAAGTAAAAGTTGGTACAGCACAGGAGTCCTAGAGGACAGCTAAAGACTAAAAGAGTAAGGAGCAATCTCTTTGTGCTAATTGGCGGCGAATGCTTCTAGCCACTTGCTGAACTTGATATTTGACGGGCCTGTCTTCTCTTCATCGATTTCGATGACGGCAACTCTAAACAAATATTATGGATTTCGTCGATTATGGGTTGGATTATGTGGTGTGGACTCTTATAAAATCGATCCTCTGATTTTTTATTCTACTACCGATTTGTGTGTTTTTTGTTAGGGGATATTAAGATAATGCACATTATTTTTCACCAATAAAAATCACACGCGACAGTAGGGTTGGCCTAGCCAGCTGAGTTGTATGTGGACGCGAAAGAGGGCTTAGGTCTTTCTCACCTGCCTAAAGGTGAGGTAGCGGTCGCCCATGACGAAAGCCTTCTTGTCGGGTGCCTGGCGCGCCACCTCTGCCCAGCGCCTCACCACCGTGGTGCCGCGCCGCTCCCACACCCAGATCTTGAACATTGTGATGAGGAGGACACGGAGACCTCTGAAATCAGGTTCAAATTTAGGAACCCGTACATGTACCTACCTAAATTCCCTCAAGTCAAATTTTTCCTGTCAACTACATATTTCTTTTTTTTAACATCTCTTGCTCGAAATCTGGTCATTCCCGTATCAGGTAATTTGTGGTCCTGGTTCATGTTTGCGTAATTTTACCAACCTGACCATTAGCGTAATAGAATTGAGATTAACAATAATAGTTTACTGAGAACTCTACAGCGTTTCAATATCAATTTAGTCTACATTCGTTTACAAATATTGTCTAGGATGGTACTGTGTAACCTCACTGTAAAAAAAAGATCCTGACGAATTTAGAACCTCCTCCATTTTTGGGAGTCGGTTAAAAATTATCTAATAACAACTGTTTTATTTTAATTCGGAAACGCCATTGACTAGTAAAATCACCGCCTGGGGGAATATTATTGAAGATCCTCGGTATTAGGTACGCCCTCGTCCGTTTACCGTAATACTTACTGGCCCTCGGTACAACGTATTTAATTTCGTGTCGACTTTCTTAGCGTTTGGGTCTATTTTCTACACATTTGAATTTAACCTTATAACTATTATATTACACAAGGCTGCAAAGTTATAATTGGCGCGAGTGCTTGAATTGAAAGCCGAACAAGCGAAGAAATCTCTCAAGTCTTCTCTTTTCCAATTTATACTTTTTGACTGCAAATGCTTGACGGGGTTTCTTAAAATACTGAATTAGCTCGCGAATATAGATATGCCTATAAAATTTGAGGGTTCCCTTCAATTTCTCTGGGATGCCATCATCAGATCCAGAACCTGACTGGATGACAATGGGAGCACCTTAAGAGTACATTGTTTCAATCAAAAACTGATTCTGAAAATCGGTCCACAATTGACAGAGAAATCGGAGAACATACATAAAGAACATACAGTGGACGATAGAATCTCCTCCTTTTTTGAAGACGGTTAAAAAACTTTACGATATATATTTGGCACTTAGACAGCAAAAGATGTCCCTAGCACCGACAAAGCCACATCCGCTGGCACCTGGTCCATCATCCAATCGTTCCGACGCTGCCACCAAGTACCAGGCAATTAGGAGGGGCCCAAGGTCCGGCAAGCGTACGTCGCACATACGACACCTTGCGCGCCAACCACCGAGGTAATCGCTCCGTCCGCTCGCGGATGTATGAACCGGTTCACAACCAGTGGTAATTCGCATAAATATCTATACTGAACGCAAAACGAACTGGCGGCCGAGAGCATACTGCTATCCCTTTCACATCTGTAAAGACCACGCAAGTGTGAACAGGATAGTATTATGATCTCGGTCGCCAGTTCGTTTTCCGTTGAGTATAGTGCCAAATCCATATATGGATGGTTATAGAATACTTTTTACCTGACCTGGGAAATTCCGGGGACAATGCCCATGGATCTACTTCGGAAGAGATGGCCAACCCTAATTTGATCTCAAAATATGTTTTGACTATGTTAAAGCTTACTTTTAAGAATGTTGGTTTTGTTTGTATTGGACAGTTAATCAAAGTCTGGTCTTGGAATAAGCTATGGTTATCTACTCCGGACTTACCCTACACTGAAGCAAAAGGTTATGGCTTTTATCCTAACTTAAGTAAAGGATGTGCAGACTGAGGGCTGTAAAAAGCAGTCTGAACCCCTTTCGATAGCTTTAAGAGCAGTGTAGGTGAAGTAGAGAATAAAAAGTCACAGTTTATATCGAAATCCCGTTCCTAAACCAATACTTAGGCTTCCTATTTTAACTATGATATCTATCTGACTGAAGCTAATCCACTTGACGATTATTTCTTGTAAGTATTTCTAATGGCTAGTAAGTAGTACCGATAACTTGTAGTAACGACATGTAACGACAACTGGTAATGACGACTGAATAGTACGGGGACTATTTCTATATTTATGTGTTCATTTGTATGCCACATATAGTGGGGTTATTGCCAATGGAATTAGCTTCGTCTTTTATAGTCGAGCCGTATATTGGTTAGGGAGGGGGTAATTTTATTATTTCTCAGAATTATAATTATCAATTATTGTGCAACATATTGGGTTTTCATGGAAAGTTACCAATGTTATGGTATAGTTGCAAATGTTGTGCAATACCTGTGGAAAGTTTACATACATCATTCCACTATGTAATTTATCGCCTTATGGGCTTTATACAATTGATATTTTACTTGAACATATGAATATTATTCCTTTAACTGTTAAGTCAAGGCAATGATTTCATATCTTTCTATCGGGGTTAGATAGAAAGATATGAAATTAATTTATTGAACAAATCATACTTTTTATTAACTTATAAATCATGTAGGTATTTCAGGTCTTTTTTAAGTCTATATAATATTATATTTGTGATTGTGGGGTCATCCGGTACAAAGGATGTAAAACGTAGGTGCGTTTGCCGGCACCTTGTACATGTAGTTGTAAATACAATCCAGACTTTAGATTAGTAGAGAAATCCGTTTAAACGTAGTTAGAACCTTTGACCTTGCCAAAGGTTGCCGCCAATTTTGATTGACAACCACACGTGTAAATTTTCAATTGTTTAGTACAGCAGGTTGCAGTGGCCTTTTAACCTCGCCAAACTTCTTCTCTACAAAATAATTCTCAGGAAAACTAATCAACAACATAATTGGATATTTTTCTGTGATCAATATAAATTATGGCCAAAATGTTTCGTTAAAAATAGCCCACTGCCGGTGAGTCGCCTTTTTAACCGACTTCGAACAAGTAGGAGCCAGCTAGGTTCTATATTCCACTGTAAGTATTTTATTTATTTACTAGAAGGTCCCTGTGTGTGGTCCTGGTGAAATTCATTCGCGGAGGAGAAAAAGTCATAACCCCTCTTTTTTTGTTCACCGTAGTGGGCTAAAAAGTTTCTTATAACCATCTGAAGATCCCAGCTACCAGTGTATTGTATATACCAAAATTAATTGAAATCCGTTAAGCCGATTTGGCGTGATGAAGCCGCAACGACACATACAAACAAACAAAACATTCAAAAAAAAGTTTTCGATTTAATGACTTCTAAATAGTCCGTTACAATATATTTTTTTAAATATCTTCAATGTACAGACAATTAATTTTTATAATGAAATGAAATAATGATCTTTATTCTGTAAGTAGACCGCAAGGGCACTTTTACAAGTCTGCGAGTCTGAGATAATAGTATAAATGTAAGTTCACCGATTTCTCTGTTAATTATGGACCAATTTTCAAAATTCTTTGTTTATTCAAAACACACCTAAGGTGCTCCCATTGTCACCAAGTAAGAGTCTGATGATGGGATCCTAGAGAAATCGATGGCATCCCTCAAATTTATAGGCATCTTTATCGCGATTTCTTTTTTTTAAAAAACGTATGAAATTTAATTCCGATATTCAGTTCCACAAATTTTATAATACCGATTCTTATAATTCCGAATGGATCAAAATGCCGAATATGACAATTCCAATATATCTGAAATCCGAAATTTTAAAATGTCTAACATTTACATTTCCGATCTTCAAAATTCCGAATTTCGATACACCGAACAATAAGAAGTCCGACTGAAACTAATCCGAAATATCAAAAGTACGAATTCCGAATAATAAAATGCCGATTTTCAAAATTCCGAATAGCATTACACCGACCAATAATAAATCCGGCCTTTATACCTCTATGCCTTCTTTTTTATTGCTCTGTACTCAATTGTAACATATCTTGACATTTTTATTTTGTATTATTTTATGACATATCGATGTTATTGTTTGTTATTTTAGTAGAAGATGATTTTAGCATAATATGATGAGATGATGTGATTGTTATTTTAATAGACTAGCTAGATATATAGGCCTCTTTGTACTGTAAGTCTATATACGTTAAATTACCTGAATAAATAAAGGATCTCACTGGGTCGAAGCGTATCTATGTATTTGTGTATATTATTTGTATGTATGCTTATTTTGCATTTTATTAACCGACTTCCAAAAAAAGGAGGAGGTTCTCAATTCGACGGAATGTTTTTTTTTTTTTTTTACATTTATGATATTTGTATGTATGCTTATTTGTATTTTATATATTTATTTATAAATATTTAGATACGTGAAATATCTTTGTATGTATCAGAACTGTTTCTTTCTTTTCTTTTTTTTCTTTCTGGCTTTATGATTTGTCTCATCTTCTTGTGCACCTCTAACTTACTCATTGGTACTTTGCACCATCTCTACTACTTTAAGGTTGTCTGGAAGAGATCGCTTCTTAGCGATAAGATTGCCTGTTATTTACCATTTCTCATACTGTTTTAGATTTAAGTATCTGATGTTATTTTCTTTCGGTGTGCAATAAATAGTATTGTATTGTAAAGACCCTTACTTAGTAATAAGATAAGTATAAAATGGGTCAATCACGTCTCCGGAGTCACTCTTTAAAACTACGACGTTAAATGATATGAAGGCAACACATTTTTATTTTCTAGCCAATATAAGTCCAATTTTCAAGGACCCATCTCGTCAACTTGTTAATAGCCTAGATTATTAGCATTTTTAGGGTTCCGTAGACAAAATGGTAAAAATGGAACCCTTATAGTTTCGTCATGTCCGTCCGTCCGTCCGTCCGTATGCCACAGGCATTTTACTCAAAAACTGTAACCGAAACATCCATCCGACATATCTTCTAAAACACTTTGAGATTTATAAAAAAAAAATGATTTAGTGAATATTTTCGGAAATGTTCTAGCAAAAGTTGTGTTCCTCCCCCCTCCCCTATTTACAAATATAAAGCTTAATAAATACTACCAAAGAAAAGTGTTTTCAACATGATCGGACATACCGTTTTTAAGATATTGGAAAAAAACTGCGCTTCTCAGCAAAAGGACGTAGGAGCCGGGGAGATACGCTCTTTTGTTAGTGTTTCTTTTTCATATCGTATTTTTTTCATCTGTAGTGCATTTTTTTGTATAAACGGCTGCGGAACCCTACATTGAGCATAGTCCGACATGCTCTTGGCCGGTTTTTCTAAGTAATTGCCACTATTGTCTCCCGAGAAACTTACGAGACAGAATAACAATTAGAAAAAGTTGATCCACCCCATGTCCATTGTAATCGTAAACTATAATTAATTGCACATCTAATCACGGCTGCGCGACTTCTATTAAAGGGTCTACAGCTTTGAATGACCTTCGATCCATAGCTCTTTGCTTTACCGTTTTGTATATGTATATGTCTCATCAACATCATGTTAACAGCGACCGTCTTTACCAATGTACTGATTCAGTTTATCTTCGTGAGTCACCGAAACAAAGATAGACGCCATCAAACTTTGTTATTTACTCCCATAATTTCTATTTTTAATTCTGCTGCTAGTTTTCTAATCAGTTTGATGTCAACTGTATCATAGTTTTAATTCTCCTTTTGTATATATTTGTACGTATGTTTGTTTTTATTTATTTTTGTATTATTTATAATCTTATCTCACCACCTACTCATTCTTAGCTATTCTGTGTCATTTTCGCAACTCAAAGGTTGTCTGGAAGAGATTGCTCGTTAGCGATAAGACTGCCTATATTGTCTACCATATTTTATGTTAAGGCTCTATTGTACCGTTTCTGTTGTTGGTGTGCAATAAAGAACTGTTGTATTGTATTTGTATTGTTATTTTTACGGCAAAAAACCAGTTTTTGCAACTTTTGTTAAAAAATACACGTTTTTTAGAGAAGAGGTTTGATGAAGAGTCTTATTGAGAGATACCTACCTAATACGCAATCTTTATTTTTACAGACCTCTTTGTAAAAAATCGATAATTAGGTAAATCATAAAAAAATATATGCTCCGAATGCAAGAAATTGTAAATTAGAAACTGAACTATCATATAAACCATGTTTCGAGATTTATTTTGGCCATTCCGGGGACTAGATACAGATCAAAAACCATGAAAAAACATACATTTTTGCTTGAAGCCCTTTATCACTTTCGTAATCTTCATACGACATGCAGTCGACTCTCAGTTCCGTATTCAATAGATATGACATAGTGCCAGAAGTAAAGGGTGTAAACTCACGTGATTTTGCTACTATGACTGCCGCGCGCACACTTCTTACCCACCCGCGCTATCTTTCCCCCCGTCGCCCGCAGGCCATGGGAGGGTCACTAACGAACTTGCCGGGCTTATAGTTCATTACCCACGCCCGATTTGTCTTCTCTCTCTACCCCGCCCTAACTCGGATCGAACCGGGTCCAGTTTAACCCACCTTCACAGTTCTTGAGCCTTGCGCACTGCGTCCCACCCCAACTCTAAGTGGCCACGGATGGCTTTTTTGTTTGTGTGGCGAGAGCGAAGAGTGGACTATGGCGAGCCGCTTTCCTACGTTAAATGTAAGGGGAGGAACGAATGATAAAATAGATGAAGTATGATAAAACAGATGATGGATGCGAGAAATAGAGAGATTAATGAATGTTGATGAAGCAGCAGTTGTATGCCAGGACCGTAGGAAATGCAAGGAGGTAGTCTCTACCTACCCTGTAATGGGAAAAAGGCGTGATTTTATGTATATATGTATGTATGGTTACACTACCCCCCCCCCACTGAATACGAGAAAAAAAACAAAAAATCGCAACTCATCTATATTTGGCGACATGGATGTTACATACCATTTGATGCTGACTACCTACTTCTGTATGGCATGCTCTGCAGTCTATATACGCTTTGATGGATTTTGATGTCGGTAAGTGTGAGGTGTCGTTGGATTCGTCTTGGTTGAAAGTGAGAGATTGATTTTAATATTTTACTTGTACAGTCGGTTTTTAGGGTTCCGTACCTCAAAAGGTAAAATCTAGACCAAGGATCACTTGCGTTGTCGGTCTGTCCGTCTGTCTGTCAATACTCAATTTCTCAGGAATGCGTAGAGGTATCAAGTTGAATTTAACATCAAATACTTATGTCTGCGGTCCCTTAAAGCTCTAAAAAAGTCAAGCTTTTAAGTCAAGTTGTTTTAGAAACTTGAATTTTGGTATGTGGGTAGCTCTTATAGCACAACCCACGAAATAAATCTGAAAATCTTATTTTTTATGACTTTCTGTGAAAAACCAATATGAAATGACCCCACACTGCGTACATTTTGCTTAGGAATAGGGCTCTGCTAACGCTGGATTTTTAATGGATACAGTCGTTTTTTAACCGACTTCCAAAAAAAGGAGGAGGTTCTCAATTCGACGGAATGTTTTTTTTTTTTATGGATGTTCACCGATTGCTCAAAAACTATTTGACCGATTTCAAAAAAATTTTTTGGGTTTTATAGAAGGTACTTTCTAGTTGGTCCCATTTAATTTTGGTGAAGATCTGATGATGAAATCCATGAGGAATTGAAGGAACTTCTCAAATATTGTAGGCATACATATAGCGATTTTGGTATTATAAGAAACATAATAAGCATTTGCATTCAGAAAGTGTACATTGGTGAAGTGGAACTGATGCAGAAGACCACAGAATGCCATCGGAACTCCTCAATGATAAATGATTAACGGGTGGCGACAAAATATCTTGATTAATTAAGCTAAGCAACTTCATAGTCACAAATTTAAATGTTCCTGATGAGAATGGTACCATCGAATTGATTTGATGATGAAGCCGGAAGGTAGGCACCAGATCTATGTAATAAAATAATTTATCCTAGCCGTGTTTGGGCTTGTTCGAATCGTCACAAGATACACTTTTAAGTAACGATTAACTAAAAAGGGTAAAATAAATAAACTTTTAAACAAAAAACTTTTAAACAAAAAAATAAAACCGACTCCAAAAAAAACTAAAAAGTAAAAAATAACTCCATAATTCAGTTTCTTCAAATTACTTACAAGTAACCGTTTGTATACTCAATCTATACAGTATATACAATTAATCTTATTTTGGCGTCGGTGCCATATAAACAATGTGTAAAATATTGAAAATTGACGATTTTAGTAAGTTGTGACACGATGGCACCGACTCGAAAATAAGATTAATTGTATATACTGTATAGATTGAGTATACAAACGGTTACTTGTAAGTAATTTGAAGAAACTGAATTATGGAGTTATTTTTTACTTTTTAGTTTTTTTGGAGTCGGTTTTATTTTTTTGTTTAAAAGTTTATTTATTTTACACTTTTTAGTTAATCGTTACTTAAAAGTGTATCTCGTGACGATTCGAACAAGCCCAAACACGGCTAGGATACATTATTTTATTACATAGATCTGGTGCCTACCTTCCGGCTCCATCATCAAATCAATTCGATGGTACCATTCTCATCAGGAACATTTAAATTTGTGACTATGAAGTTGCTTAGCTAAATTAATCTAGATATCTTGTCGCCACCCGTAAATCATTTATCATTGAGGAGTTCCGATGGCATTCTGTGGTCTTCTGCATCAGTTCCACTTCACCAATGTACACTTTCTGAATGCAAATGCTTATTATGTTTCTTATAATACCAAAATCGCTATATGTATGCCTACAAAATTTGAGAAGTTCCTTCAATTCCTCATGAATTCCATCATCAAATCTTCACCAAAATTAAATGGGACCAACTAGAAAGTACCTTCTTTAAAACCAAAAAAAAATATTTGAAATCGGTCAAATAGTCTTTGAGTAATCGGTGAACATCCATAAAAAAAAAAAAAACATTCCGTCGAATTGAGAACCTCCTCCTTTTTTTGGAAGTCGGTTAAAAAATAAAACCGACTGCAAAAAAAAGTAAAAAGTAAAAAATAAGGCCATAATTCAGTTTCCTCAAATTACTTACAAGTAACCGTTTGTATACTCAATCTATACAGTAAGTATATACAATTAATGTTATTTTGGAGTCGGTGCCATCGTGTCACAACTTACTAAAATCGTCAATTTTCAATATTTTACACATTCTTTATATGGCACCGACGCCAAAATAAGATTAATTGTATATACTGTATAGATTGAGTATACAAACGGTTACTTGTAAGTAATTTGAGGAAACTGAATTATGGCGTTATTTTTTACTTTTTAGTTTTTTTTGGAGTCGGTTTAATTTTTTGTTTAAAAGTTTATTTTTAGCGTATAATTTGTACCCGACCCTCGGTGTACGAGTCCGACTAGCACTTGGTTTTTTTTAATACTGACGGTGTACTTGTGAGAACACGTGGCCACCACATGTTAGATGACATGCGAGAGGCGAAAAGCAATGTTGAGCCTCTTGTTACCTATCAAGAGGCTAATAGACAGCGACATGACATTACATTACATTTTGTCCATTAGTGCATCTACGACTTACTAATTGTAATTACGGAGCTTTTAAACAGCACGTAAGCATCACGGCGTGGACGGTTTCTTGTTAATCAGATTTTATAAATTCCACAAATCCATATCGCGTCGATGGTGCGCGAGCGCGGCCCGCATCAATTGTCAAACGGTAATTCATGCATCCGGCGCTCACAGCACGCTCGACTTCTCCGCCTGATGGGCCTAGTACTTAAATATTAGTATATGTCACTCCCACAACCAACACGAATCTAACGACACCTGCCTACGTATTGCCTAACGCGTTTGACGCTCGCAATCAGAATCAAGTGACATGATTTTGTATGGGCTATGACAGTTGATTTGGATGCCAAGTGTAAAAATCTCGTTAGGCAATAACCCCGCTGATCAGCACCTAGCACGTGGAATTAATGGCTCATGACGTAGATTATCAATTAATTATAAGAAAACCAAGTCAATGCACCACATAAAGACTGTTAAGTACCACTCCCAAGGTCGTGACGCATGAGGACTTCTTGTTGTTGTGCTGCCCTAGACATTGTAACTGAATATACTTACCTTGGGCTAAAACTTGACAATAAACTTAAGTGGGCTCCGCTTGTTGATCATGTATTGTGGCAAACTCAGATCAATCTCGTCTGAATTGTTTATACTTAAAAACAAGTTGCCATACAGCACTATATATGGCATTAGTCGATTCTATCATCCGTTACGGTTTGTCTAGTTATGGTAGAACAAATATGGATGAAATATAAGTATAGATTGCAACTTAGATTGCTAAAAACCATAGAACCATTAAAGATAAAATATATGTACTAAGTATATAAATAACTATGAAATTTTATTCAAATTCTGCAGGGTGTTGCCAGTCCACGATAAGTAGACTTAGCTATTGTGACCCAATACAGGGATAATATAAAATTTATAAATAAAAGACATAGACCAAATAATATAATCTACGGAATCAAACATACCTTACAACATTCATAATACCATCAAGTAATAAATAACAAGTACGGTAGGAGAGTGTGGATGCATACCTTGCCGCGCGGTTTGAATGGACTTCCATATAACTCCATGATCAACAAAGTCAAAATCTTCACTAAGAAACTATATTCTTATAAAATACAAAGATCTGAATAATGGAACAAATTCTAGACTCCGACCGTATTTAAAACCAGTGCCTGCCTTGTGCCATGCCGGGGCGCTTGCGGGGGACTTATTTTAATTTAGGATTAATAAACTCTCTGATGGAACTCCAATCTTCTCGAAAATGTGAATTTTAAATCTGATTCACGTACCTCTGTAGGACCGTATCGGATTTATACATACATTTAACTTATAATTAGTAGGTACATTGTTACGACAATGAACTTCCCTTGCTGATAGCAACAGCTACAAACTGACTTTCTCAATTGTAACGATGTCACCCAACACCAGGAATGCATAAATGCAAGACTCGGACTTTGGTCTGTTGACAGCGACCGGCGGAGTGAATGGTGAGCGACACGACGGCATTGTTCGCGACCTATGCTCCCGCGATAACGGTGGGCACCACTCGGCTGTTTAATTACTGTTTATGTGATATAGGATACCTTCATCCTTGTATGCGTCCCTTCTTCAACGTATATCTAAAATAAACGCCAAGTTATCATACGCCACCTAAAGAAGTGATATCAGAAAAGTTGCCTAGTTCGGCCCGTCACGACCTTTGCACCAATTTTTTAAACATCTAATATCACTAACAGCTCTTTCACGAAACTCGCTCGCGCGGTACTGAAAGCTATTCCCTCGCGTACAGCCGAATATTTATAAATAATTCATATTATTAATAATTCAACTATAATGAGAAAATCCTCGTTCTTTTTGGTAAAAAATATGGTATCAATAAGAACAATTTATATGTATATGCACAAAATAACGAAAATTAAAAAAAAAATCATTTAAGCAACTACATATGAGATCACAAAGTTTCTACAAACTTACAACTTCGCGCGCTTCAGAAAATTTATCGGTTTTTACTTAAAAAATTCAATGCTTGTAAAATTTGACGCCAATACTTACAAAATAATGAACGGGGTATATGCAAATGACTAATCAGAATTTTAAATATGTTTTCTGTTTTTTAGAAATACAACGTGTTTACTTCAAAATCCATTTTTGACGCTTTTTTACCAAAAATACGGAGCAATCTAAATGCGTTTTACAAAGAAGTTTTCTTGTAAAAATAAAACTTATCGTTATGACAAAACTTGGTTTCGAGCTGCTTATATGAAGCATTTTTCCATCGAGCGGGTTAATAATTGCGACTGTAGTACATACATCGACGTAGTCCTGAACAAATTATCTACTTTCTTTAACTTCCACTCGCATACTATAAATGTGTACATGTTGGCAGTTTAGTTGGTTTGTCCTTTTATTACGCAGATATGGAGCAAGTTGTTGGTTGTTTTTTTTTGTATTGAAAAAGAACAGGATTCGTAGAGTAGGCTACCTTTGTTCCGGAAAAATACGTAAATTCCGAAAGGCAACCAGAATATGCAAAAAGTTTATATAATATATCAGCTAGGAAATGAGAACTTACAGCAGGTCTCTGTAGTACGTTTTCTGCCATATGTAGATCCACTGATATCTGTCCCCGGTCATCAGGTACGCAGCGACCAGGACCACAGCCGCCAGCGCGGGCGCCGAGCCGCGCACCAGCCACGCCAAGGTTGCGCTCGTCGCGCCGATTGCCGCGAGTATGCTGGTCTTCTTGCGCTCCGCCTCCTCGAAGCGGACTGTCGTCTTTTCTGCCATCCTGGTAGATTCACGTGTGGTGCATGGTATTGTGAGGGTCCTGAAAAGAGTAAAAGTCATTCATCGTCTGCTTGTTTTATCCGTTACCTTACCACCCGTACCTTCAGCAACACAATTAAGTGACGATCGATAGACCTTATTGACATTGATATAAGTGTCGGTACTAACTGTCGGTCACTTAAGTGTGTTGTTGTTTATACCTATGTCTTTTTTTCAAACTTCTCTGTCATCCGTCATTGCTAAATATCCTTCTTATATATCATCATATCATTTCTCACGCGTAGCATTCCCCTTTCATAAGAATCGTCCATATTATTCATTCATACGTAACATCTAGTAGTCCTTTATAATTACCCTTGGAATTATAGTGACCTAAATGAAAAATCCAAGTTTTTGGAAAACGTTAAACAAGTTTCAACGTACAAGGTCTTTTTATCATTAAAAGTCAAATTTTACTAATATTTTATATTACGAAACTATAATTTAAAGGTGTGGCATATCCGATATCGTTGATTGGTTGACTTCTTAAAACATCACTAAGAACTGCCCCAAGTAAACCAGCTACCTCATAAATAAGAAAGCCGCACTTAGAACGGTCCACACCACAGCCACCACGCGCTTAACAAACTCTGGTGCTACAAATAGACGAACATAAGTTCAAACTTCTAACCACTCACGTAATTGTGATTTAGGTTTAAAACTCGATTTATATTTAAAATAGCAGATGCCCGCAACTTCGTTCGCGGAATAGAAAAGGTCATACCCCCTCATGTAATCCTTCAGCGTAGTCGGAGAAAAAGCATCCTATAACCATCTGTGCATATTACCCAGCTTTTACACCTGTATCAAAAATGGTTGAAACCCGTTTATTAGATTTGGCGTGATGAAGCCACACAGACACATACAAAAAATAAAATATTTTTCGTTTCATTGAACTTCGAATAGTCCGTTTCATTTGATATTTAAATATCTTCAATGTTATACAAGTATAGATAAGAATGGAGACACGCAACTACAGTTTCAGATGGTCGCAGAAGGCACGTGAGTGGAGAACTGGCCTCTTTTGTGGTTTAAAAATGGATGGGAGTGTGCATTAAAGATCACCAGATAAGTCCAATTCAAATCGACAAATGTAAAAATGCTGATGAAATATTTGAACACAAACTAGTTGTAAGTATAAAGATATTTTATAAAGCCGCTGAAATTGAAATCTAGACCGCTGGTTTATGTTGTCTACTTCATATCAGGTAACATTCGAACAACTGTAAGCTCTACATCTTTGGTCGAGAGTTCTTATTCGAATGTTAAAACTGTATGTCGTTTTAATTGAAAGCATAATGTGGTTTGTATGACATGAAATACATTATAGAAAGGGACGGGACTGTATCGAAGTAACGTGAAAATCTAACTTACTGCCCTTCTAATATACCAAATGCATAAAAGTGACTAGGTTTTTAAACCTTTATCTATAGTTGAATATTTTAACAACCGTTTTTTGACAGCCGTCATCCCAGTACAATCGCGATGGCGCGAAGGCGTAAATGTACTGGGATGACAGCTGTCAAAAAATGATTGTGAGAAAAATTCAACTATAGTTTTAACGTACTTTCGTAACGTACCTTCACTTAACGTAATACTTCTTGGATTACGTCTAAAAGTCCCGAAAATTTTCACAACTCGTGAGTTTCTTTGCTTTTGATCCCGACTTAAACTTCTGAATTTCGTGGAGCAGCTCTGCCGACTTATGGAGGCTGCGTTTATTACGCGATAAATAAATGTGAGATAAGATAAAAATACAAGAGAAGGGATCTAATGAGAGAAAATACACAGAAGAATTTAGGTAAGATAGAGAATCGAAAGAAGAATCTAAAACGGTAGCAGAATTAAGAGAAGAAAGTACGCAAAAAGAAAATCGTCTATGTTTTAGTCCGTATTAAATTATAGAGTTGGTGACGAGGTGAAGAGGCAGACAGAGACAGAACAGTAAACGAAACAAAATATAACTTACTTGTGGACAAAAAGTACTTGCAAGACCTGTCTGAAAATTTCACAACTAGAATTCCATTGTTATACATGTACAGTCAGCAATAGTAATCTGCTAAATGAACAAATGACATTCTGTAATTTTAGGCGGGAGTATTTTCAAGACGATACGGCATTTATCCAAAATGCTACTTTTGAAAACTTAAGATTGTCTTTAGTAGAATCTCTAAGGAGATTAGGCCAAGAAAATGCTATTTGGATTAAATGATTGGTAACCTAGCAACACAGCACAACAAAATCGCCTACAAATATGATTTATTTACGTACGTACGTAATATACGCTATTAAGCCCCGTTTTCATGTGTTGTGATAATCAGTGAAGATTGCATAAGTTTAAATCAATGTTTTGTAAACCTAGCAACAGTCAGATACTTGTCAGAAAGTGACGGCTGGTTTGTAAATTATTCAAACCCGCTGCAAGTAGACCCACGACCACGAGCAGTGTTTAACGCTGATGCGCTACCCCAACAGTTACACACGAGTTGACACGTGTATTACAAGTATTAGATGGTTTCAAATTCTGCACGCGGGTTGATTGACACAACCTTGACTTCGAGTGTGTAGCGATCGACTTTATCGGAATTTAAGTAGTTGTTAACAATTTATGTTTAAAGCCATCCCCGTGTGAGTCCAATTTACAATTTACGATAATTAAAAAAAAAGCAGCCAAGAGCATGTCGGACCATGCTCAATATAGGGTTCCGCAGCCGTTTGTACAAAAAAATGTACTACAGATGAAAAAAAAAAAACGATATGAAAAAAAAACACCAACAAAAGAGCGTATCTCCCAGACACTTACGTCCTTTTGCTGAGAAGCGCAGTTTTTTGGCAATAACTTAAAAACGGTATGTCCGATCATGTTGAAAACAATTTTTGTTGGAAGTATTTATTTACTTTTATATTTGTAAATTTTTTCATATTTCTTTAACTTACCGTTTAGAAAATAGAGGCGTCGGGGACAACTTATGCTACTTTCGGAGCGAATATTTCAGAAAATATTTACTAAATCAAAAATAAATTGAAACTTCACAGTGTCTTTAAAAGATCTGTCGAAATATGTGTCACACATTGATATTTGCTGATTTTTTTTCAGTTTCGGTTATATGTATGGAGTGCCCCTCCTAGAAATATATATAATTTTTATTTAACTATCAAACTAAGTAGCGGTTTACACAAGACACTTATGATCCAAATTTCATCAATATACACCTTATAGTTTTTGAGTAAAAGGCCTGTGACATGCGGACGGACGGACGGACATGACGAAACTATAAGGGTTCCATTTTTGCCATTTTGGCTACGGAACTCTAAAAAGTAAAACGATAAAAACTCCTGTTACACTTCCAGAAAGAGCTGCTGATGTTCAAACGCCTGAACTGTTTTTTTTTTATCATGGCTAAGAACAAGAACACTCTGTAACGAAATAAATCATGATAAGTAATCGGTGAACGGGTAAAAAACTCCAAAGTCTAGAAAAATGCTAATAACTTTTCAATCGCTTAACCGATTTTCTTGAACCACAGAGAGAGGGAAAGAAAGAGAGAGAGAGCTAAAAACACTCTCGGTGAAGTCACCTTCAAAACACAAGAAACGAAATTAAAATCGGTCCATTTGTTCAAGCGGTACGATGCTATACAGACAGTTACAGATAAACATACACACTTTTAAGACAAACTGATACATATAAAAAACCCATCTTTTTTAATTGGGGGTTAAAAACGCCGTCTTTCTTCTCCTTTACTTATACTTACCTACTTCATGTTAATGTTTAATTTGTAGCAACACATATAAACATTGACTGTAAATTTTTATTCTCTACTGTAACAGTCCTAAAGATACACCACAGACAGAGCCTAAATAAGTGTCCCATTGCCCTTTGTGTACGGAACTCTAATAATGACGGTTCCTAAGGTCAATTCATTCATGAATACGTTAACGCCTCCATGTTTCTGCATATTCATTCACAATTGTACGAGTAAATATAGAACGTGTCTACATAAAGTACTCTACACAGAAGTTGTTGCGGTCTCAAATGAAGCTATGGAGATAATTTGTAATGCTTGTAATTTTGGTCGACTATATTGTACAATACAAAGTAAGCCAGAGCTATCGTTTTATTTCATATTCTTAACGTTTTTCATCCTTCTTATTTATTTAGGTACCCACAGAAATATATCAAGATAGAAGGAAAAAGTGTATGTACCTCGCGTGGCGAAAACTCGCCCCGACGGCGGACTTGCTCGCCGCGAACATTAGTCTGCTCCCAACAGCGGTCTGCGTGCGACGTCAGGTTTAAAAAATAAAATGACTCGTTGTTCAATAATTAACTGTTCAAATACTACCAATAAAGTTGGAGCTGTTAATCGTGGTATTTCCTTTCTTCGGTAAGTACTATTTTACCCAAAATATGTGTGATTAATTAAAAAAACCATTTATTTTATTATTTTCGTCAAAACAGTAGCGGGCGATTGAGTCCAACGCTAGTTTTCCATTGCGGCTTTAATTTGACAAGCTAGACTTGGCGTGCGTTCAAAACCAGCGATGTAAACATATGCTATTCAAATAGTCGAGTTACGTTCAAGGTCGATTTCTCATTTTTTCTGTCAAAAGTAAGAATAGTGTTGTACCCCAGTGCTGTAGACTGCGATTTTCTTACTCGATTTTGAAAGAAGAGAATGATAATTACGTTTTTATATTATTATTATGTAGCTATTGTATAATGTAGGTACATAGTGCAAAGCAAATATATTACCAGCAAGTTATGGTTACTTCTATATTGCAATTTTATTTCAGTTTTCCGAAAGTTCTTCCTATTAAAAATTAATGTAAAGAAGTGAAGCAACTGGTCTCTTTCCTTCTATCTTGATATTGTGTGAAATAAAAAATGAGAAATCTACCTTGAACGTAACTTGACAATTTGAATAGCATATTTTTACATCGCTGGTTTTGAACGCACGCCAAGTCTAGCTTGTCAAATTAAAGCAGCAATGGACAACTAGCGTTGGACAAACAATCGCCCGCTACTGTTTTGACGAAAATATTCAAATAAATTGTTTTTTAATTAATCACACATATTTTGGGAGAAATAGTACTTACCGATGAAAGGAAATACCACGATTAATAGCTCCAACTTTATTGGTAGTATTTGAACAGTTAATTATAGAACAACGAGTCATTTTGTTTTTTAAACCTGACGTCGCACGCAGACCGCGGTCGGGAGCAGACTGATGTTCACGGCGAGCAAGTCCGCTGTCGGGGCGAGTTTTCGCCACGCGAGGTACAGACACTCTTTCCTTCTATCTTGATATATTTCTGTGGCGTTGCAGTTCTGCCTTGCTCGCGAACTGTAACACCACGCTGAGTCGGAGCCTTTTCTTTAACGCACACATTGCTGGACCCATTGCAGACAATTTATTCCTTATAATAATAACCTACAAATTAAAATTAATTTTATGCAAATGATGTCCTGTCTGTGTGTGCTTTCTATAAAATAAATATATTTTTCTTTCTTTCTTTTTTCTTTTTAAACGACTTCAAAAAACGAGGAGGTATTTTTATTTTGTTCACCGACTTCTCTGCCAAGTGTGCAATTTTTATATGCAAAAGAGTTAACTTCCAAGGTGGTCCCACTGACACCAAGGTAGGATTTGATGAGAAAATCCCAGGGATCGAGGGCAACTCTCAAATTTTATAGGTATCTATATAGCGATTTCAGTATTTTAAGAAACAGGGTAAAATTTGCATAAAATTATAAATTGGTGTAATGGAACTCATGAACATGACCACAGAAGGCCAGCGGAACTCCCAAATGACAAGAGATTTGCAGGTGACGATAAAATATTTCGATTAAGTTAGCTAAGCGACTTCATAGTTATAATTTTAAATACCAGGAGCATGAGAGTGATACCATAAAACTGATTATGGAGCCGGAAGGTAGGCACCGGATCTCCGTAATAAAATAATGTATCCGTGTTTGGCCTTGTTTAAATGTTCACGAGGTGAAATTTTACGGAACGATTCACTAAGAAGTAAAAATAAATAAAAATGTTACAAGAAAAAATTGTTAAAAACTTCAGAATTAAGTAATTTGCCCTGTGGCTCTTGCCAGAGCTGCCATGCGGCTAATAAAAACGTAACCAAAAAACAATAATCTACTCATAAAAAAATACTAAAAAGTAAAAAATTCAGTAATTTATTCAAATATAGATCCCTGAGCGTAGCGAGCCTTGCAAGTCACGAGAAGCCAAATCATCACATCATCATCATTAATCACACACAACTTTTCAGCTCAATAAAGCGAGGAAAATGTGCGGTGTAAAACTATGAAGATATAAAAAAACAGACATTATTTTTAATTCGAACCTAATATCAATGAAGGTTCATTACACTCATAAGAGTCATAACATAACAAACAAATAAACAATGTATAATAGGTACATTACGGCAGAGACCAGTAAATAAGCCATGCTGGTCGAGTATGATAATGGACGGACCGATTTGTACGCTATTAATACGAGGCCAGGATGCAGGATGCCATTACATCGTCGCCTAGTCTAGTACCCGTAGTACAAGCTTTGCTTAGTTTGTGACTAGGTAGATTTTTGTAACATTGTCCATGATATATACATATATAAACACAAATCGACCTAGTATATAGATATATATTAAAGGTGGAAGCATCATATAGTGTTTTTTCTCAAACGTTGTACGTACAATAATACTAAGCCCGCCTTAATGGTATATTATGCATGAATGTTTGTTGTTGCTTTATTTAACGCTCATTTCATGTAACAAATAGTAGACATTTTTTTTCGAATAACTATAATAATACCCAAGATATAAGCCATCAAAAATTTCATTCTATCTCTTTCTAGCAAAACATAATTTAATATGGAGTTTATATGGCCGTAGTGAACTATGACGTAAAAGTACATGTCAGACCTCTCTGTCATATCGCTATCTAATTGGTAGTTTAAAATGCCTATTTCTGCGTATTTCTTGGCCGATTTTAATTTTTACATTTAGAAATCGTTTTTACGGTATTATGATATTTTGTTACGAAAAGCGATTAAATAAATTCATGCATTTACCCTATTCGCATATTTCTCTCTCTCTCTATTTGTTTAACATGTACTTTTCGGTTAGTTATTTACACGGCGTTATCACAGGAATCTAATTTTTAATCTTAAAGGTGTTTTTATTTCCTAAGTAATGTTCATAAAATGACTGATACTTTTTGTAAGAAAATAATAAATACAATTCCAAAATACTAATCTCGACTTGATTCTGCCACTTTACGGTTCAATCTTTTTCCGCGTAAATCTCATTGGTACATTGTTTATGTTTATGTTAAATATCCATCATATATACCAACACTATCAACCTCTTTTCATTTCTTTTTTTTGGATGGAAAACTGCAGCCGTACCAAATAATGAATACAATTAATTAGTCGCGTGTGCAAATTAAAATAAAAGAACGAATTGATGCTAAAGTCTGGCAAATGAAAGATGAGAATGAAATAAACCGCGAAATTTAAAAATGTAGCAGTAGTGTGCCTGTATGAGCTAGATATAAACAAATTTAAATGCTTTTCTCAGAATAATTAATGACAAAAGCAATGAATTTGTGTACCTCTACTTCATACATGCACACTGCAGCTAAATTTTTAAATTTCGCGGTTGATTTCATTCTCATCTTTCATTTGCCAGACTCTATGTCATTTTATGATAAAAAGGGAAATTATGAACTAATTCTATAATAATAAGAAAAATAATCGCCATTAAATCTTCAGCAGATTCGAGAAATTTCTGTTTCGGCTACGGAACCCTAAAAAAAAATTATTGTATGCGAAAATTTTGAAATTTTATCGGCTTACATAAATTGACATTAATGTTACAGGAAAATTATAACAATTCGTCTATCTAGCACTTAATTTTTTATATTATTCCTGAACAACCTGATTGTGTTAAGTTTGCACCTCATTTGTATGCGACGCCATAGATACTAGGTGCAAACTTAACTGGCCAGCTAGGTTTAGGTTAAGTGAAAGTTCGTACGGAACCCTTGGTGACCGTGTGGGTCTTGCACATGTATTTTTCTAAGAAAAAATAGCGCGCCAAATACTTAAGCTACATATCACATTGATTTTAACTTACCTACACGATTTGCCCTGATTATCACAATACGAGAAGTCTTTCGAAAAACTGAAGAATTACCAATGAAAGGTAATTAAATTTAATAATTTAATATTCAAACGCGATTAAGCCCCGTTTTTTGTGGGTATACAATTTTGTTACGTTGGTTTAATTATAATATAATTAATGACGTTGTAAATTCAATCAAAAACTGTTAACGACAGTTAACATGTTCTTTATGCCTAAGTATTAGTACTGTAGGGAACATACTAAAATACAAAACTTGCAAATTATACAAATACGCAGTTAGTAAATAAAGCATTCTCGCAATTAATATCCATGTATAACTTTATTCAATAACCTGTCATACTATAGTCAATAAACTTAGAAACTAAAAAAAACAACGAAAGTAAAAACAAATGTGCACTTACCTCAAACGTATCACTGAACTTTAGTAACGAGTATACAACCGAACAAGCTGCGTACGCGCACGCCGAAGGCAGCTGCTGCACTGCTCATCCGAGCTGCCCTCTTGCCGTGCGGTTCGATGACTTGGTTACTAATAACGTTTATAGTAAATATCCAATGCGTTATTTTTTAGGAACGCTGCTCTTTTTTTAAACTATTTGGTGTAATGAGTCGGTTATTAGTATAACTCAGACGCTTGGATTACAGATAGCACATTGGGTTCCATGTATTAGTTCATGGAGTGATTTTCGGCTGCGTAATATAAGCATATTTATCTTATGTTTTTGTAAAATATAGTGTTATAAGTATATGTACGTAAATACATCTAATATTAATACATTTGTTTGTTTAATACGGGTTACTAACAAATGAGCGAATTCTATTTTCCAGTTTTTCGTTTCTCAAATATTTCATTTCACAAACTTGATTTTTCTTGGAAACCGTAATATTTCCAGAATATATATAACACAAACGTAACCTAACCTTTAATAATATCTGGATTGTTACTGGTTATTAAATAATTTATACTTATTTAAATCCAATGCAGACAGTGGACTTAAATAAGTATAAATTATAGACCAGAGTCTATTTTCTAAGTTTCATCCAAAACTATTGGACAGTTTACGTATTTTATCTATCTATTTGTCAGTCACGGTCGTCCGCTGCTGAACATAGGCCTCCCCAGCGCTCGCATAGCTCGCCACATAGTGCGATCGTGCGCAAACCGCATTCACCGACTCCCCACGAACCTTATGAAGTCGTCCATCCAACCAGTCGGGGGCCCGCCCACGCTGCGCTTTCCTATGTCTTACGTGTTATTGATCAACAAATAACCAAACATCTTCACAGACTTTCACGATTATACCTGTTGTTTACTTAAATACATATTTTTTTTGTATTTGTTAAGTTTATACTTAGATTAGATTACTTTATTTTATACCATTAATTACAAAATAAAATATTTTTTTGTCAATTTACATGAATATAGATTATGATCGTCAAATCCAAAGAACATTAAAATCATAACAGTATAGGTACATGTGGGAATGGAATGTCACAGTTGAAAAGGGTACATGTCATTATCTATTAATTAGTCATGATAGGCTGATTTAAAAATATACTTATAGCTAACTACATAAAAATGTATATATGAAGAATGTATTGTACTGTGAATACATAAATAACCGACCGTTATCGAGTAATTAACCAGCCGTTATCATTTGTCACGTCACTACACTAATTGCAGTCTCCCCTCGCGCAGTACAGGCGAGCAATCTCGGGTCGAAGACATTAAACGGACCTTACGCTTACGTCCCGCTTCCGATCGGCACCCGATCCCGGCTTCTGTATTCCTACACTCCGGGATAATTTAGGCCAAAGTGTCATTACTTGTATAACCGGGGGTCTATCATTTCCCAACGCAAGCTTCTCTTCGAAAACGAATTCTTCTGGTTCTGCGATTATAACTCATTTAAATAAATAAAAATCACGTACTAGAAGGTTCAGGAAACTCCGTTCTCGGAGAAGAAAAAGTCATAACCTCTCTTTTTTTTTGAGAGTATTCGGGCAAAAAATATCCTATAACCTGTCTATCTGTATCTGTGGATACCCAGCTACCCGTGTACCAAAAATAGTTGAAATCTGTTCAGCCGATTTTGCATGTTGAAGCCACAACGATACCACACATTTTTTTTATCTCTTCAATGTACAGACATTTTTTTTTACAAAATAGTATATATACTCATATTCGTATCATTTGAGGGCGGGAGCTGTAAAGCTTACAACATGTCGGTCACTAGAAAGGGATAATATACGTGATATATTCCATTTAAATTGTTTTATTTTGAAAAAAAAAAACGAAGGTTGGAAAATGAAAAACCCCAAAAATTAAACATTTTGTAAGAAATAAATATCTCATTTATTAGTAGATTTGTGATGAGACAAGGATTTGGATTTAAAAAGGCGCGTAAAGACTTATGGCTGTATCGTACATACTAGATGCGTTCTGCGGTTTTGCGTGGCCAGGATTGGACAAAAACTCTGTGTCGGGATCCATCGCCGGTTGAGCATAAAAAAATTTAAAAAAATACCACGACGTAAAAAAGAGTATCTTCATGGCACTAAAGTTACTTTGTTCAGAAGCACAGTTTTTCGGCAATAAGTCAAAAAAAGCGGACAAGTGCGAGGCGGACTCGCCCATGAAGGGTTCCGCAGCCGTTTACACAAAAAAAATCACAAGAGAGGAAAAAAATATGATACGAAAAAAACACTAACAAAAAAGCGGCACTTACGTCCTTTTGCTGAGAAGCGCAGTTTTTTGGCAATAACAGAAAAACGGTATGTCCGATCATGTTCAAAACAATTTTTGTTGGAAGTAGGTATTTATTAAGTTTTATATTTGTAATTTTTTCATATTTTTTGAACATACCGTTTAGAAAATAGAAGGGGGGGGGGGGCAGAATTTTTGTTACTTTCGGAGCAAGTATTTCGGAACATATTCACTAAATCATTTTTTTTTTCTAAAAACCTCAAATTGTTTTAAGAAGAACTGTCGAAATACGTGCCACACATTGATATTTGCTGAAAACATTTTTTTTTAGTTTCGGCTACATGTATGGAGTGCCCACCCTAGAAATATATATATGTTTTATTTAACTATCAAACTAAGTAGCGGTTTACACACGACACCTATGCTCCAAATATCATCAATGTACATTGTAGTTTTTGAGTAAATTGCTTGTGACATACGGACGGACAGACAGACATGACGAATCCATAAGGGTTCCGTTTTTACCATTTTGGCTACGGAACCCTAAAAACGGTATATCCGATCATATTAAAAATATTTCGCATAGTTTTTAGACATGCGGTATAAAATATAAAGGAAGTAATATTTTTCAGCCTCTGTGTTAAAAATAAATTCCTGAGCAGTGCTGGATTAAGCAATATCGATAATGTATATACGAAAAGGACATATACATTAAACCAATAATAGTATCGGGAAAATCAAGTGGCTATTTTTCAGGTATTTTTTGACGAAATTTACTTTATTTTTGTTACATAGCACAAAAGGTAAAAATAGTTCAATTTTATGGAAAATAATGTGTTGTTTACCTCGCTCGCGCTACAACTGCATGAAAAAGTAGTTCGGTGATGGCGTCTCCAGTGCCAGTGGTAAAATGCTCTATATAGCAATACCTACTCTATTAATGTCTCTCTATTAATGTTACTCTGAAATAGCCGCACAAACAGTTGTTGTGAGGAACCAAAAGTAGTAAACGCCAGTGTATAACAACACCAGAATCAGACCTGAAACTGTCTCTGTGTGGAGTTACCAACATTTTCATTCAATTAATTAAAAAAAACAATTGCCGCACTTTCTCAGGAACGTGTTTTCTAAATTTCATATTAATATCTCTAGTTGTTTCATTTAATTTCTGTTTTATTTTTAACCGACTTCCAAAAAAGGAGGAGATTATATATGTTCGATAGTTTGTATTTTTTTATTTTTTTTATGTATGTTCACCGATTACTCCGCCAATTGTGGACCGATTTTAAAAATTCTTTTTTATTTGAAAGAATATACTCCCGAGATAGTCGCATTGCTACCAAGTTGGGATCTGATGATGGGATCCCAGGGAAATCGAGGGCAATCCTCAAATTTTATAGGCACTTATAACGGTTTTCATATATTTTCTAAAGCTATTTAAGTATTTGCATAAGGTAGTCATCATTTCATCATGCTGAGCTGATGACGGAAGGTACAACTCCTTAATCGTTAAGAGTTAGAGGATAATTCTTAAAACAATCATCTATTATAGGTAGATACGTTAAAACTGTTAGTCATATTCTTTTTAGTGTGTACCTGAAGTAGTCTCCTTATCACCAAGTCAGGATTAGATGATGGAATACCAGGGAAATCGAGAGAAACTCTTAAATATTATAGGCACTAACAATGTTTTGTATATATTTTTCTAAAGTTATCAGTTGTTTTCCTCTGGTTGTCATCATTTCATGCTGAGCTGATGATGGAAGGTACAATGAACTAACCAACTTTTACATTTCTTACTTCCAAAGACTCGAGATGCGTGCAAAGTGCCTCCTCAATCTTCCAATTCTGGGCTCTAAAAAATACTTTATATCACTATTAAAATCCATCACTAAAAAGCAAAAAATAAAAAAATAAAAATAAAAAAAGAACTGACTTCAAAATAAACTAAAAAGTCATAAATAATCTTTTATGTACGGTACGGATCACATTTGAATCACTTTATGAAGTCGGTGCCAAACCTGAAGTAAATAAAGTTCTTTATTCAACAAAAATACGAATTACTATACAAAATATTTATGTAGGTAGATATTAACTAAAGGCTCGCCGCCGCGGTTCTTAATAGTAATAAATGAATGGTTTGGCACCGACTTCAAAAGGTGATTCAAATGTGATCCGTACCGTACATAAAATATTATTTATGGCTTTTTAGTTTATTTTGAAGTCGGTTCTTTTTTTCTTTAAAATTTTGTTAAGTTTTGTTCTGTCTCAACTTTGCTAATTTTAATGCGCAGGAGCTTTTAATGAAATTATTCCCAGCAAAGATATATTGTATACACTTACAGATCGTGTAAGTACAAAAGTAGATTGAAACTACAATTACCAGGGTTACCAGGGTAACATAAATTAAAAGCGTTTACGATAAATTAATTTAATCTACGCATGGACAGGAACGTGGCGTCTCTTCTTGCTGAAGAGTGTCTGGACAACGTCGACGGGCAATCCTTTAGTTTCGGGCAGAAAGAAGTGGGTGAAGACTGCCGTGCCGAAGCATACGACCGCGAAGATGTAGAAGACTGGCCCCAAGCCGATGGCGGTGACCAGAGGGTTGAAGGCGAATAGCAGTACAAAGTTGCACAGCCACGCCCACTCCACCACCAGCATGGAGACGAAGCTTTTGATCTGCGTATCAATATTTGGCATTCTACAAGTGAAATTCTATCAATTTACCTAAGGCCTTATTTATTCGAGGCAGCCCGTATTGCCCACTACTTATAACATTCATAAGGTGGCGTAGTATCAATTATATTATTGGGTAAGTCAAAGAGGGCTTCCTTTCCTTTATTTCTTTCAGAAGGAGATCTAAGAGCTTTGCCAAAACAACCGAACAACGTCTCAATGTGATTATTTGCGAAAATTGAAATGAAATATGAGCAGTAGAATTTTTCTTGTCCCGGAAATATACAGGCGAAGTTCCTGAAGGATGGCACAAATTCCCTGCCTCTCCGTCCATTCTAATGTATTAAATGCGGAAGTCTGTTTGTCTGTCTCTTTCTTTTTCATGCTTAAACCGCTGAACCGATTCATATAAAATTCCTTCCATTAGAACATAAATCGGTTTTATTCCGCAAATCATCGTTTAATAAGGTCAAAACTTGAATAGGGAGGTGGAAGTTTTTATACGGAATCAATTCCTACTCAGTTCTTGAAAATGTGGTCTAAACCGCGGATAAATGTCTGCTTCTAATATATATTTTGAAGAAAAATACGACTAAGGATACTAGGCAATCATAAACAGCTACAAACCTCCGGCAAGAACACCTCAGGGCTCAGGATATAGGGGATGGTGCCGGCTCCTAGAGTGTAGACCACACAGAACAGGTAGATGAAGACAGCGGTCACCGCGTGAGGGCCCCAGTGCACGTGGATCTGCGAGCCTAGTAGCAAGCAGCACAGGCCAGAGGCGATGGAGGAGTACAGCATGAGGGGCTGGAAAGAGGTAAAGAATATACGTCAATGAGGGGACATGCATGGCTGGCTAGTTGAGCAGGTCAACATTGATCATGACATTGTATGGAATATCGAATGTAGCTTTGTCTCTTTAACCGTCTACTAAACCGGAGGAGATTCGTGGGGAAGAGAAGGTTCTGTTTCTGTAGCTAACTATGTGGATAGATTTTGTAAAATCTTTATTTGGGCGGAATGGACCTATGCTATGGAGCTATTAACAATATCAACATTAAAATAATGATCCAGGGCTACAAGTAGAGATTAGTGGATATTTGTGTATGTGTGAATATTTTTGTCATCAATTGGCGAGTTTGAAATATGCTGTCATATCGAGCTGTGAAACCGTAGCTTGAGCGACGACGACTGTTAGGATCCTACTGGGACGTAAATAAAAGTGGACTGTATTACTTTACTATATATGCTGGTTTATTTGCCGTCTTAATATACAATTGGGTTCCGGGCAAACACTTCTAAGTAAGAATTGGATAGTCGTCCGTTGTCGGGAAGATTCTGATGCCGAGGACCCATTTTATACCTATTAAGACGGCAAATAAACCAGTCTCTAAAGTGATACAGCCTACTATTATTTACGTCCCAGTAGGACCTTAACAAGGAATAACGACTTAACTTACACAGACCCGCTAAAATAACATAGTAGCTACCAGGCTGTCACCAACAGGTAACAAACATACCTTCCTCCCCATCACATCCGTGAGGTACGCGGTGGGGAACCCAGCAATCACCGTAACGATAGAGAACAGCACGCTTGACACGGTTGCGGACATGGTGGGGATGGCCTCGGAGAACAGCGGCTCCGCGTACACCTGCACCACCACCAGACCTTGGAAGATGGACGCTGTCATGATAGTCAGGACTACGACGAGCGCACGCCGGGTGGAGTAGGACTTTTCTGTAAATAAGGATTGTACTAGTTACCGTAAACAGAAGAGTGACAAGTGATCGTCAGAAAAAGAAAATCAAAATTTAATAAAACTTGAAACAAGACCATACTTACTAATAAACTGCAGAATCGACAGCTTCTCCGCTTTCGGCTTGGGTTTCAGTTCAAATTCTTCCGAAGTGGCTGAAAATAAAACATTGCTGAGTCTGGCACATAATATATAAAGATATTGCCTAATAGCATAAGCATGCATATGGTATATAAGTTTTAAGATTTTGTATATGACCGTTTCTGGGGATCGGAGATCTGGTGACCTGAAATACAGGTTTCCCCTAGTTCCGGCACCAGGCTCCACCGCATCAAGTTTTGTATACGCCTCCCCAATTTGTAATAAATGTTTTTAACGAACTGTTTATTTATACTTTGTGGTGGCGTGAATAAATAATGTATTATTATTATTATGAATTATCTGACAATTATTGGTTGCGAGACGAAAATTCCGCAGTGGTATGCATTAGAATTTTCCAATGCGTTTATGCGACCCAATCGTTTCGTGAGATTGAATTAGTATATCGACGATTCGCTGAATTCATCTTGGTTATGGGAGTCACATACTGTAATATTTTGGATGCAGTTGGTTTTAAGGGTAGGTATAGTACTAAAAAGGTAATAAATGATATTTTTAACAAAAAAATAATCTTACTCCAAAAAAGTCACTAAATAACTTTTTAACAACAAATAAAACTGACTCCAACAAGAAAACACTAAAAAGGAAAAAAAACTGCATAATTTTGTTTTTTCAATTTACTAACCCTTTTTCTACTCAATATATACAATTAATCTTATTTTGGCGTCGGTGCCATCTAATATTGTTGTTCTAATAATGTTGACAATTTACGATTTTAGTAAGTGTTTACACGATGGGACCGACTCCAAAATAACATAAATTGTACATACGAGTAGTTCGTTTTTAGTGTTTTTATTTTAAGGTCAGTTATTTGTTTTTATTTTCTCACTTTTAAGGGTTCCGTAGTCAAAATGTCCGTCCGTATGTCACAGGTATTTTACACAAAAATTACATGATGTATATTGATGAAATTTGGAGTATAGATGTATTATAAAAGCCGCTACTTAGTTTGATAGTTAAATAACAAAAATATATATTTGTAGGGGGGGCAGCAACTATCAATCTGTGGCACATATTTCGACAGTTCCTTTAAAAAGACTGAGGTTTCTATATATTTTTTTGATTTAGTGAATATTTTTGGAAAAAAATGCTCCGAAAATAGCATAAATTGTATTCCCCCTCTATTTTCTAAACGGTAGGTACGTCCAAAAAATATGAAATAAATTACAAAGATAATAAATACTTAATAAATAATTTCAACGAAAACTATTTGCAACGTGATCGGATATACCGTTTTTGAGTTATTGCAAATAAACTGCGCTTCTCAGTAAAAGGACGTGTCGTGGAGATACGCTCTTAGGCTAGTGGACTTTTCCACACCGTATTTTTTTCATCTGCATTTTATTTTGTATGAACGGTTGCGGAACCTGAACTGAGCATGGTCTCGTTATCCAATTCTGACTTTTGGCGTGGTCTAAATTACATTAATTTGGTTTTGGCAAAGTTTATCTCTAGATTATGATCGTCCATCCAACCAAGTCTCAACTAGGGCATGTGATATCCCTGTTACACGCCCGACCGGACGTCCGTGTTCTTAATACCGCCGAGTTTAAGAACCCGAACGGAACGAACCCGGCGGATCGTTTACCCGCCTACACGTACTACATGACTACACGTACTACACGACTACACGTACTACACGACTACACGAACTACACGCAGCAACGGACCTTAATTACACGCGTCTCTTACCGATGCTGACGGATCGTGGCACAACGTACGGGCCATTTTTATTATTAATAAGGTCTCGTACGGTTTGAATGATATCGAAATTGTTTGAAAAGTTTAATTTATTTAAATAGAATTATTAGAAGTGTATATATCATATTATTTATTTTTGTATCGCAATGTTTCTGTAACTCGATAGTATACATTTAAATTGATATATTTCAAGGATACAAAAATCCGTCCGTCTGTCCGTCCATCCGTCCGTCCGTCCGTACATCCGTCCGTATGTCACAGGCATTTGACTTAAAATCTACATTATGTATATTGATGAAATACATTCATAGAGTATAGGTGTCATATACGAGCCACTACTTAGTTCGATAGTTAAAAAACAAAAATAATATTCCTAAGGGGCTCCACATATTATGTAATCGAAACGTAAAATAATTTCAGCCATTGGACGTCCACTGCTGAGCACAAGCCTCTTCAATAGATTTACACATAGGCCGGATAGAAGAGAGCCGCATCCAGCGAGTCCCCACAACCCTAACCAGGTCGTCCGACCACCTTGCCTTGCCTCGAAGTTGTCAACGAATACGTTTATCTATGACAAAAAATCCATTTAGGAACGTCCAGCTTTGCAAAAAAAAAAAACTATCTTTATTTTGTAAGCCTTATGTCCAAAACATACGAAAATAAAATAAAAATATAAGGCTTCATAAATATCGGCACTACCCGGTTCATGTGGGAGTCTATTGATGAGGCCTGTGTTCTGCAGTGGACGTCCTATGGCTGAAGTGATCATTGAAAAACCGGTCAATAGTATGTCAGACCATGCTCAGTGTAGGGTTTTGCAGCCATTCATACAAAAAAATGCATTGCGGATGCAAAAAAATATAATATAAAAAAGAGCATTAGCAAAAGAGCGTACATCCACGGCACTTACGTCCTTTTGGTGAGAAGCGCAGTTTTTGTAGCAATAACTTAAAAACTACAAAACACCTATACTCCAAATTTCATCTCTAAACATCATGACATACGGACGGACGGACGGACGAACGGACCGACATGACGAAACTATAAGGGTTCCGTTTTTGCCATTTTGGCTACGGAGCTGTAATAATAGCTTTACCTACGGACGGGTAGTGATCCGTTTATTTAAAACCCGCCGATCCGTGTAACCGATCCGAACGGATCTTAAATACACGGACCTTAATTATCCGTTCCGAACGGGTCAGAAACCCGTGTCCGTACTACACGTACACGAATACACGAACCGTCTACACGAAACACGTCGTAAACCGAGAGCTCTAGTCTCAACTCTTAACTTAGCCCTGATGTCGTATAACCTATCATTAAGATATATATCATTTTTACATAATAATATTAAGGAAAAGCCATCGGCAAACATAAGACAGGGTTCCTGGAATAGTTTTGGGAGTTCATTAATATAGATAATAAACATATATATATCATTACTTTTTGGTAGGTAATCGATACCAACATTTTAATATATTTTGTAAAATAATATTCTTCTACGAACTTGGCCCAATTGTTTCATTTCCAGATCAATATTTGTAATTGTTTTATGTATAGTTTGTATCCACAAAATTACACAGCTGGATGCTCGAAATTTCAACTTGCTAGGTCATTTGGAAGTAGGTTAGGTTTTTGATCTATATGACCACCAGTCAGTGAGAAAAATACTGATTTTTAACCGACTTCCAAAAAAGGAGGAGGTTCTCAATTCGACGGAATGTTTTTTTTTTTATGGATGTTCACCGATTACTCAAAGACTATTTGACCGATTTCAATTTTTTTTATTTTATTTTATAGAAGGTACTTTCTAGTTGGTCCCATTTAATTTTGGTGAAGATCTGATGATGAAATCCATGAGGAATTGAAGGAACTCCTCAAATATTGTAGGCATACATATAGCGATTTTGGTATTATAAGAAACATAATAAGCATTTGCATTCAGAAAGTGTAAATTGGTGAAGTGGAACTGATGCAGAAGACCACAGAATGCCATCGGAACTCCTCATTGATAAATGATTTACGGGTGGCGACAAAATATCTTGATTAATTTAGCTAAGCAACTTCATAGTCACAAATTTAAATGTTCCTGATGAGAATGGTACCATCGAATTGATTTGATGATGGAGCCGGAAGGTAGGCACCAGATCTATGTAATAAAATAATGTATCCTAGCCGTGTTTGGGCTTGTTCGAATCGTCACGAGATATACTTTTAAGTAACGATTAACTAAAAAGTGTAAAATAAATAAACTTTTAAACAAAAAAATAAAACCGACTCCAAAAAACCTAAAAAGTAAAAAATAACGCCATAATTCAGTTTCTGCAAATTACTTACAAGTAACCGTTTGTATACTCAATCTATACAGTATATACAATTAATGTTATTTTGGAGTCGGTGCCATCGTGTCACAACTTACTAAAATCGACAATTTTCAATATTTTACACATTCTTTATATGGCACCGATGCCAAAATAAGATTAATTGTATATACTGTATAGATTGAGTATACAAACGGTTACTTGTAAGTAATTTGAAGAAACTGAATTATGGCGTTATTTTTACTTTTAAGTTTTTTTGGAGTCGGTTTTATTTTTTTGTTTAAAAGTTTATTAGATGTTTGTATCTGAACACCCGATTAAGCTATATTTATTTTGCGCTTCTGATCGGTGTTAGGGGACTAAATAAATGAACCAAATGTAGTGTGTTTATGTAAATAGATTTTGAGTAACGTAGGGGCCGAAAGTGGCTCGTGTGTAACATAAATAACACACGGCTGAGACGTGAGATTCGTTTCACTGTGCTTTGGTTTAACTGTTATGCTGTGAAAAATAATGAATCAAAACTAAAAAAATATTATACCATTAAGTGGTCACGAAAGCAACGCAATTATTATCCTTCGTGCATCGAAGGCTGAGACTGGCGTGTTTGTTGGAATGCTTTAACCCCCGACGAAAAACGAGGGGTGCTATACTCGTACGTTTGACGTGTGTAATGTGTATCTGAATGTATGTGTATCTGTATATCTGTGTGCCAGTGTGTGGCATACTAGACCTTGAACGGATGGAGCAGTTTTGGTTTAGGTTTTAAGGTGATTCCACTGACAGTGTTCTTACTAATGTTTTAAGACAATCGCTGTAGCCATTTGAACATAATCAGATATTGTTAGATGTGTCAGGGCTATTATCGGATCACGGAAGACTTCATTGTTAACCTCTGGCCATAAAAGCGGGGTATTTATACATCGGTGGGCTTGGGAACCATAGGTACAAGAAACGGATGTTTTTTGCGTGTGGTACTGAATTCTTTGTACGCTAATCATCCTCCTCACCTGGAGTGTCCAAGTCGGGGCTTAATGTTCGGCGAATGATCTCGATCTCTTGTAAAACTTCTTTCGAGTCTGGTCTGACATTCCTAAAGAATGCCAACGAAGTCTTGGCCTCCTGAAAAATATGAACACAATAATAGAAAAAAAAGAAGAAATAGGGTGTGAGTAATTTATTTGTTTTACGCTATAGTTAATAAACCATACAATAACAGCAGGGTGAGCTTAAAAGAATATAGGGGCCTTTTGCACAGAGGGCAGCATACGGTATATGATCATGAGTTAAGTAAATAATTCCGCAAATTTGCTTCATTCTTTAAACAAATTTTAGTATTTGTCCCTCTTGTAATCTAATTATCTGCTAATCAATGCTAATATAACTTGTAAGAAGAATTACCTCTTCCCTCTCCTTCATCATCAAGAACACTGGCGACTCCTTCAGCAACGCCAGCATCACAACACCGAGCACCGCAATGCTGAGACACAAGTACACGATGTGATAGTAGTTCATGTAGCCCCCGATGGTGTACGAGACGATCATTCCTATGGAGTAGAAGATCATGGTCCCTGTCGTCATGCCGCCGCGTATGGACTCCTGGCAGAACTCGCTGATGTAGATCGGTACCACAAGGAACGCAGCGCCGCCGATGCCCGATATGAAGATGGATGTGAGGAGCACCTCTACCTGGTTTGAGGCTATCACCATAGCCCAACATATCTGTGGAAGAAATGTAATACTGGGTTTACGATACTTACGAGTAGGTTCGGTTTATGAACACATTTTGCCAAGATAAGCAAAAGATCTTGGTTCTACGTTGATGAGAAAGTAAATTGTTCTGATGTTACGATAACGTTTCTATTGTAATATTGGACGACAGATAAATAGACGTTCAGATTTTGTAATAATTTAGAAAGTAGGTAAGAGTGGTGAACCATAGAACTCCATTCTCACCAGTTGGCTTGTTATACGTAATTATTTCCTTAAAGAAAAAGTAAGCCAAGGAAGAAAGAGTTATATCCGAAGATATGTTAAATGCCTCGCAGGCTTTAGCTGGTCGGGTGATAGATGATCAAGACAAAGATACTGGCATAACAATGTAACTTATACATTATTTACTAACTTTTTACAAGTAATAATTTAGTTAAGGAACGTGCTATCCGTTTCCCAAAACACCCTTTCCCAAAACACCCGTTCCAAAATAACAGTTTCTTTAAATGACCGTACTCCAAAAGAGCCGTTTCTTGTAGCATCTGTATGCCAAAATACTCAATTCTCATAGCATTTATATGCAAAACATCCATTCCTCATGATACCTGCATGCCCGAAAGATCCATTTCTCGTAACATCTGTATACCAAAAAATCTTTTTCTTATGACACCCGTAATGAAATCCTGTTTTAACTTTATAACTGTTCAAAATTTTACGATGTGTGATGGGTGCTGATGTTTTGGGATCGGGTGTTTTGGGAAATGGATATGAAACCAAACGTATTTTTTGGGGTATACACATTCTAGGTAACGGATTATTTAGGAAATGGTAGTGACGGGAACGGTCGCTTCGGGATTACGTGTTTTTGGGAAATGGATATCGAACCAAACGTAACTTTTGAGAAAATTACAACGTGGAAAACACATATATTGGGAAACGGATTGTTAAGGAAATGGTTGGGATGGGAACGGATGTTTTGGGAAACGGACAGAACGGTCCTAAAGGAATAATTTTACTTACCACGTGCATTAAAGAGAATATAATCATGCAATATTTCCGTCCTAGCACATCTAACAGGAAGCCAGCGGCCGGCACGGCGACGAGCGCGCCCACGGACGAAATACTACCAAAGAGAGCCTGTTCGGCCTTCGTCATGGGCCGGTGCAGCGTCGTTTTCTCCGACTTGAACAGCATCAGCGTGGACGATGGCCACGTGAAGGTCACGGCCATGCTCATACACAGGTAGCATACTGGAAAAAATAGCTTAGTAACCGGGTCGGCCAGTCCATGTTGTTCTCCGACAAGAGAGCTTAATACTACTGATTGTTTGTTGCTGCTGCTAACAGAAGCGGTTACCTATCTGAAACACTAAAAACGTTAGTCCGATTTTCGTATCGACAAAAACTATTCGACATATTTTCGATTTTATACGATTAATTGGTTAGGTTTTTTAATCACTCGACTAATGACATCTTTCCCTAAATCTCATTTGTCTGTTATATCAGTTTTCCGATGCAACGTTTCGGTGTATTAATCATTAGACTTTGATTTCATTCGTCCACTGTAAAGATTCGGTTTTTGAACTACTAGGATTTCTCAAATGGACATTATAATTTTTATCATATTATTGTATCCCTTTTCAACACTTCGTCAAATGTACACATTGCATGTGTATAGTTGGCATTATAATTAACAATGATGCATTTTTACCTGGCAAACCAGTCCGTCAAATCAAAGCGGTTTTGATTGTAGAAGTACCATGTTTTTTTGCTAAGCCAAATAATATGTACGTTTTAGTTTTCGGTTTTTGACCCATGTTCCATTTTGTCCATTGTGTACATGCAAGCAAGCATTTTGACTATGCATGGTCAGAATACAAACTTAACCTACAGTGTTCGGTTTTTGACACATGTTCCATTTTGTCCAAACGTATACAATGCCAGTAGTGTCATTGGGTAAATTAAAAATGGGATTTTAAACTAAATAGGTAACAATTCATAGGGCAAGGGAATGAGACGGGAAAAGTTAAAAGGTAAACTGAAAATTTGTCTAAATGTATGAAGTGCCAAAAGTATCATCGGGCAAATGAAAAATGAGCTACGAAACAAAATACAGAACAACTTATAGGGCAAGTGAATGTGACGGGAAAAGTTTTTCGGACAAACGATAGGTTTACTAACTGTGAAATGGTAAAAAGATAAACGATAATAACTTGAATAGTTTTCGGACAAATTAAATTCGGTCAACGACTTGTTTGAGATCGACCAACAGAAGCTCATTCAGACGGATCCTATGTTTGGAACCGTCTATAAAGTATGTATTTATTTATTTATGCTTGGAGAAAAATATTACAAACTTATGTGTATTCATTGGTGGAGCTGGCCTTCATAGCGAAGATATCCAAGCTATCTACTACATCGCATTCCAAATAGTAGTCGCATCGCATGTGAGAGCCCCAATACTATATTACTTTTATGTATAGTAATATGGATATATATGTTGGATATCTTCTGGGCGTCCCATTACTGATTCCATCAGAATATTCAGTTGAGCCTTAAATGCTCAATGTTCGTGCTGGTTTGAACTTTCTAGGATACGATTGGTGACTAGAACACTCTCTGCTATCTGTACTACCATCACTTATCACTACTCCGACTTGGCAGCCCGGTAAAGTTATCGTATTTATCCAATCAAATGTAATCACAACCACAAAATAATATAAAATATCATAGGGTACTTTTTCAACGATCCTTTTAAGAAAACTTTATCACTATCCTCACTGACCGTGGAAATGTACTTGATCTGATACAGTCATTCTTAAGCAATAGAGTAAAATACACCGAGCTGACTCAGATATGTTTCAATAAAAAAATACATGGAACCTATCAATCTAAAAAGCGAAAAATTGTAGGGCAGCGTTTTAGGACAACTCTTATTCCTTGTATACATTAATGATCTTCCGCAGCATATTGAATACCCAATGGTTCTTTTCGCAGACAATAGTACAGTAGTTATTGAAAGCAAAGATAACAATAATTACGAATAGGAAATCAAAAATACGCAACGTCTTATTTTATTATTGAATGGCTTGAACTTAACTTACTGATTAATTTAAACAGAACTAAAATTACCCATTTTAAGCAACGTACACCAAGCTGTTCCATTACATGTAATTATCAAGGATCGTCAATTGAAGCTGTAAATGATACAAAATTCTAAGGACTTCAAATCGACAGCAAGCTGTCATGGAAACATCTCACTGAAGCTATCTGTAAAATAATAAATCAATTTGCGTATGCTTTGTACAAGCTTGCAAAGCAAGCAAATCTTGAGGCTGTCATAACAGCATATCACAGTTTTGTGGCATCGACCTTGAGCTATGGCATCATATACTGTGGAAACTCTGCAAACAGAAAGACTGTCTTCAAAGCGCAAAAGAGATGCATAAGAGCAATCCGCAGACTCAAGCAAACAGACAGCTGTGTTCCACATTTTAAAAATCTAAAAATTTGGACGCTACCTCGTCTCTTTATATTCGAAACCGCTGTTTTTGTCAAAAAGAACCCAAAACTGTTCAAAACGGTCTCTGAGGTCCTTCCTAGAAGTACTAGGTACGGCCAGAATCTCTTTACGCGCGCATACGTAAAAGCGTATTCTGCCTAGCTAGCAAAATTTTTAACAAGTTGCCTAATAATATTCAAACATTGCCAATAAGTTAATTTAAGAAAAACCTCACAAGTTTGTTTATTGATAAGTAAATGATTTTATTCGGTTTCGGAGTTTTTGACATGTGACATTTTATAATCTGTAATGTAAATGTATTTAAAAATATTTGTAAACTGTACATATTATTAGAATTATTAATTGTAAGTGTCAATATTATTATTTTGAATGTGTCTAATATCATTTATCGTTTACTATTTGTTGACTCAGTATTTCTTCAATACGGTACATGCATGATTTTTTTTATCGCTTCTCTTAACTAAATATCAAAATACCGTAAAAACGATTTCAAAATATGAAATTTAAATTTAAATCGGCCAGGAGAGTAATTAGACAGAGAGGTCCGAAGTGCACTGTTACGTCATAGTGCACTCCGTATTAAATATATAAACTCCATATTAAACTCTGTTTCGCTAGAAAGAGATACAATGATATGTTTGACAGCTTATATCTTGGTTATTTATATAGTTATTCGAAAAAATATTTTTGTCTACTGTTTGTTACATGAATGAGCTTTTAATAAAGCAAAAATAAAATTCATGAATATTCCCTATTATATGTATGTTTTTGTACGCCGGAAGGCAAAACTTAGTGTTGCCAAACTCATCTATTACACGACTGTATTTTATTTACCAATGTTTAACAAATAAACACTTTGACTTTGAACGAGTAAAAGTCGCAAAACTCACCTACGCCAGTACACAACACTTGCCTCAACAATGACATTCCGTTTTATTGTGAAACACTAAAACAAAAATCTATTCTTCTGAGATCTCCTTTCCCCAGCCCGTCGTAACCACCACTGATGTTGATTATGAGTTTTCTCAGGCTACCATAAGATATTTAAAAGCCTGAATAAACAATCCGAATTCGTCAAGAGATTAAACAGCACACACATCGTAACTTGGGTTTTACAAATATTGTTATGATTAAATGTTGTGTAAAATAAAGTGTCGGCAATGTTATTTTCTAAATAGACTATTTCATTTGTAAGCGTTTTTCCTGGTTTAATTTAGGGTACTTGCATTAAGTACGAAAACCGGCCAAGAGCATGTCGGACCATGTTCAGTGTAGGGTTCCGCAGCAGTTCATACGAATTGAATAAAATGCTATATAAAAAAGTGCTCTAGCTAATGAGCGTATCTCCACTGCACTTATATTACGTATTGTTGTTGAGAAGCGCCGTTTTTCTGCAATAACTCAAAAACGACTATAAAGTTTCGTCATGTTCGTCCGTCCGTCCCTACGTTACTTGCATTTTACTAAAAAACTACGGAATGTATATCAATGGCACATATTTACATTTTTGATTTAGTGGATAGTTTTGAAAATAATCGCTCCGAAAGTTGCATAAATTGTATACCTCCCCTCTATTTTCTAAACCTTATGTCCAAAAATATCACAAATTAAAGCTTAATAAATACTTTCAACGAAAATTATTGGGAACATGATCGGATATACCGTTTTTGAGTTATTGCCGAAAAACTGCGCTTCTCAGCAAAAAGACGTAAGTGCCATGAAGACACGCTCTTTCGCTAGTGCGTTTTTTAATATCGTATTTTTTTCATATGTAGTGCATTTTTTCGTATGAATGGCTGCGGAAACCTACACTGAGTATGGTCCGACATGTTCTTGGCCGGTTTGTATATAAATATTTGATTCTTCAAGGAACGTGCTTTTCAAATTTCATCTTTCTTTCTTTAGTTATTTCCTTTAAGTTCTGTTTTAACTGACTTCCAAAAAGAAGGTTATATGTTCGATAGTTTTTTTTTTTTTATGTATGTTCACCGATTTCTCCGCCGATTGTGGACCGATTTTAAAAAATATTTTTTTATTTGAAAGTATATACTCCCGAGGTGGTCCCATTGCCACCATGTTGGGATCTGATGATGGGATCTTAGGGAAATCGAGGGCAATCCTCAAATTTTATAGGCACTTATAACGTTTTTCATATATTTTCTTAAGCTATTTAAGTATTTGCATATGGTAGTCATCATCTCATCATGCTGAGCTGATGACGGAAGGTACAACTCCTTAATAGTTAAGAGTTAGAGGATAATTCTTAAAAAAATCATCTATTATAGGTACATACGTTAAAACTGTGAGTCATATTTTTTTTAGTGTGTCCCTGAAGTAGTCTTCTGAAGTGGTGATGACACCAAGTTAGGATTAGATGTTGGAATACCAGGGAAATCGAGGGAAATTCTCAAATATTATAGGCACTAACAATGTTTTGTATATATTCTTCTAAAGATATCAGTTGTTTTCCTCTGGTTGTCATCATTTCATGCTGAGCTGATTATGGAAGGTACAATGAACTAACCAACTTTTACATTTCTTACTTCCAAAGACTCGAGATGCGTGCAAAGTGCCAAACCTGAAGTAAATAAAGTTCTTTATTCAACAAAAATACGAATTACTATACAAAATATATATGTAGGTAGATAATAACTAAAGGCTCCGCCGCGGTTCTTAATAGTAATAAATGAATGGTTTGGTACCGACTTCAAAAGGTGATTCAAATTTGATCCGTACCGTACATAAAAGATTATTTATGGCTTTTTAGTTTATTTTGAAGTCGGTTCTTTTTTTATTTATAAATTTTTATGTCTATATTCGTCTCAACTTTGCTAATTTTAATGCGCAGGAGCTCTTAATGAAATTATTCCCAGCAAAGATATATTGTATACACTTACAGATCGTGTAAGTACAAAAGTAGATTGAAACTACAATTACCAGGGTTACCAGGGTAACATAAATTAAGAGCGTTTACGATAAATTAATTTAATCTACGCATGGACAGGAACGTGGCGTCTCTTCTTGCTGAAGAGTGTCTGGACAACGTCGACGGGCAATCCTTTAGTTTCGGGCAGGAAGAAGTGGGTGAAGACTGCCGTGCCGAAGCATACGACCGCGAAGATGTAGAAGACTGGCCCCAAGCCGATGGCGGTGACCAGAGGGTTGAAGGCAAATAGCAGCACGAAGTTGCACAGCCACGCCCACTCCACCACCAGCATGGAGACGAAGCTTTTGATCTGTGTATCAATATTTAGCATTCTACAAGTGAAGTTCTATCTATTTACCTAAGGCCTCTTTATTTGAGGCGGCTCGTATCACCCACTACTTTGCTCTATACAGACATTCATTCATACGAGGGCAGAGTGACAAGTCTGGTAAAAGAATATTTTATTTCGTTAAAAGTAAATTTAATTTTGCAACATAAGTAGTCTCCATGTAGCTCGATCCACTTAGTCCATCGTTTTTCTAGCTTTTCAATACCTTCCGTATAGTATAATTTCTCGAATCCTTCAAAATACGCATTGGTTTCTTCGATAACTTCCTGGCCCCCGTATTGCCTAACGCGTTTGACGCTCGCAATCAAAATCAAGTGTCATGATTTTGTATGGGCTATGATAGTTGATTCCGATACCAAGTGTCAAAATTTCGTTAGGCAATAACCCCGCGGGTTGGAACTTCTTTTTCCGCCAAGCCATTTCTACAAGTTTGGAAAAGAAAATAGTCGCTAAATCCGAAGAGTAAGATGGATGCGACAGCTATTTGTAACACAACTCGTGAATTTTGGCCATAGCAAGTGCACATGTGTGCACTCGTGTGTTGTCTTGGTGAAAAATGATTTTCTTTTTCGACAAATGGGGCCGTTTTTTTATCAATACTTGAAATCGCTGTATTAAATTGGCATAATATTCGTCGTTGATTGTTTTACTTTTCTGGAGATAATCAACATATATTACACCATGAGCATCCCAGCAGACATTAGTCATAACTTTATTCGCAGATAAAACTGCTTTGGCCTTCTTTGTTGCTGGTTCACCCGATACAATTTATTTATTTATTATTAAAAAAAAGTTACACTGCACTACAGTAAAAATAAAGGCACAGAGAACTACAAAAAAAAAAAAACAAATAGAAAAACTTAAAACTAGTTTGATTTAGGCGACGTAACTCCGTGGCTCCGTTGCGTCGTCTGATCTGTTGTAGGATTCGGCAGATTGCCCCGGAACTGCCTAAACACTACACCCTTCGGCCAGAAGTCTGCACTTGCGATGGTGTCCTGCAGCGGCCGCGGCACGCGCACCACAAACGAGCTGAAGTGCACGTAGTGGCGGGACTGCAGCTGGTGCACCCTCAGCGAGAAACCAGTCTTCTGCAGTCGTCTGCAATCCATTGTTTTGACTGCTCCTTGATTTCTGATGTATGGTGATGGATCCAGATTTCGTCAACAGTTATGAAACCACGCACAAGTCCTTTTTGCTACGTTTGATTGAACTTCGCCAAACATTCCTCTGAAATGGTCACCCTTGTGCGTTTTTGATCCATCGTGAGCAATCGCGGCACCCAACGGGCGGATAGCTTCTTCATATCCACATAAAAGTGTGGGATATTAGGACGCGTTCGTCTGAAATGCTTACAATGCTCTCTCAGCTATCTCACGGACTTTTACTCTTTACTCATTGAGTATGATATCATGGGATTTTGGTGACCATCTCTGGTGTGGCGTTCTCAACAGGGCGTCCAGGCCAGTCGGCGTCAATAGTGCCCGTACGACCGCAACGAAACTCCGTATACTTGTGAATCATTTAAATTGACGGGGCAGACTCCCCATAACATTTATCAAATTTTTTTGTTCCGTAATTTTTTTCGATTTTTTTTTTTAAACAGGAATCTCACTTTCTTCCGTGCTTGCAAACATTGACGCAATTGTTTTTTTTCATAGTTGTAAAAAAAACTATCAAAGCGAACTGGCTGAAAATACACCTTTTATCTCCAAAAAGGTTCAACAACAAATGGATTTATTTTTTATTTTTACCAGACTTATCTCTCCGCCCTCGTAATATTCAGCTCATGGCGGCGTAGCATCAATTATATTATTGGGTAAGTCAAAGAGGGCTTCCTTTTCTTTCTTTCAGGAGGAGATCTGAGATGCTTTAGCAAAGTAACCGAACAACGTATCAATGTGATTATTTGCGGGAATTGAAATGGAATATGAGCAATTGCATTTTTCTTGTCCCGGAAATATACATATTTAGTTCCTGAAGGATGTCACAAATTCCCTGCCTCTCCGTCCATACTATTGTATTAAATACGGAAGTCCGTTTGTCTGTCTCTTTCTTTTTCACACTTAAACAGCTGAACCGATTCATATGAATGAGACTGGGATCTCTATTACCATTAGAACATAGATAGTTTTTATTCCGCAAATCATCGTTTAATAAGGTCAAACCTTGAAAAGGGAGGTGGAAGTTTTTAAACGGAATCAATAATTTGCTACACTAAAAGAGTTTGCTACACTCGCTGTGCGCGTATTTACTTACGTACCGATCGAGCGGCGAACTTAAACTTAAATCTACCTCCAAAATGTAAATGTTTACTTTTATGTTTTATTTAGTTGACAATTGTTAAATCTTTAATTATTAATATGCATTCGATTATTTTTCGATGTTACATTTGTCATGTTAAGTGAATATGATTCTTTATGAGAAATAAATGTCTTCAACCATAAACCATAATTAAATATACAGGCTATACCTACTCAGTTCTCGAAAAGTGGGCTAAGCCACGGATAAATGCCTGTTTATAGTATAAATTATGTGGCAAAATATCATAACCAGCAACAAACCTCCGGCAAGAACACCTCCGGGCTCAGGATATAGGGGATGGTGCCGGCTCCTAGAGTGTAGACCACGCAGAACAGGTAGATGATGACAGCGGTCACCGCGTGTGGGCCCCAGTGCACATGGATCTGCGAGCCTAGTAGCAAGCAGCACAGGCCAGAGGCGATGGAGGAGTAAACCATGAGGGGCTGGAAATAGATAAAGAGTATACGTCAATGGAGGGACATGCATCGCTGGCTAGTTTAGCAGGTCGACATTGATCATGAAATTGTATGGGATATGGAATGTAGCTTTGTCTTTTTAACCGACTACAAAACCGAAGAGAAGAGAAGCTTCTGTGTTCGCTCATGTCGATCGATTGTGTAAAAACTTTTTTTTTTGGGCGGAATGGACCTATGATATGAGATGGTGCTATTAACATTCAAATGATGATCAAGTCCTACAAGTAGAAACTATTGGTTATTTTTGTATATGTGCAAATATTTTTGTCACCAATTGGCGTGTTTCAAGTCTGCTGTCATAACGAGCTGTGTAACCGCAGCTTCAATGACGATGACTAACGATTTAACCCTCACAAGCCCGCTAAAATAACAAAGTAGCTACCAGGCTTTCATAAACAGGCAGCAAACATACCTTCCTCCCCATCACATCTGTGAGATACGCGGTGGCGAATCCGGCGATCACCGTGATGATAGAGAACAGCACGCTGGACACGGTTGCGGACATGGTGGGGATGGCCTCGGAGAACAGCGGCTCGGCGTACACCTGCACCACCACCAGACCTTGGAAGATGGACGCTGTCATGATAGTCAGGACTACTACGAGCGCACGCCGAGTGGAGTAGGACTTTTCTGTAAATAAAGATTGTACTTGTTACCGTAAGTGTCACCAGCATGAGCTAGAAAAACAGAAGAGTGACAAACGATCTTCAACAAAAGAAAATTAAGATTTAACAAAACTTGAAACAAGACCATACTTACTAATAAACTGCAGAATCGACAACTTCTCCGCTTTCGACTTGGGTTTCAGTTCGAATTCTTCCGGAGTGTCTGAAAATAAAATATTGCTGAGTTTTAACATGTGTCTGGCAGTTTATATAAAACATCTCTATTATGTATATTATATTGTGGCTACAGGAGCTCACAGAACATTTTATCTAGTCTATTAAACATACTCGCATGTGTTAATGCACTTGATCACTACACCCCGTTATCTAACGCTCAGTTTGGGGGCAAATAGTGATGTTGCTTTGCTTCACATAAATAGTCCATTGATATTTACTTATAAATAGTTAGTGTTAAAGTTAAGTTAGTTAGTATAGTGTCAAAATAAAATTCTTCTTTTGTGAATGCTTTTGATATAACTCATTGCATATATTTGATCAGATAGGAGGGCGACAATTATTGAATAGTACAGAGACGACTTACTAGGTAGTAGTAGGTAGGTGCCTAATCTAGCATGAGCTGTTCAACTTTGGGATCGGAGTCATTTATTGTTTAGTAAGTACACGAATAAGTCCCGTTTTGTTAATAATAACGAGCAGTTTTAGTTTTTATAATTTTGTGAAGAAAAAGTAGTATTTTTCTTTAAAATTATAAATAACTTTTTCATGTCTTCTCAATATTTTTTTAATCCATCGGTTTCTTTGACATAAGCTATTTTTTTTGTCAATCATTTGTAGTGCCTATGTATACTATGTACAGTTAGAAATCATGGCCAATATTTTACTTTATATTGATGAATATCATCAATTTTGCAGGGAGATGAATGCAAAAATTGAACTTATCAAATTTCGACGTGGAGATGGTATGCTTTTATGCTATTATTAGTCTCTTGAGAATCGCATTGCTCGGGCTATATTTTATGTTATTTATTTCATCTCTTTCAGCTGAAGCACAGCGATTGCTCTCGACTGACAATGATTTAACAAACAATATCAATTTTATACACACCCATTTCACAATTTTACCCACAGGCATTACAAAATTAGAACATCCCAAGTTGTCATTGAAACAGTCATTGAATATTGTACATGATATTCAAAATAAAATTTCATTAGTAAGGCTGCAAAATAAAGGGAAACTGATTCATGTAAAATTAACAAACACATTAAATGAAAATCCAGGCCTTAAATCTGTAAAAAATATTAATCAGTTGTTAGAAAATAAAGAAGCCCAAATTGATAACAACAGTACTGTAAATAAAAGCTGCATATAGCATTACAAAAAAACTACAGTTTTTGCCAGTTACATCCGTGGAGGTCAAAGAATCATTTTCATTTTTAAAATGGATTTTTACAAGCAGGTGACGAAGTTGGACTTCATATAATTTGGAAAAAATATTGTTAATTTATAATGAAAAAAAAAATATACAAAAAAATCAACTTAATTTTTTATCGATTTGATTATCGAAACTGCCCCGTCACTTGCCCCGAAACTGAGCGTTAGATAAGGGGTGTATTGATCACAGTCACTGTATCACGATGTCGCATGATAAAGGGCACCCTATTTATTTTTGTCTTAAAGTCTTAATTTATCTGGAAATAATAGGTTGGGAGACAAAGATTCCGCAGTGGTACTCGTATGCATTAGAATTAATAATTCGAATGCGATAATACAAACCCAATCGCTACGTGCGATTGAATTCGTATATCGCGATTCGTTGAGTCGTCTTGGCTATGGGAGACACGTAGGGTTATATATTGGTTGCGATCGGTTTTTAGGGTATAATACCTGATTTAATGAACTGACGTGAGAGACTTCATCCTGTACTCGATTGAAGTTATTCATTTTTTATTTGATTTAGAGACTGTATACATCTCTACGAGTTCTGTTTTATATGTAGAGGTATATCCTTAAACATTTCTGAGAATTTTAATTAACTAATTTTATCTTTTTGCATGTTATGACGCCTAGAGACCATTTACATCTCTAAGAAATTTATATTTAATAATTAATATTTTTAATATATTATCCACTATTTATTTTTTTTGCATGTCGTGACGCGTAGAGACCTTATACATCTCTGAAAAAAATATATTAGTTTATATTTTATATTAACTTTGATCTGGAGAATCTGTACATCTCCTCTGCGTGTACCAATTATAAATTAGTTATAACACAATTGTAAAAGTTTTAAGTAGGTATAATTAAGACAATATTGTACTAGTTAATTGGTACACGCATATTAATTGTTTTATGTACTGTATGGGGTCCCCCGTATAGGTAGGGAGTAGGGACGTATCTTATGCCACGTAGGGCCAGTAGTTATGTTTAGCGGCCTTTCGGCCTTACCCCGAGACGGCGGGATATGTGAGGTGGCTCATGTGTAGACACCTCTTTCATATCCTGGCCGTTTTTTTAAATAATAGATTCGAATGACCAATTCGAATAAGGAATGTCTTCTGTTTTTTAACCGACTTCCAAAAAAAGGAGGAGGTTCTCAATACGACGGAATGTTTTTTTTTTAATTTTTTTATGGATGTCCACCGATTACTCGAACTATTACACCGATTTAATTATTTTTTTTGTTTTATAGAAAGTACTTTTAAGTTGGTCCTATTTAATTTTGGTGAAGATCTGATGATGGAATCCATGAGGAATTGAAGAAACTCCTCAAATATTGTAGGCATACATATAGCGATTTTGGTATTATAAGAAACATAATAAGCATTTGCAATCAGAAAGTGTAAATTGGTGAAGTGGAACTGATGCAGAAGACCACAGAATGCCATTGGAACTCCTCAATGATAAATGATTTACTGGTGGCGACAAAATATCTTGATTAATTTAGCTAAGCAACTTCATAGTCACAAATTTAAATGTTCCTGATGAGAATGGTACCATCGAATTGATTTGATGATGGAGCCAGAAGGTAGGCACCAGATCTATGTAATAAAATAATGTATCCTAGTCGTGTTTAGGCTTGTTCGAATCGTCACAAGATACACTTTTAAGTAACGATTAACTAAAAAGTGTAAAATGAATAAACTTTAAAACAAAAAAATAAAACCGACTCCAAAAAAAACTTAAAATTAAAAAATAACGCCATAATTCAGTTTCTTCAAATTACTTACAAGTAACCGTTTGTATACTCAATCTATACAGTATATACAATTAATGTTATTTTGGAGTCGGTGCCATCGTGTCACAACCTACTAAAATCGTCAATTTTCAATATTTTACACATTCTTTATATGGCACCGATGCCAAAATAAGATTAATTGCATATACTGTATAGATTGAGTATACAAACGGTTACTTGTAAGTAATTTGAAGAAACTGAATTACGGCGTTATTTTTTACTTTTTATTTTTTTTTGGAGTCGGTTTTATTTTTTTGTTTAAAAGTTTTGTAATGTCATAATGTTCAAATATTCAGTACTGATTTGGCTTCCGAAGAATAAATACGTAACTAGTTAATGTTGTTTTTACTACCAACTGCTACACTCCCACGGTACTCTGACATTTAGACTTTTATTCTAGACACATTCTACATTTTTTTTTCTTTTTTACTAACAATCCTATTGCAATTTATCTTATTAATTATTTTAATTTTTAAAATGATGATTTTATCAATAATATTATACTTAAGTTAAATGATCTGATTAGGTTTTTCTGGGTGTTCCCTAATCCTTGCAAAAAATGTTGGATCATATTGTATGTCTCCCAGCAAAGACTTCTCTCATTGTAACTGACAATTCAAAAGTGCTTGTATCTAGGCCTACTTGAATAAAGGATATTTTGATTTGATTTGATTTGATGGACGTGTAACGTATGTAAGCGAATTTTAGCAACGCCCACTTTTGCGAAGTAAACAAGAAAAAAAAAGTTTTCAAAGTACGTATATCGTGTGACAAACATCAAATGAAAGAGCTCGTTATGAAAGCTATTACCAGCTTCTTTGGAATTTTAAGATAACGTGTGTTGAAGTTATTTAAGGAAATAGGCGCAGCCACTGGGTCTAAAATTTAAAAAAAAATACAGAAAATAGTTCTTTACGTCCGTTAGATCTTTCTCATTATTTGACTATGTCCGTAACCAATGTAAAATGTCCCCTATAAACTATTTACATCCCTACAAACTGTCATGGAACCCTCGGTACGTGAGTCCGACTCGCACTTAGCTGGTTCTTTTAGAATACTGACGATAAACTTAAAGCTTGTGCGTAAGAATAGGAATACAAACATATTTTATCGCTAATCTATTTTTTACAACGCGTGCGTAAAAAATGAAACCACGACAAACAAGCTAACAATTAGTTTATCTCCTATCTTCTCCGTAAGCCGTTATCTTAATACAGCTAGAAGACATTGCTTAAAAAAAACGTATAGTAGGGAATACCCAAATAACATTTAAAAATGTGACGTCACATGTATATTATCCCACCAAATATAAATGAAACAAAAAGTAAAGTCCTCATGTTCCCTAAGAGTAGGTATCTGAAAAGGGGTCAATTATGGCACTCACTCTTAACAGTCAAACCAATTTATTGACGCTTAACGCATTTCGAGCCCTTACTTGGCAGTTTTCTTATATATCCAACAGCTTGATATTGTAACATGCTTAATACAAAACTTTCAAGTTTAGGGTCAAATGCATTAAACTGCAATAAGCTGATTTTACTGTTAACAATCTAGTAACAGAATTGGCACATTTTCAGATATCACTACTTTTGGTGGAACAAGAACTTGTCTTGTTTTTAACTTTTATATTGTGGTGGGATATCATTAATTTTTGGTAGTTAATAGATACCAACATATTTAATATAATTTGTAAATTTAATATTCTTCTACGAACTTGGGCCAATTGTTTACCTGGAGTGTCTAAGTCGGGGCTTAATGTTCGGCGAATGGTCTCGATCTCTTGCAAAACTTGTTTCGAGTCTGGTTTGATATTCCTAAAGAATGCCAACGAAGACTTGGCCTCCTGAAAATAATGAACAAAATAATAGAAAAAAAAGAAAGAATAGGGCGTGGGTAGCGGGTAATTTATTTGTTTTACGCTATAATTATTAAACAATACAATAAAGTCAGGGTGGGGTTAATAAATTACAAGGTATTTTTGTTCAGAGGGCCGCATATATATGATGAATTAAGTAAATTATTGAACCGCAACATTGAATTATTTTTTATACAAATTTTATTATTTGACCCTTTTGTCATCTAATAAGCTTGTGCATTATCAGCAAATCAGTGCAAATATAACTTGTAAGAAGAATTACCTTTTCCCTCTCCTTCATCATCAAGAACACTGGCGAATCCTTCAGTAACGTCAGCATCACAACGCCGAGCACCGCAATGCTGAGACACAAGTACACCATGTGATAGTAGTCCATGTAACCCCCGATGGTGTACGAGACGATCATTCCTATGGCGTAGAAGATCATGGTCCCTGACGTCATGCCGCCTCGTATGGACTCCTGGCAGAACTCGCTGATGTAGACAGGTACCACAAGGAACGCAGCGCCGCCGATGCCCGATATGAAGATGGATGTGAGGAGCACCTCTACCCGATTCGAGGCTATCACCATAGCCCAACATATCTGCAGGATAAATGTAATTCTGGGTAGTATTTACGAAAATTACGAGTAGATTCAGTTTATGAGCACATTTTGTCAGGATAAGCAAACGATCTTGGTTCTACTTTATTTAGCAAGTTTTTTGCCTGGATGTGCAATAACGTGTCTGCTGTAATATTGGATGACAGATAAATAAACTTTCAGATATTGTAATACTTTAGTATGCAGATAATAGTGGCGAATTCCATTCTCACCAGTTTGGTTGAATATGTATTTATTTTGTTGAAGAAAAAGTAAGCCAAGTTCGCTTTGGAGTTTTATCCCTCGCAGACTGGCTGGTCGGGTGATAGATGATCAAGACAAAAAGGCTTGTATAACAATGTAACTTATAAAGCCAAAAGATCCATTTCTCATGACACCCGCATGCCCGAAAGATCCGCTTCTCGTTACATCTATATGCCAAAATACTAATTTCTCATACCATTATCCATATGCCAAAAGATCATTTTTTATGACATCCGGAAGGAAATGCTATTTCAACTTTATAACTGTTCCAAAACTTACAATGTGTGATGGGTGTTGATGTTTGGGGATCAGGTGTTTTGGGAAATGGAAATGAAACCAAACGTATTTTTTGGGGTAAACACATTCTAGGAAACGGATTATTTAGAAAACGGTAGTGACGGGAACGGTCGTTTCGGGATTAGGTGTTTTTGGGAAATGGATATCAAACCAAACGTATCTTTTTTGAAAAGTACATTGTGGGACACACGGATATCGGAAAACGGATTATTCAGGAAACTGGTGTTTTGGGAACGGATGTTTTGGGAAACGGAAAGAACGGTCCGAAAATAATAATTTTACTTACCACGTGCATTAAAGAGAATATAATCATGCAGTATTTCCGTCCTAGCATATCTAGCAGGAAGCCAGCGGCCGGCGTGGCGACGAGCGCGCCCACGGACGAAAGACTACCAAAGAGAGCCTGCTCGGCCTCCGTCATGGGCCGGTGCAGCGTCGTGTTCTCCGACTTGAACAGCATCAGCGTGGACGATGGCCACGTGAAGGTCACGCCCATGCTCATGCACAGGTAGCATACTGGAAAAAATAGCTAAGTAACCAGAACGACCAAAGTCCGTATCAGTCTCCGACAAGAGAGCTTAATACGACTGATTGTTTGTTGCTGCGACGGAATTCAATTCATACATATATATATGGTAGGAGAAAAATATTACAAACTTATGTGTATTCGAATTGGTGGAGCTGGCCTTCATAGCGAAGATATCCAAGCTATCTACTACATCGCGTTCAAAATAGTAGTCGCATGTGAGAGCCCCAATACTACATTAATTTTATGAAGAGTAGGATTTCCTCTGGGCGTTCCATTACTGATTCTATCAGAATATCAATTTGAGCCATGTGTAGATATAACACAATTGTAAAAGTTTTACTAATATTGTAATAGTTAAGAATTAATTTGAAAAAACGCCAGACTGTTGAGTTTGTTTCGGCTTTCTTCTCAACAGTGGTCTCCTCTTGGTTGAAAAACCGTAGTCAGACTTGTAAAAGTGCCCTTGCGGCCTACGTACAAAATAAATTATTTAAATTTGAGCCGTGAATGCTCTGCGTCTGTGCTGGTTGGAACATTCGGTCCCAAACTTTTTAGAATACGATTAACTGAGTGCTGACTAGAACACTCTCTGCAATCTGTACTACCATCACTTATCACTACTCCGACATGGCAGTCCGGTAAAGTAATCGTATTTATCCGATCTAATGTCTGAGGTTTTGTGAGGGAATGGATGTGCGTCGTTCTTCTCTTTCTTTGTAAGTTTTATTAATTATTATGTTATGTATATGCCTAAAGTTAATTTGAATTTCACTGTGCCTTAGTTAATACTGTTACGGTGTGTAATAGATTATAATAAATAAATAAATAAATATACCATAACCACAGAATAATATAGAATACTAGAAGGCGACCGTAACTTCGTCATAACCCCTCTTTTTTTCGACAGCGCAGTAGGGTAAAAAGTATCCTATAACCATCTGTGGATACTCAGCTACCCGTGTACAATTTGGCTTGATAAAGTCACAACGACACATACGAACATACAAACATACAATATATATATTTTTTTTTCGATTAAGTGAAATCTCCAAATTGGACGTTACAATCATTTCTTTGGAAATATTTTCAATGTACTGACATTTAATTTTTACAACTTTATAATAGTATAGACGATATGATGATGATGAAAACTCACCTACGCCAGTACACAACAATTGCCTCAACAAAGACATTCTGTTTTATTGTGAAACACTAAAACAAAAAAAAAACTATTTTTCAGAACTCCTTTCTCTAGCCCGTCTTAGCCATCACTGACGTTGATTATGAGATTTCTCAAACGACCACAAGATATTTAAAAGCCAGAATAAACAATCCGAATTCGTCAAGAGATTAAACAGCTCAAACATCGTAACTGGGGTTTTACAAATATTGTTACGATTCAATGTCGTGTTAAATAAAATGTCGGCAATGTCATTTTCTACATAATCTTTTAATTTGTAAGCGTTCTTCCGTTACATTCATCCCAAAAACTCGTTGGGAGTCCCCAACTTGGGACACGGAGACCGCATATGCAACGCTCCTTTAAATTAACTCCCGATGTTTTACGTTAACTTCGATTAAATTAGATGAGAAAGTTTGCAGCATTTTATCATGGACAAAATATACTTATGCCTTGTACGATACGATTTTTAATGCGTCTCGCCATAATAAATATAAAGTGTCTATCCGACTGATACAGCGCTACGCTATATCTCAGGAACTGCTTATGTCATCCATCCATTAACCGTTTGGAATGGTAATAAGCATGGCTAACCCAAGTGTGTCGCAATGAACTTTTATTTTATTTTCTATGATTGAGATGGTGCCAAAACCACCAAGATCAAATTAAAATGGATTTGTTAGCGTCGCGTCACTCGAAAAATGACTTTCGGAACTTCTGGAAAAGTACCAATAAACTTAGCCCAGCACCTGGCCTGCCGCTGAGCGTCAATGGTGTAACTGGTCCCGGTGAGATCGCCGAATTATTTAAAAACCATTTTGAAGTGAAGTCGCCACTTGGACCTTCCTTGTCGAATCTGTCGGTGCCCGATACTGAGACAAAGCGTGGTGGCACAGTCCTGCAACTTACAAAAAGGATGTAACAAGCGTGGTATTTCACGGGGGAAGTCACCCGGCCACGTTGGCCTGAGTATCGAGCACCTTCGGTTTGCTGGACCGCATCTTCCAAGGGTACTGGCCATGTTTTATTCATTATGCTTACGTCATTCGTAACTGACTGACTTGAATTAATGAAAACTATTGCAGTTCCCATAGATATAAGTAAGACAGGAGATATTTCGGACAAAGCTAACTATAGGCCTATATCTCTAGCGACTATTTTGGCAAAAGTGCTTGACGGCCTGCTTGATAAAAATATAATGCTACACGACAACCAGTTTGGTTTCAAGCCCGGACTGTCTACTGAGTCTGCCATACTGAGCCTCAAGCACGTCGTTAAGTACTACACCACACGCAAAGCACCTATATACGCCTGTTTTCTAGACTTGTCTAGGGTATTTGACTTAGTAAGTTATGATCTGCTGTGGAAAAAACTAAGGGAGTGTAATGTGTCTCACAACGTCATATACTTATTTAAGTACTGGTAGAATAACCAAATTAATAATGTTAGGTGGGCCAATAAGCTCTCTGAGCCATACAAGTTGCAGTGCGGGGTCAGACAGGGTGGCTTGACCTCACCCAAGTTGTTTAATTTATATGTAAACGCGCTTATCGTCGCGCTCAGCAGTCAGCATGTCGGCTGCCACATAGATAATGTATGTGTTAATAATTTAAGTTATGCAGACGACATGGTGCTGCTGAGCGCGTCGGTTTGTGGGCTTAGGAAGCTCCTCAGTACCTGTGAGCAATATGCTCAGAGTCATGGTTTAATACATAATTCGAAAAAGAGTGAATTCATGGTGTTCAAGTCTGGAGCCAAGCTACCAGCAGACGTGCCCCCCATTATGTTAAATGGTGTAGAGTTAATCGAGTCAGAAAATTTAAATACCTTGGTCACATATTCACTGACGACCTGAAGGATGACGCTGACATTGAGCGAGAGCGTAGGGCGCTGGCGGTTAGAGCGAATACGTTGGCTCGCAGATTCTTGCGGTGCACGAGGGAGGTAAAAGTCACGTTGTTTCGGGCCTACTGTACCGCGTTGTACACGTGCAGTCTGTGGGCCAACTACACTCGTAGGTCGCTCAGCGCCCTGACAATACAATGATGCGTTCAGGGTGATGTTGCGGCTGCCGCGCCGCTGCAGTGCATCATGCATGTTCGCGGAGGCGCGCACCGCCTGCTTCTTTGCCACTCTGCGCAGGCGGTGCGCGTCCTTGCTCTGCAGAGTGCGTGCCAGTCCCAACAGCATCTTGTCCTTGATCGCGGGCAGATTTGATTGCCCATACATGAGTCACTGCATGCAGATTCATGTACAAAGTAATGCATTGTACTAATCTAGTTTAATTTAATTTAATGAAATTTACTTTTAACGTTATTGTGGACCTGTGTTATCTTATGAATAAATGAATTATTATTATTATTATGAAAATAACTAATATGAGGGGCTGAAAATGGGCCGAGCATATTATCTTGTATTTTTGACGGTATAGCAAATTCTGAAACTATCAACATCTCGGTAAAAGACACGCCAATACCTAAAGTGTCGGAATTTAAATATTTACGTTTGATTGTCACCAGTGATGGCAAAATTGATAGCGGTCATTCTCATTGAACCACCACAGGCTGGCTGAAGTGGAAATAACTCACAGGAGTCTTGTGCGACAAGGGAATGCCGCTCAAGACCAAAGGCATATTGTACAAAAGAGCAATCACACCCGCTGTTTGATACGGATCGGATTGTTGGCAAACGAATATCATCTTGATAAGTTGCACATTATCGAAATGCTCATGTTACGATGGTCAGTGGGCGTCTCACTGTTAGATAAGATCCGGAACGACTACATCAGAGGAAGTTTTAGAGTCACGCCAATAATCGACAAAGCCAAAGAAAAACGCCTTAGATGGTACGGCCACGTCCAAAGACGCCCACCCGCCACTTGGGTGACGTCAAATGGATACGAACGCCGCACAAAATCGTGCTCGGGCTGACCCCAAGTAAATGGGATCATAGGTCTAGTGAGAGGCTGAAAATTAAAAGTCTAGCTACTAGTTTCTAGTCTGGCTACTTTTGAGTCGGTGCAACTGTCATATTTCTATAATTGCATCTCTCACCTCAGGAAAAAAGTGCATCCCCGCTATGCTTGTCATAAAAAATACAAACGGCCATCTCGTTCATTTTTGCCACGATCTTGTAAGTTGTGGAACGCGCTTCCCCTTGAGGTATTCCGGAGCGCTATGACATGGGATTCTTCAAGAAGCGAGTTAACAGGGCTCTCAAAGGTTGGCTACGTATGGACGACTCCTCCGATCCATGGGCGACGATGACTACCTTCCATCAGGTGGCTTGTCTGCCCGTTTGCCACTTATTATTTACATTTAAAAAATAAACCAGATGCAAAATTAACTTAACTAGCCAGTTAAGATAGGGTAAGTGAACGTTTATACGGATCCCTTGGGGCGCGAGTCAGACTCGGACTTGACCGGTGTTTCTTAGTAGTATTATAATTCCATATCCGTTCTTTCGGTCTCGGGTGGACGCCAGACCGACTACATCTTTTTTTTAAATCCATATCCATACTATATACTATATACTTACTAACCATACTAATATTATAAGTGCGAAAGTGTGTCCGTCTGTCTGTCTGTTTTTTACCTTTCACTTATTATGACTTAACGGCCGGTTGAGTTAAGTTTGCCTCTGGTGTGTTTATGGCGTCACATACAAATGAGGAGTAAACTTAACCAAACCGGGTTATTCAAAAATTATTTTTGGTGATAAAAAAAGTAACACAGACAAATGGGTACGGATCAGAAAGCCTACATTTCAAAAAACTAACGTCAAATAACCTACGTTCAAAATCCCTAAAATCGAAATACCTAATGATTATTTCACTAAAATTCAAAATAACGGAACCTTAAAATACGTATCAGAATGTTTAAATTAAAGAAACTAACGTCAAATAACCTACGGTCGCAATCCCTAAAATCTAAATACCTAATGTTTTTAAATACCTAAGTAACTAAAACATACCTATGAATAACCTAAGTTTAAAATACCGATTGGACTACATATTTAATGTTTAAAACATCAACAGTTAATACACCTAAATTTGATACACCCACATTTGCAATACCGAATGGTCAAAATACCTAAAATGTTGCAGTTGCGAGCTATTTATATGAAGTAGTATTATATCAGGTTTCGTGAGCGTAAATAAGGGTAGATTGATGAAATTGATCGTTGTTAGTCACCCACTAGATTGCAGAACGATTTTATAAATTGATGGATACGTAAAAAAATACGGAAAATGACTGAACACAGTATTAGTGTATTTAGAACTCAAAAAGGTGGTTACAAAGTCGACGTGAACGGTTTTACGTATGCAAAAAGTCGTGAGTACAATAACAAAGTGTATTGGGAGTGTGAATTTAAACGAAATGATTTATACAAGTGCAAAGTTTGATAACCTACATTCAAAATCCCTAAAATTGAAATTTTTAAGTACAAAATTCCTAAAATTGGCTTACCTCACAGTTAATTGACCAAAATGTAAAATACCTAACATGGGTCAAAACCGAAAACTGTAGGTTAGGTTAGGTCTGTTTTGTGACCATGTATAGCGGAGCGAGCGAAGCGAGCGGAGCGTCAAAATGCTTGCTTGCATGGACACTCAGAGCCTAGAAATGCTTGCATGGGCATAAGCCAATTTTAGGAATTTTGTACTTAGAAATTTAAATTTTAGGGATTTTGAATGTAGGTTATTTAACTTTATTTCTATTAAGTATTATAATATTTTTTTTAGGTATTTTGAATATTTGGTATGTCAAATATTGGTGTATCTAACGTAGGTGTAATGAGTGTTAGATATTTTAAACATTAGGTATTTCGTCCAATTGGTATTTTAAACTTAGGCAATTCGTAGATAGGTGTTAGGCATTTATATACATTCGGTATTTAGATTTTAGGGATTTTGAACGTAGGTTATTTGACGTTAGTTTTTTGATATTTAGGCTTTCTGATCCGTACCCGTTCCACTCCTTTGCGGTACGCATGATAAAAGTTGCACCATAGCGCTTCGTGCGGATTCGCGGAATATTGACCACGTGCGGATGGAACGAACGCACGCGTCGTGTGTCCCGATGATGGAAAGGGGCTGGTGGAATTAAATCATGTAATTCCCCCGCACACTCACCGAAATGTAACCTGTAAAAGACCGACAGACGAGCGACCCTACGTCGATGCTCAAGGCTGCAGCTTAGTCAAATTTAAATGCATTATCAAGCCCTGTCATATGATACCCTATTTGATCTAGTAGCTAGACTTTAAATTTTTGCCGAATGTCTATCTGTTCTCCCCTACGGGTTGTATTCTCAACCGATAGTCGTGAAATTTTGTGAGCAGGTTCAATAAATATTTAGTTTTTTGTCGGTTCATTTTTTTAATTTTTTTGAAATTGGCGCAGTTATACCTCGCGCTCGACTTACAAATATAACGAATCAACTAAATAATTCCATTTAATTATCGAACGTGCTCCTAATATTTCACGAGAATCGGTTCACAAATGCGACCTGTACACGGGAACATCCGGACAAACGAAACCATTTTTGCCCGAGCAGAAACGGAGACTGTCCGCTAACGCTCGGTCAATAAATCCATTCCAAATTAAAGACGTTTATTTCGCTCAACGAGCTCTTCTTCACTTAAACATCTTCTAAACCGAACTGCGTAATTTTTACAGATACAGTTTCGCTGATTCATTTATGTCTTTTCTATTTGTGTAAGGCTTAGAAGCGTGTCAGCCGCCGTTGCAGTGTGTTGTGTTATTTTAATGATTTTGAAGGCCGTCACAAGAGGCGGATAGCATCACTGCTTCCGTAAAATGAACGAAACTTGCCACTTACTTAGGACTTCAGAAAAAATGTCTAAATTTCATAACATAACTCACGGAAGGGATGGCGGAAACGCTCCTGAGCCTTACCCTTTAAAGATTGAAAACTATTCACAAACAAGAAATTCTAGCAATTCTCCGAGCATAGCCCTCTCTATTGCTTTCTTTGGGACAGGGCCCGATATAGGGTTCTGGTGGCCCAGGGGCAACGGATGAGTGGATAGGCCCCTAGTAATTTTTCAAATACATTAAAAACTTTTTATTTTACAAAATTTAATTTGTGCTTAAGAGACCTTATACAGTAGAAAGAATTCAATCAAATTATTATATTTAATTTCGTCGCCTAGAGACCTTATACGTCTCTGAGAAAATTATTAGTTTCTATTTTATATCAACATTGATCTGGAGAATCTGTACATCTCCTCTGCGTGTACCAATTATAAATTAGTTCTAAGACACCTGTAAAAGTTTTAAGTATAATTAAGACAATATTGTAATAGTTAAGAATTATTTTGAAAAAAATGACTGACTGTTGAGTTTGTTGGTGTTGGCTTTCTCCTCAACAGTGGTCTCCTCTTGGGAAATGCCGTAGAGCCAGACTTGTAAAAGTGCCTTTGTGGCCTACTTACAGAATAAACAAGTTGAATTTGCTTGGGCACTTGTAGCATTGGGCATTTGTTTGGAGGCTCAGGACTCCAGCCCCGGTTGCTCTCACCTAAATACGACCCTGCTCGGGGACTATGGGCCTTAGCCAGGATACTGGAGGAAAAGATATCTGGCTACACATAATCTAACCCTTATAGCCCCGTAGGCATTCGACTTCAACTTTTAACCCCAATTTAAGTTACTTTGTTACCTTTGAATGAAGACTCCATTTACGAAATCTCACATCACTTTAAAATAAATATGTTCCCGATCCAATTCTAAGGCGGTTAGATAGGGTAGTTTTCTAAGTAAAAAAAACCGGTCAAGTGCGAGTCTGACTCGCGCACCGAGGGTTCCGACTTAACTTGTCGCTTGAGTTAAGTTTACCTCTAGTATCTATGGCGTCACATACAAACGAGGGGCAAACTTAACCAAACAGGGTTATTCAAAAATGAGTTTTGGTGATAAAAAAAAGTAAGACAGATGGTTATAATTTTCGTGTAATATTCATATTAAATTACATAATTCCAGAAAATTCCAGACTTCGTTTGGTGAACTTCGAAGATAAAGGAGGGGGAATGGTATTTTCTTTCCACATTTTCCTTAATAATACAAATTTAAAGCACAAATAAAAAAATTGTTCGAAAATGTACAGATCAAGCCCTTTCATATGATACCCTACTTGACCTAGTGACTAAACTTTTTTAATTATATATTATAATTTTTGCCCCCCTCCCCCCCCCCCCCCCTCATATAGGTCGTTAAAATTATAACCATATATCTGTGTTTATAATCACCAAAAAACATTTTTTAATAACCCGGTTTGGTTAAGTTTGCCCTTTATTTGTATGTGGAGCCATAGATAGATACCAGAGGTAAACTTAACTCAAGCGGCAAGTTGAGTCGGAATAAGTGAAAATTTGTATGGAACCCTCGGTGCGCGAGTCAGACTCGCAGTTGACCGGTTTTTTCTCATAATATCTATAAGCTTTGAAGCTGCAAAGTAATGGACCTGTGTCGAGCATTGGAACTTCTCTCACGTGACTTGCGTATAAGGCATGTCGTTGAAATCTAGACAAAGATCCATTACGTTTTGTACGATATATTCGTGTATTATGTTTTCTTTTATCACTAGGAAGTGTTTGCGGAGTGATGAGCATGTTTTTACGGCATGGCAACTTGCGAATTGTCTTGTAGCTAATTAGATACAGTCGTCATCAGGAAAAAATATGTAATTCGGTGAAGTGATACAAAACTCCAGACGCATATAGAATGAAGCTGTTAATTTCCAAACGGCTGACCCCAAGATCTTAAACCTCAGCTAAGAATAATGAAGTTACTTTTCTATTAAATATTTCGCCGAAACGACGGTACAGTACAGTACGATTACTTTGAGTTTACCACTGACATATGCTTTTATTTCATTGGATATTCGATTTTAACACTAATGTAAAAGAGTTTATATTACTTACACACTGTCTAAACGTCGTTTGTTTGTAATAGAAACTCTTTTGTATTAGCGTTAAAGTCGAATATCCAATGGAATAAAAGCATATGTCAGTGGTAAACTCAAAGTAATCGTACTGTACACCGGTTATAACCATTCGGGTCTATATCAGGGGCTCGTTTATCAAAAGCTTGTAACTTATATTAGGCACTGATCCTATGTCCTTCCCCTGGACTCAAACTATCTCCATACCAAATTTCATCCAAATGGGTTCAGCGGTTTAAGCGTGAAGGGGTAACAGACAGACAGACAGACAGACAGACAAAATTTCGCATTTATAATATTAGTAGGGAAGTATGGATTTATACGGGATCCTCAGTGCGCGAGTCAGATTCGCATTTGACCGGTATTTTGTAGATGTGTCGGGTTTTCTAAAATCGGTTCATCAATTACTTTTATGTGCATGACTTCTTGAGTTATTTTAAAATGTACATTGTACAAGTCACCGACACTGAGTACAATAAATAATTTGTAATCAGTCACGGTTTAAATGTTTGACTTCTCATACTTAAAAATGTTTACCCAGAGAATTTTTGCAGATAACTTTTACACGGAACAGTAGCGAAATGTAACAGTAAACTAGCGATTTCATTGCGATCAGCGCGAACGACTCGCGGGTGCAACATCCGAATTTGTAACATATTTTAATTAAAATTGATTAAAAGTTTATAAGACAGTGGCAAGATGTCGGTGTTATATCAGGCTTTGGGGACTTTCGCATGCAAGTATCCTATATTACTTACTTAGAAAATTAGAAATCAATCCCAAGCTGTGAAAATTTTATCGAAATTGGATTTGAAACTCAACTTGAACCTTGATCAGGATCCCCTGGGTGAATTTAATAGAAAACCAGTAAAAATATTAAGCCTTTGGCAACAAATGTTACAGTTATAGAAAGTTTAGTCGGTGAGCCGTCGCAAGTGTCCATATACAGAGGCTCTAGATCGTCACATCACTTTAAAAAAATCTGTTTCAGAATTATTTAACACCTATCAGAATAAACGGGTTCAAAGGACAAACCAACAGATATCTTTGTACACATTATTAAACATAAATATAAGGGATCTAACGGGATATATTTTAGCTACCTTTATTATCCAACGTGTTTGTAAAACGTTCGTACATGTGATCCTTAGTCTAGTTTAGAGCGATGCATGGGTGCGATTCCACCAGTGCACGGCACTGCTGCACTTTGTACGGGCACTTGGTGAACTCACAGGCGTTTGAATATGTTCGTATACAAATATGCAGCCCTTACGCTTACAAAATTTACATACAGGTTCGAAGGTGGAAACAGATACGTAAATCAAAGCGTCCACTGTTTGAGTTCTGCACAAAATGTGAATTCAAATTCAAATAGTTTATACTGTAAGTAGACCACAAGAACACTTACAAGTCAGACTCTACGGCATTTCCCAAAAAGAGATCACTGTTGAGACGAAATCCAGAACAAACTCAACAGTCAGTCATTTTTTTTTAAATAATTCTGAACTATTACAGCATTAGTACTTAGCCAATCTTAATTATACTTAAAACGTTTACCCCTCCTTGTGTCGTGTTCCTCATTGCTGAGGGTCGTGACCTCCTCGAATTATTTTGTGGACGATCGCATTCCACTTGTCGCGATCTTCGGCAATGTGTAATGCCTCGTGAACTTTTGTCTTGGTGTTGTCGCGGATCTGGTCTGTCCAGCGAAAACTTTTACAATTGTGTTATAACTAATTGGTACATGTAGAGGAGATGTACAGATTCTCCTTACACAAATTGTTCATGAACTATACTGCAAGTTGTTTGAACTGGAAGTTTGGTGGAATCGTAGTTACTTAAGAATCAAAGCATATCGGCATCTTACCCTCTCCTGATAAACAGTATGCTGGATCCGCATGAGCCTCAGCATGACCTTCAACTGGCCCTCCTTCACGGTGAACCTCTTCAAGTCTGAGAACACGACGCTCCACAGGCCCATGACCGACACGGAGGTCGCACTCTTTGGAGCCATGTCTTCTCTGGGCGCTGTGGTCGGTACGCCTCTGCTTGGTTTGCTGTTGGATGTACTGGGGCGAAAGAAGTGCATCATACTAGCGGCGCTGACGCATGTGGTGAGTTTCAAGAGAGACCCTCGGGTCCCTTTAATTGTTACCCATAATCATTGAAAGTCAAAATTTGATGCTTGTCATAAAATCACTTGTCATAATTCTGAAACCGTAAATCTTCAGTTTGAGAATTTTCAGTATTTCTGCAGAGCCTACAAGTTTAGGTTTTATTGTGAGTATCCTGAAAAGTTAACGGTTTTCTTGAAAAATGCAAGTATGATTATTACTAACAATTTATAAAAAGAAAACAGAAGTTTCATTTCTTCAATTTATATACATACAAGTGTTTCTACTCAATCTATAAAATATATATAATTAACATTATTTTGGAGTCAGTGCCATCGTGTATTAAATTACTAACAAAGTAAATTAATAATGTTTTGCACTTTTCTTAGATGGCACCGACGCCAAAATAACAATAATTTAATATATTGTATTGAGTACAAAATTATTTACTTGTAAGTAAATTGAAGAAACTAAATTATGCAGTATTTTTTAACCATTTGTTTTTTTTGTAGTCGGTTTTATGTTTTGTCAGAAAGTTAATTTATTTCATACTTTTTAGTTAATCGTTTCTTGAAAGTATATCTTGTGACAGTTCAAACAGAGATCCGGTGGCTACATACCTTCCGGCTACATCATCAAATAAATTCGATGGTACCATTCTTATCAGGACTATTTCAGTTTGCAACTATTAAATAGCTTACGAGTATCTATTTAAATCGAGATATATCTTTTCGCCATCGCTACCCGTAAATCACTTATCGTTGAGGAGTTCCAGTGACCTTCTGTGGTCTTCATCATCAGTTCCACTTCACCAATTTACACTTTTTGAATGCAAATGCTTACTATGTTTCTTAAAATACCAAAATCACCATATGTATGCCTACAATATATGAGAAGTTCTTTTCTCTTCACTGAAATTATATGGGACCAATCTGAACGCAACTCTTTTAAAAATAACAAATAAAAAAATCTAATACGGTTTATAAATGACGGAGTTCCGAGATAACAAACGTTAAAAAAATACCCCCAAACTCCACCACCTTTTTAGGAGTCGGTTAAAAAACCGGTCCTAGAGCATGTCGGACCATATTGTAGTAAGGTTCCGTAGACATCAGAGGCGTGGCGTCAGGAAAAATACTAGGAAAGCCAAAGCGTATTCAACTCAAGGTGGTTATAAGTATATCCTTGGGCAACCCGGTGGGAATCGGCTTATATGGATGCGATGCCACTAGTAGACATTACTACAAACTTACAAAGAAATGATCTACAAATTAAATAAATAGAATTGGAAAAAGTGCATATTTTAATGGCACTTACGTCATTTTGTTGAGAAACGCAGTTTTTCTGTAATAACTTGATATATTCGATTATGTTAAAAATAATTTTAATTGAAAGAGTTTATTAAGCATTTTCTTTGATTTTTTTTCATCAACACAACTTGTACTACTTTCGGAGCGATACTTTCCGAAATATTCACTTAGTTAATTAGTTTCTGTCAAAATTTTCACTTTAGTGACAGGCCTTTATTGCCGACTGTACTTTTCCTTGATCACCCGCCAACTACTCGTTGAGACGCTTGTAAAGAACCCAAACTCGGTAGGATTGTGTTATTTTACAAGCTTTTATTTAACTTACAATGTATATGTATGTATTATGTTTGTTCGGGTGGAATCTTGCACGTTAAATTTGACCTACTTCCCGGATACAAATTGAGCTAAAATTTGGCATTCTTATGTAAATTTGGTGACAGTACAATAATATGATACCATCGAGCTGATCTGATGATGGAGCAGGTAGGTGGTCATAGGGAGTCTGTAATAAATTAACTCAGTCCTACCGAGTTTGGGCTTTTTATAATTGTCTCGGTGAGTAGTTAACGGACGTTCAAAGAAAAGCACAGTCGGCAATAAAAGCTTGTCACAAAAATGAAATTTTGAAAGAAACTTTTATCATAGAGTTTGATCATGTTGAAAACAATTTTCGTTGAAAGTATTTATTAAGTTTATTTTTGTGTTTCTTGTTATATCTTTTTGACATAACATAAGGTTTAGAAAAGAGAGAAACAGAGGGGGGCGGCACAATTTATGCAACTTTCGGAGCGATTATTTCCGAAAATATCCACTAAACATATCAAAACATGTGCCACACATTTGATACCGTTTAGAAAATAGAGGGGGGGGGGGGGGGCACAGTCTTTGCTATTTTCGTAGCGAATATTTCCGAAAATATTCACTGAATCAAAAAAATGTTTAGCAACCTCAAAGTGTTTTTAGAAGAACTGTCGAATTATGTGCCACACATTGATATTTGCTGAATTATTTTTGAAGTGCCCCCCCCCTAGAAATATGTTTTATTATTATTTAATTATCAAACTAAGTAGCGGCTTACACAAGACACTTATATTTAAAATTTCATCAATATACATCTTATAGTTTTTGAGTAAAATGGCTGTGACGGACGGACGGACATGACGAAACTATAAGGGTTCCGTTTTTGCCATTTCGAGGATTTAAAAAAAAATATTTTAATCGCTCTGAAAGTTGCATAAATATAGAAAGATAAAACTTAATAAATACTTTCAATAAAAATTGTTTCAATAAAATCTGATATACTGTTTTTGAGTTATTTCCGAAAAACTGCGCTTCTTAGCTAAAGGACGTAAGTGCCGTCGAGATACGCTCTTTTGCTAGTGCTTTTTTCATATCGCATTTTTTCATGTGTACTGCATTTTTTGAACGAACGGCTGCAGAACCCTACACTGAGCATGGTCCGACATGCTCTTAGCCGGTATTTTAAATGTAGGACTGACCATTGAACGGACAATGTTGGCTGTGATAAATAAAGTAACCTTTGAGTACCTACGGAACCCTGAAAATGGGAAACGTCTTAATTATCTTGACAATGACATTGTTTGCATTTCGTCACGTATGACACAGTGATATTACATTTATACTGGATGTCATAACTGATTAAATAGTGCGATATTTAAGTAACGGTGCGGAGATATTTACATCTACTCTGTTTGAACTTCCTTATGTCGGTACAATATCAACTTACAGAATATGGTTTAAACTTGTATTTTAGGGTTTCGTACCCAAAGGGTAAAACGGGACCCTATTACTAAAAACTCCGCTGTCCATTCGTATGTATGTCCGTCTGTCACTAGGCTGTAATCTCATGAATACTCCGTGATAGCTAGACTATTGAAATTTTTACAGATGATGTACTTAATATTTTATTCTGTTTCCGCGATTATTACTCATTGAAATAAAACAAATTTCCATGGTCCTCCTGTGACCATGGAAAGCTGGAAAGCTTCCGAAACGCCGGGAACTAAAACGAGATAATATACGCGATATAATCCGTTAAATTGTTTTATTTCAATAAGATGATGTACTGTTGCCTTACCGCTGTAACAACAAATACTAAAAACAGCATAATTTTATGTCCGTCTGTCTATGTCAGGAACCAATATAATATGATCGAATACCGCATACATTTTGCTTAGGAGTAGGGCTCTGCTAACACTGGATTTACGGAACCCTCGGTGCGCGAGTCTGACTCGCACTTGGCCGGTTTTTAGGCTTCCATACACAAAGGGTAAAACGGGACCCTCTTACGAAGACTTAGCTGTTTGTCTGTCTGTCACCAGGATGTATGTCATGAACCTTCATAGCATGGCAGTGGAAATTTTTACAGATGATGTATTTCTGTTGCTGCTATAAGAACAAATACTAAAAACAGAATAATTTTATGTGTGTCTGTCTATGCCAGTAACCAATACGATCGAACACCGCGACATTTTGCTAGTAGGGTTCTGCCAACACTGGATTTCCATAGATACAGTCGTTTGTAGCGTATGTTTTGTACGGAACCCTCGGCGCGCGAGTCCGACTCACGCTTGGCCAAGTTTTTACATTTTATAATCCTTGACAAAAAAAGAGTTTACTACGTTTCTGCTTTTGCCGTCGATATACATGGCGACGTAATAACCTAAACAGATTTAGACCTAGTTTTGTTTTTGTAAAAGTTAGAGTGGTTAAGGCATTCACTGCCAGGGGGCGTGGCCTAGGAAAAAACTTGTATGGAGGTGAACGCATATATGCGTCGGTGGCAGTGAATATGTTAAAGTAGTCAAAATAGCCCCTAGCAAGTAATCGGTGAACCGATAAAAAACCCCCGACACATGTAGAAAAATGCTCATAAGTTTCAAATGGTTAAATTAATTTTCTTGACATTTTCTAGCTACGAACACGCTCCGTGAAGTCAGTCACCTTTCAAACATAAAACTAAATTTAAATCGGTCAACCTGTTATAGCGCTACGATGTCACAGATAGACACACAGATACAGACGTCAAACTAATGACACCCCCCTTTTATTGTCGGTTAAAAATGCTCGTACGAAACTTACAAAATTTTATATTGCTATCTGTTCCAGCTGACCTGGGCCGTAATAGTGTTCACGAGGCGCGTGGAGGTACTCCTCGCGGCCATGTTCGTCGCGGGCACCAGCTGCGCCGCCTTCCTCGTCATCCCCGTCTACATCACCGAGATCTGCCAGCCCTCCGTCCGCGGCACCATGGCCTCTGGCATGATCCTCGCATTCTGCCTCGGAATGCTCTGGTCCTACCTGTTAGGCGGCTTTCTAGACTATACTCCGATGTGTTACGTATGCTTGAGCGTGGCAGTGCTAGGATTACTGATGTTGACGGCGCTGAAAGAATCCCCCGTGTTCCTGATGCGGAAGGGAAAGGACGAAGAAGCTGTAAAATCGGTCGCATTCTACCTTAATGCTGAAGTGGACTCCAAAGAAGTGCTGCAAGAAATAGACGCCATTAGAAAAACACTCAACAAAGTAGAAGAAGTAAAAACTACCGAAGAAGAGAAACTTACAGACGCTATCGAGAAACCTGGACAAAACGCATCCTGTTGGCAATTTTATAAGACTTCGACATCTACTAGAAAAGCTGCCACCTTGACACTGGTGCTGATATTCTGTTCCTTGTTTCAAGGCTACGTAGTGGTATCCGTGTATGCAGGTGCTCTGTTCAAGGACGCTGTGCCCAGCATATCCCCAGTGCTTTGCAGCGTGATGCTGGCGGTAGTCAGCATCGTGGCGTGCTTAATGTCAGCATATTTGATTGACGCAGCTGGGCGGCGGGTAAGCTCCTTTATAACCTGTTATTTATCCGTACACATACAGGTAAACTAACAAATAAGGAAGTGTGATTTGATACCAACGGGCTCTAACATCGTCATCATCGGCCTTTAGCAGTCCACTACTAGTACTACCTTTAACATAGTATGCTAAATGACCCTATTTTGCGCCTCCCTTATCGATCCATTCCCAACAAACCTCCTCCTCCTCACGTTATTAGTACATCTTGCAGATGACCTGGCTTACTTATCTAAGTATATTGTGAAGTATATTTTCAAAGTGAAAGACATAGTAAGTTTCCCTTTGATTGTAATTAACTATGCAATCTTAACGACATCACTAAGGACCAGTTATTTCAAATCGTGTATAATCGTTAGTTACGCAAGTTGAATCCCCTAGTATGGGTAAACATTTTTCTATGGATTGAGCTGTCAGCGTCATCGGTTACGTTAACCGATCAATTATAATGTAGTCGATGCAACTGGCCTTAACAGACTTTTCGTAACTAAATATTATGGTCACCTCTCTTCACCTTAGCCTACTCGTACATAGCGAGAGATATACTTTACTGGGCTCATGCTTCCAGCCCCTGATGCTGTACTCGTCACTGGGTTCGGGTGTGTGCTGCGTGCTGCTGGGCTCGCAGATCCAGCTCCACTGGGCCCCGCACGTCGTCACCGCCGTCATCATCTTCCTGTTCTGCTTCATCTACCAACTGGGCGCCGGCGCAGTGCCGTATGTTTTGGCTGCTGAGGTGTTTCTGCCTCAGGTGAGTTACTTGAGACGTATGGTCTCCTGGTATAATTCTTTACTTTGGGTATGGACCAGTGCTGTCAAACAAATCAAGGCAAGATAGATCAGATCAATAGTTTGCAGGTTTGCCTTATTTCTTCTTTAAGAGCAACAGATACGACAGTGGAACTCGAATTGTAAGGACGCAGCAACACCACCCGGAATCCTAAAAATTAATTATAGTATGGCTTATGCCTATTATGATCTAATACCGAAATAGCTTATCAAACTTTTCATTGGTTTTATCTATTTTTAAGTCTCACCCACAGATCACATAACATGGAAATATTCACCATCAGACAAAATATACATATGCTTTTTTCCTTTTTCCGAATATGTATTTTACGAAATGTCACAAAAAAAGTGTTTATTTATTTATTTATTTATTTATTTATTTACAATAATGTTTACACGGCATTACAGTAGAACCAATGCACCGAGAAACTTATTTAACTTAACATAATATGTATAAAACAGGTAAATTAATTACTTATTACATATTTATAATCTAGTTAGCCTACCGATCATCCATCATCTCGCAGAATTTTAGACATTCACGGCAAACAGCTGCCCAACTCCATGCAAACAAATCACAGTCAGGTGCTGATGCCAGAAGAGCATTAAGCATCGTCAGCGCACGGAGTAGCGGGGAGTTTCTGCGCGACACCGTCCTAGCCGCCGGCACGGCCAGCAGAGGGCGCACCCGCGGTCTCAGGTTTATTTTCGGAACGTCCGCAACAAACAGTCTTACGACCTGCTGCACAAGTTCAGGGCAGTCAGAATCACCTCGTAAAATACGACACGCAGTGATCAGCAAAAAGTTATTCCGTCTCACCTCTAGTGAATTGAACCCTAAACAGCCAAGCAAGAACTTAGTTGGGTATAGAAAAGGATAGTAGCCATATCTTTTTTTATATAAAAACCTAAGAAAAGCCTTCTGGATTTTTTCTAAAAGCAATGTGTATGTCGACTCGTGAGGGTTCCATATGATCGCTGAAGATTCCAGTTTACTTCTCACAAACGCACAGAAGACCAACTTAATGGCCCTGAGATCATAGAAGTTCCTCATGTTGCGAATGACAAAGCCCAGCCTACGGAAGCAACTGGCAGCGAGGCTTCGAATATGCTCATGAAATGTGAGATGTGAATCGAAGACCACACCAAGATCTTTCACGGAGGAAACACGCCTAATGAGGTCTACTCCAAGTGTGTATTGCACGTGTAAAGGGGCAGAAACACGACTGAAGGTGCATACACAACACTTGGACACATTGAATAGGAGTTTGTTATCTATGCTCCATTGGGTAACCGACTCTATATCATCCTGAAGCAAATCACCATCTGTCACGCTCTTCACTCCAAAAACCAGCTTAAGATCGTCAGCGTATAAAAGGCACTTCGCATGATTAACAGCAGTGACGAGATCATTGACCATAAGCCCAAAGAGGAGCGGGCCCAAAATAGAACCCTTACTGACACCAGATCTCGTAGGATACGGCGCTGAGACGAAAAAACCATGCCGAACATACTGCATTCGATCACGCAGATAACTCGCAAAAAGAGTAAGCTACTTTGGAGAAAACCCTACTTTATCAAGCTTCTCCAATAGCACGTCATTATCGACGCGATCGAATGCTTTTTTGTAGTCAAAATATATGACATCTACCTGGATTCCTTTGTCTAGGAACTCAGAGATGGTGTCAGTCAGGATTAAAAGATTAGTATCAACGGAGCGTTTAGCACGAAAGCCATGTTGCGAGTCACACAAAAAGGGTTTAGTCTGGATGGCTATCGATTTATGCAATATGGACTCAAACACTTTCGCTAGCGTTGACAGAATTGCGATAGGTCTATAGTTTTCGACATTGGCAGTGTCGCTACCCTTAGGGATAGGTTTTACCCTTGTAATCTTCCACAAATGCGGATATGATCCAGTAGAGAGCGCTAAATTAAATAAAAAGTGTATAGGCACCTTTAAGTGTTCCATACAACCTTTGACAACATAGGCAGGCAAATTATCGGGCCCGGTGTTAGTTGTGCCCTTTTTCATTCTGGCGGCAAAGTTGCAGACAACTTCTGCCACCTAATCTTTTTCATCATCTATCGTATCACGAAGCCCCTAAGAAGCTTTGCGGAGCCCTAGCTAGCTCCGCCGAGCACACTACGACTTTCTTGTCCGGATCTCTTCGAGACCGACAAAGGCTCATTTCAAAGAAAAAAATGGTTGTAAGTAAAGTCGGTTTACGGACGATAATATTACGTGATAACGTCATAAGAAAACATTAGTATATGGTTTCAATGGTGTTTGATGCGGTGGTGCGAAATTCAAAGATAACAGTGACAGGACTAAGTTTTTATATAAAAATCATAATCTTCATCGTTATCTTCATCCTCATCCTCATCTTCATCCCATAACGTGGAAGAGAGATAGATGCTTCACAAGCCGAACGCTCGGCTCATTGTCACGAGCGACTCGTGACACTTTTTCGTGCGCGCAGCCGGCGTTCATCGATTTATTAAACACTATGAGTACGAGTATGGCTGTTCTAATTGTCTGTTATATGTGCCTACAGGTGTCGGGCGTGATGTCCATGGTGGTGTACGAGCTGGCGTGGCTATGTACATTCGTGGTGCTCTTCGCGTTCGGCCCCTTGGTCTCCCTGCTCGGCCTCGGCGTACTCTTCTACGTATTCGCGGTCATCTGCTTCCTCACCACGGTCTACACGGCGTACTTCCTTCCAGAGACTAAAGGGTTGACTGTCGACTCTATACAAAAATTGTTTTGAAACTAAATATCTTCAAAAAGTTATGGACTGCTCTGGAGTTTTATTTATTTAACCTCTGTCAACTACGACACTCTAAGACTAAATAAGTAACACAGGGAAAATCTTACACAAATCGACCTAGTCCCAAACTAAGCAAAGCTTGTACTATGGGTACTAGGCGACGATATACATAATATATAGATAAATTATAGCACTTAAATACATAGAAAACATCGAAGACCCAAGAACAAACATTCGTGCTCATCACACAAACACTTGCCCTGGCCGGGATTCGAACTCGGGACCGCCAGATTCGTAGGCTGTTGTAGAACCCACTGAGCCAAAAGTGTCGTCTAAAAAAGTCAATATAAGAGCATTTCTAGACACACGGCAGTGTGTCAGCCAAGATGCATGTCGAACCATGCTCAGTCAGTGAAGGGTTCCGCAGACGTTCATACAAAAAAATGCAGTAGGTATGTACAGATGAAAAAATACGGTATGAAAAAGCTCACACAAAAAGGAGCTATCTCCACGGCACTTACGTCTTTTTGCTGAGAAGCGCAGTTTTTCAGCAATAACTCAAAAACGGTATATCTGATCATGTTAAAATCAATTTTCGTTAAAAGTATTTATTAAGCTTTATTATTGTAATTTTTTCCATATTTTTTTAATATAAGGTTTAGAAAATAGAGAGGGGAGACAATTTATGCTACTTTAGGAGCCATTATTTCCGAAAATATTATTGAGCCGAAGTTTATTTACAAAAATAAAAATATGCTTCAATAGCATTTTAAATGTCATATTTTTTTATACGTTTTTTTTAATCATTTTTGTTCCACTTATGCAATATTTTCAAAAAGATTTATTTGTTTAAATCAAATTCCTTTATCGAATGCATTTTTTTATATCGAAATAGACAATGTTCCATTTTTCTCGATTTGGAACCAGTGTGCGTCGTCAGTTTCGTCTCCACGGTGTATACTGCGGTACTGCCTACGCTTTACCGGAAACTAAAGAGTTAACTGTGTCTACAGAAATTGTTTTGAAAGTGAAATATTAATAATTCAGCCGCATCAATAAACACAGACACGCTTTGGGTCATTGTTTTCTTTTATCAGATATATTTAAGCTTCTTTAATAAAGATATTAGAAATCTCGAAAATAATAAATAATACACCGCGTATCATGAATTATTTTCAACCTTAATGGTTACTACAATCTACAATGACATGTGAGATGTTTGTCGAACTGATCTCTTAATGGTTGAATGTTTGCCCTAGACTTAAAGTCGATATGAGTGACATTTTTAATCAGTTTAATTAGTAATCTGTTAGAAGAAGCTGGCTCGAAGCTTACTTCGTTGAAAATAAAAACACTGAAAATCTATCATGTCTTTTTTGAGACAAACACTTTGTACTGGAATAAGTAAGTATATCTTTCTATTTTATAATATTCTACACATTTGAAACAAAGATGCAATCCATTATTTTCGTATTTAAATCTATACAGTACACGGCAGTGTGTCAGCCAAGTTCGCAAAACAAAAAAGGCGACACACAGGTGTCGTGGGTTAAATTAAAGGAACCATTTCAAGCCACTTTTGACCCCCCAATAACTTAAAATCTATTAGACCTACACACTTGCAATTTCGCGGGTGTTGTAAGACCATCTTTTAATTACTGAATCCTAAATTTCTGTAAAAAAACCTCTTACCGTTCACTAGATTTTGACGTCCGAAGGTCACTATTTTTATCACTGACGGACTCACTCACTCATCAAAATGTTTGACCACCACGGTGACTAAGGAAGTTGAAATTTGGCGTGAGGTAGGTTATTCGATTTATCAATAGAAAAAACCGGCCAAGTACGAGTTGTACTCGCGCACCGAGGGTTCCGTACAAACTTTCACTTACCTTAACATTATTATATTACCCGGTTTCGGTTGAGTTAAGTTTGCATCTGATATTTGTGCCAACCGTCGTGGAAAACTGCTGGAAACTAAGCAATTTGAGTCATGTCTGAGGATTATACCTACTGACTTTGGCCGGCAGTCAATTGTCAACCTCCTACGAGAACCCGGCCAAGTACGAGACAGACTCGTTCACCGGTTCCGTTTAAATCTTCATGTTACATAAACGGCTAGTTAAGATAAGTTTGCACCTGGGATGTATGGCGTTGTAATGTAACATGCAATGAGGTCCAAACTTAACGCAACCGGGTTGTTCAAAAATTATATTTGCAAAATAAAAAAATATATATGCAATATAGACGATTATAATTTTCCCGTAACATTTATGTTAATTTCTATATTTCGAGAAAAATTAAAGATTTCGGAAAATGTGGGATAAAAAATAACAGTATCTAAATCTACGAAGTTTACTTGGAAGCTGTAGGTATTGATCAGTATTTACAGAAGATAATCAAAATAAATAATCAATAAATAATCTAATCTATAATAATATGTCTATACTTTCATTTGCAATGTAATTGAGCTGGCTATGTGTATTATTATTCCAAATTTTGAATAAGAGATAGCATAAGCAGTTCCTGAGATAAGTATAGCCCGAGAACAGTCGGACAGACGAACAGAGTAGCACAATAAGGGTTCCTTTTTAAACTTTTTGTACGGAATCCTGAAGAGAAATTTATAAATTTGATGTGTCTGCTTGTAGATTAATAGATTCTAAGCGGACGAACCGATTTTGATTAAAATGTTTTAATTATTTGAAAATAGACTTGAGCAAGAGTGTTCTGTGGGGTTGTAGCTCGTGGTGGTACAAATAAAAAGGAACTGGTACGGGTTTGATGTTTTGTATTCAACGTCTGTCCTAAGACTTTAACATAATGACATAAAGCTGGAACGAGACAGCTGTCGTTCTTAAAATTGGAATATATACTACTTTTACATACGGCCTGTCTCTTATTAATGGTGAAGGGTTAATACCTTCACAGTTCTTAGCAATGATTCAAGTTAACGTGTTCAGCCGTTGAAAAATAGCCAGAGGTATTACTCCGAAAGTCACAATTAGAAGTCTTCCTATGAACGGTGCTACAAGAAATTTGGAAGATCGTATTAATATTTCCAGTATGCTACCTGTGTATGAGCATGGGCGTGACCTTCACGTGGCCATCGTCCACGCTGATGCTGTTCAAGTCGGAGAACACGACGCTGCACCGGCCCATGACGGAGGCGGAGCAGGCTCTGTTCGGCAGTCTCTCGTCCGTGGGCGCGCTCGTCGCCACGCCCGCCGCCGGCTTCCTGCTGGACATCATCGGGAGGAAGTACTGCGCGACTCTGTTCTCCTTCATGCATGTGGTGAGTTTCCTGTGGCGGCGTATACCCCTACACTGTATCATAGTGCTATAGAATCTGGTCTATCATAATATTAAAAAACCGGCCAAAAGCATGTCGGACCATGCTCAATGTAGGGTTCCGCAGCCGTTTATACAAAAAAATGCAATGCAGATGAAAAAAAATACGATGTAAAAAAAAACTCAAACAAAAGAGCGTATCTCCCCGGCACTTACGTCTTTTTGCTGAGAAGCGCAGTTTTTTGCCAACAACATAAAAACGGTATGTCCGATCATGTTGAACACAATTTTTGCTGAAAGTATTTATTAAGCGTTATATTTGTAAATTTTTTCATATTTTTTGAACATACCGTTTAGAAAATAGAGGGGAGGGGACACAATTTTTGCTACTTTCGGTCTATTCACCAAATCAAAATATTTTTTTAGAAAACTCAAAATGTTTTTTGAAGATCCGTCGAATGATGTCCCACACATTGATATTTCTTGATTTTTTTTTTCAGTTTCGGGTACATGTATGGAGTGCCCCCCTTAGAAATATATATATTCATTGAAATAAAACAATTTAACGGATTATATCGCGTATATTATCTCATTTTAGTTCCCGACGTTTCGGAAGCTTTCCAGCTTTCCATGGTCACGCATGGTCATGGTCATGGTCCTCCCGTGACCATGGAAAGCTGGAAAGCTTCCGAAACGTCGGGAACTAAAATGAGATAATATACGCGATATAATCCGTTAAATTGTTTTATTTCAATGAGTAATAATCGCGGAAACAGAAGAAAATAATATATATATTTTTTATTTAAGTATCAAACTAAGTAGCGGCTTACACAACACACCCATGTTCCAAATTTCATCAATATGCATCTTCTAGTTTTTGAGTAAAATGCCTGTGACATACGGACGGACGGACGGACGGACGGACATGATGAAACTATAAGGGTTCCGTTTTTGCCATTCTGGCCACGGAACCCTAAAAACCGGACAAGTGCGAGTCTGACTCGCACACCGAGGGTTCCGTACAGACTTTCACTTATTCCGACATCACTTACCGCTTGAGTTAAGTTTGCCTCTGGTATCTAAGGCGTCACATACAAATGAGGGGCAAACGAAACTAAACCGGGTTATTCAAAATTAATGTCTGGTGATAAAAAAAAAGTAAGACAGATAGATATATGGTTATAATGTTCGTGTAATATTCATATTAAAATTACATAATTCCACAAAATTCCAAATTTTTGGTTCGGTAAACTTCGGTGATAAAGGGTGGGGGGGGGGGGGGGGGGGGTATTTTTTCTACATTTAGCTTAATAAAACGAAAAATAAGTATAATAATACAAACATGTACAGATTAGAGGATTTTTATCTCCCCTCATACAGGTCGTTTTTTTAGAAAATAAAAATATATTTTATAATAATATTTTCTTCTGTTTCCGCGATTAGTACTCATTGAAATAAAACAATTTAACGGATTATATCGCGTATATTATCTCATTTTAGTTCCCGACGTTTCGGAAGCTTTCCAGCTTTCCATGGTCACGGGAGGACTGAGAAAAGATGTATTTTCCTCTGTCAAAGTTACAATTTGTGCAAACTACCCATTTTTTAGAAAAAACACAAATAAAGGTGTACATACATGCCAGATGGGCCTAAGCGGTAAAGTTACACATGTGCCAGAAGGGCTTAATTATTTTATTCTAATAATTTACCAAGCAGCATTTCACAAATGAGGCTTACTGAGGAGAAAAGAAACGCTGCAAAGAAAAACTCCCAGGCTACCTCATTACTAATTATAATATTTAAAAACAGAGACTATTAAACTACTTTAAACAGGTAAGATATTTTACACCGTTCGGAAATTAAGGTTTTGCAGTCCTGTGTCTCGCTTGTTCCTTGATGAGATGTATTAAAGGATCCCAAGCTGGTGGTAGTGACAATCCATCTTCTCTATTGAAATTAGGATGCTTTTTAATCTCAATAGCCTCGCGTAGCATCCTGGGAAAATATCTTTTTTCTTTGGCAAGGATAGAAGGTTTATCAAACTTAATTGAGTGGTTTGGTTTGTCAATGACATGTTCACAAACTGCAGACCTATTACACCGACGGTGCTTGACATCTGCTATGTGCTCCTTCACCCGGGTTGATACACTGCGTTTCGTTTGACCAATGTATGAAAGACCACACTCGCAGTCCAGCTTATAAATGCCTGCACTCTGCAAAGGGGTGCTACTCTTCACGGGTCTAAGGTATTGAGACACCTTCTTCAACGGCTTGAAATATGTTTTAATAGAAGCACGCTTCAAGATGTTTCCGATCTTGTCTGTGACCCCTTTCACATATGGTAATACGGCAGGTTTACGCTCGACTGTTGGTTTCTTCATACTGGGATTCTGCTTGGAACGTGGTATCTGGAGCTCGTTGTTTCGAAGCGCACGTTTGACATTCTGTAACTCAGCAGTCAGATGTTGATTGTCGCAGATACCCCTGGCTCTCTGAAACAAAGATTTACCCACTGTAGCAAGTTGACAGGGATGGTGGTGAGATTTGCCATTCAAATACCTATCTGTATGCGTAGGTTTCCTATATACAGTATGACCTATGTCATTTTTAGGACCTCTAATTACTAGCACATCTAAGAATGCAAGTGAATTTTGATTTTCCAACTCCATAGTGAATTTAATTTTACTATGCATGGAGTTCAGATGGTCTAAGAAAGCTGAAACACTAGATCTAGGTAAAATAGTAAAGGTATCATCTACGTATCTTTTAAAGATCCTCGGCTTGACAGGTGCCAATGAAAGCGCTCTCTCCTCGAAGTCTTCCATGAAAATATCGGCGACGACAGGAGACACCGGAGACCCCATTGCCACACCATCAACTTGCCCGTAGAATTCACCATTCCATAGCATATAGCCAGATGTAAGGCAGTGTTGTAATAACTCAGCATATTCTATTGCCATCTGTTGTTCACCCCAATCTTCTTTTCACAATTTCAATACATTCTTGAACTGGTAGGCATGTGAAGAGAGACTGGACATCAAAACTGACCATAACTTCATCATCAGTTAGTCTCAAATCCTTAATCTCACTGACAAAATGGTATGAGTCCCTTGTGTATGCTTCCGTCTTCCCTCGCAGTAAAGAAAGTACACCTGCTAAGTGCCGAGCTAATCGATAGGTAGGAGCATCGATTTGACTCACTATAGGGCGTAACGGAGCACCAGGTTTATGTATCTTTGGTAACCCGTACAACTTTGGTGGCACCGGGCAAGAAGGCACTAAACTTTTCACATCCAGATTAAGATTTTCAGAGTGCTTACTTATCAGCTCGGCTGTCGTTTTTACTACTTTCGCCGTTGGATCTCGCTTAACAAGCTTGTATGTTGTAGCGTCTGACAAAAGTACTTCCACTTTCTGGTTGTAATCACTAGTATCCATAACAACCGTCGCATTTCCCTTGTCAGCTCGAAGAATGGTGATATCTGGGTCCTCACGCAAGCTCTTCAAAGCGTTGAATTCAGTTCTGGGTAAGTTAACTTTAGGAGACTTCGCTCGTCTTAAAATTGAAGACACATCCTGGCGTACGGCCTCCAAATCCTCCTTACGCATATGATTTTGGACCAAACAATCTTCCACACCGACTATAATCTGTTCAAAAGGGATATTCCGTGGAGTAACAACATAATTAAGCCCTTTTTTAAGAAGCGAGGTTTGGGATTGCGAGAGTTCCTTCGAGCTAATATTCACTACAGGTGCAACGGCATTTGACGTTGACGTTTGATTACCTCCACGGAGCGTTTCATTCCTTAATAACCTTAATTTCCGAACGGTGTAAAATATCTTACCTGTTTAAAGTAGTTTAATAGTCTCTGTTTTTAAATATTATAATTAGTAATGAGGTAGCCTGGGAGTTTTTCTTTGCAGCGTTTCTTTTCTCCTCAGTAAGCCTCATTTGTGAAATGCTGCTTGGTAAATTATTAGAATAAAATAATTAAGCCCTTCTGGCACATGTGTAACTGTCTTTACAGCTTAGGCCCATCTGGCATGTATGTACACCTTTATTTGTGTTTTTTCTAAAAAATGGGTAGTTTGCACAAATTGTAACTTTGACAGAGGAAAATACATCTTTTCTCAGTCCTCCCGTGACCATGAAAAGCTGGAAAGCTTCCGAAACGTCGGGAACTAAAATGAGATAATATACGCGATATAATCCGTTAAATTGTTTTATTTTATAATATTTATTTTGCAATACATGTGGGCTGACCATGTTTATAAATATTCCAAATTTCAAATATTTAGCATAAGTAGTTGTTGAGATATGGCGCTCTAATCAAACATCTACCCTAAAAACTATTGTATTCATAACCTCACGCTGTCTGTCTTTCTGTCGTACCTTTGTGACAGTACCTATTTGATTGAACAAAATGCAAAAGATGGTTAAAAGCGATATAATTATAAGCTACAAGTGAAATTATTTACTTAAACCTTACTATTTCAAAGATCTTATATAGCCCTATACATACTTCTCATTGTTTTGTAGGTTTACAACTAGCACAGATTAGAAATAGACAACAGTTCAGTCAGACATAACACGCTTAATGGTCTATCTAAGATCTTTTTATTGGCAGATCTTAACGTTATCTATAAACGTGACGACACGAGATGTCAAATATTATTCGAACTGATAGCAAAATGACATCTCGGCTGGAACAGTTGAATGGACAGATGTGTAGAGATGCTACCAAATACGTATAAAATAGAAATCGTCAGATAACCGAGTCGCTATCGTGTCATACCGCTTACTGAAATGTTTTTACAAGAGAGCGAGAGGGACAGCTTTCCTTGGGAGTAGTCGACTTGATTTAAATGGATGGCCACGGCCTAGAAGCTAGCTTGTTGGTTGTCTATTTGATTTACAACAACTATAGACTCTATCCTATTAGCCTACATATCAAAATTCTAAACTTTTCGACAAAAATAAAACATTTTTTAGGGTTCCGTAGCTCGCGTAGCCAACATTTTGGCAAAAACTGAACCCTTGTAGTTAAGTCATGGGGGGGAGAGGGGGGGGGGGGGGGGGGGCACTCCACATGTAACAGAAGCCGAAGTTTTTATCTTCCAAATCGTAAGTCAAATAAGTCTAATAAGCATTTAATAATTTTTCAAAGATAATTATTTTCAGTTTCATACGGTTTATGAGTTATTACCGAAAAACTGCGCTTCTCAACCAAAAGGACATAAGTGCCATGAAGATGCTCTTTTGCTGGTGCACTGTGAGCTGTGCGATGTAAAATCTGCCTGCAACCCTGCCCGCAAAAGTTAATGCCAATATCAATCCTTCCCTTCGATCTACACGTTCACTACGATCTACAATCAGATAAAAATATAATAAGTATTATTGATTCTTGGATTTCTTTAAAATTCATTCATGAGTTCCTAAGGGTTAGCAATGATTTTGGAATCTTGACAGTATAGGTGTGCATGGAACTTTAAGTCCACTTGCAAGGTGACCGTTAAGACCGTTTGATTAACCTGAAAAAATAAGTTTCTGTCAAAAATTTCATTTTTGTGACAAGCTTTTATCGCTGACTGTACTTTTCCTTGAACATCCATTAACTAGTCACCGAGACGATTCCAAAGAGCCCAAACTCGGTACGACTGCATTACTTTATTACAGAGTTCCTATGACCACCATCCTGCTCCATCATCAGATCAGCTCGAAGGTATCATACTATTGCATTGTCACCAAACTTACATAAGTATACAAAATTCTAGCTCCGATTGAGCTAAAATTTTCATGGATCAAATTTAACTGGCAAGATTTGATTACAGACCGACAGACAGACAACGGAACTAGGGATGGTAATCCGGTCCAATTCTCAATCCGGCCGGATCCGGCCGGATTGAGAATTATGCTATTGCGTCTATCCAAAATTATGCTTTTTGTCCAGTTTATTGGCCGTAAAGTAGACACGCGGAGCAGTTTTTGCAAATTAACTAATGTAACAATGGTTTAACGCTAAAATCACCCTTCTTAAGTCAAAAATCAGTATCACTAGCCACTAATTTCACAGTAATATGAAAATTTAAGCATCTGCTTCAATAATATTTAGCCTTAACTTAATAATAACAATATCAACCTATTTACAGCCACACATGAAGACATAACGTAACCTAACGTAACCTTGTCTCATAGTAAATATAACAAAATTGAATCTTTTTTATAAAAAATAAAACAAATACTTTAATTAAAGGGACTTTTTATAGTTTTAATTGCCAAATCTAAGAATTTACCACTAATTTGGTCTATTGGATCATGATTCATGATCGTTCGTTTAACTTTGACCCCACTTTTCTTCTTTTCTATGTAATATTTAATCAACTTTATTAATACGATAAGAGGTAACATCAGCAATAATAAAATACTATACTCCCTTAACACCCGTAATATTAAACATACATAAAGAAATCTAATCAAGAATCACATATCACATCACATTGCACTTTAAATACTAGGTAAGAGACATTTTATAATTGTAATAACGTTAATTGAAAAAAAAATCTTTTTTTCTAATTTGGCCAAACAAACAGAATTAACCATTAAATACAATTAATCTCAAAGAATAATGAAGAAAGACATCGTTCTTTAAAGCTTAACTAGATCTAGATCATATTGACTCTTGACATCAGCTTTCTTGGGTTGGGTAGTCCGCATTGTATGTCTGTTGTGTGCATCTCTTTAGTCTCTTCGGGTCTACCGGATCCGGTAGCCGCCAAAAAGTACCGGATCCGGCCGGATTACCGGATCCGCCGGACCGGATTGCAATCCCTAAACGGATCAGGTGAAAAATCTTGTAAAAAAGGTTGAAATCTTTCCAGATCGCGTGGACCATGATCGTCGCCTCCAACCGCGTTGAGGTCCTCCTCACCGCGATCTTTATGTCAGGGGTCGGCGGCGCTGCGTTCCTGGTTGTGCCCCTCTACGTCAGCGAGTTCTGCCAGGAGTCCATCAGAGGCGGAATGACCACCGGTTCCATGATCTTCTACGCCGTAGGCATGATTGTCTCGTACGCCATCGGGGGATACATGAATTACTATCCAATGATTTACGTCTGTCTGACAATCTCAGTGGTTGGGATTGTACTACTAAGCTTGCTGAAGGAGTCTCCGTTGTTTTTAATGAAGAAAGGAAGAGAGCAGGTTTGTTGAACTTTTATTATTTTAATGAAATAATGATCCCTTTATATTTTGGGATCCATTTGGAACATTATCCTGTTTATAAGATTATCATCATCTGGAGCGTCTGTCAGTCCAGGATTGGACATATGCATCCTTCAATAGCCTCCGCTGCTTCTGGATGATATTTCTTACCTTCCACTTCTGATAATTTAGCTGTAATTGTCTGTCTACATTTTCTGTCATATCCGCACCACCGCCCATCTGAACTCATAAACGGATGCTCCGTTCATTCACAGCTAATACGAGAATACTTATATAAATAAATAGATAGTAAAATGAATATTAGGGGACAATTTAACACAAATCGAACTAGTCTCATATTTAATAAGCACAATAAGGCTTGTACTATGTACAGTGATCGTAAAGGTATCATTTTTGGTGCAGCGATTTTGGTATTGCGCTAGAGATGTAGGAAATACCAATTAAAGATAGTTAATATTAACCCTAATTTATCATTACCATGATCGCTGCACTAAAAATGCTACCAAATTTACGATCACAGGTTAAAAGTACAAGTCCACGATATATTTAACAGATTATAGTACTGGTGACTACTGCATGGGTTAGCTTTGAAGAGTGTGCGCCACTGCCGGCAAGGTAGAAAATGAGATCTCAGGGGTAGATTCGGTATAATGTTTATTGGAGAAACTATGGATTATTCGAGGTAACAGTACTGAACAACGTTTGGTTATAAAATATACGGTATCGCGTTGCGGTGCGAGTGTGGTTCGCGACAAGAGCATTACGTGCGTACGTCTCAGACCCGTGGCTCGACTGACTGCGCGGCGCAAGAGCCGCACGTTATATTAAAATACGGAGTGCGAGTGAGACGCCACGCTTACACCAGCAAACCTTGCTGGTGTGCGTCCGCGAGAGATCCGCTCGGGTAAGATGCGTTTAGGTGGCTGCATTGGATTACGGTTTGCTATAAGATATAATACTTTTATACTTAGGAAACAGCCAAAAAATCAGGACTTGAAATATGCTAATCATTCAAATCCCTTACCGAGATTTGAAGCCAGGACCGTCAGCTTCACAGGCAGGGTCGCAATCGCTGAGCTAAACCGGTCGTCATATTATCTAAAGGATAACACAAAGCAGTTCAAAATTCAATACTATTGTATAATGGTTTGTTACCAGGAAGCCGCTAAGTCGATGGCGTTCTACAGAGCTGCGAAGGCAACTTCGAAGGCTGTGCAGCAGGAGCTGGAGACGATTCGCCGCATTCTGAACGCCGCTAACTTGGATGAACCAGGTATTTTAAATTTATTACCTAACACAAGATGGTATTCATTGCGAAAGCAATGCCAAAAGACATCAAGTCCGCTAATTCATCAGGATTAAGTGTTTGAGCCAAACATTTAAAATTAACTCGAATTCCTTACTTTGGTATATAGCCGAGAATTTAATGTGAAGGCATGAAGAACGTGCGAATGCAACCCTGTTCCAGCAGACAGACATAGTATTAAATTTATAGTTCGTTATTTAAGATCATTTCATTTCATTTCACAATCATAATCTAGACTTATCTCATATACCTACAACAAGAGTTATCTTGTCATATATTCATTATTATATGACTTGTTATTTTAGTACTTATCGATATGACTGAGAAACCCGCCTGTTTAGAATTTTGCAAGCTCCGTTAAGGGTGATAATTGAGCGTTTCAACCGTTTCATTACTCTATTCGCGATATTTGCCAATTAATAAAAGCAATCAACCTAAATTTTGATAATAATTGTAAAAAGCCGCGACTTTTACAATACAACCGAAAGTGGCGCCAAAACTCATATGGAATTCGTCAATATAGGTGACAGAGTAACGAGACAGCTAAAACGTTCCGCTTATTCAGTTCTTCCGGTTCCTAAATTCTGAAGTTTTATATGGTTCAGTACTAAAAGTTTTATATGGTTGAGTTAAGATTCATCATAGACACCAATGATATTTCGGTAGCAACGCAATATAGCTTGACGATGGAGTTTCTTCTACTTAATTTGTCCGTTCTACAGGTTCAGCTTTCCCAATCATGCGACGCTACTTGCTTCGATCTCTTGTTTCATCTACTTGAAGAGCCCCCCCTTCATGTCTCTCTGGATATTAAATATATGGAAGAGGAAGACGTCAAACCTCAAACTTTGACGTCTTCCTCTTCCCGTTATATTAGTAGACATAAATAGGCACTTTTTCACGACATAGTTATTTTCTTGTCACAGGATATGACGTACCAACTTAGTCTGGATTGCTTAATATTGTCAACTATTTTTGCAACCTTTAATTTCCGTCTAACGATCCATATTCTTACCCAAAGTACTTCTACGACAAACAATCGTATTGCCTTCTGTATCCCAATTTTCGGCGATTTTAAGTCAGTAATAGGGGGCTATCTTGTAGGAGCAAACTGCTACTGCGTCAGTTTTTTGATCACAAATCGAGAATATTTTATTTAATAAGTGATTAATTTATGTAAATAATTTCAGAAATACCACTGGAAGAGCGTAAACTACAGTCGGTGAAGCCGGTTCAGAAATTATCCACCTTGCAGTTTATCAGTAAGTCACTAATGATTAAAAGGATTTTTGAAAACTGTTTCACACAGTAAAAAAGTAATAACTATTTTACCTTTACATACCCTTTTACTGAACATTGGAAACGTTCCATCAGGTATAATCAATTGTTATATTATAACTAGCTGAGCTCGCGGCTCCGCTCGCGTGGAATTCGGTCTGTGTCAGTAAGCGGCTAATTCACCCCTCTCCCCTGGAGCCGAAACTTGAAGTAAAGTCCAGATAAAATGTTATACAAATACCACTAAATAAAACTATACTCCAAAAACAATCGTTTTTCGCACATATTTTAATTTTTGACGTGATTTAAAAGACAGAGTATAATACTTAGAGTTGTATATCGGACGGTACAGTACCACTTTTCTATTTTTACGTCCTTGACTGTAGTACTGTCTAAATCAAGTTCATGGCAAATATCATCCAAATCGGTCCTCCAGTCAAATCAATCTAAGCATGATAGGTAAGAAATATATACATAGAAATCCATACTTCCTAACAACCTTCCCAATTTAGGTCTAATATTATTTGGAAGTAAGATTAGAGGAAAGGTGAATATATATATTGAGGCCAAGTATTTACATGCACAACTTAATAAGTACATATAATTATATCTAAAGTTACATACTCCAAAAGTAGGTACCTACGTAAAGTATATTTACATAACATTGGCATTTCACAATATTTTTTTGTACACCACATTGTGAGTCTTCCGGCGGGCATCAGCACCAACAGCTCCGTGCAGCTGGTGACGCGGGAGCACGCCACGTAGAGCTGCCCGTGCGAGAAGCAGCCCGTGCCAGCGGCGCGCAGCGTCTGCCCCTGCGCCTTGTTGATGGTCATGGCGAAGCAGACGCTCACGGGGATCTGTAGGTGCTAGAAGCGGAGCGGGAAGTTGCTCGGAATGAGGGGGGTACGGGGGATGAACACGGCTTCTCCGGCGCCGCACCCCATCAGGATTTGCGCCTCGATGAGATTTCGCTGCAGCTGCACTACTTTTAGCCTGGTTCCGTTGCATAACTTGGGAGGTGACAAATTCCGAAGAAGCATGATCGGAACTCCAACTTTCAGGGTTAATGTGTGTGCTGGGAGTCCTGAAGCGCTCAATGAGTTTAGGAACTCCATCAAGTATGTTGTGACGAAGCGTTCATCCAAGTCAGTGACTTTTAGAGGTTGAATTTTTATAGCCTATAACCTGGCCGGAGATTTTCTTGACAGATTAGTAAAGTTTGCATTAAAATCTGTTCAGCCGTTTTCACGTGATGCGCGCACAATTAAACAGACAAACAGACAAAAATTCTAAAAACTGTTGGATCGTGTTCTGTTATCGATTTTAAGTATCCCCTGCCAATTTTTTTTCGAAGATCTTCCATGTACAGACTTTTGACCCTCTTCAGCTTTATTATGTGTATAGATAGATGGTTCTGCTATAATATTGTATTGAATTGAATGGTTTAATTACCTAGTAAGGTGCGTTGGGGTAAGACGAAAATACTCTTAAAGGCGTTGAAATAAAGTTCAAACTTTACCATTGTTCTGCCTTCTGCGCTTTGATTTCTGTATCACGGAGTGAGTTTTCATACATAATTTGTTTGTGTTTACAGAGAAATCCTACAGTACCCGCCGTGCCCTTTGCGTGGCGATGGTCCTCACCACCGCGTCGGTGTTCCAAGGCCTGGTGGTGGTGCAGGTGTACGCCGAGCCGCTGTTCTCCGAGGCCATCCCCACCATGTCCGCCACCGTCTCCAGCATCATATTCTCTGTCGTTACTCTGATTGCTGGCTTTGTTGCTGCCTACTTGACCGACGTTGCAGGCAGGAAGGTTTAGGCATTTACCAAAAATTACTCTCTTTTCTTAAACAACCATAGCATAATATTTTCTCCTGATCCGCGATTATTACTCATTGAAATAAAACAATTTAACGCGATATAATCCGTTAAATTGTTTTATTTCAACCATAGCATAGCTTCCGGCATTTAACTCGGGAGAGAATTCCTCTGGAATAGTGTGGAATCTATTATATTGTAAAATATAAGGAATACCCTGGCAATAACTAAATGGTTTTAGGCTAACGGCAGTCTTAATCTGGGTGGATGATGATTAAAATTGTCGAAAAATCTCAAGTAACTCCAGTAAGCCCAAGATTTATCTGAACTCAGGCCAGAGTTTAGAGGACGAACCATTGAGACGACTTCAAGGACCTCTACAAGGCAGCTGCCTACCTAAAACGGGCAAAATTCTAAACTAGTCTTTAATTAATTCGACTTTTTACTGACCCATTTCCAATGAAAAGTAAAGCCGTACGACAAATAAATAAATCTGAACTCCGAAATACATTTGGATTTGAATTGATAAGATAAAAGTAGAGGGGCTATTTATTTATTTACTCAAATTAATTACACAGCATAACGGACAACCAAAGCACTGTAAAATTATAAAAAACATACATTTATCAAATTAAATAAACATTTACAATTTTAAACTGAGGACAGAAGGCCATCCATCCCCTCGCAGAACCTCAGATATTCAACACTCAGTACCCATCCGCTCGCAAATACATCACACTCCAGGGCTGATGCGAGGAGCTTGTTCAAGATGCGCAAAGCACGTATGATGGTTGCGTATATGGCGCGTTAGATAATTGGCAAAGTAGTTATATAGAAAAGGTTCTGGCAACTATGTAAGTACGAGAGTGACAGATATCATTTATTTATCTTGTGATAAACACTACCAACATACTCGTAGGCCCGCAAGAGAGGCCGTCCCTAGCTGGCAAACATGAACTCACGATCACAATCTCATATAGAGTGAATCATGCAGCTGCAAGAATTTCCCTTTAAGCTCACCTATTGGCAAGGTCCATTAAAACAAGTGGACTGACACTTGCCGTACTTCCGTTCCGGCAAAAATAAGATGGCGCCATAAAAATAAACACGATGGCAAAGTTGAATAATTGTAAAAAATAATTCTTATACTTACATAGATGGCGTTGTACATATCGGGGAACAGCTTTTTGTATGGAGATGGTCCTTGCCTATTGGTAAGCTACAATGAGGACGATGATGCGGCATGCTTACTTAGTGCCAATTCACAGTACTAAAGAGAGAGTATTAAAGAGATGTACGTTATTGATTCGGGAAAAAGGTTTGCCAAAATGGAAGAGAGTTCGACTCTTTAGCCGTCCTAAATGAGGAATGTAGAGGCAAACCGCCTTGTGCACGTCGGTGTTTTTATATAATACTAGCTTGTGCCCGCGACTTCGTCCGCCTTAAATTCGTTTATCGCGAGTAAGGGGTATTTTTCCGGGATAAAAAGTAGCCTATGTCCTTCCCCGGGACTTAAACTATCTCCATACCAAATTTCATCAAAATCTGTTCAGTGGTTTAAGCGTGAAGAGATAACAGACAGACAGACACACTTTCGCATTTATAATATTAGTATGGATATTTGCCGTTAGTTCCAACTGAGAGAGAGAAATCAAAATTTAAACGAATGCTTTGTGTTTATGCATCTCTTCCAGCCTCTGATGATGTACTCGTCCCTCGCTTCGGGCGTGTGCTGCGTGCTGCTAGGCTCGCAGATCCACGTGCGCTGGGCGCCGCATGCCGTGACCGCCGTCATCATCTACGCGTTCTGCGTGGTCTACACGCTCGGAGCTGGCACTATTCCATATATACTGAGCGCCGAGCTGTTCTTACCTGAGGTGAGCTACAGTGAATTTCTGGTCGCCTGTTTATCCGTTGAAGAACCACCTGCAAGAAAACTCATGATTCTCAAACGACTGAATCAAGTTTCTTAATTCATATCTAAGAATACTCTCGATCAAGTCTTTAATGTCACCAAAAAAAACCAGACAAGTGCAAGTCGGGTTCCGCACAAAATATACGCTACAAATGGCCGTATTTATAAAAACCCATTGTTAACAGAGCCCTATTCCTAAGCAAAATGTACGCGGTGCTAGATCATTTTATATTGGTTATTGATAAAGACAGCCAGACATAACAAAAATAGTATTTCAGATTTATTTTGTTGATTGTGATATAAGACCTTCCTTCATACCAAATTTCAAGTTTGTAGAACAACTCGAAGTACCCAATCAATTTCAAAAAGTGTCGAAGTATACGTTTTTTGCGGCATAAACGGCTGTATCTTTTTTTTACGTAAACTTAGAAGTTTGATTTTTTTATAGCTTCAAGGGACCGTAGATTTGAGTATATAGTTTTAATTTCAACTTAATACCTCCACGCCTTCCCGAGATAAAGGGTCTTGACAGACAGACCGCCTGACAGACGGACGGACAACAAAGTGATCCTATAAGGATTCTGTTTTTTCCTTTTGAGGTACTGAACACTAAAAATAAATCAATCAAAATATGCTTTATTCAAGTAGGCTTACGTACATGCACTTTCGAATTGTCAGGTACAATACATTAGAGAAGTGTTTGCTGGGAGACATACAACATTTGTTGCAAGGATTATGGAAAACCCAGAAAAACTTAATAAAATCATTTAACTTAAGTATAATATTATTGATAAAATCATCATTGTAAAAATTAAAATAATTATAATAATCAAAATCTAAGTTGGTAGGGGTGCACAGTTCAGATTGAAGCCATTTATTTAGTGTCGTGTATGTGCCGCGGTGGGTTTTCAAGCCGCCGATAATTGTTGACCTGATTCCCTCAGTTAAACTCGAAAAACTCTCTTTCCAGGTCAAGAGTATAATCTCCATGCTGGTGATTGAGTGGACGTGGCTGTGCAGCTTCATCATCCTGTTCATCTTCAACCCGCTGGTGGCGACCATCGGTCTGGGCCCGATCTTCTACCTGTTCGCTGTCGTCTGCTTCACCACTTCTGTCTTCACGTTTTTCTTCTTGCCAGAGACCAAAGGGCTCCCTGTCGACGTCATACAGACACTTTTCAGAAAGAAGAAACGACACGTCTCCCGTCGGGCTTGAGATATTAGATTAAATGTATATTTTAAACATTAATGTTTCATTGAAGCTTAGTGAAAAACCACCTCACTCTTAAAAGTCAAATTCAGTGGCATTACGCAACAAGGTGCCCGCAACTTTGTTCGCGGAGTAGAAAAACATTAAGGTGCGTCCACACTTGTATCATTTGCTCGTATCACCGTGCCGTGGCATGACTGCGTATCGCGCTGCTTGGACGCTTACTGTCGGTGCGCCGATCATGCCGTACTCGTCCGATATAACTGTGTGATACGCGTAGCAAAATGGATTTCGAGCGATCCGATCGGCGCAACGTCCAAATGCGTGATCGTGACACGCGATCATGTCACGCGACGATGATCTGATACGGGCAAATGATACAAATGTGGACGCACCTTTGGACTCTTTTGCTTCAGGGTAAAAAGTATCTTTGTAAAACTATCCTTAGGTGTCCTACTAACCCTGTATACATACGTAGGTATTTATGTTGTTCGCTTGAATCCGGTGATTGATATAGTTTGCAGAAGCGGAAGTGTCGTTGCGGCTTCATCACGTCATTACGGGTTAAACGGATTTCAAGTATTTTTAGCTGACCCCCAAAAAAGGAGACGGTTCTCAATTCATTTGTATTCTTTTATGTTTGTTACCACAGAACTCCGTCATTTATAAACCGATTTAGAAAAATCTTAATTGTTTGAAAGGAGGTACATCCAGATTGATCCCATTAAATTTCAGTGAAGATCTGTTGATGGGTTGCATAAGGAATTGAAAGAACTCCTCAAATATTGTAGGCAATTATAATGGCGATTTTGTTATTTTATTTTAACAAACATAATAAACATTTGCATTCAGGTAGATGAAGAAGACAATGGTATTATAAGTTTGATGCATGTATCTGTGTGTATGGCATACTACGTATCCTACTTGCATTATTATTTATATCTAATATCACAACAATGAAATTAAATATATTTTTGATATATATACACTTTTTTGATAATTTTGTATTATTTATTGGCATTTTTATTTTTGTTTGTTTTTGCTTTTTTATAATTTTTTATAGTGCTTTTCTCTAATTGCACTTTTTCCCCCTTTTTTTTCTTAATGTTCAAATCGGGCTCCCATAGGGCTATGACAGAGTAACAGCGTTGCGTTGCCTACATGCAAATTGCAACACCATGCTGAGTCAAAGCCTCTTCTTTGTCGCACACATTGCTGGACTCTTTGAAGGCACTTTCACTCTTGTGTATTATATTTATAGGTACGATACATATATCACACTAGTTGCCAGCGAAGTCTTGTGTGTGTGTTTTATGGAATAAACGAGTTTTCTTTCTTTCTGTCTTCTTTTTGTCAGTGGCATCGTAGCGGTGACTTTATTCAGTCGTTTGAAAAATATCAGCACTTAATCTCACCGACTTGTAATTTGTTAGCCCTCGCTGGATAACAGCAATGCTCCCCAAATTGTTTCCTTTACCCCCATCAGCGAGGCCAGGACCAATATTAAGGTGTGTCCACATTTGTATCATTTGCCCGATCAGATCTTCGTCCCGTATGGCATGATCGCGTGTCACGATCGAGCGTTTGGACATTGCACCGATCCAATCGCTCGAAATCCATGTTGCTACGCGTATCACACACTTAGATCGGACAAGTAAGGCATGATCGCCGCGCCGACAGTGAGCGTCCAAGCAGCGCGATACGCAGTCATGCCACGCCACGATCATCGGATACAGATACAGATACAGATACAGATAATTTATTGATAAAAAGTGTTTTACAAGTCAAATATGATTACAAAAATTGACACATTATGAATTTAAATTAATAATTATAAATAACTAATTATGAATGTAATTTTTAATCAATAATTATTGTTACACAAGTATTAAAATTTCAATTAAAATTTTATTTGGTGTTTCCATTCTTCTCTCTAAATACGAATTCGTCAACACTGTAGCACGCCAGGTCATCTAATAATTTAGCCTTTTGGCAAATATTGCATCACTTGGTGAGTTAGTTATTTCCTTTGGAAGGATGTTGTACAGTTTCACGCCGATAACACCGAACGACTTTCGAGCCTTGGCTAGTCTGCGGCGCGGGACGAGCAAGAGGTGCCGCCCTCGGGTGTTTCTCCCGTGGTTTTGCTCGCGAGTAGTGTAGTGATCAAGGTTAGATCTTACAAATTTGCAAGCTTCCAATATGCAAACACATGGTAGCGTGAGTATCCTGTGCTCTCTGAACAATTCTTGAGCTGGATATTCGTACGGTTTCCTTGCAATAATTCGCAGGGCGCGCTTTTGCATCCTGAACGGCCTATCCTGGTTCGCTGCGGAACCCCAAAGATCAACACTTTGGATTAATATGGAATGAAAGTACCCATAGTATGCTGATTTTATATTTTTAAGTGTTAGGCTGGGTGCTAGCCTGGACAGCGCGAAACACGCTGAGGACAGTTTGTCGCAAGCCGCATCAATGTGCGGAGACCACGTCAGGGCAGAGTCAATAGTAAAACCTAAGTATTTAACTTGTTCTACTTGTGGAAGGCTGATGTTGTCAATTAAGATGTTAAATTGACGGGTGGTACTTTCACTCATACGTAGTCGGAAATGTATGATGTTCGTCTTGGCAATGTTCAATAGCATGCCGTTTGCTGAGAACCATTGAGAAATCTTTTGCATGACTTGATTTGCTTTTATTTTTAAGTTCTCAAAGTTCTCCGTATGTACTATTATACTTGTGTCATCGGCAAACATTATAAATTCGGAATCAGAACACGCTGTTGTGATGATTATTATTTATTATTATTTATTATTGTGATGTCGTTAACTAGTATTAAAAAACAGACGAGCAAATGATACAAGTGTGGACGCACCTTTAAGTAGAAAATTATGCTTCAAATACATTGATAAGCATGGAAACATATTGGGGCTTTCAAGTTGCAAGTTGTTTGGATCCAGGCAGAATGATGCAGAGTAAATTTCGTTGATCTCAACATCTTAACTGTGCCATGTTTTTACATTCTCGTGCTGTTCACAGATATTCTAAAGCATTTAAATAAATAGGAGAGCACGAAGGAAAAAGAACATCGATTTGCAACTAGACGTAAGGACATTCCCTGCAAGATTGTCCCCCTAGTTCCTAGACTGAAAGTTGTGAAATATGAGGCATTTCGCGCAATACTACCAGTCCGCGCGTTTCAACAGGTTGCTACTGGAATTGAAAATAACAATACATAGCAAAAGTTTCAATAATAATAATAATTTATTTTCGACCAACTGGGATCATGGTGTTAGTTAGGACATTATTTGTACTTATATATTATTGTTAGTAAAACATTTTACCTAATCTAACTTAATCTAATATACGACCGTTTATGTAGCGCCACGTAATTTCATTTAAATATTAATTTAATTGAACAATGTTCACATAATTAATTACAATAGATAGCATTACATGTTTTTTGCTATTTAGTTACCATTTTAGTTTAAATTCCCGACAGAGATTTTGTTTTTTTACTGTACGGTTTACTTTGTTTTCATTGGACGTAGATTAGTTATTATGGGTTCTCTATTGTTTGCCCGAATTTCATATGAAATAATCTCTTATGCCCGAATTTCACTTGCCATAATTTTATATTCCATAACGATTCATATGCCATAGTAATCATTTGCCATATTTTCATTTGCCCTTACTTTATATTCCATAACGATTCATACAATAATCATTTGCCATATTGTTAGGTGCCATAACAATACATTTGCCATAAATTTAATTTTCCTTATTAACAGGTGTTCCAAAATCGTTTGCCAGAAAATTCAAACGCCTTAATAATAGGCATGATGGCGGGGTATGAAAATCAAAATTCTAATTAACCGTCAGTTAGATTATAAACAAATATTGGACACGTATTTTTTGGCAAAACAATAAAATATGCTCAGATAAAACGCCTCCGTATTTTACTAACTTACCCTCACCTACAGTTTTTGACGTTCCGCTATACGTGGTCACAATACAAACCTAACCTAACCTATAGTTTTCGATCTTGGGCCCATTTTGACTCATATAAAATCAATCATTCGAATTTTTCTTCTACTACCGATTTGTAGCCAGACTCATCACTCTTCCGAATTTTTAAACTTCATAATTTTTAATGTCATAAATTTGTACTCCTACCAACCGAGTTGATAATGAACAGTTTCCAGAACATCGTATCATAATGTCGTCACTAAGATTATGCTTGTACTCAATGTATTGTATTGTATTGTAAACACTTTATTGTACATAAAAACAATAAAACAAAGAAATTAAACTAACACATTTGTACAAAGGCGAACTTATCCCTTTAAGGGATCTCTTCCAGTTAACCTTAGAGCAAAAGAAAGAGAAGAGTAAAAATCAACGCAGATAGACAAACCAAGAAGTTAATATGCACAATGACATTAAAACTTAAAAGCTAAAGTAGCACTCATAATGCTAGTTGTCACATTTCTTTCATTCATAACCATAATTTTCAATAAACTTGTGAACCATAACATTTAAACGGGTCCATATTGACTCACATAAAATTGATCCTCCGAATCTTTCTTTTACTACCTATTCATGATTGAGGGTACCTATTGCTTCGCACTGACGCTACGTCGTCACAACTCGGCCGGCTGCAATAACGTTAAACAGTGAGCAAAATAAACGTTAAATAGTGAGTAAGAAATTGTAATGTACACAAGGCAAAAGGCAAGACTTGATATATACCTAAGCGGCTCGCTCGCTTCGCTCGCTCGTTAGGGTCGCAGTTCAACCTAACACTCCTCCTCGCTTCGCTCGTCATCGTACCTAACCTAACCCAAGTCGGACTTGCCTTAAGGTGAAATAGATAAGCTGAATTTATGGTTAATGAAAGATATATCAAATAATTATTAACCTAAACAATAATATTCCAACAACCGAACTTATCTACGTCGCGTCAGCAAAATGTACATATGTATATTTTGTTTATTTTTTATGAGACGATTGACGGTAAAATTCATTTAAAATTGATTTGTTCATCAAATGTTTCTGTTTTGTTACTTATCTCAAGTAACAAAAAAGAAACATTTCATGAACATCTATAGCGTTGCATATAAATGTATGCAACGCTGTAGATACCAGGTGCAAACTTAACCTAACCGGCCAGTTAGGTTAGGTTAAGAGAAAGTTTGTACGGAACCCTCGGTGAGCGAGTCCGACTCGCACTTGGCCGGTTTTTGTATGCTTTTTTCAAAATTATGACAAATGATTATTATGGCATACATGATTAGGGATTATGAATATTATAGAAAATAGACATTATGAAAAGTGTTATTATGGTATCTAATATTAGAGATGTTGAACATTATGTCACTTGAGAATTATGGCACTCAAAAATTATGGCATGTAATATTCTAGCCAGTGACCATTATGGCAAATTAATATTATGGCACTCAAAAATTATGGTATGTGATATTATAGGTAATGACCATTGTGGCAAATGAATATTATGGCACTCAAAAATGATGATATGTGATATTATAGCCAGTGACCATTATGGCAAGTGAATATTATGGCACTCAAAAATTATGGTATGTAATATTATAACCAATGACCATTATGGAAAATGAATATTATAGCACTCAAAAATTATGTTATGTGATATTATAGCCATTGACCATTATGGCAAATGAATATTATGGCACACAAAATAAAATTGATCCCAAATGAAATTATGGGAAATAAAGGGATCCCATTATTTTGACATGACGTTTTCATTATTATAATTATTAATGTTAAATAGTCTGGTGTACTGGTACTGGTTGCTAAACTAAGTTTAATCTTTGTATTTAACAATGACTAAGCTGTAATTTACATGTACATTACACACAATGAATATGTTTTTCAATAAATAAATGAAAAAGCATCGGAAATTTGGATTGATTTAACCTAAAGTTGGTAAAACACCGGGAACAAATGAGCAAATATGGAGTCGGTTTCTTAAAAATATTATTTAGTTAATACTAGCTTCTGCCCGCGACTTCGTCCGCCTTAAATTCGTTTATCGCGGATAAGGATATTTTTCCGGCATAAAAAGTAGCTATGTTCTTCCCCGGGACTCAAACTATCTCCATACCAAATTTCATCCAAATCGGTTCAGCGGTTTAAGCGTGAAGAGGTAACAGACAGACAGACAGACACACTTCGCATTTATGGGTTAGTTCCGGGAGTTGTTCAGATTTGACACCAGAACGAATGAACCACGAAATTAAAAAAGCTAAAAAAAAATTACCAATCATTTCCCGTTCATTCTTGAATGAATATCTCTTTGTTTAAGTTTCTAACTTAAACACAAATCGTTACTATCTTACATTTACGATACAATTTTACTACAATTTGGTCCTCATATTTCGTTACTTGTATGAGTAACTGTATAAATAAATCACTTTCTATAGTTAATGTTAAAGAATTAAATACTTTATTAAAATAATAAAATACCTTTGTAAATATCCCAGCCTGTCTGAGATTAGGGGGATGGCCCTAAAACAGCTCACCTTCTGAAAGCGGGTTGAACACCGGTACTTAAGGTCCTTCAGAAGCTCTTCAATACCGTATTGCCCGAGGGCATCACGCCGGAGGCATTGCAACGGGAGTGGGGTGGTGCTATTTTTCAAGAAACGTCATTACGAATCGTCTCTTAGGCAGACAGTGGCGTGGCGTCCATTGAACTCGATTCCCACCGACTTACCCATTTTCTGACAGCTCACTACAGTATTTGAAGAAAATACGAGCCCTATTAGCTCCGGCTTGCCTATGGATAATGTCTGACGCCACGCCACTGCAAGCAGGTTTGTTGAATTCCAGCCTCCTGAACAAGCCGGGTATCGAAAAGGCTTCAGTACCATAGACCACATACACACGCTGCGGCAGGTTATACAAAAACCTGAGGAGTAAAATCTGCCACTTTGTTTAGCGTTTGTGGACTACGAGAAGGCGTCGAGACATGCGCAGTACTGCAGTCGCTCCAGCGATGCCGGATTGACTATCCGTATATCGAGGTGCTGACGAGTGTGTACAACAACACCACTATGTCGATCCGAGTACAAGACCAGTTTACGGAGGCGATTCCGTTGCGGAGAGGTGTGAGCTAAGGAGATGCCATATCTCTGAAGTTCTTCACCAACGCAATGGAAGACGCTTTCAAGCTCTTGGAATAGGATTCGGCATCAGCATTGATGACGAGTATATCATGCACCTTCAGTTTGCTGACGATATCGTGGTCATGGCAGGGACGCTGGAGGATCTCGGTATGATGCTCGAGGATCTCAACAGATTATCCCAACAGGTGGGCCTTAAGATGAACACGGACAAGACAAAGATCATGTTGAATGTCCAAGTAGCGTCCACCCTAGTATTGGTTGGTAACTCGGTCCTCGAAGTTGTCGACGAATACGTCTATCTAGGACAAACAATCCAGTTAGGCAGGTCCAACTTCGAGAACCCAACCCAACCCAACGCGGATGGGCAGCATTTGGGAAACTACGAAGTGTCTTCTCGTCCAGGATACCTCAGTCTTTCGTCTTCAAGCAGTGCGTATTACCGGTGATGACCTACGGAGCCGAGACGTGGTCTCTAACTATGGGCCTCGTAAGGAAGCTCAGAGTCACTCAGCGAGCTATGGCTATGTTCGGGATCTCTCTACGAGATCGCGTCAGAAATTAGGATATTCGTAGACGAACCAAGGTCACCGACATAGCAAACAGGGTAAGCAAACTGAAGTGGCAATGAGCAGGGCACATATTTCGAAGAACCGATGGCCGTTTGGGCAGAAACGTTCTCGAGCGGAGACCGCGCACCGGCAAGCGCAGTGAGGGTAGGCCACTCACAAGGTAGTCGGACGACCTGGTTAGGGTTGTGGGGACTCGCTGGATGCGGGTCACCTCTATCCGGCCCATGAGGAAATCTATTGAGGAGGTCTGTGCCCTGCAGTGGACGTCGTATGGCTGAATTGATGATGATGAATTAATGATGATTAAAATAATAAAATAAGTTTATTAGTAAAACTTAGTATAAATTTCGCCCGCGCGGGACGTTAATGTAAATAATTAAATTTTCATTAATGTTGGCTTAATTCCGCATCCATACAACTCGACAACAAAACCGCTGCTAAAATTGAAGTATATATCCATCCGAATTTCTTATCCCCGTTTATCAGATGTAGGTAAGCTTCTGTAATAAAGATAGGTATTAGAAAACCTGAAATGCTCGAAACGCCACAAATCTTCAAACTACAATGATGTTTGTCTTAGTGATCCCGTAATTGTTCACTTATCCATGTGTGTTTGCTATAAATTTAAAAGTCGATAAAAGTGAAAATTTTAATCAGTGCCTTTAGTAATCTGTCAGGAGAAGCTTGCCCAGAAAAAAAAGATTTCTCCTCAAAAACATTGACAAATAATTAAAATGTCTTTAGTGCGACAAACACTTTGCACTGGAATAAGTTAGTACCTCCTATTTTTAACCAGCAACGAAAAAGGTGTTACAAGAGGTTGTATCTGTGTCACAGATACACACGGACATCTGAGCCATCGTAGCTCTTACGGATAATTCTATCAAATTTTGGTTTTGTTTTGTTTTTAATGGTGACTATGTATAACTCTTAGCTATGGTTCAAGAAAATCGATACAGCCGTTTGAAAATTATCTGCTTTTTTATGGTTCCGTAGCCAAAATGGCAAGAACCGGACTCTTGTAGTTTCTTCATAAGTGTACGTGCATCCGTCCGTCCGTATGTCACAGGCACTAAAAACTACAAGACGGTTGATGTGATTTGGAGCTTTTTTCGGTGAGTATCGGGGTGTTATCGTTGTAATGCTTACTTGTTATTCCAGTATGCTGTTTGTGCATAAGCATGGGCGTGACCTTCACGTGGCCATCCTCCACGATTCTGCTGTTCAAATCGGAGAACACGACGCTGCACCGGCCTATGACGGAGGCCGAGCAGGCTCTGTTCGGCAGCCTGTCGTCCGTGGGCGCGCTCGTCGCCACGCCCGCCGCCGGCTTTCTGCTGGACATCATCGGGAGGAAGTACTGTGCGACTCTAGTAGCCTTCATGTATGTGGTGAGTTCTTCACTGAGCATGGCCCGACTTACTCTTTACAGGTTTCTTTTATACTAGAAGTCACCCGCAACTTCGTTCGCGGAGGAGAAAAAGTCATAAACTCTTTTTATCGGCAGCGTAGTCGGGTAAAATGTATCGTATAACCATCTCTGAATACCTAGCTACCCGTGTAGCAAAAATAGTTGAAATCCATTTAGCCGATTTGGCGTGATGAAGACACAACGACACATCTCTGCTGACAAAGTTGCACCTTCTAAAGGGGCACCTTCTGTCGGTAGTCTATAATTATGTACCCACCCTACATCATGAATACGTGAATAAATAGTCTAGAAGTACATTTTGTGTATCACTGACGCATACCTTAACACTTTCTAGTCTCAAATATAATTCAAACTGATAATATAACGACATCTTAGCAAACATAGACATAGTAGCCTATGCTATTTCAGTCCATCTTAGTCCTAGTCAGACGTAAAGCGAGAGAAGCGACATGAAGTAAAACTTCGAATTTTTCAACGAGCGAACCTCTTGATTTAAAATGACGACCACAATCTAGAACCTTGCACTAAAACTACAAAAAAATCTCCTAATTTTCACCACTATTTTTCAATTCAATTCAATTTTATTTCAACCAACTTCTAAAATAGAGGAAGTATAATATTTTCTTCTGTTTCCGCGATTTTTACTCATTGAAATAAAACAATATTACGGATTATATCGCGTATATTATTGACGATTTTCATGCCGTCAGGAGAAAACGTGCAGCCTCCATAATGCATCGCATACGAGGCAGTTCCAACAGCATCCTGGGTGTTGTCGCTGGTAGACTGGATTGCCCACTGGCAAAACATTGGTCTAGCTTACATCTCAACACATACCACTGGAATTCAGCTAGATCATAATAATTAAGCATTTGTGATATGCGTTAATAAATCTTGTACTTACCAACATCTAATTATTTTTAATGATTTTTATATAATTTTAAATTCAAATTTTAATAGTTATCCAAATTTTTGAAATGTTATAATTTTAATCGTTTTAATTGTAATTTATTACTAATTTGGTTTTTGTAATTGTTTTAATTGTAATTTCTATTCAGTGATAATTTTAATTGTTTTAACGTTGTGATAGTTGTAATTTTAATGCTTAATTTTATTTTATGACATTGATGATGATTGGTTTTATATACATCACATGTACTAACACCTAGGTTGAGTTTACTAACACATTTTATGGATCATTGTTATCTGGAATAAATGAATAAATAAATAAATAAATAAATTATCTCATTTTAGTTCCCGACGTTTCGGAAGCTTTCCAGCTTTCCATGGTCACGGGTGGACTGAGAAAAGATGTATTTTCCTCTGTCAAAGTTACAATTTGTGCAAACTACCCATTTCTTTGAAAAAACACAAATAAAGGTGTACATACATGCCAGATGGGCCTAAGCTGTAAAGACAGTTACACATGTGCCAGAAGGGCTTATTTATTTTATTCTAATAATTTACCAAGCAGCATTTCACAAATGAGGCGTACTGAGGAGAAAAGAAACGCTGCAAAGAAAAACTCCCAGGCTACCTCATTACTAATTATAATATTTAGAAAACAGAGGAAGTATTTTAGCCGAGATTTTCATGTAATAAAACAAAACCATTACCGAAATTTACTTTCTTTCATTTAGGGGACCAAACTTTAGATGTAGCATTTTTAATTATTTTATATAACACTTTGTCATCGTGATTAATAAGATGAGCGGCGGGCAGGCAATAGACGTCGGGAATTTAAGGGATCCTTGTTAATTACGGATCTTTAATAAGTTTCATATTATATTCTTTGGTTTCCCTAAGATTACTATTACCATTCATGACAATGTAATTTTTTTTTCAGGTTGCATGGACCATGATAGTCGCCTGCAACCGCGTTGAAGTCGTCCTCACCGCCATTTTTATATCTGGCATCGGCGGTGCTGCGTTCCTGGTCGTGCCCCTCTACATCACCGAGATCTGCCAGGAGTCCGTCAGAGGCGCGATGACCATCGGATTCATGATCTTCTACGCCCTGGGCATGATCGCCTCGTACGCCATCGGGGGATACTTGAGTTACTATCCCATGATTTATGTGTGTCTCACAATCTCTGTGGTTGGAGTTGTAATGCTGAGCTTATTAAAGGAGTCTCCTATGTTCTTGATGAAGAGAGGAAGAGAGCAGGTTTGTCTAATTTTCTTGGTGTGTTTTGTTTCATTTAGCATCTGCTTATAAGCACGCCTTTTGTGATCGTATTGATAAACCCGTCACATTCCGACATACATATAATATTATTGTCTTGAGCATCTTTCAGTCCAGCATTAGACAAAAGCTGTTTCCCTAAAGTTGTCGATCCTTCCTGGATTCCTAAGCCGGGTTTTGGAGTATTCTCCACTTTGTTCGTTTTCGAATCCATCGATCTTTCACACTTGTACGTATAGACGACAGGTTATCCAGATGTTAAACACAGGGAATTTCGGAGTTTAAAAGACATTCGAAGATACACACACCTTCGTTCGCGAAGAGTTTACTTCTGAGTAGTTGGGTAAAGTTATCCTGTTACCATCCTAAAACGTCCTAAAGTACTATTCCTGACTCAAAAATTGTTAAAATTCGTCAAGTATTTTTATGTGTGCTCATGCATTTTAAAAAGCTTGCACATCGCACTGAAGTATTCTTGGCATCATGACCCGGTACGGCAACTGAATTCTATAGTGTCAGAGCATGTAGTATGCTTTGTGAAATGGTTTGTTACCAGGAAGCCGCTAAGTCGATGGCGTTCTACAGAGCTGCGAAGGCAACTTCGAAGATTGTGCAGCAGGAACTGGAGACGATTCGCCGCATTCTGAACGCCGCTAACTTGGATGAACCAGGTAAGGCTCTAATGTTTATGTTAAACATCTTTACTCCTTAACTAGGTAAACTCTGAATACCTACTTGAGAATAAGATCTATAATTATCTCACTCAGACCCACATCAAGTTCAGGATTTGAATAGAAGATATCCGGGGAAGTGTCAGCAATAGAATGTAAAAAAAGACTTGAAGAGAGTACGAGTACGAGCCTATTGTAGTCAAAGGAAATAATACTACCTTTATAGATCTTATTTAAGATCATGTAATTTGGTATCATTTCGTGCAAACAAGATAACCATAATTATTTTATACGCTCACAAGCTTCGTTAAATTAACACGATTCATTCGTTCTTATCAGTTCTTCCGGTTCATAAATTCTGAAGGTCGACTTTCACTCACACAGACACTCCTACAAGCTACGTAATAGTGATATGAAATAACAAAACCATACTTTAATACTCATTACACTCAGATGGTTTTTTTTTATCGATTTTAGTAGGCACTGAAGAGTTTGGGCTTATGGGCTTAGCTCTTAATGGAATAAGATAACTTTTTACCCGACTGCGTAAGAAGGAGGGTTATGTTTATAACAGCGAGTGCACTATAAGCGTGATGTTCTTTATTTCGTTTCAGAGTGATGTCGGGCCAGTCAGAAAAGATCTAAGTAGCTCTCATCCTACCTATTGGCATACTATCTGCCGTGTTGATGTTGGTCCACGATTGACTTGGCAGAAGTGACCATCCCAGCCCTGCTTAAACTTGCCTGCATTTTAAACTACAGCAACTTAGCCTAGAGAAACTTTACCTTCCATAACGAAAGACCGCTCGCTTTATGCACCCTCGTTGGCCTTCGATGACAGGTTACCAGTCTGACCTAATTTGAGCCTGACGGCCTTATCCGATTGATGCTCTCAAATCGAGATCTTTCAAAGAATTTCCTACCGATAGTTGGATGAGATCTTTGCCACGGTTTTCCCTGGACATAGTATGGGGTTCTTCAAGAGGATGGATACGTTTTTCAAGGTCAGCAACACGCATGTATTGCCTCGGGCGTTGCAAGCGTCCATAGGTTACAGTGACTGCTTAACAGACAACAACGCCTCATCAGGCAGGCCATACGCTTGCTTTGCCTCCTTTGTAGTATAAAAAAAAAAACAATATTTCTACAGTGGAAATTAATTCCATTATTATTAAATTTCAGACATTCCATTGGAAGAACAAAAACTACAGTCAATGAAGACAGAAAAGGAAGTTCAGAAACTATCCACCTTACAGTTTATTAGTAAGTTACATATGAGTATATATCTGTAAAAAAACTATAATGAAAAGTATTTGAAAGAGTTGAAAAATGAAAAATATTTTGATTTTGCCTAATAAATTTTAATGGTCATTGCAAAATTACTAACTTCGATCATAATGACTCTGTAACGGCGTCCGCGCGTTAAGCGGGAGGCCAGTCCTGGTGTCCACTCCAGGAGCGTGTTCTAATCCGATTAGAAAATGGATTATTTCAAGCTTTTCTTCGAAATAGTCTTGAAAAGAACTATGTTATTTACGGCTCGATGAAAGCGCAATAGGTGGACTCGTATTTATTAAACTCACTTGTCTATTGCTTACTTTCCTGCCTCTTTAACAATGTCCTGTTTTATTTTATCGATGCAGCACGGAGCAGAGGCTTTTACACAAATTCGTGTTTACAGAGAAATCCTACAGTACTCGCCGCGCCCTTTGCGTGGCGATGGTCCTCACCACCGCATCGGTGTTCCAAGGTCTGGTGGTGGTGCAGGTGTACGCCGAGCCGCTGTTCTCCGAGGCCATCCCCACCATGTCCGCCACCGTCTCCAGCATCATATTCTCCGTCGTTGCTCTGGCTGCTGGCTTCGCCGCTGCCTATTTCACCGACGTTGCTGGGAGAAAGGTATTGTGGGTTTATGCGAGCCTGATAGATATCAAATATTCGTACTGGGCTTTTTATGCAGGCAACAGCCCGTATTTTTTTAAGACTTTCACTTTACTTATGCCTGGGATCCTATTACGAATTGCAATTTGTGATAAAGCTTCGAGATAACTCGGCACATTTGGTCTCTAGGTGGTAGTGAAGTAAGACTCGAGAACTACCACAAAGTTAGGGGGGGAGAGGGTTAGATTTTAGATCCTCCCCATATCATAAAAATATATTTCGAACAGGGCAAGTGATGTAGCATTTTTGGGTTATTTAAGGGTGATGGATCTATTTCTGGAACAAAACTAATGCAGTTTAGAAGAAAAAAGTATAAAGAATGTGAAAAGTAAGAAAACCATACCTATACTGGTCTTAATCCACTCAGGACCACCTCGGGAACAACTGTATTAAGTTTCAAAGCTTAATCACAACTCGTAATAAAGGATCTCAGCAATTATTATGACTGTCAGTTTCATTCTTCTGTCGAACCATAGTATCTACTAGGATAAATTTCTGAAGTAAATGCTATCAAAAATAAAAGCAAGGTTTTGGTGTATCTCTTCCAGCCTCTGATGATGTACTCGTCCCTCGCTTCGGGCGTGTGCTGCGTGCTGCTAGGCTCGCAGATCCACGTGCGCTGGGCGCCGCACGCCGTGACCGCCGTCATCATCTACGCGTTCTGCGTGGTCTACACGCTGGGAGCTGGCACTGTTCCATGCGTGCTGAGCGCTGAGCTGTTCTTGCCTGAGGTGAGTGAGTGCGATGAGTTTTTGGTGCCCTGGTTTTTTTTTATTAAGAAACAAACAGTCTTGATATACATAGCATGAGCACAGTCAAAGGACTACAGTACTTAAATGATAGACTTACAGTTTTCTACATTTTATTTTTATAGGTGGTTGTAATCGAGTAACAAACACATAGGTATGCCTTGAACTTTATGTACTTTAATAATGACTAAGTTTGTCACTTGTAACCATGCCTTTTCAAAATAAATAAATAAATAGATGTTAAGGTGATATAAGATGGAATTTCTTAATCTGATTGTTTTTACTACAATTCCATATTTTCAGTGTGCCTGCCTACCATACTTTTAAAGGCCTAAATACTGTAACATTATAAGAAATCAATGAACAAACTAAATAACACATAACCGTCACGTCGGGGTCACCACTTTAGGTGTATGAAGTTATGTCCCTGTTCAAGGATAATACCACTACATATATTAACTGAATTTATTAGACAAGTTGAGTCTACTGCGGGGAAAGGCGCACTCTCGTCGTCCGCTGGCTATGCATACGTGCCCATCGCAACCGAATGCATAGTCAGCGATACATATGTGTCCCTACAGTAAAAATACCTACGGTAAAAATCACCCGAATTGGTTCATCACAGCTAAAATAAAGAAAATCGCATTCAGAAAGTTAGTAATACAACGTGGATAACGGTGTTTGACGCAATTACTCACCCCACGCCCGATTCAAAAGTGACTTTGGTGAACAATATCTTTTTCCAGGTCAAAAGTATCGTCTCCATGCTGGTGATCGAGTGGGCGTGGCTGTGCAGCTTCATCGTCCTGTTCATCTTCAACCCGCTGGTGGTGACCATCGGTCTGGGCCCGGTCTTCTACCTGTTCGCTGTCGTCTGCTTCGCTACTTCTGTCTTCACGTTCTTCTTCTTACCAGAGACCAAAGGGCTCCCCGTTGACGTCATACAGACACTTTTCACTAAGAAACAACTCGTTTCTGGCCGCAGATGAGATAATAAATGTGTATTTAAAGATTTTGTTTATTGAAACTTGAACCCTTTTACGAGGGCTGCTATTTATATATCCGGAAACCGGGATTACAATCTTCTTAAATAGCATATTTGACCGCCATGGTAAAATTTGAACTTTTTTAAGTATATAAGGTATATTTTTTCTTCCTTATTAACGCTCGTGTTTTGTTTTTGACGGGTTTTAAATGTCATCTCGCAGCAAGAATGGAACTCACTCGTGAAAATATTCGTGCTATGATTTATTATGATTTTCGGCGTGGTTTAACGCAACAACAGTGCATAGATCAACTAACTTCAACTTTTGGTGATGAAGCCCCATCTAAAACTACTGTGTATCACTGGTTTAGTGAGTTCAATCGTGGACGTAGTATGCTTACGGACGAAGTTAAGGCAGGTCGCCCGAAATCGGTCGTTGTACAACAAAATATCGAGGCTGTGCGAAAACTTATAATGGACGACAGACATGTTACGTACCGCGAGATAGAGGCGACTCTGGGTATTTCTATGACCAGCATTAATAGCATATTACATAATTATTTGGCTGTAAAAAAAATTTGTTCGCGTTGGATACCCCACAACTTAACAAATGAGCAAAAACATGCTCGCGTCGAATGGTGCAATAAAATGTTAAAAAAATATAACCGTGGTGACTCAAAAGCCGTTTATAACATCTATACAGGTGACGAATCCTGGATCTATGCATACGATCCCGAAACGAAGCAACAATCAACGGTATGGGTGTTTCAAAATGAGCCGAACCCTACGAAAGTTACTCGTGCAAAAAGTACATTGAAACAAATGGTGGCCTGCTTCTTCGGTATTAATGGCCATGTAGCTACAGTGCCACTAGAAAACCGTAGAACGGTTAATTCAGAGTGGTACACGACCATTTGCTTACCGGAAGTATTTGAACAAATTCGTAAAACTAACCAGCGACGAAGAATCATTCTTCATCATGACAATGCCAGCTGTCATACGTCACGCGAAACAACTCTATTTTTGGAGGGTCAAAATGTGGAATTAACGGGTCATCCGCCGTACAGCCCTGACTTGGCACCCAACGATTTTTATTTATTTCCAAATATAAAGAATAAATTACGCGGTCAACGATTTTCGACCGCTGAAGATGCTGTCGACGCATTCAAACAACACGTTATGGAGGTACCTCAGGCGGAGTGGCAGAAGTGCTTTAAAAATTGGTTCACGCGAATGCAAAAGTGCATAGATCATCAAGGGGAATACTTTGAAAAACAATAAAACTATTTTCAGCCGTGTACGTTTGTTTGTTTTTTTGTTTCCGGATATATAAGTAGCAACCCTCGTACTGACATTTCACCAAATTATTTTTCCCCAAGTGCCACGTCTCCTAACTCACGCTTTTCCCTGTGATCGAAAGCTTTTCCGGATTTTGCGCTACCCTTTGCAAGCAGTGTGGCAGAACAACTAGGCTGAAAGGATTATGGTGATGTAGCGATGTGCAGGCTTAGTCACGTTATCCCTCACCGAACAGTCGGCTGCAAAAAGATATACACGATTAGTATGTTTAAAAATATCTTCTCTCAGCTCTATTAACGGGTATTAGAGTCTAGCGCTTTTTTTAAAGGACTAATTATGTATCTCTTTGCTGCTGACTGTGTTGGCAACACCAACAGAACGATTAATTCATTCACATCCATTCTATATTACAATCATTCATTCTCTCTGTTATACGTTAAATCTTGTAAGGTGGCGTCCATAAAATAAAAAGGACTACAAAAGAGGTGATCAAGCTGGCTGTTTCTCTTTCACATAAAAACTGCCCCACTCCAGTCGCTCTCCAATAAGTGGTCCTTCGAGCCGGATACAAGATACAAGTGCATGCTGGTTACTAAGAAAGTACAGCAGTAATGTACATTGTACACTCAGAGAAACGTTGCTTAGCAATTTGAACTTCAGGTTCTGAATAACAACCATCGTGACTACCAAAATAAATGTTTGTTCATATTTACTTATGTTAATATTATATTCTGTGCTTGTGTTTAGATGCCCTCTACAAGTCTATTTTAAATCAAATGATGACAGGATGTTGAACATAGCAAACAATTTGTAAATTATACCGCGCGTGATATCCCCTGCCACTAAAAGTAAATTGTAGAAAACAGGTCAAGTTTTAATATAAGTAATAAGATCAAACAATTGTGTATTTTTGTATGTATAATACAAGTTTTTTTTATTGCACACCTCAAATACACAGACATACAGAAAGAAGTTACAGTTAAATGATGATATATCAACAAGGCAGTCCTATCGCTAAATAGCTTCCAGACCAACTTTGGTTAGCGGAGTGTATAAAAGAAAATAATTTGAATTGAGTAGGTGGTGAAAAAAGTTATTTTCACTTATTATGACTTAGGTATTTTACTTCAGGTTATTCCGGATTTTAAGAATTCTAGGATAGAGCCGTTACAAATTACTTGCTAACGGACCAAATTTGGCACTAAACTACTTTTTTAACATACGAGTAACTGCCTCTAAACATAAATCATTTATTTGCTTGAATAGGGTCAAACACAAATACTCTAATTCTAAGTCCTATCGTTAATCCAAACAACGTAATGTAGCGATGTGACATGCAAAATTGCCTGGTAGATGAATCACATGCTAATGCTATGTGCTCCCATGTCTAGGCCTAAACTACACAATATAGGCCACTCGGCGGCGGCACTGCCGCACCCCAAAACTCACGGTCCGTATGGCTTATCTCTTGATATTTCTGCTACCCTATTATTTGTTCTAGCTTAACGTGATAATGTTTCATAATCATGAATGTGTGCACGTATGTATGTAAATAGTAATCATTAAATGCATTAGTTCTGCATACGATGGGCTTGGGAAAGGTTGGGAGAAATAACTAAGGTAATTTTAGCCTGTGAATGCTAAATTATAGAGTAGACCTGACGCCTATGACCCCACGGATCGCTGACACTATCTATCACTAACAGAAGTAGTCAACGTCCGGAAAGCGAAATGTCTTTCGTAAGGCAATTACTTTGTACTATCGTGGGTATGTACTACTTTCTTTTACGATTTATACGAATATTCGAAATCGAAATTATTTGTGGTTTTTTTTTCTCAGTCAGAGCTTGGTTGCGTAGCTTAGCTCTGGTGGTAGGTTTCAAAGTGTAGAGTAAGGCTTCACCAGCTAATTAATATATAAATACGCTATGACTGGCGGATCGAGCGCAGCGAGCGTGCTGAGGTGCGTCCACATTTGTATCATTTGCCCGATCAGATCTTCGTCCCGTGGCATGATCGCGTGTCACGATCACGGGTTTGGAAGTTCGATCCGATCGCTCGAAATCCATGTTGCTACGCGTATCACACACTTAGATCGGACAAACGAGGCGAGATCGCCACGCCGACAGTGAGAGTCCAAGCAGCGCGATACGCAGTCATGCCACGCCACGGTGATCGGATAAGAGCAAATGATACAAGTGTGGACGCATCTTTGACAGAAACTCATCGAATCGCATCAGCCAGAATGTGCGAGTTTCAAGTTGTTATTTTATTAAATGGTAGATTTAATATAATAACAACTTCAAAAATAAAAACTTATCAGGGTCGGGAGTTACTTTGCGGAATTCCATATTGGATTAATGCACTAAAGTTCCTTTGCTATTCCGCGAAATTGCGAATATTGTATTGTGTTTTTGTGTGCATGGATTTCGCGGAATAGAAAAGGAACTTTAATCCATCCTAGGTTCAAATCCCGGTAAGGGCAAATATGTGTGTGATGAGCATAAATATTTGTTCCTATGTCTCGGATGTTTTCTATGTATATAAGTAAATATATCTATTAAATATGTTGTCGTCTAGTACCCATAACACAAGCCTTATTGAGCTTACCATGGGACTAGTTCGATTTGTGTAAAAAATTCTTGTAATATTTATTTATTATTCATCTATTTATTAATCTGTTATTTTATTGTACACCAGTGAACTTGTACACAACCAATAACTGTTTTCCAGTGAGCTACTCCTGCCTGACCATGGGCGTGACCTACACGTGGCCATCATCAATGCTTCAGCTGTTCAAATCAGAGGACACCACGCTACACCGGCCCATGTCGGAGACAGAGCTGGCACTCGTCGGGAGTGTTTCTTCTATAGGGGCCTTCATCTCCACACCGGTCGCTGGACTACTCTTAGACTGGAAAGGACGGAAGTTTTGCTCCATCATTTTTTCTCTAATGCACGTCGTGAGTATTGTCTGAAGTCCAGTACAACTGTGTTTATTATTACTAGTGTTAAATTTATAATTATCTTCTTCTAAGAAATATTATGGAATGCGTTGCCGGTGTCCGTGACACACTCACAATCCGTGGCATCATTTAAAGAAAACTTTAAAAAGTGATGGCTTTTAGACCCTGTCATTAATGCTTTTTAACCGACTTCCAAAAAAAGGAGGAGGTTCTCAATTCGTCGGCATGTTTTTTTTAATGCTTACAAGATTGAATGCGTTAGTATCTATACATATAATAAAGCTGAAGAGGGTCGCAAGTCTGTACATGGAAGATATTCGAAAAAAAGTTGGCCGGGGATACTTAAAATCGATAACAGAACACGTTCCAACAGTTTTTAGATTTTTTGTCTGTTTGTCTGTTTATCTGTTTATTTGTTCGCGCATCACCTGGAAACGGCTGAACAGATTTTGATGCAAACTTTACTAATGGCTATAAAAATCCAACCCTTAAAAGAGGGAGTAGCCACTACACTTGATTGAGTTAATTTTGCACCTGAATCTTATCGCGCTACTTAGGAAGGAGGTGCAAACTTTTCTCAAACATGTGCTAGGAGCCCACGAGTATCGAGTACCTTGCGAACCTAACAGGTGGCGCTAAAATTAATACCATTTTGCCAAATTAACTCTAAGTTTAGAAGATACGGATATCAACAAATTTAATTGCATAATTGATTTAATAATACAAGAAAATACGAAATAAGTCACATGTGCTCACATGTGAAACAATTCGCCTAGGCACTGCTTCAGGTTGGATGCAGGATCGTTCCGTCCGTTGAATACCACATTCGGAGCGTATACGGAGACCTGAGCCAGGTGACGCGACGTGACTCTGGGTTGGGTTGGTTGGGTTTGAAAGAGAGTCATACTCACGCCGGAAATTGAACAGAAAGTCGCATTTAATGCGCGGATATTGGTGAAAAAGGTGAAAAGGTAGTACATAATTCCATTATCAATCAATCAATCAATCAAAATATTCTTTATTCAAGTAGGCCTAGTTACAAGCACTTTCGAAATGTCAGTTACATGAGAGTGAATGTTTGCTGGGAGAAATACAATATGATCCAACATTTGCTGCAAGGATTAGGGAAACCCAGAAAAACCTAATCAGATCATTTAACTTAAGTGTAAAATTATTGATAAAATCATCATTTTTAAAATTAAAATAATCAATAAGATAAATCCCAAAAGGATTGTCAATAAAAAATAAATAATCTAGAATGTGTCTAGAATAAAATTCTAAATGTCAGAGTATATAAAACAATTAAGATTAAAATAATAATAATACCTTAGGTATTCGTTAAAATAATTATTCATATACCTACATGACGCTATAATTTACATTATTCCCACGCGGCTTCATCATTCATGTAGTCTTGTGTGCTATAATAAGCTTTAGAAAATAATTTTCGTTTCAATTAACGCTGTCTTGGATGAAGGTAACGTCACAACATACCCGATACCCGATAAAGTTCCTAAACTCAATGAGGACTTCAGGACTCCCAGCACACACATTAACGCTGAAAGTTGGAGTTCCGATCATGCTTCTTCGGAATTTGTCACCTCCAAAGTTATGCAAACCCGGCTAAAAGTAGTGCAGCTGCAGCGAAACCTCATCGAGGCGCAAATCCTGATGGTGTGCGGCGTCGGAGAAGCCGTGTTCATCCACCGCATCCCCCTCATCCCGAGCAACTTCCCGTTCCGCTTCAAGCGCCTACAGTTCCCCGTGAGCGTCTGCTTCACCATAACCAACAACCAAGTCGCAGGGGCAGACGCTGCGCGCTGCTCGCACGGGCAGCAGCTCGCTACGTGGCGTGCTCGCGCTTCACCAGCTGTACGGAGCTGTTGGTGCTGATGCCCGTCGGGAAGACTCACAAAGTAGTGTACAAAAAAATATTGTAAAATATCAATGTTATGTATATATACTTTACATACCTACCTACTTTTGGAGAATCTAACTGTAGATATAATTAATTATATGTACATATTTAGCCGTGCATACATAAACGTAACTTGCTATCTATGTTTTTGTTATCTATGTTCACCTTTCCTCTAATTTTACTTCTAAATAATATTAGACCTAAATTCGAAAGGTTGTTAGGAAGTATAGATTTTTATGTGTATATTTTTTACCTTTTCATGCTTAGACTGATTTGACTGGAGGGCCGATTTGGATGATATTTGCTATGGACTTGATTTGGAAAGGTACAGTCAAGAACGTAGAAATACAAAAAAAATGAAATAAAACAAGAACCGACTTTAAAATAATCTAAAAAGCCATAAATAATCTTTTATGTACAGTACGGATCATATTTGAATCACCTTTTGAAGTCGGTGCCAAACCATTCATTTATTACTATTAAGAACCGCGGCGGCGAGCCTTTACTTATTATCTACCTACATATATATTTAGTCGTAGTAATTCGTATTTATGTTGAATAAAGAACTTTATTTACTTCAGGTTTGGCACCGACTTCAAAACGTGATTCAAATGAGATCCGTACGGTACATAAAAGATTATTTATGGCTTTTTAGCTTATTTTGAAGTCGGTTCTTTTTTATTTATTTTTTTATCTTTTACTTTTTAGTGATGGAGTACTTTAGTTGTGATATAAAGTATTTTTTAGAGCCCAGAATTGGAAGATTGAGGAGGCACGTTGCACGCATCTCGAGTCTTTAGAAGTAAGAAATGTAAAAGTTGGTTGGTTCATATTCATTTGTACCTTCCATCATCAGCTCATTTTGTTTGTCTGATGATGACAACCAGACGAAAACAACTGAATAACTTTAGAAAAATATATATAAAACATTGTTAGTGCCTATAATATTTGAGGGTTTCTCTCTATTTCCCTAGTATTCCATCATCTGATCCTGACTTGGTGATAAGGAGACTACCTCAGGGACACACTATAAAGAATATGACTAACAGTATTAACGTACCTACCTATAATAGATGTTTTATTAAATAATTATTCTCTATCTCTTAACCATTAAAGAGTTGTACCTTCCGTCATCAGCTCAGCATGATGAGATGATGACTACCATACAAATACTTAAATAACTTACGAAAATTAATGAAAAACGTTAAAAGTGCCTATAAAATTTGAAATCAGATCCCAACTTGGTGACAATGGGACCACCTCAGGAGTATATCCTTTCAAATAAAAAAAGATTTTTTAAAATCGGTCCACCATTGGCGGAGTATAATCGGTGATCATACAAAAAAAAATACAAACTGTCGAACATAGAACCTCCTTTTTTTGGAAGTCGGTTAAAAAGTGGTACTGTATCGTCCGATATACACCTACTAAGTATATACTCTATGTCTTTTAAATCACGTCAAAAATTTTGGAGCGGATTATACAATTACCACTAAATAAAACTTTATTTAATGGTAATTGTATAATATTTATCTGGACTTTACTTCAAGTTTCGCCTCCAGGGGAGAGGAGTGAATTAGCCGCTTACTGAAACAGACCGAATTCCACGCAGGCGGAGCCGCGGGCACAGCTAGTAAATATACATTTATGCAATTATATTAATATTTATTATTTAGGGTGTATGTGTATGCTACTTTGGCTTTTAATATCTTTGTGCATATTATTAACTTGTTCGTTTGTCTATCTGCGTTGATGTTTATTCTTCTCTCTCATTTGCTCTAAAGTTAACTGGAAGAGATTCCTTAATGGGGTTAGGTCGCCTTTGTATAAATTTATTACTTTGCTGTCTTTGTTTTATTGTTTTTAACCGACTTCCAAAAATAGGAGGTTCTCAATTCGACGGAATGTTTTTTTATGTACAGTAAAGTGTTTAGAAACAAACAAAGAAACAATTTTTTTTGTAATTTTTAAATGTTTCTGTGTTTGTGAATCTATGTGTCGGTCTGTGGCACGATAGCGCTTGAATGGTGGACTGATTTTAATTTCATTTTTTTTACTGTGTTCTAAGCAATAAAAGACACTTAAACTGATGGACCGGTTTTGATTTTCCTTTTTTATCCGAACCGGTTCAAATCAAACACCTTTGGAATATGTCGAGCACTACATCTACTTAGGAATGCAAATATCGTTTAGCGACAATGACACGGAGGAGGAAGTTGAGCGACGGGCGGCCATCAGCTGGAAGAAGTACTGGTCACTCAAAGAGGTCCTTAAAGGAAACTACCCACTACACCATAAAAAGATCGTCATTGATACTAACGTACTTCCATCTCTCACATACGGGTGCCAAACATGGAGCCACTCGGTGAAAATCATAAACAAAAATAACCACAACCCAGCGAGCTATGGAAAGAAGTATGCTTAAACTGAGGAAAGTCCACAAAGTCAGAAGTGAACATATTAGAAGTAAAACCAGAGTTACAGATGCTCTACATTATGCTCTCAAATTAAAATGGCAATGGGCTGGACATCTACCACGGTACAAAGATGAGAGATGGACAAAAAAAGTGACACAATGGACTGGACCAAGGGGTAAAAGAAAACCAGGCGGCCGAGAAAAAGGTGGAGTGATGATGTCGTGGCCACGGCTGGAATGTCCTGGATGAATGAAGCGGAAGATAGAGAGAATTGGAACAAATTGGAGGAAGCCTATACCCGAAAAGGGGTTCCGTTATTAAAAAATATATATACATATTCACCCACTAACAATATAATAATATTTCATTTACATATATAACTAACACATTAAGCAAGGCCGGAATAAGATAACTTTTATGTAATGTTCTCAAATACTTAAAAGGAAATAAAAAGGTTTTATTATTATACACTTATTTATTTTCAATCTTAGGTAGGTTTTTTACAATATATATATATATATATAAAAAGTAAAATACAAAATGCAAATACAAAATATAAACACATTATAAAAAACCTAACCTAGGGTGCCGCCGGCAGCGGGGCAGGGCTCAAGCTACCGGTGGTTAGGGCTGCACAGAGAGGAACCTCCTGACAATGCGGGCCGTGTCCAGGATTACTGCCTTCTGTATCTGACCCTTGATCCAGCCATCTAGCGAGAGTCTCTTAAGATGCTCGTCGAGACTCTTCGCTATAAGACCGTTTACCGAAACGACTATTGGCACAATGATCGTCGAATCAACATCCCACATGGCGGTGACCTCGTGAGCCAAGTCAAGGTACTTGCTGAGTTTGTCCTTCTCGGCCTTCACGAGGTTCTCGTCATGTGGGATGGTAATGTCGACGAGCATTGCTCGGCGCTTAGATCGATCTACCAGCACGATATCAGGCTTATTGGCTACAATAGTCCTGTCCGTGAGGATAGATCGATCCCAATACAGCGTGGCACGACCATTTTCGAGAACTGGCATCGGTACATACTTATAGTATGGCACCTCAGACCCCACAAGATCGTATTTAACAGCAAGTTGCTGGTGAATAATCCTGGCTACTTGGTTATGTCTGTGCAAGTACTCGCCGTTAGCAAGATAAGAACAACCGGACATGATATGCCTGAGTGACTCTCCGGGACGGCGGCATGCCCGACAAATGTCGACCGTACCGTCTTTCAGGATATATCTCCGGTAGTTGTTCGTCATGATAACTTCGTCCGCAATTGCACAGGAAAAACCTTCGGTTTCCCCGAAGAGATCGCCGAAACATAGCCAGTTCACCGACGCGAGCAGATCCACATCGGGTCCTGTAAGGGCCTTGTAGAACCGCCCGTGTAGCTCCTTACTCTTCCATACGTCTTTGCGGTCTACGGTGCTAAGCACCGTTGGTCTGCGCCAGTTCTCGTTTGCCAAGGATAGAGGGGTGAGGCCTTTGTCTACTGCCACTACATCGCGATGTATCCCACACTCGTTGTTTAGGAAATACTCCCTGAGACTGCACACCTCGCGATTATGGAGGTCCTTGGCGTTTAAAAAGCCACGGCCCCCACACTTACGCGGGATGTACAGTCTCATTACTGACGAGCGTGGGTGTAGCATGCGATGTGTAGTGAGCAGCATACGGACCCTCCTATCCAGGGCGTCCAGCTCAGTCTGGGTCCACCTTAGTATTCCAAAAGAGTAAGTGAGCAGGGGCATCACCCAAGCGTTGAAGGCGCGCGCCTTGTTGCCACCCGACAAAAGACTGTTAAGTACTTTTGTCAGGCGACAGAAAAAGCGCTCCTTCACTGCCTGCCTAATGTCCCCATCCGCAATACTCAATGCCTGTGACATACCAAGGTATTTGTAGGTTTCAGTTTCGGAGAGAGATCTAAGAGACATTGTCTCGGAAAGCTCTAAATTCGTGGAATTTCCAACTTTCCCCCGCTGTACATGCATGACCGCACACTTGTCTACACCAAACTTCATTTTGATGGCGCTACTGAAAGTATCTGTAACTTTCAGTAGCTCCACCAGTTCCGGTCGTTTTGGTGCAAACAGCTTGAGGTCGTCCATGTACATCAGATGAGAAATGATCTCACCCCCTCTCCGAAGCCGGCAACCTAGTCCTGAATCCTTCAGCAGAGTGCTGAGTGGATTCAGGGCTAGGCAGAACCACAGTGGACTCAAACTGTCGCCCTGAAAAATACCCCTCTTAATCCTTATAAAGTCCTGCGGAGCAGGGCGGGCGTCTCGGCCGCCTGGTTGACAAAGGACTGTGGTCCACTGTCTCATACATGCGCCTAAGAAGGATCTTAGAGCTGTATCGACTTTATACAGCTCCAAAATCCTCTCGAGCCATGAATGAGGTACCGAATCATAGGCCTTCTTGTAGTCAATCCAAGCGGCAGAGAGAGACCCCCTGCTCCGCCGAACTTGTTGACAAATGGTCGTGTCAATGAGGAGGAGCTCCTTAGTACCACGGGACCCAACCCTACATCCATTTTGAGAGAAGGCCAAAACGTTGTTCGCAACAATGTGCGTGTTAATTTTTGCTCTCAAAATAGATGTAAGGAGCTTGTACAGCGTAGGCAAGCACGTGATGGGTCGATAGTTTTTCGCTTCCGTGGTACTACCGGACTTGTAGAGCAAGAAGGTAACACCAGTTGTTAAGAAAGATGGCAGGGAACCAAGCTCGAGGGCTTGTTGGAATTGTGTTGCCAGTCGTTCGTGTGAGCATCGAAACCACTTAACCCAGAAGTTGTGCAACCCGTCCGGCCCAGGACTTTTCCAGTTCTGAGTCGTACGAGCCGCACAACTCACATCATCGGGGCTGATAGTAACAGCCCCCATGGCTTCGATGGGCTCACACTCGCGCTCGACAACATTCATCCACTCGCCCTCTGTGTGCTCGACTGGCACCGACCAGATACTACGCCAGAAATTACTCATGGCGGTAGGATCCGGCAGCCGCCCGTCGGTCACACGTTGGTCGGTTCCCTCCCACTTTCGGTATACCTTCCTTTGATCGCTCTGGAAGAGGCGATTCTGCTGGAATCGATCCACACGTTCTCTGTAGCGACGGATACGGCTTGCCCACGCATAGACTTTCTGCTTCAGGAAGTCGATGCGCTCTGTGACACAGGCCATGTAATCACAGGAACTGACATCAGTCCCCGCAAAGGCCTGTGCTACGTAGCGCATGACACGAGGGCGGTTGTTACCCCCCCTGAAGCAGATTAGCTTTGCAATGAGAGTCCTGAACGTGCTGATACGCCGCTCGATCCGTACTTGCCAGGCGGGGACACCACCGGCAGTCCGCGGTGCTCGGTCAGCGTCCGGGAACTTGACACGAGCAACGCGGCACGCCGCGATGGTCCCGCAGTACATGATCGAGTGGGTATCAGCTAGATCTTCGCTAGCCCGCAGATACGGGTCTAGCAAAGCATTCAAGGCTCCCACTAGCGCCAAGTTACGTTTATTCGCGGGCAAGCGTGGTAATCGCGGCCTAGAGTCAGGTGCGAATCGATACCGCTCAATCGTCTCTTCCAGAGTCCTCCTCAATTGCTCATTGGCCTGGGTACTCACGATACTCACGCAGTGCCCCTCGTCAGAGTCGGGATCGACCCGCGGCGCCCCCGGCATCAGGTCGAGTGCTGGCGCTGGAACCGGCGACGTAGCAGGTGGATTCCGAGACGACGTGGAGGCCGCGCGAGCAGCCAGTACTTCCAGGCGCAGTCGATCAAGCGTCGCGTCGTCCAGCAGCTTACGCCATTGAATGGCGCGCACTTGATCCGATAGCCGCTGCGCAGATGCGGCGATGGCCGGTTCGAAGGTCTGGAACAGGAGGAGCATCCTGTCTCGGTATGCAGACAGGTGGGTTCCCCCCTCTGTAGCCCCATAGTATGCGCGCATGACGTTCTCGTTATTGGCTTGAGACCATCGCATGCGACGCACTATACCACCGGTAGCGGGAGCCGTGGGCGGAGCAGAGTGCCCCGCAGGCCCCAAGCGTGCCGGCAGCGGTGGCCGCCCTCGTCGCGCAGGTGGTCGTGGCGGCGGGGGCGGCGGCCCGCACTCGTCGTCGCTCGACTCGCTCGTGTCGGGCGCGGTGGCGAAGTCGTCGCTCGATGCCGATGGTGAGCAAGACGAGGCGGGCGGAGGTGTTGGTCGTGCGTGTGTTGGCGTGGCAGCTGTGCTTATTTTTCGCGTATTTTGGCTCCTCGTGAAATAGCGTTGCATGATTTAAACAGCATTTACATAATTGAACGTTGACATTTTTGACACTTCACAAATTCGGTTTTTCGTCCATAATTACCGTTTATTATTTTTTATTATTATTATTATTATTATCCGAACCGGTTCAGCCGTCGAATAAAAAAGTTTAAGTTCAGTTTAAGACACACAGACACACACATACACACGGTATGTCTTTTGCAGATATGCTGGGCGATGGTGATAGCCTCTAACCGAGTGGAAGTGCTGTTAGCGGCCCTCTTCGTGTCAGGAATCGGATGCGGTGCGTTCTTCGTCACTCCCGTCTATATCAGCGACTTCTGCGAGGAGTCCGTCCGAGGGCAGATGACTTCGGGAGCGGTAATCTTCTACGCGATGGGGACCATCGTCTCCTATGTCCTGGGAGGCTTCATGGATTATTATCCAATGGTGTACGCTTGCCTCGGGATCGCGGTAACAGGGGTGGCGCTGCTGGGGCTGATGAAGGAGTCACCGTTGTTCCTGATGATGAAGGGGAGGGAACAGGTATCTGTAAACTTCCTTTTTCGAAGTGTTATATTGTCCACTTTACAAGAGACGAAGATTGTATTTTCTCTATTAATCGTGCGTCGAAGAAGTGTCATCACAATCTGTACTAAATCCAAATATTATGGATAACTGGATTAACTTCGTCCGCAGAGGAGAAAACAAATCATAACCCTTTTTTTTCTTCAGCGAAGTCAGGTAAAAAGCATCCTATAACCATCTGGAGATACCTAGCTACCCGTGTACCAAAAAATTTTGATTCAGTGACCTCAAATAGTCCGTTAAAATATATTTTTTTTAAATATCTTCAATGTACAGACATTTCATTTTACAACTTTATGATACTATAGATATTTGTTAATAATTCATTTAATATTTTAGGCCTTTACAATAAACGTATTTTCATAGTGCAAGAACTTCCTGAACTGGTTTTTTTTTTCAGGAAGCAAGAACATCTTTAGCGTTCTTCAGGAACACCAAACCGGATTCTAAGGAGGTTCTATATGAGATAGAGGCCTTTCTCCGAGGTCTCAACCCTGAGCTAGACGACCTTGGTGAGTTACAGCGATATAGGAAAAACATTATCTATTAAGTGCCTATGTACAGGTCAACATTAATGTTATTTCGGAGTAACGTGTAACACCTTACTAAAATTATAAATTTTCAACATTTTACACATTTCTTAGATGGCATTGATGCGAAATTATCATTAATTATATATATTGTATAGATTGAGTACAAAAAGGTTATTTGTATGTACATTGAAGAAACCAAAGCATTGTTTATTGTGTTTTTTTGGAGTCGGGTTATTTTTTATTAAAACGTTAATATATTAATGTTTGAAAGGTGACTTAGATTTATTAGATACTTATATCCACCAACACATAAGTAAATGTGAAAAATAAGCCAAGTTCTCATGTTCCACCGAAAGTAGTGATACTGATATTTCAAAAGGTGCTAGTTCTGGTACTAGATTGTAAACAGTAAAACCGATTTTGCTAGGTAGTCGATATCAACATAATTAAATATTTTAGTAAAAACTATCGAATGTTATTTTTTTTATTTCCAGACCAATATTTATCTTTCTTTTTATGTATGGTTTGAATCCACACCATTATCCAGCCGAATGCCAAATTGCGACTTGCTAGGTTATCTGGAAGTGGGTTATGTTTTTCATATAAAAGTCATTGAGTGAGTCAGTCATAAAAATGCCGGTTTTTAAACATTAATATATCAATAACTGTATGGGCTAACATTTATGAAATTATGGATTCTAGACAAGCTAAGTGGCTTTAATAAATGTATCAAATTTCATGTATGTCGGTGACTAGGTTTCGAGTTGTGAAGGCGTCAAAAGTAGCTCGAAATGGTTCGTGTAATATTACACACGACTGCTGCGTCTAGTTCCTCTTTAGGGTTCCGTACGTACGTATCGTAAGACGGACCCTATTACTAAGACTCCGCTGTCCGTCCGTCTGTCACCAGGCTGTATCTCATGAACCGTGATAGTTGAAATTTTCACAGATGATGTATTTTGTTACCGCTATAACAACAAATAGGTACTACAAAAAGAATGGAATTTTGTTTGCAGCGTATATTCTGTACGGAGCCCTTGGTGCGCGACCCCGACTCGCACTTGGCCGGTTTTGTTTTGAACTTGGCTCGACACGCTGCCGCGTAAACAGATATCGCGTGGAAAAACCGACTGAGAATAGTTGCGATTTATTTGTTTGAGAGATAAGCATATTCTATTTTAAGCTGGGGTAATATTTAATATTATTTAAAGAGGATTTGTTTTACAATCATCGTATATAATGTTTTAACCTTTTGAACGCTAAGTGGCGGAGCAATTTACCGTGCCACTGACGCCAGAGCAAAAAACTAAGAAGAGCTCCAAAATCAACAGGAATGGAAAAATACTTGTAATCCAAAGTGTTTGATCATTGTCTGGACGGCTGTAGCCGACGTGGCGTCAGTGGTACGACTTTTAGTTGTCGGCCACAGCCGTCTATGCGGTCAAAGGGTTAATATGATACCACAGGTGTAATAAAATTGTAATACTATTATCAGGAATAGATGCATGTTCTTGATACACAACAACAGAGTATCATCTTAATGTAATGCCGTGCCATTTTCCAGCTACGTCCAAAGAGGAGACCAGGTTGAAACCGGTGGCCGAGAAGAAGAATCGTTTGTCTTTGCTGCAGTTTTTCAGTAAGTTTTACTTCAATATATTTGCAGATTTTTTTCAGATATTGAATTAGTACCTGTGTTACGTACTCATACAGTTCATTCAAATGTTTATTGCACATCCACATCACATTAGGAATTCTCCGAATCACATTAGTTTTCGAGTTAAATCGGTCGTAATCGCGTAATATAAAATGACAATGTCTTACTGATTTTGTTGCAATCCAACACCCAATCAGTACAGTCGTCTTATTGAGCTTGAACTATATAGAGTAGTTAATACCACCAGAACTAGTAGGTATTATTTCATTTATTTATTATTTATTTATTTATTGGGTTACACAGCATTACAGTTAGACACTAATTCACTGTGGAACTATATACAAATGACATAAAATTACGTAAAACACAAAAAAATAACTGTTAATCACACACATTAGATTACAGAAGATATAGCAGGTAACATAAAATAAATTATATTAAAACACTAGATTGTCTTTCATCCGCCCATCGCCACGCAAGCAAGTCACATTCCGGTGCTGATACCAGGAGCGCATTCAAAAGTTTCAGAGCGCGAAGGAGCGGCGAGTTTTTATGTGCCACTGTACGCGCTGGTGGCACTGCCAACAGGGGACGCGTCCGCGGCCTGAGGGTAATCCTCGAGACATCTGGGACAAACACCAGCCTCTCGATAAGTTCCGGACAGTCCGAATCCCCACGGAGAATACGACACGCAAACACAAGCAGGCTGGCATTGCGCCTGACTTCAAGGGAATTAAAATGACCATAGATCGTTGAATGCGAGAAAAATCGATTGAAATGTCGAATGACAACCAGTGACAACAATACTTCAATGAATATTGCTTGTATTTTACGAACTCTGTTAACGATATATTTTTTGGAAATGGATTTTAATGGGTAATTCTTTAAATAGTCAATCGCCTCAAAAAGGGTAATTCTATATTATAACAACGTCTTATAAATCGATGAACGCCGGCTGCACGCACGAAAAAGCATGACTCATTGTCACGTTCCGCCTGAGCCGAGCGTGCAAGCGATAGAGAAGAGAGGCACAATCGGCCTAAGAGTTTGGCTTGTGAATTCATAAAAGTATGTAATTTTTCATCAATGTTTTCTTATAACGTCATAAGAAAACATTGATGAAAAATTACATACTTTTATGAATTCGCGTAAAATAATCGTCCGTAATTCGACTTTACAGACAACCAATTTTTTAACAGAAACTTATCTTATGTTTTCTACACCAATGCAACAGTCAGTTTGTCAGACTGAAACGAGCCATTTTTCCAGGAAAGTCGAATTCCACTCAGCGTGCGCTCGTCACCGCCATCACCCTCGTGACAGTGTCAGTGTTCCAAGGCCTGGTGGTGGTGCAGGTGTACGCCGAGCCACTGTTCTCCGAGGCCATCCCCACCATGTCCGCCACCGTCTCCAGCATTCTGTTCTCCATCGTGACGGTCGTCGTCGGGCTGATCACGGCCTACCTCACAGACGTCGCCGGGAGAAAGGTAATTACATCTAGCCGTTTATGTTGGCCTGGTACTTTCGTACAGGAGTCACGTAGTAATTTACTAATTTGTGTTATTATCTACGCGATGTAATGCAGTAATGGCATAGCCTAGCTAAGACGTGATTTTTTTAAGACATAAAATATGGGACGGAAAATGACGTTGTCGCTGTTACAACCTAATTTGTTAGTCAATCGTCTTATTTCTTTCTAGCCCCTCATGCTGTACTCCTCTATCGGCACGAGCGCGTGCTGCGTGCTACTAGGCTCGCAGATCCACGTGCACTGGGGCCCGCACGCCGTGACCGCCCTCTTCATCTACCTGTTCTGTATAGTCTACACTATGGGAGCCGGCACCGTGCCTTACGTGATGAGTCCGGAACTGTTCCTTCCTGAGGTATATATCTGATTGTGATTATGATTGCGTGGTACCGCTGTAATGTATCCGTATGGAAAGTTACCGTGTCTGTGAGTATGTCTCTGTCTGTGTTTTAGTAATGAAAAGGACCATTAAAACTAGAGGACTGTCATTAGCTATGGCTTCATCACGCCAAATTGGCTAAACAGACTTCAACTATTTTTGGTACCCGTGTAGCGGGGTATCCACAGATGGTTATAGGATACCATTTACCCGACTACACAGTCGAAAAAAGAGGGGGTTATGACTTTTTCTCCTCCGCGAACGATTTAAATACTGTGTCACCCTTGCAAAGTTGAATCATTGTTAACTAATAGTGACTGTGAGTTGTAGACATTGCGAGTCTTTCAACCCCTATATCTCCACCATTAAAAAAAAAAACATCAAATGCTGAATCAGCAAAAAAACCGTACTTGCTCAAAAAAATTCACGAGCATCGGATGAAAAATGCGACCTGTAGAACAGAAACAGGAAACCTTCACTCGCTGCGCTCGCTCATCAAATATATCCCCACGAAATGTTACCGTGTCTGTGTCTATGTGTCCAAATGTTAGTAATAACAAGCATGGCGGATTGTCTTGGACAGACACCAATGGAACATACCTAAGTCCTGCTGAGATCAGTCTTCCTAAATATGTAGCTACTCCTTACTCACAACTATTACTAATCCAGGTGAAAGGGTTCGCCACGATGCTGGTCACAGAGTGGATGTGGCTCTGCAGCTTCGTGATCCTGTTCGTGTTCAACCCCCTGGTCTCGACGCTGGGCCTGGGGCCAGTGTTCTACATCTTCGCACTGGTCTGCCTGGCCTCGGCTTTGTTCACGCACTTCATCTTGCCAGAAACTAGGGGATTGCCCGTCGATGAAATACAGGCGCTTTTTGCTAAGAAACGTACTCGGCAGTTTGTTTGTTTTTAATAAATTGTTTGGATTATACTCGTTTGGTTTATGCTGCCGTGGGTGGATTTGACGTTTATTGTGTTACCCTACCCTTATTATAAACAGAGTTGCAAGATTTGGAAGAACCGGGGAGGCCGAGCTTCGCTCGGTGATTGCGCGATTTTTCGATAACAAAACCTGTCTAGATTCATAAGAAACTACATTAAAAAGATCCTGGTACCTTTCGATTACAGTACTTAAATATAAGTTACAACGATGTACCTGCGCAGAAAGCATTTTTTGAAAACAGATTAACCAATTATAAGGCAGCGCGTTTCTGCGGGTAAAATCTTCAACGCCCATTGGCCAAAATTTGGCGCGCGACGCCGGCGCCCGCCATTTTTTCTGGCGTCGCGTCAGTCGCCATGAGCGAGAGCAAGAGTTCACCTGTCACTGCATATGTATGTACCGTACGTATAGTGCAACAAGGTCTTTATTGAAATGGCCACACGTTCGGTTTCATTCGGTACTTGTTAGCACTTGTCAGCGTGGCCGAAGATTGCCGATGTAACTTATATTCGTGATACTACTGTACGTGGTTCGATTCTTGGATTTCCTGGGGCCCGTTTCTCAAAAGCTTGCAACTTGTATTACAAGCGGAAGTCTGTTTTTAATTTATATTGTTAAAAAGAGATTTCCGCTTGAAATACAAGTTACAAGCGTTTATGAAATGGGCCCCTGCGGGCCTATGATGGTCGCGTTTAACACGCGATAAATGAATGACCATCATAGGCCCGCTGGTGAGACATCACAATAAAGTGATGTTATTTTTTCCACACACAGTCACTACTTTGAAAAAAGCTTGCGCCTAAAACCAACCTCGAGAAGAAGGTAGTAAGTACATACTTGCGTCATATAAATAGTTAACGTCTTACGTTACAGCAAAATGAGATACGACTATTTTTCAAAGTAACGATATATATAATAGTAGATAAGTCTAATAAATTGTTCAGAAGTTTCTTAATAGGATAGTTCCCTGGGTACAAAAAATATTATTCTAATTAGTTCGTCAGATAGATTATCAAAAAATATTGGATACGTATTTTTTTTTTGTCAATCAAACAACAAAAGACAGATAAAACGCGTCTAAGTTTGGGAGTGGGGGCGCATGACGTCACGCCGTACAAAAATCAGGCGCACGGCATAACGTCACGGGTATAATGTATCTTCATAATTTTTTGTTTAATTGACAAAAGAAAAAATGCGTGTCCAATATTTTCTGATAATCTAACGGACTAATTATGTTTTTTAGGTCACAAGCCTATTTACCAAGGTGTTCACTTCCTTTTTTATTTTAGCTATAAAATAAACATGTTTAATGAAAGTCAGGATCATATTAAAGGATATAAGGTATAGAAAACAAGTTATTACACAAAACTTATTTATTTATCCGTAAAGTCTTTGGAATGACTGTTTTGTTCATGTAAGTACTAGATTTAAAACTACTAATACGAGTAGGTATCTCACTCTAGTCGTCCCCACTACCGAGTGTTTTGACACATTCACTGTCCCCATACGAAACAATGTGACGTCACATTAGAAACAGGAGTTTTAATCTAAATAAATTGCTATGTTGTTTACTTGAGCTATTTTTGACACTGGCACAGAACACTCAATAGCGGGTCTCCTGAGGAATCCCCAATGTCGTCTGTCCTAATATATCGTTTGTCCTATTGTATCATTTGCCATAACGCATTTTTTTCAGAAACCGTATTTTTTTCAGGATTTTTCAAAAGATCGTCGTATATATTAGGTTAGGTTAGGTTTGTTTCATAACAATCCTGAAAATTTAACGGTTTCTGAAAAAAATGCGTTATGGCAAATGATACAATAGGGCACACGATATATTAGGACAAACGACATTAGGGATTCCGATATAGATCCGACTGGAGCATATACCTAACAGGCAATTTCCATCCGTTACTACTTTGTGAGCGCTGACAGCCACTTTGTCACCATTGATAGCCACTGTTACCACTTAGTCACGTTGATACGCACTGGAACTTTCCCCGATCTGTCACCATGGTAACTACTAGGAATGACAATAGGTTACTGTCAAACCAGAACACGAATAGTACTCTTTAATCTTCGGTTTCTATGGAACACAAGTGACAAATATATCGTCAAGTGCGAGTGGGACAAGGACAGCAATAAACAGCCGACTGCTGGTTATAAAACGGTGGTAAGAGATGATAATTCTACCCTCATAAGGCAATTGGCGGTATCTCAAAATTAAAGTTAAAGTTGAATTAAAGAAGCCCCATTCTAACATAAGAACAAAAACTTCTTTGAGAAACCACCTATTGTTTTATGAGGGCAGAATAGCCCATCCAAAAGTCTACTAAGTTTAAGATACGGCTAAAAATAAATGCTGAGTAGTGGTTTATTAATACTGTCTATGCGGGCGCGTCCACCTTGTTGCACATGATCTGCCAGAATATGATCCAGATGGGCAGGATTGTCGTCGACGTTACGTTGAACAGCCAGTTGCCATATATCTGTAAATAATATTATATAGAGAATGCCTAGCCGCATTGAGTACGCGTTTTGTACGATAAGTTTTCTTTTACACAATAAAGAGTAAATGAATAAGTTTCTGTCAAAAAAATGCCATTTTTATGACAATGGTTTATTGCCGATTCTCGGTAGGATTGCGTATTTTATAAGGAAACGAATACTAATTTAGAAGAATACGCAGGAGCCTGTCTCTTGCCACTACATTGTACTTATGATTTGAAGTTCCTACCAGGATCGCAGAACCCACCAGTAGCCTGACTTTCGCCCTACAACGCCAATTTCCCGTGCCACACGCACCAGGGAATCAGCGATGGAGCGACCACGCGTCACATTATCACTTTGGCCTTCTAAAGAATCTACCACTTCTACCAGGCTCGTAGAACGCGTCAGGAGCTTAACTATCACCATGTAAACCAAGTTGTTGAGTCAGACGTACCTGGGTATCAAAGACCCTCGTCTAATGGCATCGTTTATAAGGAAACGACTACCAGGGTAGAAGAATGCGCCAGGACCCTGAGCTCTACAACGCCAATTTCCCGAGCCACAAGCACCAGGGAATCAGCGATGGAGCAGCCACGCGTCACACTACACAGTCACTTTGGCCTTCTGAAGAATCTACCAGGCTCGTAGAACGCGTCAGGAGCTTAACTATCACCATGTAAATAGCAAGTCGTTGATCAGACGTACCAGGGTATCAAAGACACTTAATAGCATCATTAATAAGGAAACGACTACCAGGATAGAAGAACGCGCCAGGAGCCTGTCTGTTGCCGTATAGAGCCTTGTCATGGACGGATACGTACCAGGGAGTCAGCGACGGAGAACATGACCGCCTGCATGGCGGCGTCGCGGCCGCGGCCCGCCGAGCCCAGCCAGCTCTCCTCAGGGAACAGCGTCCTGCTGTACACCATCATGGACAGCGTCACGGCGGACAGCGGGTGCAGCAAGAGGCAGAACACGCGCTTCAGGAACAGCGCGATGGCGCTGACAATTACAAGAAACACTTAATTAGTGCTGCTAAGTGGTGGCTTTGACTTTCACTCAGCAATATTAAGCCCAAATTAACCATAAATTGTTAGTTACGAGGGTCTTGCCAAAAGTTGGATACTCACAAATTTATTGACCGACAAACGAGATACAGTCTGGTGACAGACGGACAGTCAGACGCACGGACAGCGGAGCCTTAGTAATAGGGTCCCGTTTAACCCTTTGGGTGCGGAACCTTAAAGAAGAGAGGTTATGGCTTGTTCTCCTCCGCGAACGAAGCTGCGGGCTCCTTTTAGTACTTGCATAGAAACATTGCAAGTTCAATAAAAGCTTGTAAATATGAAAATCGGTCTAACCTCCTCTTCCCACCGCCTCTAGTCACGACCCCAAGTACCAGGGCCAAAGGAGTGTAGAAGACAGCGATGGCGAGCCCCAGCGGGTAGTTGTGCATACCGACGCACACGCACACGGTGGCCAGCTCCACCAGCAGCAGGATGTGCACCAGCGTCAGCTGCTCGTGGCTCATGCGGCCCGCGCACAGCACCCGCGGCAGGAACGGGGTCGCCATCGTCAGCAGCACCGACATGCCGATGAGGCCGTAGTACACCGATACCTCCGAATGCTGCTCGTACTTTGCACCTGAACCAAGTAATCAAATCAAATCAAATATAAAGGGTGATCAATTCAAATGGGTCAGTATCGAGAACTCAAAAACTATGAGAGATAGCGAAATCTGTTCTTAGGAATAGCGTCGATTTTAAATTTAATAATAATGACATTCTTTTTTTTACTCTAGAGAGAATTAATCTTTACATCCAGGAAAATGGCTACATTTTAAAAATTTACTTAAATAAAATAATTATCTTAATTTTTGCAGACTTGCAGAATTTATAACATTGTTTACAGAGATTTTGACCAAGTTCCGTACAAAATATACGCTTAAATGTTACGTTAAAATACAGTGTTAGCAGAGCCCTACTCCTAAGCAAAACGTACGCGGTGTTCGATCATTTTATATTGATTACTGATATAGAAAGACAGACATAAAATTATACTGTTTTTAGTATTTGTTATTATAGCGGCAACGCTTCTTGGTTCATGAGATACAGCCTGGTAATAGACGAACAGACAGACAGACGGACAGCGGAGTCTTAGTAATAGGGTCCCGTTTTATACCCTTTGGGTACGGAAGCCTTAAAACCGGCCAAGAGCATGTCCGACCATGCTCAGTGCAGGGTTCCGCAACAGTTCATATAAAAATGCACTGTAGATGAAAAAAAATCAATATCAAAAAGAGCACTAGCAAAAGAGCGTATCTCCACAGCACTGTCGTCTTTTTGCTGAGAAGCGGAGTTTTTCGGCAGACTCAAACAGGGTATGTAAAAAAATTGTTAAAAGTATATATTAAGCTGTATCTTTACATTTTTTGGACAAAAGGTTAAGAAAATAGAGCGAGTAGTTAACCTCTTCGGCGCCAAAGACTGAAAATTTGCCACGAAGTTTGTTACAGATACTTTCAAAGCAGGGCGTCATGTCGACCGTCGGAATATCTTCTTTCTCGTCGTATTTCTTTATTTTCTTGGTCGATTTTTTTTTTAGAATCAGCTTTTACAAATAACATCACTTCAAGTTCTTTAGATTACTGAAACGACTTTAATTTCTTTCGAAGTTCATTATAGCACTTACCGTACCAGTCTTCCGAATAATAGTAGATTGTTTGACAAGGGGCTAAAATAAGCCATTATGACACGAAGTGATTATTTGGACGAAGTGAGCGAGGACAAATATGTCTGAGTGTCATAATGGCTTTTAGCCACGTGTTAAATACTCTGCTTTTCACTTCGACTGCGAGAATATAAAAAAGACTTAACATTAAAATTGTATATTTCATGAAAAACTAAAAGTACAGTTTGAGCAATTCTATCAGAAAGTTTGGCCAATCTGATCAGGTTGGTTTGTTTGTTTTTAATTATTTGTAAGGAGTATGTAGCTGGCCGCAAGGTTTTTTTTTCAGTGTCATAAAAAATTGTATGGGATTATATGGCTTTCTTTTAAACCCAAGGGGCTAAATGTACTATTTTAGTCTCGCTTCGCGAAGCTAATATGACGTACTTTTTGAGCAGGAGAAGTGAAAAAAATTGAGCAGTGCAATCTAATTTCCTTAGAATTTAAATCATAGGTATACAAATGGACATGAGGACTTACCAATCTGACTTAAAATAATCGGTGAATTCATAACAGCGTATCCCAGCAAATGTACCACCAAATAGTTCGCCCCAATATTCACGATGCTCAAACTGGATTCCTCTCTACGCTGCTTCGATTTGTTTTCTCCTGGTAAGTCAGAATTCTTCCTCTTTCTACCTTTGTCCTTTTCTAACTCCGACTTGAACCTTTCCTTAAGCTCCTTCGATTCTTTGCACTCCATGTCCTTGTCTGATTCGGAATGTTTCCTCTTTCGAACAGTCTCTTCAGATTTTTCTTCTATCTCTTTGGGTTTATGGGATTCTGGTAGATTAGCGTCTGAAGTTTTGCGTTTGAGCTTGGTGGGTTTGTTCTCTTCGTTGTCTTGTTGTGAGGACACCCAGAGGGATAACGCTCGGATCAGCAGGGCGACGCATAGGAGACAGAGGGAGGGCATGTATTGACCTGGAAACAAAACATAATTGTTCAAAGCAGGCGTACTTAGAGTTTCGGAAGTTAATGCTAGATATCAATAGCTCTGACAGATAGGGAATTTTCACAAAAACGTGGCCCCCACGTGTTGTTTCAGATTGTGGACTTTTCAGGCTCATTTTTCCTCAGAACTAAGAGTACTATTGATTTTTAGACTTGAAAAAATGTGTCCGAAAAAAGGGTCAGATTTGTGACATCTTTTTGGTATGTTTTTTCTTTCTTATTCATAAAAAAATTTGGAACATTTTTTCACGAAATCGATAGTTCTCTTGATTTCGAGTAAGACGAGCCCAAAATATCATAATCTGAGACAACAGGCTAGTATATATTTTTTTAAATGCCATCTAGCATTAAAGTGGCGACAGGACCAAAGTGGTGGATTATTAAATATAACTTCTTGTTAAGAAAGAGGTGTTAAAATCCAACAATCGCAGCAAAGGAATTTTGAGACCGCTATAGTACATTGTGCACCGTGGGCGGCAGAGAAGGAATTACAAACTCTCGGTACCGCCCGAGTAAAGTGTCATTCTATAGAACTTGCTAACAATGTAAACAATAGACGTAACTTTGTTTTATCCCTATTTCTCCTTGAATTTTCACACCACCTCATCAAACACCATTGAAAGCATACACTATTGAAACGGTCGTTACCGTAAAATACAAAACTATAAAATATATAACTGTATCTTGGATATTTCATTAAAAGTTTAAAATGGTTTCATAGTTATGTTATAAGGACCTGATGGCATGACGTTTTTTAAATTCTACAACTGTCTATGATGGTTAGTGTTGTAACTAAAGTTGGTGATATATTAAAGCCACTACACACTACCCAACTCGCGCTCTGTACCTGCCAAAGCGGTTGTATACACTAGGCGGTAGTTAGTCAATTTTAAATTTCAATAAATACGTAAACTCAGATTAATCTATTTAATTCCCTGTTTCTTATAAAAAAATGTCCATTCTTTCGCATAATTTTGTGAACATTATTTTAACTTCGAAAAATTTAATTTGGTCGTTTTGGACTGTTTTAAGGAAAAGTCTACCCTTTATTTTTATATAAATTAAAACAATGACGGTTGAATGATTAACGGCTTCAATATTATTTTACTCTTTCACTCTTTTTCTTGGCGTGTATAGGTATGACTTCTATGTTTGGATTGAATTTTCTAACAACAATTAAAGAAATTAAAACCTGCTTGTTTTTAACTTTCGGTATTTTACTATTCGCTATGTTTTGACATAAGTAAAGGAGTAAGTAAGAGTCTTGCCCATCACTAGTAAATTCATCATTCAGAGACAATTTCAATATGGCGGTTTTTGACATAGTTAGCAAGTTCTATAGAATTGCACTTTAACACACAATGATTTCATCACACTTGTGAGGAAACTAATAAATTATTAAGTCAGAAAAAGCTTGTTACATTCAAGTGTCACAAGTTGCAACATTGTGTCATAAAGTGTCATTTGTCAGAATCTCATTCCATAGATAACATAAACATAGGTTTCGTTTTTTTTTTCATTCGTCCAACAAAGGTTTCGTTCCGAAACTGTTTTTTAATTTTATTGCATACAATCTTTTACTTAAATTAATAATTGTGAAATAGTATAAACAAGCAATTTTAACGTATTTAACTATAGCGTCGACGTGTATTTATTGATATTACATTGTGTATAATTCAAATTTGCTGTTTTTGACTAATTCCGTTCGGTTCCGTTCTAAACCTGGCATATTAGAGTAGTGAATGCAGTCAAAATTAAAAAAAAAAGTCATTACGCCCGTGGCATATAAAAAGCCCACGGTTTTAATTAAGACCTTGTCGCTCGTTTTGCCTGTTATAACAATAGTAAACTCGCACTCACCGATGGAGACGAACCTGTTGGTGGCCGCCATCATGTAGAAGAAGTAGCTCTGGTGGAAGCGCTCGAGCAGGTTGTTGAGGGAGCGCAGCACGCTCTCGAGCGCGACGCCGAGGCGGTAGAAGTTGGCGGCGCTGAGCGCATGCGCGCGCGGCGCCGCGCCGCCCGCGTCGTGCGCGTCGCGTCCCTCCAGCGTCACCGCCTCGATGCCGAAACGGTGGAACAGCCCGTGGTTGCCGTTCGGGACCTGCGGAAACCCCGCGAGTCACTACGGTTACACCCAGTCGTAATGCTGGGGCCCCACTCTCGTCATGACGCGAAGATTGGCGTTGTCGCGGCACTGTGGCCAAGGAATTCCTCCTATCGCGAATCAGCTTCGCCAATACGACTGCCCTTCGCGCCGCTGTCGGTAAATTGCCGGTAAATTGTAATAAATTTCATGCGGTTCACGTTCCAGATTATCGCGACGCAAACGCGATGGATATTTGGGAAACGAGTTGCGGATTGGCTATACAACGTCGGATAAATTGGAAGAAATATTTTATTAAACGAATACCCTCGGCCTCGAGGGATGTATAGTCCATCATACATAGACGATGACGGGTACATATAGGGGTAGAAACCATACATTTTGCTATACAGGAATAGGACAAACGACTTCTGGAATATAGAAGTTCTGATGCTTCTCCATGGGCCGACTGTCAGTAAACGTGTATGATTATTTATGCTGTGATTGTCATCTTCGCTTTATCTATCGCTTACGCTCTTTCTTTAACCTTTGATTGGTATTTTTAAATTAAATCGGAATTATTAAAGAAAAAAAAATGTTATATTTAGTTTTAAATACTTTTTCTAATTTCTGAAAATAGCCTAGTTTAAAAAACCAACCAAGTGCGAGAAGAACTCGCGCACGGAGGGTTCTGTACAAAATATACGCTACAAACGGCCGCATCTATGAAAATTCAGTGTTAGCAAAGCCTTACTCCTAAGCAAGGACCTTTAAAGCAAGAGGACTGTTCCTTTCCATACAAAAGGCCGTTCCCCGTAGTGACCCAAAAACTCTGGCTATTGCTAGATGGCGCCAAGGTCGTAGCCAGCTGGTCAAATAATAACGCATGTTACACAGATAACGGAATTAATAGGTATTGCCACTAAATAATGCAGCATGGCGCTGACATAAATTAGTGAAAATTACGTCAAACCAATCTCAAACTAATACTTATTGACGTGATAACGGTTTATGAATCGATGAACGCCGGCTGCACACACGAAAGTGTCACGAGCAGACCTTCTTTCCTGAGTGCTACAACCTGCTATACATGTATGTGCTCCTGCTACTACAAAACTGGGAGTTCTTTTTTTTTCACTCTTTGTCTCTTTTTTAACCTCCGTATATCCAGCCGAGATCCTAGGAGCGCATAAATTCAAAGGTGCAACAAACAGCGCGCGAAGCTTTTGTACGTTTTCTAGGCGGCTTCGAGTAGCTTCTCACATTTATGTACTCTTGGTACATACTACGACAACAGCTTGCGTAGAAACAGCGAGTGTATTTAGGCCCCATTTCTCCATGCTCCGTTAGTCTTTAATAGCAGATTAACGACGGGTGACACCTTTCCGTAATCAGTCATTAATAAACTCACGACACATTGAAATATGACATCAGTGCGAGTATCTTTCTTTAAATCCAAGCCGAGAGCAAGCGGTGAGTGGCTCCTCACTGTCATGTGCTCCCGGTGCTGTAGGAGGTGGTCAGACGACTTCCACTTCCAGGAACAGTTAGAATTGTTCTAATTCCTAAAGAAATAAAGGTGCGTAGCTAGCTAGCTAGAAGCTCCGCGCCGTACCGTACTCCTGGTACCACAAACACAGAATCGGTCGAGTCAGCCTTTTCCGGTAAGCTTCCACTTTAATGTGCTCCTTGGTCCTAATATTGCAGCAAATTCGGTCTAGATGGCGTTGTAAACAAAACCGAGAATCTTGTCAACTGACTTTTATTACATTTTGTTACAAGTAATGCCACCTCTCTTTCTTTATGCAACTAAAGATCAGGGATCGGCCATTTGTATGGAAAGGAACAGTCCTTTTGCTTAAATGGTCCTTGCTCCTAAGCAAAATGTACGCGGTGTTCGTTCATTTTACATTGGTTACTGACATAGACAAACAGACATAAAATTATACTGTTTTTAGTATTTGTTGTTATAGCGGCAACAGAAATAGATCATCTGTGAAAATTTCAACTGTTACAGCCTGGTGACTAGTGGTGACAGACGGACAGCAGAGTCTTAGTAATAGGGTTCCGTTTTACTCTTTGGGTACGGAACCCTAAAAATGATACGCTGTCAACTAGCGTGTTACACCAATGTTGCTCCAACGGCAAGTATTGTGCTCTGGAAACGTAAGCAGGCGTTTTTTTTTTTATGACATAGGAAGCAAACGAGCAGACGGATCGCCTGATGGTAAGCGATCACCGTTGCCCATAGACACTTGCATCACCAGAGGAGTCACACGTGCGTTGCCGGCCTTTCAGGTGGGAGTACGCTCTTTTCTTGAAGGCTTTCAAGCCGGTCGGAGGTCGCATCGGTCCGGAAATACTGCAGGCGGCAATTTATTCCACAGTTCAGTCGTGCGAGGCAGGACATTTCTAGAAAAACGCACAGTTGCGGCCTGCAAACTATCTAAGTGGTGAGGGTGGAGATATTGCCGTGTAAGGCAATGACGGAAAGATGCAGCTGGAATCAACCCGAACAATTTGTGGCATATGCGTATGAATTGAATTAAATGAATAGAAATAGATTGGGCCGTCAGCACTCACCCCCGCGATCTGCGCGACCAGCTGCCCCAACAGCGTGTGGACGCCGCTGGTCCACTCCTCCACCTTATTGCGGCTGCGAATCCACGAGTAGCTGAAAGCAAACAGTTATGTTTGAACATACAAAAAAAAATTGATGCAAAATGAATGACAGTTTTTATGATAAAAATCCTAAAAAAAATGAGTTCGATACCTCGCGTGTAGCTCGTTTTATAAACCTTTAAAGTAGGGCGGGAACTATATTTAAAGTATGAAAATATATATAACGAATAATACCTCAATATATCGCTTTTTAGCCATAAGACCGCCCGTTGTTTACCATTTCTCATACTGTTTTAGATTTAAGTGTCTAATGTTATTTTCTTTTGGTGTGCAATAAAGTGTATTGTATTGTAGTGTATTTCTGGAAAACAATCTCAACCTTCTGCGCTTAATTCTATATTCGGGTGGATTCTGTTAGGTACTGTTAAGGTTAATCAGGCGACAGACGTAAACTCCTTTTTCATCACTGGAGATGATCACCTCCAAGAGCAAGTACAAAAGTTTTGGGAACTCGATTCAGTGCCTCAAGCTATTCCAAAGCCAACTTCAGACGAAAAGCTGTGTGAAAAAGACTATAATGATACTTTATCTCGTGAGCCCACTGGAAGATATATCGTTACCATTGAATAGCCTATGAAAGGGTCCGGCCGGACTGCTATAGTAAAATCGCCCGTGTATATTATATCAAAATATGGTAGGTGTCGCTAACTTGCAAGTAAAATGAAAAACTTTAACAGACAAAAATGTTAACTTTAAAAGAAGCTAGGACTTAATTTTTTTTTTGTTAAATGTGTCTTATATACATGTATAAAATATCCAAAGGACGTGCCAATCGGTAAAGTAGTTTGGCCAAAAAAAATTAAAAACTGAATTTTATTTTTTTTAATTAATTCGCTAATCGTAAGTATTTACGGCTTGATATTCAGTAAAATTATTTTTGGCAATAAGGCAAATGAACGTGCATATGCAGTTTTCATATTCAGCCAGGGGCGATTTTACTATAGCAGTTCGGCCAGACCCTTTATGGTAATTATTGTAATGAAACCGTTTCGATAAACGGAAATCTGAACATAGGTGGAGAGCAAAGTTCTTAATTTCCCCATACAAGGTAGGAACGTGCGACCGCACGGTGGAGCGTTTTTTTGACAAAGTTCAAAAATTTCATTTTAACTTTATTGTATTTCGGTGAGATTTTATAAGATTGAAGATGTTTTTAACCAATGTTTATATTATTGAGAGGTAGTTCTATAACATACCACTTAAAGACAAGAAGGAAAGAAAATACTAGTAAAGACATATTAATGGTAGGTTACCTGCTTTTGTAGGAGTGGTGTATGCCGGACTTGACGCACAGCTTGTGCACCAGGTTGGCCAGGTCCAAATTAGGCAACTGGCCGTTCAGACCCTCCACCTTCACTTCGATGTATTCTGCATGCAGGGTGGTTGTTTCAAATAGGAGACACCAAACGCACATTCATATTTATAAATAGGGCAGGATTTCATTTCATTGAAATGAAATGAAACATTTCTCATCGCGTATCACCAGCGGCTCTATGACGGTAGCGTTTATCGCGCGATAGGTACATTTTCTCAAACATTCAAGAAAATTTCCTTCTTATCTTCGCGATAACGCTATATTTCATGGTACTCATTGAACATTTATTCCAATTTCACATTAAAAGGATCGAACCTAATGAAATCTCATACAACATTGATGGCGTCGGCCGGCAATTTAATCGTCTTTTGTTTCAATTTCTTCTTTTTCTCATTATGTATCTAAGGCATACTGCAAATTAATCAAGGCCTGTTAATGTAAAAAATGTCTTTCTAGTGGTAAAATGTATACATGTTTCCTTGGATTTATTTAAGAAAAGCCCTGTGCATACCTCGGCGTGAAAAGGGATTGTCAGCCTCGCATCCCTATTCGTTGGCTGGCAATCCCCTTTTTTCCGGCCTCAGCAGTAATGTACTATTATTGAACCCCAGGGCCCAGGGCGCCCAAGTCTAGCACTGGGGTATCCGCCCCGCCAGAAGCCGAGGAGGCTCGAGTGGAACGTGACCGTGTCACAGTCACCAACGTTGAAATGAACCATTTTACAACGCACATCACTAGCAGTACATAGAACCACAGTATTGAAAGTCACTTATTTTCGGCGTATGAATCTCCAAGGCCATAGCGGCTTATTTGGAACCCGATCTGCCCTTCAATAGGGAATATGCATGAATTTTAATTTTTGCTTTATTAAAAGCTCAATCATGTATCAAACAGTAGACAAAAATAATTTTTCGAATAACTATAAAAATAACCAAGATATAAGCTATCAAACATTTCATTCTATCTCTTTATAGCAAAACAGAATTTAATATGGAGTTTTTATGACCGGAGTGCACTATGACGTAGCAGTGCACGTCGGACCTCTATGTCTAATTAGTAGTTTAAGATGCCTATATCTTGCGTATTTCTTGGCCGATTTAAATTTTTATTTCACATTTTGAAATCGATTTGTAAACACTTTATTGTACATAGTAACCAGTTACAAAAGCAATAAACTTAAAAGATATAAGTACAAAGGCGAACTTATCCCTATTAGGGATCTCTTCCGGTTAACCTTTGAGCAAGTGAGTGAAGATATAAGGAAGATAGACAAACTAACACCAATTACAAATTATATGTATATGAATAAAAAATATAAATAAATAAATAGATATATATCTACATAATATATAACTAAATTAAATATAACAATAATATTTAATAAATATAAATAATATTCAACCATTTTACAAATCACTGGAAAACCACAACTTATTCAATTTATTCTTGAGTGATGCCACAGACTGCGACTGTCTGAAAGATAACGGCAGCTCGTTCCACAACTTAACCGCGTGTAGACCTGGAATATGTTCGCGTCTTGTTAGATGGTATAGCAAGTGTCAGGTTGGTGCTTGACCGCAAGCGATGTCCACTGCCAACAGCCATATAATTAAATCTCTCAGAGAGGTAAGGAGGAGAAGCCGGATAATAAAGTATTTTAATGAGCAATGACAGGATATGTACGTCTCTGCGCCAGCGGATCGGCAACCATCCGGGCTGTGCGCGATAATTTGAAAAATGGTCATACTTCCGCAGACCAAATACGTACCTGATACAGACATTTTGTAAACGCTCAAGCCTATCAAGCAGTTCTTCTCTGAGATCCAGAAACGCAATGTCACCGTAATCTAAGAGAGCTAGTAAGAGAGATAGAGCAAGAGCGAGCTTGGTAGGAAGAGGGAGAAAATTCTGCAGACGCCTCAGAGAATGAAGAGATGCAAAGAGCCTCTGACTGACTCCAACAATATGAGCCGACCAAGAGAGTGTCTGATCTAAGGTGATACCCAAATTTCTAACAGTAGAGGAAAAAGGAATAGAAATTCCATCAGAAACAATTTCGGGAACCACCATATCAGACAACTTGGCTATATAATGGCAACTACCAATGACAATCGCCTGCGATTTCTTTGCATTCACTTTCAGACCGAAATTAAATGCGCAAGACCGTATAGATTCCAAGTCAATGTTGATTTGATCAACCAATGCCGAGAAATCCTCAATGTTAGCCGCTGCATAGATCTGTAGATCATCTGCGTATAGGTGATAAGATGACTTGAGGGTTTCAGTAATACCATTAATAAAAATAGAGAAGAGAAGAGGAGAGAGCACCCCTCCCTGAGGGACACCAGCGGAGAGATCGCACCACTCATACAATTTGTCGTCAACCTTAATCCTCTGGCGCCTCCCAAAGAGGTAATTGCGAAACCAAGATAAAGCATTCTGAGAAACATTTAGAATTTGGAGTATACCCAGAAGAATATCAAAATCAACCGTGTTAAAAGCGCTGCTAAAATCGAGAAGTACAAGGATGGTGAACTTTTTGTTTTCAATATTAAAACGAATGTCATCGGTGACTTTAACCAGAGCGGTGACTGTGCCATGCCCGGGGCGGAATCCGGATTGAAAGGGATTAAACAGCGCATGTCTGTTTAGGTGGGATAGTAGACGACGATTAACAAAGTGTTCAATAATTTCTGACAAGACTGGGAGTATAGAAATGGGGCGATATTGTGAAAAACAGCCAGGATTCGTGGTTTTAGGGAGTGGAATGACTTGAGCATTCTTCCAAGCGGAAGGAAATGTAGTAGAGGAAAAGGAGAAATTTATAATATCCGATAGGATGGGAGCAATGAATTCCGCTACGAGCATAAGCATATCCACACCGACGGCCTTCGTTTTAATAGACTTGAGAAAGACAAGAGTTTCTTGCGGAAAAATTGGCCCAAGCTCAAAGGGAGGAGTGTCAGGGTGTATGGCATTGGCAAGAAGTGATAGAATTGAATTTTTTATTGAAGGATCAAGAATTACCGGAGAGGTACAGAAGTGTTTATTAATAGCGTCTAAGTCAAGAACGCCGGAAGAAGTTTGTTGAGTTTTGCCCACCCCGAGTGACTTGAGAAACTTCCACAATTTGGCAGGGGGACATTCTTCGATGGATTTATGAATGTAGCGTCGTTTAGCTTCCCTACAGACCTTATTGCAGCGGTTCTCCTATTTCCTGGTTCAGGTTTCATATAGTCGAAGTCTACGCCCAGAGAGCCCAAGTCCAGCGCGGGGGTACCAGGCGGCCAGAAGTCGATGAGGCTCGTGTTGGCATCCAAGTCGCTCTGGATGTCCAATGCTAAATTGAATGAACGTTTCTCCCATAAAACCCTAGGATAACTTACTTATTTTGGGGGTGTGAATCTCCAAGTTGATAGCCGCTTGTATGGAGCCCGATCTGCCCTTCAACTTGCCAGGGTTGAGGCATTTTTTATGGTTGAATCCCAGGCCCAGAGAGCCCAAGTCCAGCGCCGGGGTACCAGGCGGCCAGAAGCCGCCGAGGCTCGTATAGAACGTTTGCGAGTCGCTCTGGATGCCGTGGTAGGCTTCTAGCCACGCCTGCATGCCTAGTTGCTCGTGCTCCGTTACTAGGAAGATTATGTCCTTCGCCCAGTATTTTTGTGCTGCAATTAAATAAGATACGTTTTAAATATTACAAAACAAAACTACCTCTCACCTTCAGATTGGCGTACTCAATCCTAATCAAACATAGTCAAGAAAATAAATCAGCAATCGAATATAAATTCCACATTCAAATAGATCCAGAACCTTGAGAGCTACAATTATACAGATATAAAAAAGCTTCAAACGTATAATACCCATAGTCTTCGACGGGGGCTATAAAATTGTGCTAGGCGTGGCCAATTTGTTGAAACTAAGCCTAGCACAGCATTATAGCTAGCATTTATAGCATGATGCCGGCGCGGGACGCCGGACACGTTCGTGCCGCGGAACAGCTGCCCCGGACACGTCGCGCAACAGTAAACTACACTAGGACAGCATGAGTCATAACACTCACGGCGAGCGAACTGCGCGAAGGCGAGCATGAGGGCGACGCCGGCCGCCGTCTCCTTCTGGTGCGTGCCGGGCGCGCGGTGCGGCGCGCGCAGGACCCGTACACCTGCCCCGGACACGTGGCGCGATGGTGAGCTACACTAGGACAGCATGACACTCACGGCGAGCGAACTGCGCGAAGGCGAGCATGAGGGCGACGCCGGCCGCCGTCTCCTTCTGGTGCGTGCCGGGCGCGCGGTGCGGCGCGCGCAGGACCCGTACACCTGCCCCGGACACGTGGCGCGATGGTGAGCTACACTAGGACAGCATGACACTCACGGCGAGCGAACTGCGCGAAGGCGAGCATGAGGGCGACGCCGGCCGCCGTCTCCTTCTGGTGCGTGCCGGGCGCGCGGTGCGGCGCGCGCAGGACCCGTACACCTGCCCCGGACACGTGGCGCGATGGTGAGCTACACTAGGACAGCATGACACTCACGGCGAGCGAACTGCGCGAAGGCGAGCATGAGGGCGACGCCGGCCGCCGTCTCCTTCTGGTGCGTGCCGGGCGCGCGGTGCGGCGCGCTCAGCACGAGCGCCTCCAGCGCCGGCGTGCGCGCCGCACGCAAGATGCCGTACACGTTCGTGCCGTGGAACACCTGCAGACGCGTCGCGCAATAGTGAACCACCTCACATTGCATACTACAACACAAACCTACTATCATGGAATATATGTAGAGGTAAGGAGAACAATCTCTATAAATGCAAAGGTAAGTAGCATTTGTACATGTCCGCTGTTACCGTTATCGTTATGCTAGGCGGTAGGGTGCTACGGCGTCCTCGGCACCGAGCGTGTGGGGGCTGGCTACCGCACACGGGCGCACGGAGCAGCCATAGTGTACCTACTCTGACATGATTTTGATTAGAGTCTGTCAGTTGGTATGTTGCATGCCGTTCTATTTTTGATTCTATCGGGATTGTGGTAAGACTAGTGACTCCGCGGTGGGCGTCCCCGCCGGCAGAGACGTCGGCGTGCAAGTAGAGTGTGCGATCGATTCTGTCGTTTCTGTTTGTTGCGTTCGAGGCGTGCACATCGTCTGACGTCGCGTTCGAAATAAAAGTCGGCAGTATGGTCGTGACCAGACTTGTCGTCAGTGTCGGTGTCCGCGTCATTAGTATAATTTGCACACGTTCACAAATTATAAGTGTGCACTCTTATCCAGTAAAGTAAATCGAATTTATCAAGAAAACAGACTTTCGTGTTCCTATCAAGCAATGTAAGTATAGACAAGTGCCCGTACACGTTATTATTTTATTTTTAGTCGTTGACAGCCGTCACTAATCGGCGACGCGGCGAGTGAGCCAATTCATTTTCACCGTTCGTACACCGACTTAACGTTCCGTTTGGCTTACGCTGGAGTCGACGACGTCAGAGAGCCATAAATCATAATGTTTTCGCTAAGAAAAAAGCGGCTTTTGTAAAGATCAAAGTAGTAAGCCTTCTGTACTTGAACTATTATCCATGCCTTTATGTTGGCGGAATATCAGATTTCTGTCGAGAGTTATAGCTAATAATGAAATAATGAAACAATGATCTTTATTCTGTAAGTAGGCCACAAGGGCTAGATACTTAACCTCGTCATTGCACGGTATGGGTCTGTCGTGCAGTACTAATTGGTCAATTTTGTCGTATACGTGGAAGTAACCCTGCCGGAAGATGATCGCTGGATCACTGCTCTGTTCTCCGGGTTCACCTCGATCCTCCAGCGTTTGAGCCAACGACATAAGTCATTAATCGTACGCTGGAAATCTCTGGTGATGACCAAGAGTGTCACACCAGCGGTGAACAGCGCAATTTCGTCAGCAAAAAGTGCTAGTCGTACGTCACCCTGTCGTGGTATGTCATTTGTGTACAGTGAGTATAGGGTCGGCGTCAGCACTGAGCCCTGCAGAACTCCCGTGGCAATGCCGTGCTGGGTGGAGGAGTCATCGACCCTATAGCTGAATTGTCGGTCGTGTAGGTAGTTATGTAAAAGTCGTACAAGTTTGTTTGGCGTGTCCATCTGATCTGGTACAACTTGTGTATCAAACCGGCATGCCACACTCTGTCGAAGACCTTTGCCACGTCTAGGAACATGGCTCCGTCTTTAGTCCACTGCTGAGGGCATAGCCTTGCCTGTTGGCAAAGGCTTCCAGCATGTGCTTCACTATGCGGTGCACCTGCTGGGTGCAGGAGTGTTTGGGCCGAAAAGTGTAACAGCTTTGCGCCATTTCTGTTGTTCGCAACGCATCCCCACGATGTAAATATGCTTGGCGTTTAGGTCAGCTGCTACGAGTATGATGACAGCAGGGCCCAGTTTGCCAAGCGGTTTGGCGTCGGTTTTTTGCAGTAGGAGAGTCGGTCGGTTGTAGGCGGAAACAATGATGATTGGCGGATGGCCGTTAAGGGTAATCTTGCAGATCGATACCTCCATGCTCCTAAGAGCAGGAGAAAAGATGCTGCAGCACTGTAAGTTACGCCCGAAGTAGGTTTATCATTATTCCGCCACCTTGATTGATGATGATGATGATTATTTTGTTTCAGCCTAGTCTATGTATTAATTGACTATCTCTTCATATTACATGATATTATAATAGATTTTCGTCCTTGATGACTTTCAAACAACTAGCAACGCAAGTTTTTACGGAAATTTTCATCCAAAGTAGAGTACTTTCCAAAGGAGGGTATTGTAAAGTCTCACCTTACTTATTATATTATTTTTATTAAAGTATAGTGCCGTAAAATTCACGTCATCACATATGTTATTAAAGTGTGGATGAGTTAAGTATGTTTAAAAGAAGCGTGTTACAAAAGTTAAATACAGGTGCCGTTTTAATTTCAGTGGAAGCTTTTTTTAATAGTAATTATATTTCATCCATGTAGTAGATTATTCTATTACAGAAGAATTTTAGTGACTTAGATATCAACAAACAAAGCATTAAATTCTTTGTTCGTTTTGATAACAACGCCATCTAGTTTATTTTCTTGTAACCATCATGCAATGCTGAGAGCTACATGCTCTCAGCATCTTAAGACAGCCAAGCGATTATCGTCTTTGCCATGTCCATACAATTATGCTGTTGATAGTACCGTATTGAACAAACATAGAAATAAGCTGAGCCTAAATTGGTGAAATAAAGAAAAATAAGTTTTATCTTTTTTTTGATATTGCGATGCAGAATTACACATTTTTTTCCTTGAAGAAAATTAATGTTACTAGGTGATTCTTTATGGTTCAATAAAGGAAAAAATGTATGAAAAATCTACACTAAAACACACTTTTTAACTAACAAAATAATAAAATGGTCATACACTCCTCCATAAACTTGTGACATGAGTGTCGAGTTCTGTAGATGTCGGAGGCGCAGCGTCAGGAAAATTACAAGGGAAGCCAAAGCATATTCTTTTACTCATATTTAAATAAAAAGGAGGCCTTTCCTCATCTTCCATGCGAAATTAAAATCGGTTCATCTGTTTAGAAGTTGCAATGCTACACACAGACATAGATACACATGTTAAACTTAAACACTACTCTTTTTTCATGGGTGTTATAAGGAGAGAACCCGTATTCATTCAAGGATTTATTTATTACCCTGTGTCTACCAGAGGTGTGGCGTCAGAAAAATTACAAGGGAAGCTGAAGCGTATTCATTTACTCATATTTAAACAAAAGTGGTTATAAGTTTTTTCTTCGGGAACCCGGTGGGAATTAGTTTATATGGACGCCACGCCACTGGTGTGAACTAACCTGTCCATTGCCCAGTGGGTAGTTGAGAGTGAAGTTGTGCGTGTAGACCTCCAGATGCAGCTGCGACATCTTGGCCACCAGCCACGCCACTGGCATCTGCTCCGGATCCTCCAGCTTATCCTGGTGATATGCAAGTTATCAAATTCCCTTTTTTACCAATCATCATAGAAAATCATAATGTTTAGTTAGTGTAATCATCTTTCATAATGCTGAAACCGTACTATTTCCAGCATCCCATACAACATGTTAGGACAGGTTTGTTTTGGAACAATCTTGAAAATGTTATGGTTTAGTAGATAAAGGGCATCATTTTATCAATTACATAATAAATGCATTTTCAGTGACCTAATAAATAATATTTGTTCCTAAAATAGTAGGTCTGTCCCTAAATTGAATCACCAAATAATATTTAAAGGCTTACCTAAACATTCAAATCAAATCAAATGTATTTATTTCAGACAAACAATGTATCCATAGAGTATTAGTAAACAAGCGAAATCTTAATCAAGTGTTAGTAATATACATACACCAGTAACACTCGGTATCTATATTATAAATTGTGCCACACTTTTAATTTGCTTGGTCCAATGCTTTAGGATCGGACAATCAAACCTGACAGCAATTTCCTTTAGAATGCTGTCAGGTATAAAAGGTAATATTAATTATGAATTACTGGAAAAGCAATCATTAAATAATTATATTGGGTATCAAAATAATAATAGTGCCACTAAAACTGAATCACCAAAGAATACAAAAATGTTTACCTAAATAATATTTTTTAATCATTGGAAAATTATATATACTATCAAATAATTCAACTGAAATTTGATGATACACAAATAATTAAATAAAACTATCTTATTATAATCATTATAATATATACATTAAACTTTTTAAATCAAACATTTCACTGTAAAGAACTTAAGCATACATGAAAAAAATTGGCATCATTACATAATGCATACAAGTAGTATTAATTGTAATGTAAAAAAGGCATAAGGCAAGACTCAATATAGACCTTCAATATATTTCTTGGGGGTAGATATTATAATTAAGGTATTGCAGATTAGTGACACATCTAAACTTAGGTGACAGAAAATATTGTTTCCGTAGATAAATATGATTATGACTACCAAAAACTTAGACAAACATTACATAATTGACAAGCTCTGCATGGTCTTAATGCATGTCTCGCATCAGCACCTGACTGGGATATTTTTGCAAACACCTGGAGTGATATATGTCGGGAATGCTTACAGTTTTGAGAGGCGATGAACACAGTGATTTGGTTTTACTGTTAGCTGTGTAATTATCTGTAAATGAATAATGACTTTTGATTTAATGGGAGTCAATATACATCCGTTAAGTTGTCATCTCACATGATGGCCGAGCTTGAGTCAAGACCAAACCAATACAATAATAATATAAGGATAGTTGAAGACAACAAGTGGAGTTAAGCAGTTCAGAAAGATGCAAATGGAAATGGTAGTATTTTTCAGTACCTACGATGATGTATGTAAATAAACATACCATTGTCAACAAAAAATACTGCAATATAGAGTTTGATCATTTGATCATAATGTTATATTATGAACTAAGAATAAATCTATTGTTACCTGGATCTCATGAGTAAGCTCTTCGAAAAATTGCTTAGCAGCATGCTCCCCGTTGAATTCTGTGGTCACCAACCCGGGTAACAACGCGTTTTCCGAGAAATACGTTTCATTGTTGAACTCCTTGTTCCCCAGCATCACGAAGCACACCAGGGCCCCAACGTAGCAAAGGAAGCACAGCGGCCCGTGGATCCTCTTCAACACCCGCACCCATTTTACAGACCTATATTCTGGGTCTGATAACAGACCCATCTTGGTAGGTGGTTCTTCACTCTGGCGCTATTATTTGATTGTCAAAGATTTCAATGTGTTTTCTAGTAAAATAGTTATCTTTCACAGAGATTGGTTTTTTTATAAGCTGAGCCGACTCGACTGTCAATTTGCTGTCAGTTGTCAATCAGATTTTTTTTCATTTCGTTCGTCCTTCTGGACAGGCTAAGGCCATAGGCCATACTGCCTCGTCTTCGGTTATTTTTTTCCCAGTGTAAATCCATAATAAAATAATTCTTAAGATTTTTCCTGTTATAAATAGACAGGATTGCGGGCGGAATTAGCAAGTTTTTAGAAATGATCGCATTAAAAAGACGGCTAGAGCTGCGTCCACATTTGTATCATTTGCCCGTATCAGATCATCGTCGCGTGGCATGATCGCGTGTCACGATCACGCGTTTGGACGTTGCACCGATCCGATCGCTTGAAATCCATGATGCTACGCGTATCACACACTTATATCGGACGAGTGCGGCATGATCGGCGCGCCGACAGTGAGCGACCAAGCAGCGCAATACGCAGTCATGCCATGGCTCGGTGATCAGATACGAGCAAATGATACAAGTGTGGACGCACCTTATGGGGTCGGCGAAGGGAAGGGGAAAGTAGTATCTCTTATTAGTCTGTGGGGAAGAGGTAGATCCAAGATACAATCATATACAATCCACCGCAGCGCACCAGTGCGTCATTCAAGCTACGCCAAATCTGAGTTAAAAGAAATGTCAGGACCAAGTTAGTACTTTTAGGGCGATGTCAGGATTTTTATCGGGACATTTAATTTTTCTGTATGGCAGCCCTATATCCAAATAACAACCAAAGGGGTTACTCCGAAACACAAAAATCGAAGTTCGTAACGTGCTGTCTCTCGCTCTCATGTTATGATGTATTTGAGTGAGCGGGATGGCGCCATACGAACTTCGAATATGGAATTTCGGAGTAGTCCTCAGGACTGCAAAACGTTAATTTCCGAACGGTGTAAAAATATCTAATCTGTTAAAAAGTAGTTTAGTAGTTTTTGTTTTAAAATATTATAATTAGTAATGAGGTAGTCTGGGAGTTTTTCTTTGCAGCGTTTTTTTTCCTACTCAGTACGCTTCATTTGTGAAATGCTGCTTGGTAAATTATTAAAATAAAATAATTAAGCTCTTCAGGCACATGTGTAACTGTCATTACAAATTAGGCTCAGGCATATCTTGGTGGATTTAGTAATGGAGTACGCATCGCTACAAATTTCCTAACAAAAAATTCTGCCGTTTTTCGAGGGGGGCGAGGTAACACACATATAAACAATCTAACTACAAATGCGTTTTTTCCTCTCGTTACAACGCACTCACAATACATTGAAATAAAAAGAAAATATTAAAACAATACAGTTATGCTAGTTTATCGCACACTGCAATATGTAAACAGGAGCAATAAATATTCAACCTTAATACTTTAGAAATAAGATTAATTTTTAGACAAAGGTAGACGTTTATCCCATACGGAATTCGCTAACACAACTCCAAGCAAATACCAGCCGTATTTGCTTGTAATGTCATACAAAATTTAAAGGCCGGTAGACCTTATTAACCTTAAATACGGGGACCTGTATACGTCAAACTTACTCGATCTGTCAGAATGAAATACGAATTATATGCGATATTTTTCAAACTAACTTTGTAATCGATTCCAAGATACCTCATCTTCTTGAAAATGTTTTATGTATTAATATGTTGTAATATGGTATAATAAAAGCAAAATTGTGAAATGATATTCCATCCTTTTGTATGCTTGATATATTTGAACGCTTCTTCCACCTATACACAGCACATACAGGCATTTTGACGGAGCTTGTCACGCGTAAATAACGATTACAAGACTGCCAATAATCGATGAATGAAGTAGTTTTTATAAAACGGTTGGAACATTGTACCAACGTCTTTGGCAGAGAGGAAACGACATGAACGACATTTACTAAATCCTCTAAGATTCAAAGTGGGTAGTTTGCACAAACAGTAAACCAGTGACCCGTGACCATGGAACGCTAAAAAGCTTCCGAAACGTCGGGAACTCTACATCGACACATACATACAAATAATAAAATTTAATTAGTGACCTTCAAATTCTCCATATCACTTATTTTTTAGATTTTCTCTATTATAGTAGTAGATTATCTATATGTTTTACATTTCATTTTAAACCTTAATCTATCTATCTTCTATATTCTATCTATCTATCTATGTATACATATAATAAAGCTGAAGATGCTCGAAAGTCTGTAGGTACATGGAAGATATTCGAAAAAAACTTGGCCGGGTATACTTAGAATCGATAACAGAACACGTTCTAACAGTTTTTAGAATTTTTGTCTGTTTGCCTGTTAATTGTTTGTCTGTTTATTCGTACGTGCATCACGTAAAAACGGCTGAACAGATTTTGATGTAAAGTTTACTAATCTGTTGAGAAAATTCCCGGCCGGGTTATAGGCTATAAGAATTCATCCCTTAAAAGGGGGGGGGGGGGTAGCCACTACACTTGAGTGAGTTAAGTTTGCTCCTGAATCTTATGGCGCTACTTAGGACGGAGGTGCAAACATTTCTCAAATATGTGCTACACGAGCCTACTATTGAGTACCTTGCTAAACTAACAGGTGAAGCTAAAATTAATACCTTGGCATGTTGCCAAATTAACTCTTAAGTTTAGAAGAGCGGGGTACGGTTATCAGCAAATTTAATTTAATAATTCAACAAAATACGAAATAAGTGGCTCAGTGGTATCAACAAGGAGGAGGCTCTCATGTGCAAGAATTTGCCCAGCTACTGCTTCAGGTTGGAGAAGGACTTCTGGAGGAAACCAACGGCTTGATTCGATTACCAGAGATGTTATGCAAGATCGTTCCGTCCGTTGAAGACCGCATTTGGAGCGTATACGGAGACCTGAACCAGGTGACGCGACGTGAGAACTCTTCGGTTTGTGAGAGAGCCGTTAATGCGTGGATATTGGCGGAAATTGAAGGTTAACAGGCAGTATATAATTCCATTAACACTGTCTTGGATGAACGCTTCGTCACAACATACTTGATGGAGTTCTTAAACTCATTGAGCGCTTCAGGACTCCCAGCACACACATTAAACCTGAAAATTGGAGTTACGAACATGCTTCTTCGGAATTTGTCACCTCCAAAGTTATGCAACGGAACCAGGCTAAAATTAGTGCAGCTGCAGCGAAACCTCATCGAGGCGCAAATCCTGATGGGGTGCGGCGCCGGAGAAGCCGTGTTCATCCCCCGCACCTCCCTCATTCCGATTAACTTCCCGCTCCGCTTCAAGCGCCTACAGTTCCCCGTCAGCGTCTGCTTCGCCATGACCATCAACATGTCGCAGGGGCAGATGCTGCGTGCTCGCGCGTCACCAGCTGCACGGAGCTGTTCGTGCTGATGCCCGCCGGGAAGAATCACAATGTGGTGTACAAAAAAATGTGGTGTGTAAAATGTCAATGTTATGTACTTAAATATACTTTACATACTTACTTTGGGAGTATGTAACTGTAGATATAATTATATGTATGTATTTAGTTGTGCATACGTAAACATAATTGTTAATAAAATGTAAATACTTGGCCTCAATATCTATATTCACCTTTCCTGTAATCTTACTTCTAAATAATATTAGACCTAAATTCGAAAGGTATGTCAGGAAGTATGGATGTGTATATTTCTTACCTTTTCATGTTTAGACTGATTGATTAGAGGACCTATTTGGGTGATATTTGCCATGGACTTGATTTAGATAGTACTACAGTCAATGACGTAAAAATAGAAAAGTGGTACTGTATCGTCCGATATACAACTCTTAAGTATATACTCTATGTCTTTTAAATCCCGTCAAAAATTTAAATACATAAGTGCAAAAAGCTATTGATTTTGGAGTGTAGTTTTATTTATTGGTATTTGTATAACATATTATCAGGACTTTACTTCAAGTTTCTGCTCCAGGGGAGAGGGGTGAATTAGCCGCTTACTGACACAGACCGAATTCCACGCGGGTGGAGCCGCGGGCACAGCTAGTTAAATAAATAAACATTTTTATTTAAATATAAAATTGTCATTTAGCTCAGCTCTCATTTAACGATTTTAAAACCTTAAAATTCCATAAGAAACATTTGTTTTTTTTTTATAATGATTTTGAAAATAATTCTAAACGCATAAGTTTAGTCGATGCAAGTACAAAACGCATCGTCAGAAATGTCAACGTTGTCAAAGAAGACGTGGCAGTATGGCCTATGGTCTTAGCCTGTCCGAAAGGACGAAAAGAAAAAAAAAAAAAAAAGCGTCAACAAAATTTTACTTAAAAACTTTTCTATTGATGATGATTCTAATTAACACTTGAACCCCGAGCGAAGTATAGCGAGAAAAGAGCAACATGCAAAAAAACAGCTCATAAAAAATAAGTCTTTATTTGTATACATTATAATCATCATCAGGTTAAGTATAGCATCCTTTCGCTTGCTCTTGTTTCAATTCCACACTCGCGGGTAAAATACAACTTTGCACCCTTGTATAACAAATAACTATTATATTAGTGGTGGTGGCTATATAAATGCTAAAAAAAAGTACAGGAGTAGAAAAAAATATGAAAACAATTTTGTGTGGGTATTAATGACTCGATATATTTTATTATCCAATTTAATAATTTATTATTGTTTACCGAAAGTACCGTATCCTATTGGTGAGCACATAACAATAGCCCTCATGAGATCTACAGTTCAACTGCCAAGTTTGTCTTCGATTTCTTCAACATTCTTCCCTCTCGTCTCTGGCATGAGTACCAGCACCGCAGAGGCACCAAGGAGGTTGAACACCGCGTAGATGAAGAAAGTGGTGAACATGCCGAAGGTGTTGGTGAGCGGCGCGAAGACTGCCAGCTGGACGAAGGTCAAGAACCACGCATGCGCCACTGTCATACTTAGTAGCTTGGTTCTAATCTGTTAACAGAAGACAATTTAAACTAACTTCATAAAAGGAGAAGGTTCGATGTTCCATTGTATGTATTTTAGGGTTCCGTATGCGGTGCTTGGTCCCAGCTGATCGACACAGATGATTTAATGAAATATAATATCTAAAATAACTACTAACTAACAACTAACTTCACAAACATTACACCTTAGTCAAAATATGTGGCTTGACCGTTTTGTTGCTACAAGAACTATTGTAGAAAAGTGACGGTAGCGAAACGGCCAAGCCACACATCTTGACCGATATACCAGGAATGCATAACTTACCTGAATACTAAACATCTCTGTCATGACAATGTACGGAACGGGCAGCACGCCGAACGCGTACACGAACATGTTGGCGGCGATGGCCAGCACGGGCAGCCACCACGGCACGCTGTGGCCCTGGTGCCGCAGCAGCATCCCCGTCCCCAGGCACAGCTGCGACACCGCTGACACTGCGAACGAGGACCCTAGGATCACCTGCACACATACATTAAAGGAAATCAATAAACACTATCTATCCATACTTCCATACTTAATATTATAAATGCGAATGTGTGTCTGTCTGTCGGTCTGTCTGTCTGTCTGTCTGTCTATCGGTCTGTCAGTCTGTCTGTTACCTCTTCACGCTTAAACCGCTGAACCGATTTGAATGAAATTTGGTGTGGAGATAGTTTGAGTCCCGGGGAAGGACATAGGCTACTTTTTATCCCGGAAAAATACCCTTATCCGTGATAAACGAATTTAAGGCGGACGAAGTCGCGGGCAGAAGCTAGTACTATTATAAAGTTTTAAAAACCAGCCAAGAGCATGAAGGGCTATGCTCAGTGTAAGGTTCCGCAGTCTTTCATACAAAAAAATGCACTGCAGATGTTAAAAATGGTTTGTTCGATAATTTTCACAAATCATTTTTCATAGTAGCGAATTTTCTCAACGCGTTCTTTCATGATCGGAAATTTATACGATATGAAAAAGTGCATTAGCAAAAGAGCTTATCTCAACGGTATCTCCGATCATGTTGTGAACAATTTTCGTTGAAAGTATTTATTACGCTTTATCTTGCTTAAGCTGAGGTCCTGGGTTCAAATCCCGGTAAGGGCAAATATTTGTGTGATGAGCAATAAATATTTGTTCGTCGTCTAGTACCCATAACACAAGCCTTATTGAGCTTACCATGGGACTAGTTCGATTTGTGTAAAATTGTCCAGTAATATTCATTTATTATTTATTTATTTATCTTTGTAATGATTTTCATAGTTTTGAACATACCGTTTAGAAAATAGAGCAGGGGGGGCACAATTTTCTGTATGGAGTGCTCCCTCCCCTACAAATATTTTTTTTGTTATTTAACTATCAAACTAAGTAAAATGCCTTGACATACGGACGGACGGACGGAAGGACATGACGAAACTATAAGGGTTCCGTTTTGGCAATTTTGGCTACGGAACTCTAAAAATGAACTTACCAGTGAAATAAAGGTAAGGTTTAGTGATGAAAATACCTATTCAACCAAAATGGACTAATCAGCAAACGTGCGCTCCTAAACAGATTTTAGAATTGACAATATTTCATATTTTTGAATGATACTTTTTATTGTCGAACTCGAAAGAAGGCAAAATTTTCAGATACACGTATTTTTTTATATTTGCGGAAATGTTATTTTTTAATGCAAAAATCCATGTTAGTTTGATGAAAAAGCGCGTACGTAACAAACGTCTAACTATTGGCAAAATGACGTCACAGATCTGTTTCACACACTTAAAAACGTTCGAAATAACAAATAGTGCAATCAAACAGTTTTACAGATGTCAAACCTCAGAAATATATCAAGATAGAAGGAAAGAGTGTATGTACCTCGCGTGGCGAAAACTCGCCCCGACAGCGGACTTGCTCGCCGCGAACATCAGTCTGCTCCCGACCGCGGTCTGCGTGCGACGTCAGGATTAAAAAACAAAATGACTCGTTGTTCAATAATTAACTGTTCAAATACTACCAATAAAGTTGGAGCATACGTGGTATTTCCTTTCATCGGTAAGTATTATGTGTCCCAAAATATGTGTAATTAATTAAAGAACAATTTATTTTATTATTTTCGTCAAAACAGTAGCGGGCGATTGTGTGTCCAACGCTATAGTTTTCCACTGCAGTTTTAATTTGACTAGCTAGACTTGGCGTGCGTTCAAAACCAGCGATGTAAAAATATGCTATTCAAATTGTCGAGTTACGTTCAAGGTCGATTTCTCATTTTGTCTGTCACAAGTAGGAATAGTGCTGTACCCCAGTGCTGTAGACTGCGATTTTCTTACTCGGTTAAAATCGATTTTGATAGCGGAGAAAATGATAATTACGTTTTTATATTATTATGTAACTATATAATGTAGGTACGTAGTGCAAGGCAAATATTATTAACAAGCAGGTTATGGTTACTAATATAGATATTGCAAGTTTATTTCAGTTTTCCGAATGATCCTCGTATTAAAAATTAATGTATTGCAACTGGTCGTAAAAAATGATTTCCTACAAAAATCTGCGGGATATGTTCTATACATTTCCATATAGACACCTTTACTGGCCCATCAAAGTACCGACGAGTAATCAGTGCAGCTAATCCGACTATTGATGTAGTGATTATGTCAAATGATGAAAAGGTACACATTTACATAAGGCTAAATATTATTTAAAAAAATGTGCGTGCGTGCGTGCATGGTATATTTTATCTTAATAATATTACAATTTGTGCAACAGATAGAGTAGATAGTAGGTACTGACAGGTAGAGTAGATAGTAGGTACTGACTAATGTAACGCAAATTATTGGTTAGGTAGGTACCTTACCTACATTTATATTTTTCGATTTGAAATTCTGAGGTTTCTTTCTTTTCCTATATCGAAAATAATTATCATTTCCTCTGTCGGTTCTTATCGATATTTTAAATCGATAAAAATGCCGTGTTCTAATCGATCAGAGAATCGATGCTTTTGAATTGTTTTCGCGCGGCTTATGTTTCCCATCACTAAACTACATTCGAGGCGTCAAAGTACCTACGCAAAATGTTACACGCTCGGTTCTTATATAAATCGACGAACTCTTTCCTTCTATCTTGATATAGTTCTGTGTGTCAAACGGATAACCTGAAGAAAACTATTTTTATAGTGGCAACATTGGATCAGCTGTATGACGTCAGTTTCCGATATAGCTATTTTGGTAGTTTTTGCCAAACGTAGGAAAATATTATTGTAAAAAAATGTACAATAATATTCTTAGTGTCCAAGAGGCGTTTTTCTCCAAATGGTTTTCGATTTAGGGAAACCGAAAAAAATGAAATGTTGTCAATTTAATTATGAATCAGAAATAGGTCTGGAAAATACAAACCCTTCTCCCAATCCTCTCCATGACGGCTATGGATGCCGTGGAGCCGAGCATCATGATGCCAGGGAAGCTGATGGCGACCGTCGCTGCGTCGAGGTGCACACCGGCGCTGCCCAGGATGGCAGCGCCGTACGTAACCGCGACGAACGTGCCGCAGCAGGTCTGCGCCGTGATGAGCAGCGCTGAGAGTGTGTAGCCTTTACGCCAGGCGCGGTTCTTGACTGGAACATACACCGTAGTTTTTATATTTTTAATTTTAACAGGTTGGTAGAGTCGAACCATTTTATCTCTTCCAAGCACATGAACTGTCAAATATATAAAAACCCAATATGGCAATGTTTTGTATCTGTCACAGACATCAAGTTGTTTATTTGTCTTAAGAAACAATTTATCTTTACGAGCGTTGGTTTAAAAAAAAATAAAGGTTTAACTATAGGAAAACCGTATAAAAGTGGTCAACAAGAACTGCTTTTCCGCATGATCATTAACTTCGAGTCTGTGAAGCAACAGTAAGAAGCGATTATCGCTAAAAAGCGGCAATGTTTACATTTCATTAAGTCGTTGGCAGGTAAGATTAACTAATCTTAGTACTTTTGATTAACACCAATAAGGTTTTTGTTATAATAATGTTCAAGTGAAGCCATTTAGCTTTTAGCAGCCTCTTAAGTGCACTGAGAATATCTTATGTGGTGTTAGTGACTTATTTATTATTCCTAAGACTATTTAGTGCCCTATATTCAGTGTTGCCATATACCAAAGCACAGATAAAACAATTAAAACTGATGGGGTAAAGATATTATAGCCAGACTATAGTCAATATACCCACAACTTGTCTTTTGAGGAGATTAAGACGTGATGTGCCGACTGAGCTCAAAAAGTTAACGGCACTTAAAACGTTAAATAATGTGTTACGTACGTATGACCATCATAGACAAGGACGGCAGCGCCTGGTAATATTCCTCCTGTTTACGCATGGCTTCAGCCTCAATTCGGACGCATTTGTCATCAGGACTAAGGCCTCGTAGTACAGCTAACACATTCACAGCTTCCTGTTGAAGTACAACTATTGTTAAAATAAAATATAGCCGTCCAAGTTGAAGTCTGACCCGCGCACCGCAGGTTTCGTACAAACATTCACTTATCCCAACTTAAAAGCTAAGTTTGCACCCGTTTCACAAAAGCTTGTAACTTGTATTACAAGTGGAAGTCTCTTTTTAGGGTTCCGTAGCCAAAATGGCAAAAACGGAACCCTTATAGATTCGACATGTCTGTCTGTCTGTCTGTCCGTCCGTATGTCACAGGCATTTTATTCAAAAACTATAAGATGTACATTAATGAAATTTGGAGCATAGATGTCGTGTGTAAACCGCTACTTAGTTTAATAGATAAATAAAAAATATGTATATTTCTAGGGGGGGGGGCGCTCGTTACATGTAACCAAGTGAAAAAAAAAAATATTTCGACAGTACTTCTACAAACAACAAACTTTGAGGTTTCTACAAGAAATTTTTGATTTAGTGAATATTTTCCGAAATATTCGCTACGAAATTAGCAAAAATTTTGTCCCCCTCTATTTTCTAAACGGTATGTTAAAATATATGAAAAATTTACAAATATAAAGCTTAATAAATACTTTCAACGAAAATTGTTTTCAACATGATCGGACATACCATTTTTAAGTTATTGCCAAAAAACCGCGCTTCTCAGCAGAAGGACGTAAGTGCCGAGGAGATACGCTCTTTTGTTAGTATCTTTTTTGATATCTTTTTTTTTCACTTTAGTGCATTTTTTTGTATAAACGGCTGCGGAACCCTTCATGGGCGAGTCCGACTCGCACTTAGCCGCTTTTTAAGATAAATAAGTACATATTGTTGGAAAGAGATTTCCACTTGTAGTACAAGTTACAAGCTTCTGTGAAACGGGCCCCGTATCTATGGCGTCACATTTTTCTAAGGTGACGCGGAAGCCCTTGTGCTTTTCTCGTCTCTAGTACAGGAGCGTATTTTGAAATATGGCGCCCTGGGAATCCTTTCCTTTGGTTTGTGTGTTTCTTTCCACATCTTGAGACTAAGGGATGATTAGCAAGGAAGGGTGTTCCCTTTATTATTAGAACTCTCCCAAGAGTACAATCAATGGCAAAGAAAAGTAAACACCACAAAATCTCATAAATATATACCAACCACTACTAGGTACTATGACAGTAGGGTTTGGTGTGTACCTACATATTTTTTAAACTTTGTGTGCTTAGCTTGGCCCTTGATTATACTAAAAGTGCTTCGACAGGACATTATAACCCCCACGTGGCCGGGACTCCGAGTCCCCTAGGGACTAGAGTTCGGTTTAGCTCCAACCAATAAACAGGCACAAAAGCCCTCCGATTTGAATTCCCTAATTTACGTTACTAATTTCCTCCAGATGCCGATTAGATCGAGGAATTTGTGCTAGCATCTGGAACCAATGATCATGTCGGTGCCCGAAGATATAATGTTTCATTTCACTATGTCAAGACGGAATTCACTTTACGACATGTTCTTAATCGCGAGACGATAAATAACGTGATGTTGAGCTGGCAAACTTTTAAACGTTATTCATCAACAGCCATACGCAAACACAGACGTTTACTCACATCAAACCTTCCCGTCTTCACCAGGAACCCAGGGGACTCGGGGCACTTCATGATCAGCAGACACGAAAGGAATGGGACTCCCACCACAATGTATAGCACCGTGTAGTAGTCCAGATAGGCGCCGAGGACGAACATGAGGAAAATTCCCATGTTTTGAAAATACGTTAAGAGAGAACCAAGCAGCCCTCTGATGCTGTCCTGGCTGATCTCCCTGGTGTACATGGGGATGACGTTGAAGGTGCCGCCAGCCGCCATGCCACAGCAAACCCTGGCTATGATCAGATTCGTCGTGCTTGGCCAGAAAAGCTTGATTAACCAAGTTAACTGAAAAGCAGAAATTATAATGATTATTTACTGAGAACTGTTGAAGTCAGTGAAAAACCAACTGCAGTCAAAGTAAAAAAGTCAACACGTCGACTGTGTCTTCTAGTAGCGTCTAAATGAATGCGCGCCGATTTGGATTTAGTTTACTTTGCCTGAATGATTGAAGCTATGATTTAAGCCCCTTTAAGAATTATCAGCTTTTTTCTAGACGTGTTCGGTCGGGGTTTCTCATCGGTTACTTGTTTCCCAAATAGTTCATTTCTTTCATTCATTGGAAAGTACCTACCTCTTTGCAAACCATTATCTTTTTACGATTGCTTAAAATTTCAATAAAAGCTTTTTTTTAATCCAATGTTTAGGACTCTGGAAAACTAACAAAAATTCGACTTTGCAAATCTGGACAAGGTTAGCTATGTTCTTACTTGTCATCTCACTGGGGGACTGCATTCCCCTACTAGTAGGTATTACGCTGTTTAATATTATTTTTAAACATGATCCTTACTAACACTTTCACATCCAAGATTTTCGTAGTGCAATGCATATGTAGCGAAAACTCAATATGAGCAGAGAGCCGACCAAGGGTTCCTTCCTTCCAAAGGCTCAGCATCATAAGTGACTTATTTAGTTACATGAAACAAATGAATTTGAAAGGAACTCACCCCGTGTGGCACAGTGATACACACGATCCCCGCCTTCCTGCCGTACTTGTCGGCTATGTAGGCGTAGACAGGCACCGTCGCCATAGCGGCGATGGGCATCAGACTGGCCACAAGCCCCATCGTGTAGTCGGACAACGGCGCGCCCGCCGGCGAGTCCTGGGACTGCAGCACTTTGGTCATGGGCAAGATCCAGCCGGCTTGCAAGCCGTATGTCAGGAGGGAGGAGTTGGCTGGAAAAAGCGCCTGGTCGTTTATGCTTGCCTGGTACCTAGACGCTTTTACGACGGTCATAATTTACCTCCGACGCAAGAGACGAGGTGTTAGAAGCATATATTACGAGTCCTTCAACCCCCATATGTCCGACACTTAACAAAAATAATAATTCAAAAACTGAATCGATAAAAAATGCCAAATCATTATAGAACCTGCTCACAAAAGTTCAATGGAATCGGTTGAGAAATGCGACCTGTAGAAAAGAACAACCGGGGACACACGAAAGCATTTTTGCCCAAGCTAAAACGGTGACCTTCGCCAACGCTCGGTCAAATAACCTATAAGCAATTATAAAAATTCTATCTCTAGGTTTGCAGAAAATCACCTCAACTAAATGTTCCGTAGTTGCGTCGCATAACAGGAAAATCAACACACTCTTTCTCATTGTATAATGTTTCAAATACTTACTTGCTAAACATATACCTATATATACTATTATAAAGTTGTAAAAATGAAATGACTGTACATTGAAGATATTAAAAAAATGATTGTAACGGACTATTTGGAGATACCTAAAACTAAGAATAAGAATAAGAAGAATAAGGGCCGATGTTTGAGCAATGGTGCTGCGTATTTTTTAAATTTATTCGAGTATTACATCAACTGTGAAGGAAGTATTGAATTCACTTGACAGTGACAGTGACAATACTAATCTACATTTAACAGTTTACTCAGCCGAAATTGGCGGTGTAAGATTATTCTCTAGTTTAGACATTTTATCTTTAGGTTAATTATTGGCGAAATGAAAAATGAGTTTACGCCCGGTTAATTAATGATTTATTATTGGAATAAGGCTTATACTACGTCGGTGAAATTGACCCTAAGAATATTTTTATTTGTAAAAATTTAATGTAGTGGTAAATACAGATGGAATAGAATGTCATATAAAGTGCGTACATTTTACTTAAAGAAGCATGCACATTTTGTTTATTACTTAACTAAATACTTAAAGCTATATGTTATATAATACTACTAATTAAGAAATTATATAATTTAATATTTTCTTCTGTTTCCGCGATTATTACTCATTGAAATAAAACAATTTAACGGATTATATCGCGTATATTATCTCATTTTAGTTCCCGACGTTTCGGAAGCTTTCCAGCTTTCCATGGTCACGGGAGGACATGATCATGGTCCATTTTTATTTCAATAGTTGAAATCCGTTTAGCCGATTTTGCGTGACGAAGCCGCAACGACACATACATACATACAAAAAAAAAATATATATATATATATTTCTATTCAGTGACCTCCGAATAGTCCGTTACAATCATTTTTTAGGAAATATCTTTCCAATAATTGACACCTGTATTGTATGTCTATGCGTTAAGGTTGAAAGTGCCAACTAATGGGACAATGTCGAACACTGGAACATTCACCTTACAGAATTTTAATGCAAGTGTATATATATATATATATATATATATACATTGCTCTTTAGTTTGTTTTCCATGGCTGTAAGCTTGTTAATTTAGAAAAACAATATTTTCAATTTGAGAACTAATTTGGCAAAAATATATAATTACACGTAAATATACGTCTCAAGTATAAAAGTACATCTATTCAAGGTAATTAAATATTTTTGCGAAGAACTAGCGTTTCGTACAACCACATCGAGTCTGTTTATTTAGCATAGAGGCTGATTTGACAAGCCTTTCTTTTAAAACGTTTTTACGAATTAACTACGGGCCAACGTAGGTTTACTTCATTTTATGTAATAATGTTCGAATTTAATGTTCATAGCCGAAGTCAAAACCTTTAATGGCTTTTTGTTAATTGAATTGTATATATTCATCACTATTTAATTTTTACAACTTTATAATAGTATACATATCATCGTCTAGTACTCATAGCACAAGCCTTATTGAGCTTACCATGGGACTAGTTCGATTTGTCTGAAAATTGTATTTTTTTCTAGATAATATAAATCCATAGTTTATAGTTAGGTATTGAGTCACCTACCAATGATGGCCACAATCCATTGCACGTAGGTGTGTCCTTTCTTAGCTTCCATTTCTGGCTTCGTATCTAACTCCATATTGAACATAATTTAATTCTACTTATTTCTATCAGTCTAGCAGTGCAGCTGCTTTATTATTAATTAACAATTAGGTAATTAAAACTAAGACTACTGTACTATCGCTGTTTTCAGCGTAGTGAATGTAGTAACAATAGTTCGAGGTTTACGTGTTATTTATATCTACAGGTTCTAATTTCAGGGCTGCTCAACACCGCCTCGAGAGAAAACCTCGACGCCTTTACCTAGAAGAAATATGACAAGTAATTTTAAAAAACCGGCCAAGTGCGCGTCGGACTCGCGCAACGAGGGTTCCTTACGAAATATACGCTGTAAACGGCCGTATCTATGAATATCCAGTGTTAGCAGAGCCCTACTCCTAAGCAACATGTACGCGGTGTTCGATCATTTTATATTGGTTCCTGACATCAGACAGACATAAAATTATACTCATTGAAATAAAACATATTTAACGGATTATATCGCGTATATTATCTCATTTAAGTTAATGACGGTTCGGAAGCTTTTCAGCTTTCCATGTTCACGGATTTACCTTTTTTTATACGCGATATAATCCGTTAAAATAGTTTTATTTTAATGAGTAATAAAATATTTGCGGAAACAGAAGAAAATATTATAAAATTATACTGTTTTTAACTGACTTCCAAAAAAAGGAGGAGGTTCTCAATTCGACATAATGTTTTGTTTTTTTTTTATTTATTTTTTATTTTTTTTTGTTTTTTTTATGGATTTTTATATTTGACCGATTTCATAAAAAAAATTTGGGTTTATAGAAGGTACCTACTTTCAAGTTGGTTCCATTTAATTTTGGTGAAGATCTGATGATGGAATCCATGAGGAATTGAAGGAACTCCTCAAATATTGTAAGCATACATATAGCGATTATGGTATTATAAGAAACATAATAAGCATTTGCATTCAGAAAGTGTAAATTGGTGAAGTGGAACTGATGCAGAAGACCACAGAATGCCATCGGAACTCCTCAATGATAAATGATTTACGGGTGGCGACAAAATATCTTGATTAATTTAGCTAAGCAACTTTAAATATTCCTGATGACAATGGTAGCATCGAATTGATTTGATGATGGAGCCGGAACGTAGGCACCAGATCTATGTAATAAAATAATGTACCCTAGCCGTGTTTAGGCTTGTTTGAATCGTCACGAGATACACTTTTAAGTAACGATTAACTAAAAAGTGTAAAATAAATAAACTTTTAAACAAAAAAATAAAACCGACTCCAAAAAAAACTAAAAAGTAAAAAAAAACGCCATAATTCAGTTTCTTCAAATTACTTACAAGTAACCGTTTGTATACTCAATCTATACAGTATATACAATTAACGTTATTTTGGAGTCGGTGCCATCGCGTCACAACTTACTATTCGTCAATTTTCATTATTTTACACATTCTTTATATGGCACCGACGCCAATATAAGATTAATTGTATATACTGTATAGATTGAGTATACAAACGGTTACTTGTAAGTAATTTGAAGAAACTGAATTATGGTGTTATTTTTTACTTTTTAGTTTTTTTTGGAGTCGGTTTTTTAGTATTTGTTGTTATAGCGGCAACAGAAATACATCATCTGTGAAAATTTCAACTGTCTAAGCTATCACGGTTCATGAGATACAGCCTGGTGACAGACTGACAGACAGACGGACAGCGGAATCTTAGTAATAGGTTCCCGTTTCATCCTTTGGGTACGGAACCTTAAAAATTAAGAAATTTTATCAATACAATTATTGATATGTTTTTTTATAAATGAGGACATACCACAATTTATATTCAAATAAATACTACTTATATCTAAATTTTATCTCTCGCTGTCCTTTTACTTGCTGGAGAAGCAATGGAACAAAGACTTAGCGTGATACGCATGTCTTGAAATATGGCTAATGCGCTTAGCATTTCAAAATAAATTTAGATATAGAGGGCGCTACTAGTGATAGATAACTAGATTGTGTTCGAAAATTTCAAGCTACGTAAGTAAAGTTGCGATAGCTCAGTTGGTCAGAGCACTTCTGCGTTAAAGAAGACGTTGCAGGTTTAAATCGTGCTTGCAATTTAGTAGTTTGCATTGATTCCTTCCTTTACAATTGAACTCCGTGTTATAATATTTAATTTCCAAAAAGCTGAACCGATTTTCTTGAGCCATAGCTAAGAAAGCCTTACAACAAGTTACATTTTATTTTTATTGACGACCGGTTTGGCTCAGTGAAAGTAACGTTGCCTGCGAAGCTGAACGTCCTGGGTTCAAATACCGGTAAACGCAAATATCTGTGATGAGCATAAATATTGTTTCCTGAGTCATGGATGTTTTGTATATAAGTAAAAATATCTATTGAATATATCGTCCTCTAGTTCCCATAACATATAACTCAAGCCTATATCGAGCTTATCATGGTAATAGTTCGATTTATGTAAAATGATCCCGTAACATTTTATTTATGCATCTATTGTATTTATTGATGTGGCAGATTGTACAGTAAGCCTTCTTTCTTAATGATAGACCCCGGAATAACACTCCATAATCACGCAGAAGGCTACTAAGTGTCTCGGCGCACGTGGTGTAGAATTATCTCTTAACGTAAACATCAACAAATAATTATAATCAGAAATACAGTTTTGTTAAGTGGGTTAAAATGTAGGGAATGTGGACAAAATCAGGAATTATCACTCATTCCACTTATTTACAATTAACTTGTTATGTTGATGTACAACCCTAACGTGATGGACATTTGCAAATACGAATCAAGATAGGTAATAAATTGCGGTGCCAAAGATAACATCGTCATCGCTATCGCTGTTGGAAACAAAAGGTTATTTAAAGGGGAAAAGTGGCAGGAAAGAGACATTTGCATTATTAGTTTGAAAACGAACTTTGCACCACTTTTTAAATTTACGTGGCAACACTGATCTCCCGCCACCCACGAACGCTTGACTCAACGAGTATGTAATTTCCTACGGAGAGTTTGACTTTTCACCGAAGTTTCACCGAAACCAACAGACGCTAGTGGATTGCGTTAAAGTTTGTTTTGTTTTTTACGTAACTACAAGGCCAAATACATGCAAAAGCCAATCCATATACCTGAGTTTTGTATAATATAATGCTGAAAAAACAAGACAAATGAAACAAAATTTGGGTGCCCAAAACTTTGATTCGATCCACTGGCGTCCTTTGGTTTCGGTTAGGGTTGCCCAGTGCCGTAACCAGCCTTTTATGCGCCCTGTGCAGGCTTCTATAAATGCGTCCGTGAAAAAAAAAACATTCCGTCGAATTGAGAACCTCCTCCTTTTTTGGAAGTCGGTTAAAAACATTCTATTTGTGGTCCTGGTAATTTCTGCGCCCCTTCAGGTTCTGCGCCCTGTGCCTGGGCACCGCTGGCACCGCCCTATTTACGGTACTGGGGTTGCCATCCATCCGGGTTTCCCCAGATTTGTGCTAGTTTGAAGGCTGTCGGGGGGCCATCCGAGCGGGCTTTCAAAACCCGGACTCATTTTTTAACCGACTTCCAAAAAAAGGAGGAGGTTCTCAATTCGACGGAATGTTTTTTTTTTTTTATGGATGTTCACCGATTACTCAAAGACTATTTGACCGATTTCAAATGTTTCTTTTTTATTTTGTAGAAGGTACTACTGATGGAATCCATGAGGAATTGAAGGAACTCCTCAAATATTGTAGGCATACATATAGCGATTTTGGTATTATAAGAAACATAATAAGCATTTGCATTCAGAAAGTGTAAATTGGTGAAGTGGATCTGATGCAGAAAACCACAGAATGCCATCGGAACTCCTCAATGATAAATGATTTACGGGTGGCGACAAAATATCTTGATTAATTTAGCTAAGCAACTTCATAGTCACAAATTTAAATGTTCCTAATGAGAATGGTACCATCGAATTGGTTTGATGATGGAGCCGGAAGGTAGGCACCAGATCTATGTAATAAAATAATGTATCCTAGCCGTGTTTGGGCTTGTTCGAATCGTCACGAGATACACTTTTAAGTAACGATTAAGTTTTTTTGAAAGTCGGTTAAAAAGTGTAAAATAAATAAACTTTTAAACAAAAAAATAAAACCGGCTCCAAAAAAAACTAAAAAGTAAAAAATAACGCCATAATTCAGTTTCTTCAAATTACTTACAAGTAACCGTTTGTATACTCAATCTATACAGTATATACAATTAATGTTATTTTGGAGTCGGTGCCTCGTGTCACAACTTACTAAAATCGTCAATTTTCAATATTTTACACATTCTTTATATGGCACCGACGCCAAAATAACATTAATTGTATATACTGTATAGATTGAGTATACAAACGGTTACTTGTAAGTAATTTGAAGCTCATTCATGTGACAAACGGTAGACAAAAATATTTTTTCGAATAACTATAAAAATATAATATTTTCTTCTGTTTCCGCGATTATTACTCATTGAAATAAAACAGTCCTCCCGTGACCATGGAAAGCTGGAAAGCTTCCGAAACGTCGGGAATTAAATTGAGATAATATACGCGATATAATCCGTTAAATTGTTTTATTTCAATAACTATAAAAATAACCAAAATATATCAAACAGTTCATTTTATCTCTTTCTAGCAAAACAGTATTTAATATGGAGTATAAAGGCCGGCGTAGACTATGACGTAACAGTACATGTCGGACCTCTCACACTCACATCTGTCAAATCGCTGTCTAATTAATAGTTTAAAATGCTTATATCATACTTATTTCTTGGCCGATTTTAATTTTAATTCCACTTTTAGAAATCATTTTTAGGGTGTTTTGATATTTAGTGAAGAAAAACGATAAAAAAATCATGCATATACCCTATTGGCTGATTTTCGCACGTTATGTGCCTAGTTTGGTTCTTAGGGTGGGCTAGGTATCAAGACGTTGTTAGGCGCCCTGCTCAATTCCTCGATACAATTATTATCGATGACAATGACAACGATTAAAACTGTACTGTTAATACTAGAAATAAATAATTAAGTTCCCATCAAAAAGTTTTGTTTTTCATGACTCCTGGGATAGATCTTAAAGCGCTTTAGTATACAGTCCGTTAGCCTAAGTAGCATAATGCAGGGCAGCATTTAGTCCAACTCCCACACAAAGTGGTCAATCTCCTATAAAATAAGTAAACGCGTCCAACTTTTTGAACTCCACCCACTAACAACTACCTAACACAAAACTAAACAAACTGACAGGGAAAGATAAATAAACGTATTAATGACAAATACCGACGCGCAAACTATTTGCTTTATCTAAAAATACGTAAGTAGCATTTACGTAAACATTTGCGTAGAAAAAACGTGTTTCGGAGTTGTAATTATTTTAATTTTTAAAATGATGATTTTATCAATAATAAGTAAGTATTATACTTAAGTTAAATGATCTGATTAGGTTTTTCTGGGTTTCCCTAATCCTTGCAACAAATGTTGGATCATATTGTATGTTTCCCAGCAAAGACTTATCTCATTGTAACTGACAATTCGAAAGTGCTTGTATCTAAGCCTACTTGAATAAAGGATATTTTGATTGATTGATTGATTGTATAAACATACGTTTTACGTCGACTGTACACAAAACTGAATGTGAAAATGTATTACATGAGATGTCATACAATCCCTATGACATATGTCATGTAAATACATGAGATGTCATACAAGCCCTATGACATGTCATGTACGTACATGAGATGTCATACAAGCCCTATTTCATATGTCATGTACGTACATGAGATGTCATACAAACCATATGACATGTCATGTACGTACATGAGATGTCATACAAGCCCTATGACATATGTCATGTACGTACATGACATATGTCATACAAGCCCTATGACATGTCATGTACGTACATGAGATGTTATACAAGCCCTATGACATGTCATCATGTACGTTTTTACGATGCGACTTTGCATCGCAGTTTTGTGTACAGTGTAGGGTGGGTCGATTTAAAAAAATATATATTTTCAATGCTGGGTACCTTCAAAAACTTGCGTTTTGGTATGTTGAACACCAGAAAAATAATTAAAAAATAACGATATAACTTTTAGCCCTCTACCATGGCTTGAACATTTCCAAAATACGTTTTTTTCGAAATTTTTATTTTTGTATCTAAAACGTGTTTAAAAGCTTGTTTTGTTAAAATAATTCATTGTTTGCAAGTATCGAAACATATAATAACTTATTTTTAAACCGACTTCTTTATATCATAGACAAAAGTAGACTTACTTACTCGCGTCACGACGACAACCCAATTTTCGCTCTACCCGCCAATTTGTTCATCAAGTCTTGAAGTAGTTCTTGCCTTTATAATAAAACGATTTGCTTTATTATAAAGGCAATTTAAATGCCAATTTTTAACTAATCAGTCATAAGAATAAGTAGAAAACATAGTAAATATTTAGTAAACTTTAAAAACTGTGGAAATTCATTCAATTCTGATCTTAGAAATGAGTGGTCAACAATCAACCGTCAAAATACGAAGTGAAGTGACTTGACCTTTGTTTGGACCACCTTTGTTTTAAGTGAGACTCATGGTGTTCTGCCTTTTCGCAGAACAATTTTTGGCCGAATTTCATTTGCCAACTAACGTTTCGCCGACTTTTCACTTTGACAACTAACGATTACCAAATTTTTGTATGACAACTTTTCACTTGGCAGAATTATTGTAAAGCAGATTATTATTATACCTCTAAACTTTTGGCAGACTAATCATTAGTCAAATCTTTCACTTGGTCGAACAACTTTTGGACGATTAACGTTTCGTTGATGGAACAGTTCCCTTTTCATACATTAGGCAAGTTACAAATAAGAAAAAGATACATACCAATGCTTACATATTTTTTAGTTGGCCGAAACTCTGGCAAGGAAGAGTAACTGCGACAAAATGGAATATGGGTCAAAACCCAAAAACTGTAGGTTAGGTTAGGTTTGTTTTATGACCATGGATAGCGGAGCGTCAGATTGCTTGCTTGCATGAAGGTATTATTAAAATGCTTGCAAGTATTACAAAAAAAAAACATATTATACATATATTTATAATTTACTTTTAGAATAGTTTTTAATTTTTAGTTTTAAATATTAGTTTGTAATTGGTAAACTTACCACATACATACACATACCTACATGTTTTGTTTATTTTTAGCAAGAATTTACTAATAATACCACTACACTTTTAAATTGGAAGCAATGCACATCAATAATTTTTCTTCTGAGTATGTAGATTTATGTTCAAGAATTCTGTTGATTCTTTCTTCTTTGTCTAAGTACTTTTTTTCTTCGGTTCTGGTGGTGCACCGGTTAATATGGTTTCTATATAAAACATTTGGTAAACAATAAACAACTAAGTGTATATTATGCCAACTAAAACATTCTGCTACATGAAAGGTGGCATTTTAAAAATGTACGTAATAAAACACAGACCAAAAGTTAAGTCGGTTATGGTGAGGTTGGCAAATAATAAGTTGGCAATTGATAAGTTCGGAAATGAAAGGTCGGCGAAATAAAATTCCGTGAAACGGGAGTTGGGAAGTGATAATCGGCGTAACAATTTTCTGCGAAAAATAAGAGAACCGAGACTGATGCCTACAATATCAGATACTTTTAGGTATATACTTAAAGTAAGACGCCGTTTGCAAGATCTTAATTCCGGAAAGCAACCGTCAATGACCGTAGTGTTCGCTAGTGTGAGCTGCGACATTGAGAAGATCTGGGCTTCTGGGTCTATTCTTACTGTACCTATGTCCAAAGAAAATTAAAGAGGTGTTAAAAGAGTATTATGGTGAATACCTAAAGATAACATGGCATCCTAAATGTAATATGAGCCACAACTATAGGGAAAAGTTTGCAAGCTTTAAAAACGGTACTGCGCAACTTGTTGACATTGCAGCTTGCTGCAGTATTGTTCTCACTAATGACTATTATTGTAACTGTGCTAAACAAAATAAATTACCTACCAGTCATTGACCCAAAATGTCTCCTAGATCAACAAACGATAAAACATATGAAAATAGGAGATATAGAAAATAGACGAAAATGTTATAATGCGTCTATCTAGATCATTTGATGAAAATGTAAGATCTATTACTGATCCTGTAATCCAAACGAATGCTATTTTGCTCACCATGGAAGCATATTGATAGCTATGATATCGGATGAGAGGAAATCTGTGAGAGAACTTGCTCTCAGAAAAATTGTTAAAGCAAGATGTCAGCCAAGCAGAGGATTTGCAATAGTGTTTAATTTATCTCAGCTCTATTTCAATGCAAGTGATTATGATCTGACATGATAATCTGGGCTGAGTGTAAAGTTACGAGTACACCTCCGCCGTTAACGAGCCACTGTCTGAAAAGGATTTGCTCAAGATGATAGATGATTTTTTTCAAAATTTCCCTGACATATGCAGGCTGTAGAACATTGCATAAAAGTTGTGTGATGGAGGCATCGATCACGGTGGATTAAACAATGCATAAGGTGGAACTATTCGGACCAAATTAGTGTACAGATCTGTAATGCCATCTTTTGATAATAAGGCACAATACAGCTTATGTCGTGAAAATGCAAGTTTTCTAATGTGAAAATTTCAATATTTACATCTAAATTATAACAAAAATGACATATTTATTAATTATTGTAGTATTTTTTATATATAAATGAGTTTTTAATGATAATGATTTAGCAATAAATAAATATCATATAATGATACAGCAAAATTACACTGAAAAATTCAAAATCTCAAAACTTTGAATAGCTGTAGAGGGCTATATCATATAACAAAACGAGGTTTTTTTAACATTATCTAATAGCATAAATCAAATGGCAAATTTTTAGACCCCCCACGTACAATATACAAAAAAAAAATTTTTCATTCTAAATCGACCCACCCTAGTGTACAGTCACCAGCATTAATATCAGCCACAACAAAGCGCGCATAAATATCGGACTCGACTCTATTTCTAGGGCTGTTAGGACGTGTCAGATATTTTCACCCGCTTTGTTGTGGTAGATATTGATGAGACAAGTCCTTCGTCTAGTTGGAAGTCAGTTGAACAAGCGGACTCACATGCCCAATTAGAAATTACCCATCCCCTTTGCAAAGAATATAGGTATCTTATTAATATCTACAATATTTCATTGCTATACGTACGTAATCGGTGAAACTGATGACAGAAAACCGGCTGAATCGATCCAAGAGCATGTCGGGCCATGCTCAGTATAGGGTGCCGAAACCGTTACTACAAAGAAATATACTACATATGATAAAACCGGCCAAGACCATGTTGGACCAGACTCAGTGTAGGGTTCCGTAACCGTTACTACAAAGAAATATACCACAGATGATAAAACCGGCCAAGAGTATGTCGGACCATGCTCAGTATAGGGTGCCGAAACCGTTAGTACAAAGAAATATACTACAGATGATAAAGCCCGCCAAGAGCATGTCGGACCAGGCTCAGTGTAGGGTTTCGTAGCCGTTACTACAGAGAAATAATGCACTATAGATGAAAAATCGCCCAAGAGCTGGTCGGACCATACTCGGTGTAGGGTTCCGTAGCCATTACTACAAAAAAATGTAAGTCAGATGAAAAAACCGGCCAAGAAAGAGCATGTCGGACCATGCTCTGTGTAAGGTTCCGTAGCCGATACTACAGAGAAATGCACTATAGATGAAAAAACAGCCAAGTGCGAGGCTAACTATTAATAGTTTTTTTTGTACATTAAGTTTCTGGCAATTTTTAGTTTTTGGACTTTTTTGGTAAGTAGGTCGCGAGATCTACAGCTCACAGAGCCACTAGCACAAATAGGTCACTCAACATTAAAAAAACTGGTAAGTACTATTACGAGAATGGAAAATTAGAATAACTTCTGAATCGAGAACTGTATTACTAATTCTATGTGGGATAAAATGAAGTAGAGCTTTTTGTATTAATCATTTTATTAACGCATCACAGTCCGGGCCTAACTCTTGTTAACGTTAAGATTCGAGTATATAATATTACGGGGGTTCGTGAGGGATGAAAGAATTGCTGCGCCGACCCCAAATAAAATGGAAAATATCAAGAGAGCGATGATGAGTGATGATGCTATACATCTGTATTTTTAATGAAATATAATCACGTTATTTGCATAGGTATTAAAATAATGATCAAACTCAAGAACTAGCCCCACATCAGTCAAATCTCTGTCATTATTTTATTTATCTCTAAATATAGCTTCTATTTGTTCTACACTTTTCCCTCTCGTCTCAGGCATGAGGACCAGGACCACGACGACGCCGAGGAGGTTGACCGCCGCGAAGACGTAGAAGGTGGTGAACATGCCGAAAGCGTTGGTGAGCGGCGCGAAGGTCACCAGCTGGATGAATGTCATGAAGCTCGATTGTGTTACTGCCAGACTTAGTAGCTTGGCTCTTATCTGTTGAAGTAAAAAATAACAGTTAACATATTGTCTGTGTGCCATGAGCCGAATTTACGATCGGCGCTAGCGAGTATCTCGTATCGAGAGGCAGTGCACCTCTCTCGCACGCGCTAATAGTGCGAACGAGATAGATCGTCATCGCTCGATACTCGCTCGTGCCGAACTCATGGTAGGCGTACTGATTGATGTCTTACGTTGATTGCTGTTGTCTTAGTAGAGTTATATTTTTATAAACAAAGATCAGAAACAAATGAAAAAAAAATCGACGTTACTGGACTTGAACCAGTGCCTTGAGCCAGACCGGGGCGGCACGCTCTCCCAACTGAGCTAATCGTCCATACCAGTAGTCGACGAATTTCGTCATCTGTTCTTGCTTATGGATCTCTGTAAGTAGCATCCGACTCTTTAGCCTTTTAAAAAAAAATAGAGTTAGAATAGTTAAGATTATTTATATCTCAGTCAATGTATTTTGAAATTGTAATTATTTATCTTTGTGCCTTTATATGTTTTAATCTGTAATATATTTTATTTTTATAAACCTAGCCGCTTATTATGAGAATGCTGTTGCATACGTCTGTAATTAAGGCACAGGCTGGACGTAGTACTATTTTTTTGTAATTTTTATTGTATTAAGTATATAAGCCTCAGTGGCGTGGCGTCTATAGAACTCGATTCCCACCGAGTTACCTATTTTCGGACGGCTGACTACAGTACCTATTTAAAGAAAAAACAAGCCAAGTTAGCTCCGGCTTGTCTATGTTTGACGCCACGCCACTGTAAGCCTGTGTTTTGTTGGAGTGTCTAATAATGAATAAATATTATATTTAGGTTCCTGTGCCTCAGTCGATAAAAACGTAAGCTTTGTAATATGACTTTGTCGTCTGTTTGTGGCTATAAATGCGGTCGGTTATAAATGCCTTTTTTAAATCCTGACCAAACGAAGGGTGGTACAAGTTTGACGTGTGTATCTAACTGACTCCATCGAAAGTGTTCTCAGTCATAGTTGATGGAAATCCGTTCAGCCGTTTGAAAATTATCAGCATTTTTCTACACGCGTCTGGGGCTTCTCATCGTTTCTCCGATTAGTTGGTCTTCGGAACAGGTTGTGGTATTTATCAAGTTAGAATTTTTATCAGTAGGTAACCACATAGTATTCGGTTTACAATAACTTCAAATAACTAATTTGGGTAAATAAATAATAATTTTGTGTTTGTGTTGTTAACGTGGTAAAATTAACACATTATTATGGTGTTAAGGTGCTCAAAGTACAAAGAAAAACAGGAATCGAACCTGGTACGTTGGAATACGCGTCCAACGTGTCAGCCTCTCTACCAGCGAGCACTGTGCTGTATGCCTATCTTATTTATCCATCCGCTCAGGCCGCCATGCATACTTTCATTTTTTTAACCGACTTCAAAAAAAGGAGGGGGTTCTCAATTCGGTTGTATTTTTTTTTTATGTTTGTTACCTCAGAACTTCGTCATTTACACGACGATTTGGAAAAATATTTTTTTGTTCTTGAGTAGGTATATCCAAACTGCTCATGAGGAATCGAAGGCATTCCTTGAATATTATGAGAACATCTAGGGCGATTTCGGTATTTATTACAGTAGTTTAAGCATTTACATTTGAAAATCACCATTTGGTGAAGAGAAACCGATGATGAAGACACAAGCCATCAGTTACCACAGAGGGTTCTACCAGTGTTATTTAATTCGCGGATCGCAAGTCGATTTAGAAAATTATTTTTTCGGCTAAGAGTAGGAATCTCCAAGTTGATTCCATAAAATTTTGGTGAAGATCTGATAATGAGATCGATGAGGAATCGAAGGAATTCCTCGAATATTATGAGCACATCTATGGTGATTTCGGTATTTACTACAGTAGTTTAAGCATTTACATTTGAAAATCATCATTTGGTGAAGAGAACCCGATGATGAAGACACAAGCCATCAGTTACCACTGAGGGCTCTGCCAGTGTTATTTAATTTAGGATCACAAGTCGATTTAGAAAATTATTTTTTTTGGTAAATAGTAGGAATCTCCAAGTTGATCCCATAAAATTTTAGTGAAGATCTGATGATGAGATCGATGAGGATCGAAGGAATTTTCAAATATTATGGGCACGTCTATGGCGATTTTGGTGTTTATTAAAGTAGAACAAGCATTTACACTGGAAAATCATCATTTGGTGAAGAAAAACTGATGATGAAGACACAAGCCACCAGTCACTAATTAGGGCTCAACCAATGTTATTTAATTCACTAATTGCTTACAATTATTTATCATATTTTGCTTAGAGGCAGAAGTTGGTTAAGATCAGGGTAGCAAATTGGAGAACCAGAGAACTCAACGGTTAACGGCCCTGATTCTGAAATAGCAACGTTCAGCTAAAGGTCGTGAGCAATTGACATTAGAATGCAATATGGCTGTAAGTGCCGTATAAAAGTCGTAGAAGTCATAAAAGTCGTGTATTATGTGTGGCTTCGATCGTCATAAGGCAGATTTCGTAGACTTGTTATTTCCCGATCTCTCATCATGTGGTCGATTTAATAATTTGTTGGCGTCCAAATCTAACAACGCTATGCCTTCCAAAGTTTTGACACGGCTTAGTGCAACATATATTTGCCCTTTAGCGAAATTCTTTTTATCAAGGTCTATCACAGCTTTCTCGAGGGTGGTACCTTGTAGCTTATGAACAGTAACAGCCCAACTTAATATTAAAGGTAACAGACGAGGCTCCACATCTCCGTATCCCCTTGTCACTTGAAACGTTAGTACACGATGGAGGTATGGGTATGCAACCGTCACTATCTTTTAACCTAAGACCAACAGTTTCATCGTCAAATTTTTACGTACGTGTTTTTACGTACACAGCTTCCGGGAGCTCCCCGTCCTCCAGCTGATCTCGTCTTAGGGCCGGCCATTTTTTTTTATATGCCCATAGCTCCATTCACTAGTCCATCAGAGACGGAAATATTCCATCTCAACATCACTCAAGATTTTACGCCAATTTGAGTTGCGAGATAATTCTTTAAATATTATGAGTCAGTTGAGACTGTTAGTCGTATTCTTTTTAACCAGCAAGCTACTGGACTTAACCATTTTGACCTAGCCAATTCTTATAATTTAGATTTTATTTACAATAGTCTTATCTACAATTGGTCTTATTTATTTACAATAGGGCCTCCTCAATCTTCCCATTTTGAGCTCTAAAAATACTTTACATCACTAAAATCTTAAACTTCAAAATAAAATAAAACGCCAAAAATGATCTTTTATGTACAGTACGGATCACATGTGAATCACCTTTTGAAGACGGTGCCAAACCTGAAGTAAAGTCCTTTATCCAATAAAAATACGAATTACTATAACTAAATTTAGGTAAATAACTAAAGGCTCGCCGCGGCGGTTCTTGCGTGTCATTTGTGTTAATAGTAATAAATGAATGGTTTGGCACCGAATTCAAAAGGTGATTCAAATGTGATCCGGACTGTACATAAAAGATCATTTTTGGCTTTTTAGTTTATTTTGATGTCGGTTCTTTTTTTATTTAATTTTTTTTATATTTCTCATAGATGGCGCTAAAATTAACCTTAAAAAATATTGATAATCATCATCTCAGCCGAATGACGTTCAGTGTTGTAGAAGAGCCTCTCCAAGGATCTCCATAACGAATCTTGCGCTACCTAATTTTATAATGTATATACTCAGATATACTTAGGAATGAATGACTCACCTGGATGTTAAACGTTTCCGTCATAAAGATGTACGGGACGACCAGCACGCCGAACGCGTACACGAACATGGAGGCCACGATGGCCAGCACGGGCAGCCACGCCGGCACCACGTGCCCTTGGTGTTGCAACAGCAGCACCGACGCCAGGCACAGCTGCGAGACCACCGACACGGCGAACGAGGAGCCCAGGATCACCTGGCGGTAACAGGACTCAATAGTAAATAGCGTCAACATTGGGATCCCTTGAATCTAATGGCCGTGGAAACACAAAGTAATAATTGGAAACATTAAGTTTCCCAAAGGAGTTAATTTTTTTAAGGTTCCGTGTCTCAAAAGAAAAAAAACGGAACTCTTTAAGGATAACTGTTGTCCGTCCGTCTGTCTGCCTGTCTGTCTGCCTGTCTTGTCTGTCTGTCTGTCTGTCTGTCAAGATCTGTTATCTCGGGAACGCGTGGAGGTATCGAGTTGAAATTAAAACTTTTACTCAAGTCTACGGTCCCTTGAAGCTGTGAAAAAATCAAACTTCTAAGTTTCCGTAAAAAAAGATCCGGTCGTTTATGCCGCAAAAAACGTACATTTCGACACGTTTTGAAGTTGAAAGGGTACTTCCAGTTGTTCTAGAAATTTGGTATGAAGGAAGCTCTTATAGCACAATCAACAAAATAAATCTGAAAAACTATTTTTTTATGTCTGTCCGTGTATATCAATAACCAATATAAAATGATCGAGCATCGCGTACATTTTGCTTAGGAGTAGGGCTCTGCTAATACTGGATATTCATAGATACGGCCATTTGTAGCGTATATTTTGTACGGAACCCTCGGTGCGCGAGTCCGTCTCGCACTTGGCCGGTTTTCTTATTTATCAATAGTACGCGTTATGTGGACTCAGAATCTAATGATGGTGTATTTTAATGTCATATTGTTTTATACCTAGATATAGTTTTTTTATCCTGGAAGTGACATTTGTTCTCGAGAATTGACTGTATACGTTTATACTTTGGTCTTTATGGTTTACTAAGAAAACTCTTAAATAACATCAATTTAACAGCTACACTCGAGAAACTTCAAATAGCATACCTACATTTATCAGTCACACACTAGAAACCTCAAATAACATAAAAGTCACATTCAAAAAACCTCAAATAACATCAATCTATCAGTCTCACACCAGAAACCTCAATAAACACAAATTTATCAGTCACACTCGTGAAACCTCTAATAACATCAATTTATCAGCCACACACTTTTAAGGAGTGTAACTGACCCTTCTCCCGATCCTCTCCACAACGATGATGGAGACGGTGGATCCCAACATCATGATGCCAGGAAAGCTGATGGCCAGCAGCTCGGCGTCGAGCTTCACGCCGGCGCCCGACAGGATTGCCGAGCCGTAAGTCACAACGGCAAAGTTGCCGCCCAGGGTCTGCACCGTCATGAGAAGCAGCGCCACGACGAAACTCCTGCGCCACGCGCGGTTCCTCACTGGGTAATATAATTTTGCTTATGTTAACCTCACTGGTTTTTATTACAAACTAGAAAGTCTCTACATCTGCTAGAAAAACATCAGTTCTGCAGAAAAAGCCTATGTCCATCCAAGAATTAAAATATTCTTACATTCTAACCATTAAGTAGTCTCAAGGTCGACACAGCGTTTTTTAAACGCGCCGTCAACGCGCCTTTTGATAGATTCAAACGCGAGTCGGTAACAGTATGCTGCTCTGTGGAATGAAAAACGCGCTGGCGACGCGCGTTTTCAAAACTCACCGCGACGGCGGCGCATTTTAAAAATGCGATGAGCATAAACCCTAAAGATTCATTTGTTTCCGCACCCCGCACCTCAGTCTTAAGTTTTACTTTAAAAGGTAGACCTATAGAAACATAATATAATTTCCCATACATTTGCAAGCCCCAGTGAAGTAAAAGCGGCTGACTAATATTTGAACTGCCGTAATCACTAAATAATTAAAACGTTGTTTACGAAAAACATTATGTTTTGCTACCATTATCACCCACGACCTTCATAATATTAAGTAATCCACTGCCAGACGCGTTGCCTCCGCGTAGCATAAGACACTAGTCCAAGTTCTGTCAAGGGTCAAAACCTAAATTTTTCATTGTTTCGATGTGTGTATCCACAGTAAAATAACGTAAATAAAATGACTAGTTGACTGACGTATGACTAGCAGTGACATGGATGGCAGGGTCCGGTAATGTTCCTCTTCATTTCGCATCACGTCCGCCTCGAACTGAACGAATTTGTCTTCTGGGCTGAGACCTCGAAGGCGTGCTATCACCTTCACGGCTTCCTGATGAAATACTAGCAATAAGTTAATATGAAATAAAGTATAGGTACCTATATTTTTTGACAATAACCTTTTTTTGAAAGGACCGTTATTGCTTTCAGATATAAAAAGAAAACTCAAAGCGTAAAGAAAAAACTCAATTGCGCTCACACGTGGTCGAGATCAGGAACCGAACCCGGTAACCTTTGGATTCTCAACCACTCGACCAGAGAGCAGGGTGCTGTATGCTTTGAATTGGTATTGCTTTGTGATTGGATCCCCGTGCACATAATAAACTTATTATTTCCTGAAAATATACACAGTAGCCCAACCTACAGAGGGTTTAAGAAAGTATTATATTAGGAAAGAAAAGATAAAAAAACAACATTTGTAACGGTTGGCGATAATGTACACTCACATCAAACTTTCCCTTCTTCACCAAGAACCCAGGAGACTCGGGGCACTTCATCATCAGAAGAAACGAGAGGAACGGTCCTGCAATCACGATGTAGAGCACTGTGTAGTAGTCTAAATACGCGCCGATGACGAACATCAAGAAGATCCCCAGGTTGTGGAAATATATCAGCAGGGACCCGAGCAGCCCTCTGATGCTGTCCTGGCTGATCTCCTTGGTGTACATGGGGATGATATTAAAGCAGCCACCGGCCGCCATGCCACAACACACCCTGGCTATGATTAGAGTAGTCGTGCTTGGCCAGCACAGTTTTAGGAGCCAAGTTATCTGAAAAGCAAGAAAGATATTGTTTGGGCATTACCTAGATACGCGGCAGCGTGTTCAGCCAAGTTAAAAGAAAAATAAACTGGCGACACAGCAGCCGTGTGTACATATTATAATACAATTACAACTTTACAATTTGAAACCTATTCAACCTGGTAAAATTAAAGCCCCTTACTTAGTTTGTCTCGAATCCAAAATTGCATAAATGTAGAGATCATTACAGTTGTTGATACCTACCTTATCGTTTACTAACCGGCATTTTTACTGTGCAAGTAATTTATACGTAGATCCATACATTCAATAAATGAATATTCATGTAATACCTTTGTACATACTTATATACATACATAAATTCAGATGAAATAAAATAATCAGAAAAGCTAAGCTTGTAGTTCTGCTAATAAATAGTTCGCGCAGATTTTTTTAAAGTGGACTTGTTTGGGGCTTGCTTAATCTTAAAAAAAGTCGGTTCCAAAGGCAGAGCACTTGAATGGTAGGAATTGGACATAAAACCCGTTCGGAGACGAGGGATGGAAAGAGTTAGAGTGTCGCAAGAGCGAAATTGACGATGAAGTATCAGTTTTTTTAAATATTAGATATAGGGGCCAAACGAGCAGACGGATCGCCTGATGGTAAGCGATCACCGTCGCCCATAGACACCTGCAGCAGCAAAGAGTCACAAGTGTGTTACCGGCTGAAGTTTGAAGGCGTTTGAAGGTCACATCGGTTCGGAAATACTGCCGGCAATCATTTATTCCACAGTTCAATCGTGCGAGGCAGGAAATTTATAGTAAAACGCACAGTTAGTTAAAAAAGTTCTGACGTACCCGGGTGATTTAGGATTTTTAAGAATAGTCAAAAGGAAGCAGAGGATTCGAATTTCAAGTTGTGTACGTACAGAAAAAGTGTACTGTAGTAGTGAGACATGCGAAGGGTAAAAGTCTTGGCGCAATTTAAAGCAACTCACCGCATGCATCACTGTGACGATCATTATCCCCACTTTCCTCCCGTACTTGTCAGCTATGAAGGCGTAGACAGGCACCATGACCATGGCTGTTAGGGGCATGAGGCTGGCGATGAGCCCCATCGTGTAGTCGGACAGCGGCGCGCCGGCCGGCGAATCCTGGGACTGCAGCACTTTTGTCATCGGCGAGATCCAGCCTGTTTGCAAACCGTACGTCAGGAGCGGCGAATTGGCTGAAAAAAAGCTTGGTCATTTATGATCGCCTGGTACCTTAACTCGTTCATGAACACAGCACCGCTTTTAATATCATATAAAATATTTAACGGCCACGTCCACAGCCGTGTTGTCACGACACACGTCATGCTCCTAAATGAATATGATGCATAAAGTTGGAGTTACCTTGAAGCCTTTGCTGTGGCACTAGGGAACTTAGCGACTTCCCAAAACCAGCGCAGTGACGCATATGCTTCCTATATGCTCGTTTTGTAGGGTTCCGTACGTTAATAGCAGAAACGAAACCCTTATATAATCAATTTGTTGTCCGTCCGTCTGTCTGTCAAGACCCTTTATCTCGGGAACACGTCCGGTATCGAGTTCAAGTTAAAACTATATATTCAGATGTACGGTCTCATAAATATTAGTCTGTAAAAAATATTTTAAAAGGTCTTCAGCTAAAGAGGCTTTTGTTTTTGATTAGGCTAATAATCGATTAATTAAATAGACAATTGTTTTATTAGTTTTAATTGAGATAAAATAAGTTTATAATAACCACAAAAACTGAAAAGAAATTCTCCGGGCAAAAGTGGTGCTCTTAGCTTAATTAACATAATAAATCTAAAAACTATTTTTTATGTCTGTCTATATCAATCACCAATATAAAATGATCGAGTACCGCGTACATTTTGCTTAGGAGTAGGGCTCTGCTAACACTGGATTTTCAAAGATACGGCCATTTGTAGCTTATATTTTGTACGGAACGCTCGGTGCGCGAGTCCGACTTGCACTTGGCCGGTTTATGTTTTATTAACTAGACTTCTTTGAAGTCGGATTTCAAAGACTCTTAATTCAATTGTTATTATTGATTACCAATGATTGCGACAATCCATTGTGTGTATGTGTGTCCTTTCTTCGCTTCAATTTCAGGTTTTGGTTTCAATTCCATTTCACACTCCATTTGGTGATTAATACGTTATAATAATTTTCAAATTGAATTGTACGAGTAATACAAACTAGACTACGCTACCCGCGTGATATTTTAAAGAAGGTGTAATGAATGAAATCGCATGCTTACGTATTTATATAGAGCAGTTTATTAGGGTTGCTCACACGGAATTGGAAAATGTACTTTACCATTTATTGAAATAAAACAATTTAACGGATTATATCGCGTATATTATCTCATTTTAGTTCCCGACGTTTCGGAAGCTTTTCAGCTTTCCATGGTCACGGGTGGACTACCCATTTTTGAAAAAACAAATAAAGGTGTACATACACGCCAGATGGGCCTAAGGTGTTTTATTTCAATGAGTAATAATCGCGGAAACAGAAGAAAATATTATTTACCATTTATTGTTTTCCTTCGACATGATATAAGTACGAGGTCAATTTCTAGTTCGAATAAATAATGAAATATTTATTATGTAAATGGGCCGCAAGGACACTTTTACAAGTCTGATTTTACGGCATGTCCTAAGAGGAGACTATACTGTTGACAAGAAATCCGTAACAAACTCAACAGTCAGTCTTTTTTCCGAATAAATCTTATTTATTACAATATTAGTACTTAGCCTATCTTCAATATTTGTTTTAAGTATACACTCAATGCGTAGTTCTTAAAACAAAAAGATATCAAAACTTTAAAAGAAAAAATACCAGAAAAAAAGCAAATTTGTATTTTTTTACACGACTTACGTTCGTTTGATTTGATATGCTGTCTTACTCGTATAAGAACCGTGTCCCGGTAAAAGTAAGTTATTTGGTTTCTATTTGTGGCCATGCATTTTTTTCTCTGTTAAATAGTCCTCTACCCTATATGTGCTGAAACTGTCCATAATTACATTAAGATTTAATGTAGACAGCAGCAGAAAAAGCGTGCAGTCGAGTCGCAAGTAGATGAGATACCAGGTATGAGCAGATAACGTGCAAGATGGTATACTCGTCCAGGTCGGGTCTGGGTCTGGGTTGCGTTACGTCCATTGCCGGAGGTCACCAATGTGTGATGAGAGAAGTAATAGAGAGATCTCTCTCCAGGCCTTTATGTTATGCTTAGAGACCAAAGACCGAAGAGAGTTGTTCGGAAGTAATATTTGTGCAACCGACTTAGAAGACTTCGTTAGCGCAATGCAGAACATGTCGAAATCACACAGGTGACAGAAACGAAGCCACAGAGTCCTTGGAGCAACCTCCTGACTGAATGGTGCCATGAGGATCAATGCATTTACGACCTGGTGGATGTCTTCGGAAGCTGATGGATACAGAAAGCTTTTGAGAAAGAGCTTTATTCAGTAGTGACTCCAGAAAAGAAGATGACATTTTAATAATAACTTATTGACATTTTTTTTCTAAATGTACTGAATTTTAAGATATTGTAAATTCTTAAGTAGGTTAGAAGACGGAAACGGAAGACCCAGCGGGTCGGGGGTTCATTAATGTCATTTTTGAGAGACCTATATATAATATATTATTGTAATTATTGTTTACATCCCTATTGTAAAGCCTGTAAATTAGAATTTAGATAAGTAATAAGTTGCGTTAGAAATGATAACAACTTCACCATTGCTGTTGAAAAAAATATAGACAGCAAATATTTGTATAGTGAGTCTGACGATGAAGGGTGCTGTTGCATGGCGATAAACCATTGTCAACATAGACAATAGTGATGCAATAGCATCACAAAAACCTCTCAAAATGAAGTCTTACAATTATTTGTTGTTTACTAACCAGTGCTCGACTTCATCATTCATGAGCCCTTTTTACTGGTACTTCAATTGTATAAAATTTAGTTAACACGTTGGCTGCCATGAGCATCACCGGTGGAATCACGTAAACCTCTCTGTGTGGCCATGAGCATTACCGGTGGGATCAAAAGCAATTTTTTCAGGGTATTGTTTTGGGTTTTTATTAATGACCATAGTCAAACTGTAAATGCTATTTTGTAGAGGATATACATAGAATAGGATGTAGAGAATTATTCTATTTACATTTACGTGTGGTGACACCGGTGGGTGATGCTCATGGCACCGCAGAACAGGGCGATGCTGTGAGCATCACCGGTGGGATCACTAAATTTGTATGGGGCGTGGGAGCAACACTTCAGGTGAAGTATGGTAGGCAGCCAACGTGTTATTTTTTTCCAATATTAATAAGTAATCGGTGAATCGAATTATGCTGATATTTTTCAAACGTTTGAACTGATGTTCTTAAACTAAATACGAGTATATCTAAATATCTATGAAAAATTTCGTTGAAGCCGCCTTTCCATCTGTTGAAACGCTACCATGCCACGCATGAGTAAATTTGTGTGTCTGTCTGTTTAACCGACTTCCAAATTATAATTTTTTCATGTTTCTTTACAGTTTTCTCTGTCAATTGCGGGCCGATTTTCAAATATTCGGAAGAGTATACCTACTGCTCCTATAGTCAGAATCTGATGATGGTATGGGGATAAAGTATATTGAGGGCAACCATAAAATTGTATGGACATATAGAAATTTTAGTATTTAAAGAAACAAATCGAATATGGTGAAGTGAAACTTATGAAGAAGACCACAGAATGCCATATAATGGTACGACATTTCGGACATCGCGTTACGTCCATAGTATCGAAGGAACACGACGAAGAATTATCAACGAAAGGTAGGCAATTAGATAAATCATATGTCCTACGCAATTAAAGCCCCGTTTGTTGTGTTGTAACAGTGAGTGAAGATAGTATTAATTTAAATAAAAATACGCATGCAAATTCAATAAACCAGCCAGTACACGGGACTTCTTATGATGTGCCAAAACATGCGGTGGCAGGATTCCAGTTCTATAAAACCTCTGCTCTTCAAATATCGATGCATGGACATATTTGCAGTATGGATGTAGAGACGGCATTCTGAAAGTTCTTACAAAAAGTATAAACACCAGGCATCTGCGATAGGTCTCGCTCATGAGCTTATTTGCATGTGCCTGCTCTACTGCATGTCCCTCTTATAAAGTTTTTTTGGGTTGGGTGGGCTCAGATTATTTTTTTGGGTTTTTCACTGGGATTTTCAATTTGTGATGTTTCATATATAAATAGCCAGGGACAGGTCTGTATGTTGATTTAAGGATGGTGTATCTGATCTTCTCTGTTGGTATTCAGAGTCTTCAACCTCTTGCTTTTGTGTTAAGCTAAAGTCAATAGGGCTGGCAGGGTAGAGCACTTGCACAGGCTTGGCTTTCTCAATGCCCTCTGCTCCTCTAGTGAAGTTACAGAATCCGGGGAAGTAGCAAACGGACATTACTCCGTGTGGAGGTGATTGATTTCTGTTCTCTGTAAAACCTATTTTTGACTTAAGTTTTTGGATTGGACTCCATGATAATGAATAAACAATATGGCTGGCGATTTAATATAACCTGGAAATTTCCAATGTTGTCAATGTCAGTGCTCTTCCACAGTGGCGCATGGCGTGCAGTTCATATAAGCACAAAGAAACTGCCTATACCCTAAACAACCATGGCTCCATAAAGGCACAGAGAATTTGCCTACCTATTGCTCTAAACACTTGAACTGCCTAACTTGGCCAAAATCCCTGAGCATGCCAGCAGTGACAGGGTTCATGTTATGGAATCAACCAAAATCAAAATCCTCACATGATAATAACATAACAAATAACTATAAAATTACCATTTACCAATAAATGATACCGATGATGTGAACAAACATGACTGCGGTGACTGCTTAGCATCAGGCAGGCCGTACGACGCTTATTTGGCACCCTAGTAGTATAAAAAAAGAAACATTCGATGTCAGCAGCTGGCGACTAGTTCTGTTCAAATTGACGACAGAAGACTTCAAACATGTCTCCGGTAAATATTAACATGACGTCTAATTATGTTTGCATACACATAATCACTTGCCACATGCCAAATGTGCAGTCAGCGTCATAAATATGTAGTCAGTTTAGTACCTGTCACCTTCTTAATAAAGTGTATAAATCTTAGAGCATTCAACTATGGAGAAGGCATACGAATACATTTCCCTCTGCCAAAGTAAACGCGAAATCTGCGGTTAGTTAATGCGGTAAATTGTCAGTGTGTGGGTTTATGTTTATATGTGATTTCTTTTAATTGTATGCGTTTGTAGAAATATAAATATTTCCATAGTGTTGTACGTGTTTACCCCACCCCGCGCTAAAAATTCATGAACATGGTGTCTGTAATGTCGTGACACGGCTTATCATCTCGATTAATTAAACGGTCTTAGGTATGATAGTATTTTATGCAATTGATATAGAATGTATATTTTTTTCAGACGAGTACCGTGTTTAGGCCACGGCCCACGAAGCTTTCTGAGTGGCCTAATTAAGGTACGAGACATAAACAGCTAATTATTAACTATTGTATACAATACTTTTTCTAAGAGTAACAGAATATGAATATATACTGTACTAGCTTCTGCCCGCGAGTTTGTCCGCCTTAAATTCGTTTATCGCGAATAAGGGTATTTTTCCGAGGTAAAAAGTAGCCTATGTCCTTCCCCGGGACTCAAACTATCTCTATACCAAATTACATCCAAATCGGTTCAGCGGTTTAAGCGTGAAGAGGTAACAGACAGACACACAGACAGACAGACAGACAGACAGACAGACAGACAGACAGACAGACAGACAGACACACTTTCGCATTTATAATATTAGTATGGATGTTGCCTATCTTCTATTTTATTGCCCTCTTTAAAAAAAAACGAATGCATAAGAGAATCATTCTTGGCTGCCTGCCAATACATCTGAGATCATTTTTAACGGGTAGTTTATCAAGAATCCATACTAATATTATAAATGCGAAACTGTGTCTGTCTGTCTGTCTGTTACCTCTTCACGCTTAAACCACTGAACCGATTTGGATGAAATTTGGTATGCAGATAGTTTGAGTCCCGGGGAAGGACATAGGCTACTTTTTATCCCAGAAAAATACCGAAAAACGAATTTAAGGCGGACGAAGTCGCGGGCAGAAGCTAGTTTACTATAAGCACCCCTTAGCGAATGAGAAAAAAAACATAACCGTCTTCTTCAGCGTAGTTGAGTAAAAAGTATCCTGTAACCATCTGTGAATGGCCAACAATAGTTGAATTCCGTTTATCCCTTTTGGCGTGATGGATGAAGCCACAACGACACGGACAAAGATGCAAATCCAAAATAAATATTCATCAATTCAGTGACCTTAAATACGGTCAAGTCCTAGTAGGACTCGTGCACTGAGGGTTCCGTACAAAATATACGCTACAAACGGCCGTATCTAATTAACAGACAGACAGCTAAGTGTTAGCAGTCTTATTCCTAAGCAAAATGTACGCGATGTGGGATCATTTTATATTGGTTACACATACAAAGACAGAAGATACGAACTACTTTCATACAAAGTTGCAAGTTTCTAGGACAACTGGAAGTACCCTATAAGTTTTCCACGGACGGCAATTTGTATGGAAACACCTTTTTTAACGACTGTATTTTTGAATTGCGTTGATTTAAAGGCTTGATTGTTTTACAGCTTCAACTTTAAACTGGAGACATAAGTATTTGATGTTATTTTCAATTTGATACCTTCACGCGGTCTTGAGAAAAAGGGTCTTGAAAGACAGTCAGACGGACGGACGGACATACGGACAACCAAGTCCGTTTTTTCCTTTTGAGGTACGGAACCCTAAAAGCGGTTCGATTCTTCTAACCAGTAAGTAAAAATTACCATGCCATTATCTGAGACTTCAATAAGTAGGTACACAATTCTTTTTAATTATCTCATTATATTTAAACCATAGAGTTAGTTACTATGTACATTTTCTTATCTGTTACGGTATTCAAATTAATCTTAACGAATAATAGCTATCATTTACCAAAACCACAATTGCGGGGACACGATTAAAACATAATCCAAACATTTGTACTCCGCATCCAATTATTTAACAAAAAGAGTCGTCCTTCAGACAAAAAATGGTTTATCTTAGATAATTATAAGTTCCTGCTATTATAGAAGGAGCGTTGAGATAAAACGGGGAAGTATGGGAAAGACTGAAATTTTACCGAAAATACTCTTAAAAGCGTTGAAATAAAAGTCCACTTTACGAACTTTCCTATACTTCCTTCTTACCCCAACGCACCCTTCGTCATTTTTGAATATAAACGACTTTTAGAGGGACAATGCGCCGAATTTCAAGACCATTCACCGTCAATCTGAGTGGTAATTTAGGGGTTTGGGAATGGTAAAGCATCGTACAGCTACAACGCTCTTCGCGTCCAGTTCAACAACGCGTTCAGGTCACTGCTGCGGCTGCCCCGCTTCTACAGCGCCACGGGCATGTTTGCTGAAGCGCGCGTGGATTGCTTTTTCGCCACCATGCGCAAGAGATGCGCGTCGATGGGGCGGCGGGTGCGGGACAGTCGCAACAGCGTCCTGAAGGTCGTGGCAGACAGGCTGGATGGCCTATTTATCAAACACTGGATGTCGCTGCACGCACCAGTGCCTCTATTTGTGAGAAAATATAATTTATGTGTACTAACATTAGTTGTAATAATTAATATTGTAATTTACTAACAAAGTGGATCTGAATAAACGAAATTATTATGAAGGAAATAAAACTTACTACTAAGGAAAGAATGAGTATTTGTTGGTCTCATAGGTATAGCCCTCATATTCCATCTTACGCAGGTACCACGCAGACGACAGACCTCGAGACTTTCGTCGGCCATGCTCAAAGCACGGACTGTCTGCAAACAATCAGACAGAATTCAACTGACCAGTCAGTAGTCTGCGTTCTTCAACTTGCAGCCAGCAAGTTTTGAATGACCACTACGGACTCAAGAGCGCATTCAGCCGTCGAGTCAGGAGGATCACACATAGGCGATATGCTTTGAAAATATATCAGTGACCAAGGACCATTAAAACAAGAAGACTGACCATCTCCATACAAAAAGCCGTTCCCCGATGTGTACAACGCCATCGATGTATAAGAATTATTATTTACAATTATTCAACTTTGCAAGCGTGACGCAGTATTTAAATGTTATAAATTTATTTATTATTAGCTATTTGCGATCTATTTGTTACTAAACTATGTTTCTTTATTGAATTATAACATCGTTAAATAAAGTTTTGAAGCGCCATCTAGTTTTTGCCAGAATATCTCCGTGCGATCGGAACACGATCCAAAGTATGGCAAGTGTCAATCCTCTTGTTTTAATGGTCCTTGTCAGTGACCGACCTAGACCAAGTCCAGGGTGATCGTGACCAATTCTCTCTCGATTCACCTCTGCGTGGACTTCAGAACAACCAAAATGGCATAACCCACAAGGAGCAGTTGACTATACATCGTCACGTTCCATCAGCAACTCCATCCATTGCCGCACGGCTGCAGGAGATATGCGGGACATCATCACAGGGCTGGGGTCCGAGAAGTTGCAGGGCTCGCCCACCCAGCCGGAGACGATACCCCACAAGCCGTCTTGAGACACCACCGGAGCACCGATGTCAGGCTGTCGAAGAAATATTTTTTAGGATGGTTTTTGTTGACAACCACTGACATGATATTCGTATACGTCATGGGTTATGTACGGTATATCTGAGGAGCAAGGCCAGTATTAATTCTTTCGAGATTTCGGCATAACACTTAAGTGAATAGTGCTTGATTGACTACAAAATCGTCCACACAGAAGCTTTTGTGGTGCTACGAGGTTAACTACATGTAAATATAGTTAGAAAAACGCAAACGACAAATCACAGTACTTAAAAAGCGGTCGATCCATACAGCCTATTGACTGGATAAATGTCTTAAAATATTTTTATTTTTTTTATAAATAAATATTACGGGTCAATTTTTACACACATCGAACTAGTCCCATGGTAAGCTCAATAAGGCTTGTGTTATGAGTACTAGAGGACGATATATTTAATGGATATATTATTTATAGATACAGAAAGCATCCAAGACTCGGGAAAAAATATTTATGCTCATCACACAAATATTAGCCCTTACCGGGATTTGAACTCAGGACCTCAGCTTCGCAAGCAACGTTACTCCCACTGAGCTAAACCGGTCGTTCCCTCAAATCAATAGGCTGTTAGTCAGTCTTGTGACAAATTACCAAGCAAATTGTGTGATGCTGTTTCAAAGGCCGCAAGCACAAGTTGTTCTCGGTCAGCATCTGTTTGCGGGAGCTAAGGGCCCGCAAGCACTTGTTCGCAGACATCATTCGCTGCGTGGACACCCGCAAGTTGCTGTGCTGTTTGCGTTCTTTGGCTGTCTCTGGCAAAGGTTTTCCGTTTACCTTGAAAAAAGATGTGACTCTGACATAAAACTAATAGGATACTTTCTAGCCACATATTTGCAAAATCCTTTTCTTTGAATTAACTCTTAGAGTTCCCTAGGGTACCCCAGTATCATATGATGGTGATGGTGATTGGCTATTTCTCAACATGGATAAGCGTTGGGAAATAGTAGTTGAACAAGCGGGAGCGGCCCGTAACAATATCATCAGCAGCACTTACGATTACCCGGGGCCAGTACACCGTCAAGAACTTCGCGTTCTCAATCCTCCCCTTCTTGTCCGTCAGACTGACGGGGTGAATGGACGGACTGTACTCGACTGGCTGCGCAAGCCGCATCATTGCCAGATCGCACTCGGGACTGCCCGGCGTGAACTCCGAGTGAATAACAATCTGCTGCAGCGGCAGAAGAATGCCACCCTTCTTGCAGTTAAGGGACCCTAGTCGCACGCGGTAAAATTTGATCGATTCCCGGACACTGAAAATGTAAATCAGGCAATAAAACAAACCGAAATTCAGTTACATAAGTTAATTATTGTCATAAATTATTTAAGTATAGGTGTCTGGGTGGTTATCTGGAGCAAAATCTTCTAGATCATCACTACTAACTTAAAGAGTCCTATGAATAGTAAGAAAGTAACATCAAAAGTATGGCAAAAAGTTCTTAAGGTACAAGTATGACTGCTTCGTTTTTAGAATGACATTGACTCTAGGTATCAGACTTCTTACCGGTGTGTACAGTTTTATATGTTACTAGCAGGATATAATTTAGATATTAGAAAGTATGTACTTGTAAAACCCTCCAGCTGCGGTGAGGATCCAGCGCCTGTCTACCAGGGCACCAGAAGCATAGTGGGAGCCCATCTTCAATACAGATGCGGCGAATGGGTACGTTGCTATGCTGTCCCTAGGGTTTGGATCCAGGACGGCCGAAGCCACATCGAGGTTGATGGTGAAATTGCACTCTCTCTTTCGCCGTGTACCGTTGGCTCTTGGCAACATCGTTACTGAAATGTTAATGAGTGTGTTGATTTTATTGAATAAATAGTGAACGTTTTTAGGTAAACAAATATCAGTGTAATGAAACCTACACACTACATTTTTGAACCCAAAGCAGACAGTCTCATAAAAATATGATCCAATTGTAACGTGCATCTTTTCATCAGCATTTATGTATACAATATTTGTAATAGCTGGAGGTAGCTTCAAGCCTTCCTATGGCACCTTTTTACTAAAATGTTTGACCGAATTCAAGAAAAGGAGGATGTACTCAATTCAACTGTATGTTTTTTTGTAATTATATTTATTTTGCGATACTCCGAAAATTGTGGACCGATTTTCAAAAGGTTTTTTTCACAAGATATACTCATAGTCACCCAGGCAGGATCTGATGATGGAATCCCAGGGAAATTGAGTGTAACTCTCAAATGTTATATATATCTATAAGGTGATTTCTGTATTTTATTCGTAGTCAAGCATTCAGAAAGTACAAATGAGTGACTCATGGTGAAGACCACTGAAAGCCATCGGGACTCCTCAATGATGAAGCGATTTGTTGGTGGCGATACCTCGATTAAATTAGCTAAGCGAATTCATTAGTCACAGTTTTAAATGCTCCTAATTAGACTGGTATCATAAAACTATTGATGGAGCCGAAATTTAAGGTAGGCACCGGATCTCCTTAATAAAATAATGTATCCTAGGCTTGTTTGGGCTTATTTCAATCGTCACGAGATATACTTTTACGCCTCTATTGACTATTTTTTTTAATTAATTAACATTTTTACAAAAATTCAACCGACTCCAAACTCAGACCAAGAAAAAAAGATAGACATGACATAACGAGCAATTTAGTGATGCCATTTTTTGGCATGGTTTTGACAAATCAGATAACTTCACACACATGGTTTGTTTGTATTTGTATCGCGTGAAGTTGGCTTTGGCATGGTTTTTTGTGGCCTCACTAGATTGTTCGTAATGTCATATCTATCTTTTTTTCTTGGTTTGAGACTCCAAAATAAAACACATAAATTGAGTATAAAAAAGGTTGTAAATTGTAGAAACTAATACATAATTATGCAATTACTTCTTTACTTATTAGTGTTTTTTGGAGTCGGTTTAATGTTTGCCTAAAAACACATTTTATATCATATTATGACACATATCATAGCAGTAATAACATCAAAATTACCGGCAGCATTAACACCGCTTTGAATTGCATTCAATTCGATCCTGATCGGTTTGGCTTTCGTCGTTTTATTGTACACATAATCTTCTCCATTCAAAGCATATCCGTCATCGGTGTAATCATCGTATTTGTAATTGAAATCCACGTCCGCAATAAAGCCCTTTAAGAAAATCACAATCCCTATATATCTAAACATTTCATCAAAGTATTCCACTGTTGTTAAAAATAACTTATAGTATTAGATAATAAATATACAAATATTTGGTCACACGTTAACGTGTTCTATTCAAGTGTTCGGCTGACTGAGAGAATCTCTTATATTTATGATGTTTATACGAGATACGCCAATAAAAATAAACATCTCCGCCATTGTTGGAACATAGCGTGGAACAATAGATTTCGTACAATGGCTGATGAAATCTGTTTAGAAGTGTACAATGATAACCAGACGCATGTAGCATTGGTATTATTGTTTTGGAGCTCTTTAGAGCAGTATGATTGTGGCCTACAAAATGGGCTTTATGAAAATCAATTACTAAACTACTTCTATTGCTTTTGGTTAAAGTTGTTAGTCCTCTACCGAACTTCACGAACGCCATTCAGCGTAAGACTCTTCACACAATTAATTCATACTTACGATTATTCCTGTCTTAATTACGCTGATTTCATCATCTTCAAAACATTTCGTTTCCAATCGCACGGAAGATAATGCGAGAACAAGATACCTCCAAAAAAAGTTTGATCTGTGAATTCTTAGGGAAGAGTATAAATGTTTACTACTTGTTACTACTTATCAAGATTATTTATTAATCTTCTTATTTAGCGACTGACGAGGTGAAGTGACAAGTTTACTACGATACTTTAGTAATACTGCCGGTTATATAAACAAATCAGTTTACACTGCAATTAAACAAACTTTAAGATTTTGATTAATACGCTCGAATGTAATGCGCGATAAGCGATGTTGATTGTTTGCACAACACATTACAGCATTGTTCGATACGCTTTTTCTAAACAAACTTCGCATTGGAAACAACATTTTACTATTCGAGAGCGGAAATATTACCACATCAATCTGAAGTTCCGAATCGAGTGGTTAAATTGCAATCTTAACCTTCAGCATGAAATGTTAAAGTTCACACATGCTGTGTTCATTGTGCGCGTGCGTTCATAAAATGTTAAACAAGTCCGCGAGTTTTACTTTATAATTCTATATAATGTTGCATATCAGTTTTAATTGTATTTACGGCTTAATAACTATTATAATTAGTTTCGGTGATGTTGATTGTGGTAAGTCTGGTAGTGTTTCTTTTTAATCCGGAATCCCTAGGGAGTTAAGAGTCCCCGGCAAGCTCGGCCGACTTCCACCTTTCCATACAAACGGAGTTTCATTCTCATTAAATTACTACGTGTTGGATTGTAACGAAACTTTGCATATGCAATGACAATGTCATGACATATATCTAGGCCTGTAATTAGTTTATATGGCTCCATTTTATAAAACAAACGAAATACAGAAAAACAAGTTTTATATGAAAAACTTAAATTCGCTGTATTTTTTTTACTATGGTATCGAAAGCTACATAAACTAATTGGCTCATACTGATTTTTTTAGTATGAGTTAGCGTTATGCGTCTTTCCTGTGGACACCCGAAAGTTAAGGGCTTTAAATACAAATTTTTCTTAGTGCTCTATAGGCGATGTACAAATTGATTAATACTCTAGATCTAAGCGATAAAAATATCAGTTATATGTACCCAAGCCCTTAACTATTGCGTTGTCCACAGGAAAGACGGCTAAATTCTGGAATCAGTATGATCCCATTACAGGCCTGCAATATACCTTAACGTATTCTAAGTACAAAGTTTCAGAGCAAACTAGCTAGTCGTTTTAAAATGAGAGCCTAACTACGTTTGTATGGAGAACCGAGCTTACCGGGGACTCTTAAGCGGGAAAGCTGAGTGATTTAGTTGACCGTGACTGCGGGGTAGAACTGTGACCTCTACACAAAACGAACTGCTAAAGATAGAAAAGATAGAAGGTAGATTAATGGCTTCTAACCTAAGTTAGAACTGTGATCCCTACACAATACAAACTGCTATACTCCATTTCAAATACGATGGCCCGGTGCACTTGAAACTTAACCATAGGGCTCATAATGTTTGCCTGTTGTTATCTAATTAGGAGCACTTCAAAATGGCACGCGTCGGTACAATCTGCATGCAACTAAAGCGTCTACGTCTAAGATCATTAGGTTGCATGTAAAATACCACGCCGCAAACGGGTCCGGCCAGGTATCTTTTGTTATCAGTAATCCTATTGTTAACGCCTAATTACCGTCTCAAGTGCATCGGGCCTTCGTATTTGAAATGGAAAATACCAGAAAAGTAGGACCCCATCAAAAAGATTACATGTAAAAAAAATGCAAGTCTCGTAACATCTTCTACCACTAAAAGTTGTGAGATAAAATAAAACCAAGTCACACAGTGCTCGCTAGTGAAAAGGTAACACACTCTAAGGTGCGTCCACACTTGTATCATTTGCTCGTATCCGATCATCGTCCCGTGGCATGACTGCGTATCGCGCTGCTTGGACGCTCACTGTCGGCATTCCGTATCATTTGCGCCGCCGCGTCAAGAAACGCGTCCCCACTAAGCCGTAGCGGATCACCGTATCCGATCACCGCGCCGATCATTTTGCATGCTGCAGTTTGGACGCTAGCCGTATCGTTTCACCGCTCCGATCATTTTGACATTTCGCTGATCATCATTTTTCGCGTGATCGTTCTTCTGTAGTAGCGTTGTGTTCCGTGTAAAACTGTTGCACTCTGCGATCGCACATCAAATTGGTTAACACCCGTGCAGAAACTTGAAGATCATCATCACGACAGCTGATAGCGCCCATGCGTCGGCGGCACCGCGCGCGTAGCAACTTAAAAATGGCAGTACTTTGGAAATTCGCCGTAACACACCTGCGCCAGCGACTCAGGCCACGCCTCTCGGCCATCTCTTTCACGCGTAGCTGCAATGGACGAGAAAGAAGATGATCGCGCAAATACCGACTCGAGATGGATCGCGGCGTATCATAACCGCGTAGCATGATCGCGTGTCATGATCGCTAGCGTGGACGTCGCACCATCGCGATCATGCCGCGCTCATCCGATCGGAGTATTTGATACGCGTAGCAATATGGATTTCGAGCGATCATGCCACGCGACGATGATCTGATACGGGCAAATGATACAAATGTGGACGCACCTCTACGTATAATCGAGAAGTATTAGGTTTGATTCCTGAGGGGCTACTCCGAAATCCGAAGTTCGTATGGCGCCATCCCGCTCGCTCAAATACAGCATAGCTCGAGAGAGACAGGGACAGCACGTTACTACTAAGCTTCTGCCCGCGACTTCGTCCGCCTTAAATTCGTTTATCGCGGATAAGGCTATTTCTCTGGGATAAAAAGTAGCCTATGTCCTTCCCTGGGACTCAAACTATCTCCATGCCAAATTTCATCCAAATCGGTTCAGCGGTTTAAGCGTGAAGAGGTAACAGACAGACAGACAGACACACTTTCGCATTTATAATATTAGATTAGAAGTACGGATTAGTATGGACAGTATGGATGGATAGGCTATTGGGAGCATCTATCCAACAACTTTGTCATTTTTCACCGAATTAGTCAACTCACATGTTATAGTGACAGTTATAGTGACCCACAGTGATTGTGATTGTATCAATATAACACATTTTTATCGTTTTAATAAATATGATCACTTTACCAATTTACAGCAAACATACAGAAGCCCGAGCAGGAGTGCGAGTTCCCGCCGAAGTACGAGGAGGACCTCACGCATGTGCGGCGCAAACGGCTCACCACCGAGAACGGCCTCGTCTGCCTCGAAGACTACCCGTACACCGTCTCCGTGAGGTAAGCCTCAGTACGAGCTGGGCTGGGAGTCCCGCCGAAGTACGAGGAGGACCTCACGCATGTGCGGCGCAAACGGCTCACCACCGAGAACGGCCTCGTCTGCCTCGAAGACTACCCGTACACCGTCTCCGTGAGGTAAGCCTCAGCCCGAGCTGGGCTGGGAGTCCCGCCGAAGTACGAGGAGGACCTCACGTACGTGCGGCGCAAGTGGCTCTCCACCGAGAATGGCCTCGTCTGCGTCGAAGACTACTCGTACACCGTCTCCGTGAGGTAAGCCTCAGCCCGAGCGGGACTGCGAGTTTCTGCCGAAGTACGAGGAGGACCTCACGCATGTGCGGCGCAAACGGTTCACCACCGAGAACGGCCTCGTCTGCCTCGAAGACTACCCGTACACCGTGTCCGTGAGGTAAGCCTTAGCCCGAGCTGGGCTGGGAGTCCCGCCGAAATACTAGGACAACCTCCACGTGCGGCGCAAGAGACTCACCACCGAGAACAGACTCTTCTGCCTCGTCTACACCGTCTCGGTGAGGTAAGCTCAGTGATCCCTATTATTCCACTGGATAGGCTGTCCACTACATTTCCAAGCTAATTTTGAGTACGAATTTGAAGCGCCCTCCGGGGTCTGTGAGTGTCCCATTGACCTATAAAAGTTTGACATTAACTATTCCAAGGAGGATATATCGATATGAATCCTACCGCATTTTAGCTTTTTAGAATCGTCTCCTTGAGTAGTTGATGGATGTTTAAAGAAAAGTACAGTCGGCAAGCTTGTCACAAAAATGAGAACTTTGACAGACTTATTTAGATTTATGTTTACAACCAAAATTTATGTAAGTGTGTGTGTTTATAGATTGCACGGTAAGCACTGGTGCGGCGGGGCCCTCGTCGGCAGGCTGTGGGTGCTGACGGCAGCGCAGTGCTTTGACTAGTAAGTATACATGTAGCCTCTGGAACGTTATGCGTCTCAAAGTCAAACAAGCCCCGAATAAGTTTACATTTCAAAAGTATCGGTACAACTTCTTTGCTGGCAGAACTGAAGTGTCATAATCTATTCTGCGTAATATGTTTCTGCGCTGTTTATATACGTATACGTCTTTATATATTTAAGTAAGTATATATCAACTTTTATGTGTTATGTATAGTTAAGTATAACTTCAAGCACCGCCTACACCTTTTGGCATTAAGTCCGCTTTTTGTAAGATAAGTTTTCTTTTGTGCAATAAAGATTAAATATATAAATAAATACAGGTATACAAGTAATGGCCGAACTTGTTAAGTTAAAAATATGACTTAGTTGTATTTCTATTTATTATTTTTAACTATTTAAATGAGTAATAATCGCGAAAACAGAAGAAAATATTATTTTCAACTATGCTAATATACAGTTGTAAAAATGAAATGTCCATTGAAAATATTTTTTTAAATTTAATAGATTTCAACTACTTTTCGTACACGGGTAACTGGGCCTCTACCAATAGTTATAGGATACTTTTGACCCGACTACGCTCAAGTATGTAAGAGGATTATGATTTTTTTCTCTTTCGTGAACGAAGTTTTGGGCACAGTATTTATTATGTACATAATATGTTAGTGTATCTATTTATGTATGGAACTTGTTGCCTGCCATAAGGTCCGTCCACATTTGTATCATTTGCCCGATCAGATCTTTCCGGCATGATCGCGTCTCACGATCACTCGTTTGGACGTTGCGCCGATCCGATCGCTCGAAATCCATGTTGATACATGTATCACACACTTAGATCGGACCAGCAAGGCATGATCGGCGCGCCGACAGTGAGCGTCCAAGCAGCGCGATACGAAGTCATGCCACGGCACGGTGATCGGATACGAGCAAATGATACAAGTGTGGACGCACCTATAAATGAATCAACTCCTTTTTTTTCTTCGAGGATTGATAAAATATTGCTCAATTCGTCCACAGCGTCTTAAAAGAGGAGGTGTCAGTGCGCGTGGGTTCTGTGTTCCGCGACTTCGGCGGCAAGATCCTCTCCGCGAAGGAGATCGCGAGGCACCCGGAGTACAGGATGGACCAGTATTATCCGGAGCACAACCTGGCTCTCGTCAAGGTAACGCGTGGTGGTACCTATATACGGTGTTTTTTAGGGATCCGTTGTCAACTACGATCCCTTATAGTTCCGCCATGTCCGTCTGTTCTGTCCGTCCGTCTGTCCGTCCGCGGCTTAGTTCCGTGATCATTAGTTCTAGAAAGCTGGAATTTGGTTTGAGTATGTGCATGTATTACGCCGTTTAAACGGTAAAATAAATACTAAAAAAAAACTTTTTTCGGGTACCTCTCTTACACCTAAAGTGAGGGTTAATTTTTTTTCGTGCCAACACTAGTATTTGGGATGTCGTTGAATAGGTCTTTTAAAAATAATAGGGGTCTCCAAACATTATTTTTTGATAAAGTTCGCAATTTTGTAAACAATCGCTCCTGAAATACAAAAAATAGCGTCGTCCCAAAAATTATGACAAATATCATGAAAATACCATATAAGTACTTTCAATGAAAACTATATTGAATAAAATCGGTTAAGCCCTTTTTGAGTTATTGCAAAAAATCTGCGCTTCTCAGCTAAAGGATGTAAGTACCGTGGAGATACGCTCTTTTTGCTAGTACACTTTTTCATATCGTATTTTGTTCATCTGTGGTATTTTTTTTTGTATGCGGCTGCGAAACCCTACACTACACTGTGAGCATGATCCGACATGCTCTTGGCCGGTTTTTTTTTTTACCTTTAGTTGTAACAGGTAGTAGGTAGTACCCGTCAATACGAAAAGCTTTTCCTATGGGCAGATTTTTCGGAAAAATAACCTGTCCCAAAATATAGGGAATTTGCAGTTTGAACCGTATGTAGAATGCACATCCTTGGCTCCTAGCGTCGTTGTCTCACTACAAACAGCTATATATATTTAAAAAAAAAAACAAAACAAAAAGCAGTGTTAGTGTTAAAAGGTAAATATTTGAATTTCGACGTGTAGCTAAACCTCCCGGTGGCCCTGGGGAGCCGCGTGCGGCCGGTGTCTCTGCCGCCGCCGCAGGGGGAAGTGCCGCGCAACTACGGACATGTCGTCGTCACAGGATACGGCTCCGTAAGCTTACAACCTTATTACTGGAGTCTCATTTTGAAAGGAGCTGTAATGTAACATGTATGTAACATTTCCTATACAATTTAGTGTCTTCGCGAACAACTACGTTCCAGGCCGCCAAATCATTCGCTTACAGTAGTACCACAAATATAAGTTACAACGATGTACCTGCGCAGAAAGCATTTTTGAAAATACAAACTATCGAACATATAACGTCCTTCTTTTTTGGAAGTCGGTTAAAAACAGATTTATAAGGCAGACCAATTACAAGGCAGCGCGATTGCGCGGGTAAAACTTCAACGCCCATTGGCCAAAATATTGCGCCCGCCATTTTGTCTGGCGCCGCGTCACCATGAGCACGAATTCACCTGTCATTGCATATGTACCGTACGTTTAGTTCAACAAGGTCTTTATTGAAATGTTCACACGTTCGGTTTCATTCGGTACTTATGTAAGCACTCGTCGACGATGCCGAAGATTGCCGATGTAACTTATATTTGTGGTACTACTGTACATTACATGTTACATTATAGATAATCTGGACGCGGCGCGCGACATGTTATAGATCACAGGTAAAATATATTGGTCCGTTAAGAAGATATTCACTGACTTAAGAAAAACAACGTAGATTTAAACCCAATGGCAATTGAGTATAAAAAGGTAAGGATGGCTTCCCGGTTTCCGATTGAACTAAAATTTGTCAAAATTTTGCGAGGTGGTGATACAATATTATGACACTATCGAGCTGATCTGTTAATGGAGCCGGAAGGTGGGCATAGGAACTCTATAATGACTGTAATATAATAACGCAATCCTACCGAGTTTGGGCTAGCAGTACCTACAGTCGGCAATTAAAGCTTGTCACAAAAATGATATTTTTGGCAGAACGAAAGGTGTGTCAAATCTTGGGTTTTTTTAATAGTTTCACCGATTATCTACTTACTTGTTTTGCGATGAGATTTTGAATGAGATACATATGGCATATATTTATACTACGTATGTATTATAAAGTTACGACAAAGGTGTCTCCATTGCATTAATATTTACATGTATCTACATACAGACTTCCGGCCAAATCCGCGAGGGTGAGAACCAGGAGCTCAGAAGAATGATAGTGCAAGATGTGGCGAGGGCGTCGTGCCGGCTGCTGTACGGGAACGACTTCCGTCTGCAGGCGGACCACATGTGCCTCCAGAGCACGGTCAAGGGCGTCGCTCTGTGTGCTGTGAGTGCTCTGCACATGTACCTATGCTATCAGCCCAGGGTTTCCACTGGAAGTATTACTGGCTAGTGTCCATGGCGACAATTTTTAGAGGTGGCAAAATGTAAGGATAGAACCCGACAATCAGCATTCGAGCAGCTTTCCAGCTGCAAAAATACTGTTTGAATGCTGTTCAGCAGTTGACATAACAGCATCGCAGCAGCAAAAGAACTACGCAGTCTGCTTGCAGTTCTGATGAATGCACACCAGCTGCAAACCAGCTGCGCGGTTGTAATGCAGCTCTGATTCAGTTGTATCAACTGCAATAGAACGGCAATAGACCTGCATATAGGTTCAGTGTTCAGTGGTTCAGTGATCAGTAGTTCTTTTGTGTTATTAAACATTAGTCTTATTTCTCCTGGTGGCAGAGGGCGGCAGAGAGGGTAAAGGCCCTGTATATTATAGTGTAACACGATGCAGCCAGGAGATGTGACAAAGCAGCGAGGAGTGAAGACGCCGTTTCCTACCGCCTATTACAAGACAATTGAGGACATTATTCGATTCCACTACACTATGCTCCGGCTTCTGCAAAGACATGCTAGATGCTACGTTATTGTTATACTCTTATGCCAACTGGGAGCTCAAAAAGATAAAATAAGGATAACTAAAAGACCGATTGGCGCCCGGTCGTCTCCTTGAGGTGGTCAAAGTGTAGTAGCATCAGTAAGAATTTAGTAGCCTATGTTTCAATGATTGATTCCCCATACACCCCCCTTTTCATCCTCTCAGGCGGATAATTTCAGGGCTAATAACTATATTTTTGTCCTTCAATTAGTTTCAAACTATCTCCATAACTTTCAATCCAATTCCAAAATTTCATCTAAATCGGTGCAGCGTAAAAAGGTAACAGACAGAAATACAGAGTTACTTTTGCTTTTTTATATTAGTATGGATTAGTATAGATTACTGTGTCTACCTTCTTCACTCTATTTCAATCAATCAATCAATTAATCAATATTGAGACCGAGATCGTGAATATCGAATTTTGATGTCAGAAGAAAAATATCGTGCGTGCGGTCCATATAGGCACGAAGGCAATGCCTGACCCTAAACGACCATGTGGCTCTATACTGGCTCAAACAAACTGCCTACCCTGAAGCCCTGAAACGACTATGGCTCTATATAGGCACAGAAAAACTGCTTACCTTGGTCAAAAACCCTGTGCACGGCCCTCTAAGAGCCCGTTCGCACGTACGGGGACATCCGATTCTTTCCAGGAACTATTTTTTGTAGGATCCGATTTAGTGGCAATAGGATTTCAATGCACGCGTACACACAAGCGTACAGTAGTACCACGAATATAAGTTACATCGGCAATCTTCGGCTACGCCGACGAGTGCTAACAAGTACCGAATGAAAACAAAGGTGTGACCATTTTAATAAAGACTTTGTTGCACTACATGCACGGTACATATGCAATGACAGGTGAATTCGTGCTCTCGCTCATGGCGACTGACGCGGCGCCAGACAAAATGGCGGGCGCCGGAGCTGCCGGCGTCACGCGCAAATTTTTGGCCAATGGGTGTTGAAGATTTTAAAACAGCAAACGCGCTGCCTTATAATTGGTTAAGCTGATTTCAGAAAATGCTTTCTGCGCAGGTACATCGTTGTACCTTATATTTGTGGTGCTACTGTACAGTTCCAGAATCCGACAATTGTGTGAACGCGTGCATTGAAATCCTATTGCCAGTAAATCGGATACTACAAAAAACAGTTCCTGCCAAGAATCGGATGTCTGCGTGTGAACAGGCTCTAATTGATGCACTTAGAATCCATGCTTGATGCTTGTCAATGCCTTAATAAGTATCTACCTATTTATACCAAGGATCCTTATGTTTCACAGCTTCATTCTACTAATGACCCCGTCTGTCACCACTAGGGTTGCAAAAAAACGTTTTTTTTTCTGTCTTGAATAAAACCTGAAAAAAAAAAACATTTTTTTTCTGGAATATGTTTTTTTTTAAGTATGAAGTCTCACAATTTGCAAGGCAGTTAATAATTTTATACGGTCGGTTAATTATTGAAAAAATGTAATCAAAAAAAATTAAGTTCTGGTTTTATAAAATTAACATTAATGAAATCTGTAGTGGTAGTTCACAATTTAAAATTGCAATCTCAAAATCTTTTGCCTGCAATACAAGAGGAACCAGAAAAAGAAACAGTTATGGACAATATAATAGACGATAGAGAAGAAGAAGCAGAAAATTCTGATACTGACCGAATTAGTGTTGAGTGCTGCTGATAGTTCTAGTTCTAGTAAATATGTCCAAAGTTTTTTTTAATTTACTGAGAATAGCTTAGTTTTAGTTACGTAACATAGACATACTTACTTTAATGCAGTTAATTTTAAGTTACTTATATAAATAAATCACGCAAAACCGTTATTATCGTATTATTTTTTCATCTGAAAAAAAACCTTGTTTAGAAAAAAAACAATGGTGCCAGGTTTTTTTTCATGTTTTTTTCTAGTCACCACTATTACTACGTATTAAGCTTGAACGTTCCAAGTAATGGGACACTATCGGGGACTGGAGCGTTTACCATATATTTTGTTTGATACCAGGGTGACACAGGCGACCCGGCAGTACACTTCAGCGGAGTCAGCTCGGGCGGCACTCTGTACGGCATCGCGCTCTTCTCAGGCACCGAGGAGTGCTCCTTGAAAGCCAAGCCTGGAGTCTACGCGAAGGTGAATTCATTGCTCTGGTCAATAAAAATAACAATAACATTGACTGCCTGACAGGTATGAAAGTAAGAATGAAAGAAAGAAAGAAAACACATTTATTGCAGCGAAAAGATAACACCATTACTCATATCATAGTATCAGATATGAATGTATCGATCTCGTAAGCTGAGAGAGTTGAGGCTGTTATCAGCGCCAACTCTCAGCCAAAATATGCTAAGCTGTTTAGTTTTTAAAACATTCATGAATCGCGTTGATATCTTTTTTCGTGGAATCATGGCCCATGTAACGCAACTGTTTATAATTCAATATTATAATAGTATAGAAGCTGTGTAGAAGTCTTCAATATAGCCATGTGTTAAATAAACGACCGACAACCGGTTTAGCTCAATGGGAGTAACGTTGCCTGCGAAGCCACAGATATAATATTTGCTCTTATGCGTTCAAAGCCCGATAAGAGCAAATATTTGTGTGATATATACATACAGACAATCACGCCTTTTTCCCAACGGGGTAGGCACAGACTATCTCCTTCCACTTGCTACGGTCCTGGCATACAACTGCCGCTTCATCAACATTCATTAATCTCATCATGCATGCTCGTCGCTTCAGAGTACTTTTCACTTGTCCCTTCCTTGTGTGATAAGCATTAATATTTTTTCCTGAATCTTGGATGTTTTCTATCTATATATGTAAAAATATCTATTAAATATATCGTCACCTTGTACTCTTAACACCAGCCTTATTGAGCTTATCATGGGACTAGTTAAATTTGTGTTAAATCCAATTAAAAGAAAATTGGATTGTCAACCGATGTCAGGTACAGTCAACTGCAAAAGTAGATGATCGTTTTAGTACTTTTTTTATAAATAAATCAATAAATATTATGGGACAATTTTACACAAATCGCTCTAGTCCCATGGCAAGCTCAATAAGCTTGTGTAATTTTGTCGCACTGACGTAACAATACTGAGGTAATTGGGATGCCTTAAAGTAGTGAAAGTGACAAGGAACTAAAATACTCACCTGCTTTTGCTGTTGACTATACCTTAGTAAAAATATGTACACGTCTGTATAACGTTATTCCTCGCAGGTATCCCACAGTCGAGGGTGGCTGGACTCCATCCTGACGGCCGCTCCCGTGAACTCGGCACAGACAGAGAGCATGGACAGCGGGGAGAACACCATTCCATTCAACGAGAACCAATAAACAGTTTAGATCAATTGCTTATTTTTTTACCGACTCCCAAAAAAGGAGAGGGTTCTGAATTCGTCGGAATCTTTTTTTTTACCAGTGAAAATCAGCGTAAATAACCCTGCAATGAATATTATATTAACTTACTTTTGATTTGTACAGCCACCTACACGTATGAAGGATTTACACTGGGCAAGTGCATTTGTTCACCGATTACTCGAATTACCAAAATAAAATTAATTGTATACAGTATATACATTGTATATACATAAATTGAGTAGAAAAACAGCTATTTGTAAGTAAAATGAGGAAACTGAATTATGCAGTTATTTTTAGGGTTCCGTAGCCAAAATGGCAAAAACGGAACCCTTATAGATTCGTCATGTCTGTCCGTCCGTATGTCACAGGCATTTTACTCAAAAACTATAAGATGTACATTGATGTAATTTGGAGCATAGGTGTCGTTTGTAAACCGCTACTTAGTTTGATAGTTAAATAAAAGATATATTTATTTCTAGGAAAGCACTCCATACATGTCAGCGAAACTTAAAAAAAAAAAATCAGCAGATATCAATGTGTGGCATAAGATTTCGACAGTTCTTCTAAAAACACTTTGAGGTTTCTAGATTTTTTTTTGATTTAGTCAACATTTTCCGAAATATTCGCTCCGCAAGTAGCAAAAATTGTGTCCCCGCCCCCTCTATTTTCTAAACGGTATGTTCAAAAAATGTGAAAAAATTTACAAATATAAAGTTTAATAAATACTTCCAAAGAAAATAGTTTTCAACATGATCGGACATACCGTTTTTAAGTTATTGCCAAAAAACTGCAAAAGGACGTAAGTGCCGGGGAGATACGCTCTTTTGTTAATGTTTTTTTTATATCGTATTGTTTTTCATCTGCAGTGCATTTTTTTGTTTATACGGCTGCGGAACCCTTCATTGGCGAGTCCGACTCGCACTTGGCCGCTTTTTTATTTTACCCGTGAGTGTTTTTTTCGTTAAAAAGTTAATTTTTACGCTCGGCTCGTGACAATCAAAGACTACTGTATACATAAAGACAATGAGCGGAGTTATACACATTCTCATCTATGCGTGAGACTGTTTCGTGCGTGCAGCCGGCGTTCATCAATTTATAAGACGTTATCACGTCAAAAAATGGCATTTTTTTCTGTTACTGTAATGTACTGAAAGTACATGATGTATATTGATGAAATTTAGAGTATACATGTTTTGTATAAACCGCTACTTGGTTTGATAGCAGCCTATCCAGTAGAAATTATAAAAGAGATCATATCAGTAAGTAGACATCAGCTTAATGACGTTCGCAGTCATAAGGTTAAATCACAGTCGATCAAGTCTATGTTCTAGTGTCAAATCAAGCGTCAAATCAGCTTGTGAGTTTCATGCCATAGTTTCTTGTGGCGATTCTTCTTAGTTCCTTACCAAATAACATATTTTCAAGAACGTTTCAGAACTGTTTACGACCCTATTTAACCCCCGGCGTAGGAAGATGGGTGTTATAATTATAAGTTATAGATGAGCTGTGTGTCTGTATAAATGTGTGTCTATCTGAAACGTGGTATGGATGAACTGTGTGTATTTCTTTTTTTTTTGTATGTAAGGTGATTTGATGAGTATTCTTAGCGATGGTTCAAGAAAATCGGTCCAACCGTTTGTGAATTATAAACTTTTTAGGGTTCCTTAGTAATCAGGAAAAAAGGGAGCCCTTATTGTATGTTTGCTCAGGAACTACTTATGCTAATGATTTGAAATTTGAAATAGTTATAAACATAGAAGTAAAAAAAACAAAAAAAAAACTAGCAGGAACAGCCCATATCAGTGTTATCCCATCGAATACTTTATTTCGTCGTAATTTCATTTCATCGAAAGTGTTTTTCTCTGAAACCGTTAATACTTAATTTGGGATTGTTATATAATAAACCTAACGACTTCTTATCTAAGTGATGATCTTTACAAAAATCATGAAAATTAAATAAATAATCAGAGACAATCTTACACAAATCGACCTAGTCCTAAACTAAGCAAAACTTGTACTATGGGTAGGTACTATAGGCGATTATAATACTGAAATACATAGAAAACATCCAATAGTATGGTTTCAAGGGAAAAAGTTGTAGATGAAATGAAAATTCTAAGAGATTTCAATTCATTCAACGAAATGTTTGTCGATTAAGGAAGGATTCTCCAGAGAAAACCTATGTGAAAATATAAAGTCCTTCCGATCCCACAAGGGAATATTAAATACTCTTTGGATAACCCAGGAATTGACATTGAAGGAGAACGCTTGTTATGTGGCGATATTATGAGTTAGTTATTGTTGCAAATAATATATTATAAGCTAATGGGAAGAACAAGAATGGAGAACGAGAATCCAGCTGAATCGAGAAGAGGACATACTTATGTGCAATGGATTTCTGTAGTCATAGGTATTTACATCATTTTTATAATCAACATCAACCATGTATAGTCATCTGCAAAAATATATACACGGGCATCGATGGACGGGTAATAGCAAATATAGTCTAGTGAAGATATTTTTAAACGAGTAAAATTTTACATATTTTTATTTAATTATTTAAACTTTATTGCACAAGACAAAAGTAAGTACAAATGGCGGACTTAATGCTAAATGGCATTCTCTACCAGTCAACCATACGGCCAAACAGAGATGCATGAAAATGGTGCAGTGGGAAAAATCATTCAGTACTGAGAGCGTTAGGTTAGAACACATAAGCAAATAATGCATACCTACATAATTACATAAACCTTTTTGCAGTACCTAATTATTCCATGCGCCCTTGGACATATGCTTACTAGAAATGTTCTTAAATCCCGCTTTCGTGTCAGTGCCGCCACCAACCAAATAAACATAGTATCGTAGTAAATGACAAGCTTTTATCGCCATCAACATCAACTACTCATTACTACTACGACTAAAGGTGCGTCCACACTTGTATCATTTGCTTGTATCCGATCACCGCGCCGTGGCATGACTGCGTATCGCGCTGCTTGGACGCTCACTGTCTGCGCGGCGATCATTGCCTTGCTTGTCCGATCTAATTGTGTGATATCAAAATGGATTTCGAGTGATCGGATCGGCGCAACGTCCAAACGCGTGATCGTGACACGCGATCATGCCACAGAACGAAGATCTGATCGGGCAAACGATACAAATGTGGACGCACCTTAAAAAGGCCAAAATCGTTTATTAAGATTCAAAGTCAGGCGTCAGTCATAACGGCTGGACGTCAAAACGCCTCGTACAAATCAGCGACGTCACACGACAGACAACACAGACAAGTACCTATTATGGAGAACTAGCATTTTCTTATTTTGCCAGTTAAAAACTACATTTAAGTGTATAAACCATAGGCCCGTTTCTCAATAGCTTGTAACTTCTAGTATTACAAGCGGAAGTAGGGTATAAACCATATAGTTATTGCCCACTTAAGGATTTCAAACGCATTCACATGCAATAAAAAAGAAAATATGATAGGTACAAACTTTTTATTACTATTTTCTTATGGCCTAATAGACTCTTCTATAGAATACAAACAATTTTTAATTAAAACTCACGTAACAAAGGAAATAATGCAACGAAACTAAAATCATCTAAAAAGTACAGAGATTGCCCATAGTCTACAGTAATTGCCATATCACAGCATAGTAATTGCCCAGTACCTTAAAATCGTAAATCAAAGTCTTTGTCTGACGTCAGTCGTGGGAATTGACTTTAAACACAAAATAAACATTAAAAACAAAACATTAAACTCAAACCTAGGTAACAAGATAGTTTTAAATAAGTTAAAAAGGGTTGCGTTTAGCTTTCATGACAGCATCAAATAATTCTTTCGTTGATGATGATGATGAGTCAGAATCACCAGACTGAGAATCATCTACCATAAAGCAATGATGGCATAAAAATAAATTCAAATCGGTGTTGTCGGGTATATGTTCCTTATGGTTTCGAGGAATGCAACGTGCATGAAATATACTTTTTATACTTTTGGTTTGTTTGGCATACTGAAAATATAACAATTACGATTTAGATATTATGAATTCACAGGGATTGCAAAAGAATTCAAGCATTTGAATCACAACAATAAGTGATGTTGGCAATACTTTTATCAATAATATACCATGACAGATATTGCCCGGGCAATAACTATAGACATTACCACATGGCAATTACTAAAAAAAAGGGTGGGCAATTACTAAAAATGTTCAAATTTTGGTTCAGTGATTGCCCACGGCTAAAATAACCGTTAAGATTTAAAATTGAACACAGATTTGCATTGAAAACGATGTTAGGCTACATTTACTTTCATCACATTCATGAAATACAAGCTGAATATCAAATAATCAACACACAAAAATACTTTAAGAAAGTAAGTTCTTAAGAACACTGTTAAAATGCTTACCTGGTTGAGTAACACTTTCACCCATCTAGACAAAATCCGCCATTACTGTTTTTTTTTTCTAGAGTGTTGCCAGATGTCAATTTTAAATCTACTAAACATTAAATTACTGCACCATCTAGCGAATTCTAACCCAACTAGAACGATCCAATGCTAATAGTCGATAATATTTTTTTAAAGCGGGCAATCACTACCAGTGGGCAATCATACCCTGGTTTACCCTATATCTTTCCAACAATATGAATTAAAAACTGGCCCAGAGCATGTCGGACCATGCTCAATGTAGGGTTCCGCAGCCGTTTATACAAAAAAGTGCACAACAGATGAAAAAAATACGATATGAAAAAAGGTCACTAACAAAAGAACATATCTCCCCGGCACTTACGTCCTTTTGTTGAGAAGCACAGTTTTTTGGAAATAACTTAAAAACTGTATGTCCGATTATGTTGAAAACAATTTTTGTTGGAAGTATTTCTAAAGTTATATATTTGTAATTTTTTTCATATTTTTTGAATTTACCGTTTAGAAAATAGAGAGGGAGGGACACAATTTTTGCTACTTTCGGAGCGAATATTTCCGAAAATATTCACTAAATCAAAAAAAAAATCTAGAAACCTCAAAGTGTTTTTTAAAGATCTGTCGAATGATGTGCCACACATTAATATTTGCTAAAAAAAATGGACAGTTTCGGTTACATGTATGGAGTGCCCCCTCTAGAAATATATATATTTTTTATTTAACTATCAAACTAAGTAGCGGCTTACACAAGACATCTATCTTCCAAATTTCATCAATATACATCTCAAAGTTTTTGAGTAAAATGCCTGTGACATACGGACGGACAGAGGGTTCCGTTTTTGCCATTTTGGCTACGGAACCCTAATAAAAAGAGATATCTGCTTGTAATACAAGTTACAAGCGTTTATGAAACGGGCCCATGGTCCCAGGAAAAAAAGTCGCTTGTAAATTTGTACAAAATTCTTACTAAATAAAATAAATAAATAAATATCAGGGACAATTTTACACAAATCGACCTAGTCCCAAACTAAGCAAAGCTTGTACTATGGGTACTAGGCGACGATATACATAATATATAGATAAATTATAATACTTAAATACATAGAAAACATCCAAGACCCAGGAACAAACATTCGTGCTCATCACACAAACACTTGCCCTGGCCGGGATTCGAACCCAGGACCGCCAGCTTCGTAGGCCGTTGTACAACCCACTGAGCCAAACGTGTCGTCACATAAATATTAAAGTTGACCAAAACAGCAGTTTTATTTGATATTCCTTCAAATATTATTATTTGCACACAATGTTCAGTGCTTTGTTCACCCAGAAACTTTACTTCTTGATTTTGACCGCCATTAAGGTTTGTACATCGTCATCGGTGCATTCATTCCACTTCTGCTTAAACTCTTCTAATGTTTTAAAAGCGTTTTACACGAGCTCAATATATTTCACTGGGTCGTAACTCAGGGCAGTTGGGAGGATTGAGGTGATTTTCAACTAAATCGACATTCACTTTGTACCACTTTACTGCTTTCTTTGGGACCTGTCCAGCCTTCGAGATGCAGACTTTGCGGGAACCTTCATCACGAGAACGTATCACCAGCGGTAAAATGATAGAAATTGATAATTGAATGGCTTTTGAAGCTGTTTTCCCGTCTTTTAATCATTTTTACACTTAGGCTTATACTAAATTAAAATCATCAATGGAGTGTCATCCGTTACCATAAATAACCAAAGATTTTTTCAGCAAACTCGGTACTCTTCACCTACGGCATGCAACTCGGCTGGTTCTCGCCCTCCGCCAAGGTCCTGCAGTCCCAGTCCTCGCCGACGGGCGCCCCGCTGTCGGACGAAACCTTGGGATGGGTCGCCAGTTTGATGCCCATCACAGCCCTATTCTTTGTCCCACTCTACGCCTTCCTGGCTGATAGGATTGGAAGGAAGTGGAGCATATTGATCATGACTGTGCCCCAATTTGTAAGTGAAGTGAAGTAATTCCTTTCTGACACCCGATGAGTGCAAGAATGATCAATCCATACTAATATTATAAATGCGAAAGTGTGTCTGTCTGTCTGCCTGCCTGTCTGTCTGTCTGTCTGTCTGTCTGTTACCTCTTCACGCTCAAATCGCTGAACCGATTTGGATGAAATTTGGTATGGAGATAGTTTGAGTCCCGGGGAAGGACATAGGCTACTTTTCATCCCGGAAAAATGCCCTTATCCGCTATAAACGAATTTAAGGCGGACGAAGTAGCGGGCAGAAGCTAGTAGTTTTATAAATACGATAAATGCACCCATCATAGCAAATTACTTATGGAAGTCTGTCATTGGAGGGTCTGCTATGACGGCCACGATTAGCATTTATATCTGCGATCGCAGTGAATAGTGCTCAGACAGACGCTGTTGTCCGTGCTTCAGTAGACTTCCCTCAAGATGACATAGCATCGATCTTGTACAGTTGATGTGTAATCAGCATTACAAATCAACTTATAAGACCTTGTTACGATTTAGTTTATAACGTCATTTTGACATAGTTCAACGTTGGATCAGAGTTTCATTTGTCGAGTGAATATCCGTCACAGAATGAGATGAAGTGGTGATAGTCGAGCAATGGCGTAGAATAGAAACGACCGTGGTGGCGACGAGCTCTTGGGTGGCAACCACGCACCAGCAGACGCAGCGTAGATCAGCCCTATTAGGCATTTTTACAAGCTTTTATTCATCGTACAATGTTTTTACATATAGTAGGCGTACTAATGATCTGATAAAGGTCGCTGGAGTCCACTGGTGATGCAGATCCTTTCATGATGATGTTCTTTAGGACAGAGGACAATCTTTTGATTGATGATGTTGATCAATCAATCAATCAATCAAAATATTCCTTATTCAAGTAGGCCTAGTTACAAGCACTTTCGAAGTGTCAGTTACATGAGAGTGAATGTTTGCTGGGAGAAATACAATATGATCCAACATTTGCTGCAAGGATTAGGGAAACCCAGAAAAACCTAATCAGATCATTTAACTTAAGTATAACATTATTGATAAAATCATCATTTTAAAAATTAAAATAATCAATATCTAGTTTTCTACCTTGTTATTTCATGTACATTCAAGTTATTTAGTAAAATCAAATTACTAAATTAGTATGTTAACATTATGGAATCCAGTTTTTTGTTGTTACCATCTTCTTCAAGTGTACCAAATGTCAAATGTTAACGTAAGCGACTTTTTTTCTTTTTTCTCTATAAAGCATGTTGTGTTTGTAAATACTCTAAAATTTTAAGTACCCATTGTATAAATGTATACCTATTGTATAGTATTGTACCTGTTGGCAAACCTGATAAATAAATAAATAAATAAATAAGATAGGTCCCAAAAGTATTGTCAATAAAAAATAAATAATCTAGAATGTGTCTAGAATAAAATTCTAAATGTCAGAGTATATAAAACAATTAAGATTAAAATAATAGTAATACTTTAGGTATTCGTTAAAATAATTATTCATATACCTACATGACGCTATAATTTACATTAATCCCACGCGGCTTCATCATTCATGTAGTCTTGTGTGCTATAATAAGCTTTAGAAAATAATTTTTGTTTCACAATATTTTTGAATTTACCAATAGACAACTCAGTTATGCTGCTAGGAAGTTTATTATAAAATTTCACACAGTTACCCATGAATGACCTCCTTATTTTATGGAGCCTAGTAGCAGGCACTGCGAGCTTATGCTTATTTTAAGTATTAATATTATGTACATCACAGTTCTTCTTAAAGTGGGTAATATTTTTATGTACATACATAATATTCTCATAAATGTATTGACAATGCACTGTCATTATATTAATGTCCTTAAACTTATCTCTAAGCGAGTCTCTATAGTTCATTTTATATATCGCACGAACAGCCCGCTTCTGCAGAACAAATATAGTATTAATGTCGGAAGCACTGCCCCATAGTAAGATGCCATACGACATAATACTGTGGAAATAACTGAAATACACTAATCGAGCCGTTATCACGTCTGTTAATTGACGAATCTTACTTACTGCAAAAGCTGCAGAACTCAGTCTATTCGAGAGATTAGCAATATGGGGACCCCATTAGAGCTTAGAATCTAATGTTATACCGAGAAAGACTGTACTATTAACTAGTTCCAGTTCCTCACCTCTAACCATAACGCTTTCTTGCTCGTGTTTTACGTTACTTGTGACAAACTTAACACATTTAGTCTTATAAACAAAGATCAGAAACAAATGAAAAAAAAATTCGACGATACTGGACTTGAACCAGTGCCTTGAGCCAGACCAACCGAAAAAAAATTTCATTTGTTTCTGATCTTTGTTTATAATAATAACAGTAGTGGAGTGATCCACTAATAAATTGCAAAAATTGTGATTATTATCATGATATTTGTAAAACAAAAAGTACATTTAGTATTTTTCTCATTCAACAATAAATTATTTGCATTAAACCAATTTACTACTTCACAGATAGCATTGTTTACGTCATTGTAGGATCGTTGATTTCGTACGACTTTGAAAATTAGAGACGTATCATCTGCAAATAAAACTATCTCATGGTGGGTCTTTACGAGGTATGGCTAGTCGTTTATATAGATAAGGAACAGGAAAGGTCCCAATATTGATCCCTGCGGCACACCCATAGAGACTAATGACCCCGGGGAACGCTTTCCATTCACGTCAACCCTTTGTATTCTACCATTTAAATAAGACTCTAATAAATTTATTGCTGATCCTTTAACTCCGTAGTGGTGTAGCTTCCTGATCAGTGTCTCATGATTAACGAAGAATTGAAGTCATATTTCAGGCATGCTGGCTCCTAAAGCTGTTCGCAACGAACCTCACCTATCTAATAGCAGCCCAGATATTGTTCGGCGTGTCCGCCGGCGGGTGCTACGGCGTGGTGCCCATGTACAACAAAGAGATCGCACAGGAAGACAACAGAGGGCGCATGGGGTCCATGCTGATCTTCTCTCTCAATCTAGGTAATCATCATCATAGTGATGACCAAGGGGCGGAAAATTCATAGCAAAATTCAACTATCACAAGACTGATTTTTTTATCGATGTCTTCGACAATAGATATTTTTTTATGAATCTTTTGAAATGTTACTGACGGTCGAATGTAAACTTGTTTTACTATAGAGCGAGATGGTAATATTGTTATCTACAAGAAATAAATCGTATGACTGTCTTCCTGAAATCTCTGTCACTTGTATTCTTGCAACTAAGTTTATATATACATGCACAAATAAGATAACAGGTATAATTGATAGATGCAGGCGTTACTTTGCGGAATTCCATATTCGGTTATAGATCCTTTACTATTCCGTGAAATAGTGTCTTGGTTAGATGTGACAATAACTTGTGCTCACATGCTAATATATTGATGCAGATTCCACAAAAAAAAAACGCATGCAAATACAACGAACCACCACCAGACAGTATAATCCTCGACACATGTTTCTCCTCTCTACGAGGATCATCAGGAGATGCAGGAGATGTTGACGGTCCTGCGTCACCCGAGAAGTCTCTAGCACAATTTTATTTATTGTCACATGTAACCAAGACTATTTCGCAGAATAGCAAAGGAACTATAATCTATTAATCTAATAGGTATAACCATATTCTCTCTCGCATCACAAGAAAAACTAGAATACGGTAATACATGCATGATTTTTTTTATTGCTTTTGTTTACAAAATATCTGGCGAGGGTGCTAAGAGGCCATTGTTGTCTAAACAAGCACATGCAAATTATTGGGTGAAGTGACACAAGGTTGTGCAGGCTCTGCCGCATCGCGAAAGAAACGCTTATGCATTTTCTCACTGACTACCCCTCCCTAATAGGTAACCGCGGCTCTGTACTGGGAAAATATTGAGTGTGCCCAGAAGATATAAAGTCCGGATCCGAAGCCGGGGCCGTCGGCTTTGTAGCCCGTTGTGAAACCAAGTTAGCAAAATGTGTCTTCAAAAACCGATTACTTGTAATTAAAAGTATTTTATTTGCGGAGTATTTCATATTTCAGGTATATTAACGATATACGCGTTAGGAGCGTACCTGGACTATTACACGCTGCTGTACGCGGTGGTCGGGATACCGGTGCTGTCGTTCGTCTTCATACTGATGTGTCCCGAGTCACCTGGCTATCTGGTGAAGGTTGGACGGGTTGATGTGAGTACGTTTATTTCGGGCGGTAGACACGGGGACGTCTGCCGTCTGCAAGAAGGTCCCTGGTCCCTGACAGGCAGGTATGCTGCATCCCGGCACGGCCCTTGGCGAGGAAAGTTGAGTAAAGGCTCCCTAGAGATGAGTCCGGAGTACGAACGGCCGCTGGCGAGGTTGTGGTAGTGTGCTCAGGCGTTCCCGTGACCTCACCTTATATCACAAAGGCGGCATATAGAGGGGGTAGTACTGTTTACTCGTTAGTTGTACAAATGGAGTTATAAAATGTAAGCTCCGATAACCGAGTGGCTCAAACGTAGTGCGACTTTCAAACAGTGGTTCGAACCGGACTGTCCCACGGAGTTCCTCAGAATTTATATACGGAATGTTATTTGATATTTACTGCTAACTTTATGGTGAAGGAAAACTTGATGTTACCTGAACCAATTTTTTTTTTTTGAGTTTTTGTATGAGACGTTGTTGCTTTAGAAAGGTCAGGGTTTTAGAAAGGTGTATATTTCTGGGTGGAGTGAACTGAGTGATCAGCTTTATAAAGGGTACCAAAATACTGGAGGTAGCTCGATCTACATGAAACTTCTAGCCACCCTAGATGAAACTCCAACAAATGGACAAAGACTGTCAAATCCCTGGACTTCAAGGGTTCTAGACGCAAAGCGTAAGATAAGGTAAAGGTAAACAAGATTCCGACCTCTCATGATCTTTTAAAGTAGATTAAAGGTCTTCCCTTCAGCCTAGAAAAGCGGCAGGAGTGGATGAAATTTACAGCAAATTTCTGATAAATCCTCATCCACATGCAATCAAATGGCTATCGCTCTTTTTCGCGGACATCCTCAAGTCAACAGTTACCAGGGCCTTTCACGGAATCGAAAGTGATAGCGTTGCTTAAGTAGGAAAGAACGGGGATAACCCTTCCCATTACCGCCCCATTGCTCTACTGAGTAACAGCTATAAAGTTCTCAAAAGAATCTTGCTGAGATGAATAGCACTGCTCATAGATAGAGTGATCCCAGTGCAGCTAGCAGGTTACAGATGCGGGACAAGCTGTACTGTACAGACCAGCTTTTAACATTGACTACACAGAGACTCAAAAGTGACTCAAAAGGGACTCAAATGTGGAGCCGTTTTCATCGATCTAACAGCAGCGTATAACAGTATGACACAGTTTGGAGAGACGGGTTGCTTACAGGCTGTTGATGGGACTGCCTAGGCGAACTTGGTGCAACCTAAATAGACTGCGCACCGATCATGGTCGCTATGCCTTATTAAGATATCGTTGCGGCTGGCTGGACTCTGGTCATTATGGGGCAGAGTATCCACCACATCTTCCAAGTGTGTACTCGAAACACCGGAGAGCCTCCGGAAGACTTGATCAATTTAAACGACAAAGCTCTCAAGTGAATCTCTGGAGTTAGATTTATGAACCTCTTGTATCTCCTTTTTAGTTATGCCATACGACCACATAAATTCAAGAATATCGGTTTAGTAGTTTAAAAGTCAGTATTTTTGTAAAAGTGTCGAGGGTTTTTTATCCGGTCACAGACTCTTAGTGATTTTTAATTCATTGCGCTGGTCCTTTTTGACCCCCATTGAACAAGTAATAGGTGAACCGATAAAAAAATCGATCTTATGGTTACAAAAAAATACGACCCGCAGTGGCCATTGGTACAATCAATCGCGAACGAATACCAGACAGATACCTGGAGAAACAATGATAGATTTCCTTTCGCAGGAAGCAGCCAAGAACTTGTCTCGTCTGACAGGCCTGCCCATCAACGACAGGGCCCTGCAAAGCGTACTTGACGACATGAAGAAACAGGACGAATACTACAAGACACTTCCCAATCTGTCGCTTTTTGTTATTTGTAAGTACCTTCATAACGCGCGCTACCTCATTTATAAACCGATCAAGAAGAATCTTTTTTTAATACCAAATTGAGTTGAGAACCACCTTTTTTGGAAGTCGGTTGGTTCAAAATCGGTCAACCCGCTCAAGAGCTACACACATACACACATCACCTCTTTTTTTGGCGGTTGCACAAACCCGAGTCACTTAGAAATGAATAATTTAATAATGATCTTTGAACGGCTGAATAGATTATTTATATTTATTCCCAACTGAGAACATTCTGGACCTTTCACACGAAAGCAAACTTACCGAAATCGATCCATCCGATTAAGAGCTGGGTCAATGAGTCATGTACCTCGTTGTCGTGAATCGTCTTCTAAGTTACTGTATAAAACAACGATTTGAAATCATATAAAGGCAACAAAAAAAATTCTAGCCATTATAGGTCCATTTTTCAACAGAACAGCGCGTCACGTCAGTGTGTTAAATAACCTAGATTATATTTTTTTTCTAAGTGGCTCTGTCACTATTATTGTCTCCTGAGTTAACGGACAGAGTAACATAACATAAACGTGGCGTTACAAGCGTTCATAGACTGCGGTGACTGCTTAGCATCAGGCAGGCCGGTCACTTGTTTGCCACCTTAGTAGTATCAAAAAATAACAACATGAAAAAGTTGATCCATCCAGCACCTCTAAAGGTGCGTCCACACTTGTATCATTTGCTCGTACCCGATCACCGTGCCGTGGCATGACTGCGTATCGCGCTGCTTGGACGCTTACTGTCGGCGCGCCGATCATACCGTACTCGTCCGATATAACTGTGTGATACGCGTAGCAAAATGCGCAACGTCCAAACGCGTGATCGTGACACGCGATCATGCCACGCGACGATGATCTGATACGGGCAAATGATACAAATGTGGACGCACCTCTAGCCGTCTTTTTAATGCGATCATTTCTAAATACTTGCTAATTCCGAGGCGAGATCGGATACGAGCAAATGATACAAGTGTGGACGCATTGTCTGTCTCTTTCGTTTCAATACAATGCGAGAAAGTCGGGTGATGCTATGTCGCGCGACCAGCGTAGTCGTGGAGTTGCGCTAGACCGGCAGCTACGAATTTCAAGAGATTTCAAATTTCCAGTGAAAGACAAAGCGTGGCGCAAGGGTTACTTCATCTCCACGATCCTGACCGCCGCGCAGGCGCTGAGTGGGAACTTAGCCCTGGTGTCCTACGGCGCCAATATCCTGGCGGCTGCCGGTGCCGACGTCCACGCCGAATACCAGACCCTGAGTTTCCCAACCATCATGATGCTGGGCTCCGTGGTATCCCTCTGTGTGATGGAGCGCGTCGGGAGGAAGGTGATCACGGCTAGGCAGTTGGGATGTCCCAAAAAAAATTGACCTCGATTTTACATCAAAATCGTAAAATATAGGTTAATTTAAGATAATAATTTCGTCCGTTTTCCAGTAGTATGAGTATATTTGTTACAATTCCCAACCAAAGTTTGCTGTGACGTCATTATTTAGGCGTTTTGTAATCGTCAAAACCACGTATCTCGGTACTATCCTTAACCGAGATACGAGGCTTTGACAATTACAACCGACAATTGCAAGCGGTGTATTAAACCTATTCCTCTAAATGGTTTTTGAATTGCCATACCTTTGAAAAACTGGTACATCCCAATTCTACCCGACTGCGCCAGGAGGATAATGTTGCTGACATGGACAGAGCCTGAGCTTCGCCATCATGATGATGCCAATTACCCAGTCTCAGCACAATATTTTAATATGTTCGTGACGTAGTTATAAGTCACTGGTTTTTTTATCTCATCTATATAATATCGCTATAATATATTATTTGATAATTAAACAATATTTATTCGTGCTCAAACGATAGCCGCCAGTATGTGACGTCATAATAACAGAAGCAAACGTCAAACGTGCATACTGCACTAACCATTTTATGACGCTTAAGGGTCCGCAGTAAGCTCGGCCGAATTTCACCTTCCCATACAAATGGAGTTTCGTTCTTATTTTAAAACTACGTGTTGGATTGTAACGAAAATTTGCAAGTACAATGACATGAGGTATATCTAGGCCTGAAACTAGTTTATATGCCTGCAGTTTATAAAAGAAACGAAATACAGCAAAAACAAGTTTTTTATGAAAAACTTAAAATCGCTGTATTTTTGTACTTTGGTATCTGAAGCTACATAAACTAATTACAGGCCTGCATATACCTAAACTTATTCTAAGTACAAAGTTTCAGAGCAAACTAGCTAGTCGTTTAAAAATGAGAGCGTAACTACGTTTGTATGGAAAACCGAGCTTACTGGGGACTCTTAAATACGACTTTATTCCGCAGCGCAGTGTCTGCGTACCTCAAAATGCTTCTGCTATATTGACGTCATTTGCGTGACATACAGATTATAAAATCACGAATTATATGCAAGCCTGTAATTAGCTTATGTAGTTTCAGATACTATAGAAAAAAAATACAGCGAATTTAAGTTTTTCATAAAAAAAACTTGCTTTGCTGTATTTCGTTTATTTTATAAACTGGAGTCATATGAACTAATTACAGCTAGGCCTGTAATTAGTTTATATGGCTCCAGTTTATATACCTCATATCATTGTACTTATATGCAAACTTTCGTTACAATCCAACACGTAGTTTTAAAATGGGGACGAAACTCCGTTTATATGGGAAGGTAATATTCGGACGAGCTTGCCGGGGACTGATAAGAAAAGGTGAGATTGTGGTCAAATGCCCGTTTATTATCATCATCAATAACAAAACCATAATAAATACTATAGCGTGTGACAGAGATAGCACGCCAATCAGGCGACTTCCTACTAGAACCAATAGGGGAAGACCTCCGGCTCGCCACCTAACGGACTGAGCCGCGCGTCTATGTTAACTGGTGTCTGCGCACGCCCGCCATTTTTCGTGTTGTTGCCCGGCGCAAGCGCGCGGTAAAGTTAGTCTAGTGCGAGCCGCGCGCGAAGCGGCTGTCGATGCGAACGCATATCCAATAAATCCGAGTAGATACCATCAGTCATACGTTTTATTAATCTCTTGGACTACGAACCCGCTACATACTGGGGCCCCACGTTGGGCGCCAGAATGTAGCGGGTTGATTGGCGTGCTATCTCTGTCACACGCTATAATACTTAATTGTCTGACACAAACATTCTTGAACTTGTCCTAACAGGTAATCCTCCTCACCTGCTACGTGGTGTCTGTCCTGGCCCTGGTGAGCCTGGCCACGGTGATGCTGCTGCCCGCCGGCAGCGTGCCAGTCTGGTACCTGCTGCTCAGTGTCGCGTCTGTCATGTTCGTGTACGCGCTGGGAATGCTACCCACCCCCTACATTATCATGTCCGAGATATTTAACATCCAGGTGATGGCACTTATATTTACTTTCGCAGTGGAGAAAAAAATCATAATCCTCTTTTTTGGTTTTTAATCGGATAAAAAGTATTAATAAAGTAGTATAACCATCCGTGGATGCCCAACTACCCGTGTATCAAAAATATTTGAAATCCGTTTAGCCGATTTGGCGCGATGAAGCCTCAACGACACCTACAAATATTTTAAAAATCCAAAAAAAATATATTTAAATTCAGTGACTGCGAAGTAGTCCGTAACAAACAAAGATTTTTTGAAAAGATCTTCAATGTAGTTACAGACATTTTATTTTTACAACTTTAAGATAGTAGATAAAAGACCAAATTGTAAGTAGGTATGTATGGTCAAGGAATTTAATTTGTGTCTCCTTTCGTACCTTGTCATAGTGACATTGATATGGAATCTCTATCGACTTTCATATTGATTTTGACTGTGACAAGGTACGAAATGGTATGTAAATTAAATTCCTTGACTGTACATTACATTTTCACGTAACTCGCTCGGAAAAGTTCCATTCACAGCGACAAATCTGCGTGGAAAAGATCATTTTATCCGCTAACGTGGAAAAGTCGTTTGAAGTTCGAATTTATATTTTTTTATACATATGTTTATTTGTTTGTTTTGTTATGAATGTTTTTCGGAGATTCATTATAACTAGTTTCAAATGAAAAAACAATCGGTTTTTTATAATTTCATACTTTTTGTTACATCGAAAAGTTGTGTGTTTCGTAAGGCTGCAAAATTGTTTGGGTGCTCGGGCCTTAAAAGGCTCGTTACGCTCAAGAATCTATATTTGATCCCCTCGCTCCGCTCGTGGTTCGATTTTAGATTCCTTTTCTTACTCGGCTCTCAATTCAAACACTCGCACCAAACAACAAATACCTTAACTATTCTCTACTCCAGATTCGAGCAAAGGTCATGGCCTTAGTGGTGGTCCAAGCGTGGGCCATGGTGTTCACGCAGCTGGCGACGTTCGCCCCCGTTACCGAGGCGGTGGGAATGCACACGTACTTCTACATCTGCGCCGCGATCAGCGCCCTGGGGATTGTTACGGTCTTATTTCTGCTCCCGGAGACGAGGGGCAAGAGCGTAGAAGACATTGAAAAGGAATTGAGGAGTAGATGATATTAAGATATGACAACTGTATTGACAATTGACCCAATAAATAAAAATGAGACGGCCCGTCAACCCGTGAACACGGAAAGCTGAAAAGCTTCCGAAACGTCGGGAACTCAAATTAGATAATATACGCGATATAATCCGTTGTTTTATTTAAATTAGTGATAGTCGCGGAAACTGAGGAAAATATTAATTAAATAAATAAATACTTTTTTACACAAATCGATCTAGTCCCATCATGGTAAGCTCAATAAGGCTTGTGTTATGGGTCTAGACGATATGTTTCATAGATACTACAAGATGCCAGCAACTTCGTTCGCGGAGGAGAAAAAGTCATAACCCGTCTTTTTTTCTTCAGCGTAGTCGGGTAAAAAGTATCCTTTAACCATCTGGAGATACCCAGCTACCCGTGTACCAAAAATTGTGGAAATCTGTTTAGCCGATTTTACGTGATGAAACCACAACGACACATACGAACATACATAAAATCCAAAAAAAAAAAAATCGGTTTAGTGACTGTACGGGCACTTGTCTACACGTACATTGCTTGATAGGTATCTTGATATTTGGTTGGAACACGAAAGTCTGTTTTCTTGATAAATTCGATTTATTTTACTTGATAGGTGTGCACACTTATAATTAGCGAACGTGAACTGATTTATTGACTAGCGGAAAGCTATACAAAGTAAAATGCTGATGATGCAAATGATAATATGACGCATGTGCGATGTACTCGTACATATTCCGGGGCGAGAAGAGATGAGATAAAAATATAAATCTGATACAAAAAATAGATTAAAATTACAATGAATTAAAAGTTACTACTTTAAAATTAAGAGACGTGACTTTATCTGTTCGCGAAGTATTTTTTGTTTCGCTGCCTCTTGCGTCGTTGTGTTGGCTAGTTCCGGCGGCTGCGGGAGCGCGCGGGTGGGCGCGGGGCGCGGGCGGGCTCGGGGGCGGCCGGAGACGACGTCGGCGGCACCCTCCACTTAACTCGACGTATTATGAAGCATAATGCTACTGCTCCGATCACTCCAAGTATCACGTATATCATGGCATAATGATGAATGTCGTGGTACGATATCTTCTCCGATGTGATCTCGACTTTTTTCAATTTTTCGATTTTTTCTCCGAGCTTTACTGTTTCTTTTTGTAAATCTTCCGATTCATTTTTCGCTTGAATATGCGGGATGCTGATGTTGATGACGTGATTTATGGGAGCGATAACAGGATTGTATAATTCAGGTTTTATTTTAATTTCCGACCAGTGAGGTTTGTGCGGGAAAATTGTGAAATTATCTGTCTTGATAATGCAGCCGTGACCTATGTTAATCAGTCCGGCGTTCGTCAACTGATGAGCGGTTACTTGATCCGCGCATAGTGTCCGAACCTGACACCGCTCGCAACAGAAGTAAATGTAAGTATTTAATGCGTTACTTTCTTGCCAGTCGTTTTTACATGATGCGTTGACCGTTTTGCATTCTGAGTTTTCCCTCTTGCAAAAACTGTTATCGTCTTTCAATTGATAGACAGGTTTCTTGATGTTACAAAAATAAGCGTCGGATACTATTGCGCATGTATTGACGTCATATTGCGACATGGGTATGTAGGTATCTTTCTTCATGTTGATAGATACGTAGTCGGATACGGGTAAAATAGCCATAAATTTTCTACCGATTTTCTTGGGTACCGGGATTATCTTCAGAAGTTCATAGGTATCTCTACTGATAAGGGGTACCCTTAACTCGAAGATGAGGAAGTTTTCCATCATCCTTGTCTTCACTTTCAACAGGTCAAATATCTTGCGCAGGTCAGAGTGTAAGTTATCAATTGGCAAAGACACATCTCTTGGTAGTGTGCTTGCTATTGTACTTAGCTCGTTAATAAGTTGTTCCGGAGTCAGCAGGTGTAAGTTGAAACGTCCATGATAAATATCAGTGATGGTGTCCAATAATACGTTTTGGATTCCCTTTAAGTTATAAAGCATGTTACTAGCTATAGTGGCTCCTATGTTGAAGTCATTAATAATGTTGTTTGTTTGGACTTTATCTTGTAAATTCTTGAATGCGTCGTCTAAATTGTTCATGTGTTGATGTATCATTTTATGCTGTTGATTCATAGTTTCTTCTGTGCGTTTGAGTAAGTTATATTCTGCTTCTACGATGGATGTTTGATTTTTCCAAAGAGTGGCCATATGTTTCGCGTCGTCTCGTAAAAGTGAAATATCTTTCTGATATTGTTCGGCGAACCTTTCATCTAGTACGCCAAAGAGACTGTTAGCGATGTAACCGACACCGTCGATAAGGCCGCGTCGCTGACGTAGCGCGGGTCGCGTGCTCGAGTGCTGATTGAGTAACATCTGGTTGTAGTACTCAAGTTCGGAGAATCCGTGACGTAGTTGTAGTGATATTATGTCACAATGTATTTGAGTTTTTATCGTTTCGCATGTATTTTTAAGAAATTTTGTATACTTTTGGAATGCGTTCATTGCTTCCCAATACGGCTCCATGTTATAATAAACGATGAGTTTCCATTCGTCTCGAATTAGCATCATGTCTGCCATTTTATCGAAGTAAAGACCTTGTGTTTCACGGAATGGCATAATGTTGACGTCGCACTGGCCACTTGAAAGGCATGATAAAAATAACATCAGTGCGGCAAACGTTGATGATAGTGTATATTTGGCTTTGATTGTGTTCGTTTTTTGAGGTGTTCTGCGTAGATTTTCCTTGTTGTCATCTTTACCACGTGAAGGCTGTTCTTGATTCGTTTCATCTTCATTGTGCTCTGACAGGAGCGACAGCTTTGCTATCGGACGTTTTAGGGTTCCACTTTTCGTTCTTAGTGTCACCACACGCACATATTGATCTTGTCCTGGGTGTAACTCTATAACCCTGCCCATAGTCCACTTGCCGGGTGGTAGGTTGTCATCATGAATGAGCACAACGTCGTTAATATTGATATTAGGATGCGGTTTTCTCCACTTGCTTCTTGTGTTTAACTGTGTTAAATATTCCGTGCGCCATCTTTTCCACAGGTCTTGAAGTATTTTTTGAGTGAGTTGCCATCTTGTCCGTAGATCACTTTCCGTTTCTATCAATGTTAGAGTGGGTCCACTATTTAGAAAATGAGCCGGCGTTAAGTAATTAATATCGTTCGGGTCTTCAGACAACGCACAGAGTGGGCGCGAGTTGAGGCAACCCTCAATTTGAGCTAAGAGAGTGTTAAATTCCTCATATGTAAGCTTCTGCTCACCGATAACTCGTTTAAGATGGAATTTAAATGCGCGCACAGCACTTTCCCACAACCCTCCAGCTGTGGGCCATGCGGGGGCGTTGAAGTGCCAAGTGATCTCCATGTCTGATATTTGCGCCATAAAGTCTTCATTCATGATGTGTTGGATTTCTTGATATTGTTCTTGCAGTACCCTGCTTGCCCCAAGGAAATTCCGTCCTTGGTCTGAATATACGTGCAACGGCGCTCCTCTTCGAGCAGACATCCGGCGGAGAGCTGCTATGAAACCTGAGGTAGTCAGATCGGACACCAATTCTAAATGGACAGCTTTCGTTGCCATACAGACAAACACACACACGTATCCTTTGGTGGTCTTGATACCACGACCCTTGCTAGCCTTTAGGAACACGTGACCAGTGAAATCGACACCAGTGTAAGCAAATGGGCGAGACGGATTGCTTCTTGCTGCAGGTAAGTCTCCCATAACTTGCTCTTGCAGACTTGCTTTTTGCTTCTTACAGCTTACACATCGTCGAATATACAGCTTTGTTGCGTTGTTCCCACCAATAATCCAATATTTGTATCTGATGAAGTTGAGAGTAATACGGGCTCAACCATGAAGTACGATCTTATGTGCATAATCTATAATAAGTTCCGTCAAACGGTGTCTGTGCGGCAAAATTATTGGATGCTTCATGTCATACGATATATATGCATGTCTTAGTCTGCCTTTGACGCGGAGAATGCCTTCTTCGTCAATAAATGGACATAAATCTGAGATATTACTCTTAGACGAGACTGTGCCACTCCTCTTCAGGTCTTGTAGTTCATCTTGAAATTCATTATTTTGGACCCGTTTGATGATCATATCCTTTGCGTTTCGCAGTTCCGATATTGTAAGAAACTTGTCAGTTTTTCTATCTTGTTTTTTAGTTATGAATCGACGAACCCATGCCATAACATGTACGAGTTTTGTAAACGAACTGTATTTGTTAATTAAGCTATCAACAATACTATCTCCGGTTTCGTTGTTTACGACCGCATTAACTTGTATCCGTATGTTTTTCTGTTCTTCATCTGTGGTGTATGTTCTGGCTGTGTCTTGTTCCTCTGGTTTGAATGTGGATAACCAGGTAGGTCCTTGCCACCACAGATGATGTTGGCTTAATTGCGAGGCAGTGAGGCCTCTGCTTGCGCAATCTGCGGGATTTTTCGCCGACTTCACGTAACGCCAGCATTCCGATGGTATTATTTCTGTGGTTTGTCGCACCCTGTTGGCGACAAAGGTCTTCCAGCGACTCGGGTCCCCTTGCAGCCACCCCAAGACAGCTGTAGAGTCTACCCAACCATAGACCTTGATATTATGGTTGGCTAAACATTCCTTGACCTTGACCATCAAGTTGGCAAGTAAGAGGGCACCACACAACTCTAGTTTTGGTAACGATATCGTCTTGTTATTCGGTACCAGTCTTGATTTTGCTGCTAACAGAATAATATTCGATTGCTCCTGAATGTTGATTCTGCAATAAATGCAACAAGCATATGTTTGAAGTGTTGCGTCACTGAAGCCGTAAAGGTGAATTTCGCTTGAAGCATCCGTGCCGAGCCATCGCGGTATTTTATATTTATTTATGTTGCTATTTAGGTCTTGCTTGATTTTTATCCACTCTGTGTTGATGTCATTAGGAATCTTGTCATCCCATTGTAGAGAACTTTCTTTCCATAGCTTCTGAAATAGCAGCTTCAATTTGGTGGAAATTGGGGTAAGCCACCCCACGGGGTCAAATAATTTTGAAATGTCTGATAGCAGTTGGCGTTTCGTAGTGCCCTTGTTGGTATCAGGTGATTTTTCAATTTTTGAATGAAAGTGGAATATATCTTGTGCGGGATCCCAGTTCAACCCTAACGTCTTTCTTGATTCCGCCTCCTTGAAAATGTAATTAGTTTCAGCCACGGTATCTTCACCGATCTTTTGAACAAATCCGTGATGATTCGACATCCATTTTCTCAGAAAAAAGCCTCCTGACTGCAGAAGCTGTTGCAATTCTTGCTGCAATTTTATAGCTGATTCGACGGAATGGGACCCGTGAAGGAGATCATCCATGTAAAAACACTCCTCCAGTACATGTGCGGCTTCAGGGTAGTTCGATCTTTCGTCATGTGCAAGCTGCTTTAGAGTCATCATAGCTAGAAAGGGAGCGGCTTTGAATCCGTATGTAACTGTGGTTAGTTGGTATTCTTGTAATATTTCGTGTGGCGTGTCTCTCCAAATAATCTTCTGTAAATTTTGGTCTTCTTCATGAATCCGTATTTGGCGAAACATTTTTTCCAAATCGGCAATAAAACAGATTCGATGCTGTCTCCATTTTAAAATTAAAGATAAGAGGTCCTTTTGAAGATTTGGGCCCTTGTGCATAAGATCATTTAGACTTACACCCGTTGACGTCAATGCGGACCCATTAAAAACCACCCTTAATGCCGTTGTAATAGAGTCGTTTCTTATGACGCAATGGTGAGGTAGATAGCACTCTCGTGTTTTGTTCTGTTGTGCTATCGGCGCTGGTTTCATATGACCGAGAGATAGGTATTCATGTATAAACGATTTATATTGTTGCGCAATTTGTCCATTCTTGATGAATTTGTTTTCTAATTGTCGGAATTGCATTACGGCTTTGTTTTTAGAATTTCCCAATCTCTTCAAACTTGTATCTTTGAAGGGTATTCTTACTTGATATCTTCCATTTGGCAGCCTTGTTGTTGTTGATCGATAAAACATGATACGTTCATCTTCTTCGCAGGTATAGGGCGTATTTTCGGGGATGTCCTGTATTGTCCAAAATTTCTGTATGTCTTCAATATTATTTAACACCATATTACAATGGAACCCTTGCTGTACTTTGCCGGATAAAATATATCCCAGACGAGTTTGTTGAGCAATAAAGGGTATGTCATTATTCTTGTGAATGCCTTCCATGATAATATTTGCATATACCTCTGCTCCTAATAACAGGTCGATCGAGTTGCTGATGTAGAATTTTGGATCCGCAAGAGGTATGGTATTTAAAAGGTCCCATGTTGGTTTCGAAAACGTTGAATTTGGCAAGTTTCTTGTTAAACTTTTCATGATGAACGCGTCGGTATTAAATGAGTACTCCTGGTCTGACGATAGACAATTTAAGTTCATCTTCCCTTTACAAATATTGTCATTAGTGCCGACTCCTGTGATCACGCCCTTACATTTGTGACGTGGCAACCCTAATTGTTGGGCCGCGTTCTCCGAAATCAGGCAAATTTGAGATCCCTGATCTATAAGGGCTCGCATGGTGCGGGGTGCCCCATCAGCTCCCAGGACCTTGATCATAGCTGTGGCTAAGAGTATTTTTGGTTGTTCATCGCCGTCATTTTGTTGCGCCACGTGTGACCCAGTTCCTTGTTGACGTGTTTGGCTTCCGTGCGCATTTTGATTGCGAAATACGTCGTGCAATAGTGTATTATGATACCCATTGCATTCTTGACAACGTTTTACAGAATTACAAGGTTTTCCATTATGATTATATAGACAATTATTGCAAAGATTGAGTTTCGCAATTGTTGTTCGTTTAAGTCCCGGTGCCATTTCTTTGAACTCTGTACAGAAGTATATTCCATGGTCATTCTGGCAGACCGGACACTTCCGCTGGTACCCGTAGGAAGTTTTACTCGACGTAGCCTTGTTGCTTGTGAAATATTGTTTGAAACGGCTTGTTTTGAGCTGATTGTTGGATGTCGACGGCGCATTAAAACTAGGCTTGTTCACAACGGCTTCTTGCTTGCGCCGTGACGATTCCATAGCTGTAAATTTGCCTTCCAGAAACGACAAAAACTCCTTTAACGATGGCAGATCTCGGGGCTGTTTTAATGACGCCATGTAGTCGTTATGGGTTTCGGCATCTAATTTTTGTGTTAATAAATGGACTAATATCGGATCCCACGTGTCAATATTGACGCCTAAATTCTTGATACCATTTAGACTTTCAATAGTTACGTCATGAAGTCTCTTGAGATGACTCGATGCGACGTGTTGTATTACCGGCAGGCTCATGACGGTATTAATATGAGTCGTAAAAATAAGTTTCTTGTTATTGTATCGATGGTTTAATATTTCCCAGCATGTGACGTAATTATCAGAGCTGATGGGTAGGTGTTGTATAAGGCGCTCTGGTTCTCCTTTAATCTTGCTCTTCAGAAACTGCATTTTTTGTGCATTCGATAAACATGTATTTCTATGTATTGCTTCTGTGAAAAGGTCTTTGAACGACACCCATTGTTGGTAGTGGCCATGAAATATTGGAATATCTAAACGTGGGGTTGCTTGTTCCCTATGCGATGTCGACCACAACTTGCTGTTAATTTCCTTCTTCATCGTTGCGAAGTCATTTTCGTATTTTGTGAAAGTTTTTTCGTAGTGCTCATCACTTCCATCGAGTTCACTGTCGATTTCCCAGTGCAGGGAATCGATGGCAGCCCAACGGGAGCCTAGAGACTTGAGCAAATCTTCGAGCTCCCATTTCTCTTCTACGCCCTCCAGGTTCATATTTGTTAGTGTTCGAGATAACGCCTTAAAGTTGCTACTTTGTTTACGTAATATTTCATCTAGCTTGCTATGGTTTCCCCGGGAGGTAAACCCTTGATCAGCCTTCGCAGAGTCTTGCTCTGGGTTATCTCTGGATGTAAATACGTCTGAATTGGAGGGCCCTGGTGGTTGGTTCATGGGCGGTTGCCTGGACGGTGGTACAGGATAGCTGCTTGCGGGCGCGGGTTGTGTCGATTTTTGAATAAAGTCTCTTGTATCCAAATATAATTTCTGCGTCTCATCGTAGCAGTTCTTGAAGAAGTAGTCATGAGCAGGATCTCTAAAGTCACGTATCTGCTCGTCATTTTTACTAAACTCCTGCCAATGTAATTCTAAACTTTGTAGTCTCCTCTTGATGTGTTCTGAAGTCTTGCGATCTTGACCATCTTTCTTGAAGTTAATTTTCAGTTGTCGTATAGCGCCTTGTAGCTGAAGCTGACTTTGATACAATTCCTCCATATTATACGTTCTTGTTAACGAAAAGAAGAAAAATAAACTTGCTATTAGTGAGGATCTTGATAACTTTTATTTTCTTGTGGGTGAGACGTGTTTTCTCACCTTAATTTACTGACTTGTGTCGTGTTCACTTAACTTGCTTGAGTTCCTTGTATTGTTCGCGTCTTGCTTGCTGAGGATAGTAGTAAATAAGCCTTGATGCTTTAATCTTGATTTGATGCCTTGGTGCAGTTTGAGCAAACCTTGTTGTCTTACTCGATGACTTGATATTAAGTACTGTTAATGTACTTTCTCAAAGGGGACTGTCCTGCTAGTCCTGGTTTAGTGTTAATCGTATTCGTCCGCCTGATTTATGCGCCTTCTCAACTAAGTCGGTGGAACCCGCTGGTGGGAAGCCGACCAAGCCGATTCGCAACCAAACGAAATGATCACAAAATCACTTAACCCTAGAAGGTTCGAAGGACCATTAATGTACGGGCACTTGTCTACACGTACATTGCTTGATAGGTATCTTGATATTTGGTTGGAACACGAAAGTCTGTTTTCTTGATAAATTCGATTTATTTTACTTGATAGGTGTGCACACTTATAATTAGCGAACGTGAACTGATTTATTGACTAGCGGAAAGCTATACAAAGTAAAATGCTGATGATGCAAATGATAATATGACGCATGTGCGATGTACTCGTACAGTGACCTCCAAATAGTCCGTAACAATCAATTTTCTAACGGTCATTTCATTTTTACAACTTTATAATAGTATAGATATTTACTTATATACCTACACAGAAATCATCCAATAGGTACTCAGGAACAAATATTTATGCTCCTCATAATCATTCACGTTGCCGGAACACCCCAGGACGGGTTCGTTTGCGAACTTATTAAAATGAAATCTATTCCTGTTAGAATGTGACGTTTGTACCTACTAACGACATCTAGTGTCATACAGAATTATGTACCTACCAGTATGGTACCCGATGAATCGACGAACCAATGAGGCTATATTTTTCGGTAATCTATAGCCACGTTCGTATAAAGTTAACACACGTTTTTACAAAATATATGTATATAAACAAGGATAAGAAATCTCTTCCATTTTGGAAACTGCTAATTGAAAAACAATACTAGCGACACCTAACTAGTGATAAAAGCACTAACGTAGACCATTTAGGCATAGGATTTATATTAAAAAGCTCAATGAAAATATTTGAAAAAAAATTAAAAAGTTGTCTAAGAAAATCATGACGAAAGTTAGAACAACTCTAAAATTATTGGTATTATTATAAACTATTACTTGAAAATAGCGAGTGTTTTCAATATAGTCTTAAATAGAGTAAGCAAATGTCACATGCCCGTCAAATTATCAGCTGTCAAAAACACGAAAAAGAAAAACACTCGGTGGGGTTATGTTTGTTTAAGGTAAAAAAAATGCACATTTAACCATGAAATAGGCCAAATTCCGAGTTGTACCATGTAAATACACCAACAAGCATTCTATACAGCCACGCAGTGTACATAAATACAGAGCTGGTCGCGTTTAACTTGTCAATGACGATCTATTTTGGGCGTGCAGTTATTTAGGCCGATTTTGGTCCAAAGGTTAAGGTTTGGATGCACATTAAAGCAGTTGTATGGTTTAGACTGACCCTCGGTCAACTCGCGGTGCCGTATTATGGACGAACTGAAGTTAAAAGCTGGTGAAAAGATTGGAGCATTACATGTAAGTGATTCCTTCTAATTTCTACTTTTCGAGTACTTTTTATATGTAGAGATTTGTTTGTTTGTTTGGAACGTGTGGAAGGAGTCAACTCTAAGTTATTCTAGTGAACACTATTGTTTGTTTTGGATTTTAAACAAGTTGTTCTAATTTTCGCGGATGAATGACCCTGAACTTATGTAATACCTATTTAATTCGTTTCTAACTCTGATAAAATCTGTTTATAATACGTATATTAGATACTGATTATACTATAATTTTATCACATATCTTTGGGTAAAGTAAACACAAGCATGGAAACTAAGTACTTGGGTCATACTGATTTTTAGTATGAGTTAGCGTTATGCGTCTTTCTTGTGGACACCCGAAAGTTAAGGGCTTTAAATACAAATTTTTCTTAGTGCCCTATTAGGCGATGTACAAAATGATTAATACTCTAGATCTAAGCAATTAAATTATCAGTTATATGTACCCAAGCCCTTAACTATTGCGTTGTCCACAGGAAAGACGGCTAAATTCTAGAATCAGTATGACCCACTTAGCAACAGAAGTATTCCTTAGATTCCCTTAATTTTTACATAAACAGGGTACCTAGCTGCCACCTCAAAGGCAGGAAATTACTGACTGTAAATTCAGTTCTATTAGGACAACAAAGGCTATCCAATTTTATTAATAATGAATAAGTGTAATTTTTACATTGTCCTGTTTACATTGGTTTAAATACTTTTTTTGCAAAAAAATGTGCAACCTTCCCTACTTCTGATGAATTAGCCTGGATACATGAACAATGAACGGGTATAAGATCTGTGTGTGGAAAGATTATATTGTGATGAAATTTATGTTTGTAGAATAATATTTTCTTAAGTTTTATCTTATTTACATTTCCAGGAAGCTGCAAAAACAGCTGCCGGAAGTAGCCGGTCCCGTGTTGAGGATGCTGTCAACCACACCGTCGAGGTCCTTAACAAGGTATGCTTGCATTGTTAATTGTTTGTTTGTCGGAAGAACCAATAATAGGTATTATTTAATAAGATGATTTTGATAAACTTTTAATCACTATTAAGACTTGAAATATTTTGGTAACGGCTATTTTCACTAAAATATATCCATTAGAAAAAAATATATTTAAAATGATCCATGTGTTTGAGACCTTTGATACCACAAGCAGACTTACAGATACACAGATTCAACGCATGACACTCCTCTTTTCCTTTCAGGGTTAAAAAAATATGTTTTTAAATTGGTCGGTTGTGGAACTACAATGGTGACACACACATAGACATAAAGTGAATTTAAAGTGCCCACATACTGCGGCACAAAGGGTTAGTAACCCTAAAATGATTTCTTACTGGTAGCCAATTAGGTATTGTAGATCGATTCATTCTCAAAGATACATGGATTCATCAAAATTGAACTTTAATGGCATGATAATTTACCTACATAAACCGAGACAAACAGGGTATATGTAGATTAAAATAGAGCGGTTACTCATTTTGTATAAGCAAGGTACTTCTTGACGTGTTTTAGTCCATCTCGCAAATATTAATCATGAGCCTGTTCTGTCACTGTCCTACTTTTTTCTATTCTGATGACAAGAGAAGGGCTACAAAATTCTCATATAGCCACTTCGTAACAATAGAAGCGCATCATCAGTTGTCTGTTACCCTGGTCCCCAGATCAGGGAGGCGTTCAACGACATCTGGCACCACGAGCTGATCGCGGAGGGGCGGGACCGCATCGCGGCCTGGACGAGGGACGCGGCGCAGCGCATCAGGGATGGCACGCCGCCCCTATCGCCGGTTCTGCTCTATGAGGAGCTTGTCGCCTTGTTTACGGATAGAGGTAGCTTGCTTGTCATGTTACCCTGGTATTATACAGAGGTGTTATTTTGGAAATAGGCGTTAAACAGTTCATCTCTGATATAACTAGTGGCTTTGTGAGCTGTATTTAGACCTCGCGTGTCTTTCAACCCCCGTATCTCCGTCATTTTGATAATATTTAGGGTCCCGTACCTCAAAAGGATCGATGTAGCTTGCTTGTCATGTTACCCTGGTATTATACAGAGGTGTCATTTTGGAAATAGGCGTTAAACAGTTCATCTCTGATATAACTAGTGGCTCTGCAAGCTGTATTTAGACTATGCGTGTCTTTCGACCGCCATATCTACGTCATTTTGGTAATAATTAGGGTTCCGTACATCAAAAGAAAAAAATGGAACCTTTAAAGGATCACTTTGTTGTCTGTGCGTCACGACCCTTTTTCTTAGGAACGCGTGGAGGTATCAAGTTTAAATGCACATCAAATACGTATGTCTGCAGTCCCTTAAGGCTGTAAAAAAATACATTTTCTAATATTTTCTTCTGTTTCCGCGATTATTATTATTACTCATTTAGATAAAACAATGTAACGGATTATATCGATGTCAAAACGTCGGGAACTCAAATGAGATAATATACGCGATATAATCCGTTAAATTGTTTTATTTATAAAAATTTTCTAAGTCAACACATTCCAAAGATACATACAGTAATTAAAAAAGGTGTTTCCATACAAATTGCCGTTCATAAAAAACCTATAACGTACTTTCAGTTGTCCTAGAGACTTGGCATTTATTATGAAGGTAGCGTTTCTAGCACAATCCACGAAATAAATCTGAAAATCTTAATTTTTATGTGTGTCTAACTGTCTATGCCATTAAATAATATAAAATGACCTCACTTCGGATATTTTGCGTAGGATTAAGGATCTGCTAACAGTGGATTTTTATAGGTACGGCCAATTTTTAGAATCTTAGTTATGAAATCGGTATGTTTAATCGGTGTGTGTATGTAGGTATATATATATATAAGTGTATATATATTTATATATTTTTTTTAATATGTGTTAACGTACCTAAGGTATAAAGGTATAATAATTTAATAGATATATGTTCACTTGTAGGAAGTAATTAGTATGGTGCTTCTATTTAGTTAATTTCTCAATTTTTTTGCAGTTTTTAAACTGTTTGGTCACAGTAGCGAAAATTTTTCGACTTTAAAATCTGTTGTAGGAAAGTATAGGTCTATAATTTAAGTAATGTATTCTATTGACTGTGTTCATGATATGTATATAAAGACTGTTTGTTTCTTAATAATAATAATAATAAAAAAGTATATATTTTGTATGGAGCCCTCGGTGCACGAGTCCGACTCGCACTCGGCCGGCCCGCGTTTCTTTCCCTTCGAATTTGGAAGTTCGGAGTCGCTCCTGACGCCCGTTGCCTTTCCAGTGTGGCGGCGGAGCGTGGTGATCTTCGCGTGCGGGCTGGCGCTGGGCGGCGGCTGCGGGCTGGCCGTGGGGCTGCGCTGCGTCGCGCATGCGCCCGCCGGCCCGCACGCGCGCGCGCTGCACGCGCACAGCGACCAGAGCGTGCTGCTCGTCGAGGACGCCACGGCGCCCGGTAAGGCTGTGTGTGAGTGTGGCGATCCTCGCGTGCGGGCTGGCGCTGGGCGGCGGCTGCGGGCTGGCCGTGGGGCTGCGCTGCGTCGCGCATGCGCCCGCCGGCCCGCACGCGCGCGCGCTGCACGCGCACAGCGACCAGAGCGTGCTGCTCGTCGAGGACGCCACGGCGCCCGGTAAGGCTGTGTGTGAGTGTGGCGATCCTCGCGTGCGGGCTGGCGCTGGGCGGCGGCTGCGGGCTGGCCGTGGGGCTGCGCTGCGTCGCGCATGCGCCCGCCGGCCCGCACGCGCGCGCGCTGCACGCGCACAGCGACCAGAGCGTGCTGCTCGTCGAGGACGCCACGGCGCCCGGTAAGGCTGTGTGTGAGTGTGGCGATCCTCGCGTGCGGGCTGGCGCTGGGCGGCGGCTGCGGGCTGGCCGTGGGGCTGCGCTGCGTCGCGCATGCGCCCGCCGGCCCGCACGCGCGCGCGCTGCACGCGCACAGCGACCAGAGCGTGCTGCTCGTCGAGGACGCCACGGCGCCCGGTAAGGCTGTGTGTGAGTGTGGCGATCCTCGCGTGCGGGCTGGCGCTGGGCGGCGGCTGCGGGCTGGCCGTGGGGCTGCGCTGCGTCGCGCATGCGCCCGCCGGCCCGCACGCGCGCGCGCTGCACGCGCACAGCGACCAGAGCGTGCTGCTCGTCGAGGACGCCACGGCGCCCGGTAAGGCTGTGTGTGAGTGTGGCGATCCTCGCGTGCGGGCTGGCGCTGGGCGGCGGCTGCGGGCTGGCCGTGGGGCTGCGCTGCGTCGCGCATGCGCCCGCCGGCCCGCACGCGCGCGCGCTGCACGCGCACAGCGACCAGAGCGTGCTGCTCGTCGAGGACGCCACGGCGCCCGGTAAGGCTGTGTGTGAGTGTGGCGATCCTCGCGTGCGGGCTGGCGCTGGGCGGCGGCTGCGGGCTGGCCGTGGGGCTGCGCTGCGTCGCGCATGCGCCCGCCGGCCCGCACGCGCGCGCGCTGCACGCGCACAGCGACCAGAGCGTGCTGCTCGTCGAGGACGCCACGGCGCCCGGTAAGGCTGTGTGTGAGTGTGGCGATCCTCGCATATTAAAAGTATCTGTTTAACCTTTAGAAGATTATCAGCTTCTTTCTAGGTGTTTCGGGGGTTATTCGGATTTATTTGTTTCATTCGTGTATCGCTCGTTAAACGTAACCATTATAAGTCCGGCTCGTACCAGGCGATCATAACTGTGTATGTTGCAGCGGCGGGCGCGGGCGAGGTGCTGGTGCGCGTGCAGGCGTTCAGCGTGTGTCCGAGCGACCGCGCCGCGCTGCGGGGGCGGGGCGCGGCGCTGCGCGCGCTCTGCGGCCGCAGCCAGCCCGTCGTCGGCCGCGGTTTCGCAGGTCACATGTCTCCTCTCTACTCTCATGCCCTGGTACTTATGGTACGATAAAACGAGGTCTCTTCCCTGCTGTATGCGTAGTTTTAAACTGCTACGGGAAGAACGTACCTTAGTATATTGTACCATCAATGATGGTCCATCATACCTAGAGTTGATTCCGTAAGTGCTACTTTCGTTGACATTATGTACTAAATCTAGAAACGTGGAAGGAGAACATCCGAAAATACCAAAGCTTAATGTCTCAGAAAGCATCATTATTCCTCCTATGTACGTTTTGATAATTTATAAGGGCTCGACCTTTCATGGTAACGTTTTTATGGTGCATAAATACATTGTGAGCTTGGAATATTTTTAAATTTCGGGATGAGGAGAGTGTACAAACCTCTCACAATCCAGAACGTCTCTTTATCGATCAGGTGTGGTGTTGGACGTGGGTTACGGCGTGAGCGATTTGGAGCTGGGCGACGAGGTGTGGGGTTGCGTGAGCGAGTGGAGCGGCGGCGCCGCCAGCGAGCTGCTCACCGTGCGCAGGTACTACATGTACTCCGTGGATCCGAGTGAGCTATATTTATAACATGAGTAGGATCTCAATACGAGACGATATGTTGAAATTTGGTTACTTTGAATCTTAATTCCATTCTTCCATGTTCCAGCACGCGCGTGAGTAAGAGGCCGCGGGGGCTGGCGGCGGACGCGGCGGCGGCGTTGCCGTGGCCCGGCGCGCTGGCGCTGCACGCGCTCGAGCGCCTGCACTTCGCCCAGGAATGTAAGGGCAAACGGTAGGGAGCCGCCTCGCTTCTTATGTGCGCCTGGTACCTGGCGGTGGGCCGCGGGCCGGCGCGCTGGCGTTGCACGCGCTCGAGCGCCTGCACTTCGCCCAGGAATGTAAGGGCAAACGGTAGGGAGCCGCCTCGCTTGTTATGTGCGCCTGGTACCTGGCGGTGGGCCGCGGGCCGGCGCGCTGGCGTTGCACGCGCTCGAGCGCCTGCACTTCGCCCAGGAATGTAAGGGCAAACGGTAGGGAGCCGCCTCGCTTGTTATGTGCGCCTGGTACCTGGCGGTGGGCCGCGGGCCGGCGCGCTGGCGTTGCACGCGCTCGAGCGCCTGCACTTCGCCCAGGAATGTAAGGGCAATCGGTAGGGAGCCGCCTCGCTTGTTATGTGCGCCTGGTACCTGGCGGTGGGCCGCGGGCCGGCGCGCTGGCGTTGCACGCGCTCGAGCGCCTGCACTTCGCCCAGGAATGTAAGGGCAAACGGTAGGGAGCCGCCTCGCTTGTTATGTGCGCCTGGTACCTGGCGGTGGGCCGCGGGCCGGCGCGCTGGCGTTGCACGCGCTCGAGCGCCTGCACTTCGCCCAGGAATGTAAGGGCAAACGGTAGGGAGCCGCCTCGCTTGTTATGTGCGCCTGGTACCTGGCGGTGGGCCGCGGGCCGGCGCGCTGGCGTTGCACGCGCTCGAGCGCCTGCACTTCGCCCAGGAATGTAAGGGCAAACGGTAGGGAGCCGCCTCGCTTCTTATGTGCGCCTGGTACCTGGCGGTGGGCCGCGGGCCGGCGCGCTGGCGTTGCACGCGCTCGAGCGCCTGCACTTCGCCCAGGAATGTAAGGGCAAACGGTAGGGAGCCGCCTCGCTTCTTATGTGCGCCTGGTACCTGGCGGTGGGCCGCGGGCCGGCGCGCTGGCGTTGCACGCGCTCGAGCGCCTGCACTTCGCCCAGGAATGTAAGGGCAAACGGTAGGGAGCCGCCTCGCTTGTTATGTGCGCCTGGTACCTGGCGGTGGGCCGCGGGCCGGCGCGCTGGCGTTGCACGCGCTCGAGCGCCTGCACTTCGCCCAGGAATGTAAGGGCAAACGGTAGGGAGCCGCCTCGCTTGTTATGTGCGCCTGGTACCTGGCGGTGGGCCGCGGGCCGGCGCGCTGGTGCTGCGCGCGCTCGAGCGCCTGCACTTCGCCCAGGAATGTAAGGGCAAACGGTAGGGAGCCGCCTCGCTTGTTATCTGCGCCTAGTACTTGCCGCTGCGTGTGTTATTTAGTAATGAAAAGTTCTATACAGGTCAAAAATTCTTGGACAATGTAGAATATTTATTATTCCAAAATGCGGAAAAGCCGCGGAGTGCCTGCCAGTTGAGTAAATGTATCGTCGCCATCATATCGGCCTAAAGACATCCACTGCTGGAATGAGGCGTCCCCACGGTCTAATGTAATGTTGTCTACATCAGAGACCTTCCTGCGTCGTCCGGTCTCCCGAAGTCTCGCCAAGTAATAAATAACGCGGTGTGTTGCAGCGTGGTGGTGTGCGGCGCGGGCAGCGGCGAGGGCTGCGCGCTGCTGCAGCTGCTGAGCGCGCGCGGCGCGCACGTGTCCGCGCTGGCGCCGCGCCAGGCGCGCGCGGCGCTCAGGGAGCTGGGTGAGCATCACGTCCCATGCTTAGGCCCGGTTACAATGACGTCACTATAAAACATAAACGAGATGTCGCGGGGACCCTGTGGTAGATCCAACTGCAAAGTTAAACTCCACCGTTAACACCGTTGTAACCACCAGGGGCGCACGAGTTCGTGGAGCCGGAGACGAACAGCCACGCGGCGGCGTCGTGGGCGTGGCTGGCGCAGCACGCGGCGCGCGCCGGGCCGTGGGACGCCGTGCTGGCGTGCGCCGGGCCCGGCACGCCCGCCGCCGCCGCCCACGCCGCGCGCGCCGCGCTCAGGTCAGTGACTCGCGGTCATGTTGCCCCGGTACTACGCGGCGAGTCGTGGGCGTGGCTGGCGCAGCACGCGGCGGTCGTGGGTGTGGCTGGCGCAGCACGCGGCGCGCCGCTCAGGTCAGTGACGGCGGTCATGTTGCTCCGGTACCACGCACGGGACGTGGGCGTGGCTTGCGCAGCACGCGGTCATGTTGCCCCGGTACTACGCGGCGGGTCGTGGGCGTGGCTGGCGCAGCACGCGGCGGTCGTGGGTGTGGCTGGCGCAGCACGCGGCGCGCCGCTCAGGTCAGTGACGGCGGTCATGTTGCTCCGGTACCACGCACGGGACGTGGGCGTGGCTTGCGCAGCACGCGGTCATGTTGCCCCGGTACTACGCGGCGGGTCGTGGGCGTGGCTGGCGCAGCACGCGGCGGTCGTGGGTGTGGCTGGCGCAGCACGCGGCGCGCCGCTCAGGTCAGTGACGGCGGTCATGTTGCTCCGGTACCACGCACGGGACGTGGGCGTGGCTTGCGCAGCACGCGGTCATGTTGCCCCGGTACTACGCGGCGGGTCGTGGGCGTGGCTGGCGCAGCACGCGGCGGTCGTGGGTGTGGCTGGCGCAGCACGCGGCGCGCCGCTCAGGTCAGTGACGGCGGTCATGTTGCTCCGGTACCACGCACGGGACGTGGGCGTGGCTTGCGCAGCACGCGGTCATGTTGCCCCGGTACTACGCGGCGGGTCGTGGGCGTGGCTGGCGCAGCACGCGGCGGTCGTGGGTGTGGCTGGCGCAGCACGCGGCGCGCCGCTCAGGTCAGTGACGGCGGTCATGTTGCTCCGGTACCACGCACGGGACGTGGGCGTGGCTTGCGCAGCACGCGGTCATGTTGCCCCGGTACTACGCGGCGGGTCGTGGGCGTGGCTGGCGCAGCACGCGGCGGTCGTGGGTGTGGCTGGCGCAGCACGCGGCGCGCCGCTCAGGTCAGTGACGGCGGTCATGTTGCTCCGGTACCACGCACGGGACGTGGGCGTGGCTTGCGCAGCACGCGGTCATGTTGCCCCGGTACTACGCGGCGGGTCGTGGGCGTGGCTGGCGCAGCACGCGGCGGTCGTGGGTGTGGCTGGCGCAGCACGCGGCGCGCGCCGGACCGTGGAACGCCGTGCTAGCGTGCGCCGCGCTCATTTCAGTAGCTAGCATTCATGTTGCCTTAGTACTTTTGAGGGTGGATCGACTTATTCAATTCAATCCAATTCAAAATATTCTTTATTCAAGTAGGCCTAGTTACAAGCACTTTCGAAATATCAGTTACATGGGAGTGAATGTTTGCTGGGAGAAATACAATATGATCCAACATTTGCTGCAAGGATTAGGGAAACCCAGAAAAACGTAATTAAAGGTAATTATTGTTATTAACGTAACGTCATTTAAGGTAATTATTGATAAAATCATCATTTTTAAAATTAAAATAATCAAAAAGATAAATCCCAAAAGGATTGTCAATAAAAAATAAATAATCTAGAATGTGTCTAGAATAAAATTCTAAATGTCAGAGTATATAAAACAATTAAGATTAAAATAATTATAATACCTTAGGTATTCCTTAAAATAATTATTCATATACCTACATGACGCTATAATTTACATTAATCCCACGCGGCAAAATAATTTTCGTTTCACAATATTTTTGAATTTACCATAGACAACTCAGTTATGCTGCTAGGAAGTTTATTATAAAATCTCACACAGTTACCCATGCATGATCTCCTTATTTTATGGAGCCTAGTAGCAGGCACTGTGAGCTTATGCTTATTTCTAGTATTAATATTATGTATATCACAGTTCTTCTTAAAGTCGGTAATATTTTTATGTACATACATAATATTCTCATAAATGTATTGACAATGCACTGTCATTATATTAATGTCCTTTAACTTATCTCTAAGCGAGTCTCTATAGCTCATTTTATATATCGCACGAACAGCCCGCTTCTGCAGAACAAATATAGTATTAATGTCGGAAGCACTGCCCCATAGTAAGATCCCATACGACATAATACTGTGGAAATAACTGAAATACACTAATCGAGCCGTCATCACGTCTGTTAATTGACGAATCTAAATAATCTAAATAAAAAAATATTCTTGTTGTTATTATGTCCCGAAACGCTGAACATATAAGAGTTAAATAGAAAAGTGTTAATAATCTTAATTAGCCTACTGACGAGATGAACCCTAGAAAAACCGGCCAAGTGCGAGTCGGACTCGCGCACCGAGGGCTCCGTACAAAATATACTCTACAAACGGCCGTGTTTGGGATAATTTTATGTTATTTTAGTTACGCAATCGGTCGCTGGATGACACTTTTTAAACCAGCTTATTTCTAAATCGCGGTATCAAAGTGTCGACCTAGAAACTATGACAAAATCGACGTAATTTAGGTTTTATTGATACCTAAAATTCGCCGCTAAAGTATGAAAGCGAGATCAATGAAATTTTGTGCATTTCATATATTCCTCGACTACATCTTATCCTGTGAATTTGGACTCTCGGGTGTTAACTGGGACGAAGCTATGAGGGTTTAAAAATGTGACGAAACGGTTCGGGAAGAAGTAGGTAGTGCCCCGCGCCGATCTTCCGGTGAGACCATATGTGGCGCCACGGAGAGCTGCATGCACGAACATTATGGATATCATTTCCTGAACGCAGCCGACAGCGACCATCGACCGACAAAGCAGTCCTGTCAACTGTCAGTGTCAGGTGCAGGTAATAACAAAATATTTTATTTTATTTTTTTGTTTTTTTGTCGTTTAAAATCGTTGTAATGTTATGTTTTGAACAGTAACTCGGGAGGCAACGTACAGAGAAAAGTTGTTTGGCCCAGCTATCCAAACCAAAAATCAAAATCGTTCCGTCAGTTTGGATTATGACGTAATTTGGTTGTAATGACGTCAGGAAATCAGTGTCATCACTAGTGATCGATATCAACGTGTACTTTTCGTAGCAAAGAGTATGTTTGGCAGAAAAAAACAAAACATTTGAATACCTATTCACTTTTGTTCTTAACTGTCAAGTAAATACGGTAGGATTATATGAAACGTCTGTACATTGAAGATATTTTCAAAAAAACTGATTGTAACGGACTTTTCGGAGGTCACTGAATCTTATTGGGCTGTTACTGCACACTATGTCATTAAACGCTTGTCTGGAACGTTAGGTTCTATTGTAATGTAAATAGTGAATATAATAAAAATAAATAATATGCAAATGATGAAAATAAATGAAGAACCATGTCATGTGACGTGACAATTCATTTTCAATATTCAAATTAAGAACAACCGTTTAATCGACCTGTAAAGATATTTATGTAGCAATAGGCGTAGGCATAAAAATGTATGTTTGAACGTAAAATTTCAAGTGACACTTCTAATGTAAACTTATTTATGGCACTTTGACAGTAAATATTATTATTTAACATGCAATGTAAACTAATATTTGAGACAATATGTGATAATTTCTCTATAGAAGAAAGATTGCAAACATAACTTTGGTGAATTGGATGACAAGATAAAATTGACATAGACGTTGGAAGCATGTATTTGTAATGCCGTGTGTAAACTTATTTATATGTAGATATTTTTGAACCTCTCAATTGTAAATATATCTTTGACTTCGACATCAAATATTCAAATGAACGTTAAATGATGTGGCACCTCGTTGTTTTACATACGGTGTTCTGCGATAAAGGTGTTGTGAAGTTTGTTCATTATGAAAATAAGACATTTTAAAATTCAGCCATATTAAAAATATGGTGTTTTGAGAAAAACAGTTGTACATTCTGGGATTTAGGTATTTTGATACAACGACCTTTTGAGATCTAGGAGTATGGGAGGGTAAAATGAAATTGAGATATAATGGGCCCAAAGCATTTATATTACGATCGTCGATAACAAAATAATAATAATTCATCGATAAAATCAAATGTGAAAATAGAACGGAATGTTATAGATGTTGAGAATTAAATGGCATTTATATTAATTAATTGTAACTTAATCTGTGTCGTTAGCCATGATTTAAGCAAATTGTTTCACGTCTCACGTTTGAAAGGTATTTACATTTTTCTTTATGTGTCGGGGGTTTTTAAATATTTCTAAGATTACTCGTTCCGTGGCCTCTCGAAGGCTGGCACTTCATTATAAGAGTAGTGGTTTTCGTCCACCCACGCCACAAACTGCCTGGACAGCACGGTGGCAATCTTCACTACCGCCATGTTGCGTGTCTCTGCATTGGGTAGGTCTACATCGGCACCTCCCAGCACTCTCTCGTACACAGCCGGTAAACTGTAACCGTTTCTATCGAAAAAGTCACTTGGCCACGGATAGGCGCCTTGCAGCCTCTCCGATCTCGAAGTCTTCCTTTTACCCGGCTCCAAAATATCGTAGAAAGCGTGCATAGAATCAGCGCACTTGATATCTTCAACGCCGTCAATGCTCAACTGAGACTTCAATAATGGGTAATCAAACCTTAATCCGCTGTGGATGATGAGGCACACTGGCTTGGCCAAAAAGCCAAGGAAATTGACGAGCTCGTTTTGAAAATTAACGTCGCAGTAACTTTCAGATTGTATGTCCACGGCGTTGTGTTCTCGTATGTTCTGGAAGCTTTCGCGTCTCACGGCGATCATGCTCATCCTGGTTATGTCAGGATCAGTGTCGAGGAGCCCGGTCGTTCCGAGATCAACGAACACGTATGTTTGTACCGAGGCCATCGCTATGTCTTGGCGGGAACGCAACTGGCCCGTGCAGACGTGTACTATCTACCTCTGCCGCTGGAGCTATCAGCAGATTTGCGTTGTTATCGTATCAATTATCGCTTAGTGTGCGTCATCCGCGACAAGCGCCGCGTGAAGACGCTTCTTACGAAGGACCATTAAAGCACGAAGTTATCTATACTATTATGAAGTTGTAAAATGAAATGTTTGTATGTGTCGTTGTGGCTTCATCGCGCTAAATCGGCTAAAGGGATTTAAACTATTTTTGGTACACGGGTAGCTGGGTATCGCCAGATGGTTATGGGATACTTTTTACCCGACTATGCTAAAGAAAAAAAGGGGTTATGACTTTTTCTCCTCCGCGAAGAAAGAAGTTGCGGGCGCCTTCTAGTAATAAAGAAATCGTAACATTTAATAACTGTGTCACGCTTACAAATTTGAATAATTCAAAAATTAATTCTTATACATAGATGGCGTTGTACATATCGGAGAACGGCTTTTTGTATGGAGATGGTCAGTCCTCTTGTTTTAATGGTACTTGCTCCTTAGACAACACCCACACCTAGGCGGAGTTGTTTACTGATACACTTACAGTTAAGTGCAACAATCAGTTAATTTGGGACTTGCATCCATTGTTAGGGTTCCGTAACCAAATTGGCAAATACGGAACCCTTATAGTTTTGTCATGTCCGTCCGAATCTCACAGGCATTTTACTCAAAAACTACAAGATGTGCATTGAGGAAATTTCGATTATAGATGTCTTGTGTGAGCCGCTACTTAGTTTAATAGTTAAATGCTAAAATAAAAAAAATCTAGGGGGGGGGGGGGGGAGGGGACACTCCATACATGTAACAGAAGCTGAAAAGAAATATCAGCAAATAATTTGAGGTTTCTAAAAATATTTTTTGATTTAGTGGATATTTTCGGAAATAATCGTTCTGAAAGAGCATCAATTGTGTCCGTCCGTCCCGTCCCCGTCCCCCCTCTATTTTCTAAACAGTATGTCCAAAAAATATGCAAAAATTTAGAAATACAAAGTTTTAATAAAACGTACATACTTCCAATGAAAATCGATTTCAACATGATCGGACATACCGTTTTTAAGTTTTTTTTTTTTTTATATGGCATAGGGGGCACACGAGCAGACGGGTCGCCTGATGGTAAGCGATCACCATCGCCCATAGACACTTGCATCACTAGAGGAGTCACAAGTGCGTTGCCGGCCTTTCAGGTGGGAGTACGCTCTTTTCTTGAAAGTTTGAAGATCGCATCGGTCCGGAAATACTGCATGCGGCAATTTATTCCACAGTTCAGTCGTGCGAGGCAGGAAATTTCTAGAAAAACGCACAGTTGTGGACTGCCAACCATCTAAGTGGTGAGGATGGAAATATTGTCGCGTAGGACGATGGCGGAAAGATGCAGCTGGGATCAACCCGAACAATTCCCCGGAACACTCCCCGTTATACAAGCGATAAAAAAATGCAGAGCGAGGCTACATCTCTACGCAGTGCCAAGGAGTCAAGCTGATCTGAAATACGCTGGCAACCGACGATACGAGTCGCTCTCCGTTGAATGCGGTCTAGAGGGAGAAGCTGGTACTGGGGAGCCCCAGCCCACAGATGAGGACAGTATTCCATGTGCGGGCGGACCTGTGCCTTGTAAAGCTGTAGGAGGTGGGCCGGAGTAAAATACTGTCTCGATCTGTTGAGCACGCCGAGCTTCTTAGAGGCTAAATTGGCCTTACCCTCTAGATGGCCGCGGAACTGGACTTCACTCGATATATCGACGCCAAGGATTCCGATAGTGGCTGTTGCAGTTAGGGGAGTATTCTCAAAACGAGGTGATGCAACAAACGCAGACTTTTTAGCGGTGAAAGCGCAAACCTGTGTCTTTGTAGGGTTAAAACGGACTAAATTAAGTCGACCCCATTCTGAAACTTTTTTTAGGGAAGTTTCAACTTCAGATACAAGTTTGTTACGGCTCTCGATGACGTTATCCCGAGAAATATTGGCGCGGCCAGTGTAGGAGGCATCACCCGTGCTATCGTCCGCATAACAGTGAATGCCACAAATTTGCAGCATATCGTTGATATGCAGAAGGAACAGCGTGGGCGATAACACACAGCCTGGAGGGACACCAGCATTCACAGACATGGATTCAGAGCACGCACCGTCAACTACGACTTTTATGCATCTGTCTGCTAGAAAGCTACTGACCCATTCGCATAATTTCTCGGGAAGCCCATAAGATGGAAGCTAAGTTATTGCCAAAAAACTGCGATTCGAAGCAAAAGGACGTAAGGACGAAAAAAAATGTATTGAGAATGCAATATCTAGATGAAAAATGTACATTTATTGTGAATTTTAATTTTATTGTAAAAATGTGGTGTTTTCGAACCTGCGGAGATACAATACTGCCAATTTTTTTCTTTATACATGTTCCCGATACTAGTACCTTAGTAGAATGTAAATAGATTGATGACAGTCAAATTTACATTTAAATGCTGATTGCACACTATTACTCCATGAATGCCACTCGAAAACTGCCTAACAAATTATAACGTATCGAAGATTTTATATCAAAACACTAAAATTTCACGTCAATTATTTTTCCAAAAAAATGAACTTTCTCTAAGTCGTTCTCGAATAAGTAACACACTCAATATGAGCAATTCCATTTTCTTAAAAATTGTACTAAGTCTGTATCTATTTTAGGTGGTTTATTTTAAATTGGTTTTGCTCATGATAAAATAAAGTTCCGGCTAAAGCAAAAAGAGGAAGTTGAAATGAATCGTACAGGAAAATTATAACCTATGTTTTTTTATGTCCAAAAATATTTTCTTAATAACCTGGCTGCTGCTTTAATCACACATATTTTGGGACAAATAGTACTTACCGATGAAAGGAAATACCACGATTAACAGCTCCAACTTTATTGGTAGTATTTGAACAGTTAATTATTGAACATCGAGTCATTTTATTTTTTAAACCTGACGTCGCACGCAGACCGCAGTCGGGAGCAGACTAATGTTCGCGGCGTGCAATGCGCGGGGCGAGTTTTCGCCACGCGAGGTACATACACTCTTTCCTTCTGTCTTGATATAGTTCTGTGGATTTAATATATGGAAATGTAATTTATTCTTATTTATAATGTCATTTTATTTGTATAATGTAATTCTCCTACCTATTATAATAATAAAGTTTTATTTATCCATGTAAAAATGTACTAAACTAAAAATATAATTAACTAACAATTGATTTGGGTAAAAGCCTCCTCCAAGGCATACCACTAACCACTCGTTTCTATCGTTGTCTGTGTTTAGCCAATCCTGGCCTGCTATTGCGGCTATTTCGTCTTCCCTATTGGCGCGGGGGCAGCCTCTCACTCCTACCTATACCTCCCTTGTTTAAAACTTAAATTAGCTATATTTTTTTACTATGGTATCTGAAGCTACATAAACTAATAACAGACTTGCATATACCTTAACTTATTCTAAGTACAAAGTTTCAGAGCAAACTAGCTAGTCGTTTTAAAATGAGACTGTAACTACGTTTGTATGCATCATCGAGCTTGCCGGGGACTCTTAATGTTTCACATACAATGTATATTCTCTTTATATGAACAACAAGTTTTTTTTTTTAATAAATAAATATTACAGGACAATTTTATACAAATCGAACTAGTTCCATGGTAAGCTCAGTATGGCTTGTGTTATGGGTACTAGACGACGAAATATTTAATAGATATATTTACTTATAATACATAGAGAACATCCAAGACTCAGGAACAAATATTAATGCTCATCACACAAATATTCGCCCTTACCGGGATTTGAACCCAGGACCTCAGCTTCGCAGGTCAGTTTATTGGGATTCTGTGTTTTTAATGCGGGAGAACTAACACCACATTAGTATCTATTGTGATGTAGATACAAATCAAAGCGCAAAGAAAAATACGATCGCTCTCGCACGTGGTCACACCAGGACTCGAACCTGGTACGTCCTGATTACAATACAATGTATATTGTTTCTGAATAAATTGAATTGAATAGAATTGAACGTGTTGCAGAGCGACGGCGGCGCGCGACGCTGTGGTGGAGCTGCGGCCCGCCGCGCTGCGCTCCGACCGCCTGCCCGCGCCGCTCGCCGGCCTCTTCGCCGCCGCCTTCTACACGCTGCGGGTCTTGAGGGTAAGTCCTTCTTCCAGCATGCTCGGACATGTTCCCATCTGATGAAATGAAAACAGCCCGCGAGGTCCTTTGTTATAGGCGTTTGCGAAAAAAAAGATTTTATTAAACTTCATTTTTAAAATCGGTACAATCTCGCAGTTTGACCTGTCAAGTTTGAAAACTAAACGCAGCTCTTAGCATTATCTGTGGAAGACTATACTAGTCGACAATCTCTTTTGTTTGTTGTTTTCAAAATATTTATTTTTGTCTATTTTTTTTTATTTCTTCGCAAATGTGATGAAAAATATTGTGTGTACCACGGGCAGTCAGGGGATTACAAACTCGAGTCATCAAAAGCCCTCCGCCTTTGACGTCGGGCTTCTAATAAACTCTCGTTCGTGATTCCCTTCTCACCACCCTCGGTGTACAATGTACTATTGTTTGTGTCGGGGAAGCACAGTTTCAGGCAGGCGCGTGGACGGTGGGATTACCTGATATTGAACAAGTTCTGTTTGACAGTGGGCCGTGGGCTGCGGCACGCACACGGACTGGCTCGAGGAGCGCTCGCGCCTGCGCGGCGGGCTGACCGCGCTCGCCGCGCTCGTCGACGACGGCGCGCTGCGGCCCGTGCTCGACAAGGTGAGCTCCTCGCGTCTCTGTCCTCCTGGTACAGCGACGCGCTGCGGCCCGTGCTCGACAAGGTGAGCTCCTCGCGTCTCTGTCCTCCTGGTACAGCGACGCGCTGCGGCCCGTGCTCGACAAGGTGAGCTCCTCGCGTCTCTGTCCTCCTGGTACAGCGACGCGCTGCGGCCCGTGCTCGACAAGGTGAGCTCCTCGCGTCTCTGTCCTCCTGGTACAGCGACGCGCTGCGGCCCGTGCTCGACAAGGTGAGCTCCTCGCGTCTCTGTCCTCCTGGTACAGCGACGCGCTGCGGCCCGTGCTCGACAAGGTGAGCTCCTCGCGTCTCTGTCCTCCTGGTACAGCGACGCGCTGCGGCCCGTGCTCGACAAGGTGAGCTCCTCGCGTCTCTGTCCTCCTGGTACAGCGACGCGCTGCGGCCCGTGCTCGACAAGGTGAGCTCCTCGCGTCTCTGTCCTCCTGGTACAGCGACGCGCTGCGGCCCGTGCTCGACAAGGTGAGCTCCTCGCGTCTCTGTCCTCCTGGTACAGCGACGCGCTGCGGCCCGTGCTCGACAAGGTGAGCTCCTCGCGTCTCTGTCCTCCTGGTACAGCGACGCGCTGCGGCCCGTGCTCGACAAGGTGAGCTCCTCGCGTCTCTGTCCTCCTGGTACAGCGACGCGCTGCGGCCCGTGCTCGACAAGGTGAGCTCCTCGCGTCTCTGTCCTCCTGGTACAGCGACGCGCTGCGGCCCGTGCTCGACAAGGTGAGCTCCTCGCGTCTCTGTCCTCCTGGTACAGCGACGCGCTGCGGCCCGTGCTCGACAAGGTGAGCTCCTCGCGTCTCTGTCCTCCTGGTACAGCGACGCGCTGCGGCCCGTGCTCGACAAGGTGAGCTCCTCGCGTCTCTGTCCTCCTGGTACAGCGACGCGCTGCGGCCCGTGCTCGACAAGGTGAGCTCCTCGCGTCTCTGTCCTCCTGGTACAGCGACGCGCTGCGGCCCGTGCTCGACAAGGTGAGCTCCTCGCGTCTCTGTCCTCCTGGTACAGCGACGCGCTGCGGCCCGTGCTCGACAAGGTGAGCTCCTCGCGTCTCTGTCCTCCTGGTACAGCGACGCGCTGCGGCCCGTGCTCGACAAGGTGAGCTCCTCGCGTCTCTGTCCTCCTGGTACAGCGACGCGCGCGGCCCGTGCTCGACAAGGTGAGCTCCTCGCGTCTCTGTCCTCCTGGTACAGCGACGCGCTGCGGCCCGTGCTCGACAAGGTGAGCTCCTCGCGTCTCTGTCCTCCTGGTACAGCGACGCGCTGCGGCCCGTGCTCGACAAGGTGAGCTCCTCGCGTCTCTGTCCTCCTGGTACAGCGACGCGCGCGGCCCGTGCTCGACAAGGTGAGCTCCTCGCGTCTCTGTCCTCCTGGTACAGCGACGCGCGCGGCCCGTGCTCGACAAGGTGAGCTCCTCGCGTCTCTGTCCTCCTGGTACAGCGACGCGCTGCGGCCCGTGCTCGACAAGGTGAGCTCCTCGCGTCTCTGTCCTCCTGGTACAGCGACGCGCTGCGGCCCGTGCTCGACAAGGTGAGCTCCTCGCGTCTCTGTCCTCCTGGTACAGCGACGCGCTGCGGCCCGTGCTCGACAAGGTGAGCTCCTCGCGTCTCTGTCCTCCTGGTACAGCGACGCGCGCGGCCCGTGCTCGACAAGGTGAGCTCCTCGCGTCTCTGTCCTCCTGGTACAGCGACGCGCTGCGGCCCGTGCTCGACAAGGTGAGCTCCTCGCGTCTCTGTGCTCCTGGTACAGCGACGCGCTGCGGCCCGTGCTCGACAAGGTGAGCTCCTCGCGTCTCTGTGCTCCTGGTACAGCGACGCGCTGCGGCCCGTGCTCGACAAGGTGAGCTCCTCGCGTCTCTGTCCTCCTGGTACAGCGACGCGCGCGGCCCGTGCTCGACAAGGTGAGCTCCTCGCGTCTCTGTGCTCCTGGTACAGCGACGCGCGCGGCCCGTGCTCGACAAGGTGAGCTCCTCGCGTCTCTGTGCTCCTGGTACAGCGACGCGCGCGGCCCGTGCTCGACAAGGTGAGCTCCTCGCGTCTCTGTCCTCCTGGTACAGCGACGCGCGCGGCCCGTGCTCGACAAGGTGACCTTTACTCATCGGCCAGGTTGCCGCCGCTTCGCTCGTACTCGCTGTAACCATCTTGTATTGTGTAAGGAGAGCCACACATCCATGTTGTCTTGGTAAAATAGCTGGGAAGTGTCAACGTGATGTCGCGCAGCAAAAATTACCTACCGGCAGCCGTAGTCTTATAATAAAATAAATAATACACTCATTTATTTCAGACTCTAGAGAATCCATACATTCGTCCTCATCACACAAACACTTGCCGGGATTCGAACACGGGACCGCCAGCTTCCAAACGTGTCGTCATATATCAATAAGGACGAAACTTTTCTTAAGAGTCTTTCTTTTTCCCTCATCGCCAAAAAATGACCAATAATTGAATCGGCAAAAAAGTTCCATATAATTATCGAACCTGTTTACAAAATTTCACGACAATCGGCTGAGAAATCGGACAGATATAAAAAAGCATTTTTGGCCAAACTGAAACGGAGGCGCTTAGCTCGCTCGGTCAATAAAAACCAAACTAGCTATCTATCTATCACAACCCTTGGTTAATCCGCCTTCAGACATAGGCCTCCTCTATAGCTTTCCATAACTTCCTGTCCTCTGCCACTTGCATCCAATTTGAACCCGCGTAGTGCCTAATATTGTTGACCCATCTTTCTGGTGGAAGCCCTCTACTCCGCGTGGCTTCCCTGGGTCTCCACTCGAGAGTTCTTCTGGTCCATCTCTAGGCATACGAGCGATACGTCCAGCCCATCTCCATTTCCTGCTTTCTATAGTGGTGACCACGTCCACGACCTTTGTCTTCTGCCTAATCCACTCGTTGCGCTTACGATCTAGTATTAAGTCGGTAATGCCGAGCATCGCTCTCTCCATAGCTCTTTGCGCGATTCGGAGTTTTTCATCGAACCTTTCAGAAGAAAAAAAGAAAGGAAATACATTTCTTCGAGGGCATATTTATACAGCAATATAAAAATAAATTACTATAACTAAGTATGCAAATGGTTCCCTGGAAAAGATCGCTGCTTAGCGATAATACCGCCTGTTGTTTAACTCTCCTTGCATGTATTGTTTGTGCAATAAAGAGTTATTGCATTGTATTGTATGCCCCGAAATGGTCTCACCTCAGCTTATTGCTGGCTCGAAGTCCAGCGCTGATGTTCCGGCGGGGAGTTCATTTCAGTTAGTGTAGTGGTTTCCATTCCTAGCACTGGGAGAATCAAACTACGCCACTCTTAAGAATAAAAAAGTATCATCAATTCACTATAATATTTGTTTTAGGTGTATCTCCCACAAGACTTCGAGAGTGCCCTGGCGCACGCGTGCAGCGACGACGCGCTCGGCACCACCGTCATCAGGTTCCCTTAGTGTTCTCCAAGGCTGTTCCTAGGTTACTCCGGCCCGCTACTTGTGGGCTCATCATGTACTGAAGCAAACACGTACTGACGACCAGTCAGACAGACAGGAAGTATACTGCAGATTAAAAAAGTAAACGGGTGAATCAACTTTCTGTCCCACGCTTTTGAGGTCTCTGGCGTTACCGAACATGTCTGAGTTACCAAGAAATCGGCCTTCTAATATGATATTTTTATGTTTATGAGCATTTCTAAAAAAGTTTGTACAAAGAGAGAGAGAGTCATTGGATTGTCACAAAAGTTTAGTTAATTTTTCTTTTTTGTTACCAAATTTTTTAAATGATAAATATTACTATTATTGATTATTTTTGATAATTAAGATTGAATCGAGCATACTCGTACATTGTCTTAATTATCAAAATGAATTAATAAAACATCAATCATGAAATATTAATCATAAAAAATATTATTAACAAAATAAGAAACAATCAAGGATCCGTTAATTGATGTACAAACTTTTTCAGAAATGCACTTAGTAGGTTTAATTTAACATTTATTTAATTCAACGTTTATACGTACACCATAAATTTAAACAACATAAAACCATGCTTTAAAGGCCTTATTTTACAACGAAGTTTAGTAGTTTCGTGTGTGTGAAAGTTGATTCACCCGAACAGCTATTGATGGCATGGCCTTGAATTACGCCGATGATAAATATTTCTTTTGTTAGGACGTTCGAAAGTGACAGAATAAGTATTTTGTCTTATTCTAGCTAATATCATTTGCTAATAAACATTCGTGACATAACACAAGCGTACTAGAGCCTCTATTGGGTCGTGTATAATAGTTATTATTTATGATTAGTCGACAGTAAAGGTGAACCTTCTCTTCAGCCTTCCTAAAATGAATCTTCAGTGTACATGCTATTTAAAAAAACTGGAGTCAGATAATGTATTTCTTTGTAATTTTGATAACGTATATCATGTACTTGGAAGCCGATAAGTGGTTACTCCTGTTATATTTTTCGATAAGGTACGTATTTGGGTTTTTGATGCACATGATTTGTTATTGCTGCTAACATTCACCAATAACTACAAGAATAAAATGTAATGAATGTTACAGTTCAACTCTTATAACTATGTCAATAATTTGATAATAACATTATTGGGGATTTGAAAACTTTTGTCCATTTTCCAAAGTATGCATATTTGTATGTGTGTATGAACTTTGTACGAAAGAGAATGGAATAAATTACGTACTTCTGCCATATGATAGGTAAAATAACGTTATATGAATTAATACAGATGGATTTTTGATGTATATTTGTGAAATAACCAAAGCTGAGTTTTATTGAAACTTGGATATAGGTAATATACTAATATAATACTGTAAATACTATTGTGCGAATGTAGGACAGACTTTTGAATCGATTTTGACAGGTTATGTATTTGAAAATCTTAATTTACAGATATAAAGTTAAAAAATAAAAACTCGTCGTAGACGGCGCTACCATTGAGTTCTCCGTATCAAAATATTTAAAATTTTACATATTGACAAGATTATAATTATTTCAGTCTAAAACTTGACAAATTAAGTTACATGAGCACTCAATAATGGCGACGTCTAAACCGAGAAATAAATTTAAACTTTGTTCTGAAGGCCAACTTTACAACCGCTTCAGTCGGCTTGTGCCGACAACGTTGCTAGGGTTAATTTCAGGCGCCAAACAATACGCACCCTTAGAATTATCTAAACCTAACTGAAAGATTTACAATTACAAGTTTTTGGAAAACGGACGTCATTCATAGAATTTTCATGAACAAAAGTCAAACAACTAAAATTATCGATTAGGTCATTGTAATCCTAAAGGTGCAAATATACCAAATCTAAGTAAGCGCCAAAAGACGTCGTGGGCTCTGCGGCATAGTTTTCCGTGGAACGTGTTCTGTCGTGTTTGCACATAAATGTTAAACAAAATTTTAGGTTAGTAGGGGCAAGAGCGCGTTCCCTAAATGACACATAAAGGTGCGTTTCCAGTGAAGCGGAGCTCTACGAATTTAACCAATCACATTCCTGAGTTTCAAATTCGCTTGTGTTCTTTGCAACAGTGACGCAGCCTGATTTGTCCATTACGCTTCACTGCTTCAATGGAAACACACCCTAAGGCTGTCTATCCGTTGAAGCGGAGTTGTACGAAATGGACCAATCAAAGTGCGACGCTGTTGAAACCCACACAAGTAAATTTGAATCTACGGAATGTGATTGGTTAATGTCACACAGCATGACAATGAAAAATGTACATCTCAATCAATATGTTCCTATTTTACATAGTAAAGTTTCTAGTGCAGTACGTATACAATGGGTATAGTAAGATCATAGTCGATTTTATACATTCGTTAAAAGAAATACCATGGCTAACACTTCAACTAGTCCAAATATATGGATTTAAAATGCTGAAATCTTACTTAATGCTACTTTAATGATGACGACCAAAAGTGAGTCCTGTTTCAGAATTAGAAAAAAAGAGGGGGCAAAAAAAAAATAGCGTACCTTCAATGATAAGCCTTAAAGTTCTACTGTAATAATGCCAAATAAAATACAATTACATCAGTTACTTTATCTGCACACACGATGTAGTGGATTGGATGTAAAAAATGACTACGATTTGTTGGACCACAAGAATAATCTTCAAGGGGTTCCATACATGGTACGATTAATCGCTTCGATAAATCGACAAAAATCGTGACGATCGGTTGCTTCGAAAATGCCAGTCAATACAAGAAGCAACTGGTCGTTACGATCGATGCATGATCGAGGGATGCAGCGCTCATACACGGAGCAATTGGTCGTTAGGATCGATACGCGATCCAAGATCCTGCGTCAAGAATGAGACAAAAATCAAATCGTTGATCGCAAAGAGCCGCACAATATTGTGTTCAATTAAGTAAAACATTAACGATATTAATCTTTAATTATTAATATGCATGCGATTATTTTTCGGTAACATTTCTAATGTTAAGTGAATATGATTCTTTATGAGAAATAAATGTCTTAAACCATATTAACATATAAATGTCGACCCTTGGTTTCGATCGGTCTGTAACGACGGATTGTGAAGATGTATCGTTCCATGAATGGGGCCCCTAAGACCTTCGTAATATGTTTGTTATTATAATAAATATATTGTTTTAACCTAAAACTTAATAAAAATCGTCCTTCTATGAAACACAATTTTTTGTGTTTCTGTGTTTTTAATGTGGGAAAACTAACACCAAATTACTATCTATTGTGAACAGGTGTAAGACGTGTTCTTATAGATGGCGCTAAGGTTATGTTATAATACCTTTCAAAAATAAAATAAGTACACAGGTCAAAGCGGATGGATAAATTCGAGGCGATTGGCACAGTGCTCGCGGGTGGAGGGGTTGACACGCTCGACGCGTAATCGAGAGGTACCGGGTTCGAGTCCTGGTGTGACTACGTGCGAGAGCAATCGTATTTTTCATTGCGCTTTGATTTGTATCTATCTCACAATAAAAATCGTCCTGTTTGCCCGAATACCTCTGTAAAAATACTAAAGTCAATTTTTTTATACAGAAATTTATTTTTCTATGGTTAGATTTTATCGACTTTAGCAATGGAAACTGTAAATACAATAGCGGGACCTGCCTCCAAATGTTCAGCTTACTATAGGCTGAAAAAATATCCGGGAATCATATTGTACCGACCGCTAACGTTATGTAGATAAATTGTAATGTAGATAAACATATTGTATAGATTTTGAAAAATAAAATTGTTGTTTTTTATTATTGTTTTTTTGTGATAATACCCATGCTTTGTTTTCGCTTTAAATTAAACTGCGCAGCTGGATAGAAGATTGTTGAAAGTGGCCCATTTCTCCCGAGATATTTCTGTAATAGTTCGAGGGTGAAGTGGGCAATTTCACTCGAGTTCAACAACACTCTACTTTTTATTTCGATTGTGAGGAAACTAAATACTACACGCACATTTTAAAAACAGGTATATTTAATCTATTATCTATACTAATATAAAGTTGTTAAAATGAAATGTCTGTACATTAAAGATATCTATACTATTATAAAGTTGTAAAATAAACTTTTTAACAAAAAAATAAAACCGACTCCAAAAAAAACTAAAAAGTAAAAAATAACGCCATAATTCCGTTTCTTCAAATTACTTACAAGTAACCGTTTGTATACTCAATCTATACAGTATATACAATTAGTCTTATTTTGGCGTCGGTGCCATATAAAAAGTGTAAAATATTGAAAATTGACGATTTTAGTAAGTTGTGACACGATGGCACCGACTCCAAAATAACATTAATTGTATATACTGTATAGATTGAGTATACAAACGGTTACTTGTAAGTAATTTGAAGAAACGGAATTATGGCGTTATTTTTTACTTTTTTTTTTTTGGAGTCGGTTTTATTTTTTTGTTAAAAAGTTTATTTATTTTACACTTTTTAGTTAATCGTTACTTAAAAGTGTATCTCGCGACGATTCGAACAAGCCCAAACACGGCTTGGATACATTATTTTATTACATAGATCTGGTGCCTACCTTCCGGTTCCATCATCAAATAAATTCGATTGTACCATTCTCATCAGGAACATTTAAATTTGTGACTATGAAGTTGTTTAGCTAAATTAATCAAGATATTTTGTCGCCACCCGTAAATCATTTATCATTGAGGAGTTCCGATGGCATTCTGTGGTCTTCTACATCAGTTCCACCTCACTAATTTACACTTTCTGAATGCAAATGCTTATTATGTTTCTTATAATACCAAAATCGCTATATGTATGCCTACAATATTTGAGGAGTTCCTTCAATTCCTCATGGATTCCATCATCAGATCTTCACCAAAATTAAATGGGACCAACTAGAAAGTACCTTCTATAAAACAAAAAAAAAAAATTTTGAAATCGGTGAAATAGTCTTTGAGTAATCGGTGAACATCCATAAAAAAAAAAGAAAAACATTCCGTCGAATTGAGAACCTCCTCCTTTTTTTGGAAGTCGGTTAAAAATGAAATGTCTGTACATTGAAGATATTAAAAAAACTATCTAAGGGACTATTTTGGAGGTCACTGAAGCGAAAAATATTTATTTTTTTATTTTTGTATGTTTGTATGTGTCTTTGCGGCTTCATCACGCCAAATCGGCTTAACGGATTTCTACTATTCTTGGTACACGGGTAGCAGGGTATCTCCAGATGGCTATAGGATACCTTTAACCCGATTACGCGGAAGAAAAGAGAGGGGTTATGACTTTCTCCTCCGCGAACGAAGTTGCGGGACCATCTAGTGGGTATATATTTTTCAAGTACCTTATGATTTCAGATTCAAAATCCATCGCAGAAAAAACTAATTTATAAAGTAGGTGTTGGTATTGGTGAATAATAAAAGTCCAGACTGGTCCAAACCACATATATTAACCGTCATCATAATATCCGTACCGCATACATATATATAGAAATAGAAACAAAATAACAATATCCTAGTATAACCAGACATAAAACATATCTGATTGTGATTAAAAAACAACAACACAAGTTAATATTCCTTACACAATAGGGATGAAGACTAAATTTAAATAATTAGTCCGTTTTGTAGATTATTAAAAAATATTGGAGACGATTTCTTCTTTTTTTACGTAATCAAAAAAAACGGAGATACACTGAGTCAAAATGTCGCTTGACGTCACCGTATGGTACAGATTACACCTTGTAGTGACGTCACGAGCCCCCACTCCTTAACTTTGATGCGATTTATTATCTACAATACGGATTAATTCGATTTTTGATTTTCGCACCCTGTCGTCATACCAATTTTGGGTTAATCAACCTTGTTTTTCTTTCCATTTTTGAAAACGTTAATGGGTGTATCAACTTTTTTCTATATCTAGTTGCCATAGTTACGTGTCGTCAGTTATAGGGGGCAAACGAGCAGACGGATCGCCTGACGGTAAGCGATCACCGTCACCCATAGACACTTGCATCACCAGAGGAGTCACAAGTGCGTTGCCGGCCTTTCAGGTGGGAGTACGCTCTTTTCTTGAAGGCTTGAAGCTCGCATCGGTCCGGAAATAGGGATATTGATATTTTAGAGAAAAAATAGATTTACTTGTCGGTCTTATTATATAATCATCTCATTTGAGTTCCCAACGCAAGTTGTCGGTCTTGTTTATACTAAACGTTCCACACGGCAAAGATACAAATCTACCATTTTTCAAAAATATAGGCAGGCAATGATCCACTGTTCCCCATCCTCCCCTACTACCGGCGACTATTTATTCCACAGTTCGCTCTTTAAAACTGACGACATTTGACGACCGTTTAAGCCAGTGGGAGTAACGTTGCCTGCGAAGCTGAGGTCCTGTGGGTTCAAATCCCGGTAAGGGCAAATATTTGCATGATGAGCATAAATATTTGTTTCTGAGTCTTGGATGTTTTCTACGTATGTAAGTAATTTATCCATTCAATATATCGTCGTCTTGTACCCATAACACAAGCCTTATTGAGCTAACCATGAGACTAGTTCGATTTGTGTTAAATTGACCTGTAATATTTATTATTATTATTAAACTGTGATTATAAACGATATAAAGGCAAGAAACATTGTTTTTTCCCGTTAATATAGGTTCATTTTTCCATAGCCTCTCTCGTCAGTTTATAAATAGCCTAGATTATTAGCATTATTCAAAGTAACTCCTAAAGGTTGTCTGGAAGAGATCGCTCTTTAGCGATAAGACCGCCTATTGTCTACCGTATTTTATATTAAGGCTCTATTGTATTGTTTCTGTTGTTGGTGTGCAATAAAGAATTGTTGTATTGTATTGTAACTCCGCCACTATTGTCTCCTGTGTTCGAGATAGAAAAACAAAAAAGTTGATCCACCCTTTTTAACGCACTTTCATCCCCAAAAAACTGCAACTTTCTTTTACATCACTATAATCGGATAACAATATCCTCATTATGACGACAACAAAGGGGTTTAAAAAAAGCGCGACCGTTTAGGTTCACTTCGTTCACATTCCCATTTTGTCAAGTTCCTAGTTCGTCCACAATCAATTCCCAATTCGTCCACTTCCTATTTTGTCTACATTCCCATTTCGTTCACATTCCCACTTCGTCAACATTCCCATTTCGTTCACATTCTTTAGGTTAGTTCCATCCGATTTATACCGAACGGGATTGTTGTGATATAAATATCAGCCTTAACGCACTGCCAAACAACCATGTAGGTCACCACCAAAAATATAAAATAATAAAAATTGTATTTTATTTCTGTTTTTATTCTACTTCTGATTTTACTTTACGCGTGTTTGTTAAGCCCGGAATGTAGACGAAGTGGGAATATGCACGAAATGGGAATGTTGACTAACTGGGAACCTGGACAAAATGGGAATGTTGACTAACTGGGAACGTGGACGAAATGGGAATGTTGACGAAGTAGGAATGTGAACGAAATGGGAATGTGGGCGAAGTGAACCTAAACGGTCGCGAGTCACATCTACGTGAGTGAAAGAATATATAAGATACTGAACGAAAGCAATAAGCTGACCCTAACTAAATATACAAAAATAAAGCCTTGCACCCATAACAGTAATAAATATTACAGAATACCACCTCACCGATCCAAATTGACCACTTAAAAATGTTTAAACTTCAATTTCTGGGGTGTGCCAACCATATTTACTATTAATAGCCATTACAATTGATATATTGTATTTTTATCATGAATATATAAGGTATTAATTTCCTCTATCTTAATTTTCATATGAAGTTTATTGCTGGAGGTCGGCAAAATTTGCAATATATATGTTATCAAATATGTAGAGGAGAGTGGGGAGCAGTGGATCGGTATGGGACAGTGGATCATTGCCTATATTTTAGAGAAATAATAAACTTACATATCTATCTTGTTTGCACTTTGATAACGTAACAGGGGTTCTTTAACTTCGTCCCATGACAAATATATAAATCTTTTATTTCTGTAAAATATAAGCAATGATTCACTAAATCCCCATCGATCCACTGGTACCCACCTTCCCCTATAGCAAATACGATTTATTCCAACGAGCAACAATCAACAAATAATTCTTGATCATTTCAATCATCAAGTACAGACAAACTAAGTATCCTCGACCGCACCAAGGCCAAACTATTATACTATACAGATATAATAGAATATGTTTATCTCACAGAACATATTATACACTTTTTAACCAATCACATGGACATTTTTAACGCTAACACCCCTGTGTTCTGCAATCCTATTGGTTGTCATAAAAAATCCCGTCAATAGGACCCCAGAATTGTAGCGCTTTGCGTTAAAACCGTGTGATAGAAACCTTAAACACAGCACAACTTACTGCGATTTCGATTGTAGTTTTCCATCTCTGTTGCACGGTGCTAAGCAGAAAGAGATACACAATTAACGCATCACTAAGAGCCAAACCGTAGCGAGATGTGCTGGCCTCTTACTTTGATATTGCTAATATCGCCAAAAACTGTAACATGGGTATATTTAATATTATTTAGAGTTTCACTCCCAATATAATTGTTACTGCTCGTTACATAACCTTATACCGGTATTAGAAACATTGAATTACCGGTATTTACATATCATCCTACCAAAAATAAATATAATACATCCGCTCGATTCGGTCGCATAGGTGACGATAATTACTTACTCAAACGGTATATTTTGATACATGTCACGATACTGCCTGAATGTACGATTGCATTAGAACCTTTATGCAATGACCGATTCCCACGTTAGATTGTCAGGTACAAATAACACAAAAACCGACGCAAGCCCTGAGCGCCTTAGAACTTATACCGGTAACACGATGTCTACTGGTATCACTATACCATTGATACTGTTTTATACTATATAAATACTGGTTGACGCATAATCACAAATAAACACGTCACTCTCCTTATAAACTCTTCGCAAAAATTAATCCTATTACAAATAGATAAATACAATATATTAAATTGACAACATACAGAATTAATTTTCGGAGCTCAATACATGATTAGGCAAGCTTATTATACATAAAAGATTTTTTATAGGATATAAGATTTACATTACCGTTAGCAATACCGGTATTCAAAATACCGTTATTGCGCAATGAAAATTCGTAAGGTGCTTTGAAATACATAGAGCTCCGAATTAGTAAAATAGTACCTATTTTATCAAATGACACTGAATCTACGAGTACTGGCAGTATATTATTGCATTATTGTTACAAAAACAAACAGTTATTTAAACCTATAATATCTATTTTAAAATATCAAGTCACAATTTCAACACAAAATTTAATACTTCGTCCGTATGCTGGATTTAAATCATAATCTATTTCAGGATTTACGCTTGTCCTGAAGTTAATTAATTTTTGAGTGGTTTAATTCTTTGTGCAGCTTGCAGCAAGAATCCAAACATAAATAATGAAGAAAATATAAATTAAATTAGAAATAAAAGCACGAGATTCAATTAAATGGAATGTCCTGAGTCAAGCCGGTCTGAGATTATTTTTAGAAAATCAGAAAATGTCGGCCAGTCGAATTGAGTTTGTTTAAATTTGTAAAATGTCAGATACAAAATATAGTATTTGCAAATGACCAACTAAAAAAATTAGGAAGCGGACATGAATGAATGTCTAGTTATAGTAAATTTAAAGGCGAATATTAAAAGCATAAGCATACGGCACCAGTTATTTCGATTGAGCCACCGCGATAGTCTCAAGTAATACCAATAATTTTAAAGAGTGATCGTGTTTAAAATTAACGCGTTTAAATATAACTTGTGCCCTGCTACGCTTTTGCTTCATAAATACAATTTATGTATGTTCGGAATTTTATATTACTTTTGCTAGTTTAAGTTATACATATAACGACCGACTTCAAACTTGACCAAAAACCATCGAGAAAAAAAACAGTAATTATTTTTAGTCGGTAAATAAACTCCAACACTGCCATAATATATGATTTTGAGTAAAAAAACAAACACCAATATATTAATTTATTTTTATCTTGGGTCCGAGATATGCCAGCCACAAAAAAACTCATGCCCCATTAAAAGCACCTTATAATAGCTAGTTGTTCCGAAATAAATAGTAGTTTTCCAATACCGATACTCGTATTATTAATGCGTAATACCGGGATACCGGTATCGTTCCCGGTAATTCCTTAACTACTAATTCTAACATTCGCAGGTTAAGTTCTTTAATATCCTGTGACATGGGAATTTGACATTTCTGTATGGGATGAGAACTGTCAAAGCCATTTTAATCCGTCCATCTGGATGCAATATTATTATAGTGGCCCCAAAAAGATCTACGGTCCACAAAAAAAATTGTCAGAATAAGTCCCGAGAGAGACCAACCCGTTGGAGACCATTGGTTTAAATAATTTTGAGCAACATTACACGCATATATATAACACTTTTGTTAAATATTGATTAACATGAGACGCCAAGGAAATAACATCTACTAGAATTAATACATATAATAATTGCAATTGGGTACATTTATGTAGGTCCTTACGATTGAAGCTCTTTTGGAGAACTGGATCTGAAAACAAATGAAAGGTTTTGTTTTATTATTAACCCTTGATTTGGCAGAGACTTTGACATCATAAAGTGATATATTTTAGTATGTATATTGGATATGGAGTATTTTAAGAGCTTCCGAAAAATATTAATAAAAAACCAAAGATAAACTCAAAATTATATTGTTGCAAACAGTGGACGTCCGACGCGGAACCATTTTGTGGAACCACTATCAAACTAGTGTTGCCAGTACTCAAGTTGTATTTTTCTATCATTATCAGTTATGAAACTAGCGATTCCCATGTGTGAAATGAAAAAAAAATGTCACCGAAATATTATATATATTTTTTAATCAGTTGTTCCTCCCACCGGACAAAATCAAATTAAGGGTTAAGTCCGCCATTTGTAACAGTTTGTCTTGTGCAATAAAGTATAAATAAATAAAATAAATTTGGAAAAAATGGCAAAGTCGTTAACAGTTTCGCTAGTTAAAAAAGTAAGATCTAACTGCAACAAACAACATTAGCCGTTAACTTCGGTGAACTCATTGCTGGGTATTATCTACTATAGACACCGGGTTTTTAGGGTTCCGTACCCAAAGGGTAAAACGGGACCCTATTACTAAGACTTCGCTGTCCGTCTGTCTGTGTGTCTGTCACCAGTTTATATCTCATGAACCGTGATAGCTAGACAGTTGAAATTTTCACATATTATGTATTTGTGTTGCCGCTATAAGAACAAATACTAAAAACGGTATAATTTTATGTCTATCTACCTACGTCAGTCACCAATATAAAATGATCGGACACCGCGTACATTTTGCTTAGGCGGCTCTGCTAACACTGGATTTTCATAGATGCGACCATTTGTAGCGTATATTTTGTACGGAACCCGCGGTGCGCGAGTCCGACTCGCACTTGGTCGGTTCTATTATTTCTCTTAATATTTAAAGTTAGACCTATCAGAAGATATTTCGGAAACAAAAAAAAAACAGCCATTTCATACTATGTGTTACTTTAGTAGTAACTCAACTAAAATGTAGCCATCCCTGGAAAAGTTGTTTGTATTGACGGGTACTACCACCATTAAAGGAAATAATAAACACCGTGTATACTTCCAACATTTGCCGCGTTCATTCTATAGGTAACACGAAAATCTCATCTCCGACGACAGCAGCCGAATGATATTATAAGCGGCTGTTCCATTTATTACGCATAAAGATTTTGGAGGGGCCGCAGGAACAAGTTATATTTTTACTTACAAGGGGGTGGGAGAGAGTCTAGATTGTTCTTACGTGAGACCACAAAGCTAAGCTAGAATTAATTGTAACTATAATTTCAAAACGATTTTTAGTAACAAAAACCAGTGTTTTTTAAAGTATTTTTGCTACTTTTTTTGCATTTTTGGTAAATACTGATCTTACGTAAGATTTCGAAGGGGGGAGGGGGTTTGACCAAGATTTATTTATTCTTACTTAGGGGGGTCAGAAAGTACTTAAAATTGTCTGACGTAATAAATGAACATCTTTCATCTGAGAGTTTTTCCAGTTGCCCTTTCAGCTACTGCTTCGGAGCCCGGGGTCCGTCTTCCGGCCTTCTCTCCTCCACTTGGCATCCACGGTATTTGGCAACCCTTATTGTGAGACCGTTGGTGTTGGCATACGTGTTATCCTTTACGAGAGTAGTAGTCGAAGAGCTCACGGGTATTCTGGTGGAATGCACCTCTGATGGAGTGACGTGGAGCGTGACATACCAGTAGAGGAACAGCTCCGGGAAGTACTTGGTGTGCGGCGGCAGGTTGCCCTGGTGGCTGGCGGTGGGCGAGCACGCGGCGCGCGGCAGCAGCGGCTCCGACTGGATCGAGCTGAAGATCTCCTCCAGCTTGTCCTTCAGCTCGTACTGTCAACAATCACACCACGTGAACGATACTGACAGTGATAAATGCCTGGCTGTCTAACTTCATGGTGCATACATCGCAGCCGACTGGTTGAAATAGCCGTTTTATTGATTCAACCAACTCGACTTTAAGGCAGTCTAAAATAGAAATCGAGATCACATAACGTAACGACGGCTTGTCAGTCTGGTCTGATGTTGAAAGTTTTAAATGAATGATTCAACTATAAAACTAGGTGTGATGTTGAATGGCGTTGTACGAGTACAATGAAAGGGCTAGCCGTGCTATTATACGGCTTGAACCAGACGACTGCTAGACATAAGTATTCGTTATTGACGTCTTAAAGGATTTAAAAAAAAAAGTGGAACACGTAGTAGATGTAAAAGTGTGGTTTAACTGGTTTTGTCGCTCGGGCCGCCGTCGCGTGCTGCTACATTGTGGTGCGGTGTTGGGAGAGGTCTCCACCGACCTTGGGCTGCGTGATGGAGACGAGGTGGTCGAAGGGCGCGGTGCGGAAGGCACTGTTGAGCGTGGCGCGGCGACGCTCGGCCTCGCGCCGCTCGGCGTCGCTCGGGCCGCCGTCGCGTGCTGCTACATTGTGGTGCGGTGTTGGGAGAGGTCTCCACCGACCTTGGGCTGCGTGATGGAGACGAGGTGGTCGAAGGGCGCGGTGCGGAAGGCACTGTTGAGCGTGGCGCGGCGACGCTCGGCCTCGCGCCGCTCGGCGTCGCTCGGGCCGCCGTCGCGTGCTGCTACATTGTGGTGCGGTGTTGGGAGAGGTCTCCACCGACCTTGGGCTGCGTGATGGAGACGAGGTGGTCGAAGGGCGCGGTGCGGAAGGCACTGTTGAGCGTGGCGCGGCGACGCTCGGCCTCGCGCCGCTCGGCGTCGCTCGGGCCGCCGTCGCGTGCTGCTACATTGTGGTGCGGTGTTGGGAGAGGTCTCCACCGACCTTGGGCTGCGTGATGGAGACGAGGTGGTCGAAGGGCGCGGTGCGGAAGGCACTGTTGAGCGTGGCGCGGCGACGCTCGGCCTCGCGCCGCTCGGCGTCGCTCGGGCCGCCGTCGCGTGCTGCTACATTGTGGTGCGGTGTTGGGAGAGGTCTCCACCGACCTTGGGCTGCGTGATGGAGACGAGGTGGTCGAAGGGCGCGGTGCGGAAGGCACTGTTGAGCGTGGCGCGGCGACGCTCGGCCTCGCGCCGCTCGGCGTCGCTCGGGCCGCCGTCGCGTGCTGCTACATTGTGGTGCGGTGTTGGGAGAGGTCTCCACCGACCTTGGGCTGCGTGATGGAGACGAGGTGGTCGAAGGGCGCGGTGCGGAAGGCACTGTTGAGCGTGGCGCGGCGACGCTCGGCCTCGCGCCGCTCGGCGTCGCTCGGGCCGCCGTCGCGTGCTGCTACATTGTGGTGCGGTGTTGGGAGAGGTCTCCACCGACCTTGGGCTGCGTGATGGAGACGAGGTGGTCGAAGGGCGCGGTGCGGAAGGCACTGTTGAGCGTGGCGCGGCGACGCTCGGCCTCGCGCCGCTCGGCGTCGCTCGGGCCGCCGTCGCGTGCTGCTACATTGTGGTGCGGTGTTGGGAGAGGTCTCCACCGACCTTGGGCTGCGTGATGGAGACGAGGTGGTCGAAGGGCGCGGTGCGGAAGGCACTGTTGAGCGTGGCGCGGCGACGCTCGGCCTCGCGCCGCTCGGCGTCGCTCGGGCCGCCGTCGCGTGCTGCTACATTGTGGTGCGGTGTTGGGAGAGGTCTCCACCGACCTTGGGCTGCGTGATGGAGACGAGGTGGTCGAAGGGCGCGGTGCGGAAGGCACTGTTGAGCGTGGCGCGGCGACGCTCGGCCTCGCGCCGCTCGGCGTCGCTCGGGCCGCCGTCGCGTGCTGCTACATTGTGGTGCGGTGTTGGGAGAGGTCTCCACCGACCTTGGGCTGCGTGATGGAGACGAGGTGGTCGAAGGGCGCGGTGCGGAAGGCACTGTTGAGCGTGGCGCGGCGACGCTCGGCCTCGCGCCGCTCGGCGTCGCTCGGGCCGCCGTCGCGTGCTGCTACATTGTGGTGCGGTGTTGGGAGAGGTCTCCACCGACCTTGGGCTGCGTGATGGAGACGAGGTGGTCGAAGGGCGCGGTGCGGAAGGCACTGTTGAGCGTGGCGCGGCGACGCTCGGCCTCGCGCCGCTCGGCGTCGCTCGGGCCGCCGTCGCGTGCTGCTACATTGTGGTGCGGTGTTGGGAGAGGTCTCCACCGACCTTGGGCTGCGTGATGGAGACGAGGTGGTCGAAGGGCGCGGTGCGGAAGGCACTGTTGAGCGTGGCGCGGCGACGCTCGGCCTCGCGCCGCTCGGCGTCGCTCGGGCCGCCGTCGCGTGCTGCTACATTGTGGTGCGGTGTTGGGAGAGGTCTCCACCGACCTTGGGCTGCGTGATGGAGACGAGGTGGTCGAAGGGCGCGGTGCGGAAGGCACTGTTGAGCGTGGCGCGGCGACGCTCGGCCTCGCGCCGCTCGGCGTCGCTCGGGCCGCCGTCGCGTGCTGCTACATTGTGGTGCGGTGTTGGGAGAGGTCTCCACCGACCTTGGGCTGCGTGATGGAGACGAGGTGGTCGAAGGGCGCGGTGCGGAAGGCACTGTTGAGCGTGGCGCGGCGACGCTCGGCCTCGCGCCGCTCGGCGTCGCTCGGGCCGCCGTCGCGTGCTGCTACATTGTGGTGCGGTGTTGGGAGAGGTCTCCACCGACCTTGGGCTGCGTGATGGAGACGAGGTGGTCGAAGGGCGCGGTGCGGAAGGCACTGTTGAGCGTGGCGCGGCGACGCTCGGCCTCGCGCCGCTCGGCGTCGCTCGGGCCGCCGTCGCGTGCTGCTACATTGTGGTGCGGTGTTGGGAGAGGTCTCCACCGACCTTGGGCTGCGTGATGGAGACGAGGTGGTCGAAGGGCGCGGTGCGGAAGGCACTGTTGAGCGTGGCGCGGCGACGCTCGGCCTCGCGCCGCTCGGCGTCGCTCGGGCCGCCGTCGCGTGCTGCTACATTGTGGTGCGGTGTTGGGAGAGGTCTCCACCGACCTTGGGCTGCGTGATGGAGACGAGGTGGTCGAAGGGCGCGGTGCGGAAGGCACTGTTGAGCGTGGCGCGGCGACGCTCGGCCTCGCGCCGCTCGGCGTCGCTCGGGCCGCCGTCGCGTGCTGCTACATTGTGGTGCGGTGTTGGGAGAGGTCTCCACCGACCTTGGGCTGCGTGATGGAGACGAGGTGGTCGAAGGGCGCGGTGCGGAAGGCACTGTTGAGCGTGGCGCGGCGACGCTCGGCCTCGCGCCGCTCGGCGTCGCTCGGGCCGCCGTCGCGTGCTGCTACATTGTGGTGCGGTGTTGGGAGAGGTCTCCACCGACCTTGGGCTGCGTGATGGAGACGAGGTGGTCGAAGGGCGCGGTGCGGAAGGCACTGTTGAGCGTGGCGCGGCGACGCTCGGCCTCGCGCCGCTCGGCGTCGCTCGGGCCGCCGTCGCGTGCTGCTACATTGTGGTGCGGTGTTGGGAGAGGTCTCCACCGACCTTGGGCTGCGTGATGGAGACGAGGTGGTCGAAGGGCGCGGTGCGGAAGGCACTGTTGAGCGTGGCGCGGCGACGCTCGGCCTCGCGCCGCTCGGCGTCGCTCGGGCCGCCGTCGCGTGCTGCTACATTGTGGTGCGGTGTTGGGAGAGGTCTCCACCGACCTTGGGCTGCGTGATGGAGACGAGGTGGTCGAAGGGCGCGGTGCGGAAGGCACTGTTGAGCGTGGCGCGGCGACGCTCGGCCTCGCGCCGCTCGGCGTCGCTCGGGCCGCCGGCCGCGCGCCGCAGAGCCTCCAGGCTCACGCTCTCCGGCGCCGTCGCGTGCTACAGTACACCACAACATCACGCTATAGACATTTATTTTTGATAATAGTCATCATCCCACTGCTGTATTAAATTTATTTTGACGATGCGTGTTGCTGATAGTGTTTTGTACCATTACTTATTGACGAAGCTTGCGGTGGATAAATTTTTTGTGGTTGGACGATACCTGCACTGTGGATATTTTTGATATGTATTGGGAATTGCATAGTTTAGTCAGGGGTAGAAAACCATAGTCTTGAAGTCTGCTAAAAATGGTAAGTACTTCAAACTACAAGGAACACAGAAGGTACCGAGAATACCACGTGATAGTTCTGCGGGCCGGAGGGCAGTTCCTTGTGACCCTAGTGCCAAAACTCGTCGTCGCAGCGCGGCTAGAAGGACGGGGTGGGTTATAAGAGTACTTCAAACTACATGGAACACAGAAGGTACCGAGAATACTACGCGAAAGTTCAGCGGGTCGGGGGGCAGTTCCTCGTGGCCCCAGTGCCAGAACTCGTCGTCGCAGCGCTGCTAGAAGGACGGGGTGGGTTATAAGAGTACTTCAAACTACATGGAACACAGAAGGTACCGAGAATACTACGCGAAAGTTCAGCGGGTCGGGGGGCAGTTCCTCGTGGCCCCAGTGCCAAAACTCGTCGTCGCAGCGCGGCTAGAAGGACGGGGTGGGTTATAAGAGTACTTCAAACTACATGGAACACAGAAGGTACCGAGAATACTACGCGATAGTTCAGCGGGTCGGGGGGCAGTTCCTCGTGGCCCCAGTGCCAAAACTCGTCGTCGCAGCGCTGCCGGCAGGTCGGATTAGATTAAGGGAAGGAAGGACTAGTTTACGAATATATAGTTGATAGTTAACTACATTTTAACTTAATGTGTGTATTAAGTTTAACTTGTTTACATAAGTATTTTGTGTCTGTCTATCTGTGTGTTAACATGCTTACATTAAGTAAAAATTAAGATAACATCTCAACAAAGGCGTAAACCAGCCTTAAAAGGAAGGGGTAGGTTAACTCTAACTACTAAAACTTTCTGACAACTGACTTCGCTTAAACCTATTCACGGAAAAAATTTAGACACGTGAAGGTATATTCCTTTTAACAGTAATTTTCATAATTACATAGACGCGCATAAACTACAAATTTCAATAACTTCAATCTATTTTGCTATACCTATAAATCTGTATCGTGACTTAAGTATTCACAGACAGGGCACAGTCTAAACTACTTGAGGTAGCAATATGACATTACACATGTCCCGTTGAGGTAATCTAAGGATGAATTTCTTAAAGCGTAACCTCTAAAATACCACCCCCGTATATAATACAAAGTTCGATTTGTGGGCGGAAGAAGTCGCGGGCAATAATCGTTGTAAATAATAGAACAACAAGCGTTACGTAGGTGGCGAATTCCGGCATGCTCGGGCGGTAGTTGTGGTTGTATTTCTCCGTGAACATGCGGTACTCTTCGTCCAACGCGTCGTATTGCTGCAGAGGATACACGGGATAAGGTCAGGCAGGACTGAGGATAGGGGATTAGTATAAAATAACATTATTTCGAGAGATATTGCTCTTGCTCTTGCTTGGCTATTGGGGGTCTTTTTAGTATAATAGTATAGTGTATGACCAACTTGGCAATGTAGCTGAGACAATGTGGATATGAATCTGTAGATCAAGAGAAGTTTAATATACTGTTTAATCTAACGTAGCTTTACGGATAACGTGCACTAGCTGTACAGTGGTCTAACTGTTGGAAGTCTGTTTAGTAAAATAGTTCGTTGTCCTTATTATTGGCGCTGTGAAACAACAGTTTGGTATCGTATTGAACTTGAAGTTGAAATAAGAGACATGTAGTTAAGAGTTTTGGCTCGTTCTGTATCATGGTATCTGGGTAAGCAATTTTAACGAAAACCAACACAATTTTGTCGAAAGCATCGTTGGAGTATAATTATGGACTGTGTTCGTACTAGTAAAACATTAATCCAAGTGGGAAGTATTTTTTGAGTATAACAGTGTGGTGTACCCAACTCACCCGTGGGGTTGTGCGTACTAGTGATATCGTCTCCGAGGTGGAAGGATTACTCGAGTATAACAGTGTGGTGTTCGATGTAAGCAACTCACCTGTGGGGGTGTTCCTACTAGTGATCTCGTATCCGAGCTGGAAGGATTGTTCGAGTATAACAGTTTAGTGTTCGGTGTAACCAACTCACTCGCGCGAGGTTGTTCGTACTAGTGATCTCGTATCCGAGCTGGAAGGATTGTTCGAGTATAACAGTTTGGTGTTCGGTGTAACCAACTCACTCGCGCGAGATTGTTCGTACTAGTGCTCTCGTATCCGAGCTGGAAAGATTGTTCGAGTATAACAGTTTAGTGTTCGGTGTAACCAACTCACCCGTGGGGGTGTTCCTACTAGTGATCTCGTATCCGAGCTGGAAGGATTGTTCGAGTATAACAGTTTAGTGTTCGGTGTAACCAACTCACTCGCGCGAGGTTGTTCGTACTAGTGATCTCGTATCCGAGCTGGAAGGATTGTTCGAGTATAACAGTTTGGTGTTCGGTGTAACCAACTCACTCGCGCGAGGTTGTTCGTACTAGTGCTCTCGTATCCGAGCTGGAAGGATTGTTCGAGTATAACAGTTTAGTGTTCGGTGTAACCAACTCACTCGCGCGAGGTTGTTCGTACTAGTGATCTCGTATCCGAGCTGGAAGGATTGTTAGAGTATTTCGTACTAGTGATCTCGTATCCGAGCTGGAAGGATTGTTAGAGTATAACAGTTTGGTGTTCGGTGTAACCAACTCACTCGCGCGAGGTTGTTCGTACTAGTGATCTCATATCCGAGCTGGAAGGATTGTTCGAGTATAACAGTGTGGTGTTTGGTGTAGTCAACTGTGGGGGTATTCGTACTGGTGAATTTGTATCCGAGCTGGAAGGATTGTTCGAGTATAACAGTTTGGTGTTCGGTGTAACCAACTCACTCGCGCGAGGTTGTTCGTACTAGTGATCTCGTATCCGAGCTGGGAGGATTGTTCGAGTATAACAGTGTGGTGTTTGGTGTAGTCAACTGTGGGGGTATTCGTACTGGTGAATTTGTATCCGAGCTGGAAGGATTGTTCGAGTATAACAGTTTGGTTTTCGGTGTAACCAACTCACTCGCGCGAGGTTGTTCGTACTAGTGATCTCGTATCCGAGCTGGAAGGATTGTTCGAGTATAACAGTTTAGTGTTCGGTGTAACCAACTCACTCGCGCGAGGTTGTTCGTACTAGTGCTCTCGTATCCGAGCTGGAAGGATTGTTCGAGTATAACAGTTTAGTGTTCGGTGTAACCAACTCACTCGCGCGAGGTTGTTCGTACTAGTGATCTCGTATCCGAGCTGGAAGGATTGTTCGAGTATAACAGTGTGGTGTTTGGTGTAGTCAACTGTGGGGGTATTCGTACTGGTGAATTTGTATCCGAGCTGGAAGGATTGATCGAGTATAAGAGTAGGACGCGTGGTGTACGTGACTCACCCTGGGCACGATGGGCGAGCTGTGCGCGCTGTCCATCTCGGTGGGCGCGGTGATGTCGGCGAGGCTGTCGCGGCCGGCGGCGGCGCCTGCGGACAGCGCTAACGTCAATACGGAGGCCCACCGCCCACTTGCTCGTGCAGGCCACGTTACTTAAGCTGGCTATCACAACGATCGTCGATGTCCTCCACCACATTATTTGATGCGATGTCTGCCACTGGCACGATGCGTTGATCGATCAAGATATTCGAGATACAAATTTAATCAACAAATCCCGACTGTTTCATGTGCGATGATTTTGTAAAATCCTTTAGGTGAATGAAACTACATATAATAAGTAGGCTATTGGGAACTTTCAGTTATGGATGACGTCAGCGTTGATACGTCCGGAATACTTTTCGTAATCTCGTGAATTTGTATGTATGAATAATTTAATTTCATATTATATGTTTAAAGATCAACACTAAGTATTATATTGTTGAATCTATTCAAATCTTTTCGTTTAAGCCACGTATTTATGGAACCTACTAGGGTGACCGATACCAGCGCCACCTGTATTAATAACATTTTCACTGATATTTCTCCTTCTAAACAAAGTATAATCAGTAAATTAGAATCAGATCATTTAAGCCAATTAATTGAATTTGAGATATTAAGGGAAAATATAGTGAAAAACAAATTACTTTTGTACCGGTAACCACAGACCGTCCGATTGTCCCTGATATTTATTTTATTTATTATTTACAACTTTTATGAAACATTATAATACGATCTTTACTTCCAAATCGGTTGTGGCTGGTGGTGCACCAGTATTTAGCGAATGGGCTACTGCGGACTTACACAAACGTAGACAAGCACTGTATGCCATGTATGAGGAACGGCGGTTTAATACGAGTGATGAATTTAAAGAACATGTAAAGCAATATTCGAAACAATTCAAAATTGATTGTCATATTGCCAAACGTAATTATTTATCCCAGAAAATCAAAAATAGTTCTAATATTATCAAAACCACCTGGAAAGTGATTAATGCGGAGACTGGTAGATCAAGGCACGCAATTAGTGATCTAGAATTAAATATTGATGGCAAAATTATAGATTCTAGTTTAGATGTAGCAACAGAATTTGAAAATTTCTTCACCGATATACCAGTATCCACAACAAAGTGTTTAAATTCATCACCTTCGTCTGCCGTTTTGTTGTCAAAAGAAAACGTCCCAGAATGTAGTAAGGACTTTTATTCTGAACATGTCAGTCCTTCAGATGTAGTAAAGGCATTTAAATCAATTAATGTCAAAAAAACCAATGACCTATGGGGGGTCTCAGTCGATGCTGTCAAATCCCTAATAGAAGTCATAGCGCCTGACTTGGCAGATATATTCAATAACAGTTTTGACTGCGGTGAGTTTCCTGATCTGATGAAACATAGCAAAATAACTCCTTTATTTAAATCAGGTAGTACCTCTAATCCCACTAACTTTAGACCAATATCTGTACTACCTACATTTAGTAAAATTTTTGAAAAGCTATTTCTATATCAATTGTTAAAACATTTTAATTTGAATAATTTGATGCATAGTAAGCAATTCGGTTTTACGCGGGGTCACTCGACATCCAACGCCGGAGTTGAGTTCGTAAAACACATTTTCGATGCCTGGGAGGAATCGCGAGATGCTTTAGGTATTTTCTGTGATTTATCTAAGGCCTTCGATTGCGTTAATCATGAGACACTGATCAGGAAGCTACATCACTACGGAGTTAAAGGATCAGCACTAATTTTATTAGAGTCTTATTTAAATGGTAGAATACAAAGGGTTGACGTGAATGGAAAGCGTTCACCGGGGTCATTAGTCTCTATGGGTGTGCCGCAGGGATCAATATTGGGACCTTTCCTGTACCTTATCTATATAAACGACTTGCCACACCCCGTAAAGACCCACCATGAGATAGTTTTGTTTGCAAATGATACGTCTCTAATTTTCAAAGTCGTACGAAATCAACGATCCTACAATGACGTAAACAATGCTATCTGTGAAGTAGTAAATTGGTTTAATGTAAATATCAAATCAAATCAAATCAAATCAAAATATTCTTTATTCAAGTAGGCCTAGTTACAAGCACTGTCGAAATGTCACTTACATGAGAGTGAATGTATGCTGGGAGAAATACAATATGATCCAACATTTGCTGCAAGGATTAGGGAAACCCAGAAAAACCTAATCAGATCATTTAACTTAAGTGTAATATTATTGATAAAATCATCATTTTTAAAATTAAAATAATCAATAAGATAAATCCCAAAAGGATTGTCAATAAAAAATAAATAATCTAGAATGTGTCTAGAATAAAATTCTAAATGTCAGAGTATATAAAACAATTAAGATTAAAATAATAATAATACCTTAGGTATTCGTTAAAATAATTATTCATATACCTACATGACGCTATAATTTACATTAATCCCACGCGGCTTCATCATTCATATAGTCTTGTGTGCTATAATAAGCTTTAGAAAATAATTTTCGTTTCACAATATTTTTGAATTTACCAATAGACAACTCAGTTATGCTGCTAGGAAGTTTATTATAAAATCTCACACAGTTACCCATGCATGATCTCCTTATTTTATGGAGCCTAGTAGCAGGCACTGCGAGCTTATGCTTATTTCTAGTATTAATATTATGTACATCACAGTTCTTCTTAAAGTCGGTAATATTTTTATGTACATACATAATATTCTCATAAATGTATTGACAATGCACTGTCATTATATTAATGTCCTTAAACTTATCTCTAAGCGAGTCTCTATAGTTCATTTTATACAGGGTGTCCCAAGAAGTAGTGATATGCTGAAGCTGGGACGTAGAGGACCTAGAGGGCTATCTAAATCACCCCCATGTATGTTCTGCGTTTTTTTTTTTTTTTCAATCAAAGATACCCACCCTGAAAGATGGATTGGTCGTTGCGGCCGGGGTGACGCCTGCCTTATAGCCTGGCCTCCACGGTCCCCCGACCTAAACCTCATTGATTTTTTTATATGGGGATACTACAAAGACCTCGTCTACTCAAGAGAATGCCGCAATTTGGACGAGTTAACCCAGAAATTGAGAGAAGCAGAAGAAACCATTAAACATAATAGAAGTGCATTCAGACGTTGAAAAGACAACTTTTTTCGGCGATGTCGCACTTGCATTGAGCAACAGGGGGGCCATTTTGAAAATTTCTTGTTATTAAACACCTTGTAATTAGTTTTACTTTGTTTGTATTAATCATCATGTAAATTAAAATTTTGCACTTACCACATTTAGATTTAAATTTTTTGAGTGAAGCCTTATGAATAATAAAATGAAATTTTCAGGGTAGCTACCTGATAGATAGAGCAAGTTTTTAAAAGCCAAACGGTAATTTTTTTTAATGTGATTTTATCTTTTTAAAGCCCCTTGAAGTTGTGAACATATTGGGTAATTTTATCATTCTTAGCATTTAATTTTTTTTTAATTCCATTCAAAGATCTAACGATAGTAAATGTTACCATACCTAATTGGCCTATCTATCAGCTTAGCACACAAAAAAAACAAGCATTTACCGCAATAATTCACGTCACCATAAATAAAAATCTCATCGTACTCGGCGATAGGTGAAGAATTAAAAAAAAGTCATAACTCCGAAAATACGAAAAATCACGGAACATACATGGGGGTGATTTAGATAGCCTTCTAAGTCCTCTACCTCCCAGCTTGAGTATATCATTACTTCTTGGGACACCCTGTATATCGCACGAACAGCCCGCTTCTGCAGAACAAATATAGTATTAATGTTGGAAGCACTGCCCCATAGTAAGATGCCATACGACATAATACTGTGGAAATAACTGAAATACACTCCTTTATTTAAATCAGATAGTACCTCTGACCCCACTAACTTTAGACCAATATCTGTACTACCTACATTTAGTAAAATTTTTGAAAAGCAAATTCTATATCAATTGTTAAAACATTTTAATTTGAATAATTTGATGCATAGTAAGCAATTCGGTTTTACGCGGGGTCGCTCGACATCCAACGCCGGAGTTGAGCTCGTAAAACACATTTTCGATGCCTGGGAGGAATCGCGAGATGCTTTAGGCATCTTCTGTGATTTATCTAAGGCCTTCGATTGCGTTAATCATGAGACACTGATCAGGAAGCTACACCACTACGGAGTTAAAGGATCAGGACTAAATTTATTAGTCTTATTTAAATGGTAGAATACAAAGGGTTGACGTGAATGGAAAGCGTTCACCGGGATCATTAGTCTCTATGGGTGTGCCGCAGGGATCAATATTGGGACCTTTCCTGTTCCTGATCTATATAAACGACTTGCCACACCTCGTAAAGACCCACCATGAGATAGTTTTGTTTGCAAATGATACGTCTCTAATTTTCAAAGTCGTACGAAATCAACGATCCTACAATGACGTAAACAATGCTATCTGTGAAGTAGTAAATTGGTTTAATGTAAATAATTTATTGTTGAATTAGAAAAATACTAAATGTGTTAGGTTTGTCACGAGTAACGTAAAACACGAGCAAGCGAGCGTTATGGTTAAAGGTGAGGAACTGGAACTAGTTAATAGTACAGTTTTTCTCGGTATAAAATTAGATTCTAAGCTCCAATGGGGTCCTCATATTGCTAATCTCTCGAATAGACTGAGTTCTGCAGCTTTTGGAGTAAGTAAGACACGTGATAACGGCTTGATTAGTGTATTTCAGTTATTTCCACAGTATTATGTCGTATGGCATCTTACATCCGACATTAATACTATATTTGTTCTGCAGAAGCGGGCCGTTCGTGCGATATTTATTTATTTATTTATTTATTATTATAAACAAAATATATATACAGCTTTACAGTACAGAACCAAAGCGCTGCATTATTGAGGTTTACATCAAATAAAAAAACAAAGACAGGTATATACCTGCTATGATACTCTACTATCATCCATCGCCTCGCAGTACCTCAGACATTCCCGACATACATCTGTCCATCGACTCGCAAATAGATCACTTTCAGGTGCCCACGACAGAAACGAGTTGAGAAGTGCGAGTGCTCGAATGGTAGGAGAGTTTCTGTGCGCTACAGTCCGGGCTACAGGAACGGCAAGCAAATTGTACTGTCGCGGTCTGAGGGCCTTTTTCGACAAACGCGGAACAGCGAGCTTAACTATTTGCGCTACCAGTTCACGGCAGTCAGTATCACCACGTAGAATATTGCAGGCTGTCACCAGAAGTTTGCAGTTGCGCCTTACTTGAAGGGAGTTGAGGCCCAGACAACCTAGGAGAAATTTGGTCGGGTATAAGAATGGATAGTAATTGCAGACTTTTTTATACATAAACCTAAGAAATGCTTTTTGAACCTTTTCTAACATCAAGGTATACAAGGCCTCTGAAGGATTCCACACAATGCTCGCAACTTCGAGTTTACTTCGGACAAGGGCAGTATACAGCGATTTAATAGCTGTGGGGTTGTTAAAATCTCGAGCATTCCTCGTGATAAACCCGAGGCGTCTGTAACAGTTGGCGGCTAGTTCCTTAATGTGGTCATGGAAAGTGAGTCGCGAGTCGAAGACTACGCCAAGGTCTTTTACAGTAGTTACGCGGGCTATAACTTCAGTTCCCAGCATATACTGAGCGTGAAGTGGCGTCAGAGAACGAGTGTAGGTCATAACGCAGCATTTTGGCACGTTGAAAAATAGCTTGTTCACAGCACTCCAATGCACCACAGCATCTATGTCCTCCTGCATTGCCTCGCAATCCGCCATACCCTCCACCCCGTATATGAGCTTCAGGTCGTCTGCGTAAAGAAGACAACTGGTATATTTCAGTACTGACTCAAGGTCGTTGATCATGATACCAAAGAGAAGCGGGCCGAGAATAGAACCTTGGCTGACACCTGATCGGGTTGGATAGATCGAGGATACGAAGCAACCATGTCGTACAAATTGTTGTCTGTCACGCATATAGCTCGCAAACAATTTAAGAAGTCTCGGGGAGAATCCAATATGACACAGCTTACTAAGCAAGACATCATTATCAACTTGATCAAAGGCCTTTTTAAAGTCGAAGTAGAGGACATCAACTTGCTTACCCTTATCTAGGAGACCAGAGATAATGCTCGAGACAGTCAAGAGATTAGTGTCAATTGAACGCTTTGGTCTAAAGCCATGTTGCGAGTCGCTTAGAAAAGGTTTAAGTTGGGGAAATAGTAATTTTTGCAGAATGGACTCAAAAAGTTTAGCCAATGTTGAAAGTATAGCTATAGGTCGGTAGTTGTCAATCCGAGACGTGCCAGTAGATTTAGGGATAGGCGTTACACGCGAAAGCTTCCATCGGCCTGGATACTTGCCGGTAGTCAATGACAGATTCAGAATGTGACAAATAGGAAGGATGAGGTAGTCTTTACATCCTTTTATTACATAAGGGGGGATATTGTCTGGCCCCACTGAACTACGAGGCTTTAGTCGCCTGATGGCTGCTTCCACGTCCCATGGGGTTATGAAATCAAGGTGCACATAATTTGCGGAACCTGAGTTATCATCGTTATTCGCGGCATGGTGGTCTAGCAAAGGGGCATTGGGTAAGAAAACGCTAGAGAAAAACTTTGCGAAGGCCTCAGCTACGTCACTACCTTCGTACTCTTTTCCGTCATAATGAAGACACGATTCGCGATATATAAAATGAGCCATAGAGACTCGCTTAGAGATAAGTTCAAGGACATTAATATAATGACAGTGCATTGTCAATACATTAATGAGAATATTATGTATGTACATAAAAATATTACCCACTTCAAGAAGAACTGTGATATACATAATATTAATACTAGAAATAAGCATAAGCTCGCAGTGCCTGCTACTAGGCTCCATAAAATAAGGAGATCATTCATGGGTAACTGAGTGAGTTGTCTATTGGTAAATTCAAAAATATTGTGAAACGAAAATTATTTTCTAAAGCTTATTATAGCACACAAGACTACATGAATGATGAAGCCGCGTGGGATTAATGTAAATTATAGCGTCATGTAGGTATATGAATAATTATTTTAACGAATACCTAAGGTATTATTATTATTTTAATCTTAATTGTTGTATATACTCTGACATTTAGAATTTTATTCTAGACACATTCTAGATTATTAATTTTTTATTGACAATCCTTTTGGGATTTATCTTATTGATTATTTTAATTTTTAAAATGATGATTTTATCAATAATCTTACACATAAGTTAAATGATCTGATTAGGTTTTTCTGGGTTTCCCTAATCCTTGCAGCAAATGCTGGAATCCTTGCAGCAAATGCTGGATCATATTGTATATCTCCCAGCAAACATTCACTCATGTAACTGACATTTCGAAAGTGCTTGTAACTAGGCCTACTTGAATAAAAAATATTTTGATTGATTGATTGATTGATCTAAAATTATATTGAAATTACCATTCGGATTAGGAATTATAATTTGGATCTCTTATCGAAACAAAAATGACTATTGCTTAATCAATGAGCTTTATCTTCGAATTTGTAGCCATTTGCCGTCAGATAATACTGTGGTCAAATGCTAGTCAATTTGTGAATAAATAATTGCAAATCCACAACTTTACCATGAAAATGGCTTTATAAGATTGGTAGAATGAACAATGTTAGAAATTATTCCGAAATCTTATAAGTACAAAGATCTAACTGATGAAAAAATTCCACAACTCTGACTGGGTTTGAACAATTTCATTGTGCCTCGGCGGGGTGCACGCTCTGCCAACTGAGCTACAAAGCAATCAACTTGTCACTATCTGCACAAGATCTTTGCATTTTCCATTGTCAACAGGCTTTATTGGCAATTGCTTAAATCCAACGTGAGGAAGTAGTTACCGGTCTCGAGCCAGCTGTGGCGGTGCGCGAGGCTGACGCTGCCCGCGCTGTAGGGTCCAGCCCCGACGCCTGCAGGCAGTCCAACGTGCGGAAGTAGTTACCGGTCTCGAGCCAGCTGTGGCGGTGCGCGAGGCTGACGCTGCCCGCGCTGTAGGGTCCAGCCCCGACGCCTGCAGGCAGTCCAACGTGAGGAAGTAGTTACCGGTCTCGAGCCAGCTGTGGCGGTGCGCGAGGCTGACGCTGCCCGCGCTGTAGGGTCCAGCCCCGACGCCTGCAGGCAGTCCAACGTGAGGAAGTAGTTACCGGTCTCGAGCCAGCTGTGGCGGTGCGCGAGGCTGACGCTGCCCGCGCTGTAGGGTCCAGCCCCGACGCCTGCAGGCAGTCCAACGTGAGGAAGTAGTTACCGGTCTCGAGCCAGCTGTGGCGGTGCGCGAGGCTGACGCTGCCCGCGCTGTAGGGTCCAGCCCCGACGCCTGCAGGCAGTCCAACGTGAGGAAGTAGTTACCGGTCTCGAGCCAGCTGTGGCGGTGCGCGAGGCTGACGCTGCCCGCGCTGTAGGGTCCAGCCCCGACGCCTGCAGGCAGTCCAACGTGAGGAAGTAGTTACCGGTCTCGAGCCAGCTGTGGCGGTGCGCGAGGCTGACGCTGCCCGCGCTGTAGGGTCCAGCCCCGACGCCTGCAGGCAGTCCAACGTGAGGAAGTAGTTACCGGTCTCGAGCCAGCTGTGGCGGTGCGCGAGGCTGACGCTGCCCGCGCTGTAGGGTCCAGCCCCGACGCCTGCAGGCAGTCCAACGTGAGGAAGTAGTTACCGGTCTCGAGCCAGCTGTGGCGGTGCGCGAGGCTGACGCTGCCCGCGCTGTAGGGTCCAGCCCCGACGCCTGCAGGCAGTCCAACGTGAGGAAGTAGTTACCGGTCTCGAGCCAGCTGTGGCGGTGCGCGAGGCTGACGCTGCCCGCGCTGTAGGGTCCAGCCCCGACGCCTGCAGGCAGTCCAACGTGAGGAAGTAGTTACCGGTCTCGAGCCAGCTGTGGCGGTGCGCGAGGCTGACGCTGCCCGCGCTGTAGGGTCCAGCCCCGACGCCTGCAGGCAGTCCAACGTGAGGAAGTAGTTACCGGTCTCGAGCCAGCTGTGGCGGTGCGCGAGGCTGACGCTGCCCGCGCTGTAGGGTCCAGCCCCGACGCCTGCAGGCAGTCCAACGTGAGGAAGTAGTTACCGGTCTCGAGCCAGCTGTGGCGGTGCGCGAGGCTGACGCTGCCCGCGCTGTAGGGTCCAGCCCCGACGCCTGCAGGCAGTCCAACGTGAGGAAGTAGTTACCGGTCTCGAGCCAGCTGTGGCGGTGCGCGAGGCTGACGCTGCCCGCGCTGTAGGGTCCAGCCCCGACGCCTGCAGGCAGTCCAACGTGAGGAAGTAGTTACCGGTCTCGAGCCAGCTGTGGCGGTGCGCGAGGCTGACGCTGCCCGCGCTGTAGGGTCCAGCCCCGACGCCTGCAGGCAGTCCAACGTGAGGAAGTAGTTACCGGTCTCGAGCCAGCTGTGGCGGTGCGCGAGGCTGACGCTGCCCGCGCTGTAGGGCGACGCGCCCCGCAGGCGCCCCGCGTCGAGCCCCGACGCCTGCAGGCAGTCGCACAGCTCCATCTGCAACATTCGCGGCATTCACCGCTATTTACCTAAAGGACACAGTTTGATTTTTTGACCGAGCGAGCGGTAACGACCGAAGTGTCTTCGTTTCAGCTTTCGCAAAAAATGCTTTCGTATTAGTGTCCGGCTGTTCTCTACAGGTCGCATTTCTCAATCTGAGCGAGTTCCAGAATTATATAGATTACTTTTCAATTCGATTTGTGGATTTTTTTTAAAAAAGGGGACATATGGGGGTTGAAAGAACCGCCAGGTCCTCGGCTCACACGACCACTGGTCTAGATGTATCGGGGGATTTTTTTATCTGTTCACCGGTTGCTAGTTTCAGGAGCGATCACACCGCTGCTCAAAATGCGCTAATGAACTGTAAACGTAGTGACGAGACTTATACGTCACGTTTTATACGCATACCTTCTATAAGGGTTCATAAGGTTCAAGGGAATCTCTGAGTTACCATCTTCAAAATTTTCAACCAGTAAAACTCGTGTGGTCAGGTGTGTGGGTTACCTGGTCGATCATGAGGTAGGGAAACTTGTTGGGCATCTTGTTGGGCGTGATGTCGTAGTCTTCCAGCAGCGGCGGCAGCAAGTGCGGCGCGTCCTCGCGTCGAGCCTCCACGATCTGAGGACAGCCAATACAGTTTAATAAGTTTTGATGACCGGCTGGCACTGCTGGCCACCGTCAGCGCAGACTGTGAGTGTACACCGGCGGACGGCGATGTACTGACCTTGAGCAGGTAGTCGTGAGCGCGGCAGCAGCAGCCCCAGCGACACGCACACGCTGTGCAGCTGGCACTGCTGGCCACCGTCAGCACAGACTGTGAGTGTACACCGGCGGACGGCGATGTACTGACCTTGAGCAGGTAGTCGTGTGCGCGGGAGCGCGGCAGCAGCAGCCCCAGCGACACGCACACGCTGTGCAGCTGGCACTGCTGGCCACCGTCAGCACAGACTGTGAGTGTACACCGGCGGACGGCGATGTACTGACCTTGAGCAGGTAGTCGTGTGCGCGGGAGCGCGGCAGCAGCAGCCCCAGCGACACGCACACGCTGTGCAGCTGGCACTGCTGGCCACCGTCAGCACAGACTGTGAGTGTACACCGGCGGACGGCGATGTACTGACCTTGAGCAGGTAGTCGTGTGCGCGGGAGCGCGGCAGCAGCAGCCCCAGCGACACGCACACGCTGTGCAGCTGGCACTGCTGGCCACCGTCAGCACAGACTGTGAGTGTACACCGGCGGACGGCGATGTACTGACCTTGAGCAGGTAGTCGTGTGCGCGGGAGCGCGGCAGCAGCAGCCCCAGCGACACGCACACGCTGTGCAGCTGGCACTGCTGGCCACCGTCAGCACAGACTGTGAGTGTACACCGGCGGACGGCGATGTACTGACCTTGAGCAGGTAGTCGTGTGCGCGGGAGCGCGGCAGCAGCAGCCCCAGCGACACGCACACGCTGTGCAGCTGGCACTGCTGGCCACCGTCAGCACAGACTGTGAGTGTACACCGGCGGACGGCGATGTACTGACCTTGAGCAGGTAGTCGTGTGCGCGGGAGCGCGGCAGCAGCAGCCCCAGCGACACGCACACGCTGTGCAGCTGGCACTGCTGGCCACCGTCAGCACAGACTGTGAGTGTACACCGGCGGACGGCGATGTACTGACCTTGAGCAGGTAGTCGTGTGCGCGGGAGCGCGGCAGCAGCAGCCCCAGCGACACGCACACGCTGTGCAGCTGGCACTGCTGGCTCACCGTCAGCACCGGATTCGTCAGCGCAGACTGCTGGATACTGCACGAAAAGATCAGAAAAAAACAAAAAATGTCTTAAAAACTGACTTCCAACGACAATACGTGGGGTATTATTTTTGCGTTTCAACTGCCTCACTTTTGTGGACGCCTTATTTGTCAAAATGCCTGTAGATCTTAATGAGATTTCGAACTATTTCTTAGACGTGCGGAAGCTTCACTAAATAAGCTCAAAATGTCACAGAAATTTATGGACGCTTGGACAATAATGTGCCCAACAATATGAGGAAGGTAAAACGCTAGTGACCCAAATAATGGTCCAAGTGCAGAGGCTCCCTCTTTTGATCTTAACGATAACCGCGCGTCACCGCGTGAGAGAGAATAATTTTTGCAACCATTGCGAATTGCGATGCTTGAAAAGTGAACGATCGAGGCTTGAGCACAATGCGCGTCAATGTATACGCAGCCCAGTAAATAAATAGTACGATGTAGCTACTTTTACTGGGCGGCGAAATCGCGGAGTGTGCCAAAAATGTTTAAATCAAACTTTTACGGTGACAGATTAACCTTTAAATAAAAAAATACAGCACTTTGCAGTCTCAAATGTATATTTACGAGATCAGTTTCTTTTTTATTTATATGTGTCCCTATCTCACGTTGATCAAGGCATGACCATTTATGGGGTGTTGGAAACAGAAAGGACTATTTACTACACTTTATGAAAGATGATCAAACACGAGAGCATCGGAGAAACCGTGATCCTAAAACGTATATTATTGCCTCTCAATACAACCACATCATTACCCAGCAGCATTTAGTTTGCACATCGCATTTATGATGCGGCATACGATCGAGGTGCAAACATATTTTAACCGTTGTACTCACGCCAGTATGAGCTGCATAAAGTCACAGATCGTCTCTTCTGACCCCAGTTCTATGATCAGCAGAGCAAGGGTTGTGTAGATCGCTTCGATGTTCTCCACTGTGTTCGATTCCAGTTGCAGACCTGTAGACACACGGCACGTATATGTAACGACTCTACCAGCGCCATCTAGTGTGAAACACTTAACACATTTCTGGCAGGCAACATGCAGGAAACTGTGCTGGCAGGTTTTTGGCGTAGCATCTTAATGCGATTAATACGCTATCTATTTATAATTCAACGCTTCTAATAACTCCCGACCAATTCTCGTAGGAATTTAAACTCCGGGCACGATATGTTCCTTAAAACATTCTTTACTGCACATTCTTCTCATGTGTTGCCAACATAGATATCCTTATTACATATTTCGAGAGATTTTGTTATTACATGGCATAAATTTGTGACTAGTGACTAAGCTATACTTGATACTATATCACAGATCTAGAAAAAACTAGAAGGTGCCCTCTGACCCGCCTCTGCCAAAGTATACGTGAAAAATCTGGTCAGTTTATACTGTAAATTGTCAGTGTGTGTGTTTTAGTTTGTAGGCGTTTCGCCTCCCGCTAAAAACGCATGAAAACTTTATTCGGCAATGATACGGCTTGTCACCTCGAGTGGTTAAATGCTCTAAGTTATGTACATTTTATTTTTACGACTTTTTAGATACACAAAATAGATCATTTCATACAAAAAATACTTGATTACATAGTGTAAGGGATGGAGCCTCTCATTAGGCATGTTATTGCCTGTTTCGTGAGGAGCCGCTCATCATTGAGGTGTTAAATAAGATTTAGGAGGTGCACTACGATTTAGTGTAAGGGAACTCATTCTTTGGTATAATTGAATAAGCCATTGGCCTCCCTCACGGAACGGTAGCCTTTTTGTTGTCAACAACTTAATATGGGCCGCGGGATTTGCTGTCGCCAGGGACAAATCTTTGAAGACTTACCGTCGTAGAGAGAGCTGAATATGGCGTAGCCATGCTTGCTGATGAAGATCAGGTCAGGTCGCGAGCATTTTTCTATTGTCAGCCCGAGCTCCGCGTAGGCAACCCTGGAAAATTTTACCGAGATATATGCGAGAGCGCTTAGCGTCGGCAGTATGATAAAATGCTCATTCAGGTTTATTTTCACGACACTGCTCAAAAATGCTGCAATAGATGGTCGAAATTTTGGTCAGAAAATCGTATATAGATGCATAATTGAAACAGGACTTCTATTAGTGATGGCTTGCTTGGAACAACAGTTGGACCAATCACAGTCGTGTGCTGCAAATCAAATTGACCACGAGAAGGCGTCATTTATTTGATTTCTTAGTTGACGTCCATTTGGGTTTCAAGATGGCGGACATCAGTTTCTAGATTTTTGGGGGTTTGGATTCCAAAAATAGCATACATTTTAGATTTCAGGATGGTGGACGTAATTTTAAACAAAAAATTTAGTGTCGTTTTCTAACATTTTGTCCTTTTCTAGGTTTTTGGGTGTACAGATGCTAAATAGGGATTCATTTTTGGATTTCAAAATGGCGGACGACACTTAGAAAAATCATTTTAGCGCAGTCGTGGCCGACCTGGTTATATACAGCTGGTTACTCACACTCAGAGAGGACATAAGAAAGAAAGGACATGAAAAAGCTTACTATTCAGTCAAATCACGAAACCAATACTTAAGCGATAACTTGAATTTAGTGCAATAAGCATGTAGGCTATAAGATTTATGTATGTCTTGAGGCGGAACATAGCTGGACTATCATATGTACCTACCATCTAGCATAATGACATTGTGTGTATACCTATTGTTCACGAATAGATGATTTGAATTTGAATATGAAAGGTGTAAGCACTGAAATGAGGAATAATTGATGAATGGAAGAAGAAATCATATCGTGCCGACCCTACATAAGTGGGAGATGATGATGACTCACGTGGGCGTGTGCAGGTGGTGCGCGTTGTGGCGGCGGTCGAGCAGCGTGTGCAGGATGCGCTGCAGCAGGCGGCGCGTCGACGGCTCGCCGGCGCCCGACAGCCGCAGCAACGCGTCCAGGAACGCCGCGGGGAAGGCCTTGCTCAGCTCGCTCGCCTTGTACGTCGTGCCCACCTGGTAAAGAAACAGTGAAACGATAAAAATCCCCCGAGACGCCTAAAATAAAACTGTAAGTGTTTAAATGACTGAAACATTTATTTAGATTACACTCTCGATAACCTTTTTAACGCAGAAAAACAAAATGTAAATTGGTTCATCCGTTTCGGAACTATGATGCTAAAGCTATATATACATAGACATACAAACACACACATACGTATAGGTACGTCAAACTTATACGATAACAGCCACTCTTTTTCATGGAGGGTTTAAGACAAAACAACGTACAGGTGATGATTTTGCGGTTGTCTGTATCTGTGTCGCCTGGATTATAAGATCAAGATATAGTATATGGAAACTCGAAAACAGATTTCTCTCAACCAAGATTGATTTCATGACACCACAGACGTCTTTCAAAAAAATAATTTTATGAACAGCTAATTCGATAAACAGTTTTATATTTAATATTTTCTTCTGTTTCCGCGATTATTACTCATTGAAATAAAACAATTTAACGGATTATATACACCTTTATTTGTATGTACACCTTTATTTGTGTTTTTTCAAAAAAAAATGGGTAGTTTGCACAAATTGTAACTTTGACAGAGGAAAATACATCTTTTCTCAGTCCTCCCGTGACCATGGAAAGCTGGAAAGCTTCCGAAACGTCGGGAACTAAAATGAGATAATATACGCGATATTATCCGTTAAATTGTTTTATTTCAATGAGTTTTATATTTCTTTTTTATTAACAAATAATCGCTGAAATTATAAAAAAAACTCCGTCATCCCTAAAAGTTGAGATAACCTTTAAGCACATTTAAAAACATCTTAGTTAAGAATATTCTTTCAAGTCACTTTTCAAGCACAAACTATGTCAAAATCTATGCATCCATTTGAGAACACACAAAGATATGATGCCAGAGACAGTCACACAGATACAAAATATGTCAACTTATAAAACTTCTACACCCCCCTTTTTAGAGTTTAAAATCCGTAACATTGTATAGTTAGGGGCAAAGATAAGTAAACACCACGAAATCTTACAAATATTATATTCTAACCTTATTACCATGAAAATAGAATATGGAATATGCATGAATTTTTATTTTGGCTTTATTAAAAGCTCATTCATGTATCAAACAGTAGACAAAAATATTTTTCGAGTAACTATAAAAATATTGTGATATAGATACAAGTCAAAGCGCACAGAAAAATACGATTGCTATTGCACGTGGTCACACCAGGACTCAAACCTATGGACTACGCGTCGAGCGTGTCATCCCTCCACCAGCGAGCACTTTGACATCCGCCTCGAATTTAGCCATCCACTTTGACCCCTGCCCTGTACCAACTTTTATATTTTTGAAAGGTATTATAACCTTAGTCCCATCTATGAGAACACGTGTTCACAGTGCTCGTTTTTCCACATTAAAATGACAAAAACACAAGAATTTGTGTTTTATATTAAAATAAACTATAAAAATCCCCAAGATATAAGTTATCAAACATTTCATTCTATCTCTTTTTAGCAAAACAGAATTTAATATGGAGTTTATATGGCCGTCCTCTCTGCAAATATCTGTCTAACTAATTAGTAGTTTAAAATAAAATGCGTATATCATACGTATTTCTTGGCCGGTTTTTATTTTAATTTCACATTTTGAAATCGTTTTTACGGTATTTTGATATTTTGTTAAGAAAAGCGATAAAAAAGGTCATGAATGTATCCTATTGGTGTGTACATATTTTTGAATCCTTTGGTGTGCATTTATGTATTACCCTTGACTGTGCACATCAAAAAGTACCAGGATGACATAGGACAGCAGAAGTTTACCTTAAGCAGCGACTTGAGCAGGATGCTCTGCAGCATAGCGTCTGCCTTGCTGCCCTTGCCCTGTCGCTGGTTGCTGGGGATCTTGCTGACGATAAACATCATGATGTCGATCTTCTGGAAGTCAGGCAAGTGATCCGCGAACTCTCCTAACGCGTTAATCAGAGCCTCCTGGTATAGTTTCTCGTCGGTTTCTTTCTGCAAATTCAAAATGGAAGACTGGACAGTTTTTTCAAACTCTGGACAAGATATTGATAATTAAGTATAGTTGGAATTGTTTTTCTTGACCTAAGTGTAACCGTCAATTGTTCCTTTGTAAAAGAAGCTATCAGCACCTCTATACGCTTTATTTAAACGTGAGCTTTCTTGCGATAAATATAAAGTTATCCTTGTGTGAGAAAAGTGTTTGCAGTTAGTAGAATCGTTTAATTGCTCAAGATGTTTTTAATTATAACTGACTTTTGATTCGCTTACCTCTGAATCTCTGGCCACTGACGCTCTCAGATTAGTGAGGAGATTATTGATAATCTCCAAAACGGAAGGACCTGTAACAATCACATGCTGTCTGTTATACAATACGTATATTCTGCCTATAAGTTAAGCGCTAAAGCGTTATCTCTGTGAATAAGACTTTCGAGATACGTTTTGTAAACATTGTTACATTTCAAAAACTGAGGGAGGAAAAGATTTTGTAAAGGTTTTTTGTATGTTCTAAATAGGTTTAGTACACTGGATGGGTATTTTCTTAAGCTGTGACATGAAAATACTTCGACTCTTTTTGAGATACCTCATTTGCGCTTCCCACGGCAGTATTACGCAGTAAAGATAAGACAAGATCGCGCTTGATGTGAGATCTTCTAATGCTCAGCATTTAGGTACAACAGATCTCCTTAAGTTTTATGAGGGTCTGGTACTTGATATCGCATTCACCATGTCAAAGAGTAGGCTTATGCAAATCTGTTCCTTATCTAATTACTTCTCAGGTGTTCGGTCGGGGCGGGTTCTAGTTACGAATAATGTAAAAGAGCAATCCAGTTGTTTGACTACAAGATAAGATCTTCATGCGCTCTGATCGCTTGGTATTTCAAGTGACCCATCGATAATTTCATCGCGATGCACGCTATGTACGCGCTATATTTCTCAAGCGTCACAGAGACGAGTATACTCCTGAAGGGTTAGGGTGAAGGGTTGACGACACGTTTGGCTCAGTGGGTTGCACAACGGCCTACGAAGCCAGCGGTCCCGGGTTCGTGTTTATGTGACGACTTTAACCAGGGTAAGTGTTTGTGTGATGAGCACGAATGTTTGTTCCTGGGTCTTGGATGTTTTCTATGTATTTAAGTATTATAATTTATCTATATATTATGTATATCTATATATTGGTTTGGGAGTGGGTCGAGTTGTGTAAGATTGTCCCTGATATTTATTTATTTTTTATAGAAGCCTGATAGAAGACCGTTTACCAACGCGACGCCCAGCGGCGATAGCAATGATATCGGTAAGGATGGCGGATCAAGCGGCGCGGACTCTGGTGGCTAATATCATAAACGGTTGTGTGAAAACAGTGTCATATCTTCAAACGCTATGATCGCCTGGTACAAGCGACTCACCGATGGTTTCCTCGCGCCGCACCACGCTGTCGCCGGCGGCGATGGCGACGATGTTGCTGAGCACGGCACGTCCGGCATGTGGCGACACTCACCCACGCTGTCGCCGGCAGCGATGGCGACGATGTTGCTGAGCACGGCACGTCCGGCATGTGGCGACACTCACCCACGCTGTCGCCGGCAGCGATGGCGACGATGTTGCTGAGCACGGCACGTCCGGCATGTGGCGACACTCACCCACGCTGTCGCCGGCAGCGATGGCGACGATGTTGCTGAGCACGGCACGTCCGGCATGTGGCGACACTCACCCACGCTGTCGCCGGCAGCGATGGCGACGATGTTGCTGAGCACGGCACGTCCGGCATGTGGCGACACTCACCCACGCTGTCGCCGGCAGCGATGGCGACGATGTTGCTGAGCACGGCACGTCCGGCATGTGGCGACACTCACCCACGCTGTCGCCGGCGGCGATGGCGACGATGTTGCTGAGCACGGCACGTCCGGCATGTGGCGACACTCACCCACGCTGTCGCCGGCGGCGATGGCGACGATGTTGCTGAGCACGGCACGTCCGGCATGTGGCGACACTCACCCACGCTGTCGCCGGCAGCGATGGCGACGATGTTGCTGAGCACGGCACGTCCGGCATGTGGCGACACTCACCCACGCTGTCGCCGGCAGCGATGGCGACGATGTTGCTGAGCACGGCACGTCCGGCATGTGGCGACACTCACCCACGCTGTCGCCGGCGGCGATGGCGACGATGTTGCTGAGCACGGCACGTCCGGCATGTGGCGACACTCACCCACGCTGTCGCCGGCGGCGATGGCGACGATGTTGCTGAGCACGGCACGTCCGGCATGTGGCGACACTCACCCACGCTGTCGCCGGCAGCGATGGCGACGATGTTGCTGAGCACGGCACGTCCGGCATGTGGCGACACTCACCCACGCTGTCGCCGGCGGCGATGGCGACGATGTTGCTGAGCACGGCACGTCCGGCATGTGGCGACACTCACCCACGCTGTCGCCGGCGGCGATGGCGACGATGTTGCTGAGCACGGCACGTCCGGCATGTGGCGACACTCACCCACGCTGTCGCCGGCGGCGATGGCGACGATGTTGCTGAGCACGGCACGTCCGGCATGTGGCGACACTCACCCACGCTGTCGCCGGCGGCGATGGCGACGATGTTGCTGAGCACGGCACGTCCGGCATGTGGCGACACTCACCCACGCTGTCGCCGGCAGCGATGGCGACGATGTTGCTGAGCACGGCACGTCCGGCATGTGGCGACACTCACCCACGCTGTCGCCGGCGGCGATGGCGACGATGTTGCTGAGCACGGCACGTCCGGCATGTGGCGACACTCACCCACGCTGTCGCCGGCAGCGATGGCGACGATGTTGCTGAGCACGGCACGTCCGGCATGTGGCGACACTCACCCACGCTGTCGCCGGCAGCGATGGCGACGATGTTGCTGAGCACGGCACGTCCGGCATGTGGCGACACTCACCCACGCTGTCGCCGGCGGCGATGGCGACGATGTTGCTGAGCACGGCACGTCCGGCATGTGGCGACACTCACCCACGCTGTCGCCGGCGGCGATGGCGACGATGTTGCTGAGCACGGCACGTCCGGCATGTGGCGACACTCACCCACGCTGTCGCCGGCGGCGATGGCCACGATGTTGCTGAGCACGGCACGTCCGGCATGTGGCGACACTCACCCACGCTGTCGCCGGCAGCGATGGCGACGATGTTGCTGAGCACGGCACGTCCGGCATGTGGCGACACTCACCCACGCTGTCGCCGGCAGCGATGGCGACGATGTTGCTGAGCACGGCACGTCCGGCATGTGGCGACACTCACCCACGCTGTCGCCGGCGGCGATGGCGACGATGTTGCTGAGCACGGCACGTCCGGCATGTGGCGACACTCACCCACGCTGTCGCCGGCAGCGATGGCGACGATGTTGCTGAGCACGGCACGTCCGGCATGTGGCGACACTCACCCACGCTGTCGCCGGCAGCGATGGCGACGATGTTGCTGAGCACGGCACGTCCGGCATGTGGCGACACTCACCCACGCTGTCGCCGGCCGCGATGGCGACGATGTTGCTGAGCACGGCACGTCCGGCCTGTGGCGACACTCACCCACGCTGTCGCCGGCGGCGATGGCGACGATGTTGCTGAGCACGGCACGTCCGGCATGTGGCGACACTCACCCACGCTGTCGCCGGCAGCGATGGCGACGATGTTGCTGAGCACGGCATGTCCGGCATGTGGCGACACTCACCCACGTTGTCGCCGGCGGCGATGGCGACGATGTTGCTGAGCACGGCACGTCCGGCATGTGGCGACACTCACCCACGCTGTCGCCGGCCGCGATGGCGACGATGTTGCTGAGCACGGCACGTCCGGCATGTGGCGACACTCACCCACGCTGTCGCCGGCAGCGATGGCGACGATGTTGCTGAGCACGGCACGTCCGGCATGTGGCGACACTCACCCACGCTGTCGCCGGCAGCGATGGCGACGATGTTGCTGAGCACGGCACGTCCGGCATGTGGCGACACTCACCCACGCTGTCGCCGGCGGCGATGGCCACGATGTTGCTGAGCACGGCACGTCCGGCATGTGGCGACACTCACCCACGCTGTCGCCGGCGGCGATGGCGACGATGTTGCTGAGCACGGCACGTCCGGCATGTGGCGACACTCACCCACGCTGTCGCCGGCGGCGATGGCGACGATGTTGCTGAGCACGGCACGTCCGGCATGTGGCGACACTCACCCACGCTGTCGCCGGCGGCGATGGCGACGATGTTGCTGAGCACGGCACGTCCGGCATGTGGCGACACTCACCCACGCTGTCGCCGGCCGCGATGGCGACGATGTTGCTGAGCACGGCACGTCCGGCATGTGGCGACACTCACCCACGCTGTCGCCGGCGGCGATGGCGACGATGTTGCTGAGCACGGCGGCGCGTGCGGCACGTACGCGCGTGCGCAGACGCGCGTCGTTGCCGGCGCCGCCCGCCACGTCGAGGTGCTGCATCAGCGCTTCCACCACGCTGTACGAGTATTGCGCCTGTGGGACACATGTCTTCTTAATCTAATGGTACGTTACACGCTTACCGAGCCTTAACGTTCGCATGCCATTTACAAGCTTGCGAGGGCGTTGTTGTGTTCCGGACAGGCGAACGTTACGGACGAGGGCGTCGAAGTTATGTCGGATAATGCGTTTGGCTTAGCACACGGGTAAATTACGTCGCAAGCGCTTGCCGCAAGCTTCCTTCGATCTTTATTCAAAACCCGACACTAGCCCGCATCGGCGCCAAGCTCTTGCAAGCTCACGTAAATGTACCATAAAGATCAGGGCTAAAGATAATAGAGTGACAGAAATAAGACAAGTGGTGGTGAGATGCACTTTCGAGTGTCACTTTATTCACTGGGTGATAATTCATAATTTAATTGTCTTGTTTCAGTGTCGAAATTGATACTTCGTGCATCTAAGGTTTAATCACACAGGTAATGTCAACATTAGTATGCAACACTAGTATACGAGAATAAATAATATCAAGTAATACGAAGTAGATGTTTGGTGCCGTGACCAGGATTAAAAGATGTCAACTTAACATTAATTGCCTATTTATTTTGTTTCTCGACAACAAACACCGCATGGTCGTTGTTGTTAAAACTTGATAACATATCGACAATATTCATCCAATACTCAAGATATTAAAACTAAATAAATTACTTACTTGTATGGAAAACATGATTATTTTGAATGTGTGTACAGCGAAGTCGTTCGGCACCCACAGTTCGTGTCGATCGAAGTGCCTGAAACAATAGGGTTACTAATATTATCTATCGATGGCAGCACGAATGAATACGATATGATTTCCCCACACTGTCCAAGTCAAAATAATTACAACAACACTGTACATAATTACTTAATCATAAAGAAGGCCTCGATGGGTCCTTACTACTAACTCTACTAAAGTTCAAATTTTCGATGTGTACAGCCATGTCAATACATGGGCAGGGTCTCGTACCCAAGTACCAAGATAACAGAAACCGTGAAGAGTTTACGTAAATACAGGCCGCAGAACACCTGCGGATATGTCTGAACGATGCGCGACCCACGAGGTCCAGCAGACACGCCGTCGTGTATGTCCCTGTCCATACACGACAGCATCGCGTATCCAAGTACCAGAACCACAGAAACCGTGAAGAGCTTACGTCAATACAGGCCGCAGAACACTGCGGATGTGTCCAAAGGAGGCCCGCCCCACCAGCTCTCGCAGACACGCTTCAGCTAGCCTCGGCGGCGTGTCCTCTACGCCGTCTTGTGTGTCTGTGTCCATACACGACAGAGTCTCATACTTTTCTGCACTCTGAATGGAAAAATAAAGTAATTAATCACTGATCCTATCAGAAGTTTTTACTATTTCACAGTTTTGTATAGACAAATACCTGCATATTATAAAGCAGAGAAGGTACTATCTTATCCATATGCTGGGCCTCCCATATATTCTCCACCAAGTCGTCAGATACTGTCTTCCTTATCACCCCCTGAAACGGAAAGCATTGTCAGGTGAAACGTTGCCCGACTATAGCAAACAATCATGCGGTTAGGATTTAAAAATAATATCCATAAAAGTATAAGACCTGTGCGCTATCGATGATAAGCATCCACCTTTTGCTAGCAAATGCTAAGTTCCAAGGGGTAGCCTCTAGATTAATGGCACATTAGCTGCTGAATCGACATAACGAAAATTATTAAGACTGCAGAGGTACAACTCTAATTGCATGTAATTATTTCAGTATAAATCAAGGAGAAATTCCATGGACAGAAAGAGGAATTAACAAGAGAGAAACAAAAATAGCGAATATAAAGTACCTCGCAGAAAATAATCACCCAAAAAGATGTACCAGGCTATCATATGATTGTAGGACTTACCTGCAAGCCCTGTATGCCGGCAAGCCTGATCTTGTCCCGCATGGCCTTGTCGCTGTGGTTGCTGTGGCACATCGCAGAGAACTTGGACACGAAGAAGTCGTAACGGCGGTGGTACGATGGAGTGTCCTCCTCGATGTTCGCGAAGCGCACGAACTGACAACATTAACCTGGTAAGTTATGCGATGCCAGTAACATGTGTAAGTGTCGATTCGACAAACACGGAATAAGGTTTGTTTCTAGAATTAATGCCCTATGTTTAATCTACTAATAAGCTTCTGGTTTGGTTGAATCAATACGTTGGTGAGGGCTGGCTACCTAGCTCAGCCACGGTCCACAAAACATACCAGGAGCTCAGAAACTAACAAGAGATTGAGGAATGAGGGCAGCACCCCTAGGCAAGCTAACAGATTAGTTTCTCAATTCATGATTCCACCGAGATCCAGCTTTTTCGTTATTACCGAGAACTATTTCGATTAAGAATTGGCATAAAGCTACGTTAGAGGTTTAATTCTATCTCAAAATATAGACCGATCTTAGTGACATTGCTGGTCACAATCACTGGGACTTATGAGCATGAGGTTGAGTTATTTTCTGATAATAATAATCCTTCTACAGTCAGCGTCAAATCGTCTGTAGCATCTAAAGTGCCAAAAATATCGCAACCCATCTTTATTCTTATGGGCATAAAGTTGTGTGACAATATATTTGACGCTTTGGATGCTACAGACTATTTGACGCTGACTGTACAAGTAGGTACTCACGCTCTGAGTGGCTAACGTCTGCAGTTCGGGATCCGTGGACTCCAAAAGCTTCTGCACCATTTTGAGGAAGCTCTCAACGAACAGGTTTAAAGTCTGCGAATGGCACGCAAGGAGGAGTTGGTCCATTGCCTCCATCGCTATTACCACAAACCTAAAATATAGTTGGGTTTTTAATGATGTTATTCATATAAAACATAAAAGGAATCATCATGGGGCACTTTTCTAAAACATAGTCGCCTCAAGACTAATACAGAAAAAAGATTGGGGGAAAACAAGAACAAAGACAAAACCGTCCGGAAATTGCTTTCAGCAAATAAAGAAGAGAGGTGAAAGTGTGTAATAAACCTGTCTGATGAATGTGACTGTCAAGACCGAGAGTTTTCAATAAAGAAGATGAGATGACAACTTACGATATTGTAGATATCGATAATTAGACTGGCAGTAGGTAAGGTAGAGAGAATGTGGCAGTCGTCAAAATAATTGGTTTTATTACTTGCTTTAATATAATCGGCTCAAGCCTAGAAATCATTCTTCTGTCATCTTTCAATATTAAATTCCGTGAGAAAAAGTCTCAGATTGTTATATCAAAGGGTATAAAGGTTCTAAAGTTGAAATAAGGAATTAAAGATGGATTGATGTCGATTAATAATCATGAATGCTTTATTGCAATCCAAGAAACGTCAATACCCAACGGCGCCCGGTCAGCATATATTCTGAAAAGGTTTTATATCCTCCGTCTATTGACGTTCGTTCCTAGATACGAATCCGTTGAAAATCTATTCGCGGCCTTATTTTTCACTCACCCATGCCTCCTCCTGTAGATATCCCTGCTAGCTTTCTGGAACAGGTACTCCCCGATCCTGTCCAGCTTCTCCGGGCTGGAGAGCGAGTAGAACGTGAGCTTCTCCATGTTGGACTTGACCAGGCCCTCCTGCGGGGACGCGGGGAAGATGTTGTCCACCAACCGCTTGTAGCGCGGCCGGAGGGCGGAGCAACAGCCGCAGCAACCTGGTTGGAATAAGAAGGATAAGTCACAGATTATTTTAAGATAAGTCACACATTTTCACTTGAGCTCCCATTAACAAGTCGCACACTATGCTATCCTGCGCAACCAACCCGCTGGCTCTACAGAGGACCAGCGCCGTTGGCAGTGGTATACCTAACCAAGCCGATGGCATTGCTGACTGGAGACCATTTTAGTTTCACATCTCTCGTTTACATTGTATTGTCTGTTTTGTCATGTTAAATTTGTTATGATGTGTTATCCTGAATAACGCTTTATTCTATTATATTCTAGATTATACAAGAAATGTGGTAGTGGAACCGATGTCCGTTGTGGTGGAAGCGGTCTTGGGTGGCAACCGCGTGATGCGTGGGAAGACCCTAACAACTTGGAGCGACGATCTAATTTTAAATCTCATGAAGAATGCCAAAAACCCGCCACAGAAACAAAGTACATCTGCACTATCTCGACGCTTCTAATCCCAAAACTAAAAGGGCATCACACTCATTTTTGCCACGAACATGTAAGTTGTGGAATGAGTTAACAGGGCACTTAAAGGTTAGCAACGCAGGAGGGATTCCTCCGGTATTGCACATATCCATGGGCGGCGATGACCACTTTCTATTCGTAGCCCCGTTTGTCACTTGTTTCATAAAAAAACTTTTTAGGATCGTTTTGCAGAACTGCAGAATCAAGAGTTACTATAGATTTTCGATCCCAAAATGTCCATAATCTGAGTCAACAAGCGGAGCTACACGTTTTTTTTGTGAAACTACCCATAAAGTACCAGCCTACTCGTATATAGCATTATAAAGTGAATACGTAACGAGACCACATTTAAATCAACTACACTCAGCTCCCTGACCTTTAAAAGGCTTGAATATAGCGTAACCTTTTATTTTATTCAAACCGATGGAGCGTACTTCAAACGAGGTATTTTAACCCGACCCTTTTAAATATTAAAACATCATAGAATTAATCTATAGTATTATAAAGTTATCAATGTCTGTACATCAAAAATATTTTATATGTTTTTTTATACATTGTAGGTATGTAGTACGAGTATGTGTATGCGACGTCATCACACCAAAACGCCAGTTATATTTTTATATGAATTTCACCTATATTTGGTACCCAGGTAGCTGAGCATCCACAGATGGTTATATAAGTAAAAAAGAGGGTTATGACTTTTTCCTCCTCCACTAAGGGCCTTATCACACTTAGCGAGTTGCGAGCGAATTTGAATGAAATCGATTACCATACCCCGCAATCGAAGTAGCAAATCCGTAGCAAATGTACGTCAGGGTTGTCACTATGTACACTCGAGTTCAAAGATATATTTAAAATTTAGAGTTCCAAAATTTTTTTTACATTTAATGATGTTTACACACAGTATAACAAATACTTGCTTAAAAAGCATATGTCAGCTACATCTTTTGACTGAATACTCCATAGTCATGTTTACAACTTTCCTTTCATTGAATCATTGTGACAAATATATATTCACTTTACATGTTTACAGAATAATATTTCCTACCATTGTGCCATAGATATATATTCACTTTACATGTTTACAGAATAATATTTCCTACCATTGTGCCATAGATATATTTACGATAAAAGCAACACTTAAAAATATACGCCCAACCGTACATTTTTCTACTTACATATCTTGCTACATAAATATGTTTACAGTTTGATTCAAACCACCGTTCTTATTTTGAATAATGACAATCACCTGAAATTGGTTGAAAAGAAAGCTGTTAGGTCCTTGTTAAACTGATTTAGTTCTGAAACATTACGATGTTTATCTGTAGCCAAATTAAGAACAATGTTGTGTTTCTTTTTGTAAAATGTAATGGACCTACAGTAAATTTTGTTATCTTTTACAACAACAACAACAATTCTTTATTGCACACCAACAATAGAAGCAATACAATAGAGCCTTAACATAAAATAGGTAAACAATAGGCGGTCTTATCGCTAAAGAGCGATCTCTTCCAGACAACCTTTAGGTAACGGAAATGACATAAAATAGCTAGAAATGAGTAGGTGGTGAGATAAGATTACATATAATACAAAATAAATAAAAACAAACAAACATATACATATACTAAACATACATACTACTATAAATATATATATATATACAAAGTAAGAAAGAAAACTATGATACAGTTGACATCAAAGTGATTAGAAAAACAGAAGCAGAATTAAAAATATAAATTATGGGAGAGATAAATAATGATCCTTTAACTTAGTTTTAAAAATAGGCTTTTACCTTTGGTTTTAAAGTTTATCTTTTAAAAGAAAATCTGAATTTGAAGAGAAACCATATTTCCTTGCTTGGTTGTTTCTACTAGCTAAATGTTTGACCACGTTGTGTTTCTTTGATTTTATATTCACTGTACATACAATTTACAATACAAAAAAAATTGTTCGTTTTTTTCCAGTACGCCAATATTCTCAAGCAGGAAAGATTCCATATTTATATTTGAATGAAATACAAGAAATAAGTGATTTCACAAACAACATGACAGACACATTAAAACGCATGTAACATTGATGACATTGACATATTAATCATTTTTTTTGATCGAAAATTAAACAAGGTTATATCTATAGACGGTCAGTCAGGTTATCATTAAATTATACTTATTAATCATACGCACAATAAAGTAAGTAAATGATTCATCATAATTGCCATCCCTAACATAGAACTGTCATATGCTACGGTTTTGCTACCTCTGTTGCGAGGTATGTCGATTACGCAGCGAGTTCGCCGCGACTGATGATATTTGTATAGGAAACACGCTCGCAACTCGCTAGTATGCTAAAGGCCCTAACGAAGTTCTGGTCCCCTCAACATAAGGGCGTCAATACATAAGCTAGTTGCGAGCGTGTTTTCCATACAAATATCAGTCGCGGCGAACTCGCTGCGTAATCGCCTTCATAAAAAACTCGCTCGCTACTCGCTAAGTGTGATAAAGCCTTAAGGAATGAAACTCCGCCCCGTCGTGTGTATTTCCTGAAAATTAATTTTGGGTCTGCTCAAGGCAAGAGTGAATATTCTGTCCCTGAAACAGCGAGCTACACCCCTTCGACCCCTTACCATCAGTTGATGCTGAGGTTAATAACTGTTCGTGAGTTAAAGAGGTGCATATATGAGTAGTTGATGGGTGACTGTTTATACTGCCAGTGATCAACTATTAATATATGTATATCTTTTTCACTGACACATGATCTCCATCTATTGCTCTCTTCGCAATATTTGATAGCTAGTCGCTTCTCGTCGACGGTGGAACAAGTACCATAGGCAGAGCCGGTATTTGTACCTATCCAAAATTTCGTATTTACATAGTTGAAAAACGAGACGTTTAATGTTTTAGTGCCTTCCCTAAAAAACGGAATCATCTCGTGGCCGAACAAAGCTCTTCCCCCACAAGTTCACGAGTATCTAAGTATATAACTTATAACAGTATAACTAGTGTAGATAAATTCAAACCATAATCTTTATTTTCGTACAAATTCAATTATTTTAACCGTAGCGTCTAGGTTCATTTCGTCCACATTCCCATTTCGTTCACGTTCCTACTTCGTCCACAATCCCACTTCGTCGACATTCCCATTTCATCCATATTCCTATTTCGTCCTTTTCCCGCTTCGTCCACATTCCCACTTAGTGAACATTCCCATTTCGTCCACATTGTCACTTCGTCAACATTCGTAGCCTAACTAACACGCGTAAAGTAAAATCAAAGTATATAAAAACAAAAATAAAATGAAAATTAATCAAAATAAAATACAACTTTTATTATTTCATATGACTGGTGGAGACCTACATGGTTGTTTTGTTTGCCAGTGCGTTAAGGCTGGGAATGTGGAAGAAATGAGAATATGGATGAAATGAGAATGAGGACGAAATGGGAATGTGGACGAAATGGGAATATGGACGAAATGGGAATGTTGACAAAATAGGAAGTGAACGAATTGGGAATTGATTGTGGACGAAATGGGATTGCAGACGAACTAGGAATGTGAACGAAATGGGAATATGGACGAAATGAACCTAAACGAACCGCAGTACAGTAGTATAGTGGTACTGCCGAGTCCAATTATTTAATATATATATATATCACTGTTGTATGCAAAACTTACATGTCATATAAACAGTCCTGCTTAATATAAAGCACGTCCGATGGGCGATCTTACTTAACGGCAACATTTTATAAACACTTAAATTCACTCTCAAACACTTCACACACTATTAAAAATTACACCCAGATTATTCCGACTAATAATCAATTGTCACTTATGTACGTTTAATTGCACGAAGAATCCATTGCATTACTGCGTTCGTAGCCATGTGAAATCTAGTTAAGTTCTGTCATTATTATTTTGCTATTCAAATGCGCTTCCACAATACTGATGATGTTCCTATGATATCATTCATTAAATGCACTGACTCATATTAAAACATTGCAAACTGACTAAACTTTGAGAATAAATAAAACGCCAATCAAAAACAGAACAAGTACATACAATATTTAGAAGTTATATTGATTAAGTGATCAAAATTCACTGCCGCTTCGAACGTCGGTACACACTGTTGTGATATCCCAGTACTCGTACTACGCGATAACAACTGATAAGTAGGTGACAGCTGATAACTAGAAGTAACCCCGGATGAGAAAACACGGTTAAAATCTCTTCAAGCACGATCTAAAACGATGAGCTGGGATAATTTCGGATTCGGGGTAATCTAGAAAAACTGCTCATAATTCCATCTTATCAGAGGCCGAAAAACTATTCATAATTCCATCATATCAGAAGCAGAAAAACTACTAATTATTCCCTCATATTAGAGGTGGAAAACCTACTCTAATTCCCTCATATCAGAGGCCGAAAACTTACTCATAATTCCTTCATATCAGAGGCTGAAAATCTACTCATAATTCCATTATATCAGAGGCCGACAAAGTACTCCTAAGTCTTTCAAATCAGAGGCCAAAAAAATACGCATAATTCCATTATATCAGAGGTCGACAAAGTACTCAAGTCTTTCAAATCAGAGGCCAAAAAACTACTCATAATTTCATGATATTAGAGGCCGAAAAACAACTCATAATTTCCTCATATCAGAGGCCATATCACCTCTCACCATCTTTTAGCCATCTATTGCTCAGATGTGACTTGGTAGTATTGCAGAGCAATCTAATATAAACGATTTATGGTAAAAAACGTCATCTTCGAAATTACGCTGCATTCAAAATCATTCGTAATTACCTCAAACCCCAATGCACATATGAAATAAAGTTTAGATGTTATAGCCACTTGGTGGTTTAGTAATTTTAAATAGTCCGTCACGTGGTCTTAGGTAAGATAACGATCAATCGGCTGTAAATTAATGGATAATGTGACAAGTGTGTCAAGTATGCAGACAGATTGTGACAGCCCTGAATTTTTTGTTGCAATGTTTATAGGTAAGTCCATGCTTGCGTATACCGAGGTAATATTTCCAACATTTACTCAGGACATTGTTAAGAACACAGGCGAGTTTGAATGCTCTAGCTCAGCGGTTCTCAAAGCGTGCTCCGCGGAGCCCTGTGGCTCCTTAAGACATCACAGTGGGCTCCACTGGAATAATATAAATATTTAACAGAATTTCGGCACATTTTAGTAAAAATTGAGATAATTTTAAAAATTTCAGAACACTTTCATTTATAGAATGAGAACAATTAGGTATTTAATTTGTTAGTGAAATTAAGACAATTTTATGTATTGAGTTTAATTTTTTTGGCTACCTACATCGAAGACTTCACTAGCTACCATCGTAGACTTCATCGGACATGGTTGAAGTAAATAGCATTCCCATTTATTACAAAAAATATGAATGTAAACGTAACGTGCATATGTATGTAAATACAATTTATTTATTTATATTGTAATGTCATGTACATAAAAGATCTTCCAATTTAAAACTATTACTTCATGACACCCTGCACATTAAACAGATTAAACAATATAAGATCAGACTTATCCTTTGACGGAACTTTTTATTTCCTAAATTCGAGAAAATTATTTGAAATAAGACTTAATATCATAATATATATAATGTCAATGGAACTACAATATTAACCGACTTTTACTGTATATATACAGTTAAATTAGCAAATTGACTAGAACTTATGTTAATGACTTCAGAACTCAAACTGATATACTCTAAAGGCCGCCGTCCGTCCGTCTATCAAAGGTAGTGTCTCAGAAACGGAAAGTAGATTATAAAGAGAAAGGGCGCACAGGGCGGGCGGCCGGCGGGTGTCGACTGAACGGCGCGCGCTAAATATAACTGACCCGACTGAAATAGGCGGGATTGTCGCGAGACTAGGACATGCGCGCGGAAGCGCTCGCTGGTAGTGACAGCCGTGACAGAGACATCTATTCTATTATTAAGAGTCCCCAGTAAGCTCGATTCTCCATACAAACGTACTTACGCTCTCATTTTAAAATGACTAGCTAGTTTGCTCTGAAACTTTGTACTTAGAATAAATTGAGGTATATGAAGGCCTGTAATTGGTTTATGTAGCTTCAGATACAATAATAAAAAAAATACAGCGCATTTAAATTTTTTATACAAAACTTGTTTTTGCTGTATTTATTTTGATTTATAAACTAGAGCCATATAAACTAATTACAGGCCTAGATATACCTCATGTCATTGTATTTGCAAAGTTTCAATACAATCAAACACATGGTTTTAAAATACGAACATCCGTTTGTATGGGAAGGTGAAATTCGGCCGAGCTTGCCGAGGTTGTGCCTAGAATCATAAAAACAAGAGGACTGACAGTTGCCATACTTTTGGATCGAGTTCCGATCGCAAGGAGATATTCTGGCAGAAACTAAATGGCGCTTTAAAACTAAACATTTAACGATGTTATAATTGAATAAAGAAACATAATATAGTAACAATTAGTTCGCAAATAGCTAATAATAAATAAATCGTAACATAAAAATACTGTGACACGCTTGCAAAGTTTAATCATTGTCAAAAAATATTCTTATACATAGATGGCGTTGTATACATATACCGGGAACGGCTTTTTGTATGGAGATGGTCAGTCCTCATGTTTTAATGGCCCTTGGTTCTTGGTTGTACAAATGAAATGTCTGTACAAACTGAAGATATCAAAAAGAATGATAGGTAGATAAGGACTATTTCAAGCCCAATTTTTTTATTTCTGCATGTTTGTAGTAGGAGTCGTTGTGGCTTCATCACGCAACGGCTAAACGGATTTCAACTATTTTTGGTACACGGCTCATCTACTGATAGTTATAGGATACTTTTTAACCGATTACTTTGAAGCAAAAAAGAGGGTTTTTTTATGGTATAGGGGGCAAACGAGCAGACGGATCGCCTGATGGTAAGCGATCACCGTCGCCGATAGACACTTGCATCACCAGAGGGGTCACAAGTGCGCTGCCGGACTATCAGGTGGGAGTACGCTCTTTTCTTGAAGGTTTGAAGATCGCATCGGTCCGGAAATACTGCATGCGGCAATTTATTCCAGTTCAGTCGTGCGAGGCAGGAAATTTCTAGAAAAACGCACAGTTGTGGACTGCCAACCATCTAAGTGGTGAGGATGGAAATATTGTCGCGTAGGACGATGGCGGAAAGATGCAGCTGGGATCAACCCGAACAATTTCTCGGAACACTCTCCGTTATACAAGCGATAGAAAATGCAGAGCGAGGCTACATCTCTACGCTGTGCCAAGGAGTCAAACTGATCTGAAATACGCTGGCAACCGACGATACGAGTCGCTCTCCGTTGAATGCGGTCTAGAGGGAGAAGCTGGTACTGGGGAGCCCCAGCCCACAGATGAGGACAGTATTCCATGTGCGGGCGGACCTGTGCCTTGTAAAGCTGTAGGAGGCGGGCAGGAGTAAAATACTGTCTCGATCTGTTGAGCACGCCGAGCTTCTTAGAGGCTAATTTGGCCTTACCCTCTAGATGGCCGCGGAACTGGACTTCACTCGATATATCGACGCCAAGGATTCCGATAGTGGCTGTTGCAGTTAGGGGAGTATTCTCAAAACGAGGTGATGCAACAAACGCAGACTTTTTAGCGGTGAAAGCGCAAACCTGTGTCTTTGTAGGGTTAAAACGGACTAAATTAAGTCGACCCCATTCTGAAACTTTTTTTAGGGAAGTTTCAACTTCAGGCACAAGTTTGTTACGGCTCTCGATGACGTTATCCCGAGAAATATTGGCGCGGCCAGTGTAGGAGGCATCACCCGTGCTATCATCCGCATAACAGTGAATGCCACAAATTTGCAGCATATCGTTGATATGCAGAAAGAACAATTATGAATTTCTCCTCCTCAGCGAACGAAGGTGTAGGCGTTTTCTAGTGTACAATAAAGTGTTACATACATACATTAGATTTTTTTTACAAAATCTTCAAGAATGCGCACTGAATTGCCCATTACCTACCTAAATATGCATAAAATCTAATTTAGTCTACTGTTTAATGAATCAAGCAAAACTGTTGTACCGACCTATCATTTATTATCTGAAAGTAAATCTAATAATTATCGATGTCTAACAAAATACTTAAAACTATTTAATTAAAATCTATCATCTAATCATGACGCCGCACAATAGGTATGATGACTTGACTGGGTATGGAAATCAAAACTCTAATTAGGCCGTAAGTTAAATAATAAAAAAATGTTGGATACGTATTTTTTGCTTTTCCAAAGTAATAAAAAAATACTCAGATAAATCGCATTAAAGTTTTGGAGTGGGGGCTCGTGATGTCACTCCTAAGTAAAATTTGTACTTAGGAGTGACGTCACGCAAAGTTTTGACTCAATGTATCGCCTTTTTTTTTCGATTATGTAAAAAAAGAAAAAATACGTGTTCAATATATTTGACGACGGACTAATTATTAAAATTTAGTCATCATGCCCATTGTTCTGATAAAAACCAGCCAAGAGCATGTCGGACAATGCTCAGTGTAGGGTTACGCAGCCAGTCGTACAAAAAAGAAGCACTACAGCTGAAACGCCCTCTACCCCGCTACCCTGGACGACCATGGCTCCATATAGGTACAGAGAAACTGCCTACCCTGGACGACCATGGCTCCATATAGGCACAGAGAAACTGCCTACCCTGGACGACCATGGCTCCATATAGGCACAGACAAACTGCCTACCTAGACCAAAAGCCCTCTGCACGCCGCTGTCTGTCCGACTATGGGATCATAGCTCCTAAATAGATCCACCCAATTAGATTCAGTCTTTTTAAAAATAGTAGATTGTTTGACAAGGGGCTAAATTAAGCCATTATGACACGAAGTGATCATTCGGACGAGCTCACGAAGTGAGCGAGGACAAATATGTCTGAGTATCATAATGGCTTTTAGCCACGTGTTAAACACTCTGCATTTCACTTCGACTGCGAGAAAATAAAAAAGACTAAAAATATTTCACGAAAAACTAAAAGTACAGTTTGAGCAATACTACCAGAAATTTGGACAATCTGATCAGGTGGATTTGTTTGTTTTTAAATATTCGTAAGGAGTATATAGCTGGCCGCAAGTTTTTTTTTTAAGAGTCATATATTTTTTTATGGGATTATATGGCTTTCTTTTAAACCCTAGGGGCTAAATGTACTATTTTAGTCTCGCTTCGCGACGCTAATATGACGTACTTTTTAAGCAAGAGAAGTGAAAAATCTGTTACGCAGTTTAATAATAATTGACTTTTTTACTTCTTTCTACGTGTATCGGCGGATTTTTATGTTTTAAATTTTCATATACCGTGAACGCCAGAAACTGCGGCACTACTAAACAAATTGTGAATATGGCCATACGTACAGACAAGTGTGAGTTTTATTTCCAATATATAGTATTCGAAGAAATTAGGACTAATTCACCGTTGCCAAACCGGAAGTCACCGGTGGACCCACCAATTATGACCGTGACGGGATGCGGGAGTGAGTCAGAAAATCAGGTGTGAAGAAAACGTATATTTGCGTATTCTATAAGTACATATCTATATATCTATCACTATCAGCCACGGACGTCCACTGCTGAACATAAGCCTCCCCTATAGCTCGCCACAGGGTGCGATCTTGCGCAGACCGCAACCACCAAATCCCCGCGACCCTTACGAGGTCATCCGTCCACCTAGTCGGGGGTTATTATATATTATATAACAAGTACCTGACTGGGATGAGCTAATTTTTTACAAGGACCAAGTACCAGATGGTAACTTTTTCTCCTAGAAATAGTCATAACCCCTCTCGGTCGGGTAAAAAGTATACAAAAAAAATCGATTCAGTGACCTCCAAATAGTCCGCCGGTACAATACTTTTTTCGAAAATATCTTCAATGTACAAATATTTCATTTTTACAACATAAAAATGAAAATTGTTTTCAACATGATCGGATATACCGTTTTTGGGTTATAGCTGAAAATCGGAAAAGCTAAAAAGGACGGAAGTGTCGTGGAGATACGCTCTTTTGCTAGTGCACTTTTTAATTCCCTATTTTTTTCCCATCTGTAGTGCATTTTTTCGTATGGACGGCTGCGGAACCAACATGCTCTTGGCCGGTTTCTATAAATATGAGTAAATTAGTATGCTTCGACTTCTCTTGTAATTTTCCTGACTCCACACCTCTGCAACGCAGCGACAAAAAGTGGTGACGCAGTGGTTACGTGTGATTTGTCCAGCTGCAACTTTTTGCCCTTCGGACCCGTGCCCCCTTGGTCAACCCCCTGGGTGGTCAGGAATGATTAGTCCCCGTGTTCCCCCTTGCCGGGGGGGAGACATCGGTACTAGGTTTTGAATTATATTTGAAGGACTCGTGCAACTGCTGTCAGGTATGACTTACATAAATATTTTATTTTAAAATTAAGACTAACATTTATTGTACAATAAATAGCTGAAAAGGTAGAACTGATAAAGTTCAGGACATGTCTAAAACTAATAATTTTGTCATGTGTATAATACGCATTAAAATTGACCAAATGGTCTTCCGCATTTGCTATTTCGTACCAATCTTCCGTAGTTTTCCCAAATGAAATGCACACACTTGTGTATAGAAGAAATGTACAAATAGTATTTCACTAAGAGCCTTGCCTTTAGCATTTATCGGAATATCATATAGATCGGTGCAGGGACAGCCGCTAAATACACATGTAGTCCCCCTCGAAGTTCTCCGAAATTACACACACATGTGATGTGAGTTATACCTGACTGGGGTGCATGAATACTCCAATTATAATTCAAAATCTAGTACAGATGTCTCCCCCAGCAAGGGGGAACACTGGGACTAATAATTCCTGATTGCCCACCCAGAGGGTTGACCAAGGGGGACATGGGTCTGAAGCTACATTTTGCAGTTGAGGTGTGATGACTGCAAAACGTCTATGTGACTGCATGGACGCTTGTGGTTGTGATGACGCGGTATTCAATTGCTTGACTGCAAATACTTAAAAAAGTCTTATGTAAAATGTTCAGAACCCTAATATGTTATTGACCTTCAAAAAGTATTCTGTATGAATCTATTTTGAATAAAATGATTTGACTTCGACTTCGATGTGGTCATGTCATCTAAATTAAAATAAACCCAAGATTCAACCCAGTCAATGACAGGTTTACCAAAAGTTGAATAATGCTTCCATATGTTATGTTACAAGCTAAGTAAATTTTGATGTCACATTGCTACTACCTGTTTTGTTACACAAGCCATACTTGACCTCCTGCCCCATTGTTTCTACCGATAATTTCAAGGCAGTTTTCATCAGTAAAACAAAAATGTCTGTTGAAGTCTTTATTTACATTACATTCAATATTTCCGTTTATCATCCCTACTGTCCCTGCTTGACTTGGATCTCTCGTAATCATCATATTTCCTGGACCCGCTGCCGCGGCTCCGCTTATCGTCAGACCTCCTCTCTCTAGAGCGTTCTAGCTCTCTGTCTCTGGATCGGGACTTGTGTCTCTTGCTAGAGTACTCCCGTTTCCTTTCATATGGAGATCGCGATCTCCTTTCCCTCTTAGACTTATGATTGCTATGGTACTTATTGAATAATGGCGGTGTTTTTGGAGACTTTTCCTTTTTGGAGTCTCTTTTAGTGTCCTTAGATGTTGAAGCTGTGGGAGATTCAGCCTTCTTTTCTTCAGCATTTGCTTCTCGTTCTTTTTGAGCTTGTGTGTGTTTATTTGATTGATAGATCCGGCGTAAAGAGTCTACTTTCTTCTCCAATTCTTCAGAGTTGACTTTGGGTCGCTTGTAGAGCTGCAGGATTCTAGAGCAGACTTCACGAATGTCCTCTTCTGGCACTTTGAAGAGCAAGAACCAGTGCGGGTTGTTTGGCAGAGGCAATCCAATTTTCCTAGCAGTGAGATAAATGCAAGCACATGCAATTGTTTCCGGATGGAATCTCATAAAGACGTCTGTCCGTAGTGCATCATTCATGTAATTCCATGCCACCTGCATGAGCTGACGATTCTTCTCATACTGTAGAAGCTGTAAATAGACCACAATCAGTTTGTGCGGATGCTTCACATGGACACAGAATCCCAGCTCTTTAAGAATTCTCCGCTCTGCTTTTATGACTTGATTTTTTAATTCTATGTAGTTCTGATCAACTATTAAGGGAGAAATAGTTTTCTGGGCCCTAACTTGCTTGATATGATGAAACACATTAATCACATCTCGAATTCTACAAGGTTTTTCTTCCACTTTTGAGGCTAAGTAAATACTACCCATGGCCATGGTTTCCATAGGGTACCTGACAAAGGATTTCGAGTAGTAAAACCTCTGGAGGTATATCTGACCTGTTGCCATGGCGACTTGAGGCATTTTGAGCAAGATACCAGCTGTTTGAATCAGTTCGCAACCTAGGATGCGTAGGTCAGTCTCAGTTTCGATGTCAAGGCCATCTGCTTGTGACGGCGTCTCTTTAAATACTCCCTCAGGCAACAAACAGTTGTACAGCGTCAAAATTATCTTCCCATAGTTCTTCTGGGGCTTCGCAGCCGTGGAACTGCTAGTTTTACTTTGCGTTTGCACAGCGGACATGTTGCTAAGTTTTGACACTGCGTTCCACGTTAATCTTGCGAAATTTCACCAAAAAGATGCACCCATCGATGCATTTAATGTTATTACACCATTTTCACGGTTTTTAAATCACTTTTAACAGTTCATTTAGCAAAAAACTACGAAAGAGTTAAGGATAACACGCTTGAAGCTACAAACCAAAGTGACAGGATCCAAGATGGCGCCACAAAACAGACCAAACGTCAAACGGGAACTTGTAAACAAGCTCCTGGAATAGTTTTAGGGAGCTAAATTAAATCTACACAAAAATCACTTACCCTGTGCCATTGTTATCCTTTCAAATTACTTCCCAGGCGTACTAATGAGGTAATTGCACTTTTTACACTTAATGGGTGGATTAGAAACGACATTCATGACTCAATCGATACATTTTAGTGATGCCACAAACAGTTCCGTATCGACATTTCGACCGTAATTTTGTAATAGTGATATGTCTAATTAGGTTCGAATAATTTTACAAAACTCTGAGGTAAACAAAACAAGTAAAGCAATGTAACGGATGTCAAAGATAGAATATTAATTCAAAGATACTTAATCGGCTGCGTTATAATAAAATATCGAAGTGCGTTATAAGGTAAATGAGGAGCACAATGATGGATGCTTTAATGCCAATTATAAATCTTAATGAACTTACGCTATCGTAAAACCGAATACCTATGTACATGGGACGAATTAATTGTATTAAAAAATTATAAATTTAATATTGTCAATTATAAATTAGGTAGGTATGCAACGATGAAATAAAAATCTCCTTTAATTTTATTTTTATTATTTGTTATGATAGTGGCCATAACCATATATTTGTATCTATTTTGTGTAAAATATGTTTTTTATTTTTTCTGTTATTAATTTGTATAGCAGCTACAGTTATAGTCTGGCTAATGAAAGATGAGACTAGAATCAACCGAGATATTGAAAAATGAAGCTGTGGTGTGCCTTTATTTGCTAGATATAAACAAATTTGAATGTTTTTCTCATCAAGTAATAACTCAATAATTACTGACAATATTTACATTTGTTTAACTCTAGCTCATAAAGGCACACCGCAGCTTCATTTTTAAATTTCGCGATTGATTCCAGTCGCATCTCTCACTAGCCAGACTCTACACATTCTGTGAAAATATCAAGTGTCAAGTAAATGATTCCGGTTCTAGAGTTAGAGCCCTGTTACTAACAGACAGATAACCAAGTTTTAGTAACACCGTTCCGATGGAATTAGGACCCTTACCCATTCTGAGAAATAGATGGCGATGAAATACACATTACAACGCGGTCTACTTAAACGCCGGCCATCACTAATAAGGCCCGCGGATTGGACGAATCTCGTGCTGCACTGCAACAGCCAATAATGGTGGAAAATCGAAACGCACTGCGCGTGAGCGAGCCATTCGCATTCGCAATACGTTCCTACCGCTCCCGCGCAGTCCGGCAACCTATGCCCTACTAAGTGTCTAAGTGTAACTCTAATAAGATGGTTTTCCATTATTTCAAATAAACTGAGTTGTAATGAAAATTTGTTTAATATAATCAGTGTATCTTTCTTGCAATATGTACGCGTAGTGTTTTCATTTAAATACTTAGCCCCGTCACACAAATCCGAGTTAGCTGTCGCTACAACATTTTTAATGGCTCAAACCTTTCATTAGTTTATGTTATTGTGCTAGCTAGCTGTATGTTTTATTCATAATATTACAAATAAAATACACAGCTAGATAACATATAACTCGATATTTTTTAATACATGCGAAACACTACATCACTAAGCAGAAAAGGTTGCGTTCATGTTAAACACAAAATGACGTGTAGCCGAGAAAATACTGCAACATTTCGTTTACTCATTTTTCAAGTTTTTATACACACTAGCTTCAAGAAACAAACAATTACGATAATTTGAGAAATACATGTTAAATGGGTTTTGAACGTATAAACGTATACATTATGAGTACAAATTCAGAACGCAGGCTGACCCGGAAGTGGCAGCGGAAGTTGATTGAACTTGGCGGCATTCATAGAATGCAATCAATAATGTCGAACTATATATAAGCCAAATAAAACCATGAATAGCAGCTAAATAGCTTCTAAGTCTGTGCCAAATGCGTTAACAACTAACCTTGGCCGACGTTCTGTTTCAAATATAATTAATCAATAAGATTTCATAAAGAAAGCGTACTACGTATTATTAAAGGTATTTATTTCGTACTTACATGCTGAATCCGTACACTTTTGGACGAAGGAGTCCAAAAAATCATGTCCTTCTCCCACCTCAAAACAGCACTTAACGAATGACATTGTTTAAACTTAATGTTTTATTCAATTATTATGGGTAAATATGATTTCTATTTTATGACAAATAACACACACAGCAAAAAGTAACTCATAAAAAGGATAACAGGAAAAATATTATCTGAAAAATAGTATCAACAATTCGTAATAAACAACACTTATTATTGCCGTCTTATAATCAAATATACTTTTAAAACCCATATATTTTGTTATTAAATTATCAACTATCACAGCTGTTTTAACACAAACACAGTTTTCATGAATTAAACGTTTCGTAAAACCATTTAAATAGAGGTTTGTACTTTCTTTAATCGTATATTTATTATGCTAATTTGTACATTTATTCTATTTTTTCTTTATGTATAACTGGGTCACATTTCGGAAACAGTATTTTTTGACGCAAAAAATGTCAATGCGGTCATAACTATTTTGAACCGACTAAATTAAAAACAATATACCTCTGTCGTCAATGTATGAAAGCTGTATACCATTCAAATTAGTAAGGTTATGCGCGTAAAAAGGTAAGTCTAGTAACACTTCCTCAGGTACCGCTACTCGGCACTAGATGTCACAAACTTTGATTCTGTAGCTACTTGTTAGATGGCAGCACAGTGTATATTTATTTATTTTTGAATATTTTTTACATAATTTTGGGATCTTGTTATGATGAAAGAAGCTTCAATTCAAATTCAGAATACCAGGCCAGTGGTTAGTACACGAAAACCTTATCGAGCTCTACTTTTAATAAAAGTTATAGTCAAGTCAAGCTATGAGCTTTTCCACTGCACCTATTGTGTTGGGACTGGGAAGCTTACTTACTTTTCTTCACCAGAATGAGACTATTCTTAGTTATGTTTCAAGACTACCAGCATTTTGTAGGTGTGTCACAAGGTTTTTTGGTCTGCGCAAATAGTAACCCCACCCAGTTGTGCACACCTCACTATACAACGAAAAATGGAGGTTATTTCGCCAAAGAGCGAGCTCTGCAGATAACTTTTGTTCCGATTTGACATTTGAAAAATATATGCTGCGTAATGTCGATTTGGGCGGTAGGCGTCAATTTCAAAATAAGCCAGTTTAGATGTTGGCCAAAATTTTTATAAGTTACATTCTGATTAGTTCGGTTTAGTCATAGTTTTGTTTCTGAGTGAGACAGTTTCGGAAAATAATTTATGTAGTTTAAGTTGTTTTCTATTGATGTCAATTTCTGGGTAGGTCAGATTCTTAGTATGTTACGGTTATAATAGTATCAAATGAGATGGGTATTATATTCGATTCGAAAAATTGCGTTTTCTTATTTCGTCAGATTTGAATGTAGTTACTCTTAAATTATATCAGGATATTAAATAAATAAATTCCAAAAACTACCATATCTTAGTTGACCAGTTTCCAAATACGTTATATTCTACAAAAGCCATGTATAATCGGCAAGTAAAAATACTTTGCAGTAGATACTATTTCAATGACTCATGTCATAGCAAGTTGAAATAGATATCAAAGATATTGGCCACTTGAATATAAAACACTTCGAAACAATTATAAAGTAAGTAGTATTCTTAATGACAAATGTCATATTAATGACTCTCTTTGTAAAAAATCTCTAAAATGGAAATGTAAGACCTGAAAATATTAAAAACCGCTAAAGATCTGCCCGGTATACTTTTAAATGGATTTAAATATTGTTACCAGCTCAAAAACAAATCCGGCACAGTAAACTTTAGATGTAGTAACAGGAGCATGTGCAGTGCATCTTTAACAATGAATTCATCAATGACTGCCGTTCACAGAGTAAGTGAACACACATGCTTGCCGGATTTTGAACGAAATTCAATAGAATGGGCGATGTTCTGCTGCAAACAGACGGCAGCGGAATCGTTTGAATCAATACAACCTATATTCGAAGAGTCATTGCAATAGCTCGAAGACCTGCATCACTCAATATTACTGCCGACCTCTTTCTCTTCGACTCTCTTTCCTCTAAAAAAGACTCGATATATGCATGGAAGAAAAAAGCGTTAGGAACGAACGCATTACAATTCGATAGTCCAAAGGATGTGCAAGTACCGAAAATCGTGAGTGAAATTTTTTTGATTTGCGAAGAAGGTGAAGGTATTGACAATTTTTATTTTCGGTTCCGATTTGGGAAGAAAGGTTATAAAAAAGACTACCAGATTTCTCGGGGATGGCACTTTTAAAGTTGTTCCGGAACCATTTTGCCAACTCTACACAATACATGCCATTTTGAACTATGAGTCGGATAGTAGCCGGACTATTGTACCAGTCATCTACGCTCTCCTGCCTGACAAGCAAGAACAAACATATGTCAGGCTATTTGACACACTGAAAACATTGTTGAATGTTGAAATTCAACATTTCAAGGCCAATTTCGAGCTGGGAGCTTTGAATGCCATGTCCAAAGTATACCCAAATGTCAATAAATCTGGATGCTACTTTCAATAATATTGGATTTCAATAATCACACCTGAAATATTTAACTGCTCTGAGGAAAAGTATCGCACAAGCAATCACCTGGAAGGATGGCATATTAGGTTGAATAAAAAACTCTGTAAACAATCAAATATATTCAAGTTTAAAAAAGGAAGCGAGACATCACGACGTTACCATCAAACAAGCTCATATTCACAGAGACAGTAAAAAATCGAGGAGAATTGACCTTAAATACGATCGACACAGGAATTTAATTAAAGACGTAAAGAAAAACGATCAGTATAATGGATTTTCTCAAAAAAGCGTCGTATTTGAATTTCGAAAGACATACCAAGACTAATCTCTTTGACGAAGACAATGGATCTGATTCTCGGAGCGGTCCGTATGGTCTAATTCCCTAAATGTCCAGTCTGTCCGTTAGGTCTAATTCCCAAAATGTCTATTCTTCGAAGGTCTAATTACCCTAATGTCCATTTTGTCCGTTTCCCCTAGCGTCCAGTGTTCGGATAGGTCCCATTCCACTTACGTCCATTCCGCGAAAGTCCAATTTTTAACCCCCGACACAAAAACGACGGGGTGTTATAAGTTTAACGTATCTGTGTATGTGTGTGTGCGTGCTAGTGTGTGTGTGTGTGTTTGTGTGTGTGTGTTTGTGTGTGTGTTTGTTTGTGTGTGTGTGTGTGTGTGTATGTGTGTGTGTGTGTTTGAATGTGTGTGTGTGTGTGTGTTTTTGCGTGTATGTGTGTCTGTCTGTGGCATCGTAGCTCCTGAACTGATGAACGGATTTTGATTTAGTTTTTTTTGTTTGAAAGGTGAATTAGTCGGTAGTGTTTTTAGCCATGTTTGGTGAAAATCGGTCCAAGATGGCCGCCGCCACAAAATGGCCGATCACATATTTTGTCACAACTACCTCAATATGGGTATCAATCAAATGAAAGGACTTGAGTAGTAGAATACCACACACTTAGAGAAATATCAAATCCAAGATGGCCGACACCACAAATTTGACGAAATTATATGAAAATTGGTTGCATTCAAGAATTATCGGCATTTTATTGATCGGGGGTTTGTAATCCTACTTTGTAGGTTAGGTTATATAGTTGTTACATGCACTGTCGTCATCAGAACATATTAGACCGTCAAATTATTGAAAATTTAAAATAGGCTGCTTAAATATTTATGACATTACACCAGTTAAGATATAATTAATGTTACTTGCAATATGCCGTATTTATTGAAAGACAATATATGTCCAATTTAACGGAAATCAATAAAAGCACGGTGTATATCGACACCTTGGCGGAAATATTAATCGTGACTTAGCTTTTTCCCAGTCTTTTTTGTACCATGTAAATAAACAAAGTTGCGGCTCGAAATTATTTTATTATGTATAAACATGCAGGTGTAGGTGCTTCGGTAAGTGGTTGATGATTACAAACTTTTTACACGTAATAGATACTGGCCACTTGAAATCATGAGTGTTAGTAATATACATATACATCATTCCAGTTCCAATACTCTATTGTACTGTCATTAATGTCTAGGTTGACACATCATTTCATTTGCATTTCGTGTTCGTCGAAAAGATGGACGATGTATATTTTATAAAAAGTAGGAAAAACAAAGATGTTCTACTCTCCGAAAATTATAAATATACATTAAGTGTCGTTAATAAAAATGGCACAACATTATGGCGGTGCTGTAATAGAGACGTATGTAGTGCTACGCTTACGCTGCATACGAACAAGAAGAAAATTATTCGCCGAAAAAAACATTTATGTGAAGGAAACTCTGAACAAAACGAAATTGATAAAATTGTTGATAAATGTAAAAAAGACGCTTGTTTGGATTTCGGGCCAATTCAAAGGATATATGAGGACAATTTTGAAGGTCTAAAAGTATAGAAGGAAAAGAAGTGCCGCTTTTTACTTCAAAAAAGGATTCGATTTACGGGGCCAGAAAACGATTTTTAGGTGTGGAAAAATTAACACATAAAACTGTGGCAGACGTAACAATTACAGAAACCATGACCAATGATTTACTTGTGTATGAGGATGGACTTCACGACAAAATCATTGTCTTTTCTTCGATTCTAGCCAACAATCTGGTGCAGCAATATGATGGGACTTATTACGGAGATTCCACGTTCTTTACAGTTCCTAATCCATTTTATCAATTGCTGACGTTGCACATTGATGTAAAATCAAACCTCACCACCACTAACATCATTCCGGTAATTTATGGGCTTTTACCTGATAAAACGGAGAAAACATACCGTCGGTTTTTTCAAATAATCAAACAAAAGTTCAACTTTAATATTTCTCGATACAAGTGTGATTATGAGCCAGCTCCCATCAAAGCAGTGTCGGAAGTATTTGAAGGAGTTCATGTTAGTGGATGTTTTTTCCACTACAATAAGAATGTATGGGCCAATGCAAAATTGATAAAAGTTACTAAATGTTCTGCTCAAAGTCGCAATATGGTCAGGTTGCTATCTGTGCTACCGCTTGTGCCGGCACCAAGAATACAAGAGGCGTATCACTCAATTTTAGCCAACTGCAACTTTGAGCCTAAAAATAATATTAAGCCACCGGATGAAGTACTTGCCTTTAAGAAATATTTTTTACGACAGTGGAACCCAGAGAAAAAAAGTCAACTATTGAGTGATACAGATACTCGTAACAGGCATCGTACAACGAATGCATTGGAAGCCTGGCATCGTAGGCTAAAAACAAAAATACCGAAGAGTCCAAATTTTTACAACTTTCTATATTGTCTGAAGAAAGAAATGATATATTGGGATGATATGATTTATAGAAGCTTGTTTTCAAAACTAAGGAAAAATAGAAAACTGTATGATATCGAATTTGATAGAGCTTATAATAAATATTTAAACCGTCTGAAGCAATATAAAATGTCGACCACCATGTTTTTACGAAAGGTATTGTTTTTGAAGTTTAAATTTAATAAAAAATTCCGCTAAATATTTCGGCTGTTAAGTTTTATATAGTTATGTTACTGTCTTAATATGATAAATAAAATATTGCAAGGTGCACATTTTGTTCGACTTTAAGAGTAAAGCTGTTAAGATTATTTTAATTACGTTATTGTCATAATATTTTATGATAAATAAAATATTGTAAGGTACAAATTTTGTTGGTGTTAAAGAATAAAACTGTTAAAATAATATAAGTTAAGTTATACCTGAATTGTCATAATGTTATAAATAAAAAATATATATTGTGATGATTCAATTTTTGTTTTTCTGTCCAGGGCTTGTTAACGTTTAACCAAATTCACTTGATAAGTAACGTTAGGTGACGGTAAAATCGTAAAAATACCGTAGCCTACTCGTTCGATCCTTTCACCACAAAAGCGAATCGATTGATACCTCTCATCGAAATTGGTACAGTAGTTTCGACGCTAGACAGTAACACACTGCAAAGATATACATACATAGACTGCTAAAATCATTACCCTTCCTGTTGGCTTCACCGTAGTCCGGGCAAAAAGAGTAAGCTAGTTACTTTATATAGATTTTAGAGAATTGACCTTGAGAAAATTAGACCATACTTGGCGATGTAGTAATAGACATTCCGGGAGTAGACTGCTGAGGAATGGACGTTTAGGGAATTAGACCTAATAGACCGGACCTTCGGGGAATTGACGATGAGGGAATAGACATTCGAGGAAATGGACTTTCAGGGAACAGACATTCCGGGAGTAGACTGCTGAGGAATGGACATTTAGGGAATTAGACCATACGGACCGCTCCGCTGATTCTGAGTACAGTAGTTCGAGTTCAGATAGTGATTCTTCCAGCAGTTCTGAGAACAACGGCGGTGGTTCGGAAGAATACTGAGCAACAATTTCATTTGAGATATTTTATTCTAAGTTCTAAAAGTTGAAAGAACCGAATTTTATTTACCGAATTAAGCGTGATTTAGTTAAGTTTAACTTACATTTTTTATTGCATTATAAGGGGTTTCAAAAGCTATGTTTTCTTATTAGGTAATTAAATAAATTCAACATGTATATATTTTTTTCGTATTGACTGTACATTCGCCTTACATACCTATAAATTGTTTGACACATTATTTATCGTACTAGAAATACAACCTATATGGAACCCAATTAATCCAGAATCTGTCGTAGTAAGAATAAGACAACACTGTAATTTGGGCATAATATAAACTGACCTACTCAGAATTTGATATTATGAAAACCTGAATTCCACAGATTTTAGCTTATTAATGATTTAACGTTTTAGGAAATTGACTAAATAAAAAAACTACCTAATAAGGATCATACTCACTAAGAAACTTAATTAATGAGAAACCGGCAACGTTAGAGTTAGACTTATCCAGACTTAAACCAAAATCTAAACTGGCTTATTTCGAAATTGACGCCTACCGCCCAAATCGTAATGTCGTATCTGGTAATCTGTGCCATACTTAAACCTTAAGCAGCTAGTATGTAAATGTTTGTAGGCAATAAGTCAGATAAGATCAGCTTCCGCGACGCAGGCTTATTAACGGCGGTGTACGCGTCACCGGCGGTCGGCGGTGGGCTTAATAGGAAATGGGTTCGGCTAGGGAAGAGTACTGTCGTGATCAAAAACTCAAAGACAGCGTCGTAGATAGAGTATAGAGTCCCTGTAAGAGAAGGACCATTAAAACAAGAGGACTGTCAGTTGCCATACAACAACTACAGCAATAAATCTTTATTGCACACCACACAAAATAGAGTACCTACAGAAAACAATATATTCAAGGAGAAGAGGTGAACAACAGCCGGTCTTTGCCATACTTTGGATCGTGTTCCGATCGCAAGGAGTTATTCTGGCAAAAACTAGATGGCGCTTTAAAACTAAACATTAAACGATGTCATTATTGAATAACGAATCAAAGTATAGTAACAATTCGTTCGCAAATAGCGAATAATAAATAAATCGTAACATTCAAATACTGTGTCACGCTTGCAAAGTTGAATAATTGTAAAAAATAATTCTTATTCATAGATGGCGTTGTGCATATCGGGGAACTGCTTTTTGTATGGAGATGGTCAGTCCTCTTGTTTTAATGGCCCTTGCTGTGGGCGCTCCGGGCAAGATTAGATTTTCGCGCCACCTAATACCTATTTCCATGTGTTAATTTTGTCTTACACGCTCCTATATTTATTTATTATCGAATCAAAAAAAATATGTTTTAACTATTTTCATCCAGCAGATCCCAAGAAAATAGGGCGTGATAGGCTGACAGACACTACATGATTGATCCTACATACAAGGGTTCCGATTTTTCATCGGATGTACGGAACCCTAAAAATAAATCAGAAATTCGGTTTATACGTTGAAATAAAACAATTTAACGGATTATATCGCATATATTATCTCATTTTAGTTCCCGACGTTTCGGAAGCTTTCCAGCTCTCCATTCGGTTTATACGTTCAAGAGCGACGATGCCACAAAGAGACATACATTTACTTACGAGGACGTCAAACTTATAACACCCTCTATTTTGTTGAGCGCTAAAAATAACCTAAGTGTACCTAGTAGTAACGTAGTCTCCAAAAAAGGTCTCACTTTAAGACCTTATTTGGAGTTTCATAGAATAAGTACTTTCTCTTCCATGTATACATTCTCAATGCATGTATATTTGTGAAAAAACATGGGCATATCTTTCAACAAGTTGAATAAGTATTTAAAAAACCCACACATTCACAATATCGTAATAAGCTTGTTCCTTCAACTAAATTGTCTCTAGTTGCAAAGAACTCTTACATTATGTGCATTAAAATGTTTATCAAACTCTCAGATACCATTAAAGACATACAATTTGCAATGTTTAAAAAGTCCCTAAGAATGGCTCAGTGAAAATTGTTTCTATAGCATTCAGGAGTACTTTGATATTATATATAGAAAAGAAGATTATTGAAAAGATTATTGTCTGCATGCCGAGATTCGGTGGCTTTTAGTGATAAAAGTTCATTTCAATTCATTTCTGTGTAAAGTTTCGAATTCGGTTTTTTTTTTATACTACGAACGCCACGACATCGAGCGGCGGCGGCAGCGGCAGCGGTTTTTCTAATTCATTGCGTGTGATTCGAACTAACCACAGGTCGTTGCGCGTCTCTACTGCGCAATGAACAGATAAAACGCTTGCCACGCCGCAATTCGCGCAATGGCGTAGCCGGTTCGTACGGTGGCCTGTCTGATGATAAGCAGACACCGCAGCCTATGAGCGCTTGCAAAGCCAGGGGCATTACGTGTTTTGCCGACCCCTTAAGAACCTATTCACTCCCCTCTTGAAGTACCCCATACTGTAACCTCCAGGGAAAACCGTGGCAGGGAGCTCATTCCACATTCGGAGTGTGCGCGGTAGAAAATAAAGTTTATAAAGTTTGAAACACTTTTCGGGACGACACTCTTGCAGGAACTCCTCGGCGGGCACTACACGCAACGGGCCTCTCGGCCTCCGCCCACGACTCGAGGATGTGCTGATACCTATGGCGGGTTCCTATTTGAGCACACAGTGAGCTTCGAGGTATGACTACCTCATCAGTGATCGTAAAGGTAGCATTTTTGGTGCAGCGATCATGGTAGAATGCCATAGGTTTGGCAAATTACAACCGAAATGACGTAATAGGGTTACTACATATACGCAGTTACACACAGACACGCTCGTCAATCTTATAACACCCCCCTTTTATTTAATCCTTGACCAAAAAAGAGCGGTGTTTGAGGTGTGTATCTGTGTGTCTGTCTGTGGTATCGTAAAGGCGATGAACCGAAATAATTTAGTGTAGATTTATAGATAGAGCCCGATAGATGGAGCATAGTAACGCAATCCTAATCCTACCGAGTTGACGAAGTGTTCAAAGAAAAGTATCAACAGTCGGCAATCGGCAGTAAAGCTAGTCTGAAAAATTTAATTTATCATAGAAACTTATTTTTACAAGCTTTTATTTAATTTACAATGTATTTTAGTTCGGGTGGTATCTTTCAACTTAAATTTGACCTACTTCCCGGTTTCCGATTGAGCGAAAATTTAGCATACTTATGTAAGTTAGGTGACAATGAAATAGTATGATACCATCGAGCAGATCTGATGATGCAGCAGGAAGGTGGTCATAGGAATTCTGTAATAAAATAATGCATTTCTACCGAGTTTGGGCTCTTTATAATCTCGTTAATTGATGAATTTACTCGCCGTGAATTTAATATTTGAAGAATAGCAAGTACAGTTGGCAATAAAGGCTTGTCACTATATTTTTTTTGACAGAAAATTATTCCATTATAGAGGGTCGCACCATTGAAAAAGCACTAGTCTATGGCGCAGTTTCCGTCAATAAGCTGGACCACCAAGGTTAACACAGGCTCGGTCTACAATGTTGGGTACACGCAACGGGCGTCTCGGCTCCCGCCCTCTGCTTCCCTAACTCCCTTATAACGGTAATATTATTATTGTAACAGCAATCTGTAAAGCTTACATTGTTGCTCTTAACCTGAGATTAAACAAGCTAAATTGTTTATAAACCAGCGATATCCTGGATCATGTATATGCCGCGGGATCGAATAATCCGATAGACTTTAACCATCGATTCTTAGGTCCCATTAGAGAACAAAAATATGAATGTAGTAGATATGTGTGTATTTATATTACTTATTGTGTTTGTTTAATATATATATGTACAATACTTCAATTCCAAACTGCTTTGCGCTACCTACTTATAAGTACAGTTTATTTTTATCAACGTCTAATGATTTTGATCAACGTCTCCTACTCCCCAAAGGTTGTCTGGAAGAGATCGCTGTTTAGGGATAAGACCGCCTGTTGTTTACCCCTCCTTGAATGTAATGTTTTCTGTACTCTGTTTTGTGGGTCGTGCAATAAATTGTTTTATATTGTAAACTTTCCAAATATAGTCCATAATTACTCAACTAAAGACCAAATAAAATAAAATGACTTGATTGCACACCTCACAAAACAGTACAAAAGAAAATAATATATTTAAGGAGCGGTAAACGGCAGGCAGTCTTATCACTAAACACGTGCTGTCTTCGAGACAACCTTATGGTAGGTGCTACAGGTTCGATTATACATAAATGGGTTTATAGGCAAATTTATTTCAGGTTTTAGGGTTCCGTGGCCAAAATGACAAAAGTGGAACCCTTGAAAAGTGGAATATAAGTTGAGTCAATGCAATTACGAAACGCGTCGTCAGAAATGTCACTATTGTCAACATTTTTTTTTTCTATTGATGATGTTGATGATTCTAATTAACCTGATAATGATGGATGATAATGTGTACAAATAAAAACTTATTTTTTGTGAGGTCTTTTTTTTGGCATGTTGCACTTTCCTGTAAAAAGTTTTGTGTTACACACGGGTGCAAAGTTGTATTTTACTTCTCGTGTGTTGAAACACTAGCTTCGTTCAGGATTCTATTTTAGAACCAGATTCAACTATACAATCCTTTGGCTTGCTCTTGTTTCAATTCCACACTCGCGGGTAAAATACAACTTTGCACCCTTGTATAACAAATAACTATTTTAGTTGTCGTCAGTGGAGTGCACAGGTAGGCAATGTTTCTGTGCATAAATGGAACCATGGTCGTTCAGAGCTTCAGGGTAGGCAGTTTCGTATGGAGCCATGATCGTTCAGGGTATATAGACCGCATGCCACTGGTTATCATCGTATTTGTTGTAAACTGTACTAGTCTTAATATTTTCTTCTGTTTCCGCGATTATTACTCATTGAAATAAAACAATTTAACGGATTATATCGCGTATATTATCTCATTTTAGTTCCCGACGTTTCGGAAGCTTTCCAGCTTTCCATGGTCACGGGAGGACTGAGAAAAGATGTTTTTCCTCTGTCAAAGTTACAATTTGTGCAAACTACCCATTTTTTTTTTGAAAAAACACAAATAAAGGTGTACATACATGCCAGATGGGCCTAAGCTGTAAAGACAGTTACACATGTGCCAGAAGGGCTTAATTATTTTATTCTTAATTAGTTTGCACAAATTGTAACTTTGACAGAGGAAAAACATCTTTTCTCAGTCCTCCCGTGACCATGGAAAGCTGGAAAGCTTCCGAAACGTCGGGAACTAAAATGAGATAATATACGCGATATAATCCGTTAAATTGTTTTATTTCAATGTACTAGTCTTGTTCGTTTGCGCTTTTAATTGGACCGTATATTGAAAGTTAATTACAAAATGTGCTTACAAAATGTTTAACAGGCTATAGATGAGAGATAATCCTTATCGTCGCGTCAGAACTGAGCGACGCAGAGCTCAATTAAAATGCGCTATTAAAAATATCCCAGCGAATTGAAAAGGTAAAATGTTGCCATAAATTACGAAGTAAGTTAGTCTTAAGCTACAGAAGAGATGAAATATGATTACAAATGCAAAATTCTAAATCGTATAAAGTGAACTGCAAGTAATAATAAAATAATAATAAATATGAGTGACAATCCATATATCCATATCCATACTAATATTATAAATGCGAAAGTGAACCGCTGAACCGATTTGGATGAAATTTGGTATGGAGATAGTTTGAGTCCCGTGGAAGGACATAGGCTACTTTTTATTCCGGAAAAATACCCTTATTCGCGATAAACGAATTTAAGGCGGACGAAGTCGCGGGCAGAAGCTAGTCTTATATAAATCAACCTAGTCCCAAACTAAGCAAAGCTTATACTATGGATACTAGGCGACGATATACATGATATATAGATCAATTATAATCCTTAACTTACTAGAAAATATCCAAGACCCAGGAACAAACATTCGTGCTCATCACACCAACACTTGTCATGGCCGGGATTCGAACCCGGAACCGCCAGGTTCATAGGCCGTTGAATGTATGACTGAGTAACATTAGTACAGTTATTTCACTTATTATATAGTTATATGCATATATGTATGTAGTATGTGTGCGTTTATTATATTGTGTTTGTTTAATAAATATGTAGATACAATACTTCAATTCCAAACTGCTTTGCGCCACCTACTTACGTACAGTTTCTTTTCTCAACGTCTCCAACTCCCACTACCCAAGGTTGCCTGGAAGCATAGCTGGAAGAGATCGATCGTTGTTTAGCGATAAGACCGCCTGTTGTTTACCTCTCCTTCAATGTATTGTTTTCTGTACTCCATTTTGTGTGGTGTGCAATAAAGAGTTATTTGTATTGTATCATCTGTGAAAATGTCAACTGTCTTACTATCAAGGTTTACGAGGTTACAGCCTGGTGACAGACGGAGGGAAAGCTGAGTCTTAGTAATAGTATCCCGGGTAAACCCTTTGATTTGTTTCACCTTATTCCCTATTACTTGTTATAAAATGAGCAGAGCGTTCCATATATTTAAATCACCCATTAATAAATGTTCAAATTAGCTCAACACGATTATAGGTAAAAGCATAAAATATCTTCCTAAAAAAGTTGTTTTCCTTCGCGTTCGCGAAATAATAGTAACAGCGTCGCGCTCGCAGCCTCTCGCTACTCATTCAGTCGACCTCGAGCACCCGACTGAGCGGTCGCCATCGCCAGACGCCATCTTGCGCAGTCCAACTTCGCGCCAAAATAGTGCTGTGCTCCGATCAAGTGCGGTTTGTGAGTGTGTCGGTGTTTGTGGTTTGTGTTTCAATAAAAAAAAAACAATTTCAATAGGATATTCAAGGTGAGTGAATATTGATCGAGTATTGCGAACTGTTATTTGTCATTCTTATGAGAAACGGTTGATATGCTAATGTCCACATCTGGTTTTAGTTTGTCGTGAATTTATTTTTATTTTTTACTCTGTATCTTAGATCACTAATAGGTAATATGTTTGTGGAAATAACATTGAGTTGGCTTTTTATTTAGTTCTGGGTTTTTTGATCTTATCGCAACAAGTTATGGTCGACATTTTTCACAAATGGCAAGGTCATTGAGTTCCTTGTAAGAATAAACAAGAAACAAGCTTTAATAAAACCGTTATTATTATATTCAATCTAGTATTATAATAATAATGTCACAGTTTTTCGTGAATTACGTTATGTCGACGGTATGTAATTTAAACACATAAAATAGAATTCATCTAGGTACAAACATCACTTGCGACAATTATGAAAATTGAGGTGTAAATCGGGCCTCAAACAACAACAGACATAATTTGAAAAAAAAAAAAGTGTAAAAAGATAACACAGTCCTATTAACTTGTTTTAACCTGGCTTTTTACAGTTACGCGAAAAAATTACGTCATAATTTCATTCAACATTTAAGTAGTTCCAACTACAAAACGATGATATACTTTATAACACTTAAAAACAATAGTATATGGTAAAGCCTTAAATACAATGCATATACATACATATGTATATGCAATGCATATACATACATATGTATATGCATTGTATTTAAGGCTTTACCCTCCTTGGACATCGTTGTAAAGACCTTTCTTGAAATCTCAGATTAGTTTTTAAATTAGGAAGCAGGAATACCAAGCACTGCCTGTAATACATCACAATTATAGTTCACCAAACAACATACCATAGTAGTTTATGCAACTGATACATAATGACAGAGCTTATTAAAACACACCTGTGATTTTATGAAAATCGGGTTTCATAAAAATCACACGAATGTTTCAAGGCCTAATTATGTACAGTCGAGGTCAAAGATATATTTACAATTGAGGGTTCCAAAAATATCTTTACATTTAAATAAGTTTACACACAGCATGACAAATAAATGTTTACAATGTACATGACATTATAATTTTTTCACTCAATGCGCCAAAGTTATGTTAGCAATCTTTCTTCCATAGAGAAATTATCACACATTGTGACAAATATTTAATAAAATATGGCATATTGACAGGAAACATTATTATATTACGTTGCACGTTACAGAATAATGTTTCCTGTCAATATGCCATAAATATGTTTACATTAGAAGTGACACTTGAAAATTTACGTTCAAACATACATTTTTATACGTACACGTATTGCTACATACATATGTTTACAGGTTGATTGAACTGTTCTTAATTTGAATATTGACATTGAATTGTCATGTCATATAAAATAGTTCTTCCTTTATTTACATCATTTGCGTCTTATATTTGTTAATTGTGTGTGTGTATCTGTGTGTCTGTCTGTGACATAATAGTTTTCAAGTGGACGGACCTACATTGTCTTTAAATAGTTTTATCTTGATTTAAATAAACAGGGGATTCAAGAAGAGATACCTGGTACAAAAAAGATATAAGGTATGCTATATGCTTATCCAGAAAACTCTTAGTTCTGACTTAGTATAAATAAAAACAAATGCAGTTTGTATTTTTTTTCGTTATTTAACTACTCCTGGCGAAGACAATCACAAAGATCTCTGCAGCTATTCTTGAGTTACAAACACGATTTTACGACTTTGTTTTATATTATATAATAAGGGATAAAGAATTCTTGAATTATTATTTTTTTATAATCATGATTCTCCTTGAAGACCTTCATGTTGCCTTTAGTGGTTACAAGAATATTTTTGTGACACCCTGTATATTCCTCAAGCAAATCCACGAGACCTTGTAAAATCAAAAAATATTGAAAGTAATAATCACATACTATTAATTGACACATCACTGACGTCACGCCCAAAATGAAAGAGACCTATAGATTATTTGACTATTTCGTACTGTTTTCGGCGATTGTCATTATTTAAAATAAGAAAGTTGGTTTAAATCAAACTGTAAAGATATTTATGTAGCAAGAGGTGTAAGTATGCAAATGTACGCTTGAACGTAAAGTTTTAAGTGTTGCTTTTAACGTAAATATATATATATGGCTCATTGATAGGAAATATTTTTCTGTAACATGTAATGTAAATATATATTTGTCACAATGTGTGACAATGATTTTATAAAAGACAGGTTGTAAACATAACTATGGAGATATGAAACTGTCACATGCTTTGTAAGCATGTATTTGTCATGCTGTGTGTAAACTTATTTAAATGTAAAGATATATTTGGAACTCTCAATTGTAAATATATCTTTGAGCTCGACTGTACACTACCTACTTTATCTTCATCCATATATTATATCCTCTTTCATGTACTTCATGTTCAACCATTGAGTCAGGTGGAACCATGTTTACCGGGAGATAACGCGGCGCCCGCCCGGATCTGCACTGTAAAGTTGTACGACTTTTTCGTGATGTTGACGTCATAACTACATTATGTATCATGCAGTTATGAAAATGTTCAATTTATTATTGAAAAGTTGGTCGTTACCTATGGTTTTTGAACACATTAAAGTGGAGTTAATACGTCATGTAGATTATTTTTATTATAGCTCCAAAAGAATGACAACTTGGTTCTATTAGCCGTTATCCCAGCAATGTGGATGTGTGAGAGTGATGTACAAGTTAGGATACAATGACGTGAAGTTAGATAATTCATTAGGCAAACCAAAAAAAAATACTTTCTCTTTAGGAGCAGTAATGTAATAACGATCTTTATTTTGTCAGTAGGCCGCAAGGGCACTTTTACAAGTCTGACTCTATGGCATACAGAGGAGACCACTGAAATGAGATAATATACGTCATATAATCCGTTTGAATTGTTTTATTGAAATGAATGATAATTGCGGAAACAGAAGAGAATATTATGTCAAAAGCCAGTAACCAACAAGATATCACTACCAATAAACGCATAATAAACAACCTTAAAGATAAACGCTATCATTAACGCGACGGCGATTGTTACTCTCCTTCTGTTATTAAAAACCTTGGACAGTCGTTCACGAGTTAATTTTTAACCCTATCTCTGTGGAAGAAGGTGAAAAATTGTATATTTTTCTCAACTGTACCGGACATGCGATCGATAGTTTTATATCGCGGCGTTTACTGAGTTTTGCGCTTGCCAAGGTCACATACACGAAACTTTAATGGAATCATAATCTAAAAGGTTTTTAGGTCCAACCAGGACAAAAATTTACACTTTATGCAGTATGTCTGTCTACTGAGCTCGTAGTAAATCATTTATTATGGCATGTATCCAATGATCCTTATTCATATTAAGGCAATGTAACTTGTGTGTTGTCTGTGTCATCGTAGTTCTTCAACGGATGGACGGAATTTGATTTAGTTTGAAAGTAGATTTTATATACAGAGTTATTAGCTATAATTGAACAAAATCGGTTCAGCCGTATGAGAAATATGAATTTTTTTTTGAAATGTTAGGATTTTTATCAGCTAACTGATTATACTTGTTAAACATTGCTCTTTTATAGATTCATTTGAAATAATTACATTTCTGAGATAGCACCTTAGTACAGCCAGAAATAGAAACCCCTAAAAAGTATCTCCGGTATTAATACTTACAGATCATTCAACAAAACCATGCTCTTAAACGAGTAATAAAGGTGCCATTGCCTGTACGACTTACTTCTCAAACGGTCAATAATATGTACTAAAAGCTCGTAAAAGTTGCGCAAACGACGTATCGATCATTGCGTTACACAACCTGCCGGTCGGGACTGTTTAGGTCGGCTAGTGGAGCTTTCAAAAGCTGTTACGGCCGGAGGCTTAAACTTACTAACATACTACATGAGAAACATGTGCTCGGCGTCACAATAGCACCCAATAGATTTCTGAAAATCAATTGAGATGTTAACTGTAGTAGGTACTCAATTAAAATTTGACGACCGGTTGGGCTCAGCGGGAGTAACGTTGCCTGCGAAGCTGAAGGTCCTGGGTTCGAATACCGGTAAGGGCAAATATTTGTGTGATGAGCATAAATATTTGTTCCTAAGTCATAGATGTTTCCTATCAACATTTATAAGTACATATATCTATTAAATATATCGTCGTCTAGTACTCATAACATAACACAAGCCTTATTGAGCTTACCATGGAACTAGTTCGATTTGTGTAAAAATTGTCCTGTAATAGTTATTTATATTTATTAAAAAAAATTTTTTTTGATGCGACTGCAGTATCTATGATAGAAATCCCAAAACAAAAATTTTGCTCTATATCTAGCTTATTTTATGCACCTTTAAATTTGGCTGAGAAAGTCCATTTTTAAAGTATGAAAATATTAATAACTAATATACCAATGAATAAATAACCCATGAAATTAATTTGTTTCGATTAACGCAAGTTTAAACATAGCTGTAGAACAAAGTTCGTAATTTCTCCATACAAGGTAAGAACTAGGAACGTTGAAGTCACACGTTCCTAAGCTTTAGTATGGAGCCTTGTTTGGCAAAGTCTAAAAATGGGATTTAAACATTGTTGCATCCTGTAAAGCTTTTATGAGATGTAAGTAGTTTTTCACCAATGTTTCTTTTATTGATAGGTATTTCTATAACATACCACAAGAAAGTTGTCAAAAATTTTCAACATCTCAATTGATAATTAGGTACGACCTGTTAATAGCGTTTGATCCAAGGTAAATATACAGGTGTCTGCCCGCACAAAAAACAATATGATTATATTGGTATTGGCATATTGGCAAGATTGATATGTTGCCAAATATTTCACTCTGTATTCTACTTACTGAACTGAACTAAAGTGGCAGTAGGCGGGGCACATGGCTCGCAGAACTGTGGGCGCTGAGGCTGAAAGGGTCTCGAGTACATATCACGAACCGGAAGACGTAGCGTGGGAAGACCAAGGTGGACCAACGGCCTTGTGAAGGTCACGGAATGCGGATATCTTTGGGACAGGTCTTTGTTAACCAATAGACGTGTTTCGGCTGAGATTGAGAAAATGGAATTCTGGGAATAAGTACATGCGACACTTTATATGTACGGGAACACTGAACTCAATAACCATCACTGATATATGCAGTCAAAATATAACTTTTGTACTAGCACCAAAAAACGGTCATCATTCGCGTGTCTTTATCCCACTTATTTGGGCTCGGCACAGCATATTTTTTTCTTCCATACCTCTCTATCAACAGTCATCTCGTCACTCACATTCTTCCTGCTCATGTCATCTCTCACGCAATCCATCCACCTTTTCCTTCGTCTACCCCATCTCTTACATCCCTCCACATGCATATCTAATACCCTTCTTGTCACATGACTTTCATCCCTCCGCATAACATGTTTATACCACCGTAGGCGGCGGTACACGAGAAAATGTATAACCTGCTTGCAATGTAGGTAATTATAATTAGGTACTTACCGTAACATAAAATGTAATAGTTTCTTCTGTTTCCGCAATTATCACTCATTTCAATAAAACTATTTAAACGGATTACGATACGTTTAAATTGTTTTATTTAAATGATACTGATATCGATAAAACAGCTCGAGCTTTCCCATCCCTAGATATTCTCCATAGATATTTTTTGTTTTTTACGTAAAAATGTTTTGGGCAATCGTCATTGAGCCACAGGCGAAAGCCTCATGCAGACGAAAGGGCTAATTTGGAATTTAGATACGATTCCAATTACGGCATTAAGGGCAATTTCATAACATGAGTTTTCATTGCCTTTTCATATAGGTTGCATTTTGCGTTAGAGCGTTTTCTCATCTACCTACCGATACAGTTCATCGAACCGACACCAATATGATAGAAATGTGTATTTAGTTCATAGTACGCAAAATTACAGAAATGCCTTTTTTTCGGGTTCCGTAACAAAAAGGAAAAATTAACCCTTATGGTGCGAGTCATTTTTATTCATGAAAAACCAAAGTCCAGCTACTAAGTCAAGTATTTATTTTAATGTAGTACGTATAGTATGATGGCAACATATTAAAAAAAACTACTCCTCCCTCCCCCCCTTATTTCACTAATTGTTGAACCGATATGAAAATCCCTCGACATCAGTGTACCGAATTTCTCAAACCATAAGCAAATTTGTTTTTGGCATCGTAGCACCTAAACAAACGGACCGATTTTGATTTCGTTTTTTTTTTCTCAAAGGTCTCTAACTATACCTATTGGAGAGTGTTCTAAAGCTATGGTTAAGAAAAATCAGTTCGGCCGTTTGATAATTATCTGCTTTTATCTAAAAGTGAGAGGCGACGGATTAAAGTGTAAAACGTGGACAGGAATTTTATCATCTCGATGCAGCTCGATTTAGAGTCCTAAATCATGTAGTCCAAGAGCGCTTTAATACTTAAGTTGAGAGTATGGCGTCATGTTCCTAATTTAGGAGACCGGTTACTCCGCGATTCCGACTCTGGTAATTTGGGGTGTAGACTGCAGATTGGACGCAGTCGTTACGCTTCGGCATTTGTACCTACAGTTTGATGACCGTTGGAATTTGAATACAAATGGCCACATTAAGGAACGACCATACCACTGCATAAACAAGTGATCGTTGACACAATAATTAGTTTATAACAAAAATAATCGACTGATTCAGGCGTTACTCTGTGAAATTCCATATTTGATTAATGTCTTCCTTTGCTTTCCGCGAAATAGTGTCTTGGTTAGATGTGACACTAAATTGTGCTCACATGTGCATATTTTCATACAGTTTCCTCAAAAAAAATACCGATGTAAATACTTGAATGTTGACGGTCCGGCGCCCACCCGAGAAGCGAAGTCAACATCTGCATCTCCTGATGATGCGTCGTAGAGAGGTGAAACACGTGTCGAGGATTATACTGTCTGGTGGTGGTGGTTTGTTGTATTTGAAGGCGTATTCTATTGAAACTGCATGAAGATATGCGTATGTGAGCACAATTTATTGACATATCTAACCAAGACACTGTTTTCTGGAAAAGCAAAGGTATTAATCCATAAATCAAAATTGAGATTTCTGAGACAATCTTTTATTGCCGACTGTAGCGGGAGTCCGGGCAGTTCACAATATTTGACAGCTTCAATGGGAGAAAACCTACAGACACAAGAATAAAATAATGACTGAGTAAGAATCAGTATTTATTAAGGATTTCAATATAATCATCATTTACGTGGAGCATCAAACCTTTACTTCAATTAATTTATAATATTGTACTTTTGCTGCTATTCACTTTGCCCGACCCCACCTGGGCAAGTTGGTTTGGATCCGGTAGGCATTTCTAGAACGTTATTCTAGAAATGTCTACCGGATCCAATCCAACTTTTTAGGTACATAATCTTGGTCTTCTTGGGAGAGATGTCGGGCAGTTTTCTTCTAAATAATTATAATCAGTTAACTTTAATTTATGTTAATAATTTAGTTAAGGATTTTATTATATTAAATACCTTTTTATACAATTAATGCAAAACTATGAAAAACAGTGACAAGTCTACAACTGTGTCAAATATCAGACAGGTGTGACGTGATCAGAACGATACGTCCGTTTTGGCGCGAAATTTTAAACTGTAAGTTTATAGCCACATTTCTTTTCATAAATTTGGTTATATAAAAATGTAACAAAAGGTCATATAAATTTCGTAGCAATTTTTCACAAACATCGTTCTATTGCTATATTTAGAAACAGCTTGTTCATAATTTTCTACAACTGCCTTTTATGTGTTTTCTTGGAATCCATTTTCCGTGGGTGTTTAGTCAGGTTGAATCATAAGTAGGAACAATGGGAAATTAGTCATGTGGATAAAACAATCAAATCACGTATTGCAGGTTTAGCTTGCTCAACCTTATACAGCTCTGCGCCTCGAAAGGAAAAAACATAACTCGATTAGCGATGGCGATTTTGAATCTCGCCCGAGATGATTCGAGTCAAAGTCGAAGTCACACGCCGCGCTATCACCAGCGCCGCCAGTTTGACAACTTAAGAGTCCCCGGCAAGCTCGGTTCTCCATACAAACGTAGTTACGATCTCATTTTAAAACGACTAGCTAGTTTGCTCTGAAACTTTGTACTTAGAATAAGGCAAGGTATATGCAGGCCTGTAATTAGTTTATGTAGCTTCAGATACCATAGTAAAAAAATACAGCGAAATTAAGTTTCTCATAAAAAAAGTAGTTTCTGCCGTATTTCATTTGTTTTATTTTTTTTTAGATTTTAGAAATCGATTACAGTCAATATTTATTTTACCATTAGAATAACAAAATAGTAGTGCACTAATCACTACAGCCATATCTGGGGGTACGGTAGTGCCCCCGCCAAGACGAAAAAAAAGAAGCGGGGCACTACCTACGTTTTCCCGAACCGTTTCGTCTCATTTTCAAATCCGCATATCTTTGTCCCAGTTAACACCTGAGAACCCAAATTCACAGGATAAGATGTAGTCAAGGAACATATCAAAAGCACTAAATTTCATTGATCTAGCTTTCATACTTTAGGTTTTATTGATACCTAAAATATACCGATTTCGTCACTGGCTCACTCACGCCCACCCACTATATAAATTATAGGTAACTTCCCTATGACCTAGAAAGCTGAAATTTGACCTAGAGCCTAGGATTTACATATAAAGAATAGGTAAATAAAGAAATCTGTAACTTTCACCCCCCTACCTCTAAAAAGGGGGTGCAGGTCTCGGTACGGATCTAGTAAAACTAAACTACTTCCCGATTCCCTAGAAAGCTGAAATTTGGAATGAAGCCTAGAATTTACATACAAAGAGCAGAATAAATCTGGGGGCACAACAGTGCCCCCGCCAAGACTAACATAAAATATTAAGAATTTTTACTACTTAAGTCGTTCTTCCTGAGAATTCCTAAATTAATACAACAGCCCAAAACAATTAAATAAAAAAACTAGGGCACCTTATAAAAATAAGTGAGATCTCACCAAAAACATTTCATGTAAAATTGGCATCTAAGACTCACAAGCTCATAACGCTTTCGCTGTAAAAAAAGATATCAGATCCCAGGAAAAGCCAAGCCCTCAAGCTCTGACTTTACTGACCCTACACCTTATCTTAAAAAGTATGGGTTCAACTGGCTTGAAGCCCCTAAGCCCTGATTTTATTAACCCTACACCTTGGTTGCAAAAATTTGGCAATACATCATCTGTGAAAATTTCAACTGTCTAGCTATCACGGTTCATAAGATACAGCCTGGTGACAGACGGACAGACATTGCAGACAGACAGACGGAAGAACAGCGGAGTCTTAGTAATAGGGTCCCATTTTACTCTTTGAGTACGGAACCCTAAAAATGTAGTAGGTATCTTGAATCTCGTATTTTTCCTATAAAGTATAATACCATACAATAAATTATAGTACCTGTGTAATCCATACTAATATTATAAATGCGAAAGTGTGTCTGTCTGTCTGTCTGCCTACCTCTTTACGCTTAAACCACTGAACCGATTTAGATGAAATTTGATACGGAGATAGTTTGAGTCCCGGGGAAGGACATAGTCTACTTTTTATCCCAGAAAAATACCCTTATCCGCGATAAACGAATATAAGGCGGACGAAGTCGCGGGCTGAAGCTAGTAATTAATAATTTAATAAATAATGGTGGTTCATCATCATCCCACATAAGGCCCACTTTGTCATTATTTGTTCAATTTGTCACGAACTCGTTGCTCGGTGACGTCACAGTCGCCCACGTACGAAAACACCTCAACTCAACCCAATGTCGCTCCTTGGCACTCATGCGCCCCTGGTACTTTTTGCGACATCTCTAGCGGAGTGCACATGATGGTTACGTTCATGGCCGTGGTATTTTCCTTTACTTATCTGTTTATTTAAACTTTACAAAAAAGTAACAGTACAAAAAGTACAAATGGTAGACTTATGCCATAGAGGTACTGATGTGCAAATTGCGGAGACTTTCCAAAATGATCTAAGTCTATTATTAACTTTAATGTATTTAATACCTTTTTTAAGCATTTTAGTTTATAATACGTCTTAAGTCTAGTGTTAACTTACCTCTTAAAAACGCCTTTTTTGTATTTTGGAGTTTCCGCAATTTGCACATCAGTACATAGAGGCGTTCTTTGCCAGTCAAAGTAAACATAGATAATATTGTAGGGGGACTTATAATACTTTTTTAAGTTGGTAATTATGTTTCTGACGATAAATAATAGGCTATTTGAACTTTTATTGTGGTATGTTAGAAAACGACGTCTTAATAATAGTTATTTGTTATACACGGGTGCAAAGTTGTATTTTACCCGCGAGAGCGGAATTGAAACAAGAGGAAGCGAAAGGATTGTATAGTTGAACCACGCAGCGAGTGGCTCTAAAATAGAATCCTAAGCCTTGCGAGTGTTTCAACACACGAGAAGTAAAATACAACTTTGAACCCGTGTGTAACATAAAAGTTCTCACCTCACTATAGCGAGGAAAGTACAACATGCAAAAAACAGTTCATAACAAATAAGTCTCTATCTGTACACATCATAATCATCAGGTTAATTAGAATCATTATCAATAGAAAAGTTTTTAAGTAAAATTTTGTTAACAATGATGACATTTCTGCCGATGCATTTCGTAATTGTATCGACTCAACTCAGAATTATTTTCAACATCATCATAAAAAAACGAATGTATCTTATGGAATTTTAAGGTTTATGACTTAAAATCATTAAATGAAGCTAAATACCAATTTTTATTAAATTCTTAAAGCATTTATTTAATGATAATTAATATCGAACGAACCATTATTATGAGCGTTATACATTTTGTTACCTGTTATATTTTTTTTAAATTAAATACGGTTCAGCTAAACGCGAGATAATCGCAGATAAACATACATATATACATACATACATACATACTCCTTTTTTGAAATCGGTCAATGAAGTCGGTTAAAAACTGAGAATCCCTTTTTTGAAGTCGGTTAATAAAGTCAGGATAAAAAGCTACTTAAACACGCTCCAAGTTCAAATTACTTTCCCCACTAGTGGATAAAATGCGTTTTTACCCACTTGTCTTTCTGAGCTAGTGAGGGGAAAATATTATTTATACGGAGCTGTGATGTGAAATACAGACACACACATACAAATGTTAGATTTATAATACCCGTTCTTTTGCTAACGGGATAAAAATTGAGCGTCATTACAATGTCAAAGCAAAAGACATCAACGAGTCATTTTAGGATAGGATACACTTTCCTTTAAGAAATGCTTTTCAAAAATCGTTGTGTTCATCATCATTCGTTTGTTCTTATCCCCTAGTACTTATCAAGGACCATTAAAACAGGAGGTCTGACAATCTCCATACACAAAACTATTCTCCGATATTATTTCATAGATGGCGTTGTTACAAAATGGAACATTATTAAGCATTTCTTAATTATGTCTTAATTAAGTGCATCACTTCTCGCGAAAATGCCCATGAGATTTATTATTTTAAATTTTTCACATTTACAAGCATTACAATATTTAAATGTTACAATGTATTTATTATTGTCTTTTTACGAAGTAATTGTTACTGTACTGCGTTTCTTTGTACAATAACATCGTTAAATGTTTAGTTTTAAAGCGCCATCTAGTTTTTGCCAGAATATCTCCTTGCGATCGGAGTACGATCCCAAGTATGGTAATTGTCAGTTTTCTAGTGTTAATGGTCCTTGGTACTTACTTACTTAATGCGTACGTTACGTACGTAGTGCTTACACTTAACTGAGGTATAGATGGGTTTATTAAATTACATTATACTCGTAATTATACGATTCCTCAAATTAAATTAAAAACATAATCCATTATTATAAATTAATTATAATAATGTGATCCCAAGGCTGCATATTTCGTAACGTCGTCTTCCCACACGCGGCTTGGTTAATGCTCAGCGTTAAATGCTTATAAAACCATAAGGTGCTGTGATTTGTTCACATGACTTGTCATTTTTCAATGCTCTGTTAGGGCAAAGTCAAAATGGGGAATTTTATTAAATACACTTGAACTGGCTGAAGACTTTCCTCTTCAAGCACTGAGTATCCTGGACGAGAAGACACTTCGCAGTTTACCAAACGCTGTCCATCCGAGTTGTATCCGTCGATTGATCTCTTTCTCGACGTTGGACCTGCCTAACTGGATTGTTTGTCCTAGATAGACAAAGAGTTTGTTTCGGCTTTCTTCTCAACAGTGGTCTCCTCTTGGGAAATGCCGTAGAGTCAGACTTGTAAAAGTGCCATTGCGGCCTACTTAGAGAATACAGTTCATTATTTCAACAAACCAATATCTTTGTTACGACAAGCAAATCAATATCCGTGTAAAGGTTCCGATGACCCATGTATAAAAGTACGTACGGTCAAGGAATTTAATTTGTGTACCCTTTCGTACCTTATCATAGTGAAAGTGATATGGAATCTCTATCGGCTTTCATATTGATTATGACTCTGACAAGGTACGAAATGGTATATAAATTAAATTCCTTGATGTACGTAATGGTTTGTTGCTAACCGAGTGTGTACGAGGCCTAACCTTAGGTCATTACCATCCTTTGTCGTCGTTTTTTACAACTTTCCACCGCGTTACGTCAGCCATTGTCGACCTGCCGACACGAGCGACTTCTATAACATGTCGTCTAACCTGTCAGTTCGCTTAGAGTTCCGTATTTTACGACTTATAAACATCAATCGTCATTCCACGCGTTTGTATAAGTATACTAGCTTCTGCCCGCGACTTAGTCCGCCTTAAATTCCTTTATCGCGAATAAAAGTATTTTTCCGGGATAAAAAGTAGCCTATGTCCTTCCCCGGGACTCTAACTGTCTCCGTATCAAATTTGATCTAAATGGGTTCAGCAGTTTAAACTTGAACAGGTAACAGACAGACAGACAGACAGAGAGACACACTTTCGCATTTATAATATTAGTATGGATACTGTATCTTTACTTTTCTATTTCCACGATTATCACTTATTTAAATAAAACAATTTAAACGGATTCATCATCATCATCATTTCAGCCATAGGATGTCCACTGCTGGACACGGTCTCCTCAATAGATTTCCATATGGAACGGATAGAGGCGACTCGCATCCAGCGAGTCCTCGCAACCCTAACCAGGTCGTCCGACCACCTTGCGGGTGGCCTTCGACGCTGCGCTTGCTGGTACGCGGTCTCCACTCGAGAACCTTTCTGTTCCAACGGCCATCGGTTCTTCTATAACTATGTGCCCTGCTCATTGCCACTTTAGTTTGCTTACCCTGTTTGCTATGGACTTTGGTTTGTCTACGATTCTCCTCATTTTTGATTAAACGAATTACATATATTGCGTATATTATCTCACTAGCTTCTGCCCGCGACTTCGTCCGCTTTAAATTATTTTATCGCGGATAAGGGTATTTTACCGGGATAAAAAGTAGCTTATGTCCTTCCCCGGGACTCAAACTATCTCAACTTTATATGTAATGTTTTGGATGGAATAAAATAGACTCAGACGGAACCCTGACTAAGCCATCAAAAGATTTTTTTCTATCATTTCATGGCTTGTAAAAAAGGATTTATTCAGTCATAAATCTATCGCAATAAAGTCAAAGCACGCCGCCGCTGGTCGTTTTGACGCGATTACACACGTTTTTTGTTGATAGCGGGGAAAGCACATTGTGCGCGGGAGTTCAATATGTCACAGGAGAGTGACGGTTCGTACTGAGGTGATCGAGAGCAGATTAGTTTGACATCTTAAGGGCCGATTTCACCAACAATCAATTTACACGAGAGTGGCTAACCCAGTATAAACTAAATCTAAAGATTTACTCAATGGTTAACTTCATTTCAATTTCACCACGCTAGTCTAACGATAACAATCTCTCGCTTAGTTACTAAGTAACGTTGAACGAATGAATTGAGTGAAATCGTAATGCACCCAAGTAAGATAGACAATTTGTCCCATGCTTGAGCAATGGTGCTACGTGGTTTTTAAATTTATTCGAGTAATACATCAATTGTGAAGTAAGTATTGAATTCACTTGACAGTGACAATGACAATACTAATCTACATCTAACAGTTTACTCAGCCGAAATTGGCGGTTTAAGATTATTCTCTAGTTTAGACATTTTGTCTTTAGGTTAATTATGGCGAAACGTAAAAATAGTTTACTCACGTGTATATTCTTCTTCACGTGCGTATTATTGGAACAAGGCTTATACTACGTCGGTGAAGTTGACACTAACACTAACTAAATAACTAATTCAACAGTTTTAATTGACACTTCATATTTAGAGTTTACACATTTGTTATTTTCGCTCGCTCGGCAAGCACCCGCTTACAGCGCCAAAACAGCCTGAAAGATTTTTTGCTTTAAATAGTCGGACTCTAGAATTTTTCATTATATAGATCTTTGTATTTATAGGAAACGACTATGTTTGGCCTGAGGTGTATATTATGCTAATACCTATAACTATATGCATATAATCCGCACTCTCCTCTCGTTCGAGCTCTACACTGCCTTAATACGCTTCTCGCATCTGCATCGGATTTAGATGTTTTTGGAAGTAGTTGGGCAACGGTATGTGGTGAATGTTTGAAGTGCTGTGAGGCGATGGATAGTTGTAATTCTTCTGTAATATGTTATTTTTTTTAATCTTATTGGTAAGTCACAGTCGTAATGCACTTGCTTCAACTGCAATACGACTGCATTACGACCGAGCAGCCAGCTTGCAGTCGGCGTGCGGTTGACAGGACTGTACGGCAAATGCAAGCAGACTGCACAGTCGGTTTGCAGTTGTGATGCAGTTACACCAACTGCAGCAGAACTGCACTTGAACTGCGATTTTGCAGCTGGGTTGCAGTTCAAATGCTGTTCGTCTGTATCGGCCCTTAGTTGTTACTGTAATGCTGTGTAATTGTTTTGAATATATAAATAATCTTGTAATACACAAAAAAACTTAGCACAGCGGGAATCTCACTCCATTTTTTACAGTTGACAAACGTTTAACGTCTCCGCTGACAGTTGACGTCATTGTTCTCGCTATCAGTTCTCATGCTAAACGTTCGCTATTGTATGGAACTTATCTTACCGCCCAAAACTTATGGTACATTGTTACGAAAATGGACCTTTATTGCGTTTTTATGAAGTATATTTTATATTTTTTAATATAAAACCATACCTTCCCTGGCTTATAAACTTTAACGCTGGCAAAATTATCCTAATGGACAGAAGCTTAAAACCTGAACTGAGCTGAAAAGTAAAAAAACCCTACACATCTGGCAAAATACTGAGAATAAAGATAATCTAAAGGATGAACCGGCTGAATATCTAGATTTCCTTGAATCATCTCAAAAATTCAAAATTCAAAACTTTATTCTGCAAATAGGCCTCCAGGGCACTTTTACACGTCTGGTTTTACAATCAACGGAAAAACATTCTCAATCTAGATAATGACATTAGTGCATAGCAATAAATGCAACAGACAAATACCTGGACACATTTTACATTGTCTCCGGGCCCATTAAATTATAACTTAACCTATATTTACAGAGATGTAAAGGGTTTCTAGGCGTCAAAAAAAGTAAAAAGAATAAATATAAATAAAAAAAGCTTACTGAACTTAATGGAGATGTAGAGAGTCGCCATGGTCAAATCTTTAAATTAGGACATCTCCATGATCAACACGTAAAGTGGAGTGGAGGTGTAAAGTGTCTCCAAACGTCGAAGATAGAAATTATAATGTAAATTATATCTATACTATTATAAAGTTGTAAAAAGGGACGGACTACACAGTATTTATAGTCCAATGCCTAGCGATAGTGACGTCAGCAAGATTGACATTTTAATTGAGGGTCTACTGGGCAGATGATAAATATCTAGAGCAGGGGTCGCCAAATGGCGGACCTGGTCCGTATCCGGACCGCCGACCCATTTTGTGTGGACCACGAGAACACAACAATTTGCACTACAGACGTAATTTAATAAAAATGTATCCCCCACCATTATCTTTGTTGACGGCAATTCGAAAAAGGCCGCGCGAAGTAACGAGCTAACAAACGGGAAAGAATTCGGGGATTGCGAACGCGTAGATCGTCATGTTGTGCGGACCGCGATGTTCATTTCATTTCTTAAAACGGACTCCGAGCGAAACTAATTGGTGACCTGATCTAGAGCAACATTACCTACTTACCGTCTACGTGTGTCACTGCGCCGAGCGCTGATCCTCGCGCCTTGAGCGAAAACTGTCGCAGTTAACAAAATGCACATACTATTACAGTGTCGAAACCACCCGCATGGACTATGACAGATTGCCTCACGAGGCCATCGGCTCGCTGCGACTCGATTCGCTCAACCTGTCTGCCACCTGCACTGGCCTGCCTCGTTTCGAAACTAAATTGATTCGATGAGGAAACCTTTTTCAAAATAGTAGCATTATGATTGTTACATATAGTGGATTTACTGATCTTGATACTTAATGTATAATATAAATATAAATATTACGGGACAATTTTACACAAATTGCTATAGTGCCATGGTAAGCTCAATAAGGCTTGTGTTATGGGTACTACGATATATTTAATAGATATATAACCTGCAATTCGAATGTAAACAAATCTTTCTTTAGTGCACCTTTTCCTTATCGAAATATTATGCGTATAACATTTCCTGAGCTTGCCTTCAATGGTTTAGACAAGGGGTCGGCAAACTTTTTAGACGTAGAGCCAGATGCCGGAAATATATAGATTTTTCGGAAGCTTAAAGAGCCGCAATTTTCTGTTTCAAGATTATCACTGTATACCAAATTTGAATAGGATTTTTTTTAAGGGGAACTTGAAGAACCGCAGGTGACCCTTTAAAGAGCCGCATGCGCCTCGTGAGCCACGGTTTGCCGACCCCTGGTTTAGATTAAACTGTGTCTTTGTCTGTTAATACTTTAAGGCATCATTTCTGTTTTATATTTGTTAATTGATAATGCAGCTCATTACTAATTGCCCTTTAACCCGATACCGCTAGGATGCAGGGCTCAAAGCCTCTTAGAAAACGGAATCGCCCTTAGCGATAAAGCTATCAGATCAATCAAAATATAAAGTTAGTAGAAATCAACCTTAATCTATATAGTTCTGCAAGCGTAAAATAACTAACCACTACACTAATTCTATTTCATGTACAGCTAACCAAGTAACCACTTTACCAATTTCATGCATCTCTGTTTGGCCGTATGGTGGGCTGGTAGATAATGCCATTTGGCTTCAAGTCCGTCATTTTTACTTACTTTTATTTTGTGCCATGAAGTTTAAATAAACCAATCAATAAACGAACGCAAATCGTAACATTATGCAAGCTTAATACAAGTTCTAGGCATAAACTAGCAAAACCTCTCGAGGTTAGCTACCGTCAGATTGCGCCGTGGTATCACTTGTTAGAATATTTAGACTATCAATCACAGATCGCTATCAATGTAATAAATTCACGAATTATTATATAACGTAAGGAGCGTATGACATCAGTTTAGTAACAAACAAGTTCTGCGGCAACGGAGCGGTCACGGACGCACGTAATCATACTTATTATGACCTGTTGTGATCCATTATAGCTTGACAAGTTCTTTCATGATACTCCTATGGTCTGCGGGCGACTGGGGGGAAGACAGCGGGGGCGAGTAAGAAGTGTGCGCGCGGCAGGGTCATGAACTTTTCAAGCTATGGTTTGATATAGTCATAAGGATTTATTCCTGATTCGTCATATTCCTTATTCGATACTTTCCTAACTGGTCATATTCCTAACTCGTCATGTTCCTGATTCGTCATATTCCTCACTCTTCATACCATGTACATTTGCCTGCACTAAAATATTATATTTATCCTCTGTTAGTCCGAAATTGTACCGTCAAATGAATATTTAAAGGCGAACATACTTCTTCTCACTTTGGATTTCTTTAACGAAATACGAAGTCGAGACGTAGACATTGACATTGTGCTTGATAGGAACACCAATTTAAGATTCAGCGAGTTATGGAGAGGATTGGGCTGCTTCTCCTCCAGGGATGTGCGAGGATGCGAAACGAGGGATGTGTTTTAAAGATCTAATAGAATCTCTCATTGACCTATCCTCGCTCAGCGCAGCTCCAGTGGAAACAGCTTAACGAATGAACAAACGCAGCGTGGGTAGGCCACCCGCAAGGTGGTCGAACGACCTGGTACGGGACGTGGGGACACGCTGGATGCGGGTCGCCTCTATCCGGTCAATGTGAAAATCTATCGAGGACGCCTGTGTCCAGCAGTGGACGGCCAGTGGTTGAAATGATGATGATGATGAGCAAATTGAAGTGGCAGTGGGCCGAATATATCCATCGAAGAACGTCCGGGAACAGAGACCGCATCTTGGGAATCGTATAGCAATTTTTATTTTTGACCCCCCTACCCCTAAAATTATCCAACCATCATAATTCGAATGACCCCCAAAATGCGTTTTTTGCAACAGTTTATAGAAACACGAAGTTCATTCCATTTTACTCATTGAAGCACTTTTTAAAGATGCGAGAGATCCGGGTTGCCCAAGGAAAGGCTTATAACAACCTTTTTCTTTAAATGATAAGTAAATGAATACGCTTCGGCTTCCCTTGTAATTTTCTTGACACCAAGCCTCTGCTAGCTAGGTCATCGTACAGCTAGGCGGAGCGACAAAATGGTGTGAGGTGGCATGCCATGGGAGAGGCCTATGTCCAGCAGTGGAGAGATAGGCTGATGATGTTGATTATGATAGTTATAGGTCCAGTTGAATTCTCCCCTTTCCAAAGTCCAATTAGATATATAAACATTTGACCTTTTGTGGACTCGGCGTAAAAGTTAAAGCGTCTATTTGCTCAAATTGTGGTACGTTATAATAATGGCATTTGTGTGGTTCGACACAATTTGTAACACAAAATTTGGTAATCGATTGAGTAATTTAATACCGTTACGTACAATGTAATGAAAACGTTATATTATTTGAGTAAATATTTATCAAAGCATTCGAAGTCTATCTATCCATCAGCCACGGACGTCTATTGCTGAACATAAGCCTCTCGTAAGGTCGCCATAGAGTGTGATTTTGCGCAGACCACATCCACTGATTCCCCGCGAACCTTGTCCGTCCATCATCATAAATTAATATTTATTTTCAAAAAACTACGTTTAGTCGCGGATTCTCAGTTAATCAAAAGAGTGTACTTTGCACTATGTCAATCGGTGATAAGTTACTGCATAACTACCTGGGGTGGCACAGCCAAAACGACAATGCTGAACCTAGAAAGAGCTCAAAGAGCAATTCTCAAGGTCTCTACTTTCCATCCTTTTCTTTTTCCCACAAACCTTTTATATAAATCATGTGAAATTCTGACAGTTCGCCAACTATTTATATTGAACACAGTCCTAAAACAGCATACCAAACTTCCTTACAACTCTGATTATACTAACAAGAGACGTAAAGATACCATTTGCCCTATTGTGTATAGTAGACATCCATTCTCCTCAAGATTTTTTCTATTTTTAGGCCCACTACTATACAACAGACTTAATGCGAGGTGTGACTTGTTTCCGCTTACTTACCTGACCTGTAAGAAAACACTTAATGTCGCCCTACAAAACATGTCTTACGATGATACAGAGAAGTTATTAACTGTATTAAAGTGATTTTTTAATTTTATACATTTTATTCCATAGGTTTTAGTTTTTGGTTTATATACTTTTTTTAATTTAAGCACGCATACATATTGTACCTATACTGTATAATTTCTTAATTTATTCTAATAATTAATAAGGATTATGTTGTTAAACTTTGCATATGAATTAATAATTAATTGTTTGACCTTTTTTTTGCCTGAAACACAGGATAATCCTAGTTCAGGCGCGTAACATTGTTATCTAATTATAAGTATGTTTAGCCCGTAGTCATTACAGCTGTACTATGTTTTTAATAAATTTTATTATTATTATTATACACTTATTTATTTTCAATCTTAGGTAGGTTTTTTACAATATATATATATAAAAAGTAAAATACAAAATGCAAATACAAAATATAAACACATTATAAAAAACCTAACCTAGGGTGCCGCCGGCAGCGGGGCAGGGCTCAAGCTACCGGTGGTTAGGGCTGCACAGAGGAACCTCCTGACAATGCGGGCCGTGTCCAGGATTACTGCCTTCTGTATCTGACCCTTGATCCAGCCATCTAGCGAGAGTCTCTTAAGATGCTCGTCGAGACTCTTCGCTATAAGACCGTTTACCGAAACGACTATTGGCACAATGATCGTCGAATCAACATCCCACATGGCGGTGACCTCGTGAGCCAAGTCAAGGTACTTGCTGAGTTTGTCCTTCTCGGCCTTCACGAGGTTCTCGTCATGTGGGATGGTAATGTCGACGAGCATTGCTCGGCGCTTAGATCGATCTACCAGCACGATATCAGGCTTATTGGCTACAATAGTCCTGTCCGTGAGGATAGATCGATCCCAATACAGCGTGGCACGACCATTTTCGAGAACTGGCATCGGTACATACTTATAGTATGGCACCTCAGACCCCACAAGATCGTATTTAACAGCAAGTTGCTGGTGAATAATCCTGGCTACTTGGTTATGTCTGTGCAAGTACTCGCCGTTAGCACGATGAGAACAACCGGACATGATATGCCTGAGTGACTCTCCGGGACGGCGGCATGCCCGACAAATGTCGACCGTACCGTCTTTCAGGATATATCTCCGGTAGTTGTTCGTCATGATAACTTCGTCCGCAATTGCACAGGAAAAACCTTCGGTTTCCCCGAAGAGATCGCCGAAACGTAGCCAGTTCACCGACGCGAGCAGATCCACATCGGGTCCTGTAAGGGCCTTGTAGAACCGCCCGTGTAGCTCCTTACTCTTCCATACGTCTTTGCGGTCTACGGTGCTAAGCACCGTTGGTCTGCGCCAGTTCTCGTTTGCCAAGGATAGAAGGGTGAGGCCTTTGTCTACTGCCACTACATCGCGATGTATCCCACACTCGTTGCTTAGGAAATACTCCCTGAGACTGCACACCTCGCGATTATGGAGGTCCTTGGCGTTTAAAAAGCCACGGCCCACACACTTACGCGGGATGTACAGTCTCATTACTGACGAGCGTGGGTGTAGCATGCGATGTGTAGTGAGCAGCATACGGACCCTCCTATCCAGGGCGTCCAGCTCAGTCTGGGTCCACCTTAGTATTCCAAAAGAGTAAGTGAGCAGGGGCATCACCCAAGCGTTGAAGGCGCGCGCCTTGTTGCCACCCGACAAAAGACTGTTAAGTACTTTTGTCAGGCGACAGAAAAAGCGCTCCTTCACTGCATGCCTAATGTCCCCATCCGCAATACTCAATGCCTGTGACATACCAAGGTATTTATAGGTTTCAGTTTCGGAGAGAGATCTAAGAGACATTGTCTCGGAAAGCTCTAAATTCGTGGAATTTACAACTTTCCCCCGCTGTACATGCATGACCGCACACTTGTCTACACCAAACTCCATTTTGATGGCGCTACTGAAAGTATCTGTAACTTTCAGTAGCTCCACCAGTTCCGGTCGTTTTGGTGCAAACAGCTTGAGGTCGTCCATGTACATCAGATGAGAAATGATCTCACCCCCTCTCCGAAGCCGGCAACCTAGTCCTGAATCCTTCAGCAGAGTGCTGAGTGGATTCAGGGCTAGGCAGAACCACAGTGGACTCAAACTGTCGCCCTGAAAAATACCCCTCTTAATCCTTATAGAGTCCTGCGGAGCAGGGCGGGCGTCTCGGCCGCCTGGTTGACAAAGGACTGTGGTCCACTGTCTCATACATGCGCCTAAGAAGGATCTTAGAGCTGTATCGACTTTATACAGCTCCAAAATCCTCTCGAGCCATGAATGAGGCACCGAATCATAGGCCTTCTTGTAGTCAATCCAAGCGGCAGAGAGAGACCCCCTGCTCCGCCGAACTTGTTGACAAATGGTCGTGTCAATGAGGAGGAGCTCCTTAGTACCACGGGACCCAACCCTACATCCATTTTGAGAGAAGGCCAAAACGTTGTTCGCAACAATGTGCGTGTTAATTTTTGCTCTCAAAATAGATGTAAGGAGCTTGTACAGCGTAGGCAAGCACGTGATGGGTCGATAGTTTTTCGCTTCCGTGGTACTACCGGACTTGTAGAGCAAGAAGGTCACACCAGTTGTTAAGAAAGATGGCAGGGAACCAAGCTCGAGGGCTTGTTGGAATTGTGTTGCCAGTCGTTCGTGTGAGCATCGAAACCACTTAACCCAGAAGTTGTGCAACCCGTCCGGCCCAGGACTTTTCCAGTTCTGAGTCGTACGAGCCGCACAACTCACGTCATCGGGGCTGATGGTAACAGCCCCCATGGCTTCGATGGGCTCACACTCGCGCTCGACAACATTCATCCACTCGCCCTCTGTGTGCTCGACTAGCACCGACCAGATACTACGCCAGAAATTACTCATGGCGGTAGGATCCGGCAGCCGCCCGTCGGTCACACGCGGTCGGTTCCCTCCCACTTTCGGTATACCTTCCTTTGATCGCTCTGGAAGAGGCGATTCTGCTGGAATCGATCCACACGTTCTCTGTAGCGACGGATACGGCTTGCCCACGCATAGACTTTCTGCTTCAGGAAGTCGATGCGCTCTGTGACACAGGCCATGTAATCACAGGAACTGACATCAGTCCCCGCAAAGGCCTGTGCTACGTAGCGCATGACACGAGGGCGGTTGTTACCCCCCCTGAAGCAGATTAGCTTTGCAATGAGAGTCCTGAACGTGCTGATACGCCGCTCGATCCGTACTTGCCAGGCGGGGACACCACCGGCAGTCCGCGGTGCTCGGTCAGCGTCCGGGAACTTGACACGAGCAACGCGGCACGCCGCGATGGCCCCGCAGTACATGATCGAGTGGGTATCAGCTAGATCTTCGCTAGCCCGCAGATACGGGTCTAGCAAAGCATTCAAGGTTCCCACTAGCGCCAAGTTACGTTTATTCGCGGGCAAGCGTGGTAATCGCGGCCTAGAGTCAGGTGCGAATCGATACCGCTCAATCGTCTCTTCCAGAGTCCTCCTCAATTGCTCATTGGCCTGGGTACTTACGCTACTCGCGGAGTGCTCCTCGTCAGAGTCGGGATCGACCCGCGGCGCCCCCGGCATCAGGTCGAGTGCTGGCGCCGGAACCGGCGACGTAGCAGGTGGATTCCGAGACGACGTGGAGGCCGCGCGAGCAGCCAGTACTTCCAGGCGCAGTCGATCAAGCGTCGCGTCGTCCAGCAGCTTACGCCGTTGAATGGCGCGCACTTGATCCGATAGCCGCTGCGCAGATGCGGCGATGGCCGGTTCGAAGGTCTGGAACAGGAGGAGCATCCTGTCCCGGTATGCAGACAGGTGGGTTCCCCCCTCTGTAGCCCCATAGTATGCGCGCATGACGTTCTCGTTGTTGGCTTGAGACCATCGCATGCGACGCACTATACCACCGGTAGCGGGAGCCGTGGGCGGAGCAGAGTGCCCCGCAGGCCCCAAGCGTGCCGGCAGCGGTGGCCGTCCTCGTCGCGCAGGCGGTCGTGGCGGCGGAGGCGGCGGCCCGCGCTCATCGCTCGACTCACTGCTTTCGTCCGGGGCGGTGGCGTATTCATCGCTCGACGGTGATGCAGCGGAGCTGGCGGAGGCGGGCGAGGGTGGTGGGCGTGCGCTAGTATCCGCTAGACGTGTTTTGCTTCTCGTTTGCATGTATAAGTTGCGAGATATAAATTTTCCGTGTTGTTGACAAAGGTGACATTTCTTGTCAGTTCGGGTTAAATTTCATTCTGGGGCTTTATTCAAATGTATACTTATCAGAAATTTAAAATACATATATCAAATGAGCCCACTAGTTGTAAAGCACGTAAAACAATCCAAACATGGTGATAAAATTATTTGCAAACGATTTTCCAAAATATTATTATCAAAACACGTGTGACGTTGTCAGCGGTTGTTTTTTTTTTTTTTTTTTTGTTTTATTATTATTATTATTATCTAGTTGGGGGCCGTCTCATGCTGCGCTTTCCTATGCGTGGTCTCCACTCTAGGAGTGTACTACCCCAACGGCCATCCGTTCTCCGGGCTATAAGGGCCACCCATTGCAACTTCAACCATGTTATACTGCGTGCTATGTCGGTTATCTCTCTTTAGTCCAGATTCGGCAAGCATGCTCTGTAAATAACGTCAATTTAATCAGTGTAAATTGTAAGGTGTAAAAATACCTAAGATACTGAAATGCAACCTAACTTGTATAATTTAACATGTGTATCAGGGTCTGTGTAGTTGTGTCTGTCTGTGGCATCAAAGCTCCGAAAAGCATGAATCGTTTTTAGGGCGCCGTACCCATAGGGTAAAACGGTATCCTATTACTAAGACTCCGCTGTCCGTCTGTCTGTCTCTCTGTCCGTCTGCCTGTCTGTCTGTCTGTCTGTCTGCCTGTCACCAGGCTGTATCTCATGAACCGTGATAGCTAGACAGTTGAAATTTTCACAGATGATGTAGTTCTGTTGCCGCTATAACAACAAATACTAAAAAAGGGTATAATTGTATGGCTGTCTGTCTATGTCATAATCGCACCGCGTACATTTTGTTTAGGAGTAGGGCTCTGCTAACACTGGATTTTCATAGATACGGCCGTTTCTAGAATATATTTTTTACGGAACCCTCGGTGGGAGAGTCCGACACGCACTTGGCCAGTTTTTTATCGAGAGTATTCTTAGCTATGCTATGGCAATATAATCTGTTTGGTTTCAACAGTTTGCATCAGCTTTTCTAGCTACGTCAGAGTCTCGAGAATCTTTATCATTTCAGCGATTCCTTTTAAAGCGTTACACGTACCCGTACCTTGAAACGAAGTGAGCCTATTTACTGGATTCTTCTTCGTGAAAAAACCCTGAACGTTTTATCAAGACAATTGCGAAACTGATAAGTTAACAAACAAACACTCATTAACCTTAACTAAATCATCAATGGCTGACACACTTCGTGCTCGGAACATCTCCATTATAGCATCTGGACCAATTGCATTACTTAAATCACCAAGTTCTTTGCTGTTAGCAAGTAGAAAATACCTTGAAGATTACTAACAATCGTAGCTTTACGAGCCGCAAACATATCTTGGTAAACCATGTTACATTTACCGTTGTTGCTAGTGATGGATAGTATTGTTAAAGCGGTTTTCGAAGCGTAAAGTTAAGTTTGTGGTGACGTGCTGGTAGTGTGACCGCCAAGTGTTGTGTTAAGGTGACAATTAGTCAAGTTGATTTGTTAGTTGGAAACATGGTGTAATCGGTTGGACAAGACAAAGTGCACTAGTTTTGACATGACAGACTTGTTGCATGGGGTAGATTCATACAAGAGAGGGTTACGAAAATCAACTCGTGTTTCCAATTATTCATTCCATTCAATCAGAACATTGAATACGTACAAACATTTTCCTTTTGTCAGTGTTCAATCACTCACGCAGAGGTCGGAATAGGTAAGTGCCTATTTACCTAAACGTCTCCAGAGGACATAATTAAGAGTAGTTATAACCACCTTAAAACAACCAAACACAGCTAACGTTATGTAGTGTTTTTTTATTAAGCGGCTCCCACACGCGAATGAACTTCGTTCCATAGCTCTTCATTTTTCTGTGTTGTGTATGTCTCATCGTGTTGACAACCACCGTTGTTACCAATACAATACTGTTTCAGTTTATCTTCGCGAGTCACCGAAACCAAGATAAACGCAATCAAAATTTGTTATTTTTACGACATAAAACCAATATTGGCTACTTTTCTTAAAAACTATAGAACATATTGAAAAACCAGTTGACGATTTTAAAGTGCACATCATTACTCACGTATTGGTTTTAGTTCCTTGTCTAAGCGTCGCTTGACGAGAGAACCTATGCCAATTTAAGACAGAACAAGGACTTTACGAATCTATTTTTTTTCTCTTGAATTATTAAGTATTATAACATTCCAGTTGACAAAAATATAAGCCAAATACCAAGCTGCAATATATATATTTTTTACGTGCACCAAGTGGAAGAATTTTATGTCACTTTAAAAACAGTGAAAATTACAGAAATTAGTTAAGTAAGTAGTACGAGTAGATTATTGTTTCCATTTATTACATTTGTTTGAGACATGGTTTTGGTTTTTAAAGGGCCGATATCTATAAAGGCCCTTAAGACAAGAAATAAACATTAAGAAAGCCTCAAGCGCAGACTTGGCCTTTGCACCCTTAGGTATAGTACCCACTATAACAGGGATCTGAAAACCGCAGCTCGCGAGCCGCATGCGTCTCTTTAAAGGGTCACTTGCTTCTCTTCAAGTTCCCCTTAAAAAAAGTCCTATTAAAATTTGGTATATAGTGATAAATCTGAAACAGCGGCTCTTTGAGCTTCCGAAAAATCGCTTTTTTTTCGGCAGCTGGCTCTAAGTCCAAAAAGTTTGTCTACCTGCACTATACTATTTGGTACTACACCACATTGATAGTACTATTTTTCCCGCATAAAAACTGTTTTACCTGTCTTGTTTAACCTCCTTATTGCAACCTTGGAGAAGTCCTCGGCATCAGGAAAAACCGCTGTTCATAATTCGCAAATGCACGCCATGTGCATCTGAATGTTTGAAGGAAAATCAAAGGCAAAGTCAGTGATACCAAATTGCAAATGTAATATTTGCCTGCATGAGATGCAACTCGTTATTTATGAAAAGTAATTTGTGGTGAAACAATATTTTGTATAACTTACGATGCTTTAAAATTGTCAGTGTTTCTTTTTTGTTTTTGTCTATACACTCGCAACTTTGAGATTGAAGTTGCGTTTGCTCTCGATAGATTCGTCCTGAGTAGTAAGTACGTACCTTACCTAGGTATAACCAAAATGTACGTCGCGTTTACATTTTGAGTTTCTACCTCTTAACCTCCCACGCTGAATATACCTGCCAAAGTGAGATACAAATAACCAATACAATACGCATATTTGAATCGTCGTGTATCGAATAGCTTGTTGTTGCATTGCATTTTTAGGGTTCCGTATCCAAAGGGTAAAACGGGACCCTATCACTAAGACTTCGCTGTCCGTCTGTCTGTCTGTGACCAGGCTGTATCTCATGAACCGTAATAGCTAGACAGTTGTAATTTTCATAGATGATTTTATGTCTGTCTGTCTGTCTATGTCAGTAACCAATATAAAATGATCGAGCACCACGTACATGTTGCTTAAGAGTCTGCTAATACTGAATTTTCACAGATACGGCCATTTGTAGCGTATATTTTTTCCGGAACCCTCGGTGCGTGAGTCCGACTCGCACTTGGCCGGTTTTTATCTATCTTTTGCATACCTCTTTGTGGCATGAAAACAGAACGTATTTCTTTACGACTAATACTGAATCGGCACGCACTACATTAAAATAACTTTATCAGTTTCAAAATGCATCAGTATCTTACTACTTCTTATGCACGTATGTCCTTTATGTAACTCGCGGGAAGCAGCAAGTGCGCAGGCGCCGGTCTCCGCGTGACGGCACGCTCTAGCCGCCCTGTGATTGGTCACCGCTGTCACCTTGGCTTGCCCACGCGCCCGTATTTGCTTTTTTGCAATAATCTGAATGTTTTCGCACTTTTTGCTTGAGGAAGTTAAAGGATACTGGGTTTTAATAATTTGTTTTTTATTGCGATTTTGACGCGGTCTAGTGAGGGAGAAAAATATCGATAATAACATTAATAACGTATAATATCTTGTGATAAAAATCAGCCTTACCTACGCTCCACTGCTGAGTCTTTCAAAGTTCCCTTTACTGATCCATAGATTATTCCCTTAGCTTCGTCTGCGTGTCCAATATACTCTGCTTATCCTTTAGAAACTATTCGTCAAAAAACGAAAAGCCCCACTGCTTAAAAAAACTAAAAAGAAAAAACTAGTCCAGTACCTACCCTTGTTAAGTTATAATGGAAATGTTTGATGATTTATGGTCGATACTCACATAAAACAAATAATAAATTCTAATGTGGAACATAGCGATTTTAATCAGTCGGAACCCATTGTTGGGAAGATTTGCGTCGATCTAGTTTTCTTATGGGTCCCGACTGTTTAAAATCGCTATGTTCCAGATTAGAATTTATTATTCGTTTTATGTGAGTATCGATCATGAATCTCGAAACATTTCCATTATAACTTAACAAGGGTAGCTACTGGACTAGTTTTTTTCTTTTTAGTTTTTTTAAGCAGTCGGGTTTTTTGTTTTTTAATTATTATTTTTATTTTATACGTTTTAGTTAGAATTATAAGGCAGTAAATTTCGCAATCTTTGTCATGGGGGTTATTGAGAAGCTTGCACAGATTTATTACAATTAAATGGAAATATTGTGAGAACGGGGTGCTAACCAACTTTAAATGGTTATAGTTCTTAACTGGTCATTCAAAATTAAAAATGATAAAAGAAACCTAACAATGATTTTCAAATCCCTATTCAATGATACCCCACTCGACATAGTACGTCGATTTTCATTTTTTTCTTTTTCACAATATGGCATCTCATTATAGCCATTTTGAGTTGTCATCATTTTCATGTTTAATGTATGTTCTTTAGTGACATTCGCCCATTTAAGACGAATCGATTGACGTAAGAATCATCAAAATCGGTCTACGCGTTTGGTCTCTTGAGTGCCAGATAAGAACAAACATACATACATACATACATAGACTGATAAACACATTACCCTCCTATGCGTCGCGCAGTCGGGAAAAAACCGAATTAATACGTAATCTATCTCAATGTTCGTTTCATTGTAAGTAACCAAAACCGGCCAAGTGCGAGTAAAAAATATATAGGTACGCTACAAACGGCCGTATCTATGAAAATCCAGAGTTAGCAGAGCCCTACTCCTAAGCGAAATGTACGCGGTGTTCGATCATTTTATATTGGTTACTGGCATAGACACACAGACATAAATTTATACTGTTTTATTAGTATTTGTTGTTATAGCGGCAACAGAAATACATCATCCGTTCCATTTTACCCTTTAGGTACGGAACTCTAAAAATCACTCGTTGTTCAATTGCCGCGGGAAAGTAAGACAAACTAACAAACTACAATTTAGTGAGTACCTATTTATATTATGGGTAGGATTTGTAAGCGGGATTGGGCCATAAGTGATGAGGCTTATGCCAGCCATTGGGCAGGTTTAAAACCTCGCAGATATATTCGAATTGCTTCGCAGATATATGACAGTTGTCGACGGTTTTCCTTTAATAAACTCACACCTTTCCTGACGAGTATTTCCAGTTTTTTTTTAAATATATTTGGAAGTATCTTGTGGCAGTTGTGGCCGTATACATTGAGGCAAACGTTTCATTGAAATTTGAATCAGTAATCAACTGGATTTTAGACCTACCCAACACTACAACACTATTATCAACTCGACATTCATTTTGTTAATTTAATATTATCATGGTAACCAAAACTAGTTTTGTATGGCAAAAATATAGTTTTGTAAATATTCGGGAAAATTTTAAGGAAGCATACGATCCTCTAAATGACGTCACTTGAAGGAGATGGCTGTGACCAGTCACAGCGCACTGAAGCAGTACAATTTCTATAGTAAATCCGCCTTAGTGATAACTGCTTCTGTATGATTTTCTACGCTGTGCTTCTGTTACCTTCGCTATACTTGTCACCTACGCTCTTTTAGAATGAGGAACTTTTAAAATTGTTTTATTTGATATTACTTACTATACATTAGTCTGGGAAATAGGGAAAATCATGTAAGTTATTTTTTTTAATACCTAGCCTGTGTGGGGTCCTCACATGCCTAAAACCAATTAGATCTCTATGATTCCCTATTTGACTAGCGATAGTCAAATAGGGAATCATGGAGATCAAGTAGTCTCGAATCAGAATCTAAATGAGTTAATTAGAATCAAGTCCCTTCGCAACTCGAATCAACTCGCCGACTCTACCCATCGCTAGAGTCAACACATCGAGTGTTACACTAACAGAGAGTCAAAACAAATTACTTACACTTGATTTGCATCAACTCTTGCGTGGCAGCGAGCGATGTAGCGAAGACTCAGCGAGTCAAGTTAACTCGAATCAAGAGTAATACGCTGAGCTCGAGTCGGCGAGCCGAGTCGAGCTGATCTTGGCTACCGTCGCAAACGCCATCCGGTCGATCCGAGTCGAGTCAACGCGAGTTTTGATTCGAATCAGCGGCCGAATGAACTCAAGTTATCCGTGTTGGAAAAAAGTCGACTCGTAACATCGCTATATTTGACACCTTTTGCAGGCAATTGCTAAGGATAAGGATTGAGTCTAGATCCGGTCCAGTCATCCCGCCATCTTCATGTCACATCTACCACCGTCCATCTTGCGGCACCCACATGTTGACGACACTAGTAGATTGCATAATGATTAGTTAACGTCGCAAATGACTAAGTATAAATATTCCGCAACAACGCAACTTATTAGGTACGGATTATGGCACAGTCATCGAGCGTTTTCCGGATTCTACATTAGCTACGGTCATCTCGTCACCAGATGCAGAAATAATTACTTGACAAATAATGAAACGCGCAATGGTGGGCTCGTGTGATCACTTAGTAAGTTACGATACGGGTAAGCACAGATGGGGTAGACCTAGGAGGAGACGGCGGCAGGGGCGTATTTACCCTAAGGGGCTTAGGGCCAAGGGGGCCATGGCCCGGGGCGGCGTAGCAACCCTCGGTGCACGAGTCCAACTCGCATTTGGCAGGTTTTTTTCCTTAGCTTCTGGGGCGGCGAAGCTTATTGGCCCAGGGCGTCAAATTTCATAATACGCCCTTAGATGGCAGGATATAGTTAGAAGCGTTTTCCAACAACTTATGCACCTAATTGGGAGTTATAAAATCAACAGCGCAGCCGGTTAACTAAAAAAAGAACATTTAAAAAATCTGTAATAGAAAAGCAATACAATTGGGAGACCTTTAAATTGATTAATCATTAATATTGGTCAAATTAACGTGAAAGTGGTAGGTAGTCATAGGCTGAAAAAAAATTGTCTAATTAAGACAAAATGGAAGTTTAGTAAGTTGTTACGATTCTTCTGAGGCAACAAACATAAAAAAAATGTATTAAAAATAAAAGTACACCCGAATTGAGGACCACAGTCTTTTTGGGAGCCGGTTAAAAAACGAAATCAAACATGGCACATCCGTTTAGGATACTATACCATAAATAGATACACATATACAAAGATACACAGACACAGATACACACTTCAAACATTAGTTTGTTATAAAACAACCCTCTATTGTCGTAGGGGTATAAATACTACTTACGGATGCTAAGCATCTTATTACAATGTATGTCAGTCACCGAACTGCTTCCGGATTCTGCATCGGCTACGGTCAGCTCGTCCCCAGTCAAAAACCATTAAGGCTGCTTCTTACAATGGTCTTGTGGTGTAAAAGTTCGAGGTCTGCATCAGCCAATATTTCATTGCGGAAATTTTCAAAAGATGAGTTTTTCGTTAAAGTAAGAAGATTACTGACTGTCGACGTCTTGATGTTTCTAGAAAAAAAACCGATAATTTTGAAACCGCTGAACTCAGACCAAGAAAACACAAAAGACATGACGTTACGAACAATCTAGTGAAGCCGGTTTTTTGGCATTGTTTTGACAAATCAGACAACTCACGCACATGGTTTGTTGGCATGGTTTTTTGTGGCCTCACTAGATTGTTCATAATGTCATGTCTGTCTTTTTTTCTTAGTCGGAGCCGCTGAAGTGATTTTCTTTCTCTCGATGAAGTTACTTTTCAAACACCAAAACCAAAATCAACACATCGGTTCACACGTTCAAGAGCTACGCTACAATGTCACCTGTAACTAAAACTATAATACGACATTCCTATTAGCTTTGGGATGCTCAGCAGTGTAACGTCCATAGAGCTTGCCTAATAGAGTTTTATCTTGAACAAAGCTCTAAGTTATTCAGAAAATTACTTAGAACATTTCTCGCTATAGTTACAGAAGGGAAGGCTGAATGAACATGGGAAGCCAACAAATCGCCAGATGACACTATCTAAGACGAACCGTCTCCCTTAAATCACGAACATTGGCAATAGGAACTGTCGCATCGTAAGCCACACCACAATTTGAAAAATAGTGCAGCATAATTATTTATAAAATAAATAACACTTAAAGTTATCATCGAGCCACGTGCAGCTCTCGCTGACGTCACTCCTCACCTTGTCTTGTCACCCACACGTGTAACAATCCACAGAAGGACGTATTTCCATAGGACAACCGTGGCAATAACGACCTTTTGCAAATGTTTATAGTGTGCCTACAGAAGACTACTACGTATATTTACTAAATGATGAGCTGCCAATAGTTTGTACAAACAAGGTTGTGGATCGTAGTCGCAGTCATTCTGCAATTGAATAGTCCGTAACTATAAACTGTAATGCGTGGCATGGTGGTAGAAACACAGTCTAGAAATCAATACAGACATCCGACGAAACCGTCTAGACAGAGCAATCGTGCGGGGTGCAAGGGGCGCGACGCGGGAAGGCGAGCCTGAGCTGCATAGTCCATATTAGTTTAGTAGCTCGGGACATCTCATTGTCATTTACGCAAAGTAACGTCAAAGGCGTCGGCCCACTGTATGTTTTTTACACTGTGGTAGAGTAGTAGTAGCAAAGAGTCAGATTGGATATACAAGTTCATAAATATCTGAGCATTCCAAAGGCTTCAAAAATAAATGTATGTATAGAAGAGTTAAAAATATATAAACGTTTTACCGGTCATATTTATCTGAGCTAGGCTCTCGTAACGTAAACCAAAAGCAGTGCGTGGAGTTTACGAATTGTAGCTACAGAAGATCGATACACTTTGGGCGATTGTGCACTACACGGAACTTTACCGTCCGGCAGTCTGATTTTGCACAAACTATATAGTATGGACAAACTAGAAAAATCGGACGCCGGTGCACAATCACCCTTTGGAAGATGATTCGACAGGTCAAATTATTAGTATAAAGCGACTAACTTCTGACTTCCGTAAAATAACTTTTAGGGAAATCTAACTTGAGCCCTTGACCTTGCGATTTTAATTCCACTCTTCTAGCCACTAGGTCATCAAGACTCTGTACCTGTACACCTACTAAAGAAGTTTCAACATAGGACAGAATTAGAACAATGCCTTGTATTTAATCTATAGATGTAAAACAGAAACGTGACTTAACTATTTACAGATAACACACACTAAGCCACTGAAGGTAGGAACACTCAAGGAGAAAGATTCAAAAATATGTACGCACTAACTCTACTGTCATAGTAATTCGTTTTGGTTTGGCTATATATATATATATGACATTTTGTGCTTCCTCAACTAAACATGAGATTTCAAATTTGATACACATCCCCACTATCTGGATGCTTGCCATCCTAATAATAAACTGTATTCAGGCTCATTTTTGCCAGAAACTTCTAAGTGTAGAATGAGGTGTCCCTTGAGGTGTTACCGGAGTGCTATAACATGGGATTCTTCAAGAAGCGAGTTAACAGGGCTCCAAAGGTTGGCTACGTATGGACGACTCCTCCGGTCTTGCACATATCCATGGGCGACGGTGACTACTTTCCATCAGGTGGCTCGTCTGTCCGTTTGCCACTTATTACATTAAAAAAGGATATTACATATTATTAAATATCAATCAATCAAAATATGCTTTATTCAAGTAGGCCTAGGTACAAGCACTTTCAAATTATCAGTTACATAATAGAAGTGTTTGCTGGGAGACATACAATATGATCCAACATTTGTTGCAAGAATTAGGGAAAACCCAGAAAAACCTAATCAATAAGCCTTTAGACACGTGAAGGTGCGCTAAGGAAAGATTTGTTTTTAATTATTTGTACTTGACGAAGTCACGGGCAAAAGCTAGTGTTCTCATAATGAACATATGCGCAACATACTGCAAATAACTAACTTGTGAAGTAGTTTAGAGGCTTGTGATCTGCATAGTGGGTGCGACGAGGAAGCAGACTTGTCGTATTAACTTGATGTTTAAAAGATGATTCACATTGAATGCAGTTCTTGGCATTTGCCTGATAGTTTGAGCACGTTATACCCTAGCTTATTGTCTTAATCCCCAAGTAAGGATAATTTATCGAATGCCTGGGTTTGCTTTTAAAACAATCGAGTTTTGACGACCGGTTTGACTCAGTGGGAGTAAACTTTGCCTGCGAAGCTAAAGGTCCTGGGTAAGGGCAAATATTTGTGTGATGAGCATAAATATTTGTTCCTGAGTCTTGGATGTTTTCTATGCATATTACGTAAATATATGTATTAAATATATCGTCGTCTAATACACATGACACAAGCCTTATTGAGCTTACCATGGGACTTTTTATAATGAGATAAATATCTTCTACGTTATCCAACTATCCATGTTTCATTGAAATAGCTGAATTATTAGTGAAAAAATGTATGTACATTTTTATTATTAATAGGTTATCATACATATTGGAGCCTTTAAATTAGTTTATTTTATATGTAAATATCCTGAAGTAAAAATCCTCTTTCTACTTAAGTTATAGTTTTAAGACTGCCAAAATAAGTTTGATTAAACGTGTCTTCCAAGTAAATCTGAGCTCAGAAATGAGAACTTACTCACCCAAATGAATTTGCACAGGCCTATTTTAAAATGGTTGTTACAAATTTAATCATGAATGCATTTCACTTAACATGGTAGCAACTCAGCTTGTCATCACAGAATATACAATCTCCGTCTTAAACCAGACTTTTGAATAAGAAATACACCTTTTCAAGCAATCCTCACCCATCTACCCTTCGTAATAGGTCTGACTCTGCAGCCTCTCGCTTGACAGCCCGTCAAGTAATGAGGCACTTGTGTGGTAATGAAGCCCCCTGGTGGGTCCCGAGTGGGTGGGAACTATTGACGTTTAGCTGGATTTAATATTATCGAATTGATTAACCCTTTCAACGTCCGGGGCCGAGAAGCGCCAACAATAGATACGGCCAGAAAACTTTTTTTACAATGAGAAATCCTCATTGAAAGAAAATAAAGGAACAATTTATTTGCATACACACATATATAAAACAAAACAAAAGGTGTAAAATAATTACGGCAGTGTGCAAGCAAAAAGGTTCCAGCTCAGCATGTGCTACAGCCGGGGGATACAACGCTGATTTTCAGACCGAACCTTGTTGGTGACAAAAGGACCACCACACATCCGGCTAAGACGATTCTGTAAGACGTCAGAAAAGAAAACGCAATATATAAGAAGCATTTTCATGCTTCTTATAATTAAATAATATTAATTAACAATAATTTCAATTAAAGTTAATTACTACACTAATTCCAAATCCCACGAACTATAATCAATAATAATAATAATTGTAGGCACTGTACGTGCATTAGCACTAAAAGAAAATAATAACAATTAATTGATAGATTCAGGCGTTACTTTGCGGAATTCCATATTAGATCAATGGATTATAGTTCCATTGCTGTTCCGCGAATTAGTGTCTTGGTTAGATGTGACAATAAATTGTGCTTACATGCGCATATTTTCATGCAGTTTCCATAAAAAAATACGCATGCAAATACAACAAACCAACACCAAACAGTATAATCCTCGACACGTGTTTCGCCTCTCTACGAGGCATCATCAGGAGATGCAGGAGTGCTCGCTAGTGAAAGGGTGATACACCTAACGCGTAATCAGGAAGTACTGGGTTCGAGTCCTGGTGTGACCACGTGCGAGAGTAATCGCATTTTTCTTTGCGCTTTGATTTGTGTCTATGTCACAATAGATACTAATATGGTGTTAATTTTCCCGCATTAAAAACCCAAACCCTCAATAAAGTTGTGGTTCATATAAAGAGTAGAAATTAGTACATAGATACGCCGCTCAGGTGCACTGAGCTTTTTGCATGCAAATCAGATGGACTTTGTATTCAAGTATGAAGCTGTTTACTGATTTAGACCTTGTGATAGGTGGTGGTAGATTGTTCCAGCACTTGGTAGCAGCGTATCTTAAACTGCCACGAATAGCGGCAGTTTTGTGGGCGGCCATCGAGAGACGGAATAGAGCACCCCTGGCTTGGTACATTGTTTTATCAATGGATTCCCTCTCCACGGGGAGGAGAGGGGGTACATCGGGCTCCACTGAGAAGGAGTAGCCTACCGACTAAAACTCCTTGGTATGCCCACGGCAGCATGGTAGGGGGGGGGGGGTGACACGGGATCGAGAGCATTTCACCGCCAACACCCCCTGCTGCTGATAGCCGATGCCGTCCTGTCTCTGGTACGGCCAACGGACCTGGAAAAAAATAATTGCTTTGTTGTAATTTTACAGGATTCTAGGTCCAAAAGTGGGATTAAATGAGATTTCGCTATTATTTTTCCCCTCTACCTATAAATGCTCCATATTTGAAACTGTAAACAGGGCAACCATATTTTTAGGGTACCGTAGCCAAAACGGCAAAAACGGGACCCTTATCATGTTATCATGCCCGTCCGTCGGTCCGTATGTCACAGGCATTTTACTCAGAAACTACATGATGTATATTGATGAAATTTGGAGTATAGGTGTCTTGTATATGCCGCTACTTAAATAGTCTGATAGTTACATAACAAAAAAAAACATATTCCTAGGGGGGGGCACTCCATACATATAACTGAAACTGAAAAAAAAAAATCAGCAAATATCAATGTATGGCCCATATTTAGACAGTTCTTTTAAAAAGACTTGTAGGTTTTTTAATATTTTTTTTGATATAGTGAACATTTTCGGAAATAATCGCTCCAAAAGTGGCATAAATCGTGTCGGCTCCTCTATTTTTTAATCCTCATATCAACAAGAGACAATTACAAATAGAAAGCTTAATAAATGAATACCCTCAATGGAAAGTATTTTCAATACGCTCTTTTACTAGTGCACTTTTTCATATCGTATTTTTTACCTGTAGTGCATTTGTTTGTATGAACGGCTACGGAACGCTACAGAGCATGGTTCGACATGCTCTTGACCGTTTTTTCTACCTATACACTAACATATCAGTCAAACATTTTTTTTCAGATTTTTGTAAGTTTGTATGTGTCGTTGTAGCTTCATCACGCCAAATCGGCTAGACGGATTTCAACTATTTTTGGTACACGGGTATCTCCAGATGGTTATAGGATACTTTTTACCCGACTACGCTGATGAAAAATGAGGGCTTATGACTTATTCCTTATTCTCCTTTGCGACCGAAGTTGCGGGTACCTTCTTACTTAATATTGTTGTAAGTAACATGTTGGAGAATACAGGTAGGTAGCTAGGTCAAACTTTCTGCTACGTATATACTTTACTGTGAGCCAGTGCCACTTTAAATCAAGATAATGGGTCATATATCACGAGAGACCACATTTACAAGGACCATTTGCTATATAGTAGTATCATAAAAATGCAGTTTTCCTTATTAGGTGCTGGCTCTAACTAAGGTGCTTAGCGGAACTCCATAAGCGCAACAAAATGACTATTCTGAGCAAAATACTTAATTCCTAACATTCGATGCGCATTTTTGCTCGCTTTGGGAGCCAATGCCTGTGTTTATATAGCATTGCTTTATTTTTACCCGACTGCGTCGTATGTATAAGCTGTAATTTGGCATAGCTACGTAACTTTGAAGACAATACAATAAGAGTAATGTTTCGCCTCTCTACGAGGCATCATTAGAAGATGCAGGAGTTTTCGGCTGGACCATCAACGTCTCCTGCATCTCCTGATGATGCCTCGTAGAGAGGCGAAATACGTGTCGAGAATTATACTGTCTGGTGGTGGTTCGTTGTATTTGCATGCGTATGTGAGTACAATTTATCGTCACATCTAACCAAGACACTATTTCACGAAACAGCAATGGAACTATAATCCATAAATCTAATATGGAATACCGCAAAGTTACGCCTGAATCTACAATTATTTGACAATACAATAACATGGCACCATGAAGAGGGAGCCATATGGTAGTTATAGGAACTTTGTAATAAAATAATGAAATCCTTACCGAGTTTGGGCTCTTTAGAATCGTCTCTGTAAGTAGTTGATGGATGTTAAAAAAAGTACACTCGCTACTAAAACCTTGTCACAAACATGTCATTTTTACCAGAAAGTTATTATATTGTTAACACCTGAATGAAAGACGTAGTTCGTTTGGGAACTTCATCATCGTAGCATCTAAAAGGTCAAACCAATTTAGTCTTCTTTTATTTGAAAGCAGACTTAATCGGAAGTACGTATTGTTAACAATGAATAAAAAATATCTGTTGAGCCGTTCGAAGAATGCGTGGCATTTTCTATCTGAGGTGTCGTTCGGGTACTCTGTATATCTTCATTAACCCCCGGATTAAAAAGGGGTGTTATATCTGTGTGTCTATGTCATCGTAGCTCTTAAACCGATGAACCGATTTGTGATTTTGTTTTCATATTTCGAGAGCGTTCTTAGCTATGGTTCTAGAAAATTGATTCAGCTGTTTGTAAATTATAAGCTTTTTTCTAGATGTATGGAGGGTTTATCATCGGTCCATTGATTACTTGTTTTCGTATAAACAAAGTGTTTACAAGTAATAAATAACCTGCAATAAGGAAAGAAAAGTACCAGGCTATCATAAAATTAACAAAAAAATAAAACCGACTCCAAAAAACACTAAAAAGTAAAAAAAAATACACTTTTTAGTTAATCGTTACTTAAAAGTGTATCTCGTGACGATTCGAACAAGCCCAAACACGGCTAGGATATATTATTTTATTACATAGATCTGGTGCCTACCTTCCGCCTGGCCATCATCAAATTCAATTCGGTGGTACTATTCTCATCAGGAACATTTAAATTTGCGACTATGAAGTTGCTTAGCTAAATTAATCTAGATATTTTGTCGCCATCCGTAAATCATATATCATTGAGGAGTTCCGATGGCATTCTGTGGTCTTCTGCATCAGTTCCACTTCACCAATTTACACTTTCTGAATGCAAATGCTTATCATGTTTCTTATAATACCAAAATTGCTATATGTATGCCTATAATATTTGAGGACTTCCTTCTGTTCCTCATGGATTCTATCAACAGATCTTCACCAAAATTAAATGGGACCAACTTGAAAGTACCTTCAATGAATCTAAAAAAAAAAATTTGAAATCGGTCAAATAGTCTTCGAGTAATCAGTTAACATCCATAAAAAAAAAAAAAAAACATTCCGTCGAATTGAGAACCTCCTCCTTTTTTTGGAAGTCGGTTAATAACACGTGAAGCTACTATAAAACGGCATATGTACAGTACATTCCTATTGCACTTGCCGCCTTACAGTACACTGTACAGAGTGTACAGCAGGCAAGGTCGCGACTTCATAAAGACTCTAGCCTCAGAGGAGAAAGAAAGTAACTCCCTATACGCCTCATACATAGTTAATGCGTTGTAGCTTGAGGCACCGTATGATAATGACATGCTAACACAATCGCATATTTGTACTGAATTGTTTAAGATAATCAAGCGTAATGTATTAGCATATTGATTCTTATTCAAATTGAAGATCAGTCGCACGTCGTGCAGTGCATCTTTATTATCAGTACAAGATCAGAATGGGGATACATCGGACAGTTATTCAATAAATCAAATCAAATCAAATCAAAATATCCTTTATTCAAGTAGGCTTAGATACAAGCACTTTCGAATTGTCAGTTACAATGAGAGAAGTCTTTACACGTCGCAAGTAATGGTTAAAACAATAATAACAAGTCAATCAAAGCTGAGAAGAAAGTCGACTATAGATTATTATAAGCCTTCTAGAAGGTGGACACTTCGTTTGGCGAAGATATAAAAGCCATGGTCATAACCCTCTTTTTTACTTCAGCATAGTCGAGTAAAGAGTATTCTATAACCATCTGTGGATACTCTGCTATCCGTACATTAAAAAGTTTCTGTCAAAACATTTTTTTTTGTGACAAGCTTTTATCGCTGACAGTACTTTTCTTTGAACATCCATCAACTACACACCGAGACGATTCTAAAGAGCCCAAACTCGGTAGGATTGCATTATTTTATTACAGAGTTCCTTTGAACACCTTCCTGCTCCATCATCAGATCAGCTCAATGGTATTATACTGATTAATTGTCACCGAACTTACTTACATAAGTATGCAAAATTTTAGCTCAATCGGAAACCGGGAAGTGGATCAAATTTAACTTGCAAGATTTGATTACAGACCGACAGACAGACGATGGGACAGGTGAAACTAAATAAAAGCTTGTAAAATAGTAGATATCCCGCCAGTTTTCGTGTGATGAATCAAATAAAAAATGTTAATTGAAAGTAAATTGAAGGAACTAAATTACTTTATTATTTACTTTTCTTTTTAGTCATTATATGCAGTGGGTTTTTAGGTCTTGTTTTTTTTAATTATTAGTTTTAATAATTACGGAAATTCCAATGATAAAATTGATTATTAAGCAGTATTGAATCAGTGCAGCCGTTTTGAAATCATCAGGTTTTTTCTTCGTGTAGATGTTCCTACACATTCGAGACTCAATGCCTTAGGTCCGTTAGGTATTCATTGTCGATACAACATTGTAAGCCGATATTCTTAGGTGCACACTTGACGCGACGGCATGCACTGACCTTGTCATGCGGTCAACCCCAACTTGAGAAACTGTCAATATAAATGTACGCGCATACACTCTCGAGCAAAACAATTGCATCACTTATAAAAAGGAAAGGAAATTATTTTGCTCGCGAGTGTATAGTTGTGTAAACATCACTTCACCATTTGACGACCGGTTTAGCTCAGTGGGAGTAACGTTGCCTGCGAAGCTGAGGTCCTAGGTTGAAATCCCGGTAAGAGCAAATATTTGTGTGATGAGCATAAATATTTCTTCCTGAGTCTTGGATGTTTTCTATGTATACAAGTAATATATCTATTAAATATATCGTCGTCTAGTACCCATAACACAAGCTTTATTAAGCGCACCGTGGGACTAGTTCAATTTGTATAAAATTGACCCGTAAAATTCATTTTATTTAAACAAGAAATCGGCGAACCGATGAATAACCTGATGATTCTTACACGGCTTACAGTTATGACTTAAATCTTCTTGACATGCTAAAATAATGCTAAGAACATTCTCAAAGAAGTCTCCTTTCAGACAAAAACAAATATCGAAACCACACAGATACACACTTCAAACGAACACCCCTTTTTTTTCGTCAAAGGTTAAAAAATATATCAAAATCGGTTCATTCGTTTAGGGGTTATGATTCCACAGACAGACTCACAAGATACGCGTTAAACTTATGGCACCTGCCTAGAGGTGTGGTATCGGGAAAATTACAAGGGAAGCCCAAGCGTCCATATATGTATACATACTCATATTTAAGAAAAAGGTGGTTATAACTATATATAAGCCTTTCGTTGGACAACCCGGTGCGGCCACTGCACCTCTTTTTTGCCGGGGGTTAAAACGTATTAGGCCGTGAGTCCGGGGGGAATATTTTCTCCCATCGCCCCTCACCTATAGGGGAGACCGAGTAAGGTTTTTCTCACGGGTGGGTTGTCAACTTGTCACAGGGGCCATAATGGACAATGAACCGGTATCTAAATATCGCGTCAGCTATATCTCCCTCCTAGATAAATCTCTCGCGATCTTTCGACACCGATCGATGAACTTATTCGTATGTTAAGTTTTCTGTTATGGCCGTCGTGTAACAACTTTACCTGGTCTCTAATTCAAAGCATATGAATTCACAAATGGGACTCTCTGTGTGTTGCGCTCCTATATAGGTATGATACGTGTAATTATGTTATTGTTGTCCTGCTACACTATCGCATTGGGTGACTGTAAGGATAGTGTGGTGTTTGTAGTAAATAAATGGGTGCTATCTATTTGTCATTTTTTTTATTATCCGAAACTGATTTCGCCGAACAGGTTTCGCATAATTTGATTTCGCCGAATGTTTATCTTGCGGAATCATTATTTGTCAGAATCTAAATACGCATAATTTAGTATCGCCGAAAAACTGCTGCCAGTAAAGTAGGTTAGGTTAGGTTAGAACTGCAATCTCGAACAAAAGATGATTGCTGCCAGAAAAGTAGGTTTTCGGCATTAAAAAGTTATGCGAAAAGACCATTCGGCGAAAATAGATTCGGCGTAGACAGAATTCGGCGTAGTTAAATTATGCTTATAGATCATTATGCCTATTGTGATTATGCGATATAGAATTATGACCAATAAAAATGCGTAAACCAAGGGAACCTAAGTAAATACATAAATAAATAAATATTACATAATGTCAATATGATTGTAACGCGGTAAGGCGACACTTGACGCGACCGCACGCTGTGACCTCGTCGCGCGGTCAACCCTAGCTTAATCTTGGCTCCGTGGCTGACCAGAGGTGATCTAGTACAGTTCAAGGGCACACAGAGGTCAAATGACATGTCACTGTCAACGAGAGTGACAAATGGTTGTTTTGAAAAATCATAATCCATACTAATCCATACTAATATTATAAATGCGAAAGTGTGTCTGTCTGTCTGTCTATCTGTTACCTCTTCACGCTAAAACCGCTGAACCGATTTGGATGAAAGTTGTTAGACAACTATACGAAGTCGCGGGCAGAAGCTAGTAAATCATATTTTTAGTCTTTTTCCTCAATATGAGAAATGTTACAAGCGGTCTCTGTCTGTCTATCTCACATGTTATTCAAAGGCTCTATATTAATCCCTTGACGGCTCATGGAAAATATTTTTTCTCTAATTCTAAAATAAATACTAGGTTTCATGGAAAGCCAAGAAAGATTCGGATATTTATCGTTATAAACTATAAATGTTATTTGTCCCAGTTTTAACAATTTAATAAATGACTCGTAAAGGCCACAATTTAATCAAAGATTTATCTTTTCAGATTACATCAGCATCTTTTGAGATCTTCTAGAGGTACGGTTAATTGATAATTATCGATAGGTTTTTTAGAAATTGTACAGTCACCACAAGATAAGGGGTTAATCTTGATAGTTGTCGTTCCAGTACAGGATATTTTCAAATCCTGCGTTTTAATCTAAGAAATAAATGGTAGCTGGCACTGGCAGGAGCTTATTCATTATGCACTGCTAGTTGCATACGTTTTTCAAACGATTTAGCTAGTCCGATATTATACACATTTCTTGGCCAGACTTCATACAAAAATGCCCTGTTCTACGCTAATTTGATAACTTTCCGTCGGCTTATAATGGTAGGTTATATCGTGCGATATCTATATGGTACAGTAATCCTCATTTTCCAACGCGTATAGATAAGGGAGTGACACATTCTTTATCATTCCTAACGTATATAATAATAAGAGGGGTGTTATGTTATATATTTGACGTGTGTATCTGTGTCTGTCTGTGGCATCGTTACTCTTGAAGTAATGAACCAATTTTGACTTAATTTTTTATGTTTGAAATGTGAGTTTTATCTAAAGTGTTCTTAGTGATGGTTCAAGAAAATTGGTTCAGCAGTTTGATGTTTACAAATTTAGCTGGGAAGATTTGAACCACTTCCAGGACCGATTGAGCTGAAATTTGGTATGGCGGTGTCGTTGGTGGTTTTTTGTCGGTTCACCGACTTCTTGTGTCACCGATAACCAGCATAAGCCCGCAGGGTTACCACCCACGAAATCAAAACCAAGGGTGATGTAACTTAATATATGCTACAAAAATACGCCCTTTGTAAGCATTAAGAGCGTTTATACCCGCTTAGCTGGCAACGTCGCATATTTTGTCTTCTTACTCCATTATTTTGTGGTATTTGAATGAAACTTAAAGATACGTTTAATACATACCCTAGATATTTAGCATTTATATTGTGCTTAATTCATGTACTCATCGCTTTTGCCTTAATTTTCTTACAAAACAAGATATAGACTTAAATTTATTTTTAGAGCTTTGGTTGCGGCAATATCATGAAATTTTGCACTGTACCAGCTTATCTACCGAAAACGTAATGAATGAATTGAAAACATGTTCAAGTTACATACACATTTCTCAAAATAATCATGAAAAACCAAAAAATATGCGTCGTTGCCAGTTAAGCAGGTATACACCCTCTTAAACGAGACAGAATTCAGAGTGAGAGAAGCGAGGCCGTGCTATTGTCGCCTTCACCTCTTGTTGGACATTTTGTTATTGTAATTTGTTTGTACGTGTTAAAATACAATTATAATTGAAGTCTGACGCAATGGCATTTTCACTCTTAAACGTGTTACTGCATTAAACGTAAGTCTTAACAGACGTCCACTGCTGAATGCTTATTATAGCTGGCTCCACACCAGACGATCCAAAATGGATCGGTGATCCCGCGATCCGCGATCCACGATCGTGATGCGTGGAGCGTGGATCATACTAGGCCGATCCAGTTTGTTGAAACTGCAATCCTGAACTACGCTCCAAATGATTCAGTGCAACTCTAGATGGAGTCACACGTAGAGCGGATAGTCTCTTACACCTCTATTGGTAAAATTAACATCTTTTGGGTCCCATAAACATATCCAGACGGCAACTTTGCCAGATGTTCATGTGATCTAATTTGATAAATTTTTATTCTCCCTAAGACCAATTCAACGAACGGTTACAATACCAGTCTTTCGTGGCAAACCTTTGTTAGCATGGCTTCTCTATTTCATGGTTTAATCCCTGGTTTTTTTAAATTGATTTATACCGAGTGACGGAGCTACATAGATTAAGTATAACGGAAACCTGTAGCGCCATATGATGCTGAAATCAGCTTCAATCCACTTAGATTAACTAAAATAATTTAAGGGAATTCTATCTCGTATATTATCATTATTATCTCTTTTGAGTTCCTAACGTTTGGAAACTTGGCAGCTTCCGTGTTCATGGGGTCGACTGAGAAAAAGAGAAGAGAGAAAATATATTTTTCTCTGTCAAGGTCACAATTTGTGCAAACTACCCACTTTGAAAAAACAATTAAAGGTGTAGAAACCTACCAGAATGCCTAATGTGTAAAGACAGTTACACGTGTGGCAGGAGGGATTAATTTGACTGTCCCTACATGTTACACTGTGAGGGATTGCACTCCCCTACTGTACTGTACTGAATACCTTTATATCATTTTATCTCTGAACAGCTCAATCGCACACAGCGACCGTAATTGTGCCATAACAGTATAGATATTTGTAAATTGGAACACAATTCATAACAATTAAACTGTTGCAAAGAACGCAAATGTCAATCAGCAGCGACAGTGTTAACGACGTGTAATTACACTGCTATGGTCAAGGCGAACCGGTGCGCAGACACATGCGCGAACGGACATTAATACATTACCGACAGTGATACTAAACGAGACGGAATAGTACACTAAATGATAACAGACAAGCAAAAGCACACCACTTCTGCCATTTCTCTATACGTCTATTGTAGATATGAATGAATGAATGAAATAATTTATTTCAGGAACTTGTCCCATATACTGTTAATAACATTTTAACTATCGTACACTAGAAACACAAATAAAAACAAAGATAAACAAACAATACATTACAATGCGACATTGGGTTCGTGGAGTTTATTCCAACGTCTCATCAGCGGGCAGTTCCATCTGTCAGCAAATACCGTCAGGAAGCCGTTGGTGCCATTCAGTATTCTGTGCATCAGGGATGCCGCTCTTTTACGGATAATAGCGTAAAAGTCGTCCGTCCGTGCATCCGCGAACATCCCTGATGCACTACAGTATCGAGGCAGACCCAACAGTATCCTGAACGCATTGTTATATTGTACGTGCAGGGCGTTGTACGATCTTTGCGTAAAGCCGACCCATAGGCTGAAAGTATAAAAAGATTGGCAAAATGCTTTAAAAAGTGTGACTTTGACGTCATCGGTGGACTTTGCAAACCTGCGGGCCAGCATATTGCTCCGAACCGCCAATGCCCTGTGCTCCCTTTCCAGATCAAGCTCGTCAGTGAGGTCCTCGTTGAGCCAGTGACCCAAGTATTTAAAGCTTTATACTCTATTCAGGGCGGCGCCGCACAATTTAACAAGAGGAATATCCTCAAGTTTCGTATTACCGGCCCTGAAAACCAGTATTTCGCTTTTACAGGCGTTATACCTGAACCTGAGCCCATGTCTCACCGCATAATGCTCACATATCCCCAGGAGTTTATTTAACGCACTGATCGAGGGAGCCAGCAACACCATATCATCAGCATAACTAATGTTGTTCATGCATTTGCCTCCAATGGAACATCCGACCTTGGCGTTGCTGAGTTCCTCGATCAATCCGTCCATATATAAATTAAACAGAGTAGGAGAGCTTATCCCCCCCTGCCTAACTCCACATTCCAGTTTGTACTCACCCGAGTGAACGCCTGCCCATTTCACAGAGACTATATACCTACTATTATCTATAGTATTATAAAGTTGTACGAGTAAAAGTGAAATGTCTGCACATTGAAGATATTTCCAAAAAAATGACTGTACTACTTTGGAGGTCACGAAATCGAAAAATATTTTTTTTTGGATTTTTTGTATCTATGTCTCGTTGCGGCTTCATCCCGCCCAATCGGCTAAACGGATTTCAATTATTTTAGCTCGGTATCTCCTCTATATATTAGTATCGGTAAATCGAATATATTTTCATAACAAAAGTGCGTTCTACCGCTTATATAATGGGATGTGTTCTGAGGAAATTGGATACCTACAGCCACCTTCTAACCACCGCACCGTTCGCCATCGGCATTCATCCACACACCTTGAAACCAAAATCGCGCATCGTTTGGTGCCAAAGGTATTTTCTACCGCGCACACTCCGAATGTGGAATGACCTCCCTGCCGCGGTTTTCCCTGGAGATTACAGTATGGGGTTCTTCAAGAGGGGAGTGAAAATTTTGACTTTCGCCGTCCGGAGTGCCGCGAAGTATCGTGTCGTGATATCTTAAAAAAACACTGGCAACATCAGAACCTCATGTCTATAGTGAGTTAATCAAATCTTGTCAATTTTAGTACTCGCAAGAATGGAATGTCCAAGTGACTTTAGGTCGCAGTGTTTGTGTTTATGTGGACGCGCTGTTTCCTCGGATACCAGAGCTAGCCGTCATACATGCATACAAATACTCACGCCTCCATCTCACTGGGGTAGGCAGACTCTACCGAATGCCAGACGAATGTATACTCTACGGTCCTAACATACTTATTTCGCTTCATTTACATTCAATGCGTCTCTTCATACATGCTCATCGGTTGCCATCATAACAATGAACTAATAGTCTCGTCAAAACTGAATGCGCTTATGTCCAAAATCCTTGGAATTACAAGTGGAATACAGTAAAACTATTTGGAATTGCCTTCAATTAGTGCGAGAATGTTTGGTTATGCAGAAACATTCCTTGAGGCGAGGCCGCAGCGTTTTCTTGAAGACGTTATTGTAGCCTTTAAGTTTTATGGCACGTTAAAACGATAAGAACTCCCCATTAAGAAAACCTTAGGTATGTTTCAAGCAAAATCTGTTCAGCCGTTTGAAAATTATTAGCTACTAGTTGCTGAGATCTAAACAGAAATGTTGAGATTCGTAGACGAACCAAGGACATAGTTCGAAGAACCGATGGCCGTTGGGGCAGAAAGGTTCTCGAGTGGAGACCGCGTACCGGCAAGCGCAGCGTGGATAGGCCACCCGCAAGGTGGTTGGACGACCTGTTATGTTAGGGATTGCGTGGACTCGCTCGACGCGGGTAGCATCTATCCGGCCCATGTGGAAATCTATTGAGGAGGCCTGTGTCCAGCAGTGGACATCCTATGGCTGAATTGATGAGCTATTGCCCGCCCGCGACTTCGTCCGCCTAGAGATGCAATGTATAACCTTTGCGTTATTTTGATGTCTTAACAACATTACTGGAAAGTTTCGTTGAGATCCGTTTTATTAAGAGAAACATACACTCATACATACATCGGCAAAAAACTTTCACGTTTATAATTACTAGATTTTTTAGATTTGTCAGTTATTTTTTCGGTTCACGGATTACCTACTCACTTTAGCATAGTTTAATAAGTAGACCAACCGATGAAACACCGGGTAGAATAATTATAGGTTAGGTTAGGGCATACTCGAGTAAGCAAAAACATTTCATTATGTTTTATTTATTTAAAGACATAAACCTTATCAGTAAAAAACAGTCACGAAACTTTTTTATGCACCAATCACAGGCGTGCATCAGCATTCAAAATTAGTTGAGGCTACCTATTATATATTATTGCTCTTTGACTAGTACATATTTTGCTGCTCCTACTGCTGTAGAAGTGTGTATTTTGTGTGAGTCCTGTAAATGTTTAGTAACATTTTAGCTCTAGGTATTTTATTTTACTAACAAACTTTAAAAGAACTCGAAATAAATTCATTTAATTTCATTATTGTTTAACTTTAACATAATCTATACTATTATAAAGTTGTAAAAATGAAATGTATGTACATTGAAGACCGAAAAATCTGTAGATTTTAACGGACTATTAGCAGGTCACTAAATCAAAGAATATTTTTATTTTTTATTTTTTGCATCTTTGTAACAACGACACATCGTTGCGGCTTCATCACGCCAAAACGGCTCGGCTTAACGGATTCCAACTACTTTTGGTACACGGATAGCTGGGCATCTCCAGATGGTTATACTTTTTACTCGTCACGCTAAACAAAAAAGGAAGGTTATGTTTTTTTCTCCTCCGCTGACGAAGTTGAGACCTTCGAGTAAATCTAGTACTTACTAAACTGAATTCACATTCTGACATTTTTATTACACGAGTCGAATTATGATCAGTTATTAAACTTGATTATAATTTAGGCTTCTCCGAAAGAGGTCCACCATGACTAAGCCTGAGCTGCTTTGGTTCCAGTGAAGTTCCGTAAAGATCCCTGAAAGCGTGTTAATGCCTTTCATATCAACCATGTAAAATTAGGTTAGGTCCTTGCACATAAGGTGAAGTTTATTATAACATCTTCGTATCACGTGACCTTCAAATAACGGGCCGGGGCTAGTTTTAAACCTAAATTCGCTGTTTTCAGTTCATTAATATTTAATAAATGGAGTTAAGTATGCAGTTTGCATTTGGCATGCCGACATGCGAGGCAATTACTGCCACGCGACGCATAAGCAACTTAGATAATGTCCTTCGTGGAATAACAAACAAATTAGCAAGCGTTCCATCATGCCATGTTATCCTGGTAATTTGGAACTCAGTGTTGCCAATTTAGCATATTTTATCTAAGATTTTATCATATGTTGTCTAACATATTTGTTTGTCGTTACGGATTTAGCATACATAAAACATATTAAATTATTATAGTAAAATCACGATATTTATAATTTTGTCGGTAATTTGAAACGTATCAGGGATGTTCATAAATAATTGTCGATAAAATGTATTAAAACGTGTGATCATGCAAATTTCATTTTTCGTTTCGATTAATTTTTCGTGTTACTAAGTTATGTGATTTTATGATACCATCTACACATAACGGGTGAGATATTATAGACATTTTATCTAGAAATGTGATCGAAAAAAACGATCAAAGTCTTAATTTGCTTGATTAAATTAAATTATAAAATTTATGTGACGTTTTATTTGACATAGAGAACTGTCAGCATTCTTTCGGGCATTATCAAATAGTATTTAGCATAATTTTAACACAATTAGAGCTGCAGTTTAGCAAATTTTATATTAGCCTTGTTGGCAATACTGTTGGCACTGGCAACGATAGAGCTTGTAGGATTTATGGCCACCACACACATGTGCAAATTCCATGTAATTTTCACAAAAACTTGGAGTCGGGTGGGTTTTTACCAGAATTGATATCGCCACAATGCTGTTCATCAAATCATCATTATTTTTTAAATTTATATGGGCTTCTATAGCTTGGGTACGTATAGAATAGCTTAGTAAAGTAAAACCGATAAACGTCAATGCATCAGCATCAGATCCAAGCAACGCCGCAGTAGGTACATAAGTAATTGAAAGATTCAGGAGTTACTTAGCGGAATTCCATATTAGATTAATGGATTAAAGTTCAAATAGTGTCTTGGTTAGATGTGACATTAAATTGTGCCCACATGCGCATATTTTCATGCAGTTTCCACTATAAAATACGTATGCAAATATAACGAACCACCACCATACAGTATGATCCTGTGGAACATGAAAATTTGCACATTTGCAATTTATTGTCACATCTAACCAAGACACTTTTTCGTGGAAAAGCTAAGGAACTTATCCATTAATTAGGTACAGCCACCAGCATAAATAACTGACACAACTCTATTTCTAGGGCCAGGGCAGAACGTGTCAGATATTTTCGCCCGGTTGTTATAGCAGATATTGATGCTGGTGTCTGGACATAACTTACTAGGTACCTAACTTAGCCTCCCGTTTTAGCACTCGTTTTTATTCTAGATCATCAAAGAGAAATCATTAAAGATAACGGACTACCAACTTATTATTTTTACTTATTAATACCTACACTACAACCCATATATTTAGAGCTAAGCACTTTTGAGGCTGCCCCTTGCCCGTACGAATGTCCCAGATTCGTACATGCTGTCTCCACCTCTGGCTTGGTGATAAAGATATGCATGATGAAGACACGTTTGGCTTCGTTGGTTGCACAACGGACTTCGAAGCTGGCGGTCCCGGGTTCTAATCCCGGCCAGGGCAAGTGTTTGTGTGATGAGCACGAATGTTCGTTCCTGGGTCTTGGATATTTTGTGTGTATTTAAGTAATTCAATTCATCTATAAGTATATTATGTGTATCTTCGCCTAGTACCCATAGTACATGCTTTGCTTAGTTTGGGAATATGTCGATTTGTGTAAGATTGTACCTAATATATATATTTTTTTAATTTATTCACCATATAGGCCCATCAGTCGATAACAGCGGTCACCGATACTGGTAACCATCTGTTAACGACGGCGAAACGGTGATACAAATCACACCCGAGACACTTTTAAATTTACACCGCTCTTAAATATGATTAAAGTCAATTATGACCCCATCGATGACGTCAGGCGATGCTCATGACAGCCTACGCTGGCAAATTGTCATTGCCAGCAGGCGTGGATTCAGCCCAACATGGCCACGCAAGGTCCAATGACCTGTCACCGCCAACTTGCCCTGAGGTCGACCGGGTGACAAGGGCTTTCAATTTTTGGTAAATAATTAGAGACGCCCCGCTTTTTAGCGACTGTTTTAATTTAATTAAGGCTGGTAAAATTACACTTGTTTTGCGTTGATGAGAAAAATATTTTAGCCCATTATTTTCTTGAGCCTAATTTGATAAAAAGTATCCTATACTTATATCCATCTGTGGATGACCAGCTCTACCCGTGTACCAAAAATAGTTGAAATCCGTATAGCCGTTTTGGCGCGATAAAGCTATTTTTTTTTTCATGTCTTCAATTTAAACACATTTCATTTTTACAACTTAATAATAGTATAGAAATAAAGTAATAGGATAACATTAATGCTTACTTAAACATTATCTCGTGTCAATCATATGACCGCGAGACCTTAATCCGTAATCGAATACTTACGATTTTACACAGGCCCCACACTATAAGATGATGTTAAAGAAGTCCTTGGAAAAAAATCGATATCGAACTCATATTATTCAAATCAATCAAATCAAATCAAAATATTCTTTATTCAAGTAGGCCTAGTTACAAGCACTTTCGAAATGTCAGTTACATGAGAGTGAATGTTTGCTGGGAGAAATACAATATGATCCAACATTTACTGCAAGGATTAGGGAAACCCAGAAAAACCTAATCAGATCATTTAACTTAAGTGTAATATTATTGATAAAATCATCATTTTTTTTAATTAAAATAATCAATAAGATAAATCCCAAAAGGATTGTCATTAAAAAATAAATAATCTAGAATATGTCTAGAATAAAATTCTAAATGTCAGAGTATATAAAACAATTAAGATTAAAATAATAATAATACCTTAGGTATTCGTTAAAATAATTATTCATATACCTACATGACGCTATAATTTACATTAATCCCACGCGGCTTCATCATTCATGTAGTCTTGTGTGCTATAATAAGCTTTAGAAAATAATTTTCGTTTCACAATATTTTTGAATTTACCAATAGACAACTCAGTTATGCTGCTAGGAAGTTTATTATAAAATCTCACACAGTTACCCATGAATGATCTCCTTATTTTATGGAGCCTAGTAGCAAGCACTGCGAGCTTATTGTATTGTTTAAACTTGTTAAGTTGACTGGCAACCCTGATGCGCTTACGCATCCGAAATGCACGATCAAGATGCGACCGCCCCGATATCATGTAAATCTCTTTTTGCCTCTAAATCCTGGTATTCTGCACACGTAAAATACAAACTTGAGCCTTGCGAAACCAAACATTACACGATTTGTACCAAGCCTGAAATATGCAAATAAATCTTGCAATACGATGTTGTTATGCCTTAAAGAACTGGTTCTTGCGGTATTTTTACAAGCTTTATTACTCAATTTGCCATGTTTGTAAATTGTCTCTTCCTACTTAGGATTTGGTTTGACCCACTACTGGTTGATTCATCATCATCACTTTAGATTTGACTAAAAGCCACCATGCCATTCAAATTTTAATTTGGAGCAATTACTATCAACGGTGACATAATTTCACAATGAACAGCCAAAATTTTCTGCATTCATCGGCTGCTGGCGATCTTAACTAGGTCTTCAGTATATCGTATGAGAAGCCGTCGCGCTCTGAATTTATCGGTTCATAGGTTCCCTTTTGTGAACATTTACGCCTTATCGGTTAGTTGCAATTTGCAATGCAACTTCAACATGCTCACTCCGAAAGCTAAGTCACCAGCGTTTGCGCTACGGGTATTATTTTTGATTCTATCACGTTAAGAAATTCCAAAAATAGTTCTTTCCCTAGCATGCTACTTATTGATTTTTTATGCGGACTATTACGTAGTTTTGATTTATTAAAAAGGGGTGTTATTAGTTTAACGTGTGCGTCTCTTTTTGGCACCGTAGATGTAAATGGGTGAAATGATTTTGATTTAGTTTAGGTTATTGAAAAGTGACTTCAAAAAAACCTCTGAACTGTTTTGTAACCCCCAACGAAAATTATTCGCTTTTATCTAGGTGTGATTTTTTATAGATTCTCCGTTTAATTGTATTAGGTATAGCAGCGAAATCATCTCTGGCAAATCCGAACGAATGCACTCACTACCAGCTTCGCCCAATATTATAATGCTGGTCGAACGGGCGTGGAATTTTAATAAACCTTTGTTTCGGCTTTTGGCAATAATTCAATGGAATACGAATGGGAAAAAACTCGTTAGGAGGTCGTGCCCAGCAGGGGCTGGAGAATTGAATTATTATGATGATGTGTTCGGAAACGCCTCAATTTACCATATTCGTAGTTTTTATATCTGAATTATTTTGCGGTAATTATTGCGATGATATCATCGAGAATATTGACCCTGGACGATTTCAAAATTTCTTAGTTCATTTGAATCACTCATGAGTAAGTGATTCATATGAACTCTATCATTTGGTTTAGCTCAATCGCTCTTTCGCTCACTGAAGATTCAAGACACTCAGTATCTCATCTATATATACTAGCGAGCAAGTAAAAGTGATATGCTGATTCGGACGATATAAAATAATATGTGTTAAATATTTTTTTGTAAAACGCATTCTATTGCCTATAAGGATTATTTTATAACCAATAATTATGGTTACAAAGCTTAGTGTATCGTTAGGTAGGTACTCACTGTCGAGCTCGTACTCAAATGATTGCGAATAAACCGAAAGGACAAGTCAATCAATCTAATTAATTGACTTCTGGTTCTCTATCTTTACTCACTAATGAAACTATATATGTATATAGTTAACAGATCTACAGAGCGAGATGAGCCAAATGGTGTACTGGCTTTTCGGCGAACTTTTCTTCTAATTTCACTTCCCAACTAACTTTTCGTAGTACTTTTATTTGGCAAATTAATGATTCGCGTGTTTACATTTCGCCTTTTTTTTTGCTTTCGTCAAATTATCACTTAACAACATTTACCAAGTTTCATTTCAGAAATGAATTGATAAGCAAATGTTTTACTTTAAAAAAATGGTGGAATTAATTACCTTCGGTATTATCGGCGAAATATCTTTCGTCCAATTTCACTTCCCAACTCCCGCCCCCGCATAAAAAAAAACCTTCAAATCACCCCTAAGTAGCTTAGCCTAGTTAAGTTTTTTTTTTTTAATTTATTATTAACACAAAATATACACAGCGTTTATACATAAAAAAAAATCGCCAAACTGCAAGGCAGTTTGTTGGCGAATATATACACTCGTTCGTTAGTTACCTTGCGACCCTCAGAGCGGAGATAGAAGCACCGCTTCGCGGGGCTTCGTCGACTCGCTCTCCGTCCTCTTCATTAGCATAAAACTATACCGTCTACATATAGAAACAATCCGGTAAGGTTAGAACAGAACTCGTACTCCGTCCCTCACAGAAACGAACCGCAATCAATAAGAAAAATCTTATTATCTTAGTGCGCGAAATGCATACCTACGAGTATGTGAATCAATATTTTCAATTCAGTGATATGATCCGCGCATCTTTACTGGGTCGGGTAACCAATAGCTTAAGTACTTTCTTCGGTACTAGATGGTGTATCAAGGGCCCCATTCACCGGTGCAAGTAGAATGTAGTCCTGCAGTGCGCGCGCAAGGACGCGGCCTTTTACGGCGCGCGCGGACGCGGGGCAGCGCGAGCTATTAGGTACTTGCAACTGATAATGTTATTGTATTTATTTAGCGTTTATTCACGACACCAATGCTGTAAGTCTTTCTTTGTGCGAAACGATACTATATTTATCCCGCTAAATGTATATAATAAGAAGGCCCGCAACTTCGTTCGCGGAGGAGAAAAAGTCATAATCCCCCTTTTTTTCTTCAGTGTAGTCGGGTAAAAGTATTCTATAACCATCTGTGGATAGCCAGCTGCCGTGTACCAAAAATTGTTGAAATCCGTTTAGCCGATTTGGCGTAATGAAGCCACAACAACAATAATAATATTTTTCGATTTAGTGGCCTCCAAATAGTCCGTTACAATCATTTTTTTGAAAATATCTTCAATGTACAGACATTTCATTTTTACAATTTATAATAGTATAGATTACAAAACAAGCGACAGTGCTGCACTAATTGTTCGGCTTAGTATTAGATCTTTTGTAGCTAAAAGTTTTTGATGGGAGATCAGCACTGCGTTCTCCGCAGCATCATGCTGGGTCAGCGCCTATTTCTACCATGACACATGACTTTCGATAAGCTTTTTCTAAAATATAGTCCTGCCTGTTGCCTACTTTTATCTCTATTGATTTTTTTAAATATAACAATTGTATAGCTTATAAAGAAATAGTTATGAATAAAGTCCAATTCTTTTGTAGTTTTTGTGATATTGGGACGGACGGACATAACGAAACTATAAGCTTTCCAATTTTGCCATTTTGGAACGGAACCCTTAAAAGGTAATTTTCAAACGGCGGAACCGATTTTCTTGAACCACTAACAACACTCTTAATAAAGTTACCTTTCAAACAAAAAAACTAAATCAGAATCAGTCCACCCGTTCAGGTGTTAGTAGCTACGATGCCTCAGATAGACACACATACAAAACGTCTTGCCGTTTTCGTTGGGGGTTAATCTTTTCTTCTTCTCTGTCGTTTCGCTCTTGGCAGAGCAGTCGTGGTCACAGTGAGGCGTCCACATCGGTGGTAGAGGCGGACACAGCTCTCCGCACGATCTCCCGCCATCTCTCCCAGATTGTCTGGCGCAGTCAGATACGCAGTTTCCTACTGCAGATTTTATTTGGTCAGTCCAACGCATAGGAGACCTGCCACGCGATCTAGTTCCATCCACTTTTCCCTGCAAAACCAGCCGCTCTATAGAGTTGTTATCCCGCCTAGAGACATGGCCAAAGTATTGCAGTATGCGCGACTGTACTACAGCCGATAGACGCTGCGTGATGCCGAGTTCTTGGAGTATGGAGACGTTGGTGTGGAACTCCGACCACGATAATACACCGATGACCACGAAGGGGGTTATTAAATAGTATTAAAAATGCATGAAATCTTTTACAAAAACATTACAGGTCCAACGCTTAACTGAGTCTGTTCCTGAGGTATGGGAGCGATGGTACGGGAGGGGTGACAAGTGACGTGACATGGCGTGTCCTAACTGTCTCGCTAACACATATACGTCACTTGCCACCCCTCCCTTACCGCTCCCACACCTCAGGAACTAACTCATTTCAAATTTCAAATTCAAACTGTTTATCTCTATCTCTACTCATTCGTGAAGTAAGTAAGCCACAAGGGCAGTTTCACAAGTCTGACTCTACGGTATTTCCTAAGAGGAGACAACTGTTGACAAGAATACCGAAACAAACTCAACAGTCAGTCATTTTTGCATTAGGCCTATAGTTATATTTAAATAAGTAGTCTAGACATTATTAGCAACCTTGGTTAAGGTCGGTTAAAAAGAAGAAAAAGGAGATGATCTATAAACGCGGGTAATCTCACGATCGCGAGATAATTAAAAGCAGCATGATTTATGCGCGGGCGCCGCGGGCCCCTCGTTACGCACGAGGAAAAAATGGGAGAGTGGAGGTGAATAGTGCAGTGAGCGAGGAATTTATTTATTAAGATTTCGTTTACTTAAGGAGATAGGTGTGAAACTTTGTTTAAATAAACAAGTAATCGTTGACACACAGATATCTACACGTGTCAAACTTAAGAAGACGCGAAGGCTCATAAGAACATACAATATGCACTTAAAATGAGAACTTAAATAATAAGTTGCTAATACAATATCTACCCACTATTTACCCGTTCGGTTCACACATCTCGAATACCACATACTCACTACTTATATACCTATTTATTTTCGATACTAGCTTTAAACCGTATAAACCTCAAAATAATCCCCTTTAGGTGATGAATTTTATGAAAAGGTAAAATTACTATCATATTTAATGGACATTCACAAAATGTCACTTTCAAACCACTTCTATACAACTTCAAACTTTCAAATAAAATGTTCCCCAAAAGGTGCGTCCACACTTGTATCATTTGCTCGTATCCGATGACCGTGCCGTAACATGACTGCGTATCGCGCTGCTTGGACGCTTACTGTCGGCGCGCCGATAATGCCGCACTCTTCCGATACAAGTGTGTGATACGCGTAGCAAATGGATTTCGAGTGATCGGATCGGCGCAACGTCCAAACGCGTGATCGTGACACGCGATCATGCTACGCGACGATGATCTGATACAGGCAAATGATACAAATGTGGACGCACCTTTACAAACTCTTAACCAGATTTTACCCTCTTAAGGAATGAGTTTTGAAAAACGGTGAAATTACTTTTATTAACTGTTAATGAAAACTCGTTTCGTCTAAGAAAAGTGTAAGATCTCTTACTTTTAAAAAATATATACATTTAGAATTTAGTGCGTTTTGAGACCCAGTCATTACGAGAACGAGAATCGAGTGTATTGATATTAAAATTTAGGGTATTTTAGGATCGGCTCATGTTTTGCTGTGCAACAGTCAGCGCGAATTTCCATTTGAAAATGAGTCGTTTCGAAAAAAGTCTATACTAGAATAGTTGTCATTTTTGGTAATAAGTCGATTCACTCGGGATTCCTTCGTTTTGAGAATAGGTCTTTTGTATAATTAGGTCGTATTAAGTATTGGAGTATTTTGACTTCAGTTTCTAATGAACCGGAACGTTATGTATAAAAATAATTTATCTAGCTCAGAAAACCAGGGAGAAAACAGTCAAGGGGGCGTTTGTATGGAGAAACTGCTGCCATTCACTCTCTTAAGTATCTCACTTTTTTGCCAGGATTAAAATATACGCTTGCGATGAGCAAAGCCAATGGGTAAGCCTAGTTCAGCATGTTTATGGAAGCCTGCTCAAATCGGAATCACTTTCACAGCCCGCACTTGTCGGATAACGCATGATGTATGCGCGCAGCGAGTTTCACAATTAACGCCACCACATTTTACCGACCCTCGAGTTATGTGACACTTCTGGCAGGAGGCTAAATTTGAATGATTTTTATGCAGAAAATATTAAGATCCTTTTACCTGCGGGTTTGCTTGCGATACCGGGAATTACATAGGATATATGGACTATTACCAGCCACCTATTACAGCCAGGGTCTAGATGAAGGATGACAAGGATGTGTATGTACTAAAATTGCTTTTGATCCAGCGACTGAAGCATCTGCAGACAGCTTGGAAGAAGATGCGTTTAATGTACTGGCTAATTAACTGGATTTACTGAGCTGTGTAAGTCTTTCAACCAAAGGTCAAAAACTGAATCAACAAAAAAAAACCATATAATTATCGAACATGAGAATCGGTTGAGAAATGCGACATGTCTGTCTGTGAGAAGAACAAAAGGACAATCTTACATCAAAAGAGAATATTATTTTGAAATCTGTAATTTGTGGGATACACCTAGATACAATATTAGCTTACAGACATGTTGGAATTTATGACGTCGAACCGAGCATACACAAACTGTGGCAAAGGCACGGCGGTGCTTTATCACTTATATTATAAGCTTTTAATTAACTTCAAATGTTTGTATGTACCTACGTATGTGTGTCCGGGTCAAGTCTTACAAGTTAAATTTTACCCACTTCGCAGTTCCCAATTGTACTAAAATTTTGCATTATTATATTTTGGTGACAGTGCAAAATTATGATAACATCGAGCCGATCCGGATATGACCACCTTGGTCATAGGAACTCTGTAAAAAAACCCAATCCTTCTGAATTTGGGCTTTTTATGAGTAGAATTGATATTCAAAGAAAAGTTCAGTCACCAATAAAAGCTTGTCACAAAAATACAGACAGAAACATATACTTATCGCATGGTAAAGGCCACCATAAGCCATTTCAATTACATGTTTAAAACAATTAAACGGATTATATCGCGTACATTATCTCATTTTAGTTCCCGACGTTTCGGAAGCTTTCCAGCTTTCCATGGTCACGGGTGGTCCGAATCCGTTAAATTGTTTTATTTCAATGAGTAATAATCGCGGAAATAGAAGAAAATATTATTTATACATGTTTAAAGTTTTCTATCATGACTTGACCTTATAAAATAAACTTCTGTGCCACTGGATGAGTCCTTGCCCACGGCAAGATAGATACACGGGAAGGGTTTGGTTCTCAAAACTGCTCTACCTCTGCGCTTCTTTCTTACGGCGGTCAGCGGTCTTTTAAGGATCTTTCACGCCATAAACACAATGTTGGTACGAGTATTCGTAAAGATCGTGACGCACACGTCACGTCACTGCGTTCACGGTGCGGTGACGTATTTTGCGGGTGGTCAATCCTTAAAAAGATCCACCCATTTTAACGAAAACGTATCAATTAAGTACATGTAACTCGTCACAACACTCGCCTCCAAATGCCACCACCATACGGGGCGCCCACGTCTGACGTCATCGCTGCTGTGACGTCACTGCCCATTCATGGCGACAGTAATGAGCCCCTAGACGCCTGACCTCTTTTGAATATAAAAGGGCCCATCTCCGAAGGTAAACAGTAGCAGTTGTTACATTATGTGCATGATCATTCATTAATGTTAGTAGGTGTCGGAACATCGTATTGGACAAATAATACTTATTATTAATGTAACACAACATGTTTTGATAGACTGTATTTGGATGAGCGAAAAAAATGTTTGTGTGATGAATAGTAATTAAGTATTTTATGGCTCTATGCTTTACTATTTCGCTAATATAGAGGCGTACCTCAACTCAACTATTGTAGGTATACATGCACGTTTATCCGCCTAAAAGGGCCGAGTTGAATTTCCAATAGCCATTTTGGGAATTTAGAAACCCTAATTGTTGTCCTAACTCGGCCTAGGTTGCATTAAGAGTTATTTATAACCCCCGACGAAAAATTTGAGGTGTTATAACTTTAAGTTTGACGTGGGTCTGTGTGTGTACATGTGGCTCTGTCTGTGGCATATTAAGGCATGAACGGGTCGACTGATTTTGATTACTTAAATCTGTTGAAAGAAGATTTTATCGAGAGTTATGATTAAAGAAAATCGCATAAGCCGTTTGTATACTCCTTGAAATAAAACAATTTAACGGATTATATCGCGTATATTATCTCATGTTAGTTCCCGACCGTTTCTTTTCTCCTCAGTACGCCTCATTTGTGAAATGCTGCTTGGTAAATTATTAGAATAAAATAATTAAGCCCTTCTGGCACATGTGTAACTGTCTTTACAGCTTAGGCCCATCTGGCATGTATGTACACCTTTATTTGTGTTTTTTCAAAAAAAAATGGGTAGTTTGCACAAATTGTAACTTTGACAGAGGAAAATACATCTTTTCTCAGTCCTCCCGTGACCATGGAAAGCTGGAAAGCTTCCGAAACGTCGGGAACTAAAATGAGATAATATACGCGATATAATCCGTTAAATTGTTTTATTTCAATGAGTAATAATCGCGGAAACAGAAGAAAATATTACGTTTGTATACTATCAGCATTTGTTTAACGGGGATTTTATTAGTACGCCGATTACTTCTATATAAGATAAAATCGTGAAAATTAGTGCGATAACTTTCTGAGATGGGTATCAGACAAGTTTTATGGACAACACACCAATGTTAGTACTTACGTCCTACACCCTATACTTTTAAGTTAGCAAACAAATATGACAAGTACAAACAAGGATACAAAAATCGCGAAACATGTTGATATGATCGATTTTTGCAGCAAAAGTGCAATTTAAATAACCTTAAAATATACGGAGTACAAGGAAACCAGAAATGCAGAGGATGGCAGGCTAAGGCCAGTAGCGCCTTGACGCTCGCTTCCTACGTCCACCCACAGCTAGGTGCTACATTATATTGGCATTCCGAATTAAAACTTACCGAGTGAGTCACGATTGCGATTTAAACTTATATTAACTTTAAACAGATAGTTAAGTGTGAAATGTCCGCTCAGTTGAAGCGGAGTGTCCACATCGTTGTGGATTGCACAATTTCCGTGAGACTTGTATGGACTGACAACTCCAGGCTGCAGACATTTGCATTAACATATAATATCTCGGGTATGTAGAAACAGCTTGCACACAAACTAACTAAATTGCACACAAGTATCAGTAAACCGTTAAAAACCCCCGACGCTTCTACAAAAAAACTAATAATTTTCAAACGGCTGAAACCTTCTTGAAGAAGAACACTCTTTCAAACGAAAATAATTAAATAAAAGTCTTAAGAGCAGCATGCGATGCCACAGACAGGCATACACAAACACATATATACCTAAATACACAATCAAAACTTATAACTACCCTCTTTTGTTTTCGGGTGTTAGAAAGGTTTGGATAGGCCGATGTTCATAATCAAATAGCCCAGGATATGTACCAAAAGCAGCAGAAAATCGTATTCATATCGGTCCATATCTTCATAGAATAGCAATACACAATGCCATAGATCGGCACACAGTGGCTTGCGGTCTATATAGGCACAAACGCACTGCCGATCCTGAACTGCCATTCAGGCACTGAAAAACTGCCTACCCTGCAGAGGCGTGGCGTCAAAAAAACTACATTTGTATCAATAAATTGCTCTAAAATCGTTTTGTAAATAACGATTCAAAAGTGCTTGTAGCTAGGCCTACTTGAATAAAGAAATTTTTGACTGTGACTTTGTTGTTCCACGGGAAGGCGAAGCGCTTTCATTTAGTCATATTACAAAAAAGCCTTTCCTTGGGCACAAATAGACACCTTAAACTTCATTTTGCATCGAATATTAGATAGCATTAGAGATCTGTGAAAAAAGTTTCCAAGTTTAACCAAATATTTCATAGCAGTTATCGATCAGTTGATTCAAATTAAGAGTATAGCAGCAAACAAAGAAACAGGTGATAGGCTCCACGATATATGTTTGTATAGCAGGTTACATACCTCTTTCTGTGGCCAGTGACCATTAAATCATACATTAAAACTCTAAACAACTGTCAATCAATGATTACGCACATGAGATAACGGCGAACTCTCATAAGTATGCAGCCAATGACTCGCAGACCATGCAACCGCTAAGGTAATTGTATTCGTTTCGAGCTGCAACAAATCCCTTGTGAGTCTTAATCACTGCGTGTAATCAATTGAACATGTTCAACTTGTAAATGCACTTATGCAACATAGCTAGTGGCTACTTGACGGACTGATGCAAGCGAAGCACTTCAAGCACCCACGTGATCACTGTTATGTCACAACAGCCAATTTGTCTATTGCGATACTGAAGAGCCCAGACTTGAGTGGTGTCGTTCAATACACTGACATATACGTAAACTTAAGAATACACAAATGACATAAGTTCATAGATGTGTTTCCGAAATGAATCGTGTAATCATTAACGTATGGTTGAATTGAAAATTATTACGCGTGAGATTCATATCACTTACGGCAGTTGGTTACAAAGTGTTGTCGATCGAAATCATCTCTGTTTGAAGAATTATCTCATGTGTAGGTGGTTTGCATAATCTAGTTATGTTATAAAGCATAAAGCAATGTTAGTTTCTTAATGGATCAATTTCCTCACTAAATGCATAATTTAGATTTGAATCCTACAATATAAAAACACAACAAACGGAGCTTAATCGCGTTAGTTTAAATTTTAAATCAATGTTGAATCCTACATGTTCGTCTTTGTGCTAAAGCATAGACCTACTGCTGATATTTACCAGAAAAGTAAATGTAAACAGGCAATCCTAAAATGTGATCTTTATGCAAATGTTCGTAAAAATATATTAGAATAACTAACGTAAATAAAAACGAATTGTAGAAATGTCACGTCTGGACTAGCCTTAGGCAGGAGAAAGCAAAAGGCTACTGAAGTAAATTCTGATTATTAGATTTGAATAATGTACATATACCCTATGATGCCTATTAAAAATTCCACTGCAATGTGTCGACCTTCTCACCGCCAATTTCTTTTAGCCATCTTTCATATTATGACTATCTAATGACCATTGACAGAAAATAACTCTCACCACAATTTCTGCAACAATTGCGGGCTTGCATTCAAATTTGGCAGATTCTCGGCCGCGAATTTCGCAACTGATGACCCGAGACACGATCAGATCGCTATCTGACGGACCTTTATGTCGTGTTCTAAAACAAAACATTTCGACTTTCATGATGCTCCGATAAATTACGTCATCCTAAGGGAGACTCACTTGATTCTTTATTTAATAATCAACCTGCATATTTCCCCGTAAAAGAAAATACGTAGCATGCATACTTACATATTAAATAAGTTGATACGAAATGCCATTTAGTTATAAACAACATTATTCTCAGTAAATAAAAAAAACATTACGATTTTTACGATAGGCACGTGGGTGTTCAGTGGCCTACAAACAACCAATTAAAATGTGAAAAAATCTTACCGGAAATGATCAGCTTCTTTTACAAGCTTTTATTTAATTCCATCTATAGCCGTAAGCGTTACGAAATCGTCGTACGTCTATTGCCACTGGCTTTCGATGTTTGAAGTGATTTGTCGCGTGGATTAGAAATATAATTAAGAAGACAATCTGAATGATAATATCATGTACTGGTTTATTAACTTGTTGTAATGTTTTAATATTAGTTGTACTGATACGTGCAAAGTTAACCACTTTTGAAGCAGTTTACACATTCTATAGGTATCCACGAATGTGTTGACTAAAGTTCATTGTTACTCATTACGTATTATCTGTTGTTTCAGGATAACCCAAGATGAGACTCAAGTGGCCAATAGAAACAGCGTAACGTAGCCGATGTTACCTCAGACTTAGCCTGGTAAGTCTAACATGCCCATCTAAAGGAGCCAACAATTTAAGTGGAAGTGGAGATTTTGCGAGGTACTCACGTGTATGTATCTTTGGGATAGTAATTTATGTCCCAAATTTTACGTGTGTCATCGTCAGCCCAATTGTTACGCAGTGGGCTTCTTACTCGCCATATACTTCACCACTAAACCTTATTAATTATCAGGTCCAAACTACAAACTGACATCGACTACTTTATATACTACTATAGTTATATTTATTAGAAAAGCTTACCTCATGTTCAGTCTTGTTTTGAGGAAATGTGACAAATAGAATGCATTTAGCTGTGAAGATGATGTCATTACTTCACAAGTACTAGACAACAACTGGTAGATTCAAGGTAAAGTGAAAAATTACATAACATATTGTCACGAGTATTGTTTCAGTACCTTGTCAAATTTAATCTTACATTATATTTGTTTGAAATACCGGTTAGGTCATAAATGATTTTAAAGCGACGAGGTACTACACGATCGGTCGTGATGGAATAGTAATGCAAATTCCTTCATGGCTATGTCAGAGTTAACGATCGATGCAAAATATAGTTTAAGGGTTAAGTTGATTATTTTTTGCATTTGAAAGTAGATGAAGCAGGAATCACTCACAATGTAGATAGTTTAGAAGTTCTATCTGACATTTGGAAAGGCATAAAAACAGTATAAAGGAAATTCATTTCTCATATGAAATTCTAGTACTCTGTTTGTAAAAGGTTTAAGTTAATAGTTCATTACAAATCAACAAATGTTTACAGATAATACCGATGATAACCAAGCAACAATAAAAGAAACCCATACCAATACCGTGCCAAACGGTGCCAATAAACAAATGACAGATGAAACCGGCGCCACAGACAAACCCGAAGATGGCGATAACGTAAAAACCGAAAACGAACCGAAAGAACCGAAGAGAACAGTTTCTTTTAACAGAGACGTACACGTGAAGAGATTCGGTGAGTCTCGGACTGGCAATACTCTTGAACACCTTGTAGTTGTTATAAATGGACAGGAGTTTATAGAAGCCGAAGCCATCAAGTTAATGTCAATAGAAATTTAAGCTCAAAAATAGGATTTACCCAAATAAATTGTTGTTGAAAATATGAAACGGCTACCCACTGAACTCTTTATTTAGTAAGAGATTCGTAAAGTAAAGGCTTCAAAATGGGATGAGACACTGACGGTGTTGTACGCAAAGCAATTCGCATTAAAAGGAAACCGAGACATGAAATTTTAAATGACAAGAAAATAAAAATGAAACTTCAGTATAATGTCTTCATGATATGTTTTTTTCAACTTAACTTCTAGTATATGTCTATTTATTTGTGGCAAATACTGGCATGATACATAAAAGTATAGAACATTGATTTGCCACTATCATATCAAGATAATTGTAAAAAATGCTCGTGAAAGTTTTGCGTGCAAGATCGAGAATGGCGTGCCTTTACTCAATTCATTTCATGGAGTAGTCTTGTTAAAATTGCTGGGAATTTAGGGTGACTTGTAAAGACTCATTACGGCGTACTCTTCTTAGTTTTAATGGCTAATTTTACAATTGTTCAAACGAATACAGTCTTTCAGCACATGAGTATTATATTAATCTAACCGTATGTTATTCGGTCTATTAAACGCAACGCCAAAGACCGCTGTTAAAAACTATCAATAATAGCGCAAGTTCACTTAATTTTCCCATCACAGTTCAGTGTGTTCAAGAGTGTGGCCGGTAATTATACGTCTATCTATTAACCACTCACATTTACTGGAAATAATAAGGACGGGATTTAACATACTAATTTTCAATTAATGTTCACATCTAACTGGTATGTCTGTGGAAACTCTGAAGCTTTAATAACACCTAGCACTTCATGGTCTATTCTAAACTTTTCTTTTAATCAAAATCTTAAGTTAAGATTTATTCTATAAACTTCAGTGTGGTCTTTACGAGTAATATGACTTGAAGTGATGACACGAACACGTGTACTTACAGCTCACTGAATCTTCTCTTTAGCGATGTTATATAATTACAAAATTACGAAACTACCTATCTTATATTATTAGCAAATGTTGTAGCATAATAATTACTTTTACTTATGGATAAGCAAGTAAATAAACGACGAATTACTCAAGAGGGAGAGATGAAAAAAAATGCAGCGCCCATCCCTACGTAAATGGCATAAGGTCTACATATTAACAAGAAAATTAGATTTTTAGATTAATTGAAGACCAAAATGTGACAGTTCTCATCTTGATTATTTCATCAAATAAACATTATTTCATAAAAATATAAATGAGAAATCGTGCAACCAGTAATATTAGGGTAAGCTTTATTGATAAAAATACTAACACTTCAACCAGTATGCTGTGATCGCAGCGAAAGTGCGAAAATTTTGGTCTTGAATTAAAAATCAGAGTATAGTCATAGTAGCACATATAGACGTCTCAAACAAGTAAATTGAATCTATGTAGATATTTATTTCGAGATCGATTCTTAGAATTTGCAAATGTATCCAACATTGCCTTTACAATTAACGAACAAACTCCGCTGACTCATTTTGAATCAAAGGAAGTAATCAATTTGCAAGTAAATGCCTGTTTTTACACTAAACAATACTAAACTTTGTAAACTTCAATAAGATCTGACTATATTTGAGCCCTTATACAACTGAATTAGATTTTGAATTAAAATTGTCTGAAATTAATTATTTTCCATTTAGAAGAGGAGATGCTATCTATGTAGCAGGTTCATTAATACCTGATATCATTGCGGATATTGTCGAACTGGGGCAGACAGTAGGTGTATCCGATGCAGATGGAGATAAAGAGTCCATTGTTAACGGATCCGAAACCAAAACAAGGTCAAAACGGGCACGAGTGACGTTCAACGTTACTGACTTGGCTCAATTTTACGGTATCACGTTAAAGTAAATACAGACTTTTTGCTACTTGAAGAATAATTGCTTCAGTAGATTAGCTCCGATACTAGAACTATTAGACAGATGAATGCAAGGTCAAATGCAAATTGGACAATACTGATATCATGTTATATAACACTTTATATTATCGCGGTTTGTACACATTATTAATCATACAAGTAGATGTGAAGGGTCTAATAAAAAAATCGGTAAAGTTCACTGTAATATAAAAAAATTCAACTTGGTGCAAATCTCGTAATAAAATATTGTAGCTTGGTATTTGGCCTTTATTTTTATCTACTGGAATGTACTTAATAATAATAAATCTAGAGAAAAAAAAAGATTCGTACAGTCTTTTTTCTATCTTAAATTGATATATATAGGCTCCCTCGTCAAGCGATGCTTAGACTTGGGACTTAAACCAATAAGTTATTAATGTAATGTAATGATGTTCACTTTATAATTGTCTACTAGTTTTTGAATAGATTGTATAGTTTTTAAGAAAAGTAGCATAAACCGGTTTCTTGTCGTAAAAATTACAAATTTTGATGGCATTTATCTTGGTTTCGGTGACTCGTGAAGATAAACTGAAACAGTATTTTGGTAACAACGGTGGATGTCAACACGATAAGACATATACAACACAGAAAAGTGAAGATCTACGGATCGAAGCTCATTCGCGTGTTGGAGCCCCTTAATTACCTTATATAGAAAAATATATCATGTTATCGAGCAGACAAAGACTGTTCTTTTATATTTTCTACAATAATACGTATAGACTAGACTTATTTAATAGCCATTGTAGACAGATTGCAACTCTAGTTTCATCTTCTCGTCCTCAATTTATAGAAGACATGGACCTAACCCCAAGTGAACGTGTTATTATAGTAACCTTTAATGTTTTGTTAGTATTCAAATTTTGACAATTTCAAAACAGGTTACACATTATTCTATTAGGGTTTATTTCTAATTTGGAGATCGTATGACAAGTAAACTTAAGCATATAAATATAATGCCTCAGTTTTGCTCTAACTTTATATGGACAGAACTCCAAACATGGCGTATAAAAATATTTGCTGACAAACCAGTCGCGCGCGCAGCCTAATTTGTCCGCAAAAACACTGATAACAACTCAAACGCTCAATTGTCCGCAAAAAACGAGACAATGTCTCACTGTGGACGGGAAAAAAAACTTTTTGCTGTGATAAAAAAACATATTACGGCAGTGTTTCTTCTATAAAGTGTGTCGGAAATGAAAAAGTAAACTTAGCGTAAGACGAGCGACATAGCATGAAATTGATTAGATAACAAGATACAAGTTCTAACAAATATAAAAGGGGCTGACAACACTGAAACGGCTGGTCCAGATGAAAATCGACGTCTTAATTCATAGTTAAGATCCATCGCAATAAAACCATACACAAAGAACCATGCTATGTTATCAATAGCTCGTTGTCTAACCTTTAATTATTTTCATTTCAGTCTTTAAGATAATTGATATAAACAGAATATTTCGAACCAGATATTTCTAATTTTTTCTGACTGACTTGACTCGGCAAAAATTTGTTGAAATGCCTTTGGCGTGATTGATTTATTTTCGCTTATGCGTAGCTACTGAACCAATCTTGTTATTTTGTGAGAATATATTCCGATACGATCTCAGTCGGTGCCTGCGATCAATCGTCCTCTCACATGAAAAAGTAACTGTATTCAGACATCACAAAACTAAAATTACTACGTTTTGTTATTGGATGATAACAGGGTTCGATTTCGGTGACTGCTTTAATACAGTGTTAGGGTTTTTCGAAGGCGAAATTCGATACTTTCTTCGAAATGCAGAAAAATCTCGCATCGGATTGCTAAAAAAGATTTATTACAAAAGTAAAACATTGAGAGTTAAATCATTCATCCACACCGCTCCACTATCCCATTATTAGGGTGCGACAAAGTGCAAGTTAAATACCATCGTGATATTTGCGAGGCTTTTCCGTGTCAAAAGTCAGCCGACTGTTACGGTTATGTCATCGCATTGGATTGAACTGAGTTGCAATGGCGCTAAGTATACTTTGCTGGGTATTTATTGTGCCTGCTTGTGTGTTCTACCTACGTTCCTTTTTAGCTAAGGAGGAGCAACTGATATTTAGTAATAACAAATGTTATAAAACCTATGATTATAACAAAAATTCCATGCATGTGACAGTAGAAGATAGCATAACACAAACTCTCGTCTCGCAAAACACTGAAATTGTTGCCTTTACTCATTTCATTAAGTGTTTTACAGTGACAATGGCAGTAATTTCAAGATACTTGACAGTTAAACATTAGGTTAACGTTACCATATCACGAAACGACACAGCTCTGAGCGCGGTACGGGCATATCAGATCGCTTTGAGGACCTTGTTCGGTCAGATAATAATTATTAACAGTGAGTACAAGTCATTACATCGTACCTACCATCAAGAGCACTATGGTCGGGAAAAGATGAGCAGATTGCACAGGCAGTTATGTTTTCTGCAACTTCGTGTAATTTTAACTCATAATTAAAAGATATAAGTGTCAAAACATTTTAAGTATACGTTCGTTTGTTAAAATAACTTATAAAATAATATCTATGTATATCTTAGAGATAGATGATTACAATTGTCTTTATTCTGCAATCATATTTAAGCCCTTTGCCATATGTGCCATTCCACTGATCTCTATTTTACCAGTCTATATTGCAAATGGTTGATACTTACCTTTTCGCAATAACATTACAATTCTTCGACAACTTAAACTTGCTAAGGTATGGATATATATCGGAATCCCTAACGTCATTTGTCCTAAGGTATCGTTGGTCCTAATGTATCATTTGTCATAACGCATTTTTTTAAAGAAAATTTAAACTTTTGAGGTTTGTTATAAAACAAACCTAACCTAACCTAATCTAAGCGATAATCTTTTAAAAAATCCTGAAAACTTTACGTTTTCTGAAAAAAATGTGTATTAGGGATTCCCAAGGACACCCCTATTGTAACAAGTTAAAATAGTAGCTTGGAGTATTTAATAGTAGCCATTGGCGCCAAGTGTACCACTAATCAATAGAATTTCCTCTTCAATATTTTTTACGTCTAATACTAATACACTTGTAACTGGTTCTATATTTACGCCTAATAGAGACGTGCGTCTTCCTCTACATCTGATACGTCAGTTAAAACATCAATTGCGAAAAAAAACATGTCAATTTTTTCAATGACTATCTTAACATATAACAAATCAATTGAGATATCATTCATAATTATGACATCATTAGACAGGTTACAGGTAATCATTCTATTACTAGTTTCGATATTGTATCACATGCAATTGATATAAGTATCGGTTTTTACAATAAATCCTGAATAAATTGTATTTTTACTGGACAAAATACTTCTGAACTTCTAAAAAAGTGCATTGTTTAAGTCGAAACTCGAAGTTACTTTTGCTTATATCAATTTTAATATCCATTCAATAAAATAAATTGACGTAACTACTACTTCCGATTTATACTCTTAATTTAAATTACATTACTGGCATATAAATAAACATTCTATAAATGATTAAATTCAGTTAAATTAAGTACTCTAATTGAATTCATTACACTCATGTATCTTCTAATCGGCCGAATAAATCACACGTCAATTCAATCGCAACTATTAGCAACATTAAAAGCATTAAATATTTCAATGACCCAAAAACTTTGCCGAAATCCAATTCCTTAACTGATTAATTGTAAGATCGCAATCGTATTGATTAGCATAATAAATGGTTGATCATGATCATCGAAATCTGTCCGGTGCTTTTGCAACGATGACCAGAAAAGGCATCCTGCACAGGTCAATGCCAAGACAACATACATATAGCGGCTCAACAACTATCAAAGAGTCATATGTCGCTCTGGATTTAACTTCAACCTTCGACTCTGTGTCCATGATGCAAGGTGGCTTTAAGAGCCGTCTTGTTTAGCGAAGTAAGATTGTTTCAATTTACTACTTGATGTGTGTCGCGTAACGTCATCTTGGACGTTTTTGGTAATGTCTGAGTAACGAGAAATTCAGAACGCCTCCGCGTTAAAAGAGAGTGCCGCAGGGTAGTGTTCTTGGACCTTTAATAATCATCATTAGTAGCTTAAAGTCACTTGTTGTTTAAATAATGATGACAATCCAACTTTGGTGTAAGTGGTACATGTCCTTACTGATGATCCGACATTATTTAGATAACATCGATTCTAAACTTTAAAATTTTACAAATATGATTTATTTTATTATTATCTGTAACTTCGTGTAAAGAAATCAATCATATGTGTATGCATACGATTAAATTTCGTTTTGCTGTGAAAACATGAATATCGTGTGATGTATTCGATAACGTTTTTAGCCCCAACGAAAAAGAGGGGTGTTATAAGTTTGACGTGTGTATCTGTGTGCCCTTCTGTGTAGGTACCTGTGTCAATCTGTGTATCTGTATATCATTGCAGGCATTGTAGGTTTTGAACGGGGCCGGACCGATTTTGATTTAGTTATTGTTTTTATAGCTATGGTTCAAGAAAGCCAGTTTTCCAATTTGAAATTTGTCTTGATTTGTCTAAATATTTATCGGTTTATCGATTATTGGTTTTGATTCATATTTTTTAGAACATATTCATTATTGGGGATCATCAGAATTCAAAAACACAAATAGGCACCGAGATTCGTCAACTCTATTTGCTTGGAAATTCATCTTGAAATATGTAATTGTCATCAGTATCATGATCATGAGTCTATAGCAATGCACATGTTCTTGTATGACCATGCCAAATATCACTTTATCTTACTAACTCGTCAAGTATTACGTCGACACCATCTTTATTTTAAGACGCCACATTACTCTAATGTGTCGAATCCCTTCGTTTTCGTATTAACAGATAATAATGGATCTTAGTTATATGCTGAATAATGCGCTCATGGTGTCATAGCAACGTCACCAGTTTTTCCAAAGCTATGACTTAATTGCGCCGGATGAGCCGTAACATTTCGTCTGTCCTTCGCATTCTTGTCGTGACAGACCCACTAGGAGTTCGCACGTGGGTGCCCTGTGATTATTTGTTATGAACAGGTTCCTAACATCGCTATTAGAGTTCCGCGCACACCTGTGAACCATCAAAATCACATAGAAGTTTTAGAAAGTGTGATTCGATGTAGTTTCAGATTTCATGATCATTATGTAGTCATTCTAATGATTATGAACCGAGTTCAAATTGATAATACGTCTAAATCGGTACCTAAATATTATGCTTTACAAGCTTCTTGAAAGCACTGCTCGATAAATTGCTAATTTAACTATGATAGTAAAACCTTTATTGAGCTTTATGCAATAAATGGAGAACTGCCTATTTGCACGCATTAGTAGTGGATTTAGAACAATTGACAGATCAATAAATTGTTATAGAAATAGCAGTTTCTGAGTTAATAAGGCAAATACACATGTTTCTTTATCAAATCCATACTAATATTATAAATGCGAAAGTGTGTCTGTCTGTCTGTCTGTCTGTTACCTCTTCACGCTTAAACCGCTAAACCGATTTGGATGAATTTTGGTATGGAGATAGTTTGAGTCCCGGGGAAGGACATAGGCTGCTTTTTATCCCGGAAAAATGCCCTTATCCGCGATAAACGAATTTTTAAGGCGGGCGAAGTCGCGGACAGAAGCTAGTAAAGAATAAAGTACAACTGATAATTCCAAACAAGCGTTAGTCCCCCTTAGAATGAATAAAAACATTTTTTTTTACTGATTGATCATCTGTCTCTTAATATTGTTTTGATTTGTTTTCTTTCCTTAAGTGATTTTGTTTAAGCTATTCGTTATCTGTCCGTCACCGTTGAGTTTGTCGAAAGTTATTACGGGCTGATTTAATTATTAGACCAATAATGATTTGGAGAATTCATTACTTATGCCACTTTTCAGAGGATTACAAGGGATGCAGAAGTATATTCAATTAGGGGAGGATGGGTAACAGTGAATTGATGGGGGACAGTGGATCTTTGCATATATTCGTGAGAAATAATGGATAATCAAAGTGCAAACAAGACAGATATGTAAATCCATTATTTCTCAACAATTTAAGGAATGATCCCTTGTTTCCCACTGATCCACTGTTCCCCTACCTTCCCCTACTTGCCCAAGGTGCCCACCTTCTAGTAGTCAATTTTTGACAGTAACCCTAATAGAATATTTCGGTTAAAATTTGCCACATCTATGGGAGTATGCACCAGAGGCGTGGCATCAGAAAATTACAAGGGAAATCGAAGCGTACGATGTACTCATATTTAAAGAAAAAGGTGGTTATAAGCCTTCCCTTGGGCAACCCGGTAGGAATCGGCTTATATGGACGCCACTGGTATGCACTGAAAATGCTTCTATTATGCTGTCTGGTCATGAGTATATGTATGTTAAGTAAAGAATCCGAATTGTCTTGACCTACGGAACCACCGTCACGGCTGTGGCCCACGCCACTGACCTTGACAACTGGTTGTACTTGCAGGTACGCAATCAGGGCATTGTTTCGACGGACGTGAATTTCTTTATCAGAAACCTTAACGCCGCCGGTTCGACTTCACAAATGCGACTGCATTGTTCGTTTGAGAATGAATAAAAAAAACAGGGATAATCTTACACAAATCAACTTTGCCCTGTCTATCTATACTAAGCTAAGCTTATATAATGGGTGCTAGGGACAATCTTACAAAAATCAACCTAGACCTAGACCAAGCAAATCTTGCATTATGGGTAGCTAGGCGACATTATAAATAGTATATAGATAAATAATAATACTTAAATACATAGACTGTAAATAAATAAATAATTGACCTAACGAGCGTAGAGTGAGCGAAGCGTCTACGTTTCAACTTAGGCCAAAATGCTTTCGTATATCTTGTCCGGATATTCTCCTCTAAATTTCTCAACCGATTCTCGTGAAATTTTGTGAGCAGGTTCGATAATTATAATACCTATATAGATTTTTTGTCGATTCAGTTCTTGATTTTTTTCAAAATGGCGGAGATATAGAGGTCGAAGACTCGCGAGGTCTAGCTCACAGAAGCACAGTTAATAAAAACTTTATGAAAACAATAACAATCTTATGATTACATAGAACATACACTATTCCTTGTGCCAGAACTAGGAAAATACTCTATGTCAGGCGGAATGTAACTATTTTGGAGATAAAAACAAGTTCCATTACTGCGATGCGTTGCAAAATAAAACTCTATTAAAACATAATCAATTAATATCTGATATTGTTTAATTACTTTCCTCAAGTAATACCAATCATTTCAATTGGTTCTATGGGAGTCCAGAAAATGGTATGGTAACTTACCATCGCCACACTCTAAAAAAAGCGACCGAGAGCATGTCGAATCATGCTCAGTGTAGGGTTCCGCACGTCAGTTACATTGTCAGAAAATATTGGACACGTATTTTTTGACGGACTAATTCTATTTTTTAGGACACAAGCCTATTGATTTTTATTTATAAGTATAGAAGATTACAATGGCATTGGAGCAATATCCGGAAGCATTCGTCAACACAAGCTCTTCTATTTATGTCACCTTCATTTACATTATACGCGTCATTGAAACCAGTTTCTACCTAAAAGAGATTTCAAACAAATCTTGAACGTTTTGCAAACTAGACTTTAGAGACATTCCATCAGAATGTCGGTAGGTAGAGGAGACCGAGGTAACTTGTGACAGAGGAGAGTTGTCACATCGTCGATTTATTGGAACCCATGAACTGTTAGCGAGCTCGCAACAGTCCGCATTTGCTAGCTTAAAACATAAACTAACAAACGCGCGCTATTGCGAGCTTGCTATCAGTTAAGAGGATATACTAGCAAAGGGTCTTTTGGAAATTAGGTATTTTTAAAAACTATTGCTATCGCATCGCCTCAAATCCCCCGTATTACAGTGCACAAGAGACAATTGCAGCTCGGAACGATCTGACCTACAAAAAATTGGCGAAAACAGGGTTTCGAAGTCCTCTATTTCCTCTTCCAAAACAGGACTAATTTTAGATTTTTTTTTAAATATATTTTAACGAGGGCTTCGGCTATGCTTCTGTGTTTTCTGTTTTCCTTTTATTATTCGTTAAATTTATTTACTGAACGTGTGCTTATGACGCCGGATGGTGTCATTTTTTGTAGTTTTAAAGGGTTTCTAACTCTTAAAATAAACAAATTATTAAGAAAAATGAAACATAGGGGCATGGCACAGGTACGTATAGATTATATTTATAAAACATTTTTGCTCTAAGACAATTATCTAGGAAGGGAACGGGGGATTACGTTTGTATGGAGGAACGGCCACTAGTATATCCTCTTAATACATTCCAATGAATCGTCGATGTCACAACTCTCCTCTGTCACAACTCACCTCGGTCTTCCCTACGTGATGCTATTCTTTTGATAATGCTAGGACAGGAGTTGCCAACCTTTTCAGTTGGAAGAGTCAGAAATGACAATTTACTAAATTTTAAAGTTCTCAAAGAGCCACAATTTTTTCCTTGTCAACCATAAATAGTACTTTTTGATAAAAAAAAACTAATCTATAGAGCCGCAGCTTTACATCCAAAGATCTGCATGTGGCTCGCGATTTTCGGTCTGATAATATTTCATAACTTGATTTCTGCATTCTGCATTGGCAGTATCTTTTAGGGTTTCATTTAAAGTTACTACTAAAAAGTTGTAAAAATGAGATGTCTATACATTGACGATATTTTTTTTCAAAATGTAGCAGAATATTTGGAGGTCACAAAATCGTTTTCTTTTTCTAGTTTTTGTATGTTCGTGCGTGCCTTTGGGGCTTCTTCAAAAATCGGTTACACAGATTTCAATTTTTTTTTAGTACACGGGTATCTACAGATGGTTATATGAATAGGAGAGTAATGGCTTTATCTTCTTCGCGAACGAAGTTCCGGACACCTTCTAGTGTTTAAATGGAAGTAAGTTTCTTAAATTAGACTCCTCTTGTCACATTAGGTTGATAAGAGCATGTTTTCTTGACATTTGTTTGCACTTTATCGAGTGTGATGCAGGAAGCGGCCAAGGTCCGTCGGCCCGACGGACTTAGCGCCTGCGCAAGGTCTCATTAACGCCTGAGTATCTGTATCATCGTGATACAATACATTATGGGATTTCAAGTAGAACAGATTGCTAAAAATACTTACAGATAACCTAAAAATAAAACTCAAGTAAACTGTCAAAATTTTCGTTTTTTGACTAGCTACTTAGACTAAGCTTTTACTACCGACTGTAATTTTCCTTAAACACCCGTCAACTATTAATTGAGACGATTCTAAAGAGCTCAAACTCGGTAGGATTGGACCTTACGACTCCATTATCAGATCAGCTCGATGGTGTCACCTAAATTCTATGTATACGTATTTATGCCAAATTTTAGCTCAATCGGTAAACGGGAAGTGGTTATAATTTATTTAGCAAAATTTGTATACGTAGTTATTCGTACCTACACACATACATACGTAGTTACAGATGGACCTAATAAAAAGCTTATAAAAAATGGCCCCTGCGGCATTGTGCCGAAGATTCCTCGCTAAATCGCCAAACTGATTCTTTGAGCGAGGCAAGTGTGCACAACTTACTGTCACATCTGACCTAAACACTATTTCGCTGAATAGCAATGGAACTATAATCCATTCATCCAATATGGAATTCCGCAAAGTAATGCCTGAATCTATAAATTATTTGACAATCCAATAACATGGCACCATGGAACTAAAGATGGAGCCAGATGGTAGTCATAGGAGCTCTGTAATAAAATAACGCAATCCTTATTTAGTTGATGGATGTTCAAAGAAAAGTACACTTGCTACTTATTATCACATCTAATGTAACCATCTAAAAAAATAAATCATCTAAACATAACCAACATGAAATTCCGCAAAGTAAATCCTGAATCTATCAATTTTTTTATATATCATTGTGTATCGATTTTAAGAAATCAATTACTATGTAGCTGACGAGAACGAGAGTACTGAGAGCGATCTTGGTTTAATCAAGCAATAGTTCATATAGCGTTACCGTGCTATTACTGACTACATACTAGTAAAGTCAATATATGCACAAGTGTTTGCTTAACATATTATGAACTTGTTCACAAACAAGAGCATACATTATATTTCAAGGCGATCAGTAAATCGGCTGTGCCCAATAGAAGGCGTATAAATAGGCTGTATTACTCGTACCAGCCGGTCTAGCACTACCCGTCTTTCTCGCATTGTATTGAAAGGAAAGAGACAGACAATTTTCGTAGCGCGGCAAAGAGTCGTGTATCACTGTTGTGTTTAGATGTGCAGAAGTGGAGAAGAGTGGTTCAGGCAACTTGCAGATGTAAGAACGCAAACTGTCACTGCGAGTGACAGTTTTACAAGGCTTCTTTTACTTGCTATAATATTTAAAATCCGGCTAATTTTTTTGTATTCCAATTTTGAGAGGTTCCGTACCCAAAATGGCAAAAACGAAACTATTATAGTTTCGTCACGTCCGTCTATAACTTTGTAAGTCTTTTCATATCTTTTGGACATAATGTGTAGAAAATGGAGAGGGAGGGGGACAGAATTTATGATACTTTCGGAGCGATTATTTCCGCGATTATATATGTGCCACTAATTGATGTTTTCTGAATTTCTTTTTCAGTTTCAGTTACATACATATATAGAGTGCTCCCCCCTAGAAATATTTTTTTATTATTTAACTATCAAACTAAGTAGCGGCCTAAACAAGATACCTATGCTCCAAATTTCATCAATATAAATTAAAGGCTGTTTATATTATATAGCAGTTAGCACCTCAAAGACAATAATACCATCTTTATTGGCCTCACATCTTATTTTGAAAAAATTTCGTTAACCATATCTTCGGGGAAGAGGATACATTTATTTTGTTTTTAAAATAAACTTATCTTGTTTTTTTTTCTTCCGACTTAAAATATGAAAGATAAAGGCGAAATCCTTTTATTATTATATTCCAGTTCGAAGAAAAGGTTAAATAGGTTTGTGATAACAACATAAATAGTTAACCCGCTTTACTTGTCATCTACAAAATCAGCAAACTTCTGAGCCGTAAGTAGTCTTAATTCGATTTCCAAATAAAACTGCATTCCAGGCCAAAAACGGTAGATTTGACAGCTACTTAACGTAGCCATGATGGATTGGCGGAAATTATTTAAGCAAACACAGTGAATATTTACAGTAGATGGAATTTTTATTATTTTCTACAAACCGCAGTTTTTTATATAGAATATAATGTTTTTTTTAGAGATTTCATTAAATGTATAAGGAAGTCATAGTCCTCATTTTTCTACACGATGTCGGTCATAAGTGTCCTTCCTTGCATTTTCTGTACCTAATTATGACGTCATCTGGCTACAGAAGAAACCGTAGGAACAGTCCGCTTCAATTTTGGGACTGAAACATTAAGGAATACTTTATTTTTATAGTAGAAAATAATATATTATTTATTTTTTAAGCCATGTTACTAACACAAATGGATCTTTATTATCTGAATATAAGTGATGATTATTATTATTATGTAGTCATTTAGTTCTTTTACAAGCTTTTATTTAACTTGCAATGTAACTGTATTCATAAATTCGGGTGGAATCTTGCAAGGTAAATTTGACCTACTTCCCGTTTTTTAATTGAGCTAAAATTTGGCATACTTATGTAAGTTCGGTGACAATGCAATAGCATTGATACCATCAAGCTGATCTGATGATGGAGCAGGAAGGTGATCATAGGAACTCTGTAAGAAAATAATGCAATCCTACCGAGTTTTGGCTCTTTAGAATCATCTAAGTAAGTAGGTGACGGATGTTTAAAAAAAAATGGCAATAAAGCTTGTCACAAAAGTGAAATGTTTCACAGATTTTTTTACCATTTATTAAAATTATTCTCAATTTATCAATCCCAAAATTAAAGTGGGGTTATCACTGATCGTGGGCAATCACAGTACGGTTGACCCAACTCCATTACCGCTGGCACACCTGTGATACGTGACTCTTTGTCGCGCGATAAAGATTGTTTGTCTCTTTCCTTTCAAAGCAATGCGAGAAAGACAGGTAATGCTTTGTCACGCGACAAGCGTAGTCGCAAAGAGTCGTGCTAGACCGATAGAATAGTCCATTTACCTTATATTTCTATTATACATTTAGAAGGCGCCCAAAACTTCATTCGCGGAGTAGAAAAAGTCATAAACCCTCTTTTTTTCCTTCAGTGTAGGTGGATAAAAAGTATCCTATAACCATCTGGAGATACCCAGCTACCCGTGTACCAAAAATTGTTGAAATCTGTTTAGACAATTTGGCGTGATGAAGACGCAACGACACATACAAAAGTACGAAAAATAAATATTTTTTGTTTTAGTGACCTCAAATTACTTACAATAGCGTTTTTGAAATATCTTTAATGTACAGACATCTCATTTTTACAACTTTATGATACTATAGATATCTACGGTGTATTTGAGCTACTGAATTTTTTTAATCGATAGATATTTATTTAATACTACCCAAATCCATACTAATATTATAAATGCGAAAGTGTGTCTGTCTTTCTGTCTGTCTGTCTGTCTGTTACCTCTTCACGCTTAAACCGCCGAACCGATTTGGATGAAATTTGGTATGGAGATAGTTTGAGTCCCGGGGAAGGACATAGGCTACATTTTATCCCGGAAAAATACGCTTATCCGCGATAAACGAATTTAAGGCGGACGAAGTCGCGGGCAGAAGCTAGTAGGGAATATGCATGACTTTTAATTTTTACTTTATTGAAAGCTCATACATGTAACAAACCGTAGACAAAAGTAATTTTTCGAATAACTATAAAAATAACCAAGATGTAAGCCATCAAACATTTCATTTTATTTCCTTCTAGCAAAACAGAATTTAATGTGGAATTTATATGGCCGCAGTGCACTATCACGTAACAGTAGGTACATGTCGGAGCTCTCTGTCAAATCGCTGTCTAATTAGTAGTTTAAAATACATATATGATGCGTATTACTTGGCCGATTTAAATTTTAATTGCACTTGAAATCGTTTTTACGGTATTTTGATATTATGTTAATAAAAAAACGATAAAAAATATGTCATGCATGTACCGTATTAACTGAAAGTTTGGCATGGCAATGGGCAGACAGATAGGGTAATTGGCTTGTGATAATATCTACATGGTAACCGTCTTTGCTTGAAAATGGTTTCACTTGTTAATTTTATGAATAGACTTGATGTTAGGAAAGCCCGATTTCTCCACTGAATAGTGCAAACGTCTTTGTAAGTTCAGTTCAGAGACTCATGCGTCTTACTTCGTCCAAATGAGTTTGAAAAAATATAACAAGAATACCTTTCAAAACAAGATTGTCTGCGCCTGCGTCACCACTCTTCTGCACCGCTCTTCTTTTAATAATAGTTTTCATCCTACCCATCTAATACGAACACCAAGCAGAGAAAAGTAGCAAGCGGTCATAATTGCCATAGCCACTTACGTCGTTTCTTTTATTACGTGAGTATAGTGGATCTAATCGCGGATGCGCGTACAAAGAATCGCTAATGAGTGCGCCCACGCATGCTACTCACCCCGCGCGCGGGACAAAAAATAAACAAGTGACAGGCGGCAAAAAGCCAGCGGGTTCGAGTTTTTTTTTGTTTTTCTTCAATTAATGATTTCGTATGGGGCCAAAGACGAAAATTTATTGAAAAATTTTACCGACCGAGAGTAAATTGATACTATTATTAGGTATGTGTTGTAAAACGAAACGTTTTTATGCGTTCTTTTTGGTACATTTGGTACTTTATTTTATTTGGTTTTTTGCACTTTTATTTGGTTTACATTACCAAAGTCGATCACTGGAGGTGTTTTCCGTTTTTAACCTCCGAAACAAGAGGGATGTTACAAGTTTAACGTGTAGGTATATCTGAGGGCCAGTGTATCTGTGTATATGGTAAGTCACTTTTGGATGGAGAAAAATAATAAATATATTTTTTTATGCTGCCGAAGACGAAAACCAACGGGTACCGTGTCTGCCATTTTGTCTACGGAACCCGAAAAAAGTGTTTCCATACAAATTGCTGTGGAATGAAAACCTATGGGGTACTACCAGTTGTTCTAGAAACTTGAAATGCGGTATAAAAAAGAATAACTCTTTTAGCACAGCCAATGAGAAAAGTGTGACAATCTTAAATATTTATGTATTTCTGTCTATGTCGGTAACCAATATAAAATTACCCCACACTGCGTACATTCTTCTTAGGAACAGGCCTCCGCTAATATTAGATCTTTATAGATACGGCCGTTTTATAGCGTAACATACCTACGCTGGGGAGTCCACCCAGCCGTAGCAATGCTCTGGCTTAACCCCTGGCTCTTAAAGAACAGGGGTCCACTCTACCAATAAGTATATGGAGCTGATGAACCTCAACCGATTCCAAACCGGCCACGGTCACTGTACACATTACAAGCATTACAAACGTACTTATACAAAGGATCTCTAAATGTGGGAAAAGTTCAGCTGCCAATGAACTTTCAGTGTGATTCAGCCCGCTGTAGGCGGGGACTGTTAGAGAATCAATCACGCTTCGCAAACAATGGAGAGACCAGTCATTAGCACTGGTGGCTATGACACGTGTTGTGGACTCTTCTGATATAATGCAGAGTAACCTAACATAAAAACAAAATCACAGCAGCGATCTTTGAATTGCACATCATCATAATATATTTAAGAGCTAGGCCCTTTTCGGTGGAGTAATTTCCAGCTTATTCTACATTCCGCTTTTTTTTTACTTCTTTATATGATGAAACATTGAATTGCACAACCGGCCTTAAATATATCTTAGTAAGAACCAAACTAGACTCGAGAGCCAAAATTTCGCGCCAGTAAAGAACCGTCACATTTCCTTAAATATTGCAGGGTTGTACAGTTTTTAATTCCGTCATAACATTTATTAAATTTTACATCTAAATTGCAAAAATAATAGTAAAAAAAAATATTATTATTTGGTATAAATCGGACTCGTAAAAACCCATAACAAAAGTCGTTAACGGAGCGATATATTGCAAAAAGCGTTAGTTTTGGATATTGTTATTTCTATGATACGATCGCCGAAATTGCTAATGCAGGTTTATTGCAGAGAATATTAAATTATGTAAATAAAACTAGTGTTTAATTATAATTAAAATCTATTGCTGTTATTTAAATTACGGTGACCCAAAACTGTTGCTCTCGAGTGCTCTAAGCATACATGTACATAGGTCACCGTATATTAGTATATTTCTGTCTCAGATAGTATTATAGATCCATTTCGATGGGATGTTCCCTAATGTTCAACATGATCAATTTGTAGGCTCTTGTGTGAAAGTAATATTTATCGTATTTAAACCAGGAACTAAATAGGTACCAGTATTTCTCCCATACGACATAACCGCTATGTAATTTCGGTATCTCCCTATTTATTAAACACTATAAGGTGCAACTTCGTCAGCGAAGGAAAAAAAAATCATAACCTTTTTTTTTGTTCAGCCGACTACGCTGAAGAAATAAAGGGTTATGATTTTAAAAAGAAGGTATCTTATAACCTTTCGTGGATAACCAGTTAACAGTGTAGCAAAAATTGTTAAAATGTATTTAGCCGTTTTGACGTAATAAAGCCGCGAAGGCACATACAATTATACAAAAACGAAAAAAAATCTTTAGGTAACCTTCATACTTAATCTTATATCGCTTTTTTAAATTATCGTCAATGTCCAGTCATGATTTTTTTACAACTTTGTAATAGTGATAGATGTGCTAATTTCAAAATATAATATCTAAAATAACGTTTAAACAAATTATTATCCAAAAGCTACAAAGATATTTCATTGCAATTAATACCAGTAACGGTCCCTGAATCGAACCTAAACCACTAAGTCACCAAAAAACACTTGAAGCAGTCATTAAGGAAACCCTTATGAATGAGTTTGGAACGAACGGAAGCGATCGATCTACTATGGCTAATCACCGCCACAGAAGAAGGCATTAACATCACATAGCCTTCCTACAATCTTACTACCTTTAATATCATAGCTCCATTGTTAAGCTGCGACCTTTATTGATACTAAGATAAGAGCCGTTTTAGAATGTAATCTGTTAATTGCTCGGAATGGTTCGGGTGCCTTCTGATATGCCCATTGGCTAGTAATTGATTTTCCGACAAGATCGGTTTAAAGAAGCGTGAAACTTTTTTGATTGATTTAGGTTACACGTGGAAATGTTTTGTTGCTTACATTGGGTCAGTTTAGCACAGGCTTTTTCGGTAGCTAAAACTCAAAACCGATCGACAAAAATGGGTAATAAATAACTAGATTGTGTTCGAAAATTTCAAGCCACGTACGTAAAGTTGCGTTAGCTCCGTTGGTCAGAGCACTTCTACGGTAGAGAGCCGCAGGTTCAAATCCTGCTTGCAATTCAGGTCGTATTGATTGTTTCCTATACAATCGAACTCTGTGTTATTAATGGGTAATACTTTATGTACAGTCACCAGCATCAATAAGTGCCACAACAAAGCGGGCGAAAATATCTGACACGTCCAAACGGCCCTAAAAATAGCGTCGAGTCCGATATTTATGCGCGCTTTGTTGTGGCAAATATTATTGCTGGTGACTGTACACAAAAAAAAAATCATGCATTTATTCAACTGGCAATGTTCGTATGTGGGTAAGTTGCCACTTCCAAAATTAACAATCCTATTGTCAACAACTTACTGGTATCCGAATGAGCTGTTATTTGGCATAGGTTAGATAAGTTTGATGACATCAATGGTGCCAGTATAGTACCATCGAGCTTCTGCTAGACGGAAGATAACCAATATAATATCGTAATGTACACATAATTAACCAAGTAGAGCATTTTGGGCCGTTATTTTAGAAGTACATTCAACAAATTTTTGTTGAGTTCGTTTTTAACCTTTTTGGTCTGGAAACCCCAAAACCTGTACTACAAAATATGACCAATATATATCATTGCTATATTCAAAACGAATCTAAAGAAATCTCATACGATATAATCCATGAAGCCGTTTAGGTTGCAAATTGTGTCAAAGAAATAGACGTACATACATAATGTCTGTGCAATTGTGCATAATTGCATATGTATGAATATATATCTCTTGTGACAAATATAACTCTCCTTCTGTTGTAGTTAGATAAAAAACGTTTCAGATGTAAAGTTTTAACAAAAGACTTGATGCTTTTGGAGTCTTGAGTTCGCGTTGTGTGTGTGTGTGTGTGTGTGTGTGCACACCGAGCAAGTCGCTCTGTTTACCGATTACGTCACCTCACGCGCTCACGGTTATTCTCGGACTCAGATTCAGCGAAACTTTAAGACTTTAAGATACATTTAATGGGTTTAGTCCCCTGACTTTTTTAATTGACACTATGTAATCGACGAATTAACCATATTTAATTACTTTTATGATCAATGAGACATGTTTATCGATATATATATACCACATATTAGAATTAGAAGGTGTTCGAAATACCGTTCAAGGAAGTGAAAAGAGTCAACCCTCTTTTTTTTCTTCAGTGTATTTTATCTTCATGTGCCACCATGGTCTGTCAAACATCTAAATAATGAGCAAAAAGGTCGTCTACAAAACATAACCTGCAATATGGTCCCGGTGCTTCTGTACTTATAACAAACTGACAATTGAATACAAAATGATAGCTAATAGTACAATTTTTAATGCAAGATTGAAGCGTTTTCGGTTAGAAAAGTCATATTAATCAGTTGAAGACTTTATATAAAGCATTCAACTTAACTTGGGTTTGACATTTGATAAATTTTAATTTCTGTTTTAAACTGCCTTTGACATTATTTAAGTTTTAAAATTATGATTGCTTGTTGACATGACTCTTTAATATATTTTTTTTGTTTTTTGTACCTATCTTTTGTATGTTTATTTTATCTTTTAATTTGAACTGTTATTTTTTTATTATTAAAGTACAGCCATGTACATTGTATATATTATAGAGGTATCATTCACATTAATTATATTTTAGTATAATGAGATTTGCGATTTCAAATACAGCGTAATTTTTTTATGTATAAATGATATGATATGAAATGCAAATATTTTCATTAATATGTTTCCACCATTATCCAAATCATAGCTTCGCAAATGGACTAGATTCCTAAAGTATTATTTATCGTGGTATAGGTATATTGTTTGAAAAGTATACTCTACATTGTATCGTTGTAAAAATGTAGCATACATATACTTAAGAATATTTTTAAGTTATAATTTGTTCCATCAAAGGAGGAAAAAGAGGCTCTATTGGAAGGAAACGAGATTGTGTTCTTTAGCACATGTTTTTATAAAACATTTTATAAGATATCTTAAGCGGAGTTTAATTAATTATCTATTTTACAACACATTATTTAGTTAATGTAATTCTTTGGTTTTTGTGCTTCGTCTAATCAACCTAATCTTACTTAAAACTGCATGGTACCCAGCTACAAATAACATATCCTTTACTTATTGTTAAGAGCAAGGAAAACATATACACTTATACACCTTTTGATTTATACATCACGTGTACCCATTGTCATTGCTCTCAAGTGCACTAAACTGTATCTTTGTAGTTGTGGAAACTAATTAACTTTGGTAATAACGTGCATATTTTCATACCTAATTTCAAGTCATTTTGGAATGAAACGTTAAAGAAATGGGCAGATTTTATGAGTGCATAAAATCTGCCCATACTAATACACTAATAAACGCAACATTAATTCTGTCCAGTGGTCAACGGTATACGTTAAATTTGAAACTTCTGTCCGCTGTTACTGCTTTAAAATCTTTAAATATATTTAAATATTGATATTTTTCAGGTAAACCGCGTGAGCGGGGACACACGAAGGAACCAGCGTCATCTGTGCGAAGGGAGCCTTTCACACACCTTTCGGAGCAAGAGCTGATCGACGAGGCTAACAAGGTCCTCGCACAAGCCGACAGCGTCACCTGCACCTCCGACGACCCGGAAAAGTTTTACTCTCTCCCACACAGGCGGAAAAAAGAAGACAGAGGCAGAAGAAACAGCGATGACAATAGTGACAAAACCAAATCACCGCTGGAACGGTCAATCAGTGATGTAGGTTCCAAAAAGAAGAAAGAACGTACATCGATTTCTACGCTGTTTAGGAGAGCTAAAGAGCAGAGAACAAAGAGCCCGGATGCTCCCGTTGTAGTGACTACTAAACCAACAGTAGTAGTCAAGAGAAGTAAGAGTGATGTGTCGGATCTAAAATCTAAGGACACAAACTCAAATATACAACCTAAACCTATCCGTAAAAGATCTGGAAGCGAATCAGAGGAGTTTTTGAAATCTTTACGAAATAAAAAGGGTCAGCTCTCGCCAATCATTGAAAGTTCACCAAGAGAAGACTATTTTAAGAAAACACCCCCGCTAGAAGTGTTCCAAAAGCAAAAACTTTCTCAAAAGGATAGTGTCAAATCTGAAGAACAAACTTCCAGCGAAAGTTCTAAAGTTAACCCAATAGAGAAACCTCCTAGATATAAGACACCTGAGAAAAAAGAACCTAAACCACCAGCTAGAGTTAAAAGAGGCAAGTCTTTGGAAACGGATGATAAAGAAAAATCACCATCTATAAAAGAGACGCCTAAACGAAAAACAGATATCAAAAAAACCCTTCTTGTTGATGAAATCGATTCTATCAAAGCTAAAGACATAAACCCTGTCGAAGTTAAAGACAGAATCAAGGAAAGCATCCGAAAGATCGAAGAAAACGTTTATGCTGGTAAAGATATGATACACAGTAGTCAGCAACCTCCGGATAAGCCTCCGTTGACTAGAGGGAATACTGTAGATCATATGGTAAAGCTTCTTAAGGAGGACCAACACGCTCCTCCTCCTAAAACCCATTTAATAGCGCCTCCTAACGCGACGAATGTAAACCAACCGTTTTCTTATACTAAGCCTAGTGTGAGTCCTGATCCTAATTTGTTTGCAAGAAATACTAGTCCAGACCGAGTACCTTCTCCTGTGAATAAGATGGCTAACAGAGGAGTCGTGTACGCTCACGTCGTGAGGGATCTCGGAGACACTAGGTCTAATAATGTTACCAAGCAGACTGTCCATAAAACCTTCACTCCACCTAGAGATAGGTATGCTCATCACTCTGATGAGGATGAAGGACTCGGGTATGAAGAGAGGTACAAATATTCTAATAACCGTCCATATGAATCAGAATATAAAAGTAATACAACTCACAAGAATTCTGAAACATATAAAATTATTGATTCTCCAATAAGGCCACGGTTTAGAGAATATAAACTGACTAGTTTTGACGATATTGAACCCACGTATGCCAATGAATATCCCGTTAAAGAAGATAAATCACGAGATTTTATTGAATCATCCCGAGGGCAAGCTGACGGTATGGATACGAAAAGAAAACCATTTGAGACAGAAGAAAAAGTAGACCTAGATTTTAACGAATTAAGCCACAGGCGACAATTGTTAGAATCAAGAATAAATGCTCGAAGATTTGATCGTGAGAGGATCAATGTAGAAGAACCGATAACAAAATATCTAGTCGAAACAGATCCGATTTATGAAGCCGAAAAACGCAGGTTAGCTACTGAAAAGTACGTAAATGAAACTGCAAAGTATTACCGTCATACCGTAGAACGGGACGGCTTTGCCGAAAGCAGCATTGCAGAAGATTATAATAAATACGATTCTGATAATCACAAACTTAAATATAACACAGAATCCAGAACTTTCCATAAAGTTTCCAAAAACGAATTAGACAGACGTGAGTTCATTAATAATATAGAACCCAAAAAGAAATTTTCTGAAAATATGAACGGGTTCCCACCGGAACCAGAATATGAGCCTCCTAGCTTAGAATTTAACGCAGGAAAACCAGTGCTTACTCCTGACGAGTATAAGGAACAGAAATACAGAATCAAGAAGCAATTGACCTCTAGTCACGACGCTCTTCAAAGTGGTCATAAGTATAGGAAAGATGATGGCTTCGGTAAAAGAAAAGGACATTATGCTTCCAATCCAGAAATTGCTCAGGAAAGGGAAGAAGAATACGCTAACATCCGTTATGACGCTAAACATGCGGAGTCATACCACAACTCCCTGCGTCGCATGAAAAACAAAGACAAATACTACAAGGAAGAATACGGCATACGTCGTCATGATTCAGGCGACAGTCGTGACTATTATCGCGAAGAAACTCCTCGTCGATTTGAAATCGACAACAGGCTAGTCGATTCCGGAATCGAAAATGATTTCCGTAAAGATTCCAGTGGAGAAATACATAGATCTAGAAGACACGAGAGCGTAGACGATGTTCGAAACACATCTTTGTTTTTAGCCAGCGAAAGGCAGCATACTGAAGACAACTATCCCAGTGAACAGATATATGCGAACGGTGAATATATGGCTCGCTTCGAAGACTACAGGCCTGATGGATATAGGAAGAATGGTTATGTGCCTAGAGAAAGGAGTGCCGATGATGGATCGCACTTCGAACCCAGAATCGAGAGGTACGAAAAGAGTCCAAGCCGTGATGACAAAGTCAGTGCAAAACCGCCTAAAGTAACGAAGAAACTGTCTGGACTGGAAAAGGTAAAATAAAACTTCGAAAATTCAAAAATCTTTTTCAACAAGTATTCTTTCCGTTTTATTTCTGTTTTACTACCTAGTATTATTCCGGTGTCTGTAATGTTCAATAACACGCACTTATTTCAAACATTGACTGCTTACCTTGTCCTGCGCATGTTGTTAAATTTTGTATCACTATTGTAGATGAAACAGCTGTTCTCTCGCGACTCTTCCAAGAAGAGCAAGAAGGAGAAAGAAGTCCAGTCGAAGCCACGCACCAGGGTGCTCAAGAGCCCAGAACATCTTGCCGGTGACGACTCCGATTACAGAAGGTTAGTTCAGTCTAGAAGAAGTAAAAGTGTCGGTCTTTATTGTTTCCAATAGATTTGCGAACTACTTCCTTAATGTACTCGTATTTTTTTACAGATACACAGACCCAGAACCGAGTGACATCGAGATCAAGAAAAGAGATTACGAACCTAAGGAAGAGAGGAAATACGAGCCTAAAGATGACAGAAGATACGACAAGGAGGGCAGATATCGAGGATCACGAGAGAATTTGGATCGTTACCGCCCTTCAGAACTACGGGATAGTGAGCCTGAAAGGAAGTACAACGAAACCGAACTTGAGAGGCGGTAAGTAAAATATATACATTAATTACAAAAGTTCGCCTTTTGTATGCGTTCTAATCGAGATTTCCTATTCTAGTAGATACGAGAGAACAATAAAAGAAGACAGAAAGTACCAGGAACGCAGGGAAACAAGGCGGTACAACTCTTCAGACCGAGAGAGCGAACTACGGCCTTCCGATGACGACCGTAGGCGAACTAAGTCCAAGACTGCCCCGCCACCTGACTCGCCGGCTATGGTAAGTAATCCTTTTACCGATGATGATATACTTTTGTTATTTTAGCCTTATAGTATCATTACTTCATTTCTGTGGTTCATAAGTTTCGAAAACTCAATTCAATATGCGACTTCAAGCATCAATTTAGGCTCCAGTGCTTAGCTTAAAATTACCTGCCTAAAGGGAAATGATCACAACAAACCAATACAAACACAGCATGATTAGTATTTGATTACCAAATTTTGAAGCATCACGTTCCAATAATTTAAGTTGGCATTTTCTGAGAAGGTACCTTGCTGCGTCATGACTATTGATTGAGGATCGCAATGACGATGTCACCTTGTCAAGTGTCAGTGGCACGTGACTGTCGTTTCCGAGTTTGACTTTTACATGTGTCAACATTATCAGCTTCGTTGCATTTGGTAATATTTTCATAAACACCAACACCAGGCGTTGCAGTTTTTCAAGTTAATTTAACCTCTGAATTTGTGACAATTGATTTGCAGGATTTATTATACCTCTTAAAAGTTAAGAGTCCCCGGTAAGCTCGGTTCTCCATACAAACGTAGTTACGCTCTCATTTTGAAATGACTAACTAGTTGGCACTGAAACTTTGTACTTAGAATAAGTTAAGATAATTATATGCAGGCCTGTAATAAGTTTTTGTAGCTTCAGATACCGTATAGTAAAACAAATACAGTGAATTTCAGTTTTTTATACAAAACTTGTTTTTGCTGTATTTCGTTTGTTTTATAAACTGGCGCCGTATAAACTAAAGCCTAGATATACCTCATGACATTCTATATGCAAAGTTTCATTACAATCCAACAGGTAGTTTTAAAATGAGAACGAAATTACGTTTGTATGGGAAGGTGTAATTGGGCCGAGCCTGCCGAGGACTCTTTACACAACAAGCATCATTAATTAAAAACCAAATAACGCGTCTGTTAAACCATGTAATACACTATATGTTTAAAATATGAAGCACTCCCAAAAGTAAGTCGATTCTATCGACTCCTGAAATGTATTCTCCAGCAATCCGTTTAGGCTGCAGAGCATACCAAAAAAAAAATGTACATTCGCAGTCTGGTAAAAATCCATAAATTTAGGCACGCCTTGACTTAAAAAACTTCTGTCAAAATGACATATGTTGGTTAAATTAGTGACACGTTCATATTTTTCGTCTTAATTGAACAATGCGTAATTATCATTATCATTAAGTAGGTACATAACTTCTCGAACAGAGGCCATACCCAGATACCACACAAGTTATATAAGAGCTGATACGGCCGTTACACAGCCAGTTTTAGAATTATAAGCTCTTACACAGCTTGTGTTGTACTTGGGTAGACTATCTTACGATTATCACTTACTCAGCCTAAAACTGTCTAGCTGGGCATTGGAACTTACACCTCATCAGTCGCAGAATTTTCCCATCGGGCGCGTTCCGAACGCTCTCTCCGCGACCTATGCCGAAAGGTTGCGGGGCAACCATCGCAACTCACGTGAATTATATTGTTTTGACAAGACGTCATTTTACGTTTATCTATCAGAGAGGCGACCGTGATCATAATGGTATCTTGTTCACCCTTGCGTGATCTTATAAGGTGTGAAAAAGATAGCATCTGATCTCGGCCACCAGTCTGTTTTGCGTAGATTAGACCCCATTCGATTTAGAAAACTTATTTTTAATCAGAAGCACTTCGTTCGCAATGGGAAACAAATTCATAAATGTCTTTCTTTCTTCAGCGAGTTCAGTAAAAAGTATCATATAACCATCATTAGATCATCAGTATACATCCGCGTTAAAAATGTTAAAATACATTCAGCCGTATTAGGGTAACAAGCAGACTAAGATTTTGTGACCGAGAGATGGCGCTGATATCAATGTTCTTATTATTCAAGACATTATGTAGAGACGCGCGTAGATCGCGCTTTTAACATTTTTCTTAGATTGTTGACCCCTAATCTATCTATCAGCCACGGACGAATTCTGCTGAACATAGGCCTTCCCTAAAGTTCGCCACAGGGTGCGATCTTACGCGGACCGCATCCACCGACTCCCTGTGACCCTTACGAGGTCATCCGTCCACATAGTCAGGAGCCGTCCTACGCTGCGCTTTCCTATGCGTAGTCGCAACTCTAGGACTTTACTGCCCCAACGACCACCCCTTCTCCGGGCTACATGGCCCGCCCATTGCCACTTCAACGACGCAATCCTGTGAGCTACGCTACGTCGGTTACTTTGGTTCGTCTGCGGATATCCTTATTTCTGATTCTATTACGAAGAGAAACCTCAAGCATAGCCCTTTTCTTTGCACGTTGCGTAACTCTGAGCCGCTTTATGAGTCCCATTGTGAACGACCATGTCTCAGTTCCGTAGGTCATCACTGGCAACACACACTGACCGGTATAATCCCTATATATTAGAGAATTGGATTTTACAAAAGTATAGATTTTTCTGAGACCAGAGCCCGTTTCTCAAAAGCTTGTAACTTGTATTACAAGCGGAAACCTTCTTCCAACGATATGTATAAAAAAGAGTGGTGAGCAGGCAGCTTGCATCAGAAGCAGAAAAAGCTGCCGCTCCTTCTAAATAAGTGTTCAAAGACGATCCTCTTTTTCGGCTATAAGACACCGATAGCCAACTGCGTCTCCAAGTAAGTAAACCTTTTTTATAACTTTACATTTCAAAAATTATTATCAGTATAAAGTCTTACATCGAAATATGGACATATAATATAGATAGGATTTCAGGGCAATGTCCTCATAAGTTAGAATGTATTTGTCTACGATTAGATATACTTTTCCAGAAATTATGTTGCTAAAGGCTTTTGACTGATAAAAAAAATCTATTGAAGCAACGCTTATCAGAAAACTTACTAACATGGACAGAATACACATAAATACGTGAATAACTTTGGATATGTGTCTCTTAAGTTTGTCTAGCGTATCTGTGGGTCTGTATGTTTCTGTATCTGTGTGTATGCCTGTGGCATCGTAGATCCTTAACGGAAGACAGATTTCCATTCAGTTTCTTATTTTTTTGTGTGAAAGATGACTGATTCAACGATTATTTGTTTCGGCGGTAATATTGGAAATCCAGTTGTTTGACACCAGGCTATAAACTCATTGCATATTCTCTATTCATAGCTCAAGTTTCCGATGGTAACGCGCCAAGCCCTCGACCGCTCTAGCTCTTTCTGTTGGTGTTGCAACCGAATATTCGCACAAGCATTGCAGTTACTTGTGATCTTTGAGTTAAGACTCCACAGCTCAGATGGTGAGCCGTCTGACTTGGATCTATGCCAACTGAATGGCTATCTATGTATATATATATACACGGTGTCCGCGAGAGAAAATTTTTAACCACGCATTCCTTAGGTCATTAGGAGCAAAAAATATTATATCCAGGCAAATCCGGCTTAGTTTTGAAGATATTATCAATGTTCATGTAAACTATTTATTGTGATTACTAAAGAACATTAAGCTCTTTTGACCGCGACGTTGCTACAAACGTGGCCAAGTTTTTAAAAGGGATAATATTCATAGAGAAGTGAATTTAATTCAATTTTTATGAACAAAAATCGACTTAAATAGATTTTTTGCTGAATTTGAATTGGTTCATTTTTTTTTACTCCTAATGGCCTTAAGAATGTGTGGTTAAAATCTTTCTCATTCCTCGCGGGCACTGTGTATAAAACAGTAACGCGAAATGACTGTGCTAGATAGGTACACGCAGCCTACATCGCGGAAGGTAGAAACATGAAATTTGAAACACATATTCCTTAAAAGCCCACCTATACCAGGTGCCCCAAGATAGGCGTTTTTGTAATTTACCCATTAAAATTGTATGAAAAACATTGTTTGCGGACGAAATCGCGAGAAAAAGCTCGACTAGTCGTACAATGAATGGCTCAAATTCATAACATAGCTAAGTATCGATTACAAAGTCGATTTTATCAAGCCCCGTACAGTTGTCTGTCTAAAAATTTAGCAAAAAAAGATAATTAACAACAAGTAATCGTGGCAACGATCGAAAAAATCGCTAACTCATCTAGAAAAAAAAAATCATTTTGCTCAACACACCTTTGCACCCAAAACACTAAATGAAAATCGGTTTATCTGTTTAGGACCTTCGATTAAACTTGTATACAGATAAGCACACAAACATACAGATAAACAAGTGAAACTTCGTTGGTGAGATGTAAAAGTGAGTGTGATAAACTTTCAACGATAACTTATTGATACAATATAGTGGAAACTACATAGAACCAGTAACCAGTAACAAAAGCGTTCAGTTTGCGCAGGGCCCGTGGCGATACCGCCCGTCTACTTTCACTCGGCCGACTGGCTTGCGCTTGCGCACCAGGTGCTTATATCTTAAACTCACTCTCTAGCTAACAAGGTATTTAACCCTTTAACAGTACCAATTCTCTGTAAAACCTAGACAGAGTTAATCATACGCTCCGTGAGAAAATTATAATCACTGAAATGATAAAATTAACCCCGAACACACTTAGAAAAATATCATAGCCCACAACCCAGACAAATCTTACGACACCTCATACGTCAAAATCCATTAAGCCGTTTAGGCACAGATCCCACCAAGGACGAGGAAGTGATTAGCTATCTGCGATTTTCTCGTCCAAGAAACGAACAAACGATATAGATCCTGTGTTAGTACAAGATACACATATACTCGTATTAATGGTTCACCGCTGGCTGTTCACACTGCCGGCGATATATGTATCTCTTTTATTGTAACGAAGTCTACATCTAATGTGCGTTTCTTGAGCGAGTTGGGCGAGAAAATAGTCAATAGTTGCTCGCTTTCTCGCCGGCGGTGGGACTAGTGCCTTCGGCTTGTCTCCTCGAGAGCTTCCTGCTATAGTATTGACAAAATGTGCATCAGCGTTGAACTTGGGGTGAAATTCTTAATTTTCGCAATCAACCGCCTTCATTTTGTCCCTAGTATAACATGACACGTGGAGTAGACGTACATGTTCCAGATCACAGGTCACAATATATTAGTCCGTCAAGCAGGTTGTCAAAACTGACTCAAGAAAACGAAGCTAAGGGCGAGACCTATGAAAACGAATATATATTATACTAGCTTCTGCCCGCGACTCCGTCCGCCTTAAATTCGTTTATCGCGGATAAGGGTATTTTCCGGGATAAAAAGTAGCCTATGTCCTTCCCCGGAACTCAAACTATCTCCATACCAAATTTCATCCAAATCGGTTCAGCCGTTTAAGCGTAAAGAGGTAACAGACAGACAGACAGACAGACAGACACACTTTCGCATTTATAATATTAGCGTGGATATGTTCAGGGGTCAAATTCAAATTTCTTTATTTGCCAGAATATGGTAACAATGTTAGGTCTTAAAGCTATATTTGTACATCATATTCAACCTGCATGCAGGTGTGCAAATTTCTACAATGTCATAATCATAACCAACTTTTGATAAAGCACCTATTTCTTAGTCTGTAACCTGTAGCAAATTAAATAGTTGCTTTAGAATCCCCAATAAGCTCGGTCCTCCATACAAACGTAGTTACGCTCTGATTTTAAAATGACTTGCTAGTTTGCTCTGAAACTTTGTACTTATAATAAGTTAAGGTATCTGCAGGCCTGTAATTAGTTTATGTAGCTTCAGATACCGTAGAAAAAAAAATACAGCAAATTTAAGTTTTTCATACCAAACTTGTTTTTACTGTACTTTATTTGTTTTATAAACTGGAGTCATATAAACTAATTACAAACCTAGCTATACATCATGTCATTGTGTATGCAAAGTTTCGTTAAAATCCAACACGTAGTTTTAAAATGAGAACGAAACTCCATTTGTATGAGAAGGTGAAACTCGGCCGAGCTTGCTGGGGACTCTTAATGCTAATAGTAGCCAAACATTCGCCAAGTCGCTAATTTATAACATGTCTCACCCTCTAGGTCCTCTACCTCCCAGCTTCAGTATATCACTACTTCTTGGGACACCCTACATAATAAAGCTGAAGAGGGTCAAAAGTCTGTTCATGGAAGATAATCGAAAAAAATTGGCCGGGGATACTTAAAATCGATAACAGAACACGTTCCAACAGTTTTTAGAATTGTTGTGTGTTTATCTGTTTGTCTGTTTATCTCTTTGTCTGTTTATTTGTACGCGTATCACGTGAAAACGGCTGAACAGATTTTGATGCAAACCTTACCCCGGCCAGATTATAGGCTATAAAAATTCAACCCATTAAGAGAATTGAAGAGAGCAACAAGTTTTCAATGCGCCTTAACTGCTTATTACGCATACGCTTTTTCATGGTTAACAAACGGAATAATACTTTGGGGCAATAGCACTGACATAGACGATTTATTTATTTTACAAAAAAAATGCATACGGATTTTAGTTAATATTAAAAACAGAGATAGCTGCAGATCATATTTTGTCAAACACAAAATTTTGACAGTAACCTCAATATATATCTTAGAAATGTGCAAGTTTGTAAGAAAGTATCCACAGTTGTTTACTAAACTAGCAGAGCAAAATCGGCGATATGAAACCAGATTCAAATATAACCTGGCACCACTCACCAGCTCCAAACTTAAACTCCATCAGGCAAGTCCAAACATGATGGCAGTCAAAATATATAATAAAATTAACGATGACCTTAAAATTATTATAAATGACAAGCAGTTCAATAAACAATTAAAGACTTTCTTAATAGATAAATGTTATTATATGCTTAAGGACTTTTTTAATGACCAATTGTAATATTCATAGTGTATTATTAGTATATTAATATTTAATTATTGTTATTGTCTTACATTGTACATCTTAAATTATTTTTATTTCTTAAATTATTACTATTGTCTTATATTGCTCAATTACCCAATTATGATTCAGATGCAATTTAATTATTTAATTAATTTAAATTCAATATTAGACTTAAGACTTTGAATTGCTGTGCCCTACCAGGGCCCATGAGATACCTATTAACTACTGTAACAGCCAAATGTAAACCATGGGTGCAATAAATAAATAAATAAATAAATAAATAAACCCTTAAAAGGGGGGGTAGCCACTACATTTTATTGAGTTAAGTTTGCACCTGAATCTTATCGCGCTACTTAGGAAGGAGGTGCAAAATTCTCTCAAACATGTGTTCGAGCCCACGAGTATCGAGTACCTTGCTAAACTAACAGGTGGCGCTAAAATTAATACTTTTTTGCCAAATCCATACTCATATTATAAATGCGAAAGTGTGTCTGTCTGTCTGTCTGTTACCTCTTCACGCTTAAACCGTTAAACCGATTTTGATGAAATTTGGTATGGAGATAGTTTGAGTCCCGGGTTTGAGGCTACTTCTTATCCCGGAAAAAGACGCTTATCCGCGATAAACGAAATTAAGGCGGACGAAGTCGCGGGCAGAAGCTAGTTATAAACATATCAAATAATTTATTAATTACCATGTCAATTGCCAAATAATCGTTAAAGTCGTGTATAATCTCGAACGGATCATTGACCCCCGTAAAGATGGGTCGAAGGCTCCTAATTTGCGCAAGACCAAGAATGCGAGGATAATAAAAACCATCGTCAATGGGTCAGGCCTACACCCGCCCACTGTCGCTCGTTTACCTAACCGTTACAAAGCTGAGCACTGTGGGTGTGATTATGACATTTTATTGTATCTACGATCATCCTGTCAAGGCTAACATTCATCGTATCATTAATATCGCTATCATAAGTACATATTGCAGTGCTGTAGATGCAATGGTTTGGAGTCCACATGAGAAAAAAACATTCTCATGTTGGAACTAGTCCAAAAGAAACTTCTTCGTAGTTTGTGGGAACGCCGGTACTTAGCTTCACGTAGTCTGACGGGTGGAAGAATGAATAACTAAGCTTTCCAAAAAAAACTGTGGTTTAATAACCATAAAAAATATATACATTAAAGTTGTTGCACGTATGGCGGGTTCAGCAGTGGGTGGACGAGTGAGAGGCGCGATCGCCGCTCGTAGATTCTGCATTCGCTGTCGTACGTGTGTGTGCGTGGTCGCGTCGGTAAAACGCACACATACTAGGCGTTAACATGTTGCCGCCCCAGGAACGGAGTTCTGTTCTATGACTGGTAGCGGGCACAGTCGGTTAAAGGCTCGTCGAAGAGTCCCCGAAGAGGTGAGCACGTCGACTACGCGGGTCACACCGTCGGAGCCGGGATACAGGCGCGTCACGCGCCCCAGCAGCCATCGGTTGGGAGGCAGCCGGTCATCTTTCACCAGCACCATCTCTCCAAGATGGAGTTGCTCTCCTTGTTTGCGCCATTTCTGTTTTTTCTGGAGTTCTGTAATGTATTCTATATAGTAACGGGACCAGAAATGGGCTTTTAATTGTTGTATTCTCATGTATCGTGATAAAGTAGGTATCACCGCAGGGTCAATGTCCTGATGAGGAGAAGGCAAAACCGTTAACGTTCGTCCAATGAGAAAGTGTGATGGAGTGAGAGCCGTGAGATCTGACGGATCGGAAGATAACGGAGTGAGAGGTCTAGAATTCAGAATAGCCTCGATCTGTGTAAGAACTGTATACATTTCTTCGTAAGTTAAATTGGCTAAACCAAAAATTCGCTTTAAATGATATTTTACAGATTTTACGGAACCCTCAACTAATCCGTTAAAATGTGGACTATATGCCGGTGAAAATTTAAAGTTAATTGATAACTCAGATGCTTTAGAGCCGATGTTATCGGAATTCGACTTTAGAAATCTGGACAATTCATTGCATGCACCGGTAAAGCAAGTACCATTATCGGAATGTATGGTTAGAGGTTTCCCTCTGCGGGCAACGAACCGAGCTAACGCATCTAAGAATGTTGCACTGCTCAAATCGGTGACAAGTTCTATATGAACTGCTTTTATGGCCAGACAAACAAATATACAAAGGTATGATTTTATTAATCTGCCACCTCTGCCTTTTCGGTTCAGTATCATAACAGGTCCTGCATAATCAACAGCAGTGTTTGCGAACGCAAAGTCTGCGTGCAGGCGACATGGCGGAAGATTGCCCATAACAGGCTGAATGGTTTTTCCTGAAAAACGACAGCATTTAATGCATTTATGGACAGTTTTTCTTGCAAGATTACGGCCGTCTATGAACCAAAATTTGTGACGTAGTGTTGCAAGTAGCAATTGCGGAGGTGCATGCAGTAATATTATGTGATAGTGTCTGAATATCAGTGTGGCAATATGATGCCGTGAGTCGAGAAGTATAGGATGTTTAGTGTCGTAATCATAAAATGAGTTACTGAGTCGACCACCTATACTCTCAATAATTCGTCATTTGTGTTGTAGAATGAACTTAATTTAAGTAATTTATTGTTTACTGACAATTGTTTGTTTTCTTTTAATAAGTAGTATTCTAGATTAAATACTTTCAATTGTACAAATCTGCACAATGAATTAAGAGATGAATTAAGTTCATGAATTTTGAAAAACCCAGTTCGTTTGTTTTGAGGATTAAGACAGTTGAAAATAAATCTATGTACATATGCAATCACTCGTTGTAACTTACTTAAATTGGAAAAACTATTAATAACGCTTGAGTAATGCGAAATATAATCGGTACGGTCTGTATTCAAATTGCAACTGACCTTGAACTCTGGCAATTCAGTGTCATTTAAGTGTGATGGTTGCTTAGGCCACAACAATTCGTCTTGTATAAGAAATGGCGGCCCTGACCACCATAAGTTGCTATTTTCTAACTGCTTGGCATCTGCCCCACGTGAGCCAATATCGGCTGGGTTAGATTTCGTAGGCACATAGCGCCATCTATCGGACTCAGTTTTTTCAACTATTTCACTAATTCTGTTAAACACAAATGGTTTAAGTAAGTGCGCTTTGGGTGATTTTATCCAAGCTAGGACGATTGTAGAATCACACCAGTAGGTAAAACTACTTATTTGAAGTCTGAGTGATGATTTTACTTTGTCTGCTAAGCGGACAGCCAGAAGAGCCCCACACAGCTCGATACGAGGCACCGTCATGATGGGTTTCAATGGAGCAATTCTGCTCTTTGCTGTCACTAAGTGAACAGATGCATTATTATTATTATAATTATTATTAACGCATCTTATATATACACATGAACAATAACAATAAGTTGATGCGTCACTAAAAATGTGAAGCTCAATCGAAAATGGAGAGTTGCTTAAGACATATCTAGGAATTCGAATATTGTTTATGTAATGTAATGATTTTATAAATTTAAGCCACATGTTTTCAATATCTGAAGGCACAGCTTCATCCCATTTAATTTGAGAGGCCCACAACCTCTGTAATATTCTTTTTGCTAAAAGTATGCATGGATTTATCAAACCTAACGGATCAAAAATTTGGGATATGATTGATAAGATAGTACGTTTAGTAACACCTTTATTTTCATCCATATTGACGGAAAATAATAATTTGTCTTCTTTAGGCGACCAAAGTAGTCCTAACGTTTTTGAATATTCATTATCGCATAAGTTGAGTAATTTATCAGTATTATTTTCACCGACAATTTCGGTGACAACATGAGAGCTGTTTGACTGAAATTTGCGTAGATGAAACTGACCACTTTCTAACTGTTTTATGACACCTTTAGAAATATCTACGAGTTGTGCTTCAGTGGCGCCCCCTGTAATTAAATCGTCAACATAAAAGTCATGTAAGATGACTTCTGCGACCTTTTTATCAGGGCAATCGAAACCAAGTTGCGTCAAACACCTTGTCGCGAGAAAGGGTGCAGACGCAGTTCCGTACGTGACTGTATGCAATTTATACTGCCTCAATTGTTCATGGGGTTTGAAACGCCATAAGATTTGCTGAAGCGATTGCTGTGACTGTTTAACGTTTACCATTCGGTACATTTTTTCTACATCACCAATTACGAGAAACCTATGCTGGCGCATTCTAATTAAGATACTGACTAGATCATCTTGAACTGGCGGACCAACCATTTGAATTTGATTGTATGAGACGCCAGATGTCGTTACTGATGAAGCGTCGTATACGACTCTTAACTTTGTCGATAAACTTGAGTCACGCACAACTCCGTGATGAGGTAAAATATAAGAATGAGTATCCTTGTCAGGATTTTCATTTAATGACATATGATTCAATGAAATGTATTCCTCAATGAATTTACAATATTTCTCTTTAAATTGTGGTTCACGTTTAAATCTACGCTCCAAGGATAAGAATCTGGACAGAGCCTGTTCGTAAGAATCGCCAAGTTTATTTGGTGACTCTTTTAATGGAATCATCACTTCAAACCGCCCATCTGGCAATCGAGTGGTATTATTTATGAAGCTTTGTTCACATTCTTGATCCTCTTTGGATATTTGTTTACGAGTTGCAACTGTTTCTAATTCAAAGAATTGTGACAACTGATTATGCATAATTGTTTATCGTTATTTTTTAAAGCAAGATGATTGCAGTGGACTGTATTTATTAATGATGAATGTTGTATTTGTACTGGGCCTGAAATCAAGAAACCCAGTTTAGTTTTACTTAAGGTAGGTTTGTTTTTACCCAATGATATATTTTGAGAGCTAAGGATTGTCCAAAATATATCGGCTCCAAGTAACATGTCTACTGGACCAGGATTATGGAATGTGGGGTCCGCCAAAGTAATGTGAGACGGAATATTTAATGATTTGTAGTCAACTCTTGTTGTTGGTAATAATTGAGTAATACGCGGAACGACATGACAGGATATTTTCTCGCTGTAATCGTTGATAAGCGACGATATAAGTACGTCGCAACGCTTTGTTACTTGTGATGATTGACAATTTAACCCTTCGACTGTCGTCGAAGTTGAGGAAGTAGGTAAGGTAAGTTTAGCGCATAAGTTTTCAGTAATGAAACTTGAAGTTGAACCGTTATCAAGCAAAACACGTACTTTATGTTTATTACCGCTGTGGTCTGTCACATTAATTAAGGCTGTAGACAACAACACACAATTATTATGAATAGCTGATAAGGCTATGTCTTGAGAAGGACTAAGATGTTGTCCTTGCGTGTCAGGTTCCGGCAAAGTTTGCAACATGACGTTGCTGGTAGATGGAATAGGCGATGTAGGAGCCTTATGCTCATGCAATAAACTGTTGCGTCGCAAGCCGCACGAACGGCATGAATTTAACCTACACACATTATGATTGTGACCTTGACGCAAACAGTTCAAGCACAATTTAAGAGTTTTAGCTTTGTCAACTCGAGTTTCTAAGGGCAATGATTTAAACTTTTGACACAGATAAAGTGCATGATTATTTTTGCAGTAAGGGCAAAGATAATTACGAGCTGGGGGTGAATATGATGAGTTGGCTATAAATGTTTTGTGGCGAACGTGCGTAGTATCGCTCGATCTACGTTTTTTGTGATCATTATTATCCTGTGTTTCCAAAAAGTCAGCACGATCTTTCAGGAAATCGGTAAACATTGCGAAAGTAGGCAACTCTTTTAATTTACTACGATAAGATTCCCACTTGTGACTCGTAGCTATATCGAGTTTATTTGATATGATTTGTATGATAAGTACATCCCAGTGCTCAGTAGGGAGGTTAAGTTTTTTAAGTGCTCTGAGATTTCTATTAACCGTGTCAACTAAGTTGCGTAAAGATCTAGGCGATTCCCTTGATAATTGTTCCAAATTGAAAATTGCCTTTATGTGTTTACTAATGACCTTTTATTATTATATCGATCGCAAAGTAGCTCCCAAGCTACCTCATAATTGTCACTCGAAAAATCTAAATACTGAATAATTAGAGCGGCACTATCCTTAAGAGCGGCCCGTAAATAGTGAAATTTATTAATTTTAGGTATCGAGTGATCCGAGTGGATGAGACTAGTGAATGTGTCGCGAAACTCAAGCCAGTCATGATACTGACCCGTAAAGGTCGGCAGATTTATAGTAGGTAATTTAAGTTTTGGCCCACCTTTGTGCGCAGTACAACAAGAACCTGTCTCCGAACGGTCGCTGCCCGCAGGGTCGGCCGCGGCCGGCGCCAGCAGCCCGCGCGCGCTCGCGATGGCTCCGAAGTACTTGCTTTCGAAGTTCTCGCGTTCTTGGTATTGTTCACCTGGAATTCCCGTAAAATTTTCTATATCACACTGAACGGAATCGAATTCGGGATATAGTTCTTCTATTTTTGATAAGCGGACATTCAGTTCATTTATTTGTAATCTACTTAAGCGCTCACAACTCTCAGCAGTGCTTAAATATGATTCAAATTGCGTAAGCTTAGTCTTGTATGATGCGCGCCTTTTAATTAAGGATTTAATGTCCATAATGAGGTGAAATAAATGATGTAATGGTCAGAAGTAAGTTTTAAGTTCTAATAAAAAGGCAAGTAAGTTTGAGTTTAAATAGTAATAATATTACGTTTATATTACCAGCCAATGCGATGCAATGAGTTGCTAGAAAAAATCAAAAGCGTTAAGTGAAATTCAGTTAAAAGAGAGAAAAAGATTCGGAACAAATACTTAAATTGGCATAAATGAAGCGGAGTGAGGGTATGCGCGTAAAACTGTGCGATAAGCAAGCGATGAGCTGAGCGTAAACAGCGACCTTGCGATGCCCGCCGCCCGATCCAGCGCGAGCGCAAGCAGAAGTCGATGGAATGCACTAGAACATGCAAAATAATAATCGTTAAAGTACTCAAGTTATATACTTCTTACACATACCGATACACCCTGGAATATCAAGAAACTCTGAAGCACGATTGATTTAAGATTAAGAATGTATATAGATTGAGATATTTTTTATTTCTCTCAAAATTAAGTTAAATATGTTTTTACTGAGCGTAATTAAGTAATGTAGAAATATGCTACTACAGCGTATGCTAATGTTATCAGTTTGGGATGTAGGTATTGCTACACAATGCAATAATAAGTAAGCCCGTTAACAGAATAAAGGATCTGTAACGATTTAAGTATGAAATGGATCACAAAATAAAGGATTTGTGAATAATGTTGTAGTTCAACACAAAATAAAGGATTTGTGGCTATAGATTTGATTTCAACAAACTAAAGGATTTGCAGAAATTACAAAAGAACACAAAATAACGGATTTGTGTATAAATTCCACAAACTAACGGATTTATGGATATAAACTCGACTTTCGCAAAATAAAGGATTTGCGTATAAAGATTTAAGTTACACAAAATAAAAGATTTGTGAATTTGAATTAACTGCTCACAAAATAAAGGATTTGTGGTCGAAATTTAAGGGGACTTCGGACAAATTGGAACGAACTTACAGTAACGCAACCCTCAGGATCTCACTTATGACCTTCGTTGTTGGTGCAAATTCCTTTAATTTCCAATTTCTATCTCGATGATTGTCTTGATGTTTTCACGATATATTTCTCCGATGATAACTTCGCTTGTAGAAGTATTATGTATAAATTTGGATGACTCGTCCCTTTGTTGTAATATCGTGAAGAATAATGATGACTCGATGAATTTTGAACCCGATGTATGTATGAAGTTCCACGTAATGGCCGTCGACACGTCAGCGCAGTATTTCCTTTGTTCTTGATTCGTAGGCTAGTCCAAATATTCGGTTCGATAGGATCAAAATGGGAACGCCGGTACTTAGCTTCACGTAGTCTGACGGGTGGAAGAATGAATAACTAAGCTTTCCAAAAAAAACTGTGGTTTAATAACCATAAAAAATATATACATTAAAGTTGTTGCACGTATGGCGGGTTCAGCAGTGGGTGGACGAGTGAGAGGCGCGATCGCCGCTCGTAGATTCTGCATTCGCTGTCGTACGTGTGTGTGCGTGGTCGCGTCGGTAAAACGCACACATACTAGGCGTTAACAGTTTGTATAAAAACATGTGTACATACCATTATCTTTTTATGTACCATACTCGATTTGTTAAGGGACATTTGGGCTAAGACTGACTGAGCTGCGCAGAAATCTAGGGCTAGTGAACTTTGTAATTAAGATCCTGAGGAGCAAGGTAGACAGCATCGGTCTTTCGGAAAGATTCCTAAAACTATCCGTACCCGATGAGTACTAACTGCAGCTGGAGGCGTCGTGCGACCCAGGATCTTGACGTAAATATCCACTTTTGATGTAAATATGTATGTCTGAGTGTCATGATAGTTTTCTAGTTAAAACGTATAAATGCGGGTATCTCAATTATATAGTAGTAAACGTAATTTTTAACCGTCTTCAAAAAGGAGGTTCTCAGTTTGACCCTTATGTAGGTATGTATCTTTGTCCGCGATTATCTAGCGTTTGGCTGAACCGATTTAGATACGGTTTTCGAAAAAGTATTTGTTACTTTCTGGAGGTCTCGGTATACGACGTTTTCGTGAAGGCAGTTCCCTTATTTTTTAAGAAATGATTGCAATAATTGTTGAGTTGTTACGCCGGCAATGACTTACTACTACTAAGAGATTATGATTAATGCGGATTTCTACTCTTGAATAGAAACTTTTGCCCGCGGCTTTGCTCGCGTCAAATTCGGGATTATTTTGAATTTAAAAACCAGCTAAGAGCATGTCGGACCATGCTCAGTGTAAGGTTCCGCATCCGTTACAACAAAAAAAAGCACTACAGACCAGCAAAAGTGCGTATCTTCATGCGGTTTGCGTTGAGAAGCGCAGTTTTTCGGCAATATCTCAAAAACCGTATATCCAATCGTATTGAACACAATTTTCGTTGAAAGTATTTATTAAGTGTTACGTTTGTAATTATTTACGACTTACGGTTTAGAAAATAGAGGGGGGAGGACACAATTTATGCTACTTTCAGAGTGATTATTTCCGAAAATATTCCCTAACTCGAATTTTTTTTGTCTGTTACAACCGATTTTCGAGCGAAACTACCGGACCGATTGAATTGCAACTTCGCACAAATGCTTTCAAGAATTTTTATGTCCACAATATAAACATTCAAAATCGATGCCATTCTCGTAATTAACGTCCCAAAAAACCGTAAAAACGATACCCATATTGCTAATTTCACAATTTCAACCCCATCGCACACCAACAGGGAGATGATATTTCACGTCTGCTACATTGGAATTCAAAATCAATGTCATTTTCGTAATTAACGTCCCAAAAAAACATAAAAACGACATCCATATTGATATTTAGATATTTCAACCCCGTCACACCACGGCAGATTTCAAAATCGATGCCATTTTTGTAATTAACGTCCCAAATTACCATAAAAACGACACCCATATTGATATTTTGACATTTCAACCCCATCACACCCAGACAGGCGAGATAGTATTTCATGTCCACCACGTTTGATTTTAAAATCATTGTTGCTTTCGTAATCAGCGACCCGATAAACCATAGAAATGATACCCATGTTGATTTTCAGACTTTGTCACCACATTTCCCCCTTTTAGGGGTTGAATTCTCAAAAAACCTGAAACACGTGTTTACTCATTTATTGTCAGGAATACACAACGTGAAGTTTCGAATAAAATAGTCTAACTAATCTTGTATCACCATACAAACTTTGGACCCCCATTTCACCCCCTTAATGTCTGAATTTTGAAAAACTCCTTCTTAGTGGATACTAACGTCATAAAAACTACCTATTGTGAAAAATTCAGCTCTCTAGGTCCAACGGTTTGGGCTGGGCGCTGGGTTAAGTGAGTCAGTCAGTCAGGACTTTTACGTTTATATAGATAGATATTCCACCCAAGACTCCTATATCTCGAGATCTATTGGGGACGAGAGATTTGAATAACAAAGTCTGTGTAAATATTCGCCCACGGTTACGTAACACGTGTCACGCTTAGGTAATGTCGCGAAAACATCGCCAATATATGCTTGCTAACAGTCACCTAAATACTGCTTCGTTGCATTAGGGTCTATTCAGACATACCACAGCCACCACGACAACCACAACCATCGACATCGACAACTTCGTGGTCGGGCGATAATGTACCGACATTTCATTTATACAACTTTATATTAATAAAGTTGTATAAATGAAATGTCGGTAAATTGAAGATATTTTCAAAACCCGACCTAGAGCATGACGGATCATGCTCAGTAGGGTAGGAGTAGGGTTCCGTAGCGAAAACTTATACGATACTGATGGAAAAATATACGATATGAAAAATGCACTAGAAAAGAGCGTATCTCCATTTACATCCTTTCGTTGAGAATCGCCGTTTTTCGGCAATAACTCAAAAACGTTATATCCGATCATGTTGGAAATATTTTTTATTGAAAGTATTTATGAAGCTTTATTTTTGTGATTTTTTATCATATTTTTTAATATAAGGTTTAGACAACAGAGGGGGCGAGGGACACAATTTATGCAAATTTTGGAGCTATTATTTCCGAAAATATTCACTAAAACAAAAAAAAACACTTAACAACCTCAAAATGATTTTAAATGTACTGTCGAAAAATGTGCCACACATTTATTTGCTAAAAAAAATATTTCAGTTTCGGTTACGGAATGCCGCCCCTAGAAATATTTTTTTTTACCTGTATGTAACTAACTATGTAATGGAATCTAAGGTAACTACTTTAACCATCTTCCAAACATCGCAGCGTCATGAAAATTGGCAGCTTCATGTAGTTCTGATGACAATACAATAATATGGTACTGTCGAACTGATCTGATGATGGAGCCGGAAGATATGAACTGGAACTTCATGGCGGAACATCGTATCATAGCTGTGTTTGGATTTGTTTGAAAAGTCTTGTAAAGCGTGTTTTTCTAGTGTTTTTAAACTATTCATTTATTTTATTATTATTTAACCAGCAAACTAAGTAGCGGCTATCACAAGACACCCTATACTTACTCCAATCTCTCATCGATAAACATTTAGTATATATTATGAGTAAAATGCCTGTGACATATGGACGGACAGACGGACGGACGTAACGAAACTATAAGGGTTCCGTTTTTTGCCATTTTGGGTACGGAATCCTAAAAATTATTGTAACGGGCTAATTAGAGGTCATTGAATCGATTTTTTTTGTACGTTTGTATGTGTCGTGGCTTCATCACGCCAAATCGGCTAAACAGATTTCAACTACGTATTTTTGGTACACGGGTAGCTGTGACTAGCTGCCACAGATAGTTATAGGAAACTTTTTATCTGACTACGCTGAAAAAAAGAGGGGTTTTGACTTTTTCTCCTGCGCCAACAAAGTTGCCATTAACGTTTTTATTTACTTCGTCCGCCTTAAATTCGTTTATCGCGGATAAGGGTATGTTTTCGGGATAAAAAGTAGCCTATGTCCTTCCCCGGGACTCAAACTATCTTCATACCAAATTTAATCCAAATCGGTTCAGCGGTTTAAGCGTGGAGAGTTAACAGACAGACAGACAGACGGACAGACAGACACGCTTTCGCATTTATAATATTAGTATGGATTTAATCTTTAATGTACATCAAATAAAGGTACAATTGGCGGACTTAATACCTACCTACCAATCAACCATCGGGCCAAACAGAAACTTTTAAGGACTTTAAGGTTCGCCCAAACCAATGCTTAAAATAAGCTGAGGGTACGTTATCGCAATGACGTGATTTACGCGCCACTTTTTTACCGCCGCATGCCCTCCACAGCGCTGCTCTAAACACTTGGACGTTGCGTTTACGTGGCTGAATGTATAGAGAAATTGTGACGTCATGTGTGTGTGAGTCGCGTGACTGCGGTAACGATGCGTCAACCTATTTTAAGCATTGATTTGGGCGAACCTTAAATAGACTAACTTTCATTACTGATATACAGATTACAATGTTGTTTTAATTATATCCCAATCCATATTATTCTTGATTTTTTCTTATAATCGGTTTTTGACAGCCGTCATGCCAGTACAATCGCAATGGCACGAAGGCGTAAACGTACTGGGGTGACGGCTGCCAAAAACGGTTTTAAGAAAAATTCAAGTATAACTTTTTTTCTTGAAAACGACCTATATCCCAAAAATAACTAAACTGAAGATTAATCTCGAAAACATTTTGCACGATTTACATTAGGACCAAAAAAATATTGTATATCTCTGTTGGAAGTCGGTTAAAATCGGTTACTCTGTTCGAGTGTTAATCTGTAATAACTCGCGTAAAACAAACGAAAACAAATCATCACTAACTGCTCCGAGATTTCCCAGACTGATTGGCATAATTGCAGTCTTTGTGTTCTGAATTGAAAGTTAATTTTAATGTCGATTAATGCGAGGCTTACAAATTTGGACGGTTTACACACGCATTAACGAATTTATCATAGAATAGCTTTTCCGCTGTTTCGCCTGCGTGGTAAACGTATATTTGATTGCTCGAGTTGGCGGGGGCTGTGCCGTGCCCCCAGATAGGAAAGAATGTAAAAAGGCTATGTTATTTGCATAGAGGAGAGTGAAATAGATATATCAAAATCCAACTAACCCACTATTATCACATTCTTAAATAAGTTTCTGTCGAACAATGCATTTTTGTTACAAGATTTAACTAAAGACAATCGAGTGTGCCCCAAGCACGCAAAACTATGAAAGTACGAGCGTAGCGCGGGATTCAAGTGACAATGCCAAAGATGAAAATACATCGGTAATACCCAACAGCTAGCAATCTAGTTTTAAATATATTTAAAACTAGATTCTGCCCGCGACTTCGTCCGCCTTAAATTCGTTTATCGTGGATAAGGCTATTTTTCCGGGATATAAAATAGCCTAATGTCCTTCCCCGGGACACAAAATACCCATCCAAATTGGTTCAGCGGTTTAAGCGTGAAGAGGTAACAGATAGACAGACAGACAGACACACTTTCGCATTTATAATATCAGTATGGATGTAAATCCAAAGTTTTTGTTAGGATAAACCGCTCACGTTACTTCTTTAGAACACGTTTCACTTATAATGTTCCTATATGTATAGATTTGGTCTATACGCTGTCTATCAATGGTTTTATCAAGCGAACTGCTTTATATGTATACCAACAAGCGATATGAACCGTTCACGTACAAACAATAGCGAGTATTAACATACATACATGTGTCAGCAAAGTTCAGCCGGAGCGTGAGCGCCGTTCATCATTGCTCACGCGCAGGTACACTCGGGTTCAATAGGCTATTTAACAACTCTTTTTCTGTGGTAGGTATATTATAGAATTAGTTCTTAATATTTTCATTCTTTAAACATAGACTTTCCCACCCAACTTTGAGGGCTCATAAAAAAAGATATGAACATAAATATTTGTTCCTGAGTCTTGCATGTCTACTATCTACATACATACACACATACATACAATCACGCCTTTTTCCCATTACGGGGTAGGTAGAGACTACCTCCTTCCACTTGCTACGGTCCTGGCATACAACTGCCGCTTCATCAACATTCATTAATCTCTTCATTTTGTGCTGTCAAAACCCTTTCGCTTTGTCTCATTCACACACAGAATATATCGCATCCATCATCTGACATACTTCATCTATTTTATCATTCATTCCTCCCCTTACATTTAACGTAGCAAAGCGGCTCTGAGACCGCGAAGCGAACCACATCGCCGCCATTTATGTACACATTACATATATAAGTAAATATATCTATTAAATATATCGTTGTCTAGTACTCATAACACAAGCCTTATTGAGTTTACCATGGGACTGAAGAGATGAAACGTATTAATTAGATAGACTAAGAGTCTTCGGTTTTGCCAGCAAAGATACACTCGGACAAGACATAGCACACGGACTTTTTGAATGCAAATTTATTCGGGGCCTGTTTGATTTTGAGAGGAAGAATTATCGGCGTTTTCCTCATTTTCACTTTCTTCATAATTGTTGCTGTTGTATCGTTGCAACGATTACTTGTATGTATTGTACTGTTTTATTATGCGCGGGCGACTGTACGGATTCAGATTCGATCGGCGCATCGATCATGGACTACCGCTCGGCGTGACACGCATTATTAGTAGCATCGCTGTTTGATTGCCATCAGCGAATGTAGGCTTTGTGATTCGCTGATTGGCTTTCCATGTGGCTATAGACCATAGCGCAAAATGTTATATTACACTATTATATTTTTTTGACGTAATAACATCTTATAAATCGATGAACGCCGGCTGCACGCACGAAAAAACATGACTCATTGTCACGTTCCGTCTGAGCCGAACGTGCGAGCGAGAGCGCATAACAAGCGATAGAGAGGCACGATCGGCCTAAGCGTTCGGCTTGTGAATTCATAAAAGTATGCAATTTTTTATCAATGTTTTCTTATGACGTTATCACGTAAAATTACCGTCCGTAAACCGACTTTACAGACTACCAATTCTTATTGTATGATACTTTTTAGGGTTCCGTACCTCAAAAGGAAAAAACGGAAACCTTATACGATCACATTCCCGTCTGTCTGTCAAGACCCTTTTTCGCAGGAACGCTTGGAAGTATCAAGTCAAAATTAACATCAAATGTATTAAAATTAAAAAAAAAGAAGCTTCTAAATGAATGCAATCCAAAGATACAGTAATTAAAATAAGTTTTTCTGTACAAATTTCCGCCTATGGGAAACCTATTGGGGTTTTTCAGATGTCCTAGAAACCTGAAATTTGATATGAAGGTAGCTTTTATAACACAACTCACGAAATAAATTTGTAATCTTTTTTTTTTTGTCTGTGTCTGTCTGTATCAGTAACCAATATACAATGATCCTACACCGCGTACATTTTGCTAAGGTTTAGGACTCTGCTAACACTGGAATTTTATAGATACGGCCCTTTTTAGCGTATATTTTGTACGGAACCCTCGGTGCGTGAGTCCGACACGCACTTGGCCGGTTTTTTGGTTTATGAGCAGTAATATAACAAGTAATCGGTGAACCGGTTAAACCCCGCGACACATAAAAAAAAAAACTTTAAAAAGTTTTATTCGGCTGAACCGATTTTCTATAACCATCGCTGAGAACTGCAAGAACAAGTCGATGAAGTCTTTCAAATACAAAAAAACGAAATCAAAATCGATTCTTCCGATCAAGCACTATGATGCGCGCAAAACTCATAATCCTCGTCTTTTTGCATCGGGGTTTAAAAATATCCTTTGCGACTTAAATTTATGGCTTGCTTCAGATTTGTCAGTAAAAAAAGAGAGCCTTTTCACACAAAGGCGCCAAATATGTATGACATGTGCATTGGATATACGTATTCTGGTATATTGAACTTTGGGACCTATTTTAAGACTTATAAGCTGCCAAAGTTTTTTCACACATTTTCCGAAAAGTCATACAACAGATTGGCAAACAGATTAAGAGCCAGATCAAATCTTGAGCTTCAATTTTTGATAAGTTACTTTGTGTAAATGATTCGACTGTTCTTTAAGAAATTACCCTACCCATATTTTTAAATAGCAAACATTGCAGTAGCAGAAAAAAATGCACTGGTGTTTTAAATGTATTTTAGAATCATATAGGTGGGTCTGGCCGCGGTGCGTTTCAACCGCCGCTACTTTTATTTAACAAATTACTGGTGAATAATATGACAAACGCATCAGAGTTTTAGGCATAAGGTAGATGCAAGGCATCATTTTCTATTTCTATTCAAAAATTTTATCGAATTACGTCACGCATGATGTAAAAAATTCGTTACATAAAAGTGTAGCGGTTGAAACGCTCCGCGGCCCGACCCACATATGTTCCCATAAAATAAAAAAAACAGGATTATCTACCCAACTTGGCGCTCAAGCTCTCAATTATTTCGGCGAAGTTCACAGCCATGTATTATACAACATTAAACGAGGCTCACATTTTATCTTGGATTACTATTAACAATAAACCTCAAACCAGCAATTCTACAATTGTACGTCGAACAAGTACATATGCATTGCGTCACTTATAAGTGAAACTTTTAATAATGCTTGGCAATCTATGCCGAATAGCCTCAATAGTGAGGCCGTCGAGATACTCGTAATATAAATACTGATAATGGTGCAGTGCGTCGCGCCTGGTGCTACTGGGCGCAAATATGCGGAAAGGGTACACAAAGCTAAACTTAAAAAATATTAACTAGTTGGCTAGAGTAAAGCTTGAATGAAAGGGAGGACTTTGCCCAGCTGTGGAACACTTAAATTAAATAATAAATAAATAAATATCACGGATAATCCTACACAAATCGACCTAGTCCCAAACTAAGCAAAGCTTGTACTATGGGTACTAGGCGACGATATACATAATATAAAGATACATTATAATACTTAAATACATAGAAAGCATCCAAGACCCAGTAACAAACATTAATGCTCATCAAGCAAACATTTGCCGCGGCCAGGAATCGAACCCGGGCCCACCAGCTTCGTAGGCCGTAACCAACTGAGCCAAACGTTTCAATGAATTATTTTTTTGTACTTTGGATCCTTTTTGTAAAACTACATACGTCCAACAAAGTAATAAACCAAACATGTGTCCTGTATTGTGGATTTTGGCGCAGAACACTAAAAAATCTAACTCGATTAGCATCGCAGTGTGCGATGCGCGCGGCGACGCCAATCATGCGCAGCCCGGACAAGTGCGGTGACGTCACGAGGCCAGTCACCTCGGGGCTCGTCTCACTTCTCTATCCAATTTAGGTTTCGTATAGTTATTTTCTGATTACTACATTAGTACCATTATTTAAATAGAAGAATAATCCCATTCCTCTAAGAGTTAACTAGTCTAATGCAGTTAAGTTAAGTTATTTTTGGAAAACTTTCCATAATTACCGGTACCAGCTCCCGTGTTGAATGAGTTTTAGTATACAAATTAAAAGCAATACTAGCAGGTTCCCGCAACGTCGTCAGCGGAGAAAATACGTTTCAGTCAAAAAAAAAAACATTTTCGTGACTAGTTTTTATTGCCCACTGTATTTTTCTCTGAATATCCATCAACTACTCACTGAGGCGATTCTAAAGAGCCCAAACTCGGTCGGATTGAATTATTTTATTACAGAGTTCCTATGACCACCTTCCTGCTCCATCATCAGATCAGCTCAATGGTATCATACTATTGCATTGTGACCAAACTTACATAATTATGCCAAATTTTAGCTCAATTGGAAACCGGGAAGTAGGCCAAATTTAAATTGCAAGATTCCACCCGAACATACTAGCACAGATTATAAAATATACTAGAGGCGCCCGCAGCTTCGTCCGCGGAGGAGAAGAAGTCTTAACCCCCCTTCTTTTCTTTAGCATAGTGTGGTAAAAAGTATCCTATAACCATCTGGAGATACCCAGCTACCCGTGTACCGAAAATAGTCGAAATCAGTTTAGCCGATTTTGCGTGATGAAGCCACAACGACACATACAAATATACAAAAAGTCAAAAAAATATATTTTTCGGTTTAGTGACCTCCAAATAGTCCGTAACAATCAATTATTTGAAAATATCTTCAATGTACAGACATTTCATTTTTACAACTTTATAATCTGGGGGCACGGCAGTGCCCCAGCCAAGACGAAAAAAAAGAAGCGGGCACTATGTACCTTTTCCCGAACCGATTCGTCTCATTTTCAAACCCTCATATCTTCGTTCCAGTTAACACCTGAGAGCCCAAATTCACAGATTAAGATGTAGTCGGGGAACATATGAAATGCACTAAATTTTATTGATACCTAAAATACGCCGATTTTGTCACTGGCTCACTCACATATATAAATTATAAGGTACTTCCCGATGACCTAGAAAGCTGAAATTTGTCATGAAGCATAGGATTGTCATACAAAGAATAGGAAAATCAGGAAATCTGTAACTTTCACCCTCCTACCCCTAAAAAGGGGGAGCAGGTCACGGTACGGAACTAGTAAAATTGAAATACTTCCCGATGCCCTAGAAAGCTGAAATTTGGAATGGAGCCTAAAATTTAAATACAAAGATCAGAAAAAATCTGTCAATCACGGTAGTGCCCCCGCCAAGACGAACTTATAAAGTTGTAAAAATAAGATGTCTAACATTTCCGATATTATAAAAGGTGATACGTGCTATTTAAAGATCACTGAATCTAAAACGATTCTTATTTTTTATTTTTTGTATGTTTACATGTGTCGTTGTGGCTTCATCACGCCAAAACGGCTAAACGGATTTCAACTATTTTTGGTACACGGGTAACTAGGCATCCACATATGGTTACAGGTTAGTTTTTACTCGATTACGCTAAAGAAAAAAAGGGTTATGGTTTTTTTCCTCTGCTGACGAAGTTGCAGCCACCTTCTAGTGAGAAAATAAAGGACTGGCAAAGTCTAGCGACACAAATCCATGAAAGGTCAGGCGCCATATGGTCGTCGGCCTTGCTATAGCTGCACCAAGATACTTTGAGCTCAAAACTCTTAACACCGCCTGCTTAAGACTATAATCGCAAAATCGAAGCAGTGGACAGTATTTCGATCACCTTCAGAGCGTCTGTTTTTGTCAAAACATGTTTGGACAGCTGAACATCGCTGCGGTTGCGTATAGTCATATTTCCAATGATTTAGCATTAATGGGACTGTACATGGTATCTCTACTGTAACTCTGATGACACTTCGTAACTCAAAAGTATTTGACAAAATATGTTTGGAAGGCAAGATAAAGCAGTGCTGCTAATACATCAATGTTTCAATCCAACATTAAGGCTAAGTCTCCACCAGGAATGTTCACACATCCCTGTTGGAGATGCGTAAGGAGGAATGTATTTGAAAAGAACCAATAGAATTACTTCATTTACCTATCCTTGCTCAGCGCAGCTTACAGCTGAGAATTATTTTCCCAGCTGTTACCAATAGTAACTGCTGGGAATAAAATCTCAACTGTTACCACCAACACCAATAGCATCAATCACTTTAGTGGTAACAGTTAGGATTTTTTCCCACTAGTTGTTACCACCTGGTAACAGATAGGATAAAAAATACACCTGTTACCACTGCTAACAAGTTGGTGGTAACAGATGGCAATAACCCTCTTAAAAGGATAGATTGAAACAAATAATGTGATTAACGAATTAGTGTCACTTCCATTCTTCGAAAGCGCTTTCAAGCACACTCAAGCAAATGAAGCAAGAGCACCTAACACCTATGGACGTATGAAATGAATCGATCGTCAGTGTAAATCTCGACCAGGAAAATAAAATACCTGCTCTAGGGGTGTTAAATTAACAATAATTATAGCAACACTAAGTATGTTGTACCTACCAGTCATGGTGACAACAAGGTCCGAGATGTTATTTAGGGGAATAGAGTCTAATCCTTCAAATTTTCTATCCGACAAATACTTTGTCATATTGTAAATCACTTTTCTTAAGTGACTGTTAATAGTTTTCGGCATTTTAACGCACAAATAACTCACAATACTTTTATTAGAAATAGACCACGTACAATCAACACCTCACTTTGACAGATGGCTTTAATGACTTCTGTAAAGTAACTATTGCCAGTTAAAGAAATTAGTTGCCACAGTTTTCCGCAATATGGCGAAGTTTTTTATTTGCCTGGTCGGGCTTTACTAAATAATTGGATGCCGTCCATTTGGATGTATCCATTGTAACGGCATCCGTTTGGAAGGCTCGTTAGTGGCCTGCTTTAAACAGCAGAAGTCTAATCTATCCGTGTTACTGCGCCAAATATAGGTAGCCAGGCGCAGCCGATGACCAAACATAGCGAGTGACGACACCCAGGCACTGCCTACGACTGCGGTACGGCGGCTACAACAATATCTTCGAAAGTGCTTGTACCTAGGCCTACTTGAATAAAGCATTATTTGATTGATTGATTGATTGATTATCCATGTAGTCATTCTAATAACACTAACTTTTGTTATCCATACTCGTAGATAAAACATTTATTCATTAAGCTCAAAGAAGAACAACATTAAAACAGAAAAGTAAAATTAAAACTAAGTGTGTAAAATAAAAAAGCAAAAAACCGGCCAAGTATGAATCGGACTCGTGCAATGAGGGTTCCGTACAAAATATACCTATACTAAAAGCGGCCGTATTTATGAAAATCCAGTGTAAGCAGAGACCTACACCTAAGCAAAATGTATACGTTGATGTTGATTTGATGTTTTGTTTGCTGCAGCACGAATTTGTTTTTTTAGGGTTCCGTACATCGAAAGGAAATAACTGAACCCTTATATGATCACTTTGTTGTCGGTCAGTTCCTCTTTTTATCTGTATGTCTGTTAAGAGTTTTTTTTATAAGGAACTTGTGATGAAAACAAATAGAAATTAACGTCAAATATGTATTTATGTTTGCGGTCTTTAGAAGCTGTTAAAAAAATCAAACTCCTAAGTCAACGCAATCCAAAAATACAGTCATTGATAGTTATTTGTTATGCAAGGGGGGAAAGTTGTATTTTACCCGCGGGTGTTCATTCGAAACACGAGCTAGTGAAAGGATTCTATGATTGACCACGAGCAAAGCGAGTGGTTTAATATAGAATCCTGAGCGTAGCGAGTGTTTCAATACACGAGACGTAAAATAACTTTTCACCGGTGTATAACACAAAACTTTTCACCTCACGAGAGGAAAAAAGAAATAGGGTTTGCACTATCTTTGAAAAAATTCTGCAATAATCACACAATTAGCTATTTATTAGAACTAAGGTTGAGTTTTTTAGTAATTATAAACTTCAACAAAGTATTATGAGGCATTTTTTGTATTCGTTTTAACTATACCTACATTATAAAAAGAAAACTATTACTATTACATACTTTTGTACCTAGATGTTCAGAGTCTGGAGCTTCGTTTAAATATTTTGTAATATCTGCGGCTGTAAATCTTGGATTTCTTAAGTTTATGACCGATGAGGTTTTTTTAAAAAATACCAGCAACTTTGGATACTTCTCTATATTAACATCCTTCTTCAGTTTTAGAGTCGCCTTAAGCATGGACATTATGCTCCACAGAGTGCTTGACTTCATGCTTTTGGCCAAGTCGACGAAATAGGACAGAATTACAGTTTCTGTATTTGCGCCTTCTTTGTGTCTCCATGTATTGAAAAGGTCAAATGTTTTCATGTATTTTAAACGTGATTTTTTAGGAAATATGCTCATTTCCGCATTTTGCACGGTTTCCTGTAATTCGACAGGTGTTAATGCGTCTACTTCACTCATTTTTAATCGCTTTTTAATAATAAAACAAACTAAAAGAAATTGCGAATACTTAATTGAAAAGTTTTGACTTTATAGTATTTTTTTATTTATTTCGGATTGCGTTTTGTTCGCACATTGACTTACTTGGACTGTCATAAAATTTTATTCGTTTTTACAACAAAAATGAAGATGGAAGTTGAATGCTGATATTTATGAAATAAAATCAAGTTGTAAGACTGCATTTAGTGTCTTTTACTCGATGCAAGTTAGTAATTATGATGTTAAAAATTCAGCACTTTTAACGATTTACGTTTTGTTGGCTGTTAAATGTCACTTTAGCTGCGTTCAAATGTCAAAACTCTTTCTTCACAAGTGGATAAAAAGCGATTTCCTCAATAGATATCAAACAAACAAACTGGATTTTCCGAGCTAGTGAGGTGAAAAGGTGTTTACATGCAAATTGCCGTCCATGGAAAACCTATAGGGAACTTACAGTTGTCCTAGAAACTTGAAATTCGGTATTTAGGTAGCTCTTAAAGTGCGAACTAAAAAAGTCTGAAATCTTATTTCATTATGTCTGTCCGTCTGTATCAATAACGAATATAAAATGACCCCACACCGCGTACATTTTGCTTAGCAGTAGGGCTCTGCTAACACTGGATTTTCATAGATAGACTCACACTCGGCCGGTTAAAAAGGAGGTTCTTAGTTTGACCAGTATGTATGTATGTTTGTCCGCGATTATCTCGCGTTTGGCTGAACCGATTTTGATTTGTTAAAAAATCTGTCCAGTTTGCCGTTTGAAAATTATCAGCGTTTTTCTAAATGAGTCCTGGTCCTGGGTTTTTATTGTTTTGTTCGGTTACTCGTTGACCATTTTGATACTGAACCCTGTGACGTAGCGCCTGGAGGCGCGTGTTGTTACAACCCAACTATATATATATGAACCTATATTGCTGCGGACAAAACCATGTAAATCAGTAATTATTATTAGTCATTTAACACTACACTGACAAGTCAACAACAGCAGGTGTCAAGTCAAGTGTTCGGCCAACGACCCTGAATGTAACTCGCGACTATAAAAGCACTTCAAATGGCAAAACTTGTGTTTTCATAGCGACATCCTATACAAGTTAGGGTTCCGTAGCAAAAATAGCAAAAACGAAACCTTTGTAGTGTCGTCATGTCCGTTCACATGCATGTAACATACGTCTGTCCGTATGTCACATGAATTTTATAAAAAACTATGAGATGTAGATTGATGAAGTTTGGAGTATAGGTGTATGCCGCTACTTAGTTTGGCAGTTAAATAACAATATTTCTAGGTGGGACACTCCATACATGTAACCGATTTTTTTTACTGCAATGGTCAACGTGTGGACAGTTCTTCTAAAAGCACTGAGGTTTCTAAAAAAATGTTTTGATTAATTAGTGAATATTTTCGCAAATAATCGATCCAAAAGTTTCATAACCCCCCTCTATCTTCTAAATAGTATATGTTCAAAAAATATGAAAAAAATTACAACGCTTTTGAGTTTTTTTTTCGAATCATTTTTTAATTGATTCTCCATAAACTTCCACCTCCTTTTCACCTCTTTAAGGGATGATTACCGGAATAAAATTTATTTTATATCCGCTTTATCAGTCCATTACCCGTAAGTTTGACGTGTGTATCTGTGTATTCGTCTGTAGTATCGTAGGGCTTGAACGGGTCAACCGATTTGATTTAATTTTCTTGTGTTCAAAAGTTAACTTCATTGAGAGTGTTCTTAGCTTAAAATTATTACAAAATTTCTAGTTATTATGTCGATCGTTGTTACCGAATCATCAATGACGTATTTGTGGGCGGTTATAAACTATAAAAGTTGCTAAAACTATGTCTATGCCTCAATGGCGAGGGCCATTGAGGCATAGACATACTGCGTAGGCTACTGATTTCAAAGTTTGAACGAATTACTTCTGGCCTAACGGCTCGGCCGGTAATGAATACGCAATGGCAGACGCACTGTTGTGTAAGTTATCCATTTATTTCTTTGCGGCCGATAGCGTGCGATGATATCCATTAAACTTGACCGGCTACTTCGGGTAAGGTCACGTCTCAGAGACGACGAGTGACGCTTAAGTATAAGTTCTGGAGTACAACCAATTTTAAACTGAATGACCCTACAATAACCGACTTCTGAAACTTGCATCAAATGTGAAATGACTAAACTCATACGACGGGCGTTTTCTTTTATGACATCGGAGGCAAACGAACAGACGGGTCGCCTGATGGTAAGCGATCACCGTCGCCCATAGACACTTGGTTTTAAGATTAGTTTTACTCCACGTCTGTTGAAATATAGAATAACTTTTATAGCAATTAATTAAACTTAAAAAAAGGAAATTTAAGCGAAAATATGAAGATACGTATTAAAGCTAAAGATTCTTAAAAAACTTAAAAAATATATTCTCTTCGGTAGGATGCCCATGACGCAGGCAGAATGACTGTTGAACGCCTTTGCACGAAAAAGCTGTCCACGCGTGCTTGTTGCCTCCCTTTTTTAATCCATGTACGGTATCCTAAGGAAGGCTACGTTAATCACGCAATAAAAGCATCCGTATATGTATACCTCCCTAGTAACATAAATTATTCCATTACAGAAATTCTAAAAAAAGAACAGGAGAAGCAGCAGGTCGCAAAAACGCTCAGCCATAGAAATGGGCTGTCGATATAGTTGATGGTCATTTTCCAATAGAACTGTCTTAATCCAAATAGGACCTGCATACCTACATTGCATTGGTACAATTAAGGAAAACGTAATAAAACACATAGGACTCTCTAGGTGTTGTAATTACCTCCAAGTCTAAGATACACCTAAAATATAGTGCATGCTTTATTGTTAACATAACTTTGCTGAAAAAACATAGTTACTTGGCTGAGAAAATTAAACTGACTAAAAGTTTTGCATTGCCATCGCCCCGCTCGCCGCTCCACTCGTCGCACCGCTCGCCGCTCCGCCCCTGCCACGCCCTTAAGTTGCCAAAAGCGCTTTTTGCGCGTCATCCGAGGAGTTGTTTATTATCTTTTTAGTTTTTATCTGTAATTGTACACCGCGACCGTACGTGGTGAGTGAGGTAATGCCGCGGCAAAAACTTGTATTGTTTGTCTTGATTTACTTTTGGAGGGTTCAGTTCTCGAAATTAACATTTTTTAGCTTTTTCACCAATTTATTTTCACAATTAGCGAGTCGCGACGCATTATCTCGCCAAATAAAATGGATGAGAACGAATTCAAATCAATTTACGTCACACCTGGCTATAATGTGACGTAAAGTTATTTACTCACCACGGGCAGTAAAAAAGAAAGCCCGCTATCGCATATTTACAACCCTCGCCTGCGGCTCGGGTCACAAATACCTGCGATTTCGGGCTTTCTTTATTTTATAGCCCTTGGTAAGTAATGTACTATTGTCTTACGACTGTCACGATTGTTAACAACTCATTGCCATACCTGCAAATGTCTGTTTATGTATGTATGCCTATTTCTTTGACTCTGCAGCCTAAACGACATGATGAATTTTGACGCACGAGGTGTCGTTACATTGGTCTTGGTGGTGGTGGTAGTCATGACAGGCTATATATAGCAGTCAGGGTTGTTTTTTAGAGTTCTGATGACAATATGTGCTTATACTTACCGTATTTGGGCACAAGGTATTCTAAAACTTTTGAACCTTCAACTATATACGTCAGGTGGGGTAAGAGAAGCGTTGTAAATGTGATACTGAAAACTGACATATGTGTCAATGGATAAAGTTGGGCCAATTGCATGGATGCTCTTTCTTCTAGAAATAAATTGTTTTTCTCTTACCCTACCTGACCTTATACTTTAAATTATTAAAATCCAGTCAGCTGTTATGAGGTCGGGTGGTGAACTACCTGTAACAAGTATAATCGCTGAAATCATATTAAAAAACTACTAAACAGATTATCCTGGATTGGTAAATACGTTTAGGAGCTCCTAAACGTACGACAAACACATTATAAACGTATTGTTACACCTCTCTTAATGCATTGAGAGTTAAAAATGTCTAACAACTATATTGACAGATAGCAGCTAATAAAAAGCACAGATCTTAATCAATAGATCTAATCATCAAAACAATGCGGTTCACGGCTTCTGCGCATCTCCAACTATGATTTATAATATTTGCCGCCGGGTCGGCGACCGGCGCTCTGTACAACATAAATTCTAAAACCTGTGACACACCAAAGGCTGTTTGCGTACTATTTCATTCGTTCATTTATGTATCAATTACAAAAACAGCCGGTAGGTTCAAACGTTTTGCGTAAGTTACGGTGGAACGAAGCAAATTGTGTTTTTTTATGGAACGCCAGCGGCCTTTAAAACATTAATTTCGGTACCATACAACCGGGTGTGTTCTTCCCGTGACAATTCGGCTATATGAGACATCCATGACTACGTCATTAGGTATTGTGTGGTTCGCTAAGCACTGCTGACTACTGCATTGTTCGTGACGTAATCAAGAGATCGCCGCCGGATAGATGTGCTATACAATATACTTGTTTGAATATACTATACAATGCGTCAATCAGTCTCTAAAGTTTTGTTTTAACCCCACCCAGTCTTGCTGTCTATCAATCGCGGGCATACCTGTACGGGTATCAATTTAATGTAGATAATCAATGATATGACATAAAAAGAGGTAGATAGTATTTTTGAAATAAAACAATTTAACGGATTATATCGCGTATATTATCTTATTTTAGTTCCCGACGTTTCGGAAGCTTTCCAGCTTTCCATGGTCACGGGAGGACTGAGAAAAGATGTATTTTCCTCTGAAAAGATGTATTTTTCTCAGTCCTCCCGTGACCATGGAAAGCTGGAAAGCTTCCGAAACGTCGGGAACTAAAATGAGATAATATACGCGATATAATCCGTTAAATTGTTTTATTTCAATGAGTAATAATCGCGGAAACAGAAGAAAATATTAGATAGTATTTTCTTCTGTTTCCGCGATTATTACTCATTGAAATAAAACAATTTAACGGATTATATCGCGTATATTATCTCATTTTAGTTCCCGACGTTTCGGAAGCTTTCCAGCTTTCCATGGTCACGGGTGGACTGAGAAAAGATGTATTTGCCTCTGTCAAAGTTACAATTTGTGCAAACTACCCATTTTTTCGAAAAAACACAAATAAAAGTGTACATACATGCCAGATGGGCCTAAGCTGTCAAGACAGTTACACATGTGCCAGAAGGGCTTAATTATTTTATTCTAATAATTGACCAAGCAGCATTTCACAAATGAGGCGTACTGAGGAGAAAAGAAACGCTGCAAAGTTGAAATTAGGATGCTAAACCTTCCTGTTGATAAACCTTCTATCCTTGCCAAAGAAAAAAGATATTTTCCCAGGATGCTACGCGAGGCTATTGAGATAAAAAAGCATTGTAATAAAATGTAGAGAGAAAGAAAGAAAATACATTTATTCGAGGGCATATTTATACAGTAATACAAAAATAAATTACTAAACTAAGTATGCCCCGAAATGGTCCCATCTCAGCATAATGCTGGCTCTAAAGCCGGCGCTGATCTTCCGGTGAGACCATAGGTGGCGCCACGGAGAACTGTACGCACGATAACATTTTTATTGTGAACGCAGCGTTAAGCAACCTGTCAGGAGTTGTATAACTTGGGATGTCTTCAAGTTGGGATTTTTCTAGATAAGCACGCTTTAGCCTTAGGCTTGATCCACACTTTACGTCAGGTCGGATTGAAGTCAAATGACATAAAAAAAATACTCAACCTGTTATATCTTGACCGCGTAGAAACTTATCCGCAAGTGATGCTGAGATTGATTACTGCTTATTTTTAAATAAAATATTTTTAAATTAATTTGACATTTTCTTCCTCTATGACAATAACAGCGGGGCAAGGAAATCATGTGTTTGCATAGAAATTGAATATGGGTCTGACCAAAACATAGGCTATTTTTCATCAGGCTGACCGATCAGCGTTTAGTGTGCTAGAGGCTTAAGTAATACGAGATGTAGTGTAACACGATATGGTCCGAAATATCGAGATTGTGCTGAAAAGATCAGGTAGAACGGTTGCTACGCAGCGATTAGCTGTTTAAGCACGGACCGATGAACAAACACAAGCTCTTACGGACGCTCTGAGGGTTTCGTACCTCAGTAAAAAAAAAAATACCAAGGATATTTTTCGTTTATTTGTTTATTTAATTAAACTTTATTGCAGAAAACAAAAGTAAGTACAAATGGCGGACTTAATGTCAAATGGCATTCTCTACCAGCAGTCAACCATAGGGCCAAACAGAGATGCATAAAAATGGTGCAGAGGGAAAAAATATTGAAAGCGTTAGGATTAGGACACACAAGCAAATAATGCATATATAATAACTTATACCTATACTATTATATATACGTTCGGACGATTCGAAAAAGTGTGGGTCACAAAATTTACAAAGTTTGCTTCTATAGTCTAACTTCAAAGAGTTGAAGTTTACCCTTATGACAAAATACATCATCGAGTTCCCCCACACTTACAGTTTACACATCACAAGCAAGTTACAGGTCTAACGCTTAAGTTACAGGTCTAACGCTTAAGAAGCTCGGCCGCATTTCACCTCCCAATACAAACGGAGCAGACATTTTAAAACTACGTGATGTTGGATCGTAACAAAACTTTGCACATATAATGACATAAGGTATATCTAGGCCTGTAATTAATTTAAATGGCTCCAGTTTATAAAACAAACGAAATATATCAAAAACGAGTTTTGTTTAATTTTTTACTACCTATGGTATCTGAAGCTACATAAACTAATTACAGGCCTGCATATACCTTAACTTATTCTAAGTACAAAGTTTCAGAGCAAACTAGCTAGGTGTTTTAAAATGAGAGCGTAACTACGTTTGTATGTAGAACCGAGCTTACTCTTAAAGTCTGTACCTGAGGTATGGAAGCGGTGCGGGGAGGGGTGACAAGTGACGTGACATGACGTGTCCTAACTGTCTCGCTATACACATATACGTCACTTGCCATCCCTCCCGTCCCGCTCCCATACCACAGGAACAGACTCCGTTATGCGTTAGGCCTATAACTACTCATATACCGTGTACTGTCAGAATCGATCATTAATTAGCTTTACTAGATCGTGGCTATCGAGATGAGATCAACAGATCCAGAACCAGATATGATGACTGGATATGAAAATCATACTTCTAAGTTTTCTCGTTCGTCAGTTAGATAATACAAAAAAATGGACACGTGTTTTTTGCTTTTTCAAAATAATAGAAAAAAACTCACGCATTAAAGTTTAGGAGTGGGGGCTCGTGACGGCACTCCTAAGTAAAATTTGTACTTGTAAAATTTGACGTCACGCGACATTTTGATTTAAGTATTCGCTTTATTATTGTACCATAAGTAAAAAAAGAAAAAATACGTGTCCAATATTTTTTATAAATCTACAAGACGGACCAATTATTAAGATTTAGTCATCAACTCATCATCCCTATGGTCTGAGAGAGACATAAAAAAGGAAATTGCAACATTAACAAATTAGATACAGACTTTTATCTATTAGTTGCCGCCAAGGTATATGTATGAATATTTACTTTCTGTCTTCCATTTGTCTGAACTTCCTTGATATTCTTGATATTTATTTATTTATTTCAATATAAACTTACAGTGTAGCACCAAAGCGTTTATATGAGACTTATATATTTGACATCAAAATGATATGTTGATAAGCTATCCTTGATGTTCTAGTTTAAAGTTGTACCTCTGACCAAGACAGATTTTTTTCACGTCTTTTATCTAACAAGTACCTAATCCGTGAACCGATAAAAACCCCGACACATCTTGAAAATGCAGATAGTTTTCAAACAGCTGATCCGATTTTCTTGAACTATCGTTAAAAACACTCGACGAAAAAACCGGCCAAGTGCGAATCATACTTGCGCTACGAGGTGACTGTACCCTGCTCTACACTACCGTATACGGAACCCTAAAAAACTAAATCATACACACATCAAGCGTATAACACCCGATTTTTCGTCGGGGATTAAACAGAATAAATTGACTGATGAATAATTGGACGATGTTCAATGCGCAGGCGCAGCGGTACCGCGAGCGGCGACGCCTCGCCACGCCGAGCCCCACGCCGTCGCCGCCGCGCGCGAACGGGTGGTTCAAGTCCCTCGATCGCCTCTCCAGGAAGAAGAACGTCAAGGTAACCTTGCTGCTTCACTTTTGTCAACAACTTCTAGACCTGCAGGTATCCTCATGTACCTCTAGGAATGTTAAAACAAATAAATAACACAGGGACAATCTTACACAAATCGACCTAGTCCCAAACTAAGCAAAGCTTGTACTATGGGTACTAGGCGACGATATACATAATATACGGATAAATGATAATACTCAAATACATAGAAAACATCGAAAACCCAGGAACAAACATTCGTGCACATCACACAAACACTTGCCCTGGCCGGGATTCGAACCAGGGACCGCCAGCTTCGTAGGCCGTTATACGACCCACTGAGCCAAACAATGCTAGTTTTTGTGAAGTAAAATAAGTACAATACTATTAACACTTTCACGATTAGTAACTACGTAACTAACTAGTAAGTTTTCGCTACATACTCATAATGTTATCGGGTACGCTATCTCAAAATTAAACATGCTGAAGAAAGAAAAAATGGTAATTGTTGGGGATTTAAGAGCCTTCAACTAGCTTCCCTAAAGTATCATCTATTCTATTACACACAAATTAGGAACTTGTCAATGAATTCAATTTCTCATAAGGAGAATATTGTATATGAAGGACCAATAGGGATTATGCATTAATTGGGAACGTTTAAATACATAGTTGTCATATTTTTGATTTATGCGACTTGAGACTATAAGGAAAAATTCAGATGTCTAAAAATGTCTACTGGTCTTATTTCGTCCCAGTATAATATTGACATGGTATATGTTTGTCGATGTATAAAAATGTCGCTTTGATAATTGGTGAAAAATATAACTGACAATGAGTAAAATTGTCGAAGTAGAAAAATTACTACTTTAGTGATTAATAAGATTTTTTTACCGACTTCAAAAAAGGTTGAAAATCTACACTCGATACATAATATATTCTTATCATAGAAGATATGTCGCCGCTGGAGTTAACCAAAAAAGTAGTGTACTTCAGACTAAAATATAATCCGAAAAGTCCGAAATACCGTGTATCGTTGGGTGACAAGCAAAACTCACGTAGTGTCTCATACTTTCCAGCGGTGACTTGGCATCGTACGGAATTCAAACTTATATTAAAAAAAAATAAGAGAAATGTACAAAATTTTACACTAATTAGAAAAAATTTACTATTAGTACTTACGAAAAAACAATGATCAATCTGTCTTTTCTCGTAAGTACGTGCAGTATTTTTTTTTAACAAGCGTACAATTTCGTACATTTCTTACCATGTTACCGCTAGAAAGTATGACACCATGTAAGTACTACCACAAGTTTATAGCCGGTGATCCATATATGCAGCATGACAAGGTTGATTTTTGTTTAATATTTTTTTTGTAATTAGTGAATTTTGCTTGTCACCTGAAGGTATTTAGATTTTAAGAGTAAATGGAGAGATTTTTTTTAAACTTGCCCATAATTATCAGTTAGAAATAAAAACACACTGTTTTAAACAACAGATTTGTTTTATTATTCGAATTCACTTTTTATTCCAAGCAAGTTAGTTGGTAGCGTTCTTGCCATATAAGATGGAACTAATTACTCAAGATAAGGGCCGAAACAGACGGATTGTATTTCGACTGCAAAAGTGCAGTTTGGATGCCGTTATATCAACTGCATTCAAACTGCACTTTTGCAGTCGGAATGCATCCGTCTGTTGTTTCGGCCCTTTGTGAAGTGTAAGTAGACATTTTTATACGTTGTCATTTTTCAATTTAGATCAAACTTTCTGTAATTGTAGACATTTTTATACTGTGATAGTAGACATTTTTATACATCGGTTTTATTAGACTAAGACGTTTGTATACCTTGGCTTTATAATACTCAGACGAATTTATTTTTAGAAAGTAGACATTTTTATATTTTGTCATTTTTCCTTATAGTCTCAAGTCACATACCTAAATCATATTTATTTTCTTCATTGAAGTAAAAAAATGGGAGAGTAGCATTTAATTTACTATTAACGATTTAATTAAAAAGTGTATTGTGGATTTATATTGTGATAATGTGGAGTTTTCGAACCTTTATTTTCTTTATGCAAGTTCCCCATTGCATTGTAATCCACACTAAAGCTTAACGCTGATTAAAATACATATACACACGTTGTAAAGTTGTATGTTATACATTCAACCGTCTAAACTCACCTCATAAGTGTTTTAAGCTTGTTCCTTTACACTTTCTTCGTGATAGCATTAAGTTCAATTTAACTGTTATCGCCACAAATTTTATAAAATAACATGTTGTTTTTATCAATCTCCAGACGCAAAACGAAAGCACGACAGAAGACAGGAAGACCTACAAGCCGAAACTCAGCCCAGCGAAGAACCTGCGCTTCTTCGGCGACACGGACGCTGAGTCCGACACCAAGCACAGCACCGTCACCAAGTCCAAGTCCCACCCCCACGGGACCCTGCGCAAGACCGTCTCCAACTCCAGCACAGGCCTTGACGAGGTCGACCACGCTGAGCTGAACAAAAGCTACTCCTTATCCAATCTAGACAAAGACTCACCCCGGACGAAGTACTACAAGCGAAACCTCCACAATATCTCCGAGATCCAGTCGGAGGACAGCCAGCTTGGGAAGCTCAAGCCACCCATGAGCCCGTACGATCGGTCCAGGAGTCATAGCAGCTCGAAGACGCTGAGGAATGGGAGGAGGGAGAGGGGGAGTTCGTCGGAGTTGAGAAGCAGCAAGCAGGACCTCAATAGGGATTATAAGTGAGTCGTAGTTGTTAGTCAAAAGTTAACGCTTGGCTTTTATACATTTTGGCGTGATGGTAATATTTTCTGCTACTATTTACAACTTGCTGTAAAATTGCCCTGAGGAATTACTCCGAAACTCGAAATTCGAAGTTTGTATCACGCCTTCTCGCTCACTCAAATACAGTTTAACATGTGAGATAGAGGAACGGCACGTTACGAATTGTTCGTATTTCGAGATTCGGAGTAACGGCTCTCAAGAGCCTAGCCCTACTTGCAGAATAAAATTTTAAATTTTGAATTTGAACTAAGAACGGCGTCTAATGGCGTTTATATTAGTCTCCATTCATTTAACATATTGAAAGTACCTGGCAATGGTGGCGCTCTCTAGTAGAGCAGTGGTTTTGAAGACATATCTTGGTTTTCACACTGTATTTTAGACTGACGCAACAACAAAATAGTGTGAAGACTAGGAACACTATTGCTGCTCGTAGCGCCCGCGCGCGGCAGCCCCACACGCTAGGTGTCGAGGATGTCGTGGCATCCTGCCGCCTAGCTCAAATGACGACGGTAACAGCAAACATGCTGCCGTACAAATTAAATTAACATGACATGACATGACACTGTATTTTAAGTACCCTCGACCCCTGAAGAAAAAAGATGGGTGTTATAAATCAGACATGTAGATCTTTGCGTCTGTGTCATCATAGCTTTTGAACGGAAGGACCAATTTTCATTCATTTTTTTGTGTTTGAAAAGTGAAAATCGGTTTAATAGTTTGATAATTTACATTCATGTTTTTATATCAGTTCGCCAATAACTTGTCAATAAAGTTAATCTATACTGTGCTTGTATAACTTCTGGAACCTTTATCGTGGCATCATCTGATATTGAAGTGATCTCTTGCGCAGGCAACGGCGCCGCACGCCGGCGCACTCGGGCGAGAGCAGCACGGAGGGCGAGTCCAGCCACCAGTCGCAGCGCAGCGTCGTGTACCTCCACGCCACCACCGGTACCACCACCCTTATACCTCGTTTACATGCAGCCGCAGTAGGCAATGGCTTCTCCAGCCCAGCCCGAAACAGCCCTCTATCTCGCCACCTTATAGCACCCGCTCGCCAGGTCCACCGCCGCCGTCCCTGTCCATGAGTGAGAGAGCTACCCCATCCAAGCTGATCCACCGCCGCGAGCCCTTGCTAGCGCGGCTCAATCCAGTCTCGGAATCCTCCCCAAAATGATAACGTCAGCCCCGCTCATGATGATGAAATAATGATGAATTGTACTTGAACTCAAATAACATGATTTTCATATTGAAATAAAACAATTTAACGGATTATATCGCGTATATTATCTCATTTTAGTTCCCGACGTTTCGGAAGCTTTCCAGCTGCAATCGCGGAAACAGAAGAAAATATTATGAATTTCATAATTTTATCGAGACATCAAATTCTAAAAGTTAGTTAATTTCCAGTGGGCGACATTCCGGACCCGGGGCGGGTGACGCGCAACCGCTCACGGGACGACGTCTCATCGGTCAACTCCTCGAGCCTGCAGGTGCGCTCCACCACCAAGAGCTTCTCACTCTTCGCCCCCTGGACCCCGCGCCACCCCAGCGACCAGCACGACGTCCACTACGCCCAGCGTCCGAGGACTAAGGAAACGAAGCCTTCCACCAAAAATGCCGAGAACAGACCGGCAACGCTACAGAAAAACAAGTCTTACAGCCAATCCACTCTCACTAGAAAACCTATTAACAACCGACTGACAAACTCCAGCACTACTCTGCACAGGAAACCGGAGAAAAGGAATATGTCCACTTTGTCGAGGAGGGAGGGAAACAGGAGTCAGTCTAGTGAGGTGCTGAACAGAGACAGGGACAGGGTCTCCCGGTCGATCTCGATGCCGAAGGACGAGAAAAAAGCCGGCTGGTTCAAGCTGTCCAATAAGAAGAAACAAGAGACTAGTAGAGTCCGCTAACACACGCTTTATTAATTAATAGTTTATGTACCAGTAGTTGACTAGGACATATTCACCTGTCATTGACACTATTATGAATATTATGATTATGACGATTATTTAATTGGTGGAGCTAACGAAATCAAAGAAAAAAGGTGTGCTTAGTCACAATTTGAGGCAAGAAAGTGTCATTAACTGGGACTGGCAACGACTGGTACATTTATGCCAGCCATTGGCAATAAAACATAATTTGTTAAAATATTTAGATGTAACTTTCTAACAATTATGGTGCTATAATAATATTCCCTTTATATTTTAAATACAATAACTGTTTTGATTAACCATAAGTGCCATTGACATTTACTGTTACGTTACCAGCTGTCATAATCATATCCTGCAATGTAGATTAATCTTTATGAGTTGGGGCAATAGGGGCGAACATGGTTTCTATAAAAAGTGTCCTTCATTTGGTTACAGAAGTTAACACTGAATTTTAATTTCGTTAACAACTTTTTTCCTGAAGCTGTATGTTTTAATAATTTTTGAAAAAGTTATATGAAAGCCATTACTGTAGGTTATTTTATAAATTTCTGAGAGAAAAGTTTTAATGAAATGATAAATTATGAAAGAACATTTTATGAAACATTCGTCAATATAACAAGGGTCTATTAATTTAAGGGGTGATTTTTATAGTCATTTAATTCATTATTTAACGCGCTTGCTACTAATAGTTATGAAATACAATTTATTGTTATATTTTTATTTTATTTGTGATTGGTTTTGCGTTTGGTAATTTTTAATATGCTTTTTAATGTATCTTGAAATTAATACCTAATATCGTCAATTGTACATTGAAGAACGGAGTCACGTGTCCAATAATGTAATAAAATAACCAATGTGCGGTTATCAATAAACTTTACCTAATTATTAGCGTTTTTTGATTTATTTTCCCGAATAAGAATTATAACGAATACCTATGTTTGTCATAATTTGAAAATTATTGAGCCCATAGAGTGAAAAAACGGAACCAATAAAATTTTACGAAACTGGCAATTTTATAAAGAATATTAGATTTTTTGGATGCACAGAAACGTATCTACCTATCCTATCAATTCCGTCACCATGCGCTAATACTGACTAAATACTCATAATAAGAACCAGAATACCTACGATAAGCTAGGACAGGTATGACTACGATTGCAACTCAATATCATCCGTATTATTGTTTGAGAGCATTCAATACATGCCTAAGTACTTATCATATCATTCACTATCTTATCTAAATACCATTCCTAATTGAATCAAATTCAACAATCATGACTAGTGCCATCTTTGGACCAGTAGTCCGCAACTAAATTGACAGGTTTGTAATCAGACCTAGATGGCTTTACATAAAGATACTGCTATTACACACTAGATGACACTTTTTGAACACCTGCAGCATTCTAGAAGTCAGTAATAACAAAGTATTTTTAAATAAAAATATTAAAGTCAACACGTGAATCCAAATATTTTAGTTTCCATTGCCAATGACATTTTTCTAATTAAAACGTAATAAGTAAATAACAAAAACAATGTTAAGAATTGTAGAACAGATCAAAATGTCAAATGTCAACGTCAACTGTCAAACGTTTGTTTATACCATTATACATGCAATATGTATGTTATTATCTCTATTTATAATTCGTGAGCCTATCTGAGTAGCCATGATTCATGAAGCTTTGCAGAATATCACTTAGTAGTATCTTAAGTGGCGTGCCAACCGAACTGTGCAGTGACTCATCGAAGAACCCTAGATAATAGCCTCACGAAATGCCTCGCATAGCAACTTACGTGTTCTTCGACCTCGAAACCACAGGTCTTCCACATCTCGAGCGGAACAGGACGAAGATTATCGAGCTCTGCTTCGTTGCTACTACAAGAAAAGAGTTAGACAAGTGCAGTTACGGAGGTATACCACCGGTCAGTAAACTGACGATGGTCTTCAATCCCCAAAGGCCTTTACAAGCGAAAGTGACGGAAATGACTGGATTCACCAACACGTTACTAGAGTACGCGCCGACTTTCAGACACAAAACAAAAAGCCTAGTCACATTTCTTGAGGAACAGGAAAAACCTGTGTGTCTTGTGGCTCATAATGGTAACATCTTTGACTACAAATTGCTGCAAACAGAATTTTATGAAGCCGGCACGGCCCTCCCAGAAGATTTGCTGTGTGTAGACTCCATCATTGGTTTTAGGAAACTCTTGAAAGGAACAAATATAGACTATAAAACTCTTGAACTGTTAGAGAATGTTGATGACTTGATAACAGATGATGAAGATGAATGGCCTGACTTAGATGTGAGCACTGAGGACTGGAAAGAGATTGATGACATATGTCTCTATATTGATGAGATTGACAAGGAGATAAACATGACAGAGGGGGAGACAAAGTTGAATAAAGAAAGTTTGAGAAAGAAAAAAACTGAAGCAATTAAGAGAGTGATGAATAAAAAAACTGAGGCAACCAAGAGAGTAATGGATAAAAAACCCAAAGCTCCAAGAGTAGGCTTTGGATTGTCGGCCCTGTATAAAAGACTTATGAATAAAGAAGAACAAAATGCTCACAGAGCAGAAGCAGACTGTATTATGTTGCTTCATTGTGTTGTAGCCCTGAAAAAAGATTTTCTACCATGGGCAGATATTTCTTGTCAGTTGTTGACTGAAATACAGCCTTTAGAGAGGCGATGAGTATTTTATAAATTGTGATTTTGTTATATAAGCAATCATGTCAATTTACTAATTAGGTATATTATTTAAATTGTATATTTTTATATCACTTTATATTTATACAAGGCGGGACCGAAAGAAGCATGTTTTTTGTAAAACATTGTTATGTTTGATTAAAATGTTTAAATTGTGTTGGTACATTTGCTCACAATTATATTATTACATTATACAAGATTGATAAAAATCTTACCCTGTTGACTGCCTTAGTGCTGAAAATATGTTTCTTCATTTATTAAGATACAGCATTAGTTCTTTTAAGTATAACAAATATAATTATGTATGACATTGTGCATTATAATAATTAACCAATTTTTGTAATAAATCATTGTATGCCAATCACTGTTTAATTTATGAGCTCAGCTGTTTAAAGTTCATCAGCTTTTACCCAACTGTGTCAGAAGGGAGGTAATGTTTTTCGAAAGTTTGTATTGTATGTATTTCTTTAATTTGATCAGCAGCACATGCTTGTTGGATTTTAACATATGAGGTGTTGTTTGATTCATTTTAGTTGTGGAAGTAGACAATATTTTCAATAACATATTTATGATTAGGTACTATTCCATTTATTTAATCACAAAAGGATTATTTTATGCTATTTTTCTATCAAACTTTGTAGCGGCTTATACTAGACACATATAATCTAAATTTCATCACTATACATCTTGTAGTTTTTAAGTAAAATGCCTGTGACATGCAGACATGACGAAACTATAAGGGTTTCGTTTTAAATTCAAATAGTTTATTCTCTAAGTGGGCCACAAGGGCACTTTTACAAGTCTGACGCTACAGCATTTCTCAAGAGGAGACCACTGTTGAGAAGAAAGCCGAAACAAACTTAACAGTTAGTAATATTTTTACAATAATGGTTAACTATTACAATATTAGTACTTAGCCTGTCTTAATTATACTAAAAACTTTTACAATTGTATCGGAAAGGAAAATCTTAAAATTATATTAATTATTATGTATTTATTTTCTTTGAAAAATGTCCAATGTGAGAGGGGGCTAAGAACTCAGTCTCTAGGCACTGATCTCTGTGATAATACTTATATCGAGGTCAGTGCTACTAGCTCTAGTAAGGTATCATAACTTAATGAAGGGGCTCTTAGTTAACACATTTTTCGAATCTGAAACTTTTTCATTAAACTGAGGTTTATCATACGATCTTTTTTTAAATTATCTTGAATTATAATATCAGAAAATATATAAACATCTGTTATTTATTTTTGAATCTTCAAAAAAATTTTTTTTTACATGGAGATAAGCGAAATTTGTACGGAACTCTTAGGTGCGCGAGTCAGATTCGAACTTGGTCGGGTTTTTTTTTCAGATTACTGGTATTCGATCGTTCAAATATAAATATAGCTAACTTCGTACACTATTAGGTCATTTATTGTAGCATCGAGAGTGGAAATGTAAAGTACTTAATTAAATGAAATTGCGAATGGTTCACTATCGTAAATTACCCGATTGATTTTTAAAATGATATTCCAATTAATATACACTTAATTCGCTCGTTATAATTGACTTCTTTTCAAAAATATTTGAATGAATACACCTCTACAAAGTCAATGTTTGTCTATACAAACGCTCCTCTATAAAACACTCACTGTCAACGTCACGGCAAATTCATGCCGATTTGGAGAAAATCGCCGATTTCCGCCGTTGCCGAGCAGAGAAATTATTAACAATAACTGAAAAGCATCAATTTTTAGACTTTCCTATCACCGGGCGTGTGTTTCCTCAACCATGGCCCGGCGATATCGCGACGCAGCTGCTAAATTGCAGCAAAATGTTCAAAAACATTTAAAGGGGATGAAAGAACTATCGTCGTCCGAAGATGAAGAGCCGTACGAGTCCAGCGTTCTGGAGGGAGTGCTGCAGAGCTACCGGAACGGTGGCGGCGACGCGCACATGCTCAATCGTACGAAGAACATGCTGGAGGAAGCTATAAGCGGCCGTAACGTGACTTGTCTAATTTGCATAGGTTCCATCAAGCGCGCCCATGCCATCTGGACCTGCGACCACTGCCACTCATATTTCCATCTCTCTTGTATCCAGAAATGGTCCAACGACAGCATCAGCCTTCGAAGCGAAGAGAACCACGGCCCCATCGCGGTGTTTGTGCCTAAGAAAATCGAATGGTGCTGCCCCAAGTGCCGGCAGTCGTATAGTAAAGAGGAAATACCTCGCAAGTACCGCTGCTTCTGTACTAAGACTGATGACCCTCCATTCCATCCATGGTTGATACCACATACATGTGGAGAAGTATGTGAAAAAAGATTGTCAACAGGTGATAATTGCAAGCATAAATGTCTATTGCTTTGCCATCCCGGGCCGTGCCCACCTTGCCCACAGACTGTTAATGGTGTATGTTTCTGTGAAAAAGAGAGGAAGCGAGTTCGGTGCAGTGCTGCCAAATGGTCTTGTGGCCAACAGTGTCAGAGAATACTCTCCTGCAGATCCCACAAGTGTGAAAATCTGTGCCATCAAGATGCCTGTCCGCCGTGCACCTACACCAGCGTCCAGGCATGTTTGTGCGGGGCTGAAAAAGTTAAACGGCCCTGTAATGATCCTCGATGGCAATGCCAGAAGCCTTGTAAGAAGCCATTTTCATGTGGTTATCATAAGTGTGAAGAAATATGTCATTCCGGGGGCTGCACCGATTGCCCTAACTCAGGCATGCAATCCTGTCCTTGTGGAGCTAATCAACGTTTTGTTCAGTGTCCTGATGTCATGGAGACCTGTCTGGGCACCTGTGGAAAGACCCAGAGCTATTGTGAGCACACTTGCCCTGAGAAATGCCACAAAGGTCCCTGTCCTCCTTGTCAAGTGCTGATAGAAAAAAAGTGTCAGTGTGGCAGCCATGTAAGATCCTTACCATGCAGTAAGGAATATAAATGTGAAACAAAATGCAGGGGCATAAGGCCATGCGGGAAACATGGCTGTGCGAGAAAGTGCTGCAATGGGAACTGTCCTCCATGTGAGAAAATCTGTGACAAACCACTGCAGTGCGGTCGTCATAAGTGCACTATAGTTTGCCATCATGGCCCATGCTACCCATGCCCTAGAGAATCCAAAGTAACTTGCCGCTGTAAAGATACCTATGTAACAGTTCCATGTGGAAGAGAAAAGCACACTAAACCACCTAAGTGCAATCTTTTGTGCAAACTTAAATATAAATGTGGACATATAGAAGAAAACAAGCATTCTTGTCATTTTGGTGACTGCCCACCTTGTAAGGCAATATGCCATAAACAATATGAGAAATGTGAGCATGACTGCAAAGCTGTCTGCCACGCGTTTGTGACAGTAGTATTTAAACAGGTTGAGAAGCCTGCTACACCCTGGGAAGTGCAACCACCGAAGACCAAAGTGATGACTCTTGAATGTCCACCGTGTGAGATCCCTGTCCCGATTATCTGCTTCGGGGAACATGAGACAGCAGATCAGCCATGTCATTCGGCGTCGCGTCGGCCGTGCGGCCGCGAGTGTAGCCGCGAGCTCCCTTGCACCAGACACAAATGCAAACTATTATGCCATTTGTACAAGCCTGATGGCAACTATCCTAATGTTCCTTCGTCATGTGAGCCTTGTAATAGAGAATGTCTAATACCTAGACCAGACAAATGTAGCCACAAGTGTGCTACAGGAATATGCCATCCAGGTGCATGTCCATCCTGTGAAGTGATTGAAAGAATCCCATGTCATTGCGGAGTAACTGAGCTGTACTTACGATGCCGTGAACTTAGTATAGCTACAGAAGAAATGCTGTCATGCAAACAGCAGTGTCCCAAGAATTTGGAGTGTGGTCACAGATGCAGGAACTTATGCCACCGAGGTTCCTGTGGGCAGCAGGTCTGCACCAAGAAAACCAAAGTCTACTGTCCCTGTGGGAACTTGAAGAAAGAAGCTGCTTGCAATCTTGTTAGGAGTGGGGAAGGTAAACCAGCCTGCGACTCAACTTGTGAACAAAAACGCATCGCAACTCAGTTAGAAAAAGAAAAAGAAGAGCAGAGAAGGAGAGAGATCGAGCAAGAGAAAAATCGCAAGGAATTAGCAGAATATGAATGGAAGTTGAGTGGGAAGAAGAAAAAATATAAGGAAAAGAAGGTTGTGACCGACAGAGATGACCGAAATGTGCTGCAAAAGTATTGGATTCCTGTAACCTCAGTCTTAATTGTTATAATGGCGGGTGTTTATTTCATATTTTATGTTTAGTGAGATTTATTTATTGTGGAATAACTGTGACAGAAGTTTTCATAAATCTGATGTAGAGGACAACATAAAAGTTTTGACTTTGTTTTTAATTGACTTAAAAAAAAGAGGAATATAATTATTTTACACTAATGCAATATCTTTCCAAAGCAAACTGTAGACTAGTTTTGATTAGATTATAAATAAGGGTCTCATTCGGAATCCCTAATATCTTTTGTCCTAATGTATCGTTTGTCCTAATGTATCATTTGCCATAACACATTTTTTTGCAGAAACCGTAATTTTTTCAGGATTTTTTAAAAGATCGTCGTATAGATTAGGTTAGGTTTGTTTTATAACAATCCTGAAAAGTTTACGGTTGTTGAAAAAAATGCGTTATGGCAAATGATACATTAGGACAAAGAAACATTAGGACAAATGACGTTAGGGATTCCGATATAGATCCTATAAATAATCCCTGATATTTCAAATGAATATTTAACAGTTGGGGCATTTAAAAAGTTATTACTTAATTTATTTTAGTTTCTATTTAGAATTTGTAACTGCACACAGCACTCATATTTATTTTCTACACCACATTTCTAGAATAATATTGTTACTTGTTTTTTATCAATAAAAGATCTTTATAAAAAAATTGTTTTTATTTCAGTACAACTGAACATTAGTCCATCGGGACTAATCGCTGGTGTGCCGTTAAATGCTACAACTTGCTCACCTACTACAACAATAATACTTTAAAGGTCATTTGATCGAAGTTTCCATATATTTTACGTTTTTTTTAACCAACTCCCAAAAAGGAGGTGGTATTCAGTTTGGTTGTATTTGTTTTTATAATATATAAATATTTATGTTTGTTAACTTCGTAATTTTTGTAAGTAAATTGAAGAAACTGAATTATGCAGTTATATTTTTTACTTTTTAGTGTTTTATTTTTGGAGGCGGATTTTTTTTGCTAATAAGTTATTTATCAGCACGTCATTGCTAGGAAATATACGTTTTTTTACCACAATCTATTCTTTCCCTTTTTTTGCTTCTTGTTAGGTACGTTATAATGCAGTAATGTTATATTATATTATATGGCAATCTATTCCAGCATGGCATGATTGGCATCAAAGATAATGGCATGTTCCATTTTACAATACCTACTTACCTTATCTACATCTTACAAGCCAGAGGATGCAAAATAATCATATCGGACAAGTATATGTATTCTGGGTGCAGATTTTTTATTTTGTTTAATAATGTGCTAAGTAACTGTCAGCCTATAAAATAACGAAGGTCTGTCCGTCGCGGGCTCTTATTAGGCTATAGGTAATCATAAACAACATATTGGACTCCCAACTTGTATTTTTTTAGATAGAAAATAATAAGAAAGATAAACTAGGTAAGACGAAGACAGAGCGATGCTTTTTGTGTGTCTCTACTATCATAGCTCCTAAAAAGATCTAAGTATCGATTCTGATTTTTTTATGACTTATATGGGTACTTTTATACGACAGGATTTTATCTATCTTTTCAAGCTGGCCTTAAAACACAGGAGATGGTATACGGATTAGGTAGGTACCTATAAGGATATACGGACGGCTCATTCACCTCTTGTGCTGTTATGATATAAGAAAATATACAAGAAACTATTATTATTATATGTAGAGATCGCTTTTTAGCGATAAGATCGCCTGTTGTTTACCATTTCTGATACTGTTTTAGATTTAAGTTCCTGATGTTATTTTCTTTTGGTGTGCAATAAAGAGTACTTATTATTATTATAATTTCTCTACTGATGTATTCTGTGCCTCTGCCAAAGTAGCGATGAAAAGTGTAATGGAAAGTGACATGAACATTGACAGCTTGTCACATAAAAGTCATAAAAACGTTAAACGGAACGTAGTCGTAACATCAATAAACAAACCGTACCTTGCATTTTAACGTTTTTTACTGTTTTGTGAACTTTTAGACGAGTTTAATATGTTTTTTATTTAATGACTATCGAGAAGTTATTACAAGGACAGTATTATAACGAAACTGTAATTCAGTGAAAGCAAAACGTGGAGTGTTATCAGCTCCTGCATGATTCACTAGCGATGTTGGACACGATAGGTAAGATATCACACTGTTTCACTTTTAACCATGGCTCCGATAGCGACGTACGTCTTCATAGATCTTGAGACAACCGGTCTTCCCAGTGAAGAATATAACAAAACTAAAATAACCGAGCTGAGCATGGTGGCGGCAAAACGGGAACATATTTTGGATACCCCTCGAGGCCACACGCCGCGTGTGCTCCACAAGCTCACGCGCTGCTTCAACCCGGGCAAGAGGATCTCTGACAGGAGCTCCGAGATCACAGGACTCGACAACTTCCTTCTAGAACACGAGAACTACTTTGACACTACAAATTTCGACATGATAAACAATTTTCTAAACACACTGACGAAGCCTGTCTGTTTAATCGCCCACAATGGACTACAATTCGACTTCCCTGTGTTAAAAAGACATTTAGACATGCTTAAAGTGAGTTTTACAGACGATATCATGTGTGCTGACTCTCTAGATGCTTTTCGCGAGATTCTAGAGAGAAGGAAATCTGAAATTGCCGAAATAAACGCTGCTACTCTTGAAGAGGAAGACCTGTCTGCTAATAATTGTTTGTCTATGCAATCTGTAAATGAAACAACACCAAAACAAGTGAAACTAATACATAAACGCCCCCATTCTGTGGTTGGTGCAAAGCAGAGACTTCCATTTAGCTCTGAGAAAAAACGAAAAGAAACACCCATGGATTCTTATAAATTGTCTGAAGTGTATCTGCGGGTGCTGGGTACTCTGGCCGTTGATGCTCACAGGGCGGAGAATGACTGCATGTTAGCCCTGGAGATTGCTGTTGCACTCTCCAAGGAGTTTGTACCATGGGTAGATGTTGATGCCAATCATTGTTCTTTTGCTTCAGTGTCTCCAATGACTCCTGGAATTAAACTGGGGTCTAAGGCTAGAAGGGCCTAAAACTTTAGTGAAGTGTGATACAGAGTTTTAAATGGCTGGCTCTGCGTTCAACAGTCAGAAAAGGATGTGTATAGTGCAGTGCTGTAATGTTAGCCTTGAACAGTACATTCAATAATGAAGATATTTTTTTAATGAATGAACAAAAGTGCACCAATTACAGTTTGGGTCTTAAACTGAATTTAAAGTGTTCTTTGGTGGTTCATGTTTTAAATAATGAATATTTTAATGCTAGTAATTTTAATTTTATGTCATTCTCATACAACTCTTCAATTCCTTACCTGAAAAATAACACTGTAGTGTGTACCTACTTGGGAAGTGTAATACTTACTTAAGTATATCATTTAGGCAATGGAGTGATGGAGACAAGTGCTTTTTGTTAAAAATGGATAACTGAGTTACTAATACATGCTTTGAAGCTACTTACTGTGCAGACTGTCCTTTTTATTTATTTTACTTTTAGAGCTTATGATCCAGTTTAAAAAAAACATGTAATGTGTCCTTTTGTAATACTTTCTTTAAACTGAAATGTTTTGTTGCTGCACTGTTGATAATCTTGGTATGTACAGAGCATATTTTAGCGCACTCCAAAGAGAAAAGGATCTCAATTTCAATTTAACCTTTTGACCTCAACTGACTGAACATCATATCATCGAAAATTTGTGCCAGCGTCGGCATATGCCGACCAAATTTCATGGTTCAAAAACTCCAAATATAATATCAATACCTCATTCTGCAATCACTATTTTATTTGTTGAAGTTTCATCTTATTTCATTGCCGTGGGTTCCAAGTCACGTCGTCTTAGTTCGCTGCTTGGCGCTCAAAAGGTTAACTGTATTTTTTATATTTTCGTATTTTGTTGGTAAATGTTTGTTATATTTATCGCTTACACTATCATTCCATTACCAATTAGGTTTTTTATGCAAATTACACCTCTGTACAATTTTTAAGTGAGTTTATGTGATTTATGGTCTTGAAAAAACATGTTTTAACTTTTTATATATTTTCTATGTAGAAGAGAAGACTTTTACACTTCAGTAATAATTGAATACTCAAATCTACATACTGGCCTCATTTGAGCGGCCTGCAGGAGCACAAATTCCTAGATTGTGCATTCACTTTAAAGGTGTTATGTTGCTCTAATGGGTCATTGGCTTAAGATTTTTTTAATAGTTATTCTAATTAGACAGTGTGGTATCATTGTTCATAGTTCTTTGTAATCATGTACATTAATTAAGGCATGCAACTTAATATGTACGTTAATTTTTTGTCACTTTTATTAGGCGTTTTACGGAATCAATAAAACAGTGCAATTTTGTAATAAATTGTGTTTTAATTATTATATACCATTTTTATATATATATAAAATAGAGATGTTATACGTTTATTGTGTATCTGTCAGTGTGCCTTGTGACATTGTCCTCCAAAACGGATGAACCGATTTTGATTGAGTTAAGGTTTTTCTCAGGGTAGTTCAACCGCTGACAGTCCCCTATCCTAAAATTAAAGAGATAAGTCATAATCAAATTTAAATAAGATTAATAGTGACTATAATGATTACAATATATACTATATCATGATATGAAAGTAATGCTTGGTGTAGCTCTTTGTGACAGAGGTCTGAGAGCGGTTGAAATGCTCAGATGGTTTACTAATGTTTGGCAAATTATGTTTCCCAAACTGTTTCACTTCCCAAATATTTCATTTCCCAAATTTAGGTTATTTCGAAAACAGTAAAATTTTCAGAATTTCTATAAAACAAACCTAACCTAACTTACTGGGCTCTAGACAATGGCTTAAAAAAATATCTGGATTTTCTTGGGTTTCGGAGAAAAGCGTGAGTTTGGGAAATGAAACATTTGGGAATTGAGGCAGTTTGGGAAGAATAGTTTGCTAAAAGAAAGTATCCGAAGATCTTCATTATCCGGATATTTTTTTACGTTTTTGTATAGTTTGTCTCTTTTACGCATTGAATTAACCATGCCAATTGTAATCCACGGTTTAAGGGGTCTCTTATTTTTAGGAATCGTTTTAACAGTCGAGTTGCAGTGAATAATTTCTATTAAGTTGCTAGTAAGAACTTCGGCCGCACTGTTTACATGAGTAATCGAGTATAATTGTTGCCACGATAGATTTTTAAGTTGTTCCGTAATTTTTTCCATATTAATAAACACACGATCGCAACCCTGTAATTTTCCGGGAGTGTCAATGTTACGAAGACTGAGTAGGATTTGACTGTGGTCGGTTAACTGGTCAAAAACCAATGACATCACATCACAGCTTGTTTTCACCATAAAATGATCAATGCATGCTTTCATTCTTGTAGGCCGATCCACAGCCTGTCGAATGCCATATGATGCCATTAACAACAAGTATTCCGCCGAGTGACTTATCTCCCTTTCAGGCATCACATCAATGTTAATGTCACCAGTAAAAATAACATGCCTACTGCGAGTATTCTTTATTATTTTTTGAAGCGAGGTGAGATAGTTCGAGAAGTTATGAAAACACGGCGGCCGATAAGAACAAATTATTGTCAAATTGTTCGTTAAAGAAAGAGATAGGCAGTTACCATCAACCATTGCCGGTTCCGAACAGGAAAAATCCAGAAAAATCTATGTTGTCTCGAACGTACGCAATGACGTCATCGTTTTGGTTAATGCTATTTAAAGTATTACATGAAACATAATTGTTTATCTGGGGAATTATCGAATTGTCATTTATCCAGCATTCCGTCAAAACAATGACGTCAATCTCTATGTTTAACCCAGTTATACAGACAAGCAACTCGTCTAAGTTACATGTAACACTGAAATAAAACAATTTAACGGATTATATCGCGTATATTATCTCATTTTAGTTCCCGACGTTTCGGAAGCTTTCCAGCTTTCCATGGTCACGGGTGGACTGAGAAAAGATGTATTTTCCTCTGTCAAAGTTACAATTTGTGCAAACTAGGTACCCATTTTTTGAAAAAACACAAATAAAGGTGTACATACATGTCAGATGGGCCTAAGCTGTAAAGACAGTTACACATGTGCCAGAAGTGCTTAATTATTTTATTCTAATAATTTACCAAGCAGCATTTCACAAATGAGGCATACTGAGGAGAAAAGAAACGCTGCAAAGAAAAACTCCCAGGCTACCTCATTACTAATTATAATATTTAAAAAAACAGAGATAGTCTCTACTAAACTACTTTTAAACAGATAAGATATTTTACACCTTTCGGAAATTAAGGTTTTGCAGTCCTGTGTCTCGCTTGTTCCTTGATGAGATGTATTACAGGATCCCAAGCTGGTGGTAGTGACAATCCATCTTCTCTATTGAAATTAGCAGTCTACTCCGTAAACATCCCCGACGCACTGCAGAAAAGAGGCAGCCCCATCAGCATCCTGAACGCGTTATTGTATTGCACACGCAGAGCGCTGTACTGTTTCTGCGTATAACTCACCCACAGGCTGCTCGTATAGAAGTTTGTACAATAGGCTTTAAAAAGAGTGACTTTTACTTCCTTTATTTATACAACTATACATCACACTATCATAAATGGCTTCGATCACCCGTCTGAGTAGTCATACTTTTAGTGATTCAAGTTGTTTATCCGAATCTATGAGAATAGCGTGCATACCCTCCGCTTTGCGTAAGAAAAAACGTCAATTTTCCGTCCAGCAGAATTGTATTGCTGTGTATTGGCAATCCCTCGTGACAGGAAATGCAGTCTTCCCCGGGGAGTCAGGTGTTCCGCAATATAGATTGGTACACGACGGCCCGGCAGGCCCAGGATTTCCGAGTTGAGTTTATCTTTGTGTGGTTGATATTGTATTGTTTAATCGTCGACAAAAAATTTTTTATATGTATGCAGCTAGATAGATCCACGACAATAGGGCGGACACTGACATCACCTGGCTTGCCACGGGTGCGATATATTTCTCGAATACTGGAAGGGTCCAAGGACACACCTATTGTTTTGTATATGTTCGAAAGAACTCCAAGCAAGTCTTCTTTTGTTTCCGTTGGTTTCGGCGGGACGTTACACAACTCGACGCTTCTGGAAAGTTTCATAAAAATTCGTCCAGTAGTTTTTGAGATTAAGTGGAACGTACATACATACTTTCACGTTTATAATATAGAAGATAGGATAGATCTTATTATGGGCGAACCATGTAGCACGGTGGCCGTCGGGGCAGTACGGGGTTTGTATGTGTCGTTGTGGCTTCATCACGCCAAATCGGCTAAACGAATTTCAATTATTTTTGGTACACTGGTAGCTATATGGGAATCTTCAGATGGTTAGGTATAGGATACTTTTTACCCGACTACGCTAAAGAAAAAAAAGAGAGGTTATGACTTTTTCTCCTCCGCGAACGAAGTTGTAGGAACCTTCTTGTAAATATATACACAGGAATATATTTGTAGTGCATCGTCGTAAGCGCACTTCGCGCGACGATTGATAAGTATAACCTAACATGGCGCTTGATAGTCTATAAATAGTCTGTTTACCGCATACAGGACCAGTCGCTGACCGCGCGTGGCACCGATAACACAGATTCGCGTCCGCACATTACCCACTATGGCTCCGTTTGCCACGTATGTATTCGTCGAACTAGGAACGACAAATATTCTACAAAAGCCTATCGGAATAATGACTCTAAGTATGATAGCTGTGTCGGATAAAACCCTCCAGGAAATTGAAGAAGAGAACAAAGACGATATCACCGTGGAATCCCTCGTCGACAGCGAAGCGTATTGGAGACCTGAAGGACACATACATGTGGAGGAGATTGAAAATTTTCTCGGTGATTTGGCGAAGCCCATATGTCTGATCGCCCACAACGGGTTGCGATTCGACTTCCCACTACTAAAACGAGATATGTTCGATCGTGATCGTGAATCAGCATATTTCAAGGACATCATGTGTGCGGACTCTATGCACTTTTTCTACGATTTTATGGAGCCTGAAAATAAGAAGAGTTCGGGGGCTGCCAGGCGGGCGGGAGCGTACCCGTGGGCCGACTACTGTCACGACCGAGACAGTTACGATTTACATCGAGTTTATAAGAGAGTCATAGGAAGAGAGCCTTCATTTGAGAACGCGCAAGAGCGGAATATGGCCGTGTTGGAGCTTGTGGTAGAGTTCTCCATCGGGTTTAGAGACTGGATGAAGGAGAATCACATCCCCTGCACAGAAGTGCCGGCGGAAGTGCAACTTTAATGCGAAGCTTACCATACTTTGGCGTTTTGGACAGAGGCGCAAGGTGCAGGTCTTAAAATTACTTTTACACTTATCCTTGCCTCCGGTTATGTTAAGTTTGCACCTGGTGTGTATAACGTTGCATACAAATGACGTGCAAACTTAATGCAACTGGGTTGTTCAAAATTGGTTTTTATAAGGGGGCATATCAAACGTACGTAATTTGTTTTTATAATATTTTGCCTTTTTATCATCTATTATATGTTTACTTTTATAAGTTTGAGTTTTGAACTACGCATTGAGTTTATACTTAAAACATACCTATACTATTTAGGATAGGCTTAGTTCAAATATTGTAACAGAATTAACTGATAAGAATTATTTAGAAAAAAATACTGACTGTTGAGTTTATTTCGGCTTTCATCTCAACAGTGGTCTGCTCTTGGGAAATGCCGTAGAGTCAGACTTGTGAAAGTGCCCTTTCGCGACCTACTTACAGAATAAAGATCACTATTCCATTATTTAATGATTATTTCATTATAAAAAAAATGGCGCTACAAATGCACATAACTCATCGTAGAAGAACAGCATTGGAATCTGGTCTTTATAAATCCTGACGATAAAATAGCGGTGTGTTTCTGTGTATCTGTCTGTGTCATCGTAGGGCTTCAACGGATGGACAGATTTTGATTTAGTTTTGTGTGTTTGAAAGGCGTGTTCATCGAGAGTGTCCTGGCCATAGTACAATAAAATCAGTTCAGCCGTTTGAAAATTATCAGCATTTTCCGACACGTGTCGGGGTTTTTATCAGTGCTCCGATTACTATTTTACAGTCAGTAAAATTGCGCTCTCTAAGTATAGTTCACTTCAGATTGTCAAAACTGTATGTTGATTATTACTACCAAATAAACCTTTTTTATTTGAACATTGTGTTTTATTTAATTGTATTTAAGTTAATCAGTCAATCGCTGCTTTATAGGGTCCTATTTGTTATATATACCATTTATTTAAAAAATATAATTTCATCTCCCATAATTAACTATTCATGAAATATAAATTAAAATACAAACATCACCAATAATATTAGAAAGAGCTTTTAATATATTAGCGCTGTAAGAATTAATCTATTTTAAAATAAATAAAGCATTTTCCAACACTTTATTTTCCACCGTAGATATTTGTACCGCATCGGTACTGCGGTCAATTTCACTTTCCACCAAGGAAAGTACGACATTTCAAGGGAATTCCCGATTATTAGCCACACTGAAGGCCATGGATTTTAGAAAAATGTCCCTTGGCGATACATGGTCGTCTTGAAAAGTTTGCGCATATTCATAAAAGGGACACATTGCGGCACCGCATTGATTTGCGGTGTGCAACGCGCCGCACATTCCAGCGTCAGATATCACTCGTTGACAACAACTTTAGTGCATTTGCAGAATGACTTTATAACACTGGAATGTGCGGCGCATTCATCATCATCATATATTTAAGAGCTAAGCTCTTATCGGTACCGCAATCTCCATTTCTCTCTATTCTCCGTTTTCTTTTTGACATCCTGATACGACACGCTGTTTACTTTTCATTTGTTCCATAAAAAAATCTTCCTGGTCTCCTTGTCTTTCTCTTCCCGTCTATTTTGGTTTTCATGTAACCGTTGCAAACCGTAGTAGTGCATTGGAAACCGCACATTTCTAAACACATACGCACTGCCGAAATCGGCAGGGTCGCCCTCCGCAACGCGGTTCTGTTATTTTAGGCCCTGACAACGTAAATCGGAATATCATTTTAATAATTTTTGATCCAGGAGCTAGTATAGGATCTATGAATGGTTGTACGATACTTTTTACCCGACGGCGCCGAAACAAAAAAAAAGATTGTTTATTTTTTTCTCTGCCGCGACAAAGTGGCGAGCACCTTTTATAGTTTTATATTATTCTAGTTTTATTTTCTGTAGTGAAAGTTTACCTTGAGAGCTCAAGGCGAGGCAGGTTGAACTGCTTGTACTACTAGTTTGGCTTAAAGATAGACTATCTCCACCGCATCATTAACACATTCACTGACAGGAACCCGCCTAGCGGGCGCTCTGCTCGTAGACGTGAAGCCGATACCATGCGTGTCCTCGTATGTAGAGTAGAGGAAAATGCGTAGCGCTACGAAAAGCTTGGTAGTGAAAGTGTTAAGCGGTGAAGCTTCTGAGCTGAAGGATGATTCATGACGACAGCATATGTATATGGCAAATATAAACTAGTGCCTGCGTGTAGACCTCGCGTCCTACTGTTTTTTTCCAACAGAAGAAAGAACTCGACAAATATTTAAAATCCATATAATTATCGAACCTGCTCACAAAATTTCATAAGAATCGGTTGAGAATTCGATCTGCAGAGTAGAACAGCCGGACATCTGAGCGGAACGGAAGCTGAAATGGAGACGCTTCGCTCGCTACTCTGGCTCGGTCAATAATAGTGTAACTACAGAACGGCCTCTCTTTTGATCTTAGTTCAAACCGCGTCACCGCGTGCGAGCGAGAGAGCGTGCAATTTTTGCAGCCATTGCGGCACACAAAAATTAACGTTAGTCTATTATGCAATCCCAGATCATAGGAATTACGGGTTCAGGAACAGTGGTATGTTGTATGTGGGTGTCCCAGATCATAGGAATTACGGGTTCTGGAACAGTGGTATGCTGTATGTGGGTGTCCCAGATCATAGGAATTACGGGTTCTGGAACAGTGGTATGTTGTATGTGGGTGTCCCCGATCATAGAAATTACGGGTTCTGGAACAGTGGTATGTTGTATGTGGGTGTCCCAGATCATAGGAATTACGGGTTCTGTAACAGTGGTATGCTGTATGTGGGTGTCCCAGATCATAGGAATTACGGGTTCTGGAACAGTGGTATGCTGTATGTGGGTGTCCCAGATCATAGGAATTACGGGTTCTGGAACAGTGGTATGTTGTATGTGGGTGTCCCAGATCATAGGAATTACGGGTTCAGGAACAGTGGTATGCTGTATTTGGGTGTCCCAGATCATAGGAATTACGGGTTCTGGAACAGTGGTATGCTGTATGTGGGTTTCCCCCGATCGTAGGCATTGTGGGTTCTAGAACAGTGGTATGTTGTATGTGGGTTTCCCCCGATCGTAGGCACTATGGGTTCTAGAACAGTGGCATGTTGTATGTGGGTTTTCCCCGATCATAGGCATTACGGGTTCTGGAACAGGGGTATGTTGTATGTGGTTGTCCCCGATCATAGGAATTACGGGTTCTGGAACAGTGGTATGCTGTATGTGGGTTTCCCCCGATCATAGGCATTATGGGTTCTGGAACAGTGGTATGCTGTATGTAGGTTTCCCCCGATCATAGGCATTACGGGTTCTAGAACCCTGGTATGTTGTATTTGGTTGTCCCCGATCATAGGAATTACGGGTTCTGGTACAGTGGTATGCTGTATGTGGGTTTCCCCCGATCATAGGAATTACGGGTTCTGGAACAGCGGTATGCTGTATGTGGGTTTCCCCCGATCATAGGCATTATGGGTTCTAGAAGAGTGGTATGCTGTATGTGGGTTTCCCCCGATCATAGGCATTATGGGTTCTAGAACAGGGGTATGCTGTATGTGATTGTCCCCGAACATAGGAATTACGATACTTTCATTTGTAATAAGTAACATTTCCCAGTTCGTGCGCGTAGATGTTGCGGGAAAACAGTTCCGTTCTACCGGGCGTCTCAGAACGTATTTTGTAACCAAACGACATCGAATTTTGTGTGATATTGTTTAAAATGACGATCCTCATTAGGAGATTTCATTACATTTGAATATTAATATATCGTATTTCAAATTGTTTTGTGTGGCTGACATTGGAACAAAATAATTCAAATTTACTATGTACTGATTGACTTCTATTCTGTAATTATTAATTGTATTTTTAAACTAAATGACGATCCTTATTGGGAGATTCAGTTATAACTGTCTCATTTTATTATTATTTAACTTATGTTGACGATCATGATTTAAATACGTGTAACTTTGACATTAAGCAAATTTATAGTGTTATTTTATTATGAAATAAATAAATCTAATGTAATCTAATCTACGGGTTCTGGAACAGTGGTAGGTATGTTGTATTTGGCTTATTGGTACGAATTATAATTGACTGTTTTAAGTTTGCCGCATAGTGATAAGGTTTTTATAGATTTATTACACCATAGTAGGTATATTAGGTATTGCAAAACAGGAAAATATACAGTTATTATGTGGCCTATTGGACCTCATCCAAATTAATTGTTTACTTCAAGTTTATCGCATAGATACTTAATGAAACTAGGGCAGAGTGTTATGCAATTGTTTGAAATTTTTCCTCCTTACTTGTGTGGACAAGTTATGTTGTGCTTATCGCTAATGTACACGTCACGTCACCATCGGACACGTCATCATAGAGCGTTGTAAAGGTGCGTCCACAACGATCACCGTGCCGTGGCATGACTGCGTATCGCGCTGCTTGGACTCTTACTGTCGGCGCGCCGATCTTGCCGTACTCGTCCGATATAACTGTGTGATACGCGTAGCAAAATGGATTTCGAGCGATCTGATCGGCGCAACGTCCAAACGCGTGATCGTGACACGCGATCATGCCACGCGACAATGATCTGATACGGGCAAATGATACAAATGTGGACGCACCTATAGGTGTAGGCATTTGCGATAATTGTCAAATTGAATTCTCCTAACGACGGCTGCAGTGACTCCCTTGCTTTTTTGACGCATGACTCCTCACTATTATCGCTGTCCAATGTGTATGCGTATATTTTCGACCTGAGTACAATACACTTTTTACTCTTTCTCTTTCCGTTCTAACATAGTTATGTATAGTTGAATCATCGAGAGTGTGGAATTGCATATGTAGTAGTATTGTTTGTTTACAGGCATTCTATATTTGAATTTTCTATTTTCTTGTACTATCAGCATACAAAGAGGTTGTTATATATATATATATATCGAAGAACTAAAAACAAAAATAATGTCAGTGTGAAATTGTCAATATTATTTACGTTGTGCGTATATTTTTACATCTGATTTGATTGTATTCTCAATTAATTATTGTGTCCGCCCGTACGACTACGAATAATTTCTATATTTTAAAAAAATATGGCTGTAAGTAATTTTGGTCCTATTGAGAGTCAAAGTAAGCAAATAATTTTCAACTGTTATAAATATTTTGAAAATGAACTGACGAAAAATTTAAACTTGCCTTACACCGCTGCCCAGTTAGTTGAAAAAGCTACAGGTGTTTGTCTCTCTACTGTTTATAACATTGTGACTGAGAGCAACAGCGAGAAATTCGCAACAACAAAGAAATTCACCTCCCCGAAGAATAAAAAGTTGCGTCCTTGTCCGTCATCAGCAGTAGACGATTTTGATCAGGAAGTCATCCGGAGAACTATATACAATTTTCATCTGTCCCATAAGCAATTTCCAACCTTAAAGGGACTCCACTCTGTGTTAAAATCCGATATAGATTACAAATTTGGTATTTCCACCTTACGAAAACAAATACAAAAATTAGGATTTAAATGGAAAAAGACCGAGGACAACCGAAAAATATTAATGGAAAAACACAACATACGACTGCTAAGAAAAAATTACCTTATCAAAATTGCGGAATATCGATCTCAAGATAGACCACTAGTTTATACTGATGAAACCTACATCCACACTTCACATGTGTCCGGAGAAGCTTGCACCGATGGAACAGAATTTGGTGTAAAAAAAGAAATCAGTACAGGCCAGCGGTTAATAATAGTGCACGCAGGAGGAAAAGATGGTTTTATTCCCAACGCTTTGTTAATGTTTAAGGCAAACCACAAAACGGGAGATTACCATGACCAGATGAACTTTGTCAACTACGAAAAATGGTTAAAAGAAAAATTAATACCGAACCTCAAACCGAATAGCGTACTTATCGTGGATAATGCGTCCTATCACAACAAACTTTTGAATCGTGCTCCAACGTCAAATTCTAATAAACAAGAAATGATGGATTGGTTGACAGAACACAACATTTCGTATAACCGGTTGATGTACAAAACCAGTTTGTATGAATTAATTAAACAAAATAAAGAGCGGTTTCGCGAGTACCACATAGATGCAATTTTAAAAGAACATGGCCACTCCGTATTACGATTGCCACCGTATCACCCGACATTCAATCCGATCGAAAATATTTGGTCCATGGTAAAAGGATATGTAGCAAAAAGAAACGTCTCATTAAACATGCAAGGCACTATGAGTTTAGCAACTGAACGAATGAATACCATCACTGCTGAGGACTGGGAAAATATTTGTCACCACGTCGAAAGTGAAGAAAATAAATATCGATGTCAGGAAGGAGAAATGGATCAAATAACAGACAATTTTATTATCAATACTTGTGACAGCTCAGATGAAGAACATGATAGCGAATAAAAGAAAAAAACAGTGGACTACTACTTATTCCACTTCTTGGGTATGTCATTTTATTAAGTTAAGAGAAAATTATTCTCCATTTGTTGCAAACGGTACAACCACTACAAATGCAATTCCATCTTCTCGATAATTCAACTATACTAACAATCTATGGATCACGTAGTACGAAATAAATGAATGCATTACCTACATGTAACCGAAATAGAAAAAAAAAGCAGCAAATATCAATGCGTGGCACACATTTCGACGGTTTTTTTTAGACTGAGGTTTCTAGAAAAAAAAATATTTAGTGAAGATTTTTTATTTTCGTATTTTATCATCTGCAGTGCATTTTTTTTGTATGTTTATATCATTTTTTCATAAACAATTTTACATTGCGTTTGAAATCTGAGCATTGTCCGACATGCTCTTGGCCGGTTTTTGCTTCGTGGCATCGTGGCTGATTTCAGAGTGCGCCGCGCCGGTATAGATTTCATTTATGACGATTTGATGCAAATATGTTCTAAGGTACCTTTGTACTTCTACATATACTGCACGCAAGGTCAGACCCCTTATCTTCCTAATAGTTAAGGTATTATTCGAGAGTTTCGTGTCACTTTTGTGGACCCTTTTGTTGAAATGCCTGTAGATTTTAACCTTTTGACCGCCAAACAGCGTGATCTAGATGCCACAGCAATAAAATAAAACGATCCGTCAAAAGTAAATAGTGATTGCACAACGTATCGATGTTTTTGAACGATGAAATTTGGTGGGCATATGCCGACGCTGGCGTCAGTGGCACAAATTTTCGATGACGGGATTTACAGACTGTGGCGCTTAAAAAGTTAATGTGATTTCAAACTATTCCTTACAAGTGCGAGATCTCCACCAAATAGCTCAAAATGCTACAAAAAATATAGACATTTCGAAAAAAAAAACATGAAAGTGAGGCGCTTGAAAATATATTATAATGACTTAATGCGCTCGTTGCTAACAATACAACTTTATTTCAAGTAATTACACTCATATTTTGTTAGTATCTTAAAATCTATGGATAAATAAGTAAAATTAAATATACAAAATCGGGGCACGTAGCCCACAACAGTGGCGTAAATAGGGACAATCAATCCTATCCCCTATCATTTTCAGGATGTTGTTGGGATAATATACCGCATTCCCGAAATAGCAGATTTTGCTAAATATCGGATTATCATTATATCACACTTTTAGCTTACCATATCCCCGATACACCAGGTTATAAAATTGAAGGGTACTCATGGAACTAAATCGTTTTAAGGATGTCCTATACTGAAAATTTGGTATAATTGGTAAAGTGCGTCCACATTTGTATCATTTGCCCGATCAGATCTTCGTCCCGTGGCATGATCGCGTGTTACGATCCCGCGTTTGGACGTTGCGCCGATCCGGTCGCTCGAAATCCGAGTTGCTACGCGTATCACACACTTAGATCGAACAAGTGGGGCGTGATCGCCGCGTCGACAGAGAGCGTCCGAGCAGCGTGATACGCAGTCATGCTACGCCACGGTGATCGGATACTAGCAAATGATACAAGTGTGGAGTGGACGCACCTTAATGTGATAAATCAAGAATGTGGTATTTTGTAAAATCTGGTATTTCGGGTATATTAGCAACGAGCGACTTAATGAGCCATAAACGGCCGTGATTGGTTTCAGGGCTGCTAGTGCTGACTGGCGCGCTGTGGGGCTGCACCAACCCCTTCATCAGGCAGGGCACGCGCGGTCTGCGCGAGGTCCGCGCCGACACTTGGGCCGAGCAGGCCAGCGCAGAAGTATGCTTCCTCCTGGGTAACTGGCGGGTATGTTCTTGAGGACCATACAAAACTTGAACCAAATAGAATGTTAAGAAACCAAACATTCTGTTTGGTCCAATTGTTGACTGGTAGAGAATGGGAAGAGGGAATTAAAAGGCAATATGTGCGCCATTTGGGGTCAGGGGTCATCTAGAAATCACGCGAGGTTTTTGGGCCACATTTAGACCCCCCCTCCCCCTTGGTGATGTTCTGGGCGATACCCCTCCCCCCACGTAACATCAAGTGTATTTTTTTCACTAGTTAAATTTTGAAGTATATAAATGACATTGTATTTAGTTGTCCTTGGGTCTATTTTCGTGTTTTCGTACATATATAAATGCGTTATGCAAACCTTCCTCTAAAAAGTACTCTTATTTTAAGGTATTAGGTATGGTTGTTCTCGGTTTCGCAGTTATAGTAAAAAAAAACACGCAAGGTCCCCTTCTACCCCCAACGTGATCAGTCGTGATGTTTTTGCTGTCCAATTATAAAATCGTTAAATGTTTGCAGACAGACATAATTATACTGTTTTTTCGGCAACAGAAATACATCATGTGTGAAAATTTCAACTTTCTAGCTAGCATGGTTCATGAGATACAGCCTGGAGACAGACAAACGGACAGCGGAGTCTTAGTAATAGGGTTCCGTTTTACCCTTTGTGTACGGAATCCTAAAAAGTAGACTTTCTCGTTTTATTTGCGCGCGTGCGTTCGTTCCATCCACATGTGGTCGATATTCCGCGTATCCGCACGAAGCGCTTCGGTGCCACTTTCATCATGCGTACCGCAAAGGAGTGGAACTCGTTTCCTGCGAGTGTGTTCCCCGACCATTATAATTTGGGCGTGTTCAAGACAAGAGTGAATAGGCTGTTTCTAGACAGGCATGATACATCCTCGCCGCATCGTCACTTAACAACATTGCGGTCAAATGCCCCTCTATCATCAATAAAAAAAAAAATCGGCCAAGTGCGAGCCGGACTCGCGCACCGAGGGCTCCGTAGTTACAAATTTTTACTTACCCTAACTTTATTACCCGGTACCGGTTGAGTTAAGTACTTAACGCAACCGGGTTGTTCAAATACATTTTTTGCAAATTAAAAAAGAAATTACCTACTTAGAGACATGGCTATAATTTTCGTGTACCTAATATTCATGTTTATTAATACAAATTCTGAAAATTTCAAAATTTTCGATTGGTAACTTCGGATATAAGGGGGGGGGTGACGTTTTTTTTCTCATTTTTCTTCTTTTCTTTAAAACGATTGTCCGAAAATGTGCAATTTAAGCCCATTCATGTGACACCCCATTTGACCCGTAGCTACACTTTTAATTTTTACTTCCCCTCATATTCGACGTATTTTCCTGTGCAATACATGCGGGCTGACCATGTTTATAAATATTCCAAATTTCAAATAGTTAGCATAAGTAGTTTTGAGATATGGCGCTTTAGGTAATAGTCGGACAGACAGACAGAGACGCACCATAAGGGTTCTTTTTGTACCTTTTTGGTACGGAACCCTAAAAAGAAGTATCGCATATCGTAACAGTAAATCGATCCTCTCGAGCCGTAACACATCTAGCTATACTTTTTGTTTTACAAATAGCATGACAATAATCACAATTTTTTCTGATCTTTGTTTATAACATCTAGCTCTACCGGTTTCTTGGACAACTCGTTGCACTTTAGAAAATGACACGCCTTGCTTCCTGCCGTACTTTGCTGACTCCAGCCGTCTTCTAACACGGTGGCTTAATAGTCTAATAGCATGTACATTTTTATATCGCCTTTCGAAAATATCGAAATACCTTAAAAATATTCCGGATAGTAAAATTAAAATCGGTCAAGAAACACGCATGATATAGGCCTTTTAAACTACTAATTAGACGGCAATTTGTCAGAGATTACTGGACCGCGAGTGTAATTAAAGTGATAACAGAGTGACAAGTTGAGGGAAGGAGTAAGGAAATACCAAGAATCAGTTATGTAGCCACCACAACCAGACTAGAAGGCACCTTAAATGTGTTCCAGTACGTGGTCCCGTGGCTGGTGAACCAGCTGGGTTCGCTGGCGTACTTGCTGGCGGTGCGGCGCGCGCCACTCTCGCTGGCGGTGCCGGCGGCCAACGGGCTGGCCTTCGCCGCCACCGCCGCCACCGGCGCCGTCGCCGGCCTCGACCAACCGCTCGACAGAGGTGCCACCGTTTAAGATAGATAGATAGATAAACACTTTATTAATATCCACAAATAAATAAAATAAAATAAATAAATATTACGGGACAATTTTACACAAATCTCTCTAGTCCCATGGTAAGCTCAATAAGGCTTGTGTTATGGGTACTAGACGACGTTATATTTAATAGATATATTACTTATATAGATAAAAAACATCCAAGACTCAGGAACAAATATTTATGCTCATCACATAAATATTTGCCCTTACCGGGATTTGAACCCAGGACCTCAGCTTCACAGGCAACGTTACTCCCACAGAGCCAAACCGGACGTCAAACGAAACAACATACATGGTTACAGAATGCACAATAAAAATAGGTATAAAACTATAAACAAGACACTTAAAACTAAAACAGCAATGGAAAAAGAAAAAGACAGAAACCATGTGTCGTGGCAGAGAAAAGGCGCTGACTCAGCATAATGAAGTGGCAAGCCACTTCGCTGGTATTCTGTCAGGACCTTACAAAAATAAAACTATTATTTAAACACACCAGACCAATGCACCGCTTATTAGTAAAGAAAAAAGCATGTGCCCGCGTGTGTGAGTGAGGCTGAAAAAAGATAATACTTAGTATGCTCGCTATGTGACCCAAAGAGGATCTCAGCAATCGTCCATCTAGTCCAAGATGAAACGTAGATAGACGGATCTATTGGAATCCCTAACGGCATTTATCCTTATGTATTGCTTGTCATTTCGGTTTAAGATTTGCATGCTAAAATCATTTTAACACAATTCTTTTATACTAAATTATTTCAATTCAATTCAACCACTTTTTTAATATTTAATTAAATAAAAATAATAATAACTAACATCTGTAACGAAAGCACAATTTGACAATAAATATATTCTGATTCTGATTTTGTCATAACGATTTTTTTTACGAAACTGTAAACTTTTCAGGATTGTTATAAAACAAACCTAACCTAACCTGATCTATACGATGATCTTTTAAAAAATACTGAAAGATTTACGGATCCTGAAAAAAATGCGTTATGACAAACGAAACATTAGGACAAACTACATAAGGGATTCCGAAGGATTTATACCTAGGTCAGGTATAAAAAATATTGAAAGGCCGTTTATGATGCTCAAGAATTGGTCTAATCACTGTTTTGTGAACAGAGGTTTAAGAGTTAAGAGAATACGAGTCAATAATTACTAATCTATTAAAGTGTTTACAACATTCAACTTTAAATAGTCATTCCTGTAGCGACCGGCAGTCATTGAAAAATAATATATTTCTAAACTCGCGATATTTTGCAAATTTTACTAAATAAATTAGCATATGATGTTGAATGTTGAAATCAGTCATAAACGAATGTATTGTTCACTTGTGGTTTCAGGTTCGATTCTCGGTATCGCGCTGATCGTGGCGGGCACGGCGCTCTGTTGCTGGGATCAGGTGGCATAGACTTGATGACATTTGACATGGACATTCCAATACATACGGAACCTTGATAAAAAATATACCTACCGTAAAAACTACCAACTATAGTTCAGGTACGTACCTAACAAGGTCCAGAAAGAAAATAATACATAAATAATCATTATTACATTTATTAAGCATCTTGATAATTACAAATTATGCTAATAATACGTTCCACCTAGGCCGGCAAAGTTCGATTTAATTTGCACCATAGTTGGGTCATTTTGAACTACAGTTGGTTATTGAAATAAAACAATTTAACGGATTATATCGCGTATATTATCTTATTTGAGTTCCCGACGTTTCGGAAGCTTTTCGGCTTTCCATGGTCACGTCAGTCCACACTGAGAAAATATATATTTTCCTCTGTCAAAGTTATTGTACAATTTGTGCCAACTACCCATTTTTGAAAAAACAAATAAAGGTGTACATTTATGCCAGATGGGCCTAAGCTGTAAAGACAGTTACACATGTGCCAGGAGGGCTTAATTATCTTATTTTATTTTTATTTTAATAATTTACCAAGCAGCATTTCACAAATGAGGCGTACTGAGGAGAAAATAAACGCTGCAAAGAAAATCTCCCAGGCTACCTGATTACTAATTATAATATTTTAAAAATTTAGACATTATAATTAGTAATGAGGTAGTTAAATTGTTTTATTTCAATGAGTAATAATCGCGGAAACAGCAGAAAATATTACAGTTGGTTAGTTTTACTGTACAATAAAATAATTCACTTCAACTTCTAGACTTTTATTTAAAGTGATTAATAAAAATGATTTAACAATTAGTAACACTTCTTGTCGTCCATCTTGGATGGGCGACATCAATCGGTGAGGATCAACTCATTATTTTATTATTTTTAATATAAAACCGTACCCTGGCTTTTAAACCTTGTCGCTAGCAAAATTGTTCTAATGGATAGAAGCCATTCAACTTAAAAACAGAACAGAACTAGTAACACTTAAACAATGAAGACCGTTGACACAACTGGAAACAAGCAGATAACTTCAAACGGCTGAACAGATCTGGAATCATACTCGATCACGTCGCCTTATAAAAATAACTGATTTGTGTTCAGTTCAACCATTTAGGATCCACAGACAGATTCCCACATTGTGCTGATTTAGACGAAGACTATTTTGAGACGCCTAAATTACGGCGCCAGTGACTACCGTACAGCACACCTCAGACCGTTTAGACAATCACTATTTTCGGCCGCCTAAATCTTGCCGCCAGTGACCAGCAAGCCGTTTACACGGTGTTTTTTTCAGTACCAGTCATTAGTATGCCGCAACAGCCGACGGGGAGAGAGAGAGAGAGAGAGAGAGAGTGAGAGACGCGGGCGGAGGTCACAGGCGCCAAAAATTAGCGGAAAAATGGCGCGGAAAGTGTTTATACGGTGCCTTTTTTAGGCGCCGTAATGTAGGCGTCTCAAAATAGTCTTCGTCTAAATCAGCCATTAGCGAATAGAGAGGATCTTTAGAAAACTTGCTACATACTTAGCAACAAGGACAACTTCACTTATTGCTACGAGAATTATTTATTTATTTTTATTTATTTATTCATTTATTCCAGATAACAATGATCCATAAAATGTGTTAGTAAACTCAACCTAGGTGTTAGTACATGTGATGTATATAAAACCAATCATCATCAATGTCATAAAATAAAATTAAGCATTAAAATAAAAACTATCACAACGTTAAAACAATTAAAATTATCACTGAATAGAAATTACAATTAAAACAATTACAAAAACCAAATTAGTAATAAATTACAATTAAAACGATTAAAATTATAACATTTCAAAAATTTGGATAACTATTAAAATTTGAATTTAAAATTATATAAAAATCATTAAAAATAATTAGATGTTGGTAAGTACAAGATTTATTAACGCATATCACAAATGCTTAATTATTATGATCTAGCTGAATTCCAGTGGTATGTGTTGAGATGTAAGCTAGACCAATGTTTTGCCAGTGGGCAATCCAGTCTACCAGCGACAACACCCAGGATGCTGTTGGAACTGCCTCGTATGCGATGCATTATGGAGGCTGCACGTTTTCTCCTGACGGCATGAAAATCGTCAACTCGCATCTCAGCAAACATGCCAGAAGCACTGCAGTGCCTCGGCCGACCCAGCAGCATCCTAAGTATGTTATTATATTGAACGCGAAGGGCGTTCATTGTTCTTTGAGTATAATTGAACCACAGGCTGCACGAGTAAAAGGACTGACAATAAGCTTTAAATAGCGTAATCTTTACCTCGTTCGTACATCGCGCAAACCTGCGAGCCAACATATTCCCCCGAACCGCCAACGCCCTACGCTCTCTCTCAATGTCTAAGTCATCCGAGAGAGACTCCGTGACCCAATGACCTAAATACTTGAACTTGGTAGCTCTCGCGAGGGGGACCCCGTACAACAAGATTTCCGGTACTCGGTCTACCTTATGTTCACGCGGCTGGAACACAAGGATCTCGCTCTTACTAGTGTTGTACTTCAGTCCATGGGTCTCGGCGTATTCCTCGCATTTATTTAGCAGCTTTCTGATAGCGCACACAGAGGGTCCCAGCAGAACCATATCATCAGCGTAGCTGATATTGTTCACCATTTCCCCGGCAATGGCGCACCCGACCCTGACCCCGCTGAGATCCTCTATGAGAGCATTTATGTACAGGTTGAAAAGTCGTGGCGACGTCAGCCCCCCCTGCCGCACCCCACACTTCAACCTGTACTCATCAGAAGATGCATTAGCCCATTTTACCATATTTATTTGATTTTTGTACCAATAGTCAAACATATTTATTACCTCAAGGGGCAAGTCCGTATTCGTTCTCATTTTATGCCATAACAGATCATAGGACACCATATCAAAAGCCCTGGACAGGTCCAGAAAACATGCATATACTGGCGTTTTCCTGTCAGTATAGTACCGGACAGTATGCTTGAGACATAGGATTGCTGTATCAGTTGACAGCCCAGCTTGAAATCCAAATTGGGCGTCATGCAGCTTCAGATGCTTAGCCAAATGTCGATCAAGCAAACTATCCAGCACCTTTGCTATCGTGGTCGCCAGTGATATGGGTCTATAATTGGCCTTGTCCGACATGTCTCCCGTTTTGTTTTTGACTATTGGTACAACAACCGTTCTCATACAATCCTCAGGCAAGTAAGAATGACGCAAGCACAATGTAAAAAGTAATGCGAGCACACGCGGCAGGTGAACACCGGCATATTTTAAATGCTCAATAGAAAGAGAGTCATGACCGGGCGATTTTCCCCTCTTCATATTACGTATGACGGTTGCGACCTCTGAGGCATCAAACTTAATCGGTGGATTGGACCGACGCGAAAGAGTGACCTCCGCCGGGCATGTACTCGCAGGACAAGTGCGTGGCTCCATCATGAAACTATTTTTAAACATATTAGCTACTTCTACGGGCTCACTAACACCATTCACACTGAGAGGAGTACACGGCCTTGGATTAAGTTTATTGGTCTCTTTCCAAAAGTTGCGAAAGTCCTTTTTTGCATGGTGCGTGGCTAAAATATCCATCCTTATCTGCTCAGCATTATCCTGGCACCATTTCAGTCTCGACTTAAAAATACGCTTTGTTTCCGCCATACGAGCATAATAATAAATAATAAATTATAGCAGACGCGCGTTCTGGCTTGAATTTACTTTTATAATCCTCATCCAATTCCAATTTTCCAACCAAACAAAAATATTTGATATCCGTTTAGCCATTTTCACTATATATCAATATACAAATATATATATATATATATATATATACACACAAAAAAATATCGATTCAGTGACCTTCAAATAGTCCATATCACTTTTTTTTCGAAAATATGTTCAATGTAGACAATTTATATTCACATTATCATCCATACTAATATTATAAATGCGAAAGTGTGTCTGTCTGTCTGTCTGTCTGTTACCTCTTCACGCTTAAACCGCTGAACCGATTTGAATGAAATTTGGTATGAAGATAGTTTGAGTCCCGGGGAAGGACATAGGCTACTTTTTATCCCGGAAAAATACCCTGATCCGCGATAAACGAATTTAAGGCGGACGAAGTCGCGGGCAGAAGCTAGTAATAGAATAAATAAATAGATGAATGCACATTACAACATTTACAACCTAGCACCCGCGCCGCGGCCTTGACTACTGCGCACGAGCAGTTATTCACGTATCACACACACATGCACAGCAAGGGGATTGCCCGAAACTTAAACTCTCGATTGAATCCGGTTTTCGCCGGTCATTGAGATTATTGAGAATTGATCAATAAAATAAAAATAACGATTCGAAATAGGTATCTGAAAAAATTGGCTTTAAGGGTACAGTTGTTTACCTAGAAACTTATAGTGACGCCATGGCTGTCAGCACGTCTGTCGCAGGAATATGTTCATGTTCATACACAGGTCCGACGTTTGACGTGTTAGTGCGCTCATGTACGTGAACCGTCAAGGTGCATGGTTATCAAAACAAAGTTCTATCCGATCAGTACCGATTTTAAAAAATAAAATTAAAATGCCCTTATTTATTTTCAGGAAAATATTACAAATCGTTGGTTAATCGTGACTTAAAAAAACACTATAAGTAATTGTTATAATCTTAAACTATTAGTAACAGCTTGGTCTGCAAGAACTAGGGTTGCCAACATTTTTTTTAGGAAAATAACCTCTGAAGGGTATAAAATAAGAGTAAAACCAAACAAAAAAAAGGATTTTTAAAATTAATTAATTTATTATGTTTGAAAACATATTTTATTGCGCTACTATTTTATTATTTTACTAATATTTTGGCGTCATGCCTTCGTTAATTTATTTATAGAGAGTGTAAGTCAGAAATAAAGTAGTTTCGATACTCTTTTTTTCTTCAAAAGTATAATGAACCAAAATAACGTAGTATACGTTATTATAAAGTATAGTTGGCAACCCTAGCAAGAACCCATGGGCGGGTAAAGTCCTCCTCCAAAGATGACCAATGCGTCTCTGTCCTGTGCCACCTCGTTCCAGAGTGACCCGGCTGTCCTCTTGATCTCGTCTCCCCATCGTGTCAAGGGTCTTCCCCTACTCCGATTACCTAGTGGGCCGCGCCATAAGAGTCGCTTTTATAGTCCATCTGTGGTCTATTAGCCTCGGCACATGCACCTTTCCCAATAATAAATATACGTACGAAATTAGTGTATTTTCATTGTATTTCTTGTGCCCGGTAAGAGTAACAACTAACAATATTAAGTACTAGCGGCCTTGAGAGTTGTAGACTCTCAAGAAAAACTGAATCGATAAAAAACTAGGTAAGTCTCGGTCCCAGCGAGAGCGAAGAGTGGGCTATGGAGAGCCGCTTTGCTACGTTAAATGTAAGGGGAGGAATGAATGATAAAATGGATGAAGTATGTCAGATGATGGATGCGAGAAATATTGATATTCTGTGTGTGAATGAGACAAAGCGAAAGGGTTCTGACAGCACAAAATGAAGAGATTAATGAATGTTGATGAAGCGGCAGTTGTATGTCAGGACCGGAGCAAGTGGAAGGAGGTAGTCTCTGCCTACCCATGCGCTTTGACCCATGTAGCTATTTTATTTTTTGAAAGGTATTATAAGCGCTATACAATAAAAATCAGTCGCTCTGGTTGCAGCAAATAAAACAACAATTTTGTTTTTCTCGTATTACTTTATTACCTCATTAAATTTCATCTCTACAACTTTTGCGTCTAAATGTTTCAATAAATATTGCACGTATAATTGTTTTATTGAATTACAAATAAATAGGCACTGGAAATAATATATCTCGCAAAATATAAAAAAATATACTTATGTAGGTACACCTACTACAGTTGTGTCGGGAGAGGCCGGAGATTTATCAAATATAGTCTTTAGATAGTAATGTTACTGGCACTCACTCCCGTAAACAACCAGTCTAGTGCCGCAATATAATTGATCCATACATCGAAATTCGAAATACAAATATACCGTTTACTCTTTGGAGTTTTCATTACTATACAAATACGTATATTTTTACATATAACTGTGACACTCACTTTAAATTACATTAATATGTACATAACGTTACCACACGCATCCAGCCTCCATATTGAACCTTTTGTACACTGACGGTGAGATGAGGTTTAATGTTTGTAGAATACGTGACGTGACACAGACACGCAAGAAAATACATACCTACAGCGTTACATTTTAGATTGGTCTCTATCTTTAAGGGATCGTCGCGACTACTCAATTATAACAAAAACTGAGTGTCCTAATAGAACGCGAATACGCGATCATGGCGCGAATCGAAGACGCGAGACTCGCGAAAGCGATCGCGGAATCAGCATCGCAGTTTGGCATCGGCACGTACCAGCGTTGTTCCTGACACGGCAATTGCCGTAATATACGGCAATTCAGGTGTCGTTGGATCAAAAACACGACAGGAATTCCATTACCGTATCAGAATATACGGCAATTCCGGCGCCGCTGTAAGCGAGCTATCGCCACAGACGGTTCGCCGTTTCACAAATTCACAACTCGTAAAAAGAAAACTAACTACTCTAATACATGTTTACTTTTAGACCAATGAATTCGTCAATAACCCTAGAATAGAGAAGATGCATTTTTAATATTCATGAACAATTTTGGATTTAAATGTAAAACAAATGCCACTCTAACGTTTTTAGTCAATTTAGATTTTTAGAATTTTTTAAAATAAAGTAACATGAAATGGAACGTATTTGAATACACCAATCAGCGTCTAGTGACGTCACTCCTGTTATGACAATTTATAGTCTAAAAGGTAAACGTGCTGTTGGTGGGAAAAATAGTAATAATTTTTAATAAATCTGGAGTGGAAGAGTATGAGAATCGTATAGCGCCTACTCACTTAATCTAATGCAATTAAACACAAGAACTAGAGGGACGGCACGATACGAACCTCGAATTTCGAGATTCTGAGTATCTCCTCTAATCACATTTCGCGACGTAGTGCTGCCACGTAATTATTTTCTAGTTTCAATCGGGAGTCTTAGTCTTAACTCATTGGTAACTTCGTTACAATTTTTTGAACTTGAAGTAATTAATGTTAAAAATGTAGTCCTTGTTGTATCGACATCGACATCCGCTGTTTCTTTTTACGCATTTTTTTAGGCGTATTTATTTGATACGGCAATAATCGAAGATTTTGTTACAAAATACGGCAATTTACGGCTCGGTACACGGCAACCCAAAATTTGGCAGGAACAACACTGGCACGTACGGCGCCGGTCGGCCCCAACCATACACAAGACGCAGAGACGCACAATTTTTACTCTCACCCCGACGGCGCGACGCGATCGCGCGAATGTCAATTAGAACACTTATTCGAGACCATTAAGTTTGATCGCAAAGTTAAGGTAAAATTCGCGCGAACTTGCGATAATCGCGTAGTCGCGTTGTATTAGGACGATCCTTTATGCGGTAGACTATTAAAAGTCGATTGAAATTGAAAGTCATCCCTAATGTAAAATTTGTCCGAATTTTTGTTAATTGTTGTTTGAAACTGTTATCTTTTTAGAATTGTTACAAAACAAACCTAACCTAACCCAATGGGTTCCACAGGTTGACTTTTTCAAAGATCCTGAAACTATTACCTACTTACGGTTTTAGAATGATGACGCATGATTTTATGACTAACATTTATAATATTCAGTCAGACAAAATATTTATAAAATTCAGTATTTTACATGTCATTTTCGTAATATACTAATGACTGATGGCTCTTTGTAGTCACTTGAGGATATACGACATACTTTGGAACAAAATAAGCAGCACTGCAGTTCCCACCGAGGTAGTCGATTAGTTGAGATTCTGGTACGGAAACCAAACCAATTACGTAAAGTGGGGTGACTCGACATCTAACGAGTATGTGTTAGAATGCGGTGTTCGCCAGGGGGGAATTAACTCTCCGGACCTTTTCAACCTCTATGTGATTGACCTGATTGAGGGGCTAAGGAGTATGAGAATCGGATGCCACATTGGTGGCGTGTGCTTTAATAGCATCAGCTATGCGGATGATATGGTGCTCCTTTGCCCATCAGCTGAGGGATTGAGGAAGTTGCTTCACTTCTGTGGGAAATATGCCATTTCGCATGGAATGAAGTATAATGAGCCCAAAACGGAAGTCCTCGTATTTAAGGCAAGAAAGGGTCCGGAGAGAATTTTAGATGTATATTTAAACGGATTACCTGTTCGTAGGGTGCAGCAGTTCAAGTATCTTGGACACATCCTTACGGAGAAAATGAATGACGACAAAGATATTGAGAGGGAAAGAAGAGCTTTATCAGTAAGGTGCAACATGCTCGCTCGCAAGTTGGGCGGGTGCTCTGAAGAGGTCAAAGTGACGCTCTTTAGACTGCCAGAGCTTTTACACCGGCCACCTCTGGACTAATTTCACCAGGAAAGCTATTAACACCTTGAGGGTTCAATATAACGACACCTTCAGAATCCTGATGAGGTTACCCAGATGGTGCAGCGCGTCGGGCATGTTCGCCGATGCTCGGGTGCCCGACTTCTTTGCCGTCACCAGATCCCGAGTGGCATCATTTTGGGGTAGGCTGCGCGGTTCTGAAAACTCGATCCTTGCCACAATCAGTGACGACATTAATAGTCCAATTTCCAGGTTCTGGCCGTCTCTTCATCAGGATGCGAACCGAAAATAATTATAATTGAAGTGTTTTTTTAATTTTAATTATTTTAACCTGTGCGCTATTGCATTGTCGATTATCTTATTTGTTTTAATTTTTTTATTTTTTTTATTTCTACATTTACTGGTTTTTGTGTGATATGCGTTTTTTGCCTGCAATAAAAAACAATTATTATTATTATTATAACATTAATAAGCCTCGCGTTTGATGCCAATTTATTTGATAATTGGGTACTTCCTTGTAGTCGACATAAAAAATGTCACGCTTGCAGTTCAATATTATTTCTGAAAATACGTAGAAAACATTCATGAATACTTATTATAAGCAATTGATCGCATAGAATTATGACGTCATAAACCTTTTTTCTTTCAAACTTCATACTTTCTGACCGATTTGATAGATCATAAAAAGGAACTGATATGATCTGTCAGTCAAGTACCCTATTTCATTGACGGCTGTCTGACAGCATTTTTATCCCACTACGAAAAAAGAGGGGTGTTATAAGTTGACATGTGTATCTGTCTGCTTGTTAGCTCTTAGCTATGGTTTAAGAAGATCCGTTCAGCCGTTAGAAAATTATGTTTTTGTTAATTATGATGTGTTGGGGCTTTTTAATCGGTTTACCGATTACTTCTATTTGTATCAAATAACATATAACTTCTGTAGGTAAGTACATGGTGAAAAATACTGTGCCCAAATGTCTTAAAATTGACAAGGCGATGGCTATTGGGTTCTTCGAACATGGCACTGCTCAGCAATAAGCGCCGACAAAAAATAAATAATCGTGCAGCTTCCTAATTGGGAAACAAGGTAATTTATCGTAAAAGTACTCAGAAGCATTAGAGAATCTTCGATCTTTTGGAGAAAGTTGTAGAACAGCTCAGCAGTTCCTGATCGCGTCGACGATGGTGCCGAGGCGGGCGAGCGCGGCGCGCGCGGCGGCCTCGTCCCGGGCGAGTGCGCGCCGCTCGCTCAGCAGCGCGCGCGCACGCTCGGCCTCGGCCGCCGCCGCGCGCGTCGCGTGCGCGCACTCCACGCGCAGCCACGTGTTGCGCCGGTGCAGCGTGCTGATCTCCGCGCGCCGCGCTGGAAAAACCGATCACCTATTAATAATACTCGTTGCGCCAATCTACTTCTGATTAGCAACTTTTGTTTTTTTAAATTGATAAGCAATATTGAACGAAGGTTTATTGGAATAGACATGCTATGCAAAAGTACTTTAACCAATTTATGAGAATTCATACGTAAAAAATTATACTTTGGTAATTTAAGCCGAAAAAGTGGTAACGCAGTAAGGTCAGGTGGGGTAAGGGAAACGCCGGGGTAAGAGAAACGTTGTAAATGTGATACTGAAAACTGACATATGTGTCAATGGAAATAGAGTTGGACCAATTGCATGGATTCTCTTTCCCACAAAATAAATTATGTTTTCCTTACACCATTTGACCTTACCTTATTTTTATACGAAAGTGGTGGCATCGATTACCACTACGTTAGGGAAGACCGGTTAAGGTCGTCGCAGGGGTTGGTTGTCACACGATGGGCATAACAGAAAAGTGAACGAACAAAAAGTTCATCGAGCGGTGTCGAAAGATCGTGATCGTGAAATATTTTTTTCTGGGTTATAGCTCTCGCGATCTGTCGACACCGGTTCATAGTCCATTATGGCCTCTCTGTCAACCGGCCCGCGAGACCGGTCTCCCCTACTAGTTTTATAGTTATAAAAAATCACGAATAAAGTTTCGAATTTATTGAATATCTAAATTCTGATCGATCTGTAAGCCTAGTATCATCTATATCTGTTCGACCGTTAACCGGTTTTTCAATAAGTACGAGTACCTTTAATCCGTCATAGACTCTCTCTCAACATTCAGTTTATTCCTCAACCCGTTCCTGAGAAATGGGGCGAACTCGTAAGTAAACTCATAGACAGCAATGTAAAGGCCTTTGCACCCGTCGTCGACTCGCGTTTGTATCACTATAGAACGAAACGCTGCCGCGACGGAGCGATTGAAAAACGCGGTGTGCAATGCTAGTCCCTAAACTCGGTAAAAAGCACTTATTAGAAAGTGTTCCGTTTTTACAAACTAAAATATGGAATATTATAATAGACGTTAAATAAATAAATAAATATTACAGTATTTTTTTTACTCAAATCGAGCTAGTCCCATCATGGTAAGCTCGATACTATATATTAATTAGATAAATTAATTATATACATAGAAAACATCCAAGGCCCAGGAACAAATATTTATGCTCATCACACAAATATTTGCCCTAAACGGGATTTAAACCCAGGACCTTCAGCTTCGCAGGCAACGTTACTCCCACTGAGCTAAACCGGTCGTCAAACACTTATATGTTAACGTGTTTATCTCTATCTGTCTGTGGCATGGAACCGATTTATTTCTAATTTTAATCATGAGTGTCCTCAGCTATGATTCAAGTCTGTTTTCACATTTGAAGATGATCAGGTCCTCAGCTATGATTCAAGTCTGTTTTCACATTTGAAGATGATCAGCTGTTTTCTATGTGTGTCGAGAAAATTTAATTATTTCAGCGATTAGGTACTTGTTTATAATGTGTCATTGTAACATTAAACTGTCTTCTAGGTAAGTGGACGAAGAATTGTTACTTACATGCTTCGAACTCCTTATAGTTCCTGATTAGCTCCTCGACCCCGGGCCAGGCGGGCGCGTCGGCCTGGCAGCCGGCCTCGCGGCGCGGCTCGCAGGCCTCCGGCCCCGCCGCCGAGCTCGGTGGCTCATCCATCGACGTCGCCGGAGTAGACGTAACCGCCGTCGGCTCCTGTGTGCTCTTCAACGATATTATCTTAGATATATTAGGTATATTGATCTTAGGATAATTCTGGTACGGCTGCTCAACTTTTATAACAGGTCTTTTGATGTTCTCGCTGTCGAATCCAGGGTTTAAGTCTCGTTTCCGCGAGTCGACGCCGCTGTACAACTTCACGCTTCTGTCGGCCATTTTGGAAAGTCTGTCCAGTTCGGAGAAGTTCTTCTCGGCGAGTGCGTGGATGCTGTCGCCTTCGGGGTCGTCGCAGAAGGAATCCAGCCGCTTTTTAATAAGGTTATTGTTTTCATTGACGCACTTCTTGATCTCTGTCAAGAGTTGCAACTGGCCGTTTGGATCGAGTTCAACTTCGTTATTTGATCGCGGTTTCTTCGCGGCGTCAACTTCGCCTGCTCCGTTTCTGCGTTTTCTTTCCTTCAATACTTCTTGCCACGCTTTTTCGTACCCTGGAAATAGAATAAATGTTATCATAACAAATTAGAATTTGGTTATTCGGAGCGCTAACAACTCCTTAACTGCAAATCCGCAGATCATGCCAGCAAGTAAATGTAGGTACTTGCGCTGTAGTGTTTAAGATAGAAGCTACATAGCTTAGCATAGGTAGGTATTGTTTCTGAGAAAAGTGAAACGGTGGCTCAATTATCAGTTTCAACAGGACAACGATCCATTGAATATCAATGTCAGTATCTCGGTTGGCCATCGCACCAACATGATGTCATTAAAATTTATGAAAGTGATGCGAAACAAATAAAAAAGAGACAATAGCTAACATCGCGATAGCCGAGAGTATAGGATAGGATATCAATTCTTAGATCCCTTGCGGTCCGCTACTATTTCGCATACTCCGTTTCAAGCAATTTTATAGAAGTCTGGGATCTTTACCAAATGCCTCGAAATTCCTCAGAAATGCTCACGCCACTACTAACAAAGTGTGACGGATGAAACGCTTCCAATGAGAACTCACCATGTTTATATTTGGGTGGCACCTGCGTCAGCTGAAGTTGCGTCAGGAACATCTGTTTCTTCAGCGTGCTCTGACCGTTCCCCTCCGGGCTCCCAACTGTCGCTACGTTCTCGACTGGGCTGGCGGCGACATGCTCTATGGGCTCCTCTTTGCACAGCCTGTCGAGGCGACCCACTGTGATGTACGCAGACGCTACTGCGTCTCTGCTTAAACTCCTTTCTTCACGTTCCAGTTGTTTTTCTGGAATGACAAGTAATTTGTTTAAAGAAGAAATATTTAATGTGATTTTTTTTTCTTTTTTTTTTTACTTAAATCGAACTAGCCCCATGGTAAGCTCAATAAGGCTTGTGTTATGGGAACTAGACGACGATATATTTAATAGATATATTACTTATATACATAGAAAACATCCAAGACTCAGGAACTAATATTTATGCTCATCACACAAATATTTGCCCTTACCGGGATTTGAATCCCGGACCTCAGCTTCGCAGGCAACGTTACTCCCACTGAGCCAAACCGGTCGTCATTTATTACATACTGGTTAGTATCTACCTAAGTTTTTCCTACTGGATCTGTTTAATCCTAATATTAACTACCTATTTACCTAATATTAACTACCTTTGGAGATATATAGGATATCTCCAAAGTTCACAAAACATTATAGGTAGGATGTTTGTAAGTGTAAAAACATGTAATAACTCCTGTAGTTTTATTCCAATACAAGACTTTAGTAATTAAACTGAGAAAATCGTAAATTTCGGTACAAAAACTCTGACACTTGAATAGTTAAATGTTTACCTTTATACGCGTCTTGAGTGGCCAATCGAAATTTTGCCAAAAATTCGATCTTGCCAGGCTCTTCGCTTGGTTTGCTAAAGTCATTTATTATAGCATTGTATTCCTTTAATTCCTCCTCTCCGTAATCATTGTCACTGTCGCTACTATCGTCTTCTATCTTTATTTTAGTGCTTGCAAATTCTTTATAAATTTCACCTTTCATTTTATCAGGAGTTATAATGTTTTTGAGACTATCAGCTTTCTCTGGCATCTTTTTAATATCAGACTTCTGTGTTTCCTTGGTCTCACGGTTGGATAAGTATTTGAGACGGCGCATCCGTCTTCTTTTCTCGTACATATCTAAAGAGCTAATTTCCTCCGCTTTAGCAATCTTAGGTCTAATATTTGTAATGACTATCTTAGGTTGCAACTTGGCATCCATCTGATATGGACATGCAATGAATAATTTTTCACTTGATTTACTCGGATCGAGTGGCTTAGAAAATTCTTTCTTATTTTGGGCCACGAATTTGGGGTATTCCCTATTGATGAATGGTTGGTTGATCTTGTTATCAGCATCAACAATCATCGGCACTTGATAAACTATTTGCGGATTCATTATTACTTTTTGATTGGATGTTTGAAAGACTATGTCCGTTTTATTCGTTTTATTTGCTAATGTTTGTAGTAAGTTATTGCTCGACTTAAGTACGTGGATTTCTTTGCCAGTGGGTACATTCTGGGCTTTTAGTGTTTTGATAGTACCGGCTTCGGCGGCGCCGTTTATAGTGGCGTTAACATCATTTGCTTTATTTTCGTTGGGTGCTGTTTTATTTGGTTTTGCGTCAATAGTTTGGCTTATTTTACTATTCTTTATCATCATCAAGTTTGCTGGAAATTGTACGTTGCTCAGGTATAGAAAGTTTGGTTGTAATACAACATTTTTGGTTTCTTGCGCCTGTTTGTCTTTAGTCTTTTTTAAATCTTGTTCTTGCAGTGTTCCCGACTTCTCCTTCACGACTATCTTGTTTCCGTATATCTGGTTCTCGGTGATCAAATTCTCGAAATCGTTCTCGTCGCAGTTCTCCTGGTGCAGCCGCTTCAGCGCCACCACCTTCGACGAAGTTCCGTTCTCGTTCATGTGCTCTTCTTTACACTTTTTTATTTGACCAGACAGCCGTGAAGGAGCTTGCACGTTTTTTGACTCGAAATTACTTCTCTGTAGCAAAACTTGCGGGTTTTGTTGTTGGATCGTCAGCAGCATTTTAGGGTTGGATGGGTTTTTGTTTTGAATAAACAAAATCTGGTTCTTCTGCTCTCCGTAAGGAGTATCAGGCAGTTTACTCGTAAAATTTAACTTATTAGTTTCTGCATTGCCAGGGTTATAAAGCGGTTTTGCTACAGGCACTGGTACTTGTGGTGGGAAAGCCGGGAGCTCTTTCACCTCGGTTGGTGGGTCCGGTTTCGGATCCGTTTTCCAAAACTGATTTTCTGATTTATTAATTGTTTCAGCTGCGTTTAATAGAGCACTGATATTATTATTACCGGTATGGGTCGCACTAGGATGAGGCATACTGGGTGGTTCTATATTTATCTCTGGTTCTTTTTTCGCATCTTTTATAACTATATTACTTTGTATCTCAACTCTAGAGCTGTCTTTAGTATTCTGGAAAGCCGGATTGAATGGTGCTTGTATTTTTTTACTGATGGCGTTTTGAAATACCGCATCTGGAGGATTACTGACGCATTTCATATCTATTTTGCTAATAGGGATGCTAGTTTTAAGGCTAAATCTTTCTGGAGTCTTCTTTTTAGCATCTTTGTTGGATGTGTGTGAAGAAATGGTCACCGTGGCTCCGGATCCTTGGGCCAGCGAAGCAATACTCATTTTGGCTTCAGGTGATTGTGGCTTAGGATCTGAATTGGAAACAGCCGGTATAATTTCAGGTGTGAAATGCTCTTCAAAGTCTTGTTCCTTTGGCTGGTCTAAATTTGCTGGTTCATCAGGTTTTACGTCGCTTTTCTCTTCAATAGTTTCTTTACTGTTTGTAAGTAAGGAATAATCGGTCGGGGCTTGTGGCGTGGGCTGATTCTGTGGTATGATCCCCTGATAGGAGACAGGTTGGAAAGCAGAATACCCTGGGATTGAATAAAGATAGCCACCATAGCCTGGGTACCCTGGCTCCATTTGCTTCGTCGTAGTCACGCTCGGACTAGGGTTCGGAATGGACGATGGTGATATTTTTGGCGAATGAGAAATGGGCTTCGAAGGGAGGAAGGGTTTTTCTAAAAAAATGTCGTCCTGTTTGAAAGGCTCTGATGGTTTAGGGGGTGGTTCCGGAGGAATGTGCGCGGGGTCAGGCGGGGGCGTCGCGGCGGGGTGGCTCGGCCCACCTGTGGAAAGAAAAAGGATCGTAGATATTGAAAATGTCCAATTAAATTGGTAGGTGCAACGCTGTAAGTATTTTAAAAAATATGTCTAGGAGACATTTTTAAACGTAAAATTACACTTGTCAAAGTTTCAACCTATTTGCAACTATATTGGTCATCGAGTATCTAGGTAGTGATTACATTCAGTGATCTAAACGTTGCAATGGCTCAAAACTTAGGGATATACGAATGCACAATGACAGTTTTTTTTTAACTATTTATTATCAATACTCAAATAAAAACATGCAAAAGGGAGAGGATCAGCGGCCACTACTGCTGCAAGCAACTACAAAGCATCGACCCTTAGTGACAATTTAATTCAAGACGATTAAATGTGGATTAACGGCATGGTCACGATATTGCGCGAATTGCGGCGCGGGTAAGCGTTTTATCTGTTCATTACGCGGTCGAGACACGCAACACACTGTGGCTAGTTGGAATCACACGCAATGAATTAGAAAAACCGCTGCCGCCGCCGCTCGAAGTCGTGGCCGGGCCGTAAAAGTTCAATTCAAGCTGCGCCTGCCTGATTTGACTCCCGACGAAAACAGAGTGTTATACGTTTGACGTGGGTAACTGTGCATCTGTATATCTATGTGTCTGTGTGAATGTCTATCTGTGTGTCTATCTGTGCCATCGTAGTGTTAACGGATAGACCAATTTTGGTTTCTTTTTGTTTTTGATGTGTTAGCTTTAAATTATCAGCTTTCTTATGGATATGTCGTGGATGTGTTTGTAGATTTACCGATTACTTCTATTTAACTCTGTTCTGTCTGTGTTGTCAACAGCATTTGCTGTATCGCCTCAAAAACAACGATATTTTATAGATGGTTCGTTGTTTGAGAGCAGCAATGTTCAGAGAAAATGTATTCTTCCGAATGGCGTTACCTCCTGTATCATGTAGGTACATGATACAGGAAAACTTCTTGATATAGAAAAAATTGCAAACCGTGTAAGTGCGAGTCGGACTTGCGCACCGAGGGACTCGTTCAAAATATACGCTAATAAAAAATAACAGCCATATCTTTGAAAATCAAGTATATTAGCGGAGCCTTGCTAAGCAACATGTAGGCAAGACATACATTTTTTCTAATTGGTTGTGCTCTAAAAGGTACCTTTATACCACAAGTTTCTAGACCCTATAGATTTTCATTCCATGGCAAATTCTATGGAAATACCTTTTTCAATGATTGTATTTTTTGATTGCGATGACTTAGATTTTTTCACGGCTTCATGAAATTGCAGACTTGAATAAATGATATTAATTTCAGCTTCATAACTCTACGCCTTCCTGAGTAAAAGGGTCTTGACAGACGGACAACAAAGTGATCCTATAAGGGTTCCGTTTTTTTCCTACGGGAGGTACAGAACCCCAAACTAACAGCTCTGGCTAACAATTGCTTTCGGAGTCCTCCTGGATGGTTAAAGGTATGCAGAGTCAGACTATGATGAAGAACGCAATTAAGTATTAAGCACCACAAAACGCAGCCCTATAAAATTTGTGTTTCGTGGTAGGTAATGTGTCATAAAATTCTAAGCTAAAGATAAGTTTCGGACGAAGATCTCGTTTTTGTGACAAGCTTTTTGTCGACTTTATTTGTCCTTCCACATCACCTCATTAGACCACAGCGCCATGGTGCCTTATTTTTTATTGTCATCGGAGCTATCTACCTAGTATACCAAATTTTAGCTCAATCGGAAACCGGGAAGTAGGTCAAACTTAATATAATAAACAAGTGTTGATTAATTAAGTTAATTATATTTAAATATGTATGGTAGTTGGTAAGGTATTTATCTATGGGCCATAGATGCCTGCAATAAATAAATGAATTTGAATTTGAAATTTAACTTGCAAGATTTGACCCACATTAACATAGGTAGATACTTCTAACTTAACATGGCAAGGCATAGATAAAAGCTTGTACTAATAAAAAAACCGGCCAACTGCGTGTCCGACTCGTGCACCGAGGGTTCCGTACAAACTTTCACTTACCCTAACATTATTATATTACCCGGTTCCGGTTGGAGTTATTAAGTTTGCACCTGTTATCTATAGCATTGCATACAAATGAGGTGCAAACATAACGCAACCCGGCTGTCCAAATATGTCGTTTGAAAAAGACTATATTTTTTATGATTTAATTACAAATATATAGTTTTCAGATTTTTGCATGTTGTATTTGTAGTATGTCACGATATGACTTGCCAAATTTCATATTTCTATGTCAACGGGAAGTACCCTATCATTTTGATTCCCTTGAGAGTGTCGAAATATAGGTTTTTTGCAGCAAAAATGGCCGTATCTTTTTTTTACGTTAATCTAGAAGTTTGATGTTTTCACAGCTTCAAGGGACCGTAATAACCTCTAACTAAATGACCTCTGATGGCAGTCTCGTTTTTGGGTTGGCGCTCCCCCTACTTAATCCGATTACTGTTAATTAAGGAAGCTTCCCCAGTTTAAAGTCAAATTCAAGGAAACTTAAGTTGAGATCATTATTCGAGTTTTTCAACTGCGTGCGTCACATTTATGGACACGTTTTAGTTCAGGTGATTTTAGTGTCATTTGGAACAATTTGGGAGAGATCGCGGACTTCTAAGAATTAGTAATAAATCCCATTTAAACTCTTGAGGTAGGTAAGTATTTCGATAAAAATATGTCCAAGAAAATGAAGCGCTTCAATACGACCCGTTGAATCTCTCTTATTTAGTTACATAGAGACTTCAGTAATATCTATGCAATTACATAGAGACTTCTGTAATATCTATGAAATTACATAGAGACTTCTTTAATACCTATGAAATTACATAGAGACTTCTTTAATACCTATAAAATTACATAGAGACTTCTGTAATACCCATGAAATTACATAGAGACTTCTGTAATACCTATGACATTACATAGAGACTTCTGTAATGCCTATGAAACTACATAGAGACTTCTGTAATACCTATGAAATTAACGGTTAGTCACTTACCATTACTTACTACTTTCTATTTCACTAGAGCGCTTTTAACATTGTTCGTGCGAATAACTTTTCACCAAAAAACTAAACCAACTTCAAAAAAAAAAATGTAAAAAATAAAAGCAGTTTCCTCAATTTTTTTTTTATTGACGATAGACGGGCATTTGACCGCAATCTCACCTGTTGTTAAGTGACGATGCGGCCGAGGATGTATCATGCCCGTCTAGAAATAGCCTATTTACTCTTGTCTTGAACACGCCCAAATTATAATGGTCGGGGAACACACTCGCAGGCTTCGAGTTCCACTCCTTTGCGGTACGCATGATAAAAGTGGCACCGAAGCGCTTCGTGCGGATACGCGGAATATCGACCACATGTGGATGGAACGAACGCACGCGACGTGTGTCCTGACGGTGGAAAGAGGCTTGTGGAATTTACTTACAAGTAACCGTTTTTCTACACAATTTATGCAGTATGTACCTACAATGAATCTTACTTTGGCTTCGGTGCCATCTAAAGAATGTGTAAAGTGTTGAAATTTGAAACCCACTCCAAAATAACATTATAATCCTAAATAGCTACTGTACAAATGAGTAGAAAAACGGTTACTTGTGAGTAAATTGAGGAACTAAAATATGCAGTTATTTTATAACTTTTTAGTGTTTTCTTATTGGAGTCGGTTTTATTTTTTGTTAAAAAGTTAATTTGTTTCGCACTTAAAGTAGGTATATTTCGTGAGAATCCGAACAAGCCAAAACGATGTATTATTTTAATAGATCCGGTGCCTTCCGGCTCCATAATCAAATCAATTCGATGATACTTTTCTCATCAGGACCATTTCAATTTGCGATGGTGAAATAGCTTAGCTATTATAAACGATATATATCTCGACGCCACCCGTAAATCAATCATGGTTGAGGAGTTCCAGTGACCTTCTGTGGTCTTCTTCATCAGTTGCACTTCACCAATTTACACTTACAGAATGCAATTTAATATGTTTCTTAAAATACCTTTTTTTAATGCGGACGACATGACGTGATGCGCCATTTTAGCAGCAGGATAAAATAGCGCATCACGTTATATCACCAGCATTAAAAAAAACACAATAAGCGTAAATTTAAGCCATACGTTCTTACCCGGTGTCCGATCTTAGTCGAACTCACCATAGCCCCGCTTCGGCTGGACGTTGCGCGCCGGACCCTCAACGTTTCTTTCAACTCAACTCTCTTGACGATGCCTCGTAGAGGCGAAACACGTATTGAGGATTATACTGTTTAGTGGTTGTTTTTTGTAATTTGCATGCGTATTTTGTTGTGGAAACTGCATGAAAATATGCGCATGTTAGCACAACTTATTGTCACACCTAACCAAGTTCGCGGTATAGTAAAGGAACTACACTCTTTTATAATCTAATATGTAATTCCGTAAAGTTACGCCTGAATCTATCAGATATTTATCTTTTACTTCACCATCCGAGTATGTTTAGCTTTACATTTACCTGTACACCTTATATGTTTATTTTTGTCGTCACAAAGGGCCTTGAACGAAGGCGTTGGTATGGACTAACGCCTCCTTTCAAGATCTGGCCGAAAAACGTGCCAAATAAGACGCAACTGCAAGTACACCATTGGCCCCTTTGCCTGTGCAGAGGCCCCCAATCAGAATATAGCTCCCGAATAGCATTACTGCATTATACTCGTATAGTCATGAAGAGGCGTTGCCTCTCGCAATCAAAAGCTGTTTAAATCATCTGTTGTTGTTCACGGGACGGGCCTTGAGGTGCGTCCACATTTGTATCATTTACCCGATCAGATCTTCGTCGCGTGGCATGATCGCGTGTCACGATCACGCGTTTCGACGTTGCGCCGATCCGATCGCTCGAAATCCATGTTGCTACGCGTATCACACACTCGGATCGGACAAGCGCGGCGTGATCGCCGCGCCGACAGTGAGCGTCCAAGCAGCGCGATATGCAGCCACGCGACTGTGATCGGATACAAGCAAATGATACAAGTGTGGACGCATCTTTAGATAATACAGACGTTGATTGAATGACGATGATGATGAATATCACCTATGGACATTGTTATTTTTGTATGTATCATAAAAAACAAGTTCAGTTGCTACCAAGCTAATATGACTAGCCGCGACATTACTTGTCGCCCATCTTTCTCGCAGTGTATTGAATAGAAAGGTATAGTTGACATGTGTCGTGCGGCCAAAAGTCTCGAGACACAGTTGTACTAGAAGTAATTGTGTGTGTGCGGGTAATTGGTAGTACTTCATCTAGCATACCATTATTTATAATCAATAGCAAACGCAATTCTGTCGTTCTATACCAACCTACTTGTGGGTAAAGTTGCGAAGCGGTTCGATCGCCTGTTACCGAGTATGTTGCGAATTAGTCTGATATTGTCATGATATTGAAGCGACGCCGTATTGTCGCGTCAGCATTCTGATCTACGGACAAGGATGAATTCCGAAGGCCAATTCCATTTTCATGACTTTCAATTACTTAATATTTTAATATTTCGTAACACGTATACGGGAACACGCGCAACGTCTGCAACCTCACTCATATATGCAATTAGGTACATATTTTCGTGAGAAAGTCCATCAATTTGGTTAAATTTGTCATCATCGTCAGCCATAAGACATTCACTGCTAGACAGCATCCTGCGGACTCTAGTGGCCAGGTCATCAGTCCACCTCGCAGGAAGCGTGCCCATGACGCGTCTTCCGATGCGTGGTCGCCACCTCAAGAACTTGACGGTCCAGTGTCAGTTAGTTCTTCTAGCAATGTGCCCTTACGTTAAATTCGTAGTACTTATATAACAATTTGAGAAGCTGGATCAGATGAGAGCAGGACTGCATGGTGTGCAGCATTGCAACTTCTATTTTATATCCAGAGGTACGATAAAATTCATATTCGTACATTGTCTATAATATTTTCTTCTCAAATGAGATACGCGATATAATCCGTTAAATTGTTTAATTTAAATCTCTATGGTCTGTTTTTTATCAGATACACTTTGGACGATACAGGAATATACGATTTAATCCTAGTTCTACAACGCGAGGGAGACTTCATCCATTAAATATAGTCAATTACAGTCAGCTTCAAATAGCCTGTAGCATCCCCAAAGAGTACATATACAGGTAAAAAAAAAATGGGTTCTGGAGGGAAAAGTACCTAAAATCCTTCAGAAAGCTCATTTTACTTAAAGAAAATATTTTTAATTTTCCTAACATGAATAACTGAATTCAAGTGAAACCTGAACTAAAATTGCAAAACAAAAATACTCAGTTTAATTCAACTAATCGATAAGATCAATATTAAAGATAAAATTTTCCAATAAACATTCAAAATTTAAGCTAGTTTCCCTCCAGGGCCTTTTATATCGACAGGTATCTTTATGCCTATAACAATAACTAACTTACGTGTAGCGGTATATTTGGCGTTTAAGTACCTAAATCGAAATTTAACCACAATAAAAAAGTATATTTGCATTGGACCAGCCATGGTTATAACTATTCCAATTATACTCGACAATGCATAAGCAGTTCCTGAAATATAGTTGTAACAGTCGTACCGACAGAGACGCACCATAAGGGTTCGTTTGGTAACTTATTGATACGGAACCCGTCCAATTCCCAGAGTGCACAGACTGCTTTCCTGTGTATCTAAGTTTATCATCGGGTTAACCGCTAGATGGTGTCGAAAAATCACAAAATGTGTACCTACGTTTTTATCACAGGAACATCCTACCGATAAACAGTCACCCGCAATCAATCAACATTGAATTGTGACGAAATGTCTAAACATTTTTGTGTCAACACCGCGTCATATCCTATTTTTTTAAAATTAAATAATAGTAAATATATTAAGGGGCAATTTTTTACACAAATCGAACTAGCTAGTCCCATGAAAGCTCAATAAGACTTGTCTTATAAGTACAATACGACGATATGTTTAATAGATATTTTTACTTATATACATAGAAAACATCAAAACTCAGGAACAAATATGTAAGCTGTCACACGAATAAATGCCCTTACCGGGATTCGAGCCCAGGACCTTCAGCTTCGCAGGCAACGTTACTCCTGCTGAGCTAAGCCGGCCCTCAAAACCGTGAGGGTTCTTTGAAACGGCTCTAAGGATTTTGATGTAATTCGGTGTGGACCCAGTCACGCTTGTCAAGTTTATCTAAGATAGCCTTTTATCTTTGCTCGAATTTTTGTTCCTGAGTCGATGATGTTTTCTATGTATTTTAGTATTATAATTTTTCTATATATTCTGTATATCCCCGTCTAGTACTCGTAGTAGGTACAAGCTTTGCTTAGTCTGGGACTGGGTCGATTTGTTTAAGATCTTCCCTGTGTTATTTTATATTAATTTTTTTCTAGGAGGAGGAATCCAAGTTCTTAAGCTTAATCATACTTACTACTTATAAATACTGTAAATTTAAGACAACTACGATTAACTACATACCCACCAACCCACATGTTTTAGCGGTTAAAGCTGAGTTGAGATTTAGATCTCCGTGCTTTTTCGACAAATGGCGCATATCTAATGTCTAAGTTTTGCATCAACACCTAAATACTTGTGCCTACCATTTTTGTGTGATTTGATTTGTGATCGTAACTGTCATGCGTAATATTTAGAAGTTTTTTTAGGCTCTTTTAAAGTAGATTCAAAAGTGTGAAAACAAATCGCGGTCGGTCCCTGACACCTATACACATTAAGTAACAAGTCAAGAATAGACTGATTATTCTTTTTCTAATTAATATTCTGATGACTGAAATTCATGCACATAAAGTATGTCACAAGTCAAGTGCCTACAGTCAACAGAAGATTAATCTACTCTGGCGAGGAATGCTAAAAAATCTACAGTCGACTCTATTAGCAAGAGGCTTCATCCTTCATCCGTGTGTAAATGTAATTGTAATTTGCCAAGGTTAAATTTTTTTATGCCCAGGCTTCTTTTCGATGAAATTAAATAGAGAATAATTAATTAAATATAACCACATTTTAAAATATTCTGATTTCATACTACACTCTCTAATTTTGTATGCCTTTCGGCAAAACATAGTGTTACTAAGCAATTTATGAAACACCCCTGTACCTACCTATGTTTTACAAAATAAATTATTCTTATTCTTATTCTTATTCATATAATAAAATCAATGTCCAAAGTTTCTCATTCTAAAATAACGTAGATGACAAGTAGAGCATAAATAGGTGAGTGTCACAGCGCAGGAAATCATACAGAAGCACTATTAATAAAGCGGATTTAGTATAGAAATGTGATGTTCTTCTTGTGCGCCGTGACTTTGTCATATTCACCTATGACAGACAACACTGTCTTTTAGATAATTGTTTATCTTTCACATTTTCCCGAATATCATCAACTAAATGCTATAAAAAAATAGAAATACACAAATGTTGGGTTCCTTGATAATGTATGAACAAAATAGCTGTCGATTTAATATTAAGTTTTAACTTACTTGGTAATTTGATTGTTGTCAATTTAGATCTCTGCGGATCTTTGAGCCAGTGTAAAGTTAGACCCTAGTTTCATCACGCTTTGGGTTCATTCTTTGCAGTCCACCGCCTTCAGTTCGTCCCTAATATTACTAGCCACGTGAAGTAGTGGTACATGTTCTAGATCACAGCTCAAAATATATTGGTCCGTCAAGCAGGTCGTCAACTGACTTAAGAAAACGAAGCCAAGGGCGCGACCTATGTAAACTTGTATTTATTTCAGTTTTCAGTAAAACATCTCGATCGATACGAGGAACAGCGCAGCTTACCCTAAAGCTCTGGTTTAACCTATTTAGGAAGCAGTCTCTAGTTTTAAGGAACAAATGTAAAACGATGTTTATGAAATAAATTAATATTATAATTCGTAACAAATACAGCCGACAGAGAACCAAAGTTATCGACATAGCTCAAAGAATTAGTAAGCTGAAGTGGCAGTGGGCCGGCCATATCTCGCGAAGACCCGACAACCGCTGGGGTAAACGTGTTCTTGAGTGGAGACCGCGACTCGGCAAACGTAGTTCAGGACGCCCTCCGGCCAGGTGGGATGACGATCTGCGAAACACTGCAGGCAGATGCTGGGTGCGTCAAGCTGAAGACAGGGCGCTATGGCGGTCATTAAGGAAGGCCTATGTCCAGCAGTGGACTAATATGATGCTGATGATGATGATGATGATGATTATTATTATTATTATTATTATAGTGTTTATACGTATCTAGGGGTCAAATTATAGTAGCTATGAGTCCGTCAAATTAACGACTACTTAAATTGCATGTTGGCGAAACGCGTTACCAGTGGACTACATACACTGCACAAACATTTGGCAAGAACAGATCGTCCCCTAGACAACCTTTGCACCAGCTTTAATAAGCACTGAATATTCCCATCACCTTCTTGTTTATTGTTGAAGCGTCTGTTTATCACGCGTCTTGCACATCTGGACACGTTTATCCTTAGAGTCTAAAAGTATTCTTACAATTTTGAATCTTACTCCCAATGTATAAGCTCTAAAATATTTTAATATCATAAAACATTACTGCAGTCCACGGGAGTGACTGCTGTGACTCATGTGCCAATGAACTGTATTTGCAAAATTCCATGCGAAATTAGTTCCGAGCCCTGTAAGTTAAGAATCAATATTGCATGGAAATTTTCTTGGAGTTGGGGTCTTATCGCATTAAATCAGGCGCCGTAGCGCCTTATAAGGCGTTCATACGCAAGCGATAGATAAGTACTACAGTCGGTCTGTGCGCAGCGGATATGGCTGTTTTAGTTTGAGCCATGGCATCCAACCCGACGTACGTGTTTATGGACTTAGGAACGACTTTAAAGAAGTCGCCTGATGATAATGATGTGAGAATTACGGAGCTGAGCATGGTGGCCGTGAGACGCGATCGTCTCCTGGGTGAAGTCCATCCGCTGATTCCAGGCACGCCCGCCGTACCGAGGGTCCAACTCAAGCTGACGCTGTGCTTCAACCCAGGTAGGGCCCTGGGATACACGGCCAAGCCCGGCGGTGGATTCACGTCGGAAGATGTGGTAATTGACGATCTAAAAACCTTTGATGAGAATTGTTTCCAAGTGATCAATAGTTTCCTCAATATATTGACCGAGCCTGTGTATTTCATCGCGCATCAGGGATTTAAATTTGATTTCCCCATATTGAAAAGACATATTACTGATATTGGGAAATCGTTTTCCAAAAATATTTTGTGTGCAGATACTTATTTCGCCTTCTACGACATACTGGAGGAAAAGAAATATAAGCCTATTGAGGAGCCCACAGTGGATGCCTTAGGCCAGGAGGTCGCTAAAGTTAGTTTGGAAGACTCCGCATTGAAATCAGTTGATGAAGACGCTGCAGCTGGCCGCAGAAATACTAATGCCGAGGAAAATAAGTATGTCGTTGAGTCCACTGTAGATGCTGTAGACGAGGAGGTCGCTGAAGCCAGTTTAGAAAAAGACTCTGCATTGGGATCAAAGGATGAAGATGCTGCAGACGTAGCCAGGCGTAGACAGGCTAATGCCGATAGGATAAAACATCAGAAAGGGTTCCCGTGGGGTCCAAAGGAAAATATACCTGGGGTGAGCTATCAATTGTCGGACTTGCACCTGCGTGTACTAGGAGTGAATGCCGAGGATGCCCACAAAGCTGAAATAGACTGTCAGCTGATGCTGCGGATTGCTGTGAAGCTGTCGGAGAAGTTTGTGGATTGGGTGGACGAGAATCATTCCTCCTTTGCGGAGCACGTGACTGTATAAATTTACTAAATGATGCTACAATATTACAAGTGATGATATTTTTTAAATGATTAATTGCTTCAGGCGTTGCTTTTCGAAATTCCATATTAGATTAATGGATTATAAGGTCCTTTAATTTTCCGCGAAATATTGTCTTGGTAAGATGTGACACACAATAAATTGTGCTCATTTGCGCATATTTTTATGCAGTTTCCCCCCAAAAAAATATGCATTAAAATACAACAAACCCAGGCAGTATAATCCTCGACACGTGTTTTGCCTCTCTACGAGACATGGCGTAGGGGTGGCCAAATCACTGAAATCGAGGTGTATTTGTGCATTTTTTTTTGATATTATATGTAGATGTAGCATGTAGAGATCTGGAAAGTAATATTCAGGACAAAAATATACTTAATTATGGGTTGATAGAGTAACTGCGTTCCTATCTGATGTCACTAGGCCTAGAAACTATATTAAAGAAGCAGGTTTTTAAAAATCTTCTTCATCTTTTTCATTCATACATGAACATAACAAAGTCGAACGTCATGATCTTCTCAGGCCGAAACACTGCAGTGCCCCCATGTATTACTAGCGTCCCGATGCCATTATGTATGGAATGTAGGTTTCTCGGTTTCATGATAGACTCAAACTTAAACTAGAAGTGTCATGTTGACCGGCTGTGTCATAGGTTGAGTAGTGCTTTCTTTGCGCTAAGAAAATTGAAGCCATTAATATCGAAAAATGCATTGAAGTCTGTATATTTTGCGCATTTCCACTCAATAATGTCTTATGGGTCAATTATTTGGAGCAATTCCACTGACGCCAAACGAGTCCTTATACTGCAAAAACGAGCTCTTCGGATACTGGCCGGAGTGGAACCCAGACATTATTACAGAGACCTCTTTGTAAAGTACCGCATCATGACGCACTACTCACTTTATATGTTTGAGATACTAATGTACGTGAGGAACAATCTGCCAATGTTTGCACGTGTTGAGGTTTCAGGCAAACAAATTAGATCTACGGGGAGACTTAGAACAGTTCCGCGCCGCATGAAACTTGCAGGAAAAAAACCCACGCGTCATCGGTCCAACGTTCTATGAGCGTCTACCCGCTGAATTGCGAATCGAGTCATCTGACGACTGTTTTAAACGGCAATTGAGAAACTTTTTATTGGATAATCCATTATACTCAGTAAATGAGTATATGGATATATAATTTAAATTGTATTTGACACTCTTATTTTAGTCTTGTTTTGTACTTATATTATATAAATCGACATACCCTTAAAGATATGATTTTGACATTATTTCTAATTTTGACTTATTTACAATTAATTGACATCTCAATGCTATTTTTAATAATGTTACCTTAATTCTTGTATTCTGTCAATTACCTATCTACTTGTTTAATTTTTGACATATATTGTAATTATTTGTTCTGTAATCAATTTGTTTGTAATTATCTATTATAATTAATTAATTTATTGTGACGATCATACTATAAAAGCATGTAAATTGATAGTGTTATTTATATTGACATTTTATATCATGAAATAAATAAATCTAAATCGAAATCTAAATCATCTTTTTTTCCGCCTGTGAGCAATTGTACATTACCAAATTTGGCACATGTACTTTAAAAACCTTGGTCTACTAACTGATAGGAAAAATCTTAGTCTAATTTGTGTAATACGGAGTTTAGACCCAAAATCAACTTTCGCCTACGACATTTCTACGAAGTTAACGTACTAAATATTTGATCAGTGTAAAAGCGTAGGCGCTTTAGCAGTGAAAGCGACGTTGCGTGCTCGCGCTACTCCACGACGGCGCGGCGTGCGCTTACGCTGTTGCCAGCTCGCTTCTATCTATCCATAGCGATAATGTTTTTGAATTCATTCCGTCAACTGATTGCGTTTGTTTTGTTTTGATGTGTTCCATTCTACGATTTAGTACCAGTATAATTATATCAAGGTACTCTGTGTTTATTATTATTACGAACCGGTAGTCTTTGTGGCGTTGTTTATTTCGGGGATTTGTTATGTTGTTTTGTATGTTATTGTTTGTGTTGTGTATGTTATTTGACATTGAACTGGCTTGTTTTGTGCGGCGTGAGTCGCTCCGTGCGACGTAGTTACTTGGAGATTCTCGAGTCCCTAAAACTGGGGAACAAGAACGGTGGCGGTGGTGGTAATGGTAGTGATGGTGGTGATGATGGTGGTGGTGGTGATGGTGGTGGTAGCGGTGGTGTTGATGGTGATGATGGTAGTGGATGATGGTGGTGGTGGTGATAGTGGTGGCGGTGATGATGGTAGTGCCGGTGGTGGATGGTAGTGGATGATGGTGGTGGCGGTGATGATGGTAGTGATGGTGATGGTGATCATGGTGACGGTGGTGGATGGTAGTGGATGATGGTGGTGGTGGGGATGGTGGTGGTGGTGGTGGTAAAGTTGATGGTGATGATGGTGGTGATGGTGATGATGGTGACGGTGGTGGATAGTAGTGGATGATGGTGGTGGTGGTGATGGTGGTGGTTGTGTTGATGGTGATGATGATGGTGATGGTGGTGATAATGCCATCCACCACCATCATGACCATTACCATCACCATCACTTTCACCATCAACACCACCACCACCACGACCACCACCATCATCATGACCACCATCACTACCACCACGACCAAACATCATCCACTACCATCCACCACTGTCAACATCATCACCATCACCACCATCATCACCATCAACTTTACCACCACCACCACGACCATCACCACCACCATCACCACCACCACCATCATCCACTACCATCCACCACCGTCACCATTATCACCATCACCATCACTACCATCATCACCACCACCACTATCATCCACTACCATCCACCACCGTCACCATGATCACCATCACTACCATCATCACCGCCACCACCATCACCACCACCACTATCATCCACTACCATCATCACCATCAACACCACCGCTACCACCACCATCACCACCATCATCACCATCAACACACCCACTACCACCACCATCACCACCACCACCGTCTTCCACTACCATCCACGACCGTCACCATCATCACCATCACCACCATCCCAATCATCACCATCACCACCACCATCCCAATCATCACCATTACCACCCCCACCATCATCACCACCATCACCATCATCACCATCACCATCATCACCATTATCACCATCACCACCACCATCCACCACCACCATCCACCAATGGTCATCCAATCCTGAATTCCAGAAGATACCCCCAGGGGCCATCAGAATGTGGAAAATGGTTGACAGTCCGGAAGGTCTTTATATCCTTCCGAATCCATAATTTAAACTAGGCACAAACAAAAATCTTTCTATTGACACAACACATAATTTCAGCAAGCAGCAAGGTCAAAAAAACAAACTGGAATAAAGTAGCCTCAAAACATACTGCAAAAGGAGTCGATAGTTCGCAACTAGTCAATGCGCGATACGACGAGTCGAGAGAGAGCATCTAATATATACTAGATGGCGCGCGCGCGCAAAGTATTACCAGGGGCTCCCATTCTCTAACAGATATTTTTAGTGCTAACAATCACCAATAGATAGCGCCATAAGTAACAATTTCAAATTAAACAATATAAATATATCGAATTTAAGAGAAATATGGGACTTAAAATAAAAATTTGTATATTTTACGAATAAACATCCACATTATCACTAATTATATGCATAATTCTGATTAAAACAAAAAACCATTAAAAACAGATTTTCAACATGCCAATTCAAGCTCCGCTCGAGCTTTGGACCTCTCATATTTGTTTATAGTAGCGACACTAGATGACGCTTGATCTGAAAACTAAGCTTAAGATTGTAGACATTAGCCGAAACTGGTCGCGACACGCATGCCATTATCTTCGAACGATGTACATAAGAAAAGGACGGCATACATAATATCTCACCCCGTCTCCATGATGGTGTACTTTGAGGTACAAGTACGGTAAACAGCAGGCGTTTCGTAACAATACAATACATGTATAGGCCAGTAGTGGACCGTGTATTACATTGACAAGTTTTGATAATTCAAAAGTGCTTGGCTTTTGTTTAGTGAATAAATAATGTCTATTTAACTATTTATAAATAACAAATTTCAGAATGATATGTCGTATTTATATTTTTAATATGCATTAAATATAGAATGGATGTCCGAAATGTTAATTACTGTGTGCTGATAACTATTTAATAATACTCTTATAGAAAATGTAATAAAAATACTTTTATGGAACCACGAGATAAAACGCAGTCGTTATAAATTGAATAATACAATTTGGACGTGGGTAAAATGATTTTCTATGAGTTTTTCGTAACTAGTTAAATCTGTATAAAAAAAGTAAAATAAGAACTGTGCTGAAGATTTTTTTCCTTTTTTCTTCACAGCTTTACTAGTATTGCATGAAAATCCTTAATTTCGCTATTAAATAATCGAATCAATTGATTTAATCGTCATACACTTTAAAAAGTTTTATTTATTTTAAGTTACTTTTAATAAGACTTTTACTGTGCAATTTATTTAAAAATTGGCTAATTCAAATTTCGCGCGTCGCGGCAAGCGGCGACGTGGCGCGCGCCGGAGTTTAAAATGACATTCTAAGTAATATTTGAAAACAGATCATTATAAATGTATTGAATTAGCGATATAATGGACCTAGGTACATATGTATATTAGGCGTGTTTTGAATGATAAAATGCTTATTATTATTTTGATAGTAAAAATACGAGTAGGTAAGTATATAATAAGTAGATACATAACGAGTTTACGAGTAGTTAACCTAGTCTCAATCTGTTGCCAATTAATTCAACAAGTTTTGCAATACGAGCAGTGAAAAATCTGCAGAATCAAGAATACCTATCAAATTTTCATTATTTTGGCAAGATTTTAAGTACTCGTAGGTACTACTCTTTTCAACATTTTCATGGGCGGACTAAGCGGATTGATTGCAATCAGTTGCCACTATCAAAACTAAGGTAAGTAAGATATCAGTTGACGATAGGGAATTTAATTTTATACCTAACTAGAAGTCGCCCGCAACTTCGTTCGCGGAGGAGAAAAAGTCATACTTAAGCCTTCGTTTTTTCTTCAGCTTACCTAGTCGGGTAAAAAGTATCCTATCCGGAGATACTCAGCTACTCGTGTACCAAAAATAGTTGAATTCCGTTTAGCCGATTTTGCGGGATGAAGCTACAACGACACATACAATAATTATTTTTCTTTTTAGTGACGTCCAAATAAACCATAATTAAAAAATATATTTTTCTTTTTAGTGACCTCCAAATAGTCCGTTACGAAAATATCTTCAACTAGCTACTGCCCGCGACTTCGTCCGCCTTAAATTCGTTTATCGCGAATAAGGGTATTTTTCCGGGATAAAACGTAGCCTATGTCCTTCCCCGAGACTCAAACTATCTCCATACCAAATTTCATCCAAATCAGTTCAGCGGTTTAAGCGTGAAGAGGTAACAGACAGACAGACAAACAGACAAATACACTTTCGCATTTATAATATTAGTATGGATGTACAGAATAGCATAGATGACGATGACAAAAAGTTTGTAAGAAAATACAAATCGCATCAACCGGGGGCAGAGGGGCTATTCTGAAATTCGATATTCGAAGTTTGTATCGCGCCATCCCTCTCGCTCTCATGTTAAACTGTATTTGAGTGAGCGAGTTGGCGCGATACAAACTTTGAATATCGAATTTCAGAGTAGCCCCTCAAGGCAGCATCGTTCAAGGCCACACAGCGGCGGGCCGGCCGACTTCATACTTACATTTACGTGATTGGTCGAAATAGTAACACATCGCTGTCCCATCGCAGTCTGTAGTACTCGTCTCACTCAAGCAGTACACATCGTTTTTTATTGGCTTTTCGGCGCATTAATCTGCACTTATTTTATAATATAAGAAAAGAAAAAGTAGTAAAAGCTATGGTTTAGTAGGTTTTTTCTATACTTTGCCAACGAAAAGAAGCACATCATTATCAGCCTATACACGGTGCCCGCGAGGAATGGGAAAGATTTTATAACCACGCATTCCTGAGGCCATTACGAGTAAAAAATATTATATGAAACCAGGTCAAGTTCAGCAAAAAAAGAAACATAATCTAGTTAAGTCGACTTTTGTACATAAAAATTGAATATTTTATTTTAGCTTTCGCTTCTCTATGAAAATTATCCCTTTCAATAAAATGGTAACGATTTGTTTTTCCAAAAAAAAGGATGAGTTTAGAGAGTAGTAGCTGTCACTTTGAAGTCTGTCAATAACGACGCGAAAGTAGGCAACATATGTGGCAACGTCGCAAAAAAAAAAGGCTTAATGTACTCACAGTACAGTAATCACAATAAATTGTTAACATGAAAATTAATAATATCTTTAAAGCTAAGCCGGACTTGCCTGGGATTCATCATATAACAGTTTTTGCTTCTAATGACCTAAGGAATGCGTGGTTAAAATATTTTCCATTCCTTTCGGGCACCGTGTATACGTCCCACTGCTGGGCATCGGCCTCCTCTCTTCGATGAGAGGGAATGGAATTAAGTCTCCGCGCTGGCCCAATGTGGATTGGAGACTTCACTTCACCCTTGAATTTCTTCGCAAGTATGCAGAAAAGAAGCACTTTATGAAAATATTTATAAAAATCTGTTCTTGTCTATTGACCCCCGTTGACGGTACCTACTTTTAGTTTACTAGTAGCAGTACTTTGTTATATTCTTATTAGTTTAAAATAAATAAGGTAAAATCACAAACGTCACGGTCTAATCGTATTTACAATAGGGTACATGCATGATTTTTTAAATCGCTTCTCTTAACTACATATCAAAATACCGTAAAAACGATTTCAATATGTGAACTTAAAATTGAAATCGGCCAAGAAATACGCATAATATAGGCATTTTAAACTAGTAATTGGACAGAGAGGTTCGATACGTCACAGTGCACTCCGGCCATATAAATAAACTCCATATTAAATTCTGTTTTGCAAGAAAGAGATGGAATTAAATGTTTGATGGCTTGGTTATTTTTATAGCTATTCGAAAAATTATTTTTGTCTACTGTTTGTTACATGAATAAGCTTTTAATAAAGCAAAAATATAAATTCATGCATATTCCCTATTGTCGTGAATATGTGAATTGGATACCGACGACCCGAAATCTTGCTTGTTCTAAATTTTTCTAAGTCACTTTCATTCTTAAATTGTTATCTTTGACTACGAGTATATAAATTATACTATTTTTTTGTTCCAAAATAATAGAGCAAATTAATTTACTAACTCAAATAGTACCTAAGTTCGTAACAGACTAATAACTTACTAGCTGTAACTTAAAATAAATATAAATGATAATTATTTATAAACTTGATATCATTTTAGTTCATCTTTCTTGGTTTGAAATCTTAAATTTGGAACTCAGCGGTGAGAGAGAATAGGTTTTAATTTGTACTCGATCGGTAAGCGACCAGCGCGGTACGGCGCGGAGCGCGAATTTTGAAATCTGCGAAACTATCTCTTTGTGGTTTAAATAAATTGCATAGTATAAATCATCCTGTTTCCTGTGTGTAGTAGTTGAGTAAATTGATAAGACCATATAAGACCAAACTAGAAACAAAAAAGAACTAAAAATTGTTTACGATTTCTGTCATGGTAACTACCATTGCGCAAATTTTATTTTTATTTTAGCCAGTCACAATACCTACAGCCAACATCCCAATTAAACGGTAAACACGCATAATGACACATTCTGACATCGCAAAATGACACATACGCGAAACGACAGAAACGCAAAACGACACATACGCGAAACGACAGAAACGCAAAACGACACATACGCGAAACGACACACACAGGTCGTTTTACTATTCAAGGCAATATACTAACTGGTCATTTTGCGTTTTAGTCAATATAAGAATTAGGTATTTTACGCGGTAGAAACATATTGCGATGTAGGTAAAACAAAAACTAGTAAAATTGCGTTCTGGATCGTTCGAGACTAACCCAAAATAGGTAGTTAATGCGTTCACGTTCATAAATACTTCTCAGTTTTACATCCGATAACTGGCCACTTCTGTTTATCTGTCTTTCTGTTATAAAGTATCATTATCTGTCAAGCTTGCAATGTCACTTGCTATATCAGGGTGCCATTTTCACTTCATGCGGGCTATTTGGAAAAAAGCAAAAAGCTTAGAATTGACTAAGATCAGTGAAGCTCGTAAAGTTATAAGGCTCATTGCTAACCTGCCTCTGCTCCCTGCCAGCTTAATTCATGAAAACTGGCAATCAATTTTGACATTTTCGCCTATGAATACCGGCATGAAGAAATTTATAAAGTATTTTCAAAGGGAATGGCTTTTGATATTTAACCACAAACAAATAAGTTGTGCTTCCACTTCCCACCGCACCAACAATACTCTCGAGGGTTGGCATCATCGCATTAATGGCAAAATGTCAAAGCATCCCGGATTATACGAGTTTATACAAAAACTGCGCACGGAAGCTTCATTCCATGATTACCGAATTAAAATGTGTCTGATTTCCAAGCCGAAACGCAATAGAAGGCGTTCCGATATATTTTACGAAAAAAAATATTTAAATTTGTTAAACAAACTGGAAAAAAAAAAGTTGAGTGGTGTGCAGTTTCTGAGGAAACTAATATATTATAAGTTAAGAATCACTGGTAAGAAACAATGAGCCAGGGAAATATCTTGTTGAGAAGTTTGAAGAGAAATTATTTACGTTTCGTTTAAGTTTGAATTAATATGTACATAGTTAAAAAATAAATAAGTATAACTTTTATATGAAATATTGTTTTATTCACTTCAAAAAAATATTGAATGGTTTGCATTTTAATTTACGCTGAGTGAGTTAGTGAGCGAGTGAGTGATTGAATGAGCGAGTGAGCGAGAATTGTATGAGTTAGTTAGTGAGTGATTGAGTGAGTGAGCGAGTGAGTGATTGAGTGCGTGAGTGATGGAGTGAGTGGGTGAGTGAGTGAGTGATGGAGTAAGTGGGTGAGTGAGTGTGTCTTTTCGCGTATGTGTCATTTTGCGTATCTGTCGTTTTGCGTATGTGTCATTATGCGTTTCTATCGTTTTGCGTTTCAGTCGTTTCGCGTATGTGGCGTTTCGCGTATGTGGCGTTTCGCGTATGTGGCGTTTCGCGAAGAGATGTCATTATGCGTGTAAAGGAATTAAACAGGCTATACTTGAAAACCCACGAATCGAAAAATATTGATATTTTATGTTCTTAAGTAGGTGATTTGATTTGATTTGATATGGCTCCGTATGTACCTATTGTGTGTTTATAGTCGCATCAGCCATCACCAGTTTTATTACTGGCGATATCGATACTTAAGAATTTGACCATCCAAGGATAGTAAAATAATACTGAAGTAAGTATGTCCGACTAACCCTAAGCACCAAGTCAAACCAAAACAAACTTTTCTTTCATGTACATGGACTGGTCTCGAAAGCGACGCATGAGGCGCATCACTTTTCTGCGAGACTTACGAATAATAAAAATAGGTAGCCATTTCCAAAGCTTCGTTCGCATCGAACCATTCATAAGTTGGGATAAAGCGCCATCTGTCGACCCTGTTATCGTATCCCCAATTCTTCACTAGATGGCGATAATGTGCGCACGATCTCGATATTGCCAGCTGGCGGAGAACCAGGGAAAACAATATAGCCAGTTGTATAGCCAGAGTTAGTGACGTTCAATTTTTTTGTTCGACATTGTGTGTCTGTTCTAGTATAGTAGTCTGTGGTATTACATTCGGACCGTTCGGGCCGAACGAGCAAGGTCATTTCCCCATCCCTTCGCCTATAACGGTCGCCTGTCCACCCATTATTTATTCATTTATTTAATCTTTATTGCACAAAAGAAAACTTATTGTACAAATTATAATGTTAAACTACGGAAAACTACGGAAAATATGACGATTCAATGCCTACAAAAATCGAACTAACTGCGATGTAATCGCTTGTGTGTGTGTGTGTGTGTGTGTCTGTGTGATTTATGGCTGCTTGTGTTGGAACTTCTGTTTATCTATAAGAAACATTTTGTTTCGTTTTTGAACGATGTTATACTGCCCGAGTTTCTTATTAGCGGTGGCAGATCATTCCAAAATTTCGTGGCTGCAAAGCGGAAGCTGCCACGAAAGTATTATAGTTTGTCTTTTGTGGCGTTGGGAAAAAGTAAGTTTTTGATATATGTACAAGCTATGCTGGTTGCTTATTTTTTATGATTCCAAATAGTAATGTCGCCATGTGTAGGGTGCGCCGCGCCTCCATGTGCAACATGTCGTTCCTATTCAGGAAAGGAGTAATATGGCCTCGGTGGGGTACAGGGAAACAGTATCGCGCACAGGCATTCTGCCAGCAGGCATCTCCCAAAGACTGTATCTGCGTAGTTTAGCTTCGACAGTATGAGGGTTTCGCATAACTTTACGCGCATATCCACACTGAGACACTCGCGAATCCCATACAGGACTTTGAGCCGGTAGAAACAATTGCGCATAGTTTCCAGCACATGACTCTCGAAACGTAGCGTTTCGTCCATGATGAGACCCAGATTACGGGTTTCGTGGACTCTTTCTAGTTGGTCTCCCGCTATAGACACTTCCAAATTCTGCGTTTCTATTTTCCTGATTTGGGTTTTGTACCTAAAATCATGTACTTTGACTTGCTCGGATTAATCATTAGGCTATCGTTGTAACACCAGTTATATATGCTATTGAAATCAGCATTAATTTTGCGTACAGCTTCGGCAGCAGAATTTGGTTTGAATGATAAATATAACTGTATATTGTCAGCGTAAATGTGGTAGTTACAATTACTAATACAGTTTGTTATATCTGCACTGTAGACAATGAACAGGGAGTTCTGAGGAAACCAATTCTGTGCCGTCCTCATTACAGATTTTCACATGTTGCGTACGTCCGGCAAGATAACTGTTGAACCATTTCAGTGTCAAGCTGTCAAAACCATAATAAGCCAGTAGAGAGAAGCAACGAGGTATCGATAGTGTCAAAAGCGCGGGAATAAGACCAGTAAAGATCCCTCCCCTACGTCTTGCGCTGTCAACATATCATCCACCACGTCTATCAGGGCCGTGGATGTACTACGAATCTTTCTAAACCCCGATTGTTTCGAGGGGAGTATATTATTAGATTCAAGGAATTCTGTCATCTGTTCAGCCACTACTTTTTCCAGAACTTTGGAGGCAAGGAAATATACTAATAGGACGAAGATCTTTATGGACAGTAGGATGCTGGATTTTAGGGATAGGTTTAATAATAGCCTTTTTCCACTGTTCTGGAAATACTCCCGTTTGTATTGACTGATTCACTATGGCAGTGAGTATAGTTAAAGTTGTAGGTAATGTTAATAGGAGCATATTAAGATTTAGTCCATCATCGCCCTGAGCATTCGTTGTGATGGATTGTATAATTCTAGAAACCGTTATTTCAGTAACAGGCTCGAGTCTAAATACCTTAGGTCCAAATCTATTATATTCGTATTTTGTTAAGAGCGATATGTGAGTGTCATATTTATAGGGTCAGTACTCAGTGAGACGTTTCTAAAGAACCCATACTTACTCGGCATGATTGCGTTATTCTCGCATTGTTCTCATGATTTTATCAAAATAATGTATGGTCAAAAAAAATATCGTGACGTATTTCATGTTTCAGGATTTCCCGTTTAGCCGATACCAAGGCAGAAAAAAAAGTGCCGATGATTTTTTTACTTTTTTTTATCTCGTCTCACGTGCTGAAAATAACTACTCCAAGTGGCCACGGATGGCGTTTCCGTTCGTGGATATGCGCTTCCCCCACTGAATTCGATTACTGGTAAGGACATGCTCAGCTTAGTCATCAGGTTATATAAAAAAACCTATAAGTATAATATGTAGTTACGGCTGCCCGTTTGCAACTTATTACATAAAAAAAGTTATGCCTAAAAACTCATACTTACGCTTCAGTATTCTTGCGCATGAGTCAGACGTTTTCTCATTTACCATTCGCAGTTAGCTCCGTTCTATGTACTTACCCAACGTTAAGGCTATAGGCAACTATGCGTAGAGCCCTTTTCATTTCGGACAGCCTGCAACTGCGCTGCTCAGCTCGGACTGTTTCGGTTTTTACCGTTAAGTATCGTAAAGCAAGAGTTGGAAGTTTAACAGTACCTTAGTAAAAAATTTGAGAAAACAGCTGATACGTCTCACTCAAACAGCTGAACCGATTTTCTTGCATCATAATTAGGTCCTTAAGAACATTCTGGATGAAGTCACCATTCAGACAGAAACTCGGCCATCCGTTATTAGAAGCTACGATGCCACAGACAGATACACACTTTACACTTACAGCCCTCTTTTTTCGTCGGAGTTTATACCCACACCGAATATTTTGTATTAATTTAGGTACGATTATTTTTAAAATTACAATAAATTATTAATAATTTTGAGCAACGAAATGTAAAATGTAATTTTATGTAAATTACGTTGACGTGCCGATGACGGATTAATGTAAAACAGACCGACAATAGGACAGTTTATCCGAGTAGGTATAGCCTAGATTACTTACTTCAAATGAACGATTTTTATTGCTTTTTTCTTGCAATGCGTTGAAAAATGGCGTATGGAACTCGTGTGCATTGAACATTACTCTCAGCTTTATACAGCCCTCAGCAAGATATCCTCGGGTGTGATGACAATTACCAACGTGGCACTCTTGTATCATAATTTACTATTAACGCACAATATTTTCTGGCAACTGTTACTTTTTATATTGACTCTATGTGGCTTTATAAAGCCCTTAAGAAAATTAAAGCCCTCAACGATTCTAAAAATATATTTCTAAGAGTAACGATTCTACGTATAAGCACGATGTAGTAAACCCGGTACACTTCCATTTTTAATCACAGAAAAGCTAGTATAAAATTACCCAATCATCACGTGGACGCTACGCCAAAGAAAAATCCACCGATGAAACCTACGGAGTAGCAACTGTTCCGTCTCACGAACGCGACCACTGTGTCTGCGAGGTCTTGGCTCTGCCGGGCCGCTTCCTTCACGCGCTCCCAGTTCACGTGGATGTACCCCCACTCGCACGCAAAATGGAGGAGCAGAACTCCCCCACCGAGACCAAAAGCAGCTATTTTGCCAACCTTCATCACCGCCCCCCCGGTCATCCAGCCACATACCGTCCCGAGAACCAGGTTTCTGCTAGAGCGGTTCCTGGATATCTTCTCTAGAGTGATGTCGAAATAAGACTTGTCCTTTGGCAGTTCGAAGGTAAGTTTGGACAAATCGCTTAAATCGGGGATAGGCCTGGACATGGGGCATCGCCTGCGTCTAATAGGAATCTTTGGATACAGAATTGTTGCTTCAAGTAGTTTATTTAGTTTTACTTCACTAAAATTGATTTTCGAAAAATATTGCCTTGTTTTGATAGATTTCACTTTGACAGAGTGGTGAGAGAATTTGAGAGCTGGGTTTTTTTTTCTAAGTTGTAAAGAGGTTCTGTCAAAATACCATTGTCTACTACACCACAGATAAACCTAAAACCTCCACATCTACAAATGTCTCTCATGTTTTCTTCTTTTAAGGAGTAATTAGAACAACGATGTAATTATTAGTGTTCCGTACCTCAAAAGAAAATCAAAATCCTTATACGATCACTCGTGTGTTCGTCGGCCTGTCTGCCCGTGCATCTGTCACAACTAATTTGCTCTGAAGCTACTGGCCCGGTTGAAAGTATCGCCATCTATTGATGCTATATTTTTCCCATGGACAGATATTTTTTTAATAGCTTGTTTTGTAGTTACTGAATTTGAAATCCAAATCGGTTTCCCAACCAGTCTATTTCAAACGCTTTACGTAACATTGTTTACAGTGTTTACTGGACCTTTGTGAGCTTTAAATACAATATACTACTGGCAAACTAGTGCCGTTTTACACAGGCTTTAAGACAGTCATATAATACTTGTGGAGCCAGTAGTGAGCCCTGTAGAGGAGAGTTCAGGAGCTAGTTACTCGTGTAAGATATTCCAAGAAACGAGGGCCAATACTCAGGGCCCGATTTCGATCTGACCTTGCCATGTTGCCAATTGATCGACTGATCAAACTGATTGTCATACTTATATTATATCACAAATTAGTATGACAACCAGGAAATGGGGGATGAATCATGGCATTACACATAGCGAACGTAGCGATACACCAGTTTGATGAAAAATACGCCGGTAAAGTGCGAGTTGGACTCGAGAGTTCCGTACAAATTTTTAGGTATGTAAATAGTTCGAAAGTTCGAGGTGTCTAAATGTACACTATAAACGGCCGAATCTATCAAAATCCAGTTATATTAGCAGAGCCATGCTTTTAAGGAATATGTACGCAGTGTGGGGTAATTTTATATTGGTTACTGACATAGACAGATATAAAAATTTAAGATTTTCAGACTCTTCCAGAACAACTATAAGTCTTATAAGTTTTAATTCCACGCAAATTTGTATGGTAACACCTTTTTTAATGGCTGCAGGATCTTTTGATTGCGTAAACATAGAAGTTCGATTTGATTTGATTTGATTCGGTTTAGGTTGGGTTTTAGGAGCTTTAAGGAATTGCAGACATTTAAGTATTTTTTGATATACCTTCGCGCTCCTGGGAAAGAGGATCTTGACAGGCGGATAACAAAGCTCGCTGTCTGTAATACCACCTGTTGATATATCTCACTGTAACTGCTTATTCTATGCAAATAAAGTTATTCTTATAGTGATCTTTTTTTTTTCTTTTTTTGGTACGGAACCCTAAAAACAAAACATAATTGGTATAAGTATACCCAAGTAAGTACCAAGGACCATTAAAACAAGAAGACTGACCCTTAAATTTCCATACAAAAAGTCGTTCCCCGATATGTACAACGCCGTCTATGTATAAGAATTACTTGTTACAATTATTCAACTTTGCAAGCGTGTCACTCACAGTATATAAATGTTACGAGTTATTTATTATTAGCTATTTGCAAACTAATTACCACTATACTATGTTTCTTTCTGTATTTATTTATTCAATTATAACATCCTTTAATGTTTAATTTTGAAGCACCATCTAGTTTTTGCCAGAATATCTCCTTCCGTTCGGAACACGATCCAAAGTTTGGCAACTGTCAGTCCTCTTGTTTTGATGGTCCTTGCATCCCATCATGAGAAACTTGCCCAAATTGCAGTCCTGTAGGAAAGTTCGCTTACGGAGATTTTTTCAGGGAAGATAGTAGGTGTCTTGATACGTACTTTAGACTTGGGTGGATATTGGCCACCTGGCGCCTATTTCACAATCGTGACAATTGTCAGGTGACAACGACATTTTTATGTTCACGGCGATCCCCGCAAGCTCGATACATCTTCTTACTATAAACTGGGCACGCAATGTACGTGAAATTGTCATTGTCACCTGACATTTGTCACGATTGTGAAAATAGGGACCTGGTACATTTTCCAGTTATGACGTCAACAATTTTATCATCAACAACTGGCAGAAATGTAACATTTTTAGAATCAACTCATGGAGTCCTTTCATTTAATACTCCATTCGAAAGATTTTGAAGAAAACCATCCTTTTTTAACACGCTTTTATTAGGACGACCTGTTTTGTATGTACCTAACTATGTAATGGAATCTAAGGTTACTAATTTGACCAACTTCCAAGGATCGTAGCGTCATGAAAATTGGCAGCTGTAAGTAGTTCTGATGACAATACAATAATATGGTACTGTCGAACTGATCTGATGATGGAGCCGGATGATATGAACTGGAACTTCATGATGGCACATTGTATCATAGCTGTGTTTGGATTTGGTAGAAATCTTGTAAAGCGTGTTTTTCTAGTGTTTTTTAAGTATTAATTTATTAATAGAATAAATTAATGTTTAAGTTAATTGGAAAATGTACAGTAAGGGAAATTGAAACTCGTACTTTTTTCGCTCTTGTAAAGATAATAAGGACTAAAAAGGTACGTGTTTCAGTTTCCCGTACTGTACTATGTGGCAAACATCCACCCAGACCCAAGTTTAAGATATGTATAGTTTGGCAAAAAACTCTTGAAATTAAAAAGTGGCAACACTGTAGTGTCATCCCTTACAAATCAATCTAAGAAAAAAGGGATGTCACTACAGTGTTGCCACTTTTTAATTTCAAGACTTTTTTGCCAGACTATACTACGACTCCTACTAAACCTGAAAAAAAAAAAACTCCATAATCGATTTTTCCCACAGGACTGTTAGGTCCAGGATTACTTATTGAAATAGCTCATTGGGTACGCAAGAAGAGTCTAGTTAGTAATACGGGGCTTTTTTATGAAAAAAACAATCATTTTTTAACCTAATATTTTCTTCTGTTTCCGCGATTATTACTCATTGAAATAAAACAATTTAACGGATTATATCGCGTATATTATCTCATTTTAGTTCCCGACGTTTCGGAAGCTTTCCAGCTCTCCATTATTTAACCTCTTTAAGGAGTAGATTTTCAATTGAGTCCTGTCTTATTTGCCATATACATTATGTAAGATAATCCAGTGCAAAATTTCATGCTTCCTATAGGTTTACTGTTCGTTGAGTCAGAGTTAAGTAGATTTTCGTTTATTTTATGATATAGGGGGCTAATGAGCAGACGGGTCGCCTGATGGTAAACGATCACCGTCACCCATAGACACCTGCAACACCAGAGTCACAAGTACGTTGCCGGCCTTTCAGGTCTAATACGCTCTTTTCTTGAAGGCCGCATCGGTCGGAATATGTTTCATACCTACTCTCAAACATGATACAGCCATGGTGTAGTAGGTTTTTATTCCCGGTAGTAAAATGCTGAATTGACTTACCCTTCCGCGTCTTCACCACACCCGTACGAGGCGCACGATGCTCCTGTCGTTTTGATTATCACTTCCCATTTGTTCTTCTACACAAGTGACATTATATAACTGTTAAAACCTTTCTGCTCTGGATGTTCCAAAACGTAAAATTCGGTTATGTTTTTTATAGGATAATTAGCACTTCATGTTTCTCATCACCAGAAAGTCGGAATTTTCGCGGAAAAACAAAAGACTTTCGCAATCTAAGTAGTGTTAGAGACATTCTTTTATTGATGATGATGAAACAAACATTCACTCTCATGTAACTGACATTTCGAAAGTGCTTGTAACTAGGCCTACTTGAATAAAGAATATTTTAATTTGATTTAATTTGATTTGATGTCAATAGTTGCGTAATAGAAAAATGAATGGTCGACAAAATTATTATTTTTATCTTTTTACAATAAATCCATTGTATACTAAAAGGATGTTCAACTTTATTCGACGTCAAGGGAGCACACTTATAAAACTCATTGTAATGTCTTTGATGTAAAGGTTGGAAGAGATTATCAGTGATTCAAATAAGTTTTATCGAGAAATCAATGATTATTTATTCCTTCACGTGGACTTCGAAGAATTGCACCTATTTCTATGTAATTCTATACAAAACTAGAGACGCTCACGCAAGAGTTTTTATTAATATGTTATCTTTTGTTGGATTTTTTCTTGTATTTCTCAAATATCGATATCGATAAAAAATGCTTCTAACCCTAGTTAGATTGCGACAGTCTTATGTTTTGCCGTCAAATTTCTCGTGCTTATCACTCTCATCAGTGAAGATGAGTGCCAATACAGAACAAACAGTATATTTTTTTACAGCAGAGTTTACACAGTTCTATGACGTCACAGTTCCAATGAACAAATGGAAAGTAGGTACCAGATTTCCTTCTTCTAAACTCGTCAAATATTCCATGGATTCTACTCAAACCTCGTTAGATTCTCAACTGGTCATGTTCTCTAACTTAATTCGTCAAATTCCCAATTCATCATATTTCTAAGTTCATCTATAGTAAAGTCAGATCGCAACTTGTATTTTGTTGTAGACGCTGTGTGCTAAGTTTGCAACTTCATCATGTAACTGTACTAAAACGTACTACAGACTATAATAACCAGGGAGCGACTTTTGGTGCACTAGACAGGTAAATGACATCATGCTATGCATTGTCGTGTAGATTTTGTACTTACTATTAAGTTATAACTTGAGATGGAAAGAAAAATAACAAAATTAAACGATATTGTCATTAATTGGCTTTTTTGTTAAATTATACCATTGTTTGTGAACAAAGGGATAGAAAGTTAAAATCCTTCTGTATGATCACTTGTCTCGTGACGTGACCGGCATTAAAAGTTCGCTCCCCGATGATAATGAATTTGGAATATCAAAAGTCAGGAATATAACGAATTGTACATTAAAATTTGTAAGTATTTTTTATAACGATGACTGTTCACAATCGTAAAGAGCACGGTGCGAGAATTCAATGTTGCTAAAATGTAAATTCATTCGTCGTCTGACAAATAGATTTTGGGTCTAAGAATCGTTCAACAGAAAAATATATTTTCGTAGATTTATAAGTAATTTACAAAAAATGTTTTTTTTCTACTCGTAAACAATCTGTGAATAAGAACTTTGCGAATCATATTAAAAAGGGATATTTTTTAGATTGGACCATCACTCTATATTTACTCTATGGTTTATATTCTATGTCACTGAATTATAATACCTACATTATAGAACTTCGTACAGAATTATAATGAATTTCATAAATAGAACGCTGTTTTGTATTTTTGTTTACCTACGTTTCATTAACAGTAGTTTATCGGTTACTCGTCGAAAAGGTATTGTATATAATGGTTATATAATTAGTTTTTTAAGTCTCGTACCTTAATTAGGTTTCTCATCAAGCCTCATGGTCTAAACGCGGTACTCAACTGAAAAAGCATACATTATATAACGACTGCATAAAATACTATTATCGTATAGCACTAAGATAAAATCAATTATTTATTTCGTAACGAAGCCATCGGGCTCGGAGGATCTCTCGATTATTCGCACTTAAACGTAACACACAGAACATTCTAACTACATGCTCTAACTCGAAGCGGGGGGAAGGGAGGGCGGAGAGGGATAAAAAATAAAAATAAACTACCCCCGAAACGGCTCTCGAGAGCCGCCTCGGGGATCAGCATGCACACGTGAATTCTATCGAGTGTATTTCAATAAAATTGAATTTTTTCACTTGTTAGGTATTGTCCGTATAATGTCTACCTATTAAATATACTATTTACACGACGGAGGGCCGGGCCGCCCCACGCTCAGGCGGCGGCGGGTCAGTCGGCGGCGGCGCCCGCCTCCTCACCTGTGTCGGGCGGCGGCGGCGGGGGGGGCCGGGGGTGCGGGCGCGGCGGGCGCGGGCGCGGGGGACGCGGGGTCGGGCGGGTCGTGCGGCGGCGCGCGCGGCTCGTAGGGCGCGGGGTAGGGGCGGTAGGGGCGGTAGAGCAGCGGCGGCGGCAGCAGCGCGCGCGACAGGCCGTAGGGCGGCGGCAGCAGGTGGTGGTGCGGGTGCGCGTGCGCGTGCGCGTGCGCGTGCGGGTGCAGCGCGGCCAGCGCGCGCTGCTCGTCGCGCAGCGCCTCGCGCGCGCGCGACTCCTTCTCGCGCTGCAGCCGCTCGCGCTGCTCCTTCTCGCGCTGCTCGCGCTCCCTCTCGCGCTCCCTGGAAGTGTCGGACGATCGTGTTCACAAGGCACCTCCGTCTCGTGACCCTCGGGCTCGACGACGTTCGAGGCCGAGCCCCGCCGGATGCGTGTGCGGGACGCCCGCGCTGTAAAGTATGAATCTTCGTGACATCACCCCCCGCTGCGAACGCGACCGGTGTGTCATCTCTTATGAGGATTCGTTCTTTACGACGCGCCCGTCCACGTGCACGTCACGCCCCCGCATCCGGAGTGGTTCGACCTTTATTCGAACGCGGCACAGGTGTAATGTGCGCAACGACATATAATTATAGTTCGGCTCTTCCGAGTTGAGTTTTTCGCTTCGATACCTAATCTTTCAAACAAAGGCCATTGTCTATTATCGCATAGCCGCTAGCTACCGAGTTAGCACGCACCAATACAAAATTCATATTGAAAAACCAACGGTATCCGCATAATATTAAGGTATAAAAGGTAAAATAATATGAATGCCGTATTGCTTCGGGATGGTCTATCCCCGCACACTACCAAAAAATAATATCTAGAATATCAGTGACATTAAATTTGAACCTTAATACTATGACGATACCGCTTGTTTTTCAATATGAATGTTGTAGTGGCACGTGCTAACTCGGTAGCAAGCGAATATGCGATAGTAGAAACAATGATCTTTATTTGAAAAGATTATGGCTCGAAGCGAAAAATTCACCTGGGAAAATCCAAACTATACCGCGACCCAAATCTCACGATATGATCAGATTCAGTAGTATTCGATTCGCTCTAACCGCGCGATCGTTATTTTGACGAGACATTTGCCTCTATCGATCAATAGAGATCCCGGATTATAAAAGATAATAATTCGTATGAAAACTATAAACGGTAAATAATAATGACGATCTAAAAATATAAGAGATTTTAAATTACAATTTAACGAACATTACTATTCAAAGCCCTCACTGTAGATGTAAATAACATTCTACTTCTTCAAATATGCAATTTTTGACGTTTATTTAAAAAAAAACATCCAAATGCACTTTTGTACAATAACAATATTAACATAAAAATTCCTTTCTTTTTGCATTAGGTCGTGCACTAAGGAATGACAATAATAAGTTGGAAATTTTCATACGAAAATATTAAATCGTAAAAATGCCAATGAGTGCATTGAAACATTTAAAATTGAAGAGTAACAAATATCCAAAGTCGCGAATGCAGAAATCGCTCACCGTTCTCTCTCTCTTTCCCGCTGCAACGCGAGGTCCCGCTCGCGCTCGCGCTCGTCGTGCAACGCGTGGTGCGCGGGCGAGGGCGCGTGCGTGTTGTGCGCGTTGTGCGCGGCGTGCGGCGTGTGCGCGGCGTGCGGCGCGTGCGCGTGCGCGTGCGGCGTGTGCGGCGCGGGCGGCACGAGCGGCAGGTGCGGCGCGATGGGCGGGTACAGCGCGTACGGCGGCAGCCAGCCCACGCCCACGCCGCCGCGGAATACTCGCTCCAGGTACATTTGTTCTTCCGCCGCTATCCTGCGAACGCGATACCCGGTTGTGGCTCAATTCGAAACGCGATACCCGACTTCAATACCATAGTATTCTGATAATTTACATGCCGAGTCGGCGTTCGATCCGGAAAAAAAATGCATCGACGTATAAAATATACAAATGAGTAAAATAAAAACATGACAATACGGACTGGCTTTATTTGGACAGGTCTAATGTTGATAAATTCGTCCAATTCCTGACCGCTAACGTACCAAATTCGTCCCTTCCTTACTCGCATTCAAAATTTTGCTTACTAAACAAGTACTCAATTAGTAAAATACAGTTTACCTTAAATTTTTCGTTTAACTTTATTATTTGTTTGTAACGTTTTTTTTAACAAATTCGTCAACCATCACTTAGTAGCTTTTCGTGTTTGGTCAATCGTAAAAGTCTGCAACAACAAATAATAAAAATTGACCAAGCGAAAGAAGGACTCGCACGGAGGATCCCGAAATACATTCATGAAGAGCACTCGCGTAAAATCTAGTGTTAATCAATATGAATCAAGACAATGTCGTAAATTGGCGCAAATAAGTAGGAAGTTCTTCGGGGCAGACGTATCAGGAGACCACGATATGTTAGCCATCTAAAGCCACGAGGAGAACTAAAGAACTAATCGCTTCGTATCGTGTCGTCCCGTTCGAGTATTCGTTGAACAGGAGAGCGAGAGAGACACAACACGAAGATCGGAGCGGCTCGGATATGAGATGTAGTTACCTGTACTGCAACGCAGCGCTGGAGTACAGGCCGGGGTGGCCGTAGGGCGCGTACGCCGAGGGCTCCAGCATCGGGAAGGACGCCGCCGCCGGGTGCGCCAGCCTGCAACCAGGTACCGCACAGTGAGCCCTCTCGCTCCGTCACACGCGGAGAGAGTACACTAACGTCCCGCCTTACGCTTCCTTCCCTCGTTATTTTTGCAATTCTAACTACTTTTGTTTACAACTCACTAGGGTTGCCACATAATATCTTGGCATGGCTATCTTGGCATGGCTAAATTTAATTTAATTTGTCTTAATATAGAGAAGACGATGTAGTGGCAAAAATTGAGAAAGGTACAGTAGTACCATAAATATAAGTTACAACGATGTACCTGCGCAGAAAGCATTTTTTGAAAACAGATTAACCAATTATAATGCAGCGCGTTTGCGCGTGTAAAAGCTTCAACACCCATTGGCCAAAATTTTTGACACGGCGCCCGCCATTTTGCTGGTGCTGCATCAGTCGCCATAAGCGAGAGAGCACGAGTTCACCTGTCAGTGCATATGTACCGTACGTATAGTAAAACAAGGTCTTTATTGAGATGGTCACACGTTCGGTTTCATTCGGTACTTGTTAGCACTCGTCGGCGTGGCTGAAGATTGCCGATGTAACTTATATTCGTGGTACTACTGTATGTTGCAGTGGTTTTGGCATGACGAGAGAATGAGTGAAGGTAGACTGACAAAGAGAATGTATGTCGAGAAGATGGGTGGAAGAGTCGAAAGAGGGCGGCCGGCGAGGGTGTCACGAGGAGTACCCGCAACTGACGGGCGTGTATGAAGAGATGTAAGAATGTAAATGAAACGAAATAAGTGTGTAAGGACCGTTGAGTCTGGCACTCGGTAGTCTCTGCCTACCCCAATGTGATACAGGCGTGAATATATGTATGTATGTCAATATAGAGATATCACGATATAGGTGTAGATAAAATAGTGTTTGTGTATATCTCGTGTAATCTTACGAGGGTGGTCCCAAAAATATCCGACCTCGGTAATAGATAGCAATACTGGCAACAAAAAAAAAACGAATGTTCGAATCTTACGCTGCGTTTATTTGAAAAAAGATGATTCGTAGTTTTGTTTATGTTTCACAGCTATTTATTGAGATAGCTCTGAGTGATTTTGCAAACATGGACGAAATTGATCTTCAATATGTGATACAATACTTCCATTGGAAAGGTGTAAGTTCAACTGATATTAAAGCCGAGCTGGATTCTACTCTGGGAGAGTCTACTCCCTTATTTACAGCTGTAATAAAATATGGGGTTGCTGAGTTTTAAAAGAGGTCGCACGAGCTGCAAAGATGAACATCGCAGCTGTTGACCAAATGAAGTGACTACGCCGGAAAAGGTGAAAAAATCCACAAATTAGTAGTGGAAGACCGTAGACTAAAAGTGCGCGAGTAAGCGGACGTAGTAGGCATTTCTAAAAGTGCTATACATCGCATAATAACTGAAAATTTGGACACGAGAGAAAGCTGTGCGCAAGATGGGTACCGCGATTGCTCACCATTGAACAAAAGCAGCGTTGTGAGTATGTTTCAGTTCTAGTGTTTGAAGAAATTTTTAACGCAATAATTTATTTATATAACGCAATTTTTTTGAATTTTTCACGACGATTCATCACGATGGACGAAACATGGGTCCACCACTTCACCCCTGAGACGAAGGAACAGTCGATACAATGGACTGAAAAGGGAGAACCGGCTCCAAATAAGGCTTAGTCAGTTTCATCTACTGGTAAGGTGATGGCGTCAGTATTTTGGGATGCGCATGGGATAATTTTTATTGATCATCTTCAAAAAGGCAAAACCATCAATGGCGAGTACTACGCCAAACTATTGCAGCGTTTAAGTGACGAAATTCAGAAACAACGGCTGCATTTAGCGAAAAAGAAAGTGTTGTTTCATCATCATCATCAGGAAAATGCACCAGTTCACACGTCCACTATTGCAATGGCTAAAATTAAAGAGTTGAAGTGTGAATTGCTTCCTCATGCACCTTATTCGCCAGATCTAGCTCCCTCGGAAAATTTTCTCTTTCTTAACTTGAAAAAGAGGCTCGGCGGTAAAAGATTTGCCAATAATGAAGAGGTAGATTGCTTATAAAGGCTATTTTGAGGAGCTTGACACTGATCACTATAAACAAGGTATCGAAGCTATTGAACATCGCTGGGAAAAGTAATATTAAAAAATAAATAAGTTAGGCCGGCTACTTCTGGGACCAGCTTCGTACTATGAAACTCGCCCGAGTTTAAATCCCTATCATTAAGTATGTAATAGTGGCATAAACTACGTTGGTTGCGTTCCTATTTCAAGAAATATTTTTCTATATTTAAACCTTTAAATAATAAATATAGAAACTGTATAGTGCCAATACTAAGATGTGACAACTTTTGCCAAGCAACAATTCTGTTTGTTTATAGAGTACTACTAAATAAACAATATTTATTTGTTTATTATGCAAGGCTGCAAAGTTGTTATTTCGCGCGAGTGCTTCATTCCTCAACTATACATACAACTTCCATACAATCGTTGGACCCGTTATTTTTGCTTTCTAGTCATATATTCGATCAGAAAAAACTCAACGCCCCAAGGAAAAAAAAACAACGTAGACGTTAATTTTACCCCACATAGATGTGGGGTGTGTCAGTTCACCATTGCCATTACCAGTGCCCTACTCTCACACTCCATAAGTCTTGTAACCACAGCCAAGATGTTGAGGTGGTAGCGAATGACCCTGGCCTTTCCTAATCCATCTAGATATTACATTTTTAAACATTCGCATAATCCTACAACAAAGGATCTTAAGAAATCATAGTAAATCCTTCAGTGCGGAGGGCAATAAATGATGAAGTAAGTAGTAAGTACTGACCGGTCATCAGGCCTGTAGGGCTGGAACCCGCTGGAGGGGAGGTGGTGGGGCGAGGCGCGCTTGGCGGGCGCCGCGGGGGGCGGCTTCTCCTTGTCGCGCTCGGTGGGGCCTGCAACCTTCCACGGTCAAACACGCGCTCGCAACACACACCACTCGCTCTTACCAACACATCGTAAAACTAACCAGTGGTATTTGTAACAACATGATCCTCTTAGACATCACAAAGCACGCGAATATCTCTTCCTTTCAGCCCATTACGTAGGAAAGGAGTGAAATTATTCGCAACGTGTCCAAAACAATCACATGGTATGAAATTATTTAAGCATTACAAATGCTCTTTTGGGTTAAAACGCCTTACTGGATGTTTATGATTGTTTTAAAGGTCTTATTATATATGATTGGCCAATTTATAATTGTCACAACACACCATAGAGCCTGAATTAAAAAAAAATACTGCCCCAACAAAAATAATTATACAATAATTTGCAGTCCTTTGACGGCAGTCAGGCTTAGCGAACGCTGTGGGCCTGTGAAGCTGCTTTAGAGCGTTATTCGTGTCTATTACGTTTCTGCACGTTTTCAAGTGAAACAATACCAAGTCAGGAGATGAATTGTTCTAGTTTATACAGCCTTCGAAGTATTTAATACTTGTTTTAAGTCTATGTGTGTATGTTTTGGTTGTGTTATATTAGATGATGTCTTTTCCCCCATTTTACCGCATGCACAACTAGACCTCACTAGAACGGTAGACAGGTTGATCTCCGGACTATACTGAACTTATATCAAGTGCAGAAAAGGAAGATATACACTCATGACAATCAGACCAGAGAACCCACGCCGTATAGTTTATATAACACCGTAATGTCCAATATAGTTTTAAACAATTGGATAGTGTAATAAAATTTTACATGCATGTCATTCATTATTTCATTTAACCACTGTGGAAATAAATGTACTTAGCTGTGTCGAATACATCTACATTATATTTAATTCGACTAAGTTATTTAGTAATTACTAATGGAATATCAACAGTTTCAAGAGCGCTTCGAGCCAGTTGAAGACAATAGCTCGGTACACTTGAAAGCGGGCAATTAAGGCCCGGAGCAATTCCGGTCGAGAGTTCGGCCCGGGGCTACATCGCAATATTGACTCTAATAAATGGTTGTATTTTCTTAAATAAATACAATATATGCATAAAGTTGACGCCTATACCATAGACTAACCGCAACCATTCATCAAAGGATTCAAAAGGGTCCCACAGTTTAGGAAAATAATACATTACGATCAATTTCCGAGGCATACTTTCTTTCCGTAAAGATGCCGCACAGATATGAAAAGCGCAATGACAACGCATTTCAGAGCCTATGCACACCGCGTTTTTTAAACGCATCGTCAACGATCGTTTGCATTGATACTAACTCAATACCACCCCAGTCAGTATGCAGCTCTGGAAGGAATGAAAAACCCGCTGTCGACGTGCATTCCTAACATGCGCTGCGACGACGCGGTTAAAAAATGCGGTGTGCGTAGGCTCTTATGTGATACGATTATGTTAGCTGAGGCAAACTTGGATATTAGGGGATTTAGCTACTCTATAATTCAGGTCCACACTAGCGTAAAGTCAAGAACTAGTGACCTCCCAGACTTGTATAATCCATAATACAACCAACAAAAGCTTGGCATTTTCCAAAATCTCCTGGCAAAGAACAGGGACTGCCAAAAGGGATCCGTGTGTTGGTCATTTGTGTTTATTCTCTAAACGAGTGCAGTGACTACTGGCCAATCGTTAACTCAGAGCGAGTAGCGAGGGTGCAGGTACAATTTATACAATGAAACAATTACAAAAAAAAAATACATATAGGTTCATATGCGTTAAAACATATCTATACAAATGTGTTTTATTAGAATGACTAAAGTGAGATTGTTACTGTGTCTAACATCGGATTTCAGATTTTATGTAAATCTGAATATGTTTGATATCAAATAGTCTCTATTACATATGGCTATAGCAAATATCACTTTGGTCTATCTTTACAAACATGTTCTAAAAGTATTACATAATAGTGTATTCGGACTTGTGTCAATACTTTGGTCCCTAAACAAGTTCAGGATGCAAAACCCAACAAGTGTGCGTTGGCATTTCAGTCAAAGAATGAAATAAAATAAAAAGAGATCAAGGAATGCTGGCCCAACCACGCCCTTATTATATTATATACGCTCTTATTATTATATTATACCTTTAAGACTTACTGATCAACATAGGCTCCAGTTTATTTGCGTATACATCGAATCACAAACACTGGTATCGTGGAGAGATATTTTTGAAATAATACCCACGCGCATACTGTTGATTGAAGCATGGATTTTTTTGTAATACCACAGATCATCATACTCTGTCCGCGGCTAACATATGACATTGTTGCAGCGATCAAATCAAAAACATTCTCATAAAAGTGTGACAATGATTGAAGATAGGTTTTATAGAATTAGCAGATTCATAACCGCTTTTTGAACAATTTAAGTTCGTTAGTAAAACCATTTGGAGTCACTACATTTTAATGTCTCAAAGAAAAATTGTAGCTGCCATTTTGATTATAATTATCTCGAAATTAATGAATACTTGCCAGATACGGTCTTATAGACAACAGTTAAATAGATGCTTGCCGTAGCTTTTGGTAAAATTTCGTACCTAAACGGCAATTACTTTGTAAGTATTTTTTTATTACGTATTCAACAAGTGTATTTGTTATATGATTATTTCGGAAATATCTTTTAGACTTTCTTGATGAAAAGAGAACAAACACGTTAGCGAAAGTTTTGAAAACGTAGAAATGCGAACATAGTAGAATAACATGTAATATTAAAGGAAGACACTACCTGTCCAAAAGTTGTTTTAAAATTTGTATCAGATCAGTTTTAACGGCTCAGTCTCAATGCCGTTAAACAAGCCGGTATATTGAGAACGAGACGTCTTATCTCGCATCAATAAAGTGGGTAGGGCATCTGTTTAACACGCATAAGAACGAATGAAATGACATCGCTAACGTGCTTTTCAGTAGCATTCCACTGCTCAAGAGTAAGATAAAGTACGTCCAACGAAACAAGAGAAAATAAGAGAGTCATCACCCGGATCCCGGTATTCCAGCGCATGCGCACACAAAAATCCTGACATCGCAAGTCCCAATAGGAAGTAATCGACACTGTTTAAGGATATGTGCCTTTACAATAGATAAATAAATTTGATGATGTCACTGTCACTCCATACATTAGTGTGTTTGAGAATGACGGATAATGGACTAGTGATACAGCTATTTTAAAGGCTTCTTCCAAAACATCCCTCTAACACTTAGAAGTATCTTTGGGCCTAATCAAGAAGATAATCATGAAGAATAGCTTCTCTCGTTACGTTGGCTTTAGAGCACCGTTAGCGACATCACGGCATGTGTTTCGCAGTGAAACAGATGGCCAGGGCTGGTCGGGTCAGCTGGGGTCAGGAGCGGGGCACAGAGCTATGGCTATCGACTCACCGTCCTTGGAGTCGGGCCCCGCGTTCTTGGCCAGCGTGCGCAGCGCGGCCGCGAACGGCCCGCCCTTGTTGGGCGTGAGCTCCGCGCGCTTAGCTATTTTGTTTGCACTGCCACCTGGAAAGAAGAAAAGCGGGCTTTGAGTTTTAATAACCAAAGGCAAACGAGCAGGAACCTTTTTTTGGAAAGGAGTCGTCCTTGCTCCTATAGACATATCAGAAACTGCCCATATACCTTAAAGTTCTATGTTTACTCGCTTCTTGAAGATTATAAGCAATTCATTAATGGTAATTGATAATGTAGATAATTATTGTTTTCGTCTTGTGATATAAACTCCCGTAAATATAAGTATTTTCTGTGTATGGAGTTTTCTTTCAATAAGAGTGGTTAAAGTCAAAAATATGACGCATGGCCACAAAACTGACTCAGCATAACGGGCCGGCAAACCCTTCACATCCGAACGGCAACCGCAGTAACAGGTGTTTTATTCACCGCACACTCAATATTATTATCATATTCCCACAGAGCTTGCGTGAACAACCTAACCCTCGTCAAATCCGGTTCGAAGGACCACTCAAACCGCCACGTGCTCAAATTCAAACAGAAAACGCGACTCAACTACTTCAAACTCGCATCTCTCTTTAAAATTACATTACAATAAATCACTTACCATCTTGCGAATAAAGTCTGAATTAAAACAAATAAGATCGAAATGTTCTAGGTCCCAAAAAAAAATTGGTATAAAGGACCTTTCATAACGTCATGTATTTAAACAGAGAACACAAACCAATAACGACAGCAACCTCACATTATAACTAATCAATTTAATTAAAACATAATCCTGCTTACACGGGAACAGAGTTCAAATTCAAAACGAACACTGAAATGTTAAATGGTGTGGCGGTAACCCGTCGTCATTTCCCTTTATTTCGTGCCACCGTGTCGATGACAGCTTATTTTCGTAACAATTATAAAAATATGGCGTTGCCGCCAAACGGGGGGTGGTTATTAAAAATCCCATTGTACTGAACCTTTCGAAATTATCTTCACACTTTGTTGGTCACGAGGCGTGGTCTCACCGACAGCGAGCGAAAGCGGATTGCTTTGTCATTAACCTCTTTCAACTTTTAGAGAATGCATCTCTCGACACCCGCCAAATACCACGACATTGTGTGGCAGCTCCACACACATTCTGTTCCTAACGTATTATGAGTATTGTGGCATATTTATAGAGTTACAATTACGTTGCAGTAAAGAAAATCAAAAGTGATTGGTATTTATCGTCTTATCTCCTCAAACATAATAAACTTTTAAACAAAAAAATAAAACCGACTCCAAAAAAACTAAAAAGTAAAAAATAACGCCATAATTCAGTTTCTTCAAATTACTTTCAAGTAACCGTTTGTATACTCAATCTATACAGCATATACAATTAATCTTATTTTGGCTTCGGTGCCATATAAAGAATGTCTAAAATATTGAACATTGACGATTTTAGTAAGTTGTGACACGATGGCACCGACTCCAAAATAACATTAATTGTATATACTGTATAGATTGAGTATACAAACGGTTACTTGTAAGTAATTTGAAGAAACTGAATTATGGCGTTATTTTTTACTTTTTAGTTTTCTTGGAGTCGGTTTTATTTTTTTGTTTAAAAGTTTATTTATTTTACACTTTTTAGTTAATCGTTTCTTAAAAGTGTATCTCGTGACGATTCGAACAAGCCCAAACACGGCTAGGATACATTATTTTATTACATAGATCTGGTGCCTACCTTCCGGCTCCATCATCAAATCAATTCGATGGTACCATTCTCATCAGGAACATTTAAATTTGTGACTATGAAGTTGTTTAGCTAAATTAATCAAGATATTTTGTCGCCACCCGTAAATCATTTATCATTGAGGAGTTCCGATGGCATTCTGTGGTCTTCTGCATCAGTTCCACTTCACCAATTTACACTTTCTGAATGCAAATGCTTATTATGTTTCTTATAATACCAAAATCGCTATATGTATGCCTACAATATTTGAGGAGTTCCTTCAATTTTTCATGGATTCCATCATCAGATCGTCACCAAAATTAAATGGGACCAACTAGAAAGTACCTTCTATAAAACAAAAAAAAAAATTGAAATCGGTCAAATAGTCTGAGTAATCGGTGAACATCCATAAAAAAAAAAAAAAAACATTCCGTCGAATTGAGAACCTCCTCCTTTTTTTGGAAGTCGGTTAAAAAGACAAGAGAGGTGGAAAAGTATCTAGTTGGTGCGAATTATTTGCAAGGTTTTCCTTTCCGTAAAATAAGAAATGCGTGGAATTAACCGTCTGAGTTTTTTTTTTAAATATATTCCCATTAGGTTAAGCCAGTTTTAAGTACTTCTAACTTACAACTCGATTCTCAAGTCAAGCAAATGTTTATTACTACGAAAATATACATGTTCGCTCACTATGGGCTTTATATGAAGGCTCAAAGCTACTCAGAGAGCAATGGAGAGGGGCTATAACACCAAAGTAGTATAACAACCCGTAAAGAATTCGTCTTAGGGCATTACGGTGTTAGCCACCTTCCAACCTCCCAACACCAGAAACGCTTACTACCTCAATAACACTACGTAGTCACCTTTTAGGAGGCACGCGAGGTCCCGCTTCCCGCTATCTAGTAGGTACCAGCCTTATCCGTCAGGCCGAGTGCCGTAGACACGAGCGCCTAATGGAGCCAGAGCCAGCCCGGCAGCGTTAAACATTCATCGCCCACGTCCGCGGGGATTGTAATTGAACGTCTATTCAGTATAATTCTCAGGTTACACATACCTACAAAAATAAGCTATAAACATGGACTGGTCAGGAACAAACACAACCATATCTGACGTGAGTGAGAATGTCACATAGTTGAAAGGGCACGTTGTAACGTCTCCCATGAGACCAAATCCAGCACCAAATCAAAAAGGTTTAGCATTTCAGCCAAGTGGTTGCTACCACACAAGGGGAAATATATCAGCAAAGTGTAACCTAATGTTTCAACTCTGACGTCTGGGTCTCTGACTTCACTCTGACGTCTGGGAAGTAAATATGCAATGAAGTAATGTGTAGCTCGTTCAGCGCACGCTTATACCTACATAGCTGAGCCGTCTCCGCCAGTCTGCAAGTCACATCATTTGTCGCTAAGTAGATACTAGAATATGCCTGCAACTGCTAAATAATTATTTCCTCCGCCGTATTTTCGTAAATGTATTTTTCATTTATCTTTAGTGTCAGTCTTCACAGCAATACAAGTATAATTTTTGGTATGAATAAAAAAAGGAGTGGTATTCATACTATTCATACCAAAAACTATTTTTTTAATATGCCATAAGCCAAAAACATTTAGCGCTTCGATTATGAAGAATGATTGATTGCTAGTGGCTCTGTGAGCTGTAGACCTTGCGAGTTTTTCAACCCCCATATGTCGGCCATTTTGCAAAAAAAAAAAAACAAATCTGCTTACAAATTTTTACGAGAATTTGTTGAGAAATGCGATATGTGCTTACGCTAAGACAGGTACAGTTAGCTGCAGAGAAACGTGAATCCCTTAGCCATGAATGTTTATTATATGGCATCGGGGTCACTATACTCTGCAGCATTACGTATGAAAATAGTACGTAGTTCCTAACTATACGCGGCAATTGTGTAAGTTGGGTATTACAATACGTCCGATTATATTTTTGTATGTATCGTTGAAAATGCACTGATAGTTATGTAAGCTACGTAAGTCCGCAGGTTTAATATTACACACCGATGCGACAAAGTGGCGTCTCGGCGGAAGCCCCGACAGCCCTCGACAAAGCTAAACGGTGTGGTGGAACAGAAATGGCCCAGTCGTTGTGTCCTTCTGTGCGTGAGCGGGGGCGTGAGAACGGGCCCCCGCGCGCAGCTGCCGGCGACAACTCCCGACACAGCCAAGTCCTTACAATTACCCGCGCCGTAAAGGGTTTGTTAATAAACACCGTTGAAGACTACCTATCGTTAATGGTGCCGTATCATTACTTTGACAAAATTGCTGCGAAATATTATGGCGCTGTTTGGCGTAGGTAGGCTTGGAGAGCTGGTTACAAAAGTAACCCTGGAGGGGGGTTACAGTTTTTTTTTTAATTTCCACTATATTCCTATAAATAATTACGAAAATGTTGGATTGACTAGATGTCGTCATTTTGTTTTAAGAATGGTTTATAAGCTGTAAAGTTACAAAAGTAATGTTTCTCCAAATAATGCACATTTTAGTAAAAGAATATCGATAATCAAATTGCATTATTTTCCAAAAAATATATAATGGTCGTTTACATTTTGTTAGGAGTAAAGCTAGTTCATACATTTGCTACTAAACGCAAGTACGAAATGTATGAATTTACACTTATCAAAGTGTAAACCGGCCATAAGCTTAACTGAATATGAGAATATGAAAGGACAAGGTGCTAGTTTATGATGGAATCTGATATATATCTTGGGTTAGACGTGAGTTGAACAGGAGACCAAAAGTTGATGACATTAATAACATTATCTTTTATCGCGGACTTTTACGGCAGAGAAATAAGTGATGGTGATAGTGATGACTTGATGAGTGCTGAAACTATTGCATAAAATTCAAAAAGTGAATCAACAGGGTCTTATAAATCTTCCTTTGGGTCAATTTTCCTCCGCACGCCTGCCCTCCGCGTCGTCAAGTTTTAGGATGAGTTGCGGGACGCTTTCCAAGACTTTAGAGGAACAGACGTAATTAGTGCCCCGTAAGTGATATGGTTTATTATGCATCGTGAAACCCGGATGAGGGGATATCCAGCGAAAAAGTCATGTTTTGACAGATGATTTAAAATATATATTACCACAAAAAATACACATTTACCAGAATATACATATATATCAACCAGACGCAAAATGCCATTCGTAGTCTGGTAGAGGTAAGCATAAGCAACTCTGGATCAGCGGCGGTCGGTCTCCGGCAATGTAAAGTTAACAGCCAACCCAGAAAACAGACATCGCCTGTAATTTTCATTTTAAGCTCATGTACTTATTATAGTTATTTATATATCGATCGAGCCTCCGCCAGCTCTGCGCACAAAATGCCGCTTATATAATTTTTTTCGTTTTGAGCAGAGCAGATTTCGTGAACATGACCCAATTTTAACATCCGGCCATCTCACCTACAATTGAATTGTATGGGATAAAATGTCAGTATAGCTGAGAAGTAGCGACGGTACATGGAGATAGGCATGGGAAGCCGAGGGGCTGCGGACGCACCTGCCGCGCAGGCACGCGATGTCGACCTAAAATGACCCATAGATGGACCAGATAGAAGCGTTATTATCACTGTCAGTTTACCGTGAAATTTAGGTTGAAAAATGTGGTCCAATAGAACATGAATCGACAGTAGGGGTCTGTGCGGTCAGTTCTGTACAGTGCGACCAAAAAGAGTAGAAATTAAATGAGGGCGCCACTTTCTACGTAACTGTGACATTTTTGTCGCTAAATGCTTAAACAAGGCAACAATTTACTATGGAATTTCTTTAGTTCCATTTTATTTCATTTCTACTTTTTTTGGTCTCACTATAGCTGACAATCTCACGCAACACGAGGGGACATTTGGTCGATTATAGCCGCCATCTTTGATTCTCTTTTAAACTTCGTCATAGCGAGTGAAATTCTCATGACTTCATCACCACGTCATTGTGACAGTGCACAGTGGCCTATATATTTTTTTTTGTAGAGCATTACACCGCGCTTGTGCTCAGTAATACTGGAGTTTAACCCGTTACATCATCGGCGATGGGTCCCTCAACCTCATTAACCCGTCAGCTGGCAAGTAGCTCCATCCCGGCAGGTGAGCACTGTGTATAAAATGAATATATTATATATACACCCTCGCTGTGCCCTTGTTAGACTGCATAGATTTGTTTAATGTACGATTTCGTCTACTACAATTATTTGTAGCATCCACCGTCTCAAAGAGACTACTACGCGTAGCGTAAGTAGTAGTATTTCGTAGTGTTTTCGTTACTATTTTGGGGTAATTTTCTTTAAACCGTATTTGCTTTGGTGAAGTTTCCACCCACTACTCTGATGTCTTTGATCCAATAAGAGGCGACGGATATTGGACCAGTAAAATTAATTTCTATTGAACTGTCCTTAGTAGGTAAGGTACTGTCAGTCAGCCGACCAAGTTCAGTTGGCTGGGGTAACAAGTCCCGTCATCAGCGGTGTTCTCGCCTCATTAACCCCAGCTGACAAATTGTATGGTTCCGCTCCGCTCACGTAGGTATGCAACACTGGTACGTTACTAGTAGTAAGTTGTTGTATTACGTACTTATTTTTTTATTTAGCGTCATAGCACGCTGTAATTTTTAAGTTTTTCGTCTAAACTTACAGGTCTCAAAGACGTATATACTAAGAAGAGTTAGTAATTTATTTTCAAAATAGGGTTTGCAGCTGTCAGTTTGCTTGATATTGACCAATATTAGGATTTTCGTACGAATGCATAATTTTAAACGCCGAAGCAAAACAGGGACAGACACAAATACCTACGTTCTCTACCTCTGTCTGCGCTTTGTAACACTCCAGACAGTGACCTTTTTGAAAGTCTCACTCAAGAGTCCATTAAAAACAGTCCTAATACGATCATGCTAGTTTAAGTCATTAAGTTGTTAAAAATCAATATCTGTACATCGAAGAAAATTTTTATAGAAATAGTCGGACGACCTGGTTAGGGTTGCGGGGACTCGCTGGATGCGGATCGCCTCTATCGGGTCCATGTGGAAATCTATTGAGGAGGCCTGTGTCCAGCAGTAAGCGTCCTATGGCTGAAATGATGATGATGATGATGAAGGTGCAAAAAAGGATAATTCTTCTCCGTGAACAATGTGGCTGCCGTTGCTAGCGCCTTCTAGTATTGTTTAAATACTAAAAGATCGACAAAGTATTGATGCATTGTATATCTGAAGCACGCTACTGAATGCAGCGAAGATGATTGCATCTTTGTTAACCGCGTTACGCGTCGCTAGTCGCTATTGACCCGCGCCGTTCAATTGACCCCCTCCGCCGAGTTAATGCCATGTTACCAAACAGTGCATGCTTGTACTACAGTATACATAGTACGAAGGGTCAGCCTGGTACAGTCAGTCTATTTTTTATATCTCCACTTATAACCACCCAGTCCAAGTCACAATATCTGTGCACCTCACCGCGTAACATCATGTTGGTGCTCTGAGAACGGTGCTAAAAAAATACTAGGTGCCCGCAACTTCGTTAGTGGAGGAGAAAAACTCATTACTCCTATTTTTTTTTTGAGATTATTCGGGTAAAACGTATCCTATAACCATTTCTGGATACCCGTGTACCAAAAATGGTTAAATTCCGTTTAGCCGATTAGGCGTAATGAAGCAAAGACACATACAAACATACAAAAAATCCATTTTTTTTTCGGTTTAGTGACCTCCAAATGGTCCGTTACAATCATTTAAATCGGCCTACCAATGGCGTGCACCACTTCATATAAGCGTAGAGGCACGGCCTACCCTAATTGTGCATTGCGTTGATGGCTTATAATTATAAGCGACAGATTGTCGAAGTAGTGGCGTGCGGTCCATATAGGCACAAAGGCACTGCCTACCCTGAACGACCATGGCTCCATACAGGCACAGAGAAACTGCCTACCCTGAAGCCCTGTAGACAATATAGGCACAAAAAAACTGCCTACCTTAGCCCCCTGTGCACGCCACTGGTGCGAAGAGACAAGTTGACCAAGTTGTATTTATTGTGAAATAGATACAAGTCAAAGCGCAAAGAAGAAAATACGATTGCTCTCGCACGTGGTCACACCAGGACTTGACTCCGGTACCTCTCGATTTCGCGTGGAGTGTGTCAACCCCTCCACCAGCGAGCACTGTGCCAATCGCCTCGAATTTATCCATCTGTTTCGACCCATGTCCCTATTTTATTTTTTGAAAGGTATTATACGAGTTGTATTTACTCAAGAAACTCGTAGCGTAGCGTTAAGCTCTGTATAAAAAAAATGTTAGTACGACCTGCAGCGACTACAGGGAAGTCATCGGAGCCTATCATTGATATGGCTGCTACATTGGTAGCTACGCCTCTGCAAGCTTCGATAGTCCGCTGCTTGACGGGTCACATTAAGCGATATCGTTAGCAAAGGCATTCCTCTGTAAACTGGCATCCGTCACAACGGGCTAACCGCGTTAGGGCTCGCCAATTGACCCGTGACCGGCTCAATTAACCCGCGTGCGTTCGCTCACATCATGTTACTAAACAGAGCCCGTGGCTCGATTAGGCGATTACAGAGTACAGCGCAGAACGTTCACCGCGTGTAATGAGTGGTTTTCCAGAAGACTGTTAAACTAGGTAACTAGGTGATTAGCATGAGCTTTCTTAAAAATAATATAGCTACGTCTTTTAATAAAAATGCTAAATATCGTGTGGGACAGTGTAGCTAGATTATAGACTTTCAAACAAAATAAAGTAAATCCGTCCATCCGTTAAATACACAGATACAAACGTCAAACTCATAACACCCCTCTTTACTCGTCGGGGTTAAAAAAGTATCAACGAGTACAATAGGCTGCAAAATTGTGAAATTTAGCTGCTATGTACATACGCAGAACAGAATCATGATTTACTCTCACTGGCTAATTATAGTATGCTGTACTCCAATCACTAACAAAACTGGAGCTAAGTCTTTATGGTGACGTTTGCAACCAAAACGTTTTCTTGTTTGATGATTTCACTGCCCTTCTCAATACTTCTGGTAGTAGCTGTTCCTTACAAGATGGTCCTGTCCTAAGTCTTAGTATCACGGGATTTGACAACTCCTTATAAAATAAAATATAGGCACACTAAAATGTGGCAGGGACCCTCTGTAACGTATAATCTAGCGGAGCGCGGCGCGTCATGGCCCGTTTCATTTATTGATGTCGTTAACTAATCAGACATAGGCTTGCGTGTCTATTTGCCATCGGACTTTGAAGTTCGTTTCAAGCTGCTTAATTAACTGTTTTTTTTGTGTTACTGTTCAACCCCCTTAAGAACTTACTTTTTCTTAGAACAAAATTCTGTGTCGTTTAGTCTAAACAATGCCGGTTCAGCGGGTCTAGCACAACTATCAGCGACTACGTTTATCGCGCGACATAGCATCTCCCATCTTTCTCGCATTGTATTGAATGGAAAGAGACAAACAATCTTTCGCGTATCACGGTTGTGCTAGAGGTGCTAGTAATGCATCTTTTTTATTACTATATACTTTTTTCTATCACATATATGAAGACGAGTGAAATTTACCGCGAACAAAATAGGGTAGTTTCCTGGGTAAAAACAAAATTATTCTAATTGTCAGTAACATTATCAAAAAATATTGGACACGTATTTTTTCTTTTGTAATCAATAAAAAAAAAGCGGCCAAGCGGCGGAGTCGGATTCGCCCATGAAGGGTTCCGCAGCTGTTTATACAAAAAAAATGCACTACAGATGGAATAAAATACGATATGAAAAATAACACTAACAAAAGAGCGTATCTCCCCTTACGTCCTTTTGCTGAGAAGCGCAGTTTTTTGGCAATAACTTAAAAACGGTATGTCCGATCATGTTGAAAACAATTTTCGTTGGAAGTACTTATTAAGCTTTATATTTGTAATTTTTTTCACATTTTTCGAACTTACCCTTTAGAAAATAGATGGGAGGGGGGACACAATTTCTGCTACTTTCGTAGCGAATATTTCGGAAAATATTCACTAAACCAAATTTTTTTTTTAGAAAAATACGTGTCCATTATTTTCTGATAATGTAACTGACAAACTAATTATATTTTTTTAGGACACAAGCCTATTACCATTTTAACAGTACATCCACAAGCAGGCTACATACGGTTTGATCTTCTCACGTGCCGTGACGTTATATGCTTATTGCTTACCTGTAACAAAATAAGAAGATTCATTAGTTTTATAAACACTGGATTATACCTACTCAAAAAGAAATACACTGTCAGTTGGGATAATAACGTATTTTATAAATGATATGGATCATTTATAAAATACATGTACATGTGTAATGCCGTGTTCTGTGTAGTTCATTCATGGTAGAGAGGGTAAACAAATAAATAAACTCCTCATTAGATATGCATAAAATCACAACCCTGGTTGCGAATCAGTATCAGGCATGCCTGTGTGCGTCATTTTAATTAACTTAATAGCTCACTGCGCGTGTGCGGATCGGGTTACGTAGGGTTGTCGCACAAACATTTTCGCAATCAGCAAGCTTTTGTCCGAACCATCGTTTTGTGTAGCGTATTATGTATAAACTCATCAGACATTAATTACGGACTACAGATAAACCGCCAATTAATATACACGTTAATTGCTCTTAAATAATTCACGAGTTTTTTACTACTCTCTTTGTATTTATTGTCGAATTCAATTTCAACTGTTTATTGGAAATTGAGCAGCGAATTGCTGTCAATAAGTTTCACATAGGTATATTTTTATATGGATCAGCAGATTCGTAGGGCTGCTACGAATGAGATAGCATTATCGCCCGAAGCTACAGTCAAGTCTCGACAGCCAGGGCTGGCGCTGCCAAGGTTCAATTACACACGCAAACGGCGCGGGTGATCGCGATCGCAGGGCTGCCACAAATTGAATATTGCCCCAATATACCGCTATGAGGCAGCTCATGAATATGCTAATGCGAGATAACGTTTTCATCCTATTAAGCAAAGTGGATTTCGTGGAATCATTTCCATTGTTATTGTATTAAAATTGACCTTCAAATTTCGTTTCTTAGCGACTCAATCTGCGTACCTCTAAAGGATTGGCTACATTTTCAAACCAGAGTGCTCTGACAGAAGTAATTAATAACTGAGATCAGTACATCAATGTACACGTAATTCGAGCTATCGCTAAACAACCAAAGTATTCAAAAGATCCGGTTTCTGATGATCGTAAAACTATCACGTATATTACGTTAAAACTAATAACTTTAAGACTTAATTCATCAGATATATTCGAAATCCATGCAACCCAAAAGTTGCATCGCATCTATAATCCCTTGGGCCGATCGATATCGGTAGCGTGGCAACCCTGCAGCGAGGGTTGTCACCGAGCCGAGCGCTAATTAATTCAGTCTGAAGCGCTAACTCGGGAGCTCTGCAGCCGCGCTACTTCATTGATGCAGAACCAACTTATAATTGGACGCTGGGCTGAAAAGAGCCAACTCGCCTAATGATCTTCCACATAATCAATATATAAGAGACATAACATAACATAAGAGATAATTCAAAGACATCTCAGGTCTGTGGTCAACAATGTTGTAGCGCAATTTTGGTCCAATCGAGATACCTATGATTAAGTATGAAATGTCAATATCACGTGTATCTATAATATATAAGAGGTTCTGACTGATTCATCAACGAATAGCCGAAACTACTGTTGGCTGTAATAAACATCATCTCGATCAAATCTTATAAAAAAATATTTGTGTAAAATTAAATCTAAGTTACCTTCGACGTAAATAAATAACTTAATTGAAGGTTTCCAACAAGAAATGTGCATCGTCACTTTTAACAATATACGCTCAATATTTTGTTTAGCGTAGCGAGTGGCATACAAGTAAGTTATTACAGAAATTGTATTGTATTACGGGAATTCTTAGTTCGTTATCCGGTCGATATCGATAGAGGTAACCCTGCAGCTAAGGTTGTCGTCGTAAGGGTGACTCTAATTAATTCAGTCTGAAGCGCTAATTCGGGCAGCGAGTCAACACGCCGCTAAACTTATAATTGGACGCAGCTGAACTGAAAATGTCCAATCCACTGGATGCGCACTGAGATTCAAAATATAATGACTGGTTGGAATTGATTATGGGTTTGATTTTCGAGCCTGATCCCGCCAGAGGATGCAACTTGTCAACAATGCCGTCTCTCTTACTCGATGCCATTCCAACTAAACTGAGAACAGGATGGCACTCCACTCTGTGTACGCGCATTATTAACAGCTTTATAGCCGATTAAGAGGCACGTGTTTTACTGCAGCTTAAAATAGAACATCTTTATGTTCATGCAGGCCCTCTGCGGTGAAATACAGCAGAGAGGTGTTTTTTGAATTCCCAACGGACGAAGGTGTTTAATACGGTTCACAAAAACGGTTCAAGCGATGGCACAACTAATTATTGACTACAGCTATATAGGTACTCGATTCTAACCGATCAGGACATAGATTATCGATCAAGTTCGTACCAAACGCGAATGAAACCAGCAGCAACAAACAACTCCACTTCAGAAAGTTAAATGTAATTTTATCGCGTCGTTTAGTGGCGGGACGTGGGGAATGACGCGTGGGGTCTGCTAAGGATCTAATTTGAGGTTAATGTCCTTATTACACGCAATAACCATAGGGAACTAGGGTTTGCCGAATGGAGATTTTCGTCTCTCTTGGCCCACAAAACTTACTTCCACCAAGAAACGAAAACCCTGGGTCATCGTTCTTTGATAAGGACAACATGCTCATACTAGGTATATAAAATATCTTGTATGCCAAAAATTCATTTAATATATCAGATATACATCCTCCTGTATTATTCGACAAAAAGCAGTATGTTTAATTGGACGAGCATTTCCTTTAATTCGGCGAAAGAGCAAAAATATGCTGAATTATTCGGTTCGTTGATCCTTTTTGATGGAACAGCCACTTCACATCATTTCAAATTAAGTACAGTTAAGAAGAAATGAAAGTAATACTCTTTGTATTATTTCAATGCAAAGACACTGGTAATAGACTACACGATGTACACCGGAAACACGCATCAGCCAGGTATCCGGGGGCATACGCCAGGGTCACACAAAGCCCCTGTTTTAAAGTCGGTAGGGCGTCACGCGAAGAAACGATTCGATAAAATTAATCTGTCTCTGTACACATTTTCATGCAGGGGGTCTGCGGGGGGCACGGCACTCCGTTACCAACTTCATCGGGATCAAGGCGATTACTTTCCGAGCGTACGTTTCACTGCTCAGTTCAATAAGCACTGGAGCAGTCGAATCACCAGCTCTACTTGGTCTGTAAGCGTCCGTATAGAGCAGGACGAAAGCGGCAGAGCGCCCCATCCTTCAAGATGTCTGTCGAAAGTGGCCACCCGACACTTACGACGTTACGGCTGGCGTCGAATCAATTTCAGGAGGGCGCGCGTTGAAAAGCAAAATCTGGCGCGATCGTAATAAAGCATAATTTACTGTGACGTCGATTTGAGGATTCCGCCGGTTATTTGTTGTGGTAATACGTGATTTGCGACTGTGGCCGAGGGGGCTCTATCGGTCGGGTATAGGGGTTGTTTCGGCGCGGGCCTCGGCGCGTGGGGGCTGATAACCCGTGTGGCAGCCGGTCGTGTCTCGTCAACTTTTAATTAAAGTTTCACGTTTAGGGAGTGTTGGAGTCGCGCTCCGCGGATGCTTTATTAGATTAATTGCTTGTTCTGGCGGCGGTTGGTGGATTTCTGTGCGGCAATGATGAGCTCTGATTGTGGCAATTTGTTCATTCATCATTTAGAGGGTTATTTGTATAGTGTACAGGAATTTCGGTTCAATGTATTCATTAGCTACTTTGGTTAACCGTATCACAGACTTACTGACTAACAAACTCTCATCTGTCTGGACTGTTTAATTTGAAATCGTTACTTTTGAACTAAACCGGTTTCATGCGTATGCTTCACTTCTCTTACTCATTGAATCTTCAAACTAAAATTGAAATCCAATTACTGTGTTCGTGAAGATCCATTTGGAAGCAGTGTAAGGTTTTAATAAACAATCAGCAAGTCAAATCAAAGCTTGTAGCTTGCCAAAAAAACTTGTAAAATCCCGCGGGACATCCTCGGCAAACAACAGCGAAAAACTCGTCACGTTTACTAATTACCAAACTAACTCAGCCCTACGGAACCTTGCCGAGGAAAAGAGAAAACTCCCCGAGTCGTCACTAACAACCTTGCGACGCTGAAGTTTCCCCGCTTAGTGGTTCATTTCCCCACAGCCGGGGGTGGGGTGGGGGTATTTTGTATATCGCCTCCGACCATCCGCGGGATAAGCACATCCGCGCCATTTTATACGGTTATCCGGACACGGGGCCGCGGTGTCCATGATGCGGCCCGCCGATGGATTTGGTGAGCTTTCTGACTTTGGCTTGGATGGAATGCGAATCCGCAACGATAAGTTGCGGAATTCCACCAGCTCCGTGTCAATTGGTAGGAAATACAACAAGATATTATTATGTCAGCATTGAATATCGCTAATTTGAAGGAATTTATTTTATCGTAACTTCATACCACCTTGTTACATAATATTTTCTTCTGTTTCCGCGATTATTACTCATTGAAATAAAACAATTTAACGGATTATATCGCGTATATTATCTCATTTTAGTTCCCGACGTTTCGGAAGCTTTCCAGCTTTCCATGGTCACGGGAGGACTGAGAAAAGATGTTTTTCCTCTGTCAAAGTTACAATTTGTGCAAACTACCCATTTTTTTTGAAAAAACACAAATTAAGGTGTACATACATGCCAGATGGGCCTAAGCTGTAAAGACAGTTACACATGTGCCAGAAGGGCTTAATTATTTTATTCTAATAATTTACCAAGCAGCATTTCACCAATGAGGCGTACTGAGGAGAAAAGAAACGCTGCAAAGAAAAACTCCCAGGCTACCTCATTACTAATTATAATATTTTAAAAAACAGAGACTATTAAACTACTTTAAACAGATAAGATATTTTACACCGTTCGGAAATTAAGGTTTTGCAGTCCTGTGTCTCGCTTGTTCCTTGATGAGATGTATTACAGGATCCCAAGCAGGTGGTAGTGACAATCCATCTTCTCTATTGAAATTAGACACCTTAATTTGTGTTTTTTCAAAAAAAAATGGGTAGTTTGCACAAATTGTAACTTTGACAGAGGAAAAACATCTTTTCTCAGTCCTCCCGTGACCATGGAAAGCTGGAAAGCTTCCGAAACGTCGGGAACTAAAATGAGATAATATACGCGATATAATCCGTTACCTTGTTACATGTCACGAACACTACTTCCGACATGATACATTTAAAATGTTTATGTTTGCTGCGCTTAGAAAGTCCTATAAATTTTGATATATTTTCGGAAACTACAAAACTGAAATGTTCCGGTTACTGCTGACATTTCCAGCCACGATTTGACACAAGTGAATACGTGCTCCAGTTGTCGTTCCGTCGCTCAAGGATATTAAAAACACAAAGTATCCGCGCGATGCACGCCTTTGTGCGGCGCGCGCCGGCTACCCACCCAGAAGCAAAAGGTACAAACTACCTATAATCTCCGTACATAGTTAGTGCACTTTCGGTAGTGTTGCTTTAGCCGCCCGCCGCTGCAGGATTGTTGCGCCACAAAGGAAACGTTTTCACGGAGACACGTTATTAAATATTCACTGCGGTGTACTGGAAACAGAATTTACAGTGAAAAAATGACAACCAGTATGTCAAAGTTTGTTCAAATCTTATTATATTATGACAGTAAAGTTGGTCTGTACATGATTTTGAAACTTTTAGTGTGTCTATCTTTGCCCTTAACTGTACCAGTAGTGATTCAACCACAAGTTTTACTAAGGAGTGTATTGTTATGCGCAATACACGCCTAAAACAAAGAATACTGTGAATGGCGAAAGCACCAATAACGATCACAGCAACTTCAGACGTACCACAACCACACCACAACGATAACTACACGGGCGATAATTTATATGAAAATAAATAATTTATTCCCAAGGATTACATTTCGCCGTCAAACGCAACCTTGTGGTCGGTCCGACCACATCAAAACAACTGCAAGCAGCTGCAGCGCAACAATTCCCGCTTAAGGGGATGCATCGAAAATTTAAGCTATTTTGTAGCGCATTTTTTGTCAAATCTGGTATATAAATCAGGCTTGTTTTCATATTTATATGTGTTTCTTGACTATATAACCTATTCAGTGATTAACTCGGAAACATGTTTAATGAAAATTTCCTCGATAGAAAAGTTATCCGAAAACGCGGCTTTATTTCCCGTTTTTTGTCTAGTTTGTACAAACGACAGATTAATAAACGGCTAAATTATGTTAACATGTCATTCTTCCCTTTATCTTTTAAGTGATTAACTTAAATGTTAACAAAACACAATAATATCGTCGATTTCGTGGTACTTTTACATCTGGTGCTTAAGCTTTCTCTTTCCTTGATGCGCGCGAGCAATAACTGCGTCCCTTATTACAAATCTTGCTCCGCGTTTGGGGCGTGATTTACGAATGACGAAGTAGCCCCTTAACCACTGCGTCACCACTTTTTGTCGCTGTGTTGTCCTGCGGTTCTGGTAAGTCTGAATAGTTAAAATACTGGTCGTCGTAGCTTAGACTGCGCGCCGCTCGTGCCGCCCCGTTGTCTCAACGCGAAGAGGGTAGCGTGCCCGTTGTTGTAGTATAGTATTCACAATTATAACTTTCCGTCGAGTGTTGTGAACACTTGCACAATGCCAATTACATAAATTACCTGTTTTGTATTATTTTATAACAAGCACCTAATTAAGTAAACACAGATGCGCGAGTAAAATACACATGTGAAGCATGAGCATGATAGTTTATAAGCTGCAAAATCTTGTAATACAAAATAAGTTTGTTTGTTGTTGGTAAATAAATGTCCTTTAATTTTTTTTTTTTTATGAGTCTAAACAGGTACTTGTCTTGCAGCTTGTATTCTAAACGGCCGACTTCACCTTTGCGGCACCGCACCACCAACTTCCCCCGACTGAACATATGCAATGAGCTGATCCCATACAGAAGGTGCCCGCAAAAGCGATTTGCGGAGGAGAAAAAAGTCACCACACATTTTTGGCTTCAGTATAGTTGGGTAAAAAAGTAGGTACCTGTCCATTTTTTTTTAATTACGTGGCTATTATTATTATTACATTAAATGACCTGGAATGCCATAACTATAGGTTATATAAATCTATTTAGGGACGGTCTCTCAACTTCATTGACGGTTAATAGAGCAAGTAGGTATAGCAAAGATATTTTTGAGCTGAATAATCGTGTATATCTTTTTGCAGCTGACGGTACATACATTTAATTTTTACAACTTTATAGTATAGATGTACCTATAGTATATACAGACATACGGGACACGTATCTAATGGGACCTCATTAACGACGTCTGGAACGCATCTCCACGATGTAGCGTTCCGCAGCTCGTGCAAAAACGCCGTAACTGCCAGTTGCTTTCAAAGTGGGTTACCGTCTTTTTCACTCGAGTCGGTGGCGTCTGTCTGTGCGCTTAGCTTAAGCCGCGGCATGAATCAGGGACTTAGCGTTACTAATCGGCCTCTCCTTCAGTTTCAACAGTACCGAAAACCTGATGAGGATATACTTATCTTTTATTATTAGGTACTCCTAAACTCTATGAAGTTTGTTTATAAGATTTTAAACCAATTTGCGCTGTGGCTAGATTTTAAGACTCAAGAATCTCAAGATTAAATGATCGTTACATTGTATGTCGGCTCAATTTTGGTATATAACTGTCTTGGTATAATTGTATGGAACGTTGTGAATTTTGTCCTGACTACTCTTGACGAATCAAAAGGCATTATTATAGTACATTTGGGCTTATTATCGAATATGCGTTTATTATATACCACCACCCTTAAATCTCGAACCTATAATATACAATAAGTAATGAAAACAGTTTCAAAAGCGGTCTATTTATTGAGTTTGCAACTAACCGAAAGATGCGAACTTTGTTCGTAAGACGGAGAAGACAGGGATTTTCGTTCATAGTGCGTATAAAAATAAAATAGTGAACCCAAAATCATATTCCACACTTTTGGTAAAAAATATATATATTAAATTTTTTTTAACCAAAGTTGACACAGTTACTCTACTAGACGTAACTGACAGTAGAAAACACAGTTACTCTACTAGACGTAACTGACAGTTTTCTACTTTGAAAAATTATTTGCGGTTCCGCAGAAAAAAAATAAAAACGGAAATAATGAAATATGGTTTTTCTCCAAAACTATTTAACTTTAATGTACTATTATTTTTTCATTCTGTAAAGCTTAGTCAAGTTCATGTTTTAAGTGAAAATGGTATTTCTATATCTAACGATTATGTAAAAAAATATGTAAGTCAAAATTTTAATATATATATTTTTTTACTTTTGTGAGAGATACCACTCTAATTGACATTTCAAAATAAGCCTTAGTTAACGTCCTGTAACACATATTAATTTGATGGATAAAATCGGAAAGCAACTGTGTCAAAATGAAATAAATAACTGGGTTGGATTTTATTACATTTTATTAGTAAGCTATTCTAACACTTCCAAATAACCAAAGCATACATCCTCTTTACAAAAAAAGATTTGACAGTTACAGTGACATTTACTGGAAAATGTCACCTTATTAGTTACGTATAATGAAAAAATACACTTATCATAATCTTACCTGTTCGAAAAAAGACAATGAATCTTCGAAAAAGTGGTCTGTCTCTATAATACTAATTACTTTTCTCATTGCGAGGTGATATAATGATGTAGGTTTCTTTGTAAATATTTTTTTGATAGCATTCGCTTTAGAATTCATTTTGTAAAGACGAGTTATCTTTCTAATGTCCCTGAAATGTCATGTTACATTTAAAAAAACAATTCATCTTTATTACTGTCATAATATGTATTTATTTTAATTTCGGTAGAAAGAGGATTAATGCGTGGCGAAAAAAGAATAGTTTGTAATTACAATTTCAAGATAATGAAGTCATACATAAAATACCTGTTTCTCAAGCAAAAGGGAGGAGATATGCGACCACGGCTTATGACCTCCAAGAGCAGTTGATCCCGAAACACGCGACACACGGCATCATTATAACCGCAAACCCTCCAAAAACCCTCATCGTTGAGCCGGAAAACTCCCCGATTGCGGAGTAAACTCCCGGGTACCGCGTATAAATTACCCGGGAGCAGATAGCGTCGAGCGGTAATTGGCGCGCCGGGCCGCGACAAATCTGACGGCCATTTCCGGCTGTGACGCTAGATGTGTACAGCGAGGCTGCACGGGTTACGGCGGCTTGAGCGAAGAGCTCACAGCGGTCACGGCTGCTCTAAATGCAAACCGCATACATCTTTGACATCCAGCTAAACAGGTGACTTTTTTGCTTAATTGGAAATTTCTTAAAAGATTCAATCACAATATGAACAAACTCATTATCTAAGAGATGATTGCAGCAGTACGAGTTAAAATGATCAAACATTAGAACATTTTACTTAGTTGATCTTAACCAGGTCGCATTGTAACAGCAAACCAACGAAGAAAATGTTGAGTTCCACCAATTTATTATAATAGTTATATTCACAAGTTTATTCGAATTTGATAAAACTTATAATGAACTTGATTAGCGCATTTAATGTGTCTATCGCACACAAACAACTTATGTGATAAACAATCAATTTTAAACTTCACAGCAATGCAATATACAACTTTTGTGATTAATTTGATAATGATGCAGTAATCAAATTAAAATTGTTGCTGCAACGATTGCACTAAATATGCTCTGGTGGAAACAAGTTTCTTGTTTGATTGAATCCCTCTTTTTCAGTGTACGCACAGTGCAACCAGACACTCAAAATCAAGTTTGGTTTCGGAAACCAAGAGCTTTAAGCAAGCTTCGGATTCCATTATATTGTTACTCAGCTAACCTTTTGAGCACCTCAGTCGGCACTTCACGGCATCGTCATTTCGTGCCACTGACGCCAGCGTCGGAATATGCCGACCAGATTTCTTTGTTCAAAGACTCCGTATAAAATATCGATACCTCGTTCTGGAAGGCCTTTATTTTTAAAGGTTCGTTTCATTTTACTGCTGTGGCGTCAGGGTCACGACCGACGTATTACTTCGCTGCTTGGCGCTCAAAAGGTTAAGATATTTGGAAAAAAATATATGAGTATCTAGGCTTGCATCGCTTGTACCACGCCCCGAGAAGCGTCGGGGCGCGAACCTGCGCGCGCAGCTCGATAGGGTGACAATGATGTCGCGTTACGAACAGTCCCGATAAAACAGCTTACGACGTATTTCGCTGGGGTCACTGATTGATCACTATTACTCGCTACTCGTGCAATCGAGCTTTAGATCGCTCTAAATTCTCCGGGACTTAAATAGGGTGACAATGATTTTGCCATTGGATTACCGCGATATTGATCACTCCCCGATCATGTTGCTGTAGAGATCATCAAAAGAGTCAATTGGGCGTATGCAATTATACAGTATTTCTTTACTTTTCATGTGAGTTATGGTCCTCGACCATTCCTACTGCGTAAGCATTGCTGATGCTTACAACTCTGATCTAAAAACGTCCAAAAACTTATAATGTGATTTCATTACAATATCTCCTCAAGATGAATGAGGATTCTTAGCGCTTTCTACAAATAACTCTTTCACTAGCCAACAAGAGGAGTGGAAGATCACTAATGTATCAAGAACTCCGATGGTGCCCGCCGGATTATTGAGTACTGTGATTGAGACATACATGAACCCACGAATTGGGTCATCTGTACTCCGAAACATTGATGGAAGCCGACCCGACAACGGATGGAGACAGAGATAGGACCGAGTTTACGAGCGCGTTCGGGCGTCACATAAGCGCTAAGAGGTCGTCCATAAAACGTGCCATTCAGGAGAAGTGCACTGGAGTGTGGAAGGGTCGTTGTGTAGATATTTAAACCTTCGCTCTATTAGTGAGAGTTGTATACTTATTATTGGGTGCGAACTAAAGAATGACAAAAAAAGCAAAACAGAATGATTTATACTTCACAGTCAACACAAATTCAGTGTTAACTGGAATTGTAAGTATATTCACGCAAAGTGGCCAAGAAAGAAGTATCACCATGTGAAAGAGATTAGGTCGCATCAATTTGTCTTGTAGTGCAAAGATATCCTCCGTCAAGTGGCCGGCCATCTGTCATGGCCGCCGCCCCCGTGGCTCGCCTGGGGACCGATTATCTACGGGTGACCTCGACGTGTCAAATCGTCTATTGTTAGCCTGTTTTTGCTTAGCTTTCACAGATCTGTTGATTTTAGGGTGGCGGTGAGTCTGAAGAGAAGGTGATGAAGTTTGTGGACGCAGGTGATATCCAGAGGTTTAAATGAGAACAAGCTTAAGGAATTTAAAGTCAAATGTTGTATGAAAAGTGCGTGAGGCGATAACATTCTTGGGATCAAAACGCTCTTCATCTAGTTTTCAGACCAATCCAAGGCTCTGTTATTCAGCCGATCTAAGCAGTTTTTTATCGACTGATAAAAATCAAGAGATCAAAGGGGCTCAAACTACATGTATATTACCTTTTTTGTAGTCAACATTAGATTATCCGAATGGAGTCCAATGTCTTCATGGACGATGTTGCAAAGACGACCAATTTTAAGGTTTCTCATCCTTTGCTCTACTATCGTGCTAACCGAAAATCCCAAGAAGCTGATACCCCACAATTTACGGAACTATTCCCACCGCATCCCTAACAGCCCGGGGGTCGTTCAGTTAATGACGTCACGGCGTCTCCATCGCCGAGCCGGTGACGTCATCAATCACGCTGTCACCGCGACGTCACACCGGCTCGGGAATTAAGATCGTTTGACCTTTCAGGTTGGATTATTGCGGAGGGTGTCAAGGTGATTATCTGCTGGTAATGGACGGAGACTGAAGCTGGAGTATTTTCTGACAAATATTAAATTATATCCTTATTACGTTATCCTCTTGTTGATAAAACGTTGAGTTCTAAATTCAAAAGTTTATCCGAGATATTTACCAGCGTTGCTATACAATTTACCGCTTAGCCAGATGTTACATGTCAAAACTGGTCGCTGTCATATCGCGACTCCACACACTTTGCGTTTTTACTATAGTCGACGTATGAATTCAAAGTGCAATACTAACACTAATAGATAATAGAAGAGGCAAAATGATAGGCCATCTGTTAAGACTTGACTTTGTCCTCCAAAATATCATAGAAGGAAAAATCGAAGGAAAGCAAGGTAGAGGAAGGCCAAGACGAAGTTACTTTGAGCAGATAAAAGAAAAGGTTAAAGTCAGGTCTTACCAAGAAGTGGAGGAGAAAGCCCAAGAAAGAAACGGCTGGCGATTGCTGCACCGACAAGAGCGTAGCTCTTCAATTAAAGATGAAGTAACTATCACAGCTCCATCTGTATATCGACACCACGTACCTGGATGGTTGAAGTACGGCGCGCCGACGCTCATGGGATGCGGCGCGCGATAATCCATCTCGCACTACACTGCACTCATCACAGTTCGACACTACACGACACTATCTGTGCACTCGTAACGTCATCTTTGCATTTCACTACCGATCGATAAAATATTCTTTCAAATAAATGTCACATTACATTTATCGGTTTTCCGATTATATTGGCGCAAAATTTATAGTTCATTTTATCTCTGCTTTGCACTGAAAATAACAGACTGAATTCCTTACTAATGTTAAAACGTGCTTTTGCCCAGCGACAACCTTTGTGCCGTTTCATTCCTTGGAGCTGAACTCACGAATATCTACGTCTACGTTAATAAGTGTTCCGGAAACAAAGGTAGCAACATTTGGCGTTCATTTCTAACTTATTTACAATAAATACTATATGTCAAATTTAGTACAGAACACCTAAGTAGTACCGGGATTAATATCAAACCAACGGGTCTTGATCACATATAAAAACCCTTACTGTCATTCGCTGCAACTACCCCCTTATAATTAATTAAGTTATCATCTTCAACAGGTAAAAGCTTAAGAAAATTAAGGTAAGTTTTGATAAAAAAAAAAAATTAAGACCGTAAAAAAAGATCAATCGTCTCCCGGCGAAAGCTCGTTGATAAGTTATATTTGTCGAATTTTGGCTTAGTTAAATATATTTATTTATTTTAAACGTCGATTTGCATCATGATTTCAATTTGTTTTTATGCTTGCAATACTTTCATATCAAACTCTGTTTCTCATAATCATGTACATAATATATTTCCTGCTACTATTTGTCTGGACCACTTCTTATTTAGGCTTTTCTGATTCTTCAAAATTCGTGACGCCAACTCAGCTATAGTTCGCGTTTAAAACAGAGAAACTAGGCATATTAGAATGAAGCAATTAGCCGTGTATGCCGCTCGATTCACCCGTCCACTCGATTATTTACGAGCCCGATGCGCGACTGAGGGAAAATGGCCGGCGGCCGACGCCACCTCTACATCACGGAGACAACAAGGATGATAAAACATCTCGATGCCGCCGCATAATTCGTTGGAGTATAAATATGTTGGCTACTGAAGCTATATCGAACGACATATCTGTAGTTGGCAATTGAGTACAGACGTTCGGTTTGGGCAGGAAATATATATGATATTGCGGGTAAAAAGGTTTCGTATTAATTATATGTACAGATTTTTTCTCGTCAATATCACGGAAAAAATATATTTGTCCATGTGTGTGTAGCTGAGTGGATTTGTTACATTCCGTATTCATTCAGAATATCGTTATTCCGTACAGTTAAAAACCGTGAAGATACGAAGACATGTTACAATTGTGCTACATGTAATGTGTACCAATTGTATATATTAAAAATTGTGTACATGGAAATGATCGTACAGATTACGTCTTGAATGAGGAGGTTTGGACAAGACATTGTAGAATCTATTTTACGTGTAAACAGTCTGAAAAAGCCACCGTTTATGTCAGTATAATTGAAAGTGTGAGCAGCTGCCGCAAATCCGGGGGCAGGCCGGCAAAAAGCCGACCCCGCGGATATCCCGGTCTAAAGAGACTTATAACGTTCCTCGCCCAGAGGTACATGAGACTTTCTAGTGTAGTACTCTCCAACGCTCTTAGGACTTTTTGGTTCGGTTTGGTACAGCCAAACAAAGGATGAAAGAGCTTATCTTTGCCGGCCCAACGCTCATAAGACTTTCTGGTTCTGCAGAATAAAGGGCCTGACTCACTTTTATAGAATCGATTAAAACAACGCTCGATTTGTTTTTAACGAAGCGCAATGGAAATGAACGACCACCTATTAGTATAAAGGATAACGTGGGATAAATCATGCCTCCGCGCATCAGGATCCAAGGGAAGAAGGTAAATATGTTTGAGGAGGGAACATCCGGTGCTGTAGGATCACCAGAATATACACAGGTCCTGTGTAGATATATGTTTGCTCTATGATGACTGTGCATTTTTGAAAAGATCTGTTTACCTGCCACTTTCTGTATACATAACGCAATGAGAGAGTAATTTTGAGAATGTATTTGGTCATTATATACTTATAGTATTAGTTTGTAGCGAGGGAGAATAAAAGTTGAAAGTGTTGCATTCAAAATGACAATGTCTAACGAAAGTTTTATTGTCATAGAAAAAATATCCACCTCGTTCTAACAAATGCGACAGCGACAATGCTTTATTTACTACTGCGGTGAATGCGACCTTCACTTCATGAACGCCAATAGAAGTGGGCAATATAGATGACAAAAGGTGATGCAGATATCACGTAATAAATTGAACAATATTAATGAAATTTTAACATCTGATGATTATTGAAATAATACAATTTAGCGGATTATCTCACGTATATTATCTCATTTTAGTTTAAATTGTTTTATTTCAATGAGTAATAATCGCGGAAACAGAAGAAAATATTATCTAATGATTATGTTTTACTAAAGACATGTATGTATCTAGAAAATAGACCGGAGAAAAAATAATTTAACGACATATCGAGATCCTTACAGAAGGCAATAAGGGATAGAGTTCGATTGACGCGCGGGATTTGAAAATTAATCTGCCATCGAGATTGTATTCGGCGCCAGTGATAAAATATGGAAAGCAATACGCCTTCAAGGTTACGTTGGGGTTGGTTGACTAGAAAACCAGTGTATCGTTGTTCTATCTGTTGTTGTGTATCACAGTGGTTGAGTGGCAACCATGTCCGATACAAGCTTACAATTACGAAAAGCCATCATGTCGTTTACCGGACACGGCATGAATAAGAGAATAATTGGATATATAAACGCAAAGAAAATGTAAGCACAGATTGCATACGGTAAAAGTCATTACTTTTTCTCTACAAAGTTGTCAACTTAATCCTGCCATGTAAATTGTCCTCGGTCCCAAAGACCTACTAATTTCGTACTAGATACTTGCTGTACAGAGACGGTTGCTTTATCCGTGGGGACAATTCGATACAAAATTAAATTGAGTCTTGTAGGCCAGGTAAGCGTTAAATAAATCGTGTCGCGGGACATTATGGAGTGGTTAGAAACAGCCGACTAAAAGTAATTCATGTAGCGCAAAGTAGAAGCCATGCAAAAACTTGACAAAAAATATATTCCATAACATGTACATACAGGTTTCCAACATAAATTTTGGCAATAGATGTTTTTAAAAGAGATATGAAAAGAAAAACCGTGTGTGGCGCGTGTCAAAAGCGTCTACCCGCCCCATGACCGGGAGTGTACCGTCTTCAAGGATTCTGGGGCTCCGTCCGACATGTGCATATCATTTTATTTCTAACTATATTAATAAGAAAATAATACTAAATTAGATTCTCACTGCTAGGTAATGGCCACGGACAATGGTCTGTAGTTTTCTGGATGGTTTCCCATTTTCCGATAGATAGACCTACCTGCTTTCAGAATCAGAATCAGAATCAGAATCAGAATCAGAATATATTTATTGTCAAATTGTGTTTTTCTCTGCAGGCAAAGTTCCGCAGTGAACGAAACTGATACGAGGGCTGCTATTTATATATCCGGAAACCGGGATTACAATCTTCTTAAATAGCATATTTGACCGCCATGGTAAAATTTGAACTTTTTTAAGTATATAAGGTATATTTTTTCTTCCTTATTAACGCTCGTGTTTTGTTTTTGACGGGTTTTAAATGTCATCTCGCAGCAAGAATGGAACTCACTCGTGAAAATATTCGTGCTATGATTTATTATGATTTTCGGCGTGGTTTAACGCAACAACAGTGCATAGATCAACTAACTTCAACTTTTGGTGATGAAGCCCCATCTAAAACTACTGTGTATCACTGGTTTAGTGAGTTCAATCGTGGACGTAGTATGCTTACGGACGAAGTTAAGGCAGGTCGCCCGAAATCGGTCGTTGTACAACAAAATATCGAGGCTGTGCGAAAACTTATAATGGACGACCGACATGTTACGTACCGCGAGATAGAGGCGACTCTGGGTATTTCTATGACCAGCATTAATAGCATATTACATAATTATTTGGCTGTAAAAAAAATTTGTTCGCGTTGGATACCCCACAACTTAACAAATGAGCAAAAACATGCTCGCGTCGAATGGTGCAATAAAATGTTAAAAAAATATAACCGTGGTGACTCAAAAGCCGTTTATAACATCTATACAGGTGACGAATCCTGGATCTATGCATACGATCCCGAAACGAAGCAACAATCAACGGTATGGGTGTTTCAAAATGAGCCGAACCCTACGAAAGTTACTCGTGCAAAAAGTACATTGAAACAAATGGTGGCCTGCTTCTTCGGTATTAATGGCCATGTAGCTACAGTGCCACTAGAAAACCGTAGAACGGTTAATTCAGAGTGGTACACGACCATTTGCTTACCGGAAGTATTTGAACAAATTCGTAAAACTAACCAGCGACGAAGAATCATTCTTCATCATGACAATGCCAGCTGTCATACGTCACGCGAAACAACTCTATTTTTGGAGGGTCAAAATGTGGAATTAACGGGTCATCCGCCGTACAGCCCTGACTTGGCACCCAACGATTTTTATTTATTTCCAAATATAAAGAATAAATTACGCGGTCAACGATTTTCGACCGCTGAAGATGCTGTCGACGCATTCAAACAACACGTTATGGAGGTACCTCAGGCGGAGTGGCAGAAGTGCTTTAAAAATTGGTTCACGCGAATGCAAAAGTGCATAGATCATCAAGGGGAATACTTTGAAAAACAATAAAACTATTTTCAGCCGTGTACGTTTGTTTGTTTTTTTGTTTCCGGATATATAAGTAGCAACCCTCGTATTTGTTGAAATTGTTAATGTGATTGTATCTCAACCGGACTGATCATCAGATATGTATTCTCATTAATTAATTCATATCTGAAACTCAACTTAACGATGCATTTAAGGACCGTAGTGTCTGCGTAAGAGTCTCAAATAGTCAAAATCAATAAATGTACAATCACAATAATCTTGATGAAAAATAAAAACACCATTAAAAGAATGCAATTAAAAAATTGTTTCAATAAAACCGCGATAGGTTCAAATGTCAATAGGTTATGTGATAATCGCTTTTTGCTCGGCAAAAACAGCTGATGCTATCGGAGCTCGCAGCAATCAATGTAATGGCTTTTGCTGATGGATAGGACCTGTATTTGACAAGCACGTCATGTGCCTGTCTCTCTACCAAAATTAGTCGGTTTGTTTGTTGTCAACACTATAAACGCTCTTGGCGAACAAGTACCCCAAGAGAAAAATAGATCATCGCCAGTAATATCACCGGCATGTACTCGTAGGGTTGACGCGTTCGTCAACGATCCCCAAAATTGGTATATATAATATTGCTATGTTGGAGATTTGCGAGACACATTGCAAGGAGGAATATGGACTGTGACCGTTAGACGAGACTACCGATGGAGTGGAGATCTCGCGTAAACACTCGTAATAGACTAATACCATCTTTGAGATGGATGGATGATGGATGCCAACAAGCAGGCAGAGATTGGATGCAGGCGGCATGGAAAAAAAGAGAGGAGGCCTAGGGCAAACAACGGACGCAAAAGTATTAATAGATGAACTGCTATAATACATGCTTTAAAACAATTAAAGTACATAGTCATGGAACTTTGAGATCTTCTTTTTAAGTCGCATGTAATAAGACATATTGAACTCCCACACATCAAATGTATATTAAAGAATAATGGCGGGAGTACAGTCGTGCGTTTACCACCACGATCAATCATAATTATAATGGATACAAAGAAGACGTAAACAGTTATTACGTCCCTTTTTTATGAAATGTAGTTATTCAACAACGAGTAATTTTGTGCCTCAAGAAACGAACCATTAGAAGGGCACCAGCGGATGGTCATCATGGACAAACGTAACACCAAAGTTGATTGCATATAGAGCGATTTTTAAACACGGTATATATTGTACTAACTGCGCCATGTGACAACCTTAATCCGCTACAACCGCAGTTACAAACAGGAGCGGAACCACCGGTGATTATTGCCCACGTGCATAAAGTGTTAAGCGACAAATATTTGTTACAAAGTGTGTCCTTTTCCACGCTGGGCGCCACTCTCGCGGGCGCGCCGGGGTCAATTGAGACGTTTCTGGAGGGGGCTAATGTGACGCTGTATTTGTGGCGCTAATGAGATTATGCCTCTGAAACTGGAGTTTTATTACTCTTTTGCGTTTTAAATGGACTTTGTTAAAGCTTCTTATAAATTTAAATTAGCTATTTTATGTACATTTTGCGCACGCTTTCTTCTATTTGTGTCTTCTAGACTCGTTTTTTTATAGGATAAGAAGTTGTCGGCAGAGTTGACGCGTAATTTAGATATAGTTTAGAAATATTTTTCTACACTATATCGATTTTTTACCAACCCGTCCATACGATACGTTTTCTGCTGATAAAAATAACAAATATTTGTAACATCAGTCAGAAATATAAAAACTTAAATCGCAGCTTAAAAAAACCCATGAACTTTTCGCACTAGAAATAATATCATCGCGTAGCGAAAACAACAAAATTGGATTTAAATTATATTTGAAGATTCGTTTACGTCCTAAAGAAATTTATTGAAATGTAGACAGTGCTTAAATACGGCGATCTGTAAGAATTAAGCAAGTTTGATCCGTGGCTTACATATACCTACGCAATTGATTGAATGCGTTAAATATTTGTGCCTATTTAAATAGTATAAGTATAAGGGGATTATTGCTCCAGCTTCAAAGGGAAACTGAAAATTTTATATCCATAACATGCAGTATCGATAACCCACGTGCTAAATATGATTATCCAGACACATTCACGTCAGTCGACACGCACTAATATCCACATCGACAAAACACTCACATCACTATTACATATTTAATAACCATCGATGTTTCGATACATCACATCACTAGTCCGGCGTCATTTCGCGGCGGCGAGCGTGCGTCCCCAACGGCGCGAGGCGGCCGACTGAGTACACAAGCGTCTGTGATTACTACGCATGCGTCCATATCCTTCAGGAATGCTTATCCAAAGTTCATTTTAAATGTGTACCGATAGGGTTGAGTTTGGGTGCATGGTGGTTGCAGACACCTGTATATGCTGGTAGGGGGTCGGAAGTCGACGCTACAGTGTCATTTCCACTCTTTCCACATTACTTCCCTAATAAAAATGAGATTTGGCCCGAGGACGTGCATCGGCGGCGCGATTACGCTTGCATCCAGTTTAGGCCGCACGGTGGTATAACTAGCAATCATAATTACACTCGCGTGAGGTCCTCATCTATACTATTATAAAGTTGTAAAAATGAAATGTCTGTAAATTGAAGACATTTTCAAAAATATATTGAAACGCTCTATTTGGACGTCACTGAATATATTTTGAAGCCAATATTATGAAGTTAGACGGCCAAGTTTTTAGGCAGTTTCTTTAGCCAATGCATTACTTTCCATGCAGGTCGTGTAACATTTTCAAAACTTAGTTTCGCTGAGTTTTACATAAATCGAGTGCAATTCCTGATCGATAGAAACACAAAAATAGCTCATCCTCACAGGCGAACATGACATGTATAAATGTCGGCTAAAAGATACCGTCGATTCTAAATAAATAATATCCCAAGCGGTGATATGGAGCAGCCGGTCTCGTATACATTTATAAATAGAGCCATCGACATGTGGTGGACTAATGAAATAGATTTACGGTCGATGGTAGAAAGTTGCCCGTATGTATAAATGCATTATATTTTAAACTGTGAAAGTGTGTATAAGTTTGTCTTGAAGTGACTAATATTGTGCAAATTGACTAAAACTGAAACCTATAAAACACCTTTAAAATTGTCTATGACATGATGATGCTGGCAGGGAATTCCGCATCTTTGTTCGCTATAGATAAGGAGCATAAAACTACTAGATGAAAAGTTAACGTAAAAGGCACCCCAGGAATACAGGAAGAGTCGAATCATGACTTGTGGGATGTGGACAAAACAGTTTTTAACATAAGGGCACACGGAGCCCATGTCTAAAGCCCTCAAGTACCCCAACCTCACAGGGACCCGGAAGATTGAAGACAACGTTTTTTATGGTCCAAAGAGCCTTCTGATGATCACCGATCAGACGATACTCCCCAGAAGCCGCCTCCAAAGAGGTCGGTATACCCAGCGTCCTAAGAACGTGCTCTCTGATCCCGGTGATGAGACCGGCGACCACCCCGTACTTAGTTTCTTATTTTCCCATATGTCCGGTTTCTTCCCTCTCTTTCTCTCTCCCAAGCCCCAAGCCGAGTTGAAACGGTTCAACCCACTTCCGCAGCCCTTGTGCCTTGCGCATGGCGTCCAGTGGCGTGCACAGTGATTTTGGCCAAGGACTCCATATAGGCAGTCTTTTGGGCCTGTATGGAGTCATGGTCCTTCAGGGCTTCAGGCTAGGCTTTCTCAGTGAGCTTTGGTCGTTCAGGGTAGGCAATGCCTTTGTGCCTATATGGACCGCACGCCACTGATGGCGTCCCACCCCAACTCTAAATGGTCGTGGATGGCATTCCCGTTTGTGGGTTTGGGCTCCCCCCACTGAATCCGATTACTAGTAAAAAGACCTAGCCGGACCTAGCCAGTTCAGTCTAATCTTAAAAAACTGGCCAAGTGCGAGTCGGACTCGCGCATCGAGGGTTCCGAAAAAAATATACGCTACAAACGACCGTATCTATGAAAATCCAGTGTTAGCAGAACCCTACTACTAGCATAGTTTACGGGGTGTTCGGTCATTTTATATTGGTTTCTGACATAGACAGACAGACATAAAATTATTCTGTTTTTAGTATTTGTTGTTATAGCTGCAACAGAAATACATCATCTGTGAAAATTATATCTACAGCAAGCGGCAAATTTTTTGAGCATCGAATTTTTGGAGTGGGGGAAAGTTTGCGCATAAAAAGAGAGTCGAAATAACTCTGTTAAGTCAAGATCGTGTGCTCTATAGAGGAGAGACATTACCGGGAACTGTTACTATCACGGTTCATGAGATACAGCCTGGTGACATACGGACAGACAGCGAAGTCTTAGCAATAGGGTCCCATTTTACTCTTTGGGTACGGAACCTTAAAGAATGTCCCGTAGTTCCTAGTTATTAAGTGCAAGAGGGCCCTCTTTGGTAGTGAAGCCTGGTTTCGGCCAGTGTCCGACAAGGCCGTGTCGGCGCTAATACCCTGTGAGAGCAACGTGTCAGAGGATCCCCCATCAATTAGCGTGTTTGCTGAGCGAGCACGCGAGCCGCCGACGGAAGGTCAGCGCAGGGGCGCCGTGTCGGAAAATAGAGAAAAACCTTCTCATATCGACCGGTGATGAACTAGTGAAGTATCAGTGCGTTGTGGACAGATGGTAGCGTATTCACATACGTGAACAAGTTGAGAGGATGCTTGATGAAGAGAATACAAACGAAATGAAGAAGAAAGTCCAAGAAGTAAACGGACTCTAAACTGGTCAGGAGAAATAGAAGAGTCGAAACAGGTTTTAGTAATTTGTAATCATTTCAAGCAATGTTCCGGTGACAATGTTCTCATATTTAGCACCATGCACTCATTGTTCTCAGTAATCTATTCAACAAGAAATAAAACATACATGAAATGAAAAAAAATGTGTTTCTGTGTTTTTGATGTGGGAAAATGAACGCCATAATATCGAAACGCAAAGAAAAACAAATACCTTTCATAAGACCACAATGAAAGTAGGTACGGCTGTAAAAGATGGATAAATTCGAGGTGTATAGCACAGTGCCCGCTGGAGGAAAGGTTTGATACGTTGGACGCGTAATCCAAAATCAAACCAAATGTACAAGGTTGGATTCCAGCGGGCCTATGATGGCCGCGTTCATCACGCGATAAATGACATGATAACGCGCCTGTCACTCTCGCACTCACATACGTGTCAGAAGGTGACGGCAGCTATGTCACTTATATATCGCGTGACAAACGCAACCATCATAGGGCCGCTGGTGTGACAAACTGTGAGAGCAATCGTGTTTTTCTTTGCGCTTTGATCTTTGCAGTATCTATATCACTGGAAATAAATACAAAACTTTCAAGCAGATACAATAGTACCTAAACATTAAAAGGTTGTGCTACCACAAGGAAGCTGTAGATGGATTAATAACTTTTATAAGTATAGCAGCGAAGTTTCCCGCTAATATTATTTGCTCGGCCCCACTTCCCCATTAAAAACGAGATTCGCCCCGGGGTGAGGTGCACCGATAACGCGATTGCGACTGCATCGACCGCGGTTGACTCCCCCTGCTTATATACACCTCGCTTCTCTTTAAAATAATTATGGAATAAATATTCGCCCGATACTCGGGAATGAATACCCAAAATGATTGTAACTAATCCTCTCAACTTCAAATTAAATACTGAAAATGGAATCGTTACGTTTTTAACCGACTGCGTCAGAAGGAGTTTGTCATGCTTGTGAGGGTGTCAAATGCTTTAATTCTTTTCAGTCGGATTTTTTTCAGAACCGTATAATATATACTAATACGCATATTGTAAGCGACTTTAAAAAGACCTTTGTGAATAGTGTATGTCGGCGTTCGTCCAAGTATTAAAGCATGTGCTTTGCCATACCTCTAGTGTCTCACTCTTTAAAACTTCGATATTAAACAATGTAAGATCACCAAAACATTTTTTTTTTTCTAGCCAATATAGGTCTTGATTATTACCATTTTTTAAAGTATCTCTGTCACTATCGTCTCCCGAGCTACGGCACAGAATAACAAGAAAAGTTGACCCACCTAGTAACAATACAGTAGCAACAGCGTATTCCCGTGTATTACATAATCCGTTTCATATATGTGATACGTGTCTGCACTAGCTAAGTCAACACAGGAGGCTGCAGTCGGGCAAGCCGATCCCTCATAAGCTTACTGCACTCCCGACTGGCCACCCCGAATATCACTTTGTGCTACTGGGAACTTGGAATTATTGGGTTATTGACGAGCTGGGAGATTAGATTTATCATGTAGGTCCCTTTTGTGGATCACTCTGATTTAAGCCGGTACGCTATCATACCACCTCAAAATTATAAAAACCCATTTTTATTATAAAATCTCGTTCTGGGAAAATTAAACCACGATCAGAGAAACAAATTATCCGGAAGACGACACATTATATTCAAATAAATAAGTATCAAGGGGACAGTCAAAAGTTTTCATCGCAACAGCACTGTATTGGAAACCGACATCTAAGATAAATTAATAAGAAAAGCGATCACAATATATCTTGTACAAGATTTTTTGTTTGTGTAGTAATATGCTTGTAAAATATACAACGAACTGTCAACCTCAACGCGATTCGAATCTCCGTTCCATAATTCCCTACCTGATTTAGGTATAATCTATGTTTACCGCCAGGTATTATTGTAGTCAAGAGCAATCACATTCCTAAAAAAAAAGAAATTGTATATTGAACGTCGATATCGATAACAAATCTATCGACATCGACACATCGCGTCGCGTCACTGGGGGCTGATTCGTACCCCGGTATACCCCGACATATCTGTAGTGTAGTGCACAGGCCTGTTAAACCTACTAACCACTGCGGTGGACGCATGCGCTCTGGGAGAGTGTAGATCTAGACGAATACACGAACTGACCTTTTAAATATTAATGCTCACGGTTCGCTGATAAGAATGGCACGATGACTTACCTGCAAATAAAACAAATACAAATTAAACAAAGCAGTAAATCAAATTTATAGTTGCAGGCATCTTACGAGCTGAATGGTTTTAAATTGCAATTTTATATCCAGAAAAAACTCAAGCTTTCCGGGTCGTAAGTATTCACATTTGTCACATGAAAGCAGTTTTGGTCAAAATCTATTTTTGGACGCTTATGTCTGAGTATAACATATACATATTTGACATTATAAATTAACATATTGGACTAGAAGGTGCAACTTCGTTCGCGGAGGAGAAAAAGTCATAACCCCTCTTGTTTTCTTCAGCGTAGTCAGGTAAAAAGTATCCTATAACCATCTGGAGATACCCAGCTACCCGTGTACCAAAAATAGTTGAAATCCGTTTAGCCGATTTTGCGTGATGAAGCCGCTACGACACGTACAAACATATAAAAAAATCAAAAAAAAATGTTTTTAGTGACCTCCAAACAGTCCGTTACAATGATTTTTTTTTAATATCTTCAATGTACAGACATTTAATTTTTACAACTTTATAATAGTATAGATTACGTAGTTTTGCAAATAATAGCAAGTATGAAATCATAAGGAAGTCCACTCGGATCTACCCAGCTCTCTACACTTCTTTAGAAATGGCAATCATACGATGTTGATATTGGAGACAATAGGGAACATGCATGATTTTTTTTCATCGCTTTTCTTAACAAAATATCAAAATATCATAAAAACTATTCCAAAAAGTTAAATTAAAATTAAAATCGGCCAAGAAATACGCATGATATAGGCATTTTAAACTACTAATTAGACAGCGATTTGACAGAGAGGTCCGACATGTACTGTTACGTCACAGTCTACGACGGTCATATATACTCCATATTAACTTTTGTTTTGTTAGACAGAGATAGAATGAAATGTTTGATAGCTTATATCTTGGTTATTTTTATAGTTATTCGAAAAAATATTTTTCTTCACTGTTTGTTATATGAATGAGTTTTTAATAAAGCAAACAGAAAAGATTATGCATATTCCCTATTCCGCACCGCGTTGAGCCGCTGGCGGGTCTATCGCTTTACCAGACCAACCCGCCGCATGGCGGCTGCGGTGGCGTGTCTCGCCACTCGCAGTTCGCAGTACTCCCGAGTGCGATCACTCGAGATCGCAATCATATGATGTTAATGTAGAAACTGCGAGATAGAGACGGCGGGTCTATCGCGATACTAGCGCTCTCAGCGTCGCATACCGAATGCGTTAGTGTGAGTGCTCCAGATTGCCAATAACATCATAAACTAATACGACATTGTCAAATTACAGATCCTCTGCATGTTAGTGCGAGGATTCCAATATAAATACCAACTCACAAATGGGGCTATAAGTTACAGGGATTCTAATTTGGATTGTTTATATTTTAGAGCTAGGTTATGTTGTCAGCCTTACCTGTCGGGCCTCTGGTGATCCTGGCCCGAGTGAAAGCCTATTTAGGTATTTTCCAATATCAAGGGAATTCTTAGTCTCGATCGCTCGGTATCGGGTAAAAGTTAATTTAGAGCGGCATTATTCGAGCTGGCGATACTGTTAAGCCTGCGGCGGTCTCGATAACCACAAGTGTGATTAGGGTGTGACAGCATCGGGACGCTCAAACCTATTAAGATAGCTATTTCGACTCTACTCCAATAATTAGATAGTTTAACTCGTTTGCCGGCAACGACCCACTAAGCACTTACGCTATGCCAGCCGATAAGAAATTTTGATCATACAAACGTATCAAAATCACGCATGCGTGTCCGACATAAGAGTTAGTAATTTTTTGACAACAAACATTCGTGTCACAGGCAGCGAACGAGTTCGAAATCACGTACATCTGCAATAAAGTACTTGCTTTAACGTTTATGCCTATGAGCCTCTTTCGACACCCACTTGCCTAGACTACTCTTGTTTGGAGTTCCAACCGTCAAGGGACAAATACTAAGACATTCGTTTTAACTAGACCGGACGGTTCATTGATTGCTAGTGTATTCTTCCTAAACGTGAAAATGTATCCTAACACGTTTTAGTAACGTACATAAATTGATTCAGCGAAATGTAAATCAAGACAAGGGCAGATAGTTGCTCTTTTGCAACTGCATTAAGTAAAGACCGTAGAGAATCACATATGAAATACGACGCAGCGAAAATTATCTACGAAAATTCACCAGTTTGATATTTTAGTATCAATCGAAAAACATTTAAAATATCATTATGGCATCGTACTTATCCAATCATCGAGAAATGAAGCGAAATACACAGAAATGTCGATAATTGTTCGTCAACCTGACATACAACGAAGTTGCAAGTTTGCTATTCCAGCTGACGTCGCCATCAGCGTTCGACGAATACTTAGCCGCCGATAGACGAGTACGAGCACTATGTATACGCCTCGTCTGCTAATCATTAGGAAGCTTTGCGCCCCCACTCTAGAGCCGGGCTTATCGATACAATCGCAATGAAAAATTATGGTGAATTTACATTTTTATTCGATACAGGCTGAGATCTGATAACTGTGCGTGAAATTAAAAATGAAGCTAATTCTGGTCTAGAAGCTTATCTACGAGGATATTGCAGTACATTGGATATTGCATAAACAGATAATCGCTAAAGACAAAAAAAAATCTTTTTTCAATCTCCAGAAAATACCGATGATATGACAACAGATTATTAATTGCCAAAATAGGTAACGATGATGATGATCCAATAAAATTCGAATTTTCGAAAGCAGATGCTGCGGCAAATATTTGTCGTTTTGTACGCCTAGCCTTCTTTGATAAATTAAAATCAAGCCCTGGAGCCCGTTGCAGAAAAACTTGTAACTTGTATTACATACGAGTGGAAGTAACTTTTTAAAACATATTGTTGGAAAGAGATTTCCTCTTGTAATACAAGTTACAAGCGCTTATAAAACAGAGGGGTATTCTGAGCTGTGTATCTGTGTATCTGTTCATGTGTCTCTATTTGTGGCATCGAAGCTATTGAATGCATGTACCGATTTTTATTCAGAAAATCTGTTCAGTCGTTTGAAGATCATTACCTTTTATTAAGAGTGTGTTTTTTTTATACTTTCTACGATTATTTGTTGTAAATACTCGTAACTTATAGTTTTACTACGCCGCGGAAACGCATCGAGCGCGGCGCAGCACTAGGGGGTGGCGGCAGTTAGCATGCAGGCCGTCGGTGTAGCCGCCGTGAATAATTCCGACCCCACCGCCAACTGTGTTGCCTTTAAATAAATTATTTATCCGGCCTTCTTGGGTTTTATAGGCTGTTGCGTCGTGGACACGGATCTTTCAGCATTTTGACGTGCGTGAAAAAAAATGGAGTCGTACTCGCGTTCCGGGATTTCCATACCACGATACGATGTATTTATTTATCTAAACGAATATATCTCTTCAAAATAATTTTTCAGTTTAGTCAAATGTTAATTTCTACTGCTTTACGTCATCCAGTCAAAACAATAACTTTTTTCAACGTATGCCACTACCCAAAGGTTGTCATCTGGAAGAGACTGTTTAAGGATAAGACTCCCTATTGTTTACTTCTAGTTGCATGTGTTTATTTTAAACCGAGCGAGCGAAGCGTATTCGTAGCGTTTCAGCTTGGGCAAAAATGCTTTCGTATGTCTATCGGTTCTCCTCTGCAGGTCGCATTTTTTAGTCGATTTTGGTGAAGTTTTGTGAGCAGGTTCATTCATTACATGTTTATTTTGTCGAATTGGTTTAAAAAACAAAATGGCGGAGATGTGGGGAAAGACTCCCAAAGTCTAAAGCTCACAGAGCCACCCGTTTTTAATTTATTTAGTGAGGTATGCAACAAAGTTATTGTATTGAACAACACGTGGGTCATCGTTTTCTTTGATTATTTTCCCACTGCTGGATTAGATATAGTTCGTAGTTCGAATCTACCGGGCACCTTGGTCTCAGGTATTGACGCAGACTGCAACATCGTTGAGTCAGAAAGTACTTAACGAGTAGGTATGCCATCAAGTCAGGCCTTATGGCTGCTCGCTAGTTCTACTTAATACTTGGCCGCATCGCAAATGTGAGCACTGCATATTGGTAAATTTCGTCAAGAGTCGGTCCTGAGTTGATTTACAAACTACTTTGTTGCCCGAACTGTGAGCACAAGTAGTTACAGAAGTTTTTACTGATCAATATAAAATGTTTTACTAGTTGTGCACTTCGCTTATTGAATGTATCTAGAGGGTGTGGTGAGCTTTCACACAATAAAATGATCATCTAGGTTAGTGTGATTGTCTCCCATGAAGTTCATATTTATAAAAATTTGTTTGATACATTTGTGTGCACAAAGGTCTTCTATTTCTATTAAGTTCCAACTCAAACCTTGTGAGGGCACTGCACTAGATAGACTAATATTTAATTTCAGGTAGTTACATCAAATTAACAATTTATCATGCATTAAAAATAACATTATTGAAAAAAAAATCAAATAAATTATGAAATTGGTAAAAATACAATAACGCAATACTTTCGCAATAACCATTCAGTAAAGTCGGCTATAAATGAGAATTCCGTTTATACATCTCAGTAATACCATTTCCCGTTTCACCGATAAACTGGCGAAGCGCGAAATCCTGCAGTTATACTGTAGATATGTAAATAACACAATCAGTGACACGGACAAACTCGTCAGCCGAGGGAAGCGTTTCACGGCCGGCGGAGCGCGGCGCACCCTCCGGCGTCCCCGCCGCCGCAACGGCTTAAGCCCTGCAGAGTGCTTTGACAAATTGGGATACTATCTACACTGCTATGGAATTACAAAGTGTTTTCCTCATAAGAGATAATATTATCGACTATCTTTTACTGATCGATCAGTCATAGAATTTTCGAACGAAGATTCACTTAGTTGAATTTACTATTTCATTCGATTTACTATTTAAAAGTGCCAGAAAGATCAAAAATGCACAGCTAATGCTAAACGTATTGTAACTTAGCTTCGTCTTAAATATCTTTAAGTTTCTGTCAAAAAAATCATTTTTGTGACAAGCTTTTATTGCCAACTGTACTTTTCTTTGAAAATCCATCAAATCGTAACTTAGCTTCGTCTTAAATATCCTTAAATTTCAGTCAAAAAATTGATTTTTGTGACAAGCTTTTATTGCCTACTGTACTTTCCTTTGAACATCCATTAACTACTCACCGAGAATATTCTAAAGAGCCCAATTATTTTATTACTGAGTTCCTGTCTCGGTCATCAGATCACCTCGATAGTATCATACTATTGCATTGTCACCAAACTTACATAAGTATGTAAAATTTTAGCTTAACTGGAAACCGGGGAGTAGGTCAAATTTAACTCTCAAGATTCCACCCGAACTGACGTTTACGGACATACGTCGACCGTGTTTACTTCATTATGGCAGAAATACAGTATGGCAGTTGGTAGATAAAGGTTGGTTTCACTCGTATCCCGATACGAGCGAAACCACGGACTGCTTTTAACGCACTGATTTATTCACACGTATAAGTATACCGCGCGGCGTAACCACGCACACATACACAACAGCAGTAGTATTTCTTATGAATGAAAGTTACCATAATATCACCGGTTACACGTATTTTCATGTATACTTTTGTAAAATTCTTTCTAATAAAATAAAATTCTTTCTAATGAAATATTCACGTTGACACCTGTCAGTTTTCTCCAGCTAATTAAAAATCCTACTTTAGTTACATTGCAAGTTAAATAATAGCTTTAAAAATGGACAATGTTATATTTAGGTCCCGTGGTATAGAATCTACAAGCCATGTTACACGTGCTACGACACGAGGGTACTTGACATATAAAACTTGAGACTTACAAACGGACACCTGAACTGGAAACTAAGCCGGTACGAGTCCTCGACACCAGCGGGGACAGGAAGTCATAACAGATAAGAGGATTGCTCGCAAAGCTGGTTCGCTTTCCGAGTGGAAATATATTGTTTAAGTCAGAAATAGGTCAGCCGGCGATCCATTGTTCTGTTGATTCTTTAAAGATGTTTCACAATTCAACTGAAAGCATTATTTCAAAAGAAAGTTTCTCAGTAAACACAATCGCGACATTTCCAATATGTAACAGTTTAAAGCACGAAGATTTCCTTTTTTTCATCCATATTTCATACCTAATGCAGTCTATTCGAGATTAAGTGAGACTCTGTCATTGAGATCACTGCCACCCGAGATTTGGATCATAATTCATCACGCACAAAAAAGGAAACAGTAAAAAGGTCTCGGTTCAAAGGCCAGATGGATGAGGGAAGACTCTATGCCAGGTAGCAGGCGTTCAATGCTTGTAAATTTAAAGTAAATTGAACACTTTATCTCGAAGATAAAATAGGGCGACTTGGTCGGGACCCACATACAATAATGACACGACGCTGCTGATGCCAAGTGAATTTCCAGCCGCATTCTGTAGCCGGACAGCGGGCTGGTGGGCTCGGGGCGGAGCGGAAAATGACCCGCATTAAATAAACCCGACCGCGACCCCTCGTATTTCAACCTGTTCGCTCCTCGCCCGGCTTTATTAACTCGGAAGCCAAGATATTTTCTATTATGCAAAAAAATTGCTCAAGTTTTTTGCTTCAGTAGAAATGTAGCCTCATCGGATACCTACTCTACTCTGAAACTTCTTATTGCTGTAGCTTTCAAGATGGAAAGATAAAAAGCTAATTTCTCGTGTTGGGATGAAAAACGACGTAAAATATTTGATAGAAAAAAAAAAAGATTCGTTCGCAGAGCGTACCGCGTCGATTTCATTGATTTAACTAGTTCAAAGCATTCGGTGAGAGAAACCACTTATCATAGCGCGCAACTTTGTTTTTTTCATCGCATTACCATGATAATCTTGAAAATCGCCGATCCTTCGATTTCGCAAATTCGCAAGCCATACCGTCATAACCAAACTTCATTCCATTTAGCACATTTCAAATTCCTCGTCTGGCGTCGCGTTTCACACCCCTAATCAACGCCCATCTCACGTACACGCGCTAAGAGAAAAACGGGGTAAATTTCAGGAATTTCTGTGTAGGTTGCGACGTTCCTGCGTTCGGAAGCGGTATGCTGTAGCCGCTATCGTGGATGTGGGGTTAAAAGAGAGCAATTGCAGCAGAACAACGTGGATGTTAAGACGTTTCTCGGTTAATACTATCGAGGATGATATTAGTGTAGATTGAAAAGGGATTAAGTGTATGTAGTTTTGGTGAAAGTTGCGGCGTTCCTGCGCCGGGGGAGTGGTCGTGGAGGGTATAGGTGTAGTGACAATGGTAGAGCCGCATAATCTTGGCGGCAACAGTGGCCCGCGCCCCTCGGCCGCATTGCCGCCGCGCCTGCGCTCTGCCAGGGTTCGTAAACGAGGTTTGGGACGGCACGGTAGATGGAAGTCATCAACATGTTGTTTCGAAATATTTTACGCCGGGACTGCAGTTTTGACAATTTCAAGTTTCAAGACAAAAACCGCTAAGGCTTTGCTCGCTTTATTCATTAAGCAAGTTTTTAACAATCTAGTTATGTCCCGTGCGCTTCGTTGGATTACAATTTCATACCCGTCCTCGCACATTTGAATCACTGATTTTGACTCAATGCTTCTGCTTAATACTGTATCAAGTCAATATAATGTTTATCTTCCTTTATAGTACAATATTGAAAGATAATGCATAGCGAAGACTGAAGGAATCTACACCGATCAGAACACATACCTTAAACTATCGATGAACACTAGTACATCAATATACATAGATATTAATGCCCAAGCCCAAGACAAACTTGGATTTGCTTTTGGATTCAACAAGTTCTATTACGAATATCTAAATAGTTACAGGTTCTCCGTTGTTTCTCGTCAATACGTTGTCGGTGGAAACGCGGCCGAGCACTACACACAGGACCCGGGGGTTAAGCGCCCGTAAAAAGGGGGTAGCACGGCAATAACGTCTTGATAGCAATTCCGATTCCCTGCCGTCGGACCGGACAAAAGTCAGCCTTGTTTCGCTATGATAGGGCTTTGGAGTAGACATCAGAGCGTAGGTTGTATTTCAACGTTTGCATGACACATCCATTTAAGAGAGAGCTGGCTGGTCGCTGTATTGCACGTACTTACGATGTTTAGTTGGCAGTGTAAAATGCTAAAGACGGTGGTACCTTTTAGTAGTAATTCGAGTTAATGTCGTGGATAAAGACGATACAAACGTTTCAAACATTTAATGAATAGTGCTCACGCTGTAATAAATAATATATATTTCATGGGATTTACAGACTATTTTGATTTGCTTCGAAAAAAAAAACACAAATATGGGTACCTAAAACTTAACTGCGCGAAATGAGAGAAAAATCTTAGATACTTAATATTAGAAAAGTAAATGTAAATACAGATGTGGGCACTGTGCTGCCCCCCTATTGCCTAACACGTTTGACGCTAGGAATCAGAATGTCATGATTTTGTATGGGCTATGACAGTTGATTGAGACACCAATTGTCAAAATTTCGTTAGGCAATAACCCCCCTGATTCTTATTTTCTTTATCTAACGCAATAACGTAGAAATGTTTTGATAGATGGAAGTGACTCCTATATCCATACTAATATTATAAATGCGAAAGTGTGTCTGTCTGTCTGTCTGTTACCTCTTCACGCTTAAACCGCTGAACCGATTTGGATGAAATTTGGTATGGAGAAGATGGTTTGAGTCCTGGGAAAGGACGTAGGCTACTTTTTTCCCGAAAAAATATAAATACCCTTATTCGCGATAAACGAATCTAAGGCGGACGAAGTCGCGGGCAGAAGCTAGTCAGTTATATAAAAAAACACTGTATACCTCATTACAGTGATGTGCGAGCGAAACCGCTGACAATAGTATAAAAATACCAGCGCATAATCGTGCAGCCACAAGAAGTCCAACTACGCAATGCAATATACCGTTCCAATCGTCTTATCCTGCATGATACACTTAAACCTTCGAGCGAAACCAATATTTGCTTTAGCTTACAACTAATATAGGGTAATTTGGGGGTAGTTGACTATAAGGTAGTGATGGCCCATCGATATAATTCATGGAACCGTTGACTAGGTGTAGTTAGTTACTGTTCAGTTAGCTTCGCGTAGTCTGCTAGGATACGGCCAAGATTTTGCAATAAACCAAAACTATGTAAAGCATTGTCATGGCCATCAAACCCCGACATCTCGGGAAAATTGGCCATTTGTATGAAAAATTTTCGTTTTAGGCATCACACCCGTACACCTCGGAAGAAGAGATAGCCAAATGTGATAATTCTTTTTAAGGTTGATTTCATTAGTATTTCTTATTTTTTTGGTGAATAAGTCAAAGTTAAGTAACTGTTACAGAGTTTAATTATAAATATAGATTTTTAGTAAGGTCACAAGTTTTTGCGCAGAATACCTCGGATTTACCCTACGTGTATCACGCCACGTGACTTAGGTAGCTTTGTCCTGCCCTCGACTCCCTATCTACATCCCTAGCTACAGGCAGAGACGACTAATGATGCACGTGTCTCGCTATGCTGGCCGCACAATGAGCTCTAATGGAGCGAAGTGTGGGTACAGCATTGCGGAGATTACTCGGCAGGGTTGCGACACCAGCGTGAGGATCTTACTTTTATGTATCCCGGTGACAGTTGCTAGCTGGTCCTGTTCTAAATCCCTATTCGACATCCCTAACGACTACAATGCGGTACAGCCAACTTAAGTTTGTTCGTTTAGTAGTAAACAAAAACACACGGTCGCTTTATATAAAACCTCGAATGTGCATGGATTACAAAAAAAAATATAGAAGATATTATTTTGAAACTGTTACTAATGTTCTATATATTTTTTCAGCGTCTCAAATAACCAGACCAGGGCCGGGTGTTTACCAGACGTTGTAATGTTACATGTAGAAAACACAAAAAGGCATTGCATTTTAGTAAACAATACTCCCAGTTGCTATGAAACAGAGCAACTACGATAAGGCTACATGTATAAAGCTCGCACAGAATCCGAAACCAATCAGGTTTTTTTTTTTTTATCGGGAATCATCCTGGGAACCTATTCTACTATTTGAAAAAGTACTGTGGTGATGTTAAATGTTGGAATATCATATAACATGAAATAAATGATTTTAATTCGAACAACCTAACACTTTCAAATATGATTGTTGTTTATGACTGGAGTTGGACTGACAGATCACAGCGTAATTGTTTTGCTCGTGTTTCAGGTCACATGATATACAGATTAAAAATATATACTTATCCTTAATTATTTTAAATTATTAACACAATCATGTATATTTATGTCACAAAATCAAAACATAATATGTTTATTCCTACATACATTTTAATTTTTATCCATTTTAACAATTTATTATTCGCTTCTAAATATGATATCGCTCCTCAATTCTCAATGTGTCCCCTGTCTGGTAATATCTCTTTGATCTTCTCTAACTAAAATAATAAAGAAAACTCATAGACCATTTCGTTAAAGTAAATCATTAATCCATTAGTGCAACCCTTCCCTTGCATACAGTGGGTACGGTTGCGAAGTGAGTCTGAGCCGGGAGGAGCTCGTCGGTCCAAAAGGGAGCAAGTCAGTGTGAGCTGGTCTGCACATAAGACCGTCTCGATCACGAGCGCAGGGATTAGTGACGGGGTAATAGCGATCGGCGTGTGAGGGCAATGTTAATGAGAAGCTAAGTAAATAATTGCTGCTAGCTACGGCTAAAGTCGTATCGTTAATGGCTATGATAAAATGCGGGGTGGAAATAATAAATTGCGAAGCTAACGTTTAGAACTGCTAAATATTAACTCGAGTTGAAATCGCGAGTGATTTTAGTACTCGTAGGTATTGCCAAATGCCGTTTTAGCAAGATCTGTTTGAAGTAAATATATCACTTTGTCACACAAGAGTAAAAAGTAAAACATATCTATACTATTGTAAAGTTGTAAAAATAAAATGTCTGTGCATAGAAATTATTTTCAAAAAAATAAGTGATATGGACTATTTACAGGTCACTGAATCGAAAAATATATTTTTTGTAAGTTCGTATACACGTGTCGTTGTGGCTTCCAAAACGGCTTTAAATATTTCAACTATTTTGGATACACGGGTAAACTGGACATCCGCAGAAGGTTATAGGACACTTTTATCCGACTTCGCTAAAGAAAGAGAGAGGGTTATATATTTTTTTCTCCCGCGCTGACGAATTTGATGCGGATATTAATAACTAGAAGGTGCCCTCTAGTTATTAAAAAATTGTTACATAGATACGTTAATCAACCACGATATATGAAGATTTACCCGTTTTACAATTCCCAGAACTTTACTTACTTAAATTAGCAAGTACTAAATATTGAAATCACACAGATTAAGATTAACTCTACCCACAATCGCACAAATAAATCCTCGGGCGATACAAAATCGACACCCTTCATTTTCCGTCATTAATACCCCGCGTAAAAAGCTAAAACCGAACGAGGCGCCCGTGAGATGATGGCCCAATATCCTGCTTGGGCCGTCTTGCTCGAAACAATAAAAGGGGATTTGGCGGAGTCGGTCCTTGTTTACTGGCGGCTTTGTGACGGGACCACGGTTTGTTATCGTTGGGCTTATGAGCTGCGCGTGTCGTGTGTGGAGAAATAATCAGAAAAATGAACGCTGGACCGCAATTGGCCAGAACAAATAACATTTTCTTTTAAATTTTTGTCGTAAATTGAGTAGGATTTGTACCAGGATAATGTTGAACTTATTTATAGTCACAAAGCAATAATGTCGTATGAAGGAATACCTATGAGATTGATCACAAACATTAGCGATGCTAATTTATTTTGGTCGACTATTACAACGGACAAGACCATTAGACCATAGACCATTCTTGACTACGGCTTTCACACGACTCCAATTGTCGCTGGATAGTTTTGATTTGACGGCGTAGTCGATTTGTTAAAAAATAACAACTACTTTTATTTTCTACCCGTTTGTAGCGAATCATACACCCCCGCGACATTGTGTCGTCATGTGGCAAGTTTTTAGAGTTCCCGAGCCGCCGGGAACATCTTGGTCGTCAAACAACGAGTGCTGATTCGACGCCGTAAATACGTGTTGCGGGCGCGGTTGGAATAGCGGCGGCCAATTTGACACAATATCTACGCGTTATGTTTCACGATTACGTACAGAGATACTGTTGAAGGTACAATATCTTCATTATTTTGTTTGATTCTGAGAACAAAATTGATACTATAATATAAATAAATATTTACAAGTAACTTTTAACACAAATCGAACTAGTCCCATGGCAAGCTCCATAAGGCTTGTGTTTTATGGGTACTATACGACGATATATTCAATATATATATTTACTTATATACATTGAAAACATCCAAAACTATTTATATTAAATAAGGGCTAAGAATGATATCCACATGGACAATTTGGGTTTATCCCCTAAGACAATGTCGGCGGCTAAAACCCACTTTGAGTTATTTCGCTACTATACTTAGTAAGTTCATGCACAACCATGTTCTCTGGAATAAAAGTAGGTAGATACAATGGTCTAAAACCAAATAATCCCGGTTTACGGAGCGTCATTACGACAAAGCAATATTCTCTTGGAAAAGCAAACAATTGTTTAATGCCTTTGTCAATAGACCTATTGATTTATCTACTGACTGAACGGTAATAGGAAATTGTATGATGATTATCGAACGCTGCGTTGGACATGGATCCTATCCCAGCACAATCACGAATCCATATTTCACCGGTCCTAAATAGAAAACCGTGGTGGCGTGTAGTGCTGGGCGATTATTTAAAGCTTCCAGCGTCGGGTGGGACAATATGTTCGCGGGGGGAGGGCGTAAAAATAAACAAGCGGGCCGGGGGAGGGCCTGTCCCGGCGAGAAGCGACTCGAGCAGTTCTTCACGCGTACAAGTCGAATGTACTTCCAGTACGAGTACAAGCGATAGCCAATAATGAACCAAGAATGTGACTACAGTACACTACTCAGATTATCAATTTAAGATAGGTAGTAAAGTGTAAAAATACGGATGGACTAATCCTTCTCGAAAATATGTCCCATCGCTCTTATGTCCACGAAATAAAGTTGTGGTCTTGTGGTACATATTTACGAGAGGATTAATTCGATATCATTTTGCACTGGACTGTACAAGACGTACTTTCTAAAATGGCTAATTTCACTATCAAAAAACAAAGCATTGTGTTTTGTTGCACCTAACGCATTCGACCAACTTCCGCGATTAAAGGATTTTTATTAGAAAAGGGTTAAAATAATCATGAAGACATAGAATCGCAGGGTCTCAGCATGCACTGCTTGTATAAAATATGCATAAACTTGCTTAACAAACAAAAACTGTCTCATAAATGAAACGGACGTACTTATTGAAATTGATAATTTTAGAACTTAATTTTAAACCTTATAGTAAGGTACCTATTATCTTCTCGCATCAAGTTTGACAGTTCAGAATGGCGCTGCTGTACCGCGAGATAACTAGCTATTTTGAACAGTGTTATATCAGTGCCAATATTGTAATTTTTTTCTACCGCCGCTATTCAGATAGCCTTATTAATATCCCGCGAAAGCCAAACCGCCACTATCTCTCCACTTGGGTCGAGGGGTGAGCGCCGCCGACAAATAACACTCCAGCCCGCTCCGGACATGCGCAGTGCGCGCCGCAGACCTTGTTGCACACGGCGGGCGATCGCGATAAAAAGCGACAAAAAAGAAGTTAACTTTGTGAGGGGAGTATAATTGGCGCCCAAACGTGGAACCGGTGATGCTTTCGTATTTTGATTGCTCAGGGGAAATTACTACAAAATTATTTACACAGTGTTTTGGGACTATTGCTTACAATACATTTAAACACGTCAACAAGTGTGGTGACGCTTTCTTGAGCGCATTACATACAGCAGTAACAGGTTAGGTTTGTTGCCACTCAAACCTATATTATTCATACAGTTTACACAATGGTTGACTTGTTTGTGCCACAGGTCGATTGTCGATTCTTGTACGAAATGCTTACAACACTTTTATAAAATCTTGTATTAACATCATTCTCATTCATATCGTGGTAAGAATAACAACATTCTCTCAAAAATAAAAGTGACTTCCGAAGTTTGAATTCAAATTCTATAATTGATGTTTCAACCGCTATCACATTCCTGTCGCATATTCTGATGAAATAAGCCACAATCAAAGTAAACATTCGGTGAAAAGATACACTGTGCTTGCGGTACAAAACTATTTTTCGAATATAATATCAACACCCCGTTCCGTAATCACTCATTTATTTTTGAAGGTTCATTTTATTTCATTGCTGTGGCGTCTGGGTCTCCTCGTATTACTTCGCTGCTTGGCGGTTATATGCGACAGGAAAGTGATAGCGGTTGAAACGGCTGTAGAATTACCCATATAGCAAAAATATTTTGTCTAAACGCAACAAGCTATCGTGGCGGTGTTGAGACTTTGCTTACTCGTCACAGTCGGGCGCCACTGTGAGACAAAGGGCGGCGGAGTGGTATCGCAGTCGAGAGTGCTCGACGCCACAAAGGGATGGAAAACATGCGACGGTAGGATATTTCTTTGCTGTTCTACTCAGATAGTGTGGCGTCATATTCAAAGATGGAGTTTTATCAAGTCACCGAACATCAGTAATGTAGGTGCAGCATCAAAACAAGTACCCAGTGAATTCTTGAACTATTCTTCAATAAACTTTTTAAGAATGGAAAAACTTCAAGTACTAAAAAGATAAAACTTGCACCTAGTGGGAATTGGTTTAATAAAATCTGTTGCCACGTCCCGTCTATAAGTTTTACGACGCGACTGCAGCTAACAGTTCTGACACGTCCGCCACTCTAGCGGAAAATCTAGGGTTCCGCAAGCTTGCGAGGACTTCTGTGCCTCGGTTTTGAGAATGTACAAACGTATACAATGTTCAATTACAAATTCATGTATTGATAATCTAGCAAGTTTGTAATCAAAGGAATATATCCAATTAAATATTCCTTATCGATATACTTCCTGAGGCTCCAGCAATATTCCTTGAAATAATCGTCAATTATGTGAGAATTAAAAAAGTAAAACATTCCCGAGCATTCGTTCGGCGCTCACCCCTCGAACGGTCGCCATTCCACAGACAGCGATTGCTCAACTCGAGCACAAAGAGTCGACAAACTCGTTTACAGCCGCACGCCGCGCGAATGCCGCCCGACCAATATCCTGGCGGTTTCCACTTACTGGTTTGTGATCGCGACAGGAGTTGGACGCATGTGTAACGTCTGTCTATGGTGTACTAAAATGGTGAGTAATGACATAAAATTAAGGTATTTTAAATCTTACACCCCGAGAGCGATAGCCAAAAGGTATTATTGTCAATTCCTGTTTGTTTCGACAAACCGGAGAATTAAAGCAAGAAATACAACGATCTGCTACATAATAACAGCAGCAGCAGGACCAAGAGTACTACAAAAAAGTTTATTTCGAAGAGAAGAATGCCAAAAGTATTTCTCCACACCATTTCAGAGATTTATAATCATGAATTGAGGGCCATTTTCTTAATATTTATTGTTCCATAAACAAGTAATTCCCCCATTACCGCAGCATACTAAATCCGACCATACGTAACAATCCAATAGGCAATTAAGTAAAGTAGGCCCATTAGTATGCCACGTCTCGTGCCGCATCCATCTCGAGGCGTATCGTTGTCTCAGAATAAATGAGATATGTGAAAGAGACGGCAACTAAAACGCCAAGAAAGTGTCGGTGATTAGGTGTTTTAGCTGGAGTCCAGTGAACCCGCAAAGTGTTTTCGCTAATGTGGTTATTTGTCAAATTATTGTGCTTGTTGCGGATTGAATAATGTTAGAAATGGGCTGGAGCGTTGAAAGGAAACTGAATAGATTAGCATGGAATAACAATGACAGCTACACAACAATGTGATATAATTAAAAACAAATACAAACTAAATTCAGAACTTACTAGTAAAACACGAAAGCATTTTCCAATTTCTGATAAAACTGTAAGTTACTCGTAATAAAAAGGACAACAGTGCAAACAAGCAATGCAAATAAATTATATCATATAATGTCTGAAATATATTATATGATATAATTACTTGCATTGCTGACCCCACGTCGGGCGCCAGTTAATGTAATAATAATAAAAAAAAATAATAAAAAAAAAAAAACGTAACTTCAGAGGAGTTTCCTTGAAAAATACGTTTGTTTTCACAGCAAGTCAGTATTTAGGTCTGTGCGCTGCAGTTGTGTACAAGATACACGAGTTATTGTGATATTGACAAATATCATCTCAATTTCCCATTCCCTTTGCAATCCGATCACTTTGTCTGAGTCACTGTCGCCGCAAAACGGCTTTCCAATAATCCGCGCTGCGTGGCAAATTGCTTTTCACGGCGTAGAGGTTCGGATGTATAGTGACAGGTAAGCGGGGTTAGCACAGATAGATATGGCAAATGTATTTATATACACGTACCGCTGTGGTTTAAAATGCCGCAAGTTAAGAAATAAAATATGGTTGTTAAGACGGTGCGCCTAGAATATAAAAGGCCGATCAACAAAAAGGGATAGAAATTGAAAGAACCTTAGCATGATTTGCATCACACATTACAGTGTGACACAAATATGCTTTCCTTTCCAAAAAATCCCATTTTGGACACAACGTCATTTTATAGACAGACTCAGTTGAAACATGGTATTATTAATATTTGGTCAGACAACAGCGTAACAGCCGCCGTCAGGTTGGATGTTGTGTGGTGGTGGCGCGTGAACAAAGCGAGCACAATAAACTGTGACACGAATCAATTCCGATATCGGAGGCAGCCATCGGCGTCACTCGCTTCCGGATGCTTGGTCTTTTCTACAGGCTTCAGCGATTAGACATTACCCAGACTGACTTTTATATGAGGAACGTGCGTTTGTACGTTTCTCCCAGTTTCACATACAATAATGTATATACTTTTTACATGATGGAAACGAAATAACATAAACGAAAGTTGTTATAGAATGACGGTTGGAACAAAGTTTTTTGCGGCCCACCTCGGTCTCGACTGCCTGTGCCAGTAGCGTAAAATGTCGTTGACCGTGTCGAACATGCCTTTGTTTGGTTTAGCTCACATTCAGGGCCATATTAACCATAATGCAATGTAAATAACTTTCTAGGGGCCCCGTCCGATCTACCGAAGGGTAAAAAAACACCCCGAGACTCGCAGTGCCTAGAGGTCTCTGGAAGGTTACTCCGAAGTTCGTATCGTGCCGTCCCTCGTGCTCTCGTATTATAGTGTGTTTGAGTGAGTAGGACGACGCCTTACGAACGTCGAATTTCGAGCTTCGGAGTAGCTCTCTGTATGCCTTACACCGAACCAGCTAACATTTGCAAAGCATTTGGAATGTGTCGGTCAAGAACTTCGCCTTAAAACCTCAAAACGCTCGGCTCTCGTAACTTGCACAGATAATCGCGATCGATCCGTAGCAATATGTAGCGAAACGCCGATACATTGCGATACCCGGCATCCTCTCATCAAACCAGCCTGCCTCGTCCCTACCAACACAACGACGACGCTCGTACCGCGAAACTCGACGCAAACGCGAAGAGAATAAGGCTTGATGCTACGTATTGTTTTGCCGAAATCGTTACGGTACACTTTGGCACTTTGCATACTTGATTTTGGAGTATAAAATATTAAATGTGATTCGCAAAAAGCAATGTTCGATTGAATCGGTATCGGGCTCGTATCGCATCGGCATTCGATATTGGAGCTGTAGGATTGTTTGGCGAACTGGCCGCTTCATATCACGTTACTGAGTTTGTTGCGAAACTAAATTAAATCTAAAATATCAAAGATTTTACAAATCGACCAACCCCGCGTCGGACTCGCGCACAGAAAATTTCGCACTACCACATGATTATTAGATACAATTATTAGACTAAATGTGTTGTAATTCTCATTCACTTTCGTCCGAGATTAATTCAATTCGTGGTCATTATTTATCTGAGTTTTGCAGTAGTTTGTTAATACAACAAATTAAATCACTCTTTTAGAATTGAACTAAACTTCAACAAACATCTGGGAACACAATACAACCAACTGCATAATAATTCGCATTCAAACCGACGCACTCGAAGCTACACGCCAGATGGGATCATAGACCGTAAAACTATATATTAACGCTCAATCCGCAGGCGCCAGTAACGGATCTTTATACATCATTGCCGGCCTAGTCCACCCTACTCTCTCAAACCCTAACTTCTCGGTTTGTAAAGGCGCTATTGCCAAGACGTTATCGCATCGAAGCCGAGCTGGAAACAATCTAGTCCAATCAATAGAGGCTCGCACGTAGCGCGGGCCATTTACAGGCGGCGCGGCGCGAGTAGGGTTTCCGCGGGGGCGACACGGATACCGTCTTGCACTTACGCCCGTATCCAGTTACGCCCGACGGGGCGGGAGAGCGGACAGCGTAGAAGGGACAGCGGCTATTTATTACATTATTTGAGTTGATAAAAATTAAGCTCCAATACGTTTTCCTTTTCTTTCAATTAGAAAAAAATCCTTATCAACTTATTTATAGTAGTACAAGAGCAGTCCTGTTTAATTACCATAGACATGATCTAAAATATGTTATGGTGTTTACGGTAGTTAAATAGGCTTGTAGTTGTCACAAATTTAAGTCTCGAAGTGACACATAAAAACTGGAAAATTTCAGTCAATATAAATTGAACAACTACCTTATTTCAGTGTAGCTTTCTTCATCTATTTCCTAACTCCTTGATATGGCATGATATCTATCTTTTAAGTAAAAAAAATATTAGTATATCTCCTTTACGAATTTTGAGTATTATTTATAGGTCATATTTTCTCTATCAATTCCTATTCAACATTGTCATGATGATGACATATTCCTAGAATAAGTGTTAGCCTCACTGAGGCATCGCAATGTTAGGCACAAACATGCAATTATCGAATCCGTATCATCTTTGGCCTCGTCTTGGGGGGCACTTAGCCCTCCACAGGTGGTTACCCTCGCTGAAAAATGAGCGCTCATAACTCGAGGAGTGCGCGTCGCTAATAACTCGCGAGCGGGGCGGCCGGGGGCGGCAGCGTATTGACGGCCGAATGATACTGGTACTCGTTTTGATATTTTATTTATCTTCTGTCGTAAAAACTCCATTATCAGCTTACTTAAAATTCTGTCAGACAGTGATCGAGCTAACGACGAATCGCTATGAAGTCTCTCAATCGCATTATATTGTTTACGCTTTACATTAGGGTTGCAATTAACACAATCGCGACCGCGAGCCCACTCGTCGGGCGCTCTGATCGTAGCAAGTTTTCGCTACAAACGATTTTCTCCATATTACTGGCTACGAGCGTAGCGCTACGAAAATGTCGGTTGCGAAAGTGTTAAAGAAACATCAAACATTAACCTAACCTAACTACAAAAATACTACCTAGGTGACAAAATTACTAACTCGGCGACTGCCCCCTGGGCGACCAGTCACCGAGTTACTGTTTTAGTCGCCGAGGTAGTATTTTTTGTCGTTCGTTTTATTAATTTCGTTTATAGTATGTACAAACACTCGGAAATGTCGAAAAAAACGTGTCGTATTGTCAGAAACACGAAAAAAAATGGGCTTAACCTTAGCAATGAGAAAAATCACGATTTCGTGTTAAGTCACATAGAACTAACCAACGACTAATATTGTTTTGAAATGTTACTAGCCCTGACGCCTATTACTTGTATTGTGCAGACTATGAATGTGTAACTAGACAAATCTACCCACCTCTTTCACATATGCTTAATGTACTGAACCAATGTTAAAGTACCCTCTCCTATTAGATATTAAGAATATATTGTATTTCTCGGTAAGTGATTTATATTTTTTTGAAAAATAAATGTCTTAATCCTAAAAAAAAGTATTTATAGGATTCACGTACCTTGATCCTTATCGGGTTTAGGCGGTGGCCGTCGCTCGGGCAGGGGCGTGGGTTGCTTGGGACTATTTCGCTTCGCTCCCCGCGACACCACCAGCGACTGATGCGACAACTGCACGACAAAAATAACAAATCAACTCTTGCAACTGAGTTCATACATTATGAAAATGAATTCGATAAGTATTTACAATGCGTTACTATACGCTCTGCATTTACGATATTAGATATCTACTACGGCTCAGATGCGATATATTTCGTTTGCCGCAGGTGCTCGGGTGAGCGTCAACTATAGCGGGGCTGAAGGCCGAGTTTCGCGTAGCACCAAAGGTGCGGAGCATTCAAACCCTGTTTCCACTTTACTCAATCCCAAGGGCCGTAGGACGAGTTCATCCAGACACTTACAATGTTAATTCCTACACAACCAGACGTAGTGCAGACTGTTATGCATTTTCCACTTCCCCTTCTTTTCCCGCAGTGAATTTTCAAACTCGAGTCAACACAAAAACTGTAAATTTTTGAAGTCAGATGCCTCGGCCTGCGCTCCGAACAGATGCTATTCTATCGATCTATTTATCTATCAGCCATGAACGTCCATTGCTGAACATAGGCTATCCTTATAGCTCGCCACAGAGTGCGATTCTGCGCAAACCGCATCAAATTACCTCAGTTCTTAACACGAAGGTCTTCGAACAGGGTGTGATACAGTGATGACCTACGGAACCGAGACATGGTGGCGTTCACAATGGAACTCATAAGGCGGCTCCGTGTCACGCAAAGGCCTATGATCGTACCTAGTTTCTCTGCGTGATGGAATCAGAAGTGGAATGTTTGTAGTCCGGTATACATGTGCAGTGTTACCAGCTTGTCGGAGCGGTCCCCGGACGGCAGACGCGCGATGGTGACGTCGGCGCTGTCCTCGGGCGGCGGCGGCTGCTGCAGCCAGTTGTACTCGCGCTTGTCCACCGGCACGCCCCGCCGCTCGTAGTCTTGTAGTCCGGTATACATGTGCAGTGTTACCAGCTTGTCGGAGCGGTCCCCGGACGGCAGACGCGCGATGGTGACGTCGGCGCTGTCCTCGGGCGGCGGCGGCTGCTGCAGCCAGTTGTACTCGCGCTTGTCCACCGGCACGCCCCGCCGCTCGTAGTCTTGTAGTCCGGTATACATGTGCAGTGTTACCAGCTTGTCGGAGCGGTCCCCGGACGGCAGACGCGCGATGGTGACGTCGGCGCTGTCCTCGGGCGGCGGCGGCTGCTGCAGCCAGTTGTACTCGCGCTTGTCCACCGGCACGCCCCGCCGCTCGTAGTCTTGTAGTCCGGTATACATGTGCAGTGTTACCAGCTTGTCGGAGCGGTCCCCGGACGGCAGACGCGCGATGGTGACGTCGGCGCTGTCCTCGGGCGGCGGCGGCTGCTGCAGCCAGTTGTACTCGCGCTTGTCCACCGGCACGCCCCGCCGCTCGTAGTCTTGTAGTCCGGTATACATGTGCAGTGTTACCAGCTTGTCGGAGCGGTCCCCGGACGGCAGACGCGCGATGGTGACGTCGGCGCTGTCCTCGGGCGGCGGCGGCTGCTGCAGCCAGTTGTACTCGCGCTTGTCCACCGGCACGCCCCGCCGCTCGTAGTCTTGTAGTCCGGTATACATGTGCAGTGTTACCAGCTTGTCGGAGCGGTCCCCGGACGGCAGACGCGCGATGGTGACGTCGGCGCTGTCCTCGGGCGGCGGCGGCTGCTGCAGCCAGTTGTACTCGCGCTTGTCCACCGGCACGCCCCGCCGCTCGTAGTCTTGTAGTCCGGTATACATGTGCAGTGTTACCAGCTTGTCGGAGCGGTCCCCGGACGGCAGACGCGCGATGGTGACGTCGGCGCTGTCCTCGGGCGGCGGCGGCTGCTGCAGCCAGTTGTACTCGCGCTTGTCCACCGGCACGCCCCGCCGCTCGTAGTCTTGTAGTCCGGTATACATGTGCAGTGTTACCAGCTTGTCGGAGCGGTCCCCGGACGGCAGACGCGCGATGGTGACGTCGGCGCTGTCCTCGGGCGGCGGCGGCTGCTGCAGCCAGTTGTACTCGCGCTTGTCCACCGGCACGCCCCGCCGCTCGTAGTCTTGTAGTCCGGTATACATGTGCAGTGTTACCAGCTTGTCGGAGCGGTCCCCGGACGGCAGACGCGCGATGGTGACGTCGGCGCTGTCCTCGGGCGGCGGCGGCTGCTGCAGCCAGTTGTACTCGCGCTTGTCCACCGGCACGCCCCGCCGCTCGTAGTCTTGTAGTCCGGTATACATGTGCAGTGTTACCAGCTTGTCGGAGCGGTCCCCGGACGGCAGACGCGCGATGGTGACGTCGGCGCTGTCCTCGGGCGGCGGCGGCTGCTGCAGCCAGTTGTACTCGCGCTTGTCCACCGGCACGCCCCGCCGCTCGTAGTCTTGTAGTCCGGTATACATGTGCAGTGTTACCAGCTTGTCGGAGCGGTCCCCGGACGGCAGACGCGCGATGGTGACGTCGGCGCTGTCCTCGGGCGGCGGCGGCTGCTGCAGCCAGTTGTACTCGCGCTTGTCCACCGGCACGCCCCGCCGCTCGTAGTCTTGTAGTCCGGTATACATGTGCAGTGTTACCAGCTTGTCGGAGCGGTCCCCGGACGGCAGACGCGCGATGGTGACGTCGGCGCTGTCCTCGGGCGGCGGCGGCTGCTGCAGCCAGTTGTACTCGCGCTTGTCCACCGGCACGCCCCGCCGCTCGTAGTCTTGTAGTCCGGTATACATGTGCAGTGTTACCAGCTTGTCGGAGCGGTCCCCGGACGGCAGACGCGCGATGGTGACGTCGGCGCTGTCCTCGGGCGGCGGCGGCTGCTGCAGCCAGTTGTACTCGCGCTTGTCCACCGGCACGCCCCGCCGCTCGTAGTCTTGTAGTCCGGTATACATGTGCAGTGTTACCAGCTTGTCGGAGCGGTCCCCGGACGGCAGACGCGCGATGGTGACGTCGGCGCTGTCCTCGGGCGGCGGCGGCTGCTGCAGCCAGTTGTACTCGCGCTTGTCCACCGGCACGCCCCGCCGCTCGTAGTCTTGCGCCTGCGTTCTACGACCAAAGACATAATTGACAACATATCATTATACAAGAGTTCGATTGCACAGGAATAAATCCATGCGCACACTGAATTGCAAACAGGACTTGAATCCGCAACTTCTTCTTTAGCGCAGAAGTGCTCTCCCATATGAGCTACCGCGACTGAACATACCCCACATGAAATTAACGAATGCTATCCTAGCATTAAAAAAAAATTACCAGCATTTTTTCCGATGAAATCAAACACAGAACAATTCTTCTTGAGAGCTTTGACTGACACAATTTTACTAATGACTTAATTTAGAGAATCTTATACTTCTTTCATATTTTGCCGAATATCTATAGCTATAAAAAAATTGTTACAGTTCCTTCATAATAAATTAACGAAATGAGTATCGATATAATATTACTTCGATATATGATTATTTTGTTAGCAAAATTATGCCTCAATTTTTAAAAAAACGAATGGGCCGAGGAAAACATCCCGAGTGACAAACAATTTTGATCTTTTCTACTTGTAAGAATATAAATTATAAACGATATAACTTGAAATTGAAAAGTCTGATGCATCTTGAATAGAACCTATAACTATTAATGTTTTTGTTAAGTTCCCAAGTTGTTTTTTGATTTATAAGAAAAACCTTTAATTTAGTAGATTTTCCATAGATGTTGAATTTTATTCTCGTTCAACGCGTAACCCTTTAACAAAAAAAAAACAGTTGTGTCACAGTAACATTTTTTTTTTAACGATTGCTCCTGCTGTAAGTTTTAAACAGGGGGTAATAAAGTAACCCCGCTGAAAGTTTAACTTAAATCACAAATGTTTTGTTACCAGTTACCACTCCCAAAATTTTCAAGTTTGCGTTGCTTTGAATAGTGAAAGAATAAAAAAAAGTTGATATTTCAGTTTTAAAAATAAATACATTTTGGTATTCATCAATGTGACCCCAGTTTACGGTAAGATATATCTTGAAAATGAGAAATGCACAACAGTTATTAGATCAAGAAAAACTAACGAATGGTATGCCGTCATCATCGTCATCTCGATTGAAAACTCTTCACTGCGACCTAAGACGTCCAGGCGAAAGAATCCCTGTGTTGACTGTTCTTGCGCTACAAGCAACCATTGCTTTCTGTCGCAATCGATACTTGGGTCAATCGCTGATCAGTTATTGAATGTTGAGTTGTTTGATAACTATTAATCGATTACTGTGAGATCAAAAAACGTATGTTTATTTTCAATACCCATGACAGTTTCACAAAAAGATCAAGGTAAAAGTGGGATAGTTGCCCCACATTTTATATTTGACTGATATTTTCTATATTTAAACTATTATATCAGAAAGTAACTATGTATATAATAAGAGGGTAGTTGCCCTAAGATAAATCAAAGAGGATTCGGAATGTTTAGTGAAAATTTCACGTTAATCTGAGCTTGATTTTTTTTTAATCTTCAGGCATCTTTTAGCAAAACCCTTTTTTGTTTAATGGTTTCGATTTGCCGACAGCATACTGACAGAGCTTCGAGGCATTTATCCCTTCCAGTAGGGAAAGATCTCGTTAAAAATATGATATATAATTAGTAAAAATCCAAAAATGTGATATTAAAACAGAACAGACTTACTTCACAAAGTAAAATTCAAGTCAATTTTACTTTGTGAAGTAAGTCTGTTCGCACTTTCGTCGATGCAAAGTATATACTAATATCGTTTGGACCACTATGTTGTCTTCAAATAAATCAATTATTATTATTATTCATTACCCGCGAATGCCACTCAGTGACTGGGGGTGCAGAAGGTTACCTTTATTAAAGAGTATTTTCTGTTTGCAAATTTGAGTAATGAAATATGGGGCATCTATCCTCCTAGGGCCACTATCCCACTTTTACCTTGATATTAAAATTTTCATAATATTATAGAAAATATAAATACTTACCTTAAACTTTCATAACAGTCTAAACATACAACGGCGTAGTCGCCGTTTTCTAATAATAATGAATTTTCAGTCCGCCTTTGCATTAAAAATGGAAATTCCTGCAACAAAAAATCAAATCAATACACGTTAACAACTTTCGGTTTGTACCTTAGCACTCTCTTTGCGAGTCGGAACAACATTTTTTATTTTTCCCGACGTTATGCGAACTCCGAATCTACGAATAATTAAATCATAATACTATACGGTGTATCAACCCGGGTGAAGGAGCACATACCATTGGACTTCTATTTGTCGAAATGCCCGTAGTTTTAATTTGATTTCAAACTAATTCGGGTAATTTCTGAATCTCCACCAATTAGCACGACATGGCACAAAAATGTACGGATACTTCGAAGAAAGGGTTCACGAATCTGAGACGGTTGATACCCTCGAATAATAAGCCATAATCTCACACTTTTTTCAAATAGAACCTTACCTTAAACTTGCTAGGTCTAGGTAGCAGCTCAGGAAAATCACAAGGAAAGCCGGAGCGTATTCATTAACTCATATTTAAAGAAAAAGGTTCCGATTGTGGGATTCCGCTTATATGGATGCCACGTCCCTGCTGGGTAGTATCCGTTTAAGATATCAAGTAATCGGATTCTTTGGGGGAACGCAAATTCAAAAACGGAAAAGCTATCGCGGCCGGGTGGGGGCGGCCGTGCGCAAGGCACCAGCGGCCCGGTTCTCAAAAGCTTGCAACAATATGAATAAAAAAAACTTCTCCAGGACTGTGTAGGTGGGTTGAACTGGTTAAATCTGACTAAACACTTTTAGGCTGCCTATCCACTAGAGCGGAGCGGAGCTGTGCCAAATGGACTAATCACTCGCTGTTAAAAGCCACACAAGCAAATTTGAATCTACGGAATGTGATTGGTTAATTTCGCACAGCTCCGCTGCATGCAGTGGGCGCGCTGCTCGCAAGTAAGTTTTCGCTACATACGCATTTTTCCATGTTATTTAGTGCTACATAAATCTAGGTCGTGAATGTAAAGCCCGACCAGGAAAATAAAAACCTTCGCCAAATTGCGGAAAACTATTGGAACTAATTTCTTCAACTGGCAATAGTAACTTTACAGGAGTAATTAAAGCCATCCGTCAATTGCTGTCAAAGTGACGTGTCGATTGTTCGTGGTCTATTTCTGTGATATTGTGAGTTATTTGTGCGTTAAAATGCCGGAAACTATTAAAAGCCACTTAAGAAAAGTGATTTACAACATGGCGAAGTAGCTGTCGGATAGAAAGTCCGAAGGATTAGACTCTATTCGTCTAAATAACATTTCCGACCCTGTTGTCAACATGACTAGTAGGCACATCATACTTAGTGTTGCCATAACTGTTGCTAATTTAACGCCACAGAGCAGGTATTTTATTATCCTGGTCGGTCTTTACTGAGGAGTGAAAGAGAGAGCGAATGAATCAGACATAGGGTGTGAGGTACAGCGGTGTTTACCTTAATGGGTAGGGCCCGCACCCGTTTCCGGTACGTCTTGATGCCGCAGAGGTGGCAGTGGTAGTCGTGCGTGTTGTAGGCGCGCCGCTCCGCGCCCACGCCGCCCAGCGCCTCGTACCTGCGCACGCGCACACTCGTCACTGCCGCCGCCGCGATAGCGTCGTGAGGCCGAATAAGCAAGGCACTTCATTGCCAAGGGACACGTCACTAGTTATTTGTAGCACTTGTATACCTTTACTTCCGTCAATTTCATTGTTTTTTATTGTTGTTCTGCACGATCAAAACTACTTTTACCCCTAACTTAAGGTGTGTATCTGTGTCTGTGTGTGGCATGGAAGCGTTTAAATGGATGGACTTTAATGGATTTAATTTTTCGTGCTTGGAAGAGAACTTTATCGAAGGTGTTCTCAGCAATGGTTAAAAAACCGGTTCAACCGTTTACAAATTATCAGGCTTTTTCTATTAATGTCGGACTGTTTTCGGTTCTCCAATTAATTCTTTTCAATTCTCATACTACTTGTTTGTTTGAGTCCCACATAATACAATCTACCATTTATGTTAATTAGTATTAGTATATGTATCTTTTAATAGAGCAAGGTGGCCCATGAAGGGAATAAAGACAATATCACAGATTTACGGGTAGGTGAAACTTATATAATATTTAAAAAAAAGTATCACTTGTCACTTTTGTGACGAAACAAACAGCTATTTGGGATTAATCGTCAGGTTTTCGACAACCATTGAATAAAGTTAAAGGTACATATTTAAATGAGAATGCCGAATCACACTATTTGTTCCAAAATATTGTTCCATAAGAATAATAGACAGTGTGATCTACGGTACGTTCATATTAATAATCAGTTAAAGGTCCATACCGCCTCCATTGACTAAGTAGCGAGTGGTAGCAGAAGGTGCATACTAGCGCAGACCCGTTTTCCCGTAGCTGCTCTGCATTAGGTAAACTCTGTCAAATAAATAAAGGTTAAGGAAAACTTAATAATTTTCAAAAAATACTAGTGTAAATGCAAACGAATACATAATATATAATCAGAGCAAAACGAAGGGTTATTATAACTTAAAATCTAAAAAGTGCGAACCAGCAAAGAAAGTAAAACTTTGCTTTTGTAATTGTAAGGAACTCTATGTATATTCTAGCATAGGTCAGACTTTGTATTCTCACTCAATTTCGTCTCATCTCACTTTAAAGGATTTTTTCTGAATACTTGTAATCAAATGGGGATAAAAACCTCGCTAGTTGGAGAATTACGTGAAAATGACATGTGTAAGTACTGCAAGGGTGTCTCGTGTATCATCTTTTTCAGAGACTGGCCGTTATTTAAAAAATAGATAGTCATTATTTGAATGACCGATTCGGATAAGGAATATCTTCAGTCTCTGTTTTTGTAATGTCATAATGTATGATAATTCATTACTGATTTTGAACTGAACGAATAAACACGTATTCAAGTCTACCGTTGTTTATAATCGACATCTGAGAACATCGTCCCCCAAGTTGGTGGAGGTGCGGGGTATACCTGATGCGTTAGTAGACAAGGGAAGTAGGGCGCGTTGCCTTGCGGCTGCCCGTACAGTATCCGCGCCAGCGTGAAGTCTGAATGCAGCCCGCATAGGAAGCAGTATATTGACGTACAAGCTGCGAACACACAGAGTTACTTCATAACTAACATCAAGGACATATTGCGTAAGCTTTTGATAAACTACAAAAGGAGTCACCGCGCTTAAGTTGTGGAGTCTTGTAAATATAGCCGCTTCACAGATAGAAAAATAAGTATCCTTAATTAAAATAATTGAAGTTTTTTTTTTAATTAAAAAACTAGAAGATGCCCGCAACTTCGTTCGCGGAGGAGAAAGTCATAACCCGTCGTTGTCTCCTCAGCGCAGTCGGAAAAAAAGCATCCTACAACCATCTGGATAATGCGTTACCTACTTTACTTTGCACAATAGGGTATTCTACTCGGTTTAGGAAAGTACTTTTATTAAGAGGTTATTAGGGTGATACCAACGGAGCGGTATTTAGTAAATAAAAAATGGTAATTTTATAGTAAATTTCGCGGCTGTAATATCGCCGACTTTCATATGTTTATTTTCTACATCAATTTTATTTTTTATCGAACGTCATAATCATAATTCATAATTGACTACCGAAAATACCCAGAATTGTTCAAAATAGGGTTGTCAACAAATAAAAACGATGCAGTGCATGATCAATAAGAAACAAATATTTTACTCTAAGATGCACGCATTTAAATTCTGAATAGACTTTAAGTAGCAGTCGAACTCATGACAATTTTAGACTTCGGGGAGTGGTTCTACTTGTGTCATTTCAGTAATATTGTTTTTGAATGCATAATTTTGTAGTTAAGCATCTAAGGGTTGACAGATACTTGTTTCGATATAGGTCATAGATAGATACCAGACCAGACGACGCAACCGAGCCACGGAGCTACGTCACCTAAATCGAACTAATTTTAAGTTTTTCTGTATGTTTTAGTTTTTTTTTGTAGTTCACAGTGCCTTGGTTTTAACTGTAATGTTGTGCAACATTCTGAATAGTAAATAATAATAGGTTACTCTATAGGGTTACTTACCACTATTACTAGCGACAGTTCTGTCGGAGGTGGTTGAGGGAGGGGTGGGGATGACGCGATCGCCGTTCAACGACGAATTGCTTGGCAGTGGTGATGGGATGTTGTACCTGTACATAACAATTACTCACGGTCATTTAGGTGTACAATAAGAGATCAGATATGGGGTAAAAGATGGCACTAAAGTATCCTAAATAAGATATTGTATAAGAAGATATGTTTTATGCAAACAAGAGAAGTTTTCTACCTCAATCCCATTTTATGAAGCCTAAGATGAAGCACGGTGGCTTAGAAAATGCTTATTTATACACTCTCTACTCTAAGAGATTTAAGTAATAATCTTTAGGGAAAAGGTTCGCCGGAAGAGCGTTCCACTCTTCACGATATCATGTTTATTTTGGGACAATCGGACAACTTGCTTAGTGTCACTAGGCACCTTTACTTATGTTACCGGTCACGGAGAATATAGTCAGTGGCAGTCAGAAGAGAATGCTCGAGGCATGCCTCGAGCCTCAGCGCATTCGCTGGCACGCCACCCTTAAACAGATCTATGACCGAAGCGGATCGTCACAAATCGGTGATGACGATTATTTATTAGTGTTCTTCGTATCAGTTAAAGCGTGGCAGCACGTTGCCGTGGGACCAATTCATCTCACCCGGTCGCGACCAAGACTGACGCGCATCTACATCTATACTATCAAAGAACCGTAGTATGTCCGGTGTGGGAGCGAGCAGGCCAGCACGCGGCCGCCGGGCACGTGTACTGTGGGGACGTACCTGCGGTGCTCGAGCGGCACGCGCTCCGCGTCCATGAGCTCCCACTGCCGCGCGAGGTGACGCACGCAGCGCGCGCAGGCCGGCACGTGTACTGTGGGGACGTACCTGCGGTGCTCGAGCGGCACGCGCTCCGCGTCCATGAGCTCCCACTGCCGCGCGAGGTGACGCACGCAGCGCGCGCAGGCCGGCACGTGTACTGTGGGGACGTACCTGCGGTGCTCGAGCGGCACGCGCTCCGCGTCCATGAGCTCCCACTGCCGCGCGAGGTGACGCACGCAGCGCGCGCAGGCCGGCACGTGTACTGTGGGGACGTACCTGCGGTGCTCGAGCGGCACGCGCTCCGCGTCCATGAGCTCCCACTGCCGCGCGAGGTGACGCACGCAGCGCGCGCAGGCCGGCACGTGTACTGTGGGGACGTACCTGCGGTGCTCGAGCGGCACGCGCTCCGCGTCCATGAGCTCCCACTGCCGCGCGAGGTGACGCACGCAGCGCGCGCAGGCCGGCACGTGTACTGTGGGGACGTACCTGCGGTGCTCGAGCGGCACGCGCTCCGCGTCCATGAGCTCCCACTGCCGCGCGAGGTGACGCACGCAGCGCGCGCAGGCCGGCACGTGTACTGTGGGGACGTACCTGCGGTGCTCGAGCGGCACGCGCTCCGCGTCCATGAGCTCCCACTGCCGCGCGAGGTGACGCACGCAGCGCGCGCAGGCCGGCACGTGTACTGTGGGGACGTACCTGCGGTGCTCGAGCGGCACGCGCTCCGCGTCCATGAGCTCCCACTGCCGCGCGAGGTGACGCACGCAGCGCGCGCAGGCCGGCACGTGTACTGTGGGGACGTACCTGCGGTGCTCGAGCGGCACGCGCTCCGCGTCCATGAGCTCCCACTGCCGCGCGAGGTGACGCACGCAGCGCGCGCAGGCCGGCACGTGTACTGTGGGGACGTACCTGCGGTGCTCGAGCGGCACGCGCTCCGCGTCCATGAGCTCCCACTGCCGCGCGAGGTGACGCACGCAGCGCGCGCAGGCCGGCACGTGTACTGTGGGGACGTACCTGCGGTGCTCGAGCGGCACGCGCTCCGCGTCCATGAGCTCCCACTGCCGCGCGAGGTGACGCACGCAGCGCGCGCAGGCCGGCACGTGTACTGTGGGGACGTACCTGCGGTGCTCGAGCGGCACGCGCTCCGCGTCCATGAGCTCCCACTGCCGCGCGAGGTGACGCACGCAGCGCGCGCAGGCCGGCACGTGTACTGTGGGGACGTACCTGCGGTGCTCGAGCGGCACGCGCTCCGCGTCCATGAGCTCCCACTGCCGCGCGAGGTGACGCACGCAGCGCGCGCAGGCCGGCACGTGTACTGTGGGGACGTACCTGCGGTGCTCGAGCGGCACGCGCTCCGCGTCCATGAGCTCCCACTGCCGCGCGAGGTGACGCACGCAGCGCGCGCAGGCCGGCACGTGTACTGTGGGGACGTACCTGCGGTGCTCGAGCGGCACGCGCTCCGCGTCCATGAGCTCCCACTGCCGCGCGAGGTGACGCACGCAGCGCGCGCAGGCCGGCACGTGTACTGTGGGGACGTACCTGCGGTGCTCGAGCGGCACGCGCTCCGCGTCCATGAGCTCCCACTGCCGCGCGAGGTGACGCACGCAGCGCGCGCAGGCCGGCACGTGTACTGTGGGGACGTACCTGCGGTGCTCGAGCGGCACGCGCTCCGCGTCCATGAGCTCCCACTGCCGCGCGAGGTGACGCACGCAGCGCGCGCAGGCCGGCACGTGTACTGTGGGGACGTACCTGCGGTGCTCGAGCGGCACGCGCTCCGCGTCCATGAGCTCCCACTGCCGCGCGAGGTGACGCACGCAGCGCGCGCAGGCCGGCACGTGTACTGTGGGGACGTACCTGCGGTGCTCGAGCGGCACGCGCTCCGCGTCCATGAGCTCCCACTGCCGCGCGAGGTGACGCACGCAGCGCGCGCAGGCCGGCACGTGTACTGTGGGGACGTACCTGCGGTGCTCGAGCGGCACGCGCTCCGCGTCCATGAGCTCCCACTGCCGCGCGAGGTGACGCACGCAGCGCGCGCAGGCCGGCACGTGTACTGTGGGGACGTACCTGCGGTGCTCGAGCGGCACGCGCTCCGCGTCCATGAGCTCCCACTGCCGCGCGAGGTGACGCACGCAGCGCGCGCAGGCCGGCACGTGTACTGTGGGGACGTACCTGCGGTGCTCGAGCGGCACGCGCTCCGCGTCCATGAGCTCCCACTGCCGCGCGAGGTGACGCACGCAGCGCGCGCAGGCCGGCACGTGTACTGTGGGGACGTACCTGCGGTGCTCGAGCGGCACGCGCTCCGCGTCCATGAGCTCCCACTGCCGCGCGAGGTGACGCACGCAGCGCGCGCAGGCCGGCACGTGTACTGTGGGGACGTACCTGCGGTGCTCGAGCGGCACGCGCTCCGCGTCCATGAGCTCCCACTGCCGCGCGAGGTGACGCACGCAGCGCGCGCAGGCCGGCACGTGTACTGTGGGGACGTACCTGCGGTGCTCGAGCGGCACGCGCTCCGCGTCCATGAGCTCCCACTGCCGCGCGAGGTGACGCACGCAGCGCGCGCAGGCCGGCACGTGTACTGTGGGGACGTACCTGCGGTGCTCGAGCGGCACGCGCTCCGCGTCCATGAGCTCCCACTGCCGCGCGAGGTGACGCACGCAGCGCGCGCAGGCCGGCACGTGTACTGTGGGGACGTACCTGCGGTGCTCGAGCGGCACGCGCTCCGCGTCCATGAGCTCCCACTGCCGCGCGAGGTGACGCACGCAGCGCGCGCAGGCCGGCACGTGTACTGTGGGGACGTACCTGCGGTGCTCGAGCGGCACGCGCTCCGCGTCCATGAGCTCCCACTGCCGCGCGAGGTGACGCACGCAGCGCGCGCAGGCCGGCACGTGTACTGTGGGGACGTACCTGCGGTGCTCGAGCGGCACGCGCTCCGCGTCCATGAGCTCCCACTGCCGCGCGAGGTGACGCACGCAGCGCGCGCAGGCCGGCACGTGTACTGTGGGGACGTACCTGCGGTGCTCGAGCGGCACGCGCTCCGCGTCCATGAGCTCCCACTGCCGCGCGAGGTGACGCACGCAGCGCGCGCAGGCCGGCACGTGTACTGTGGGGACGTACCTGCGGTGCTCGAGCGGCACGCGCTCCGCGTCCATGAGCTCCCACTGCCGCGCGAGGTGACGCACGCAGCGCGCGCAGGCCGGCACGTGTACTGTGGGGACGTACCTGCGGTGCTCGAGCGGCACGCGCTCCGCGTCCATGAGCTCCCACTGCCGCGCGAGGTGACGCACGCAGCGCGCGCAGGCGAGCACGCGGCCGCCGCGCGGCGCCGCCCCCCCGCCCGCCCCCCCGCCCGCCCCCGCCCCCGCCCCCGCGCCGGAGCCGGCGAGGCACGGGAAGTGCATCGCGTGCGAGTTCATGTACTCCGCCGTCGTCGACAGCCACTCCATCGACTGCTGCGGGAACAGCCCGCAGCACACGTAGCACCTGCGGATGTCGGTCGAGCGTTATTCTTCCGAGGTGAGAGCGATCGACGGCTCGGACTCCGTGAAGAATCCTTACGCGAATATTATACCCTCGGATACGCGGATACGTGATTCGTCTACGATGAAGTATCGCTGATACTTGTTGCAGCGAACTATCTGCGTTCGAAATATCGACGTATTCAAATATAACTTCCATTTCGTCCCGGGGTTTGCCCGGGTCGCACTCGTGAACGTCTTGCAAGTCGGACGATTCCGGTTTACGTCCAGATATACCTTATCAAAAAATTAAAAGTGAATCTAAACACACCTGACCGTGCTCAATATCTGCATGGACATGACGTGCGAAATAGAGTAGGTACATTTGATAAAAACGTGCTCGCAGCCATGTATTGCGATCATCATCTATGCTACTATAGAGTTGTAAAAATGAAATGTTTGTATGTGTCATTGTGACTTCATTACGCTAAATCGGCTAAACGGATTTCAACTAATTTTGGTACATGGGTAGCTGGGTATCTCCAGATGATTATAGGATACTTTTTACCCGACTATGCTAAAGAAAAAAAAAGAGGGATTATGACTCTTTCTCCTCCGCGAACGAAGGGCGCCTTCTAGTTATTTTATATAAAATCTCGCCTTCTGTGTAATGAAATGATCTTGACACTTATTGGCAATTTGAAAACCGGATCAATTATTACGATGTCAACTTGTGTAATTTTAGACACAGCCAAAAAACACTTAACAACGGCGACATCCATAACGCGCTTATAATTCTTAAACAGAAAAATTTTGACACAAATTCTCCGTAAAAACTTCACCAAAGTGCCCACCAGCCGGTGCCTGTTAGATTTAACCCATATAAGCCCAGAACTACATCTTTCATTGGTTCCTTATGTGCCCCCTAATTGAAAAAGCGGCCAAGTGGGAGTCGAACTCGCCCATGAAGGGTTCCGCAGCCGTTTATACAAAAAAATGCACTACAGATGAACAAAAATACAATATGAAAAATAAAACACTAACAAAATAGCGTATCTCCCCGGCAGTTACGTCCTTTTGCTGAGAAGCGCAGTTTTTTGGCAATGATTTAAAAACGGTATGTCCGATCATGTTAAAAACAATTTTCGTTTGAAGTATTTATTAAGCTTTATATTTGTAAATTTTTTCATATTTTTTGAACTTACCGTTTAGAAAATAAAGATAGGGGGGGATACAATTTTTGCTACTTTCTTAGCGAATTTTACGGAAAATATTCACTAAACCAAAATTTTTTTTTAGAAACCTCAAAGTGGTTTTAGAAGTACTGTCGAAATATGTGTCGCACTTTGATACTTCCAGTTTTTTTTTTTTTTTTTTTTCAGTTTCGGTTACTTGTGTGTAGCACTCCATACAAGTAACCGAAACTGAAACCCCGAAAAATATATATATTTTTTATTTAACTATCAAACTAAGTAGCGGTTAACACACGACACCTATGCTCCAAATTTCATCAATGTACATCTTATAGTTTGTGAGTAGAATGCCTGTGACATACGGACGGACGGACAGACAGACAGACAGACAGACAGACAGACAGACAGACATAAGGAATCTATAAGGGTTCCGTTTTTGCCATTTTGGCTACGGAACCCTAAAAACGATCAACATCTTACATGCCCACAACTAGGCTAATAATGAATATAGCCCATATGCCTCCTGTTTCGAAAACTAACCAACTAAAAACATGGTTATGGGCATAGAATGAAGTTGTTCGTTTTTGAATCAGGGAACACATACAGGTTAAGAGCAGTCCGTTAGTGCTCGTCCATTAATAACGTGATACTCTATAGCAACTTTTTCACCCCGTCCCCCTAGGTGATAGCTACCCCTCCTCCTCTACCCAAAATCACGCGTATTTTTGATACTAAGTAGTTGAAAGAAAAAACCAAAATATTAAATTTACACCTACGTACATTAGGTTCCAAAAACTTTCGATTGTTAAAATCAACAAGGTGTAAGATCGTGCGTTCAACGAAAATATAAACAGACGTATTAGTACAGTCACGGACTTTAGTTGATGAGCCACAATTAGTATTTTAGTCGTGTAGTACAAAATCGTACGTGGAAGCAATATTTTCAAGGTCTCCTAAACTGCCCCCCTTTGGACATTCCAGCTCCTCCTGAATGCAATAGTTCCGAAAGTATGGACCCAGAAATCAGACCCCCTGGTTTTGATGAAGTCCGTCGAGCAATTATGCGGTTAAAAAACAATAAAGCACCCGGCATTGACGGGCTGCCATCAGAAATATGGAAGCACTGTGGTGGTGTAGTGCAGACTACAATTTACGAACTTCTGCTGAAAATTTGGGAACTAGAGGAACAACCGTATGAATGGAATGTAGGTGTTATCTGTCCTGTCCACAAGAAAGGCTCAAAAAGGAAGTGCGAAAACTACCGAGGGATTGCTTTACTCACAACAGCGTACAAAATCTTGTCCAACGTGTTGCTAAACAGGCTAGACCCATATGCTGAAAAAATCCTTATTGATTACCAGTGTGGCTTCCGGAGAAATCGCAGCACGATGGACCAGATTTTCTTGCTCAAACAGTTGATGCAGAAGAAGTGGGAGTACGCACAAAGCATCCATGCACTGTTTGTGGATTTCACAAAGGCCTATGACAGTATAGACAGGGGCACTAACTATTCCATTCTCACCAGCTTTAATATCCCCAAAAAACTAGTTGCCAAGATTGCCACAGCTACAAAAGAAAGTAGAATGCGAGTTAGAGTAGGAGGCGAGCTGTCGGAAGAATTCACGGTGACTATCGGCCTGAAGCAAGGGGATTCCCTATCGCCTGTGCTCTTCAACCTAGCTCTGGAACATGTTGTCCGAAAAGTTTTAGCGTTGGACGTAGGCATAGAGTTGAATGGTATGCACAAGGTGGTAGGGTACGCAGACGACCTAGCTTTACTAGGGGAAAGCCGTGGACAGGTGGCGGAAGCAGTTAGTACCTTGGACCGAGAAGCCTCGTTGATAGGTCTCAGGATTAACCAGTCGAAAACGGAATACCTCCACATGAGGCGATTTAAAAACACACGTGTCAAGCGTGAAGATCTCCATGTTGGCGGTACCGTATACCACGGAGTTGACAAGTTTCGGTACCTCGGATGCACGGTTACCGACACGAACACTAGAGAGCAGGAAATCCACATACGCGTCCAAAATGCCCTGCGGTGCAGTGCTGCCCTCCATAAGGTGTTGGTGTCCAAGCTTCTCAGCAAAAGACGAAGTTACGGATTTATAAAACGGTAATTAGACCAATCCTTATGTAGGGCTGTGAAGCTTGGACACTAACACTAAAAGAAGAAAGTCAGCTCCTGGTAGCGGAGAGAAAGGTTTTGCGGAAGATCTTGGGGCCTATCAAAAGTGATGACGACACTTGGAGGATTCGGAAGAACGCCGAGATCGTGGAGTTAGTGGCCGAACCAAATATCATCGGCGAGACCAAATCCCACAGACTTCGCTGGTTTGGTCACGTTCTGAGGATGGATGAGGATCGGGCGGTGAAGAGGGCATATTTGGGACGACCGACTGGTCGTCGTCCAGTGGGCCGTCCCAGATATCGCTGGGGTGACAGTGTGGAGGCGGATCTGTGTCAGCTTCAAGTCGATGACTGACAAGAAATAGCACAGGATCGGGACCGGTGGCGTTCTCTTGTTTCGGAGGCCAAGATCCTATTTGGTTCACTGCGCCACAATAGTTAGTTTTGTTAGTTAGTACAAAAGCGGGTTTTGTCGGATATACTCGTATATCCAGACAATGACAGTCAAACGTCGTCGTGTGATAGAAGAACTGTTTGACAGGCGTGTAATGTTATTTAGGTCAGAATCACTTCATAATAATGTTACATTTTCATGCAATATTAACGGTTGGCTAACCGAACAGAATTCGGTAAAAGTCTTGGTGCCGAGTTTATCCAATGTTTTCCTCATACGAGTATCATAAAGGCGACGGCTGTCCGGATCGGTTCCGCATTTTCCCGAACTGTCTGTCGTGTGAAACGACCAATCCGATCGACGACGTTGCCATAGTCACGTTATAACAATGATCGCTGGTTACGGTCGCTAGATCTGTTATGGGTCGTCGTGTTATCTCGGCATCCCCGATAACACCCGAATGGTTTGAAAACTTTAATGTCAACGTCAAGTTACCATACGCGGATCGTATAATCTCGGGAACGTATTAAACCACAAATTTGTGAAGTTTCAAAGTGGGTCATCAATTAAAGTCCGTGACTGCGTATCCCGCTCCCCCCTTGTGATTGTTCGCTCTCCCCTCCCCCTCGTGTCACGTGATGGATGGACGGACGCGAGGTGCAGCGTACGGACCTATAGAGCCCCATGCCGTTCTCGCCGGCGACGAGCTGGCTGTGCGGCGACGGCGGCAGCGCGGCGGGCCGCTTCGCCGCGCTCGACGACTTCATGTCGTACGGCTTGAACCTGCGCAGACACGACACGTTCACACCAGCACACTGCGCATACACACCGAGGGCCCCGGACCACAACACTACTTAGGTATGTACCTATGTTACTGTCAATTGTTACTTATTCCTAGCGATTATCGACTTTGATGAATGGGTTCATTGGCGAAAACGCGATTTCGCGTGTTTATTTATGTGATGCAGCAAACGCGAAATCGTGTTTTTCATTATTTTGATTTTCAGATCCGGTGAAAACAATAGTGCAACGAAAAGTTACTATATTATACTATCGTAGTGGAATTTAAAACTGTTACTGATTTCTAAATTTAGTGCAAGTACCTATGTGTTTGCTTAGGTGCCGAGAACGTGAATTCGTTAGACGACATTTTCCGATCGTAATGCCGCGAACGCGGAATCGCGTCAGAATTTGTTGTGCTATTCAGAGCTTGTAATACCAATAAAGAAAGTAATACGCAAAATATTTTTCATTTTAAAGGCAATTGTTATTGATGACGTCTGATTTAGTGGACTTTCATTTTTTTTACGCAAGTGCCGAAGACGCGAATTCGCGTGACGTTATTTTTTTTATCGTAATGCCGCGAACGCGGTTTCCCGTTGTTAAGAACTTTGTATGCCGCGAACGCGTATTCGCATCTTTGAGAACTTTATCTGTATGCTACGGACGCGAATTGGCGTCATCGCTTGCAAGGCGCCGGCACTGCGGAGAGAGTAGACATTTGTCGACCTTGTGGTTACGCTCACTTGAATGTTACTTTCGAATGATCATTAACTAACCGTACCATTTAATATTAGTGATGTGAACGTGATATCTTTCGTCCGTTGCTAAGACATTGACCCTGACAAACTGACCGACGACCCTAACAGACGTATCAACAATAAATTAATCCAGAAAGGGTTCCTTTTTAGATACGAAATCCTAATAAAGACTGGTTGTTGTCAATATAACCGAAAATCAGAACGTAAGCAACAATGCCGTAACACACCGTCTACACGCTTGCACGGTCTATGATCATCTATAGTATTATAAAGTTGTTAAAATTAAATGTATGTACATTGAAGAAATTAAAAAAAAAATCAATTGTAAGGGACTATTTGGAGGTCATTGAGGCGAAACATTTTTTTGGAGTTTTTGTATGTTTGTACGTGTCGTTGCGGCTTCAATCACGCAAAATCGGCTAAACAGATTTCAACTATTTTTGGTACACGGGTAGTTGGGTATCTCCAGATGGTTATGGGATACTTTTTACCTGACTACGCAGAAAAAAGGGGTTATGACTTTTTCTCCTCCGCGAACGAAATAGTGTTAAGTAGATCATCACACAAGAATCTTTTAAACGAGGGCTGTGCAAAGCCGAGAGTGAACTGAATTACCTATGCACGAAGTTTTTTCAACACTTGCGTGCAAAAAACAATAACTGTGAAGTTTTATTTTCAAATAATAAATAAAATTTTATATAAATTATACTTCAGTGAATAATCCACGAATTGGTACGTTTCACATTAATCCATCATCGGTATACGTCAAATTCACGTACCCAAATATATTGTTAATTTCATAGTTTTCAAACTTAAAATATTTTTTTTTAAATAATTATGATCCATAAAAATACTATGTCAAATCAAATGAAAATGGCGCACGAGGCGTTATCTATACGTGCGGAAGAGCAACGAGACTAAGGCTAAGTCGCCAAACAGACAAATGTTAATAATAAAACCAAACAATTATTTAAATTAAATACAAATAAACGTTATTTTAATGAAAAAAAATATTATCTGTTGAAATTGAGTGTTTATTAAAGTGCCACAATTGATGTACATTCATAAAACCTATAATGTGTTTGTACATACATCTTATTTGACGACGTTTAAAAAACTATGTGAACTAGTGGGATTATGTAATGTGAAAAGGACTCCTGTTTAATGGAGTGGATTATAGCCATAATAACGGTGTAATAAGGGGCACTTTACAAGCAAGTGCGTTGATGCACAACCAAGTCTACGCGGCACAACATTTTACAAAGGTAAATCACTCATTATCTCATTAAAGTACCAATAATGACTGTGGAAAAATTGTGAACCGGTGCGAACCGGCCGCGGCCAAATATTTCACTCGTTACTCGGCGTAATTAGTGCGGGTCGTCGTGGCTAATGAGGCAGACATAACAATCTGTGATAACGGGGATGACATGATGGTTCCTCGAGGTCTTGTTTTGGTTACAAGTGCACAATTGTATAACTTGTGGCTCAATTACTGAACCTATTTGGTACATATGCAATTCTATTTTCTTTGTAATATACACTATTACTGCTCTGTGAGCTGTGAACCTCGCGAGTCTCTTTAACCCCAATCTCCAATATATGTTAATATAAGATAATAAAATTCCATGTTATTTTCGAATCTGCTTACAGAATTTCACGAGAATCAGATGAGAAATGAGACCTTCACAGGAGAACAGCCGGACAGACATCAACTGGATAGCATTTTGCCCAAGCTGAAACGGAGACACTTCGCTCGTTACGCTCGCTAGGTCAATAAAGATGTAAAAGTGAGTGAGAGTATTCATTTTTTTTTTGGTATTACAGTCAGCGTCACATAGTCTGTGGCATCCAAAGCGACAAATATATCGTCACACAACTTGATGCCTATAAAGGTGTGTTGCGATATATTTGGTGGTTTGGATGCTACTAACTACACTCGACAGCAAATACACCGGGCCACCTTGGAACGACGCGATATTGCAAACTCCAAACTAAACACTTAATAAATTCAGAAATCCCAATGTGTTTTCATTAATTATAATCGTCATGAAACGCACTTTCTGTAGGTAAAACTTTGATAGTTGTAAGTTTTATAATTTTCGAGAAAATCGGATTAGAGTGCCAAGGTAGCGATAGTGGGTAGCCCGGTTTATTTGCTGTCGAGTGTATTTGACGCTGACTGTACACAATTAGTTTGCGGTTACGAGAACTAAAGCAGACCATAGTATTGTATAGGTACAATGCCTCCGTTATCCAGGTAAGTGCATGATCTCACTTCAAATGGATTAGTGAATTATTCAGCTTGCTTAACGCTGCGTTCACAATAAAAATGGTTTCGTGCATGCTGCTCTCCGTGGCGCCACCTATGGTCTCACCGGAAGATCAGTCAGCATTATGCTGAGGTGGGACCATTTCGGGGCATACTTAGTTTAGTAATTCATTTTTATATTGCTGTATAAATATGCCCTCGAATAAATGTATGTTCTTACTTTTCTTTCTTTCTCAAGAACATGAAGTATACCTAATGTTGTTGTTGTGCGCATTGTTGTTATTGTGCGCGTGGTTGTGCGCGGCGAGCGGCTCGTGGTCGGCGTACGAGGGGTACTTGTGGGGGATGCTCTTGTAGCACGACGCGCAGATTTGCACCATACCTGCAATATGCCCACACACATAGTGATACCGATTATTCTTGCTATCAACTACGGTGGGAATCCTTTTTCGAGACCGAAAGCAATTACTATTGTAACCTAGAAAAAAATCTTTCATTGGAAGTATTATATCAATTGTTCCTTTTAAAAAAAAGTTAATATCTCTAAAGGCCTTTATTTTAATGCGTGAACCTTCTCGCTTTAAACAACCTTGGTTTTAGTCCACAATGAAGACAATCTCTTTGCACCCAGGTACTAATGGCTTTCGGTTTCGAAAAAATGTTCCCACTATAACCAACTATGCAAACACAGAAACTTTTTTAGACACTGCTTCAGAATACGCCATCTATGTAGGTAGAACACTACCTGATTTAGTTTTTAATGCAATTGACAATGGTGGCCAGATAGTAAGATGTTATAAATTACTTGTTTGGAACTATCTAATTAAAATTATCAATTTGTTCCAATGCTTCATCTATAAACGTTTAGTTTTTCTCAAATTAACTTACCCAGTAGGTGACTATCCTTTCCTACTAAAAGTATAGCTTACTAATAGTAGGTTTCTTTAGCGGCACTTGAGATGGACCCACCTTCTTGAGGCACCAAAAGAACTTATTTACTTTCAATACAGAAAAAAATCAGCGACGCTTCAAGAACTCGAGAGCCAATATAAAAGGTACACGTTTTACGGAATTTCTGTTAATCCCTATTTTATCGACACGTTTCATTGATATGTCATTTTATTGAAAGCATTTTTGCTTATAAATAAATATGACTTCAGGAAAAAAGTTGTTGACGAGATAAATATTTAATTAAATGAAATATTTTACATATCGTTTGTTGGGGTAAGGTCGCGGGCGTTCCATCCGCCGGTGCTTTTATGTCACGAAATATTCACAGTTGCGATGACAGAGAACTTGAAAGTTAAGCTTACACTTTAACTGCATCCCTAAAATTACACTGAATTTCGCTGGCCCAATATTACAGGGTTCTAAGTTTCACTTTTAGAGAATTGATGTATGAACATTGTCATAGTGACATATAGTGTTATTTTAACTACCTTGAAAATGTAACATAGAACCCTGTAATATTGGGCCAGCGATTTTTCATCGTAGTTGTGAATATTTCGTAACATAAAACATTGGCGACAGAAATGCCCGCGGCCTTACCTTGCCAAGTAGTAATTTTATTTCCTGTTGACAATAAACCAAGATTTCAGAAGACTCACCCTGCGGACTAATTGGACTAGCGTCCGGATGCGGCTTCAGCGACGTTATAAATGGATAATACGGCTCCCGCTCCGGGTTCGCGCAGCAGTACACCAGCCGGAGCTGCGAGCTGGGCGCGTTGACCCCGCACACGTAGCACACGAAGCTGGCGGTGGTGGCGGGCTGGCTGGAGGGCCGCTCGAGGGAGGGCGAGTGCGTGTGCGCGGCGAGCGACTTGTCGCCCGAGCTGGCCAGGCTGAGTGGGGAGGGGGGGAGGAGGGACGGCGGCCGCGTGCGTAGGGTGTACACTCGCTCGTTCGCCGCGACGCCTCGCATCTGGAATAGAAGAGAGAAAGATGTTGTGAACTTTGTTACAATGTTGAAATAAAACAATTTAACGGATTATATCGCGTATATAGTATACGCGATATAATCAGGAGAGTCAGTTAGGCGTGTTGCAAACCGATAAAATAGCATTTGGCATGAATGATTGCTACCAAAAATGCGGATGATCGTTCCGCACATATAGCCTTAAAAAACTTATTTTCACGGCTCTGCATAGATTGTCTGTACCTAACAGACGGAACGAACGACTTATGAAGGTGTATTTAAAGTTCGAATCATCATATATTAGGTGAACGAAGTCGGCGAAATGTGTGTTATTTTTGTATCTCAAACAAAAATCGCCAAAATGAATGCACGGGACGATAAGCGATAAGCAACCTTTATCGTAACGGCATCGGTTATCTATAGACGTATTAAAATTAAATATACAAACAGTCAATTGGAAACTGCTGATTCATCGTAGCGGGTTATCTGACGCATAGGTGCTCAAAGCTACGGTATAGGTATTAGGAATGGATTCGTTAAGCAACATAAATTTATGAAAGTATTGTCATGATGATCGCTTCACATTATGATACCTACTATAACAGATAATTTTCTATTGATAAAATAGAGATAAATAAATTAGATTTTCTGGGCTACAGAACATCCAAACTGTCGAAAATTACAATGTATCTTTTAGTACATTATCACTAGTGACATCGTAATTTTCAAACACATGAAGAGGTTTTTTTTTAAGCTACGTGGTTTTTATAATTTCATATGTAACGTAGCGTCTGGATGGAAGCTAGCCTCGGTCCAGACGTTCGCACATATCCCTCGATCCAGACGGGATCTGAAGGGTTTCCTGAACTAGCTCAAGTCGGGAGGCAGGGGATGCAGGTTAAATTAGAACACGGATTTATACTTAATTACAATCGAAAGGGTTTTATGCCTGTTTATTAATAATAAATATCCTATCCTTAAGTCTAATTCTTAGGGGACTCGGAGTCCCGGCTACGCGTTAGGTTAGCGTCCCGTCGGGGATCTGTTAGTACGCGGGGATGAGAAATTTCGGTCGGTACCCTTCGCAGCAAGCCACCCCTCTTCTCTAGATGCGTGGAAAACATACCGAGCAGGGAGGGTGGATTCCCAGACTTGTCCCAGCGATCCAGACGCGTGAAAACACGCCGCGCGACAGACAAGCCCGACTGGAGCGTAAGTACCGAATTTCCCCCTGGACAGCGACGAGAAGCGTGCAAACACTCCGCGCTGGGGATAATACGGGACTCAGCACCGAATCACCAGGATAGCGACCGAAACTAAACACCCAGGAGCGGGGGGGAACCTAAGCGTCTCGAAAAGCGTGAAAACACTCTGAGCCGCGGGAGAGCGGAATCTTGCGATAGCTCGTAGTTAGGCCACAAGCTTTCTACTGGAGCGATGACAAGACACAGCTCACAGACCCGTACAATCCGTGTCTTCTCTTACACCCCCGTGGAGGGGTGCAGGGGGGCCCGTGCTACCATTGTGGCACCTTGGGCTGTGGCGGGAGCTACCCGTACGGCGGACGCGTCGAGTTTTATAGTGGCTGGGTAACGGTAAACGACGCGCAGCCGCCTGCCGCTCTGCCGCGCTGCGATGACGCGCGCCGTGACGTAGCGCGCTTGGTTTCTGGAATGTTCGGTGTATGTGTGGCTGGCTCCGCTGCTCGTTATATGAGAACTATTTTCACAAAGACGAGATCTTCGATAGAGTAGTTATACTACACATCAGTGGCGTGGTGTCAAACATTTCCGGGGTAAAGCCGAAGTAAAGATAGCTTACATATATACTTCTGAAATCTTGTATGTCCTGTTGTGTTATTTTGTAAATATTAGACAATCCGGTGGGAATAGGATTCTATTGACGCTTCGCCACTGTTACACAGCTATACACACTGTCGCGAAGGGGTCTACCTTCAAGTTTGAAATTCATACCATCCCTCGACTCTCTTGTTTAACAATGTGGCAGGAGCTTCGGTATAAGCCCTAGTGCATGAAGCATCATAATCCATTAGATCACCCTAGAAAATCCACTTGCGAAATCGAGAATTCCTTTAAATAGATAGTGTTATTTATGTAACTTATACACACATTAGTTAGTAACTCCGATAAACATTGCGACACTACACAGCACCGAATTGCGGCAAGTATTGACTTAACAATCAGTTTAATTGGTTTAATTTTGTCGTAATCGTTTTATCTACCAACCGATTTCAGATCTAATCGATAAAATGCATATCGAACGCAAAGTAGGTCCTCGTATCTTGTACCTCGATCAAGAGTCACTTATTTTTTCCAAAACAACATCAAAATGCTCGTGAGATTAGGACCATACGGTCAATTTACCCAATAAGCAACTGCAATGAGAAGGAATATTTGGTCGTTTGTTCTTGGAGATCTCTGGCCCAGTAAATAAATATATGTAGTACTTTTTATACAATTCAAACTTCGATCTATAAAAGAAACGTTACAAGGCCGAAAAGGTTAAACCGTACGACGTGCATACGTCGGTATAAACCACAAATCAGTATTTTAACTTACTCCATTCTACTGGTAATATAAAATAGACAAATACATTTTAGTTCAGTTAGTCTGATCCATTTGAAAGACGATCTGTTTATATTATATTCCAATCAGAAACTGACCAGCGATTGAATCCAAGTAGGACCTGACATAAGTGGCTATCCGGGCAGAGTAGCTAGTTCAGTGAATGTAAGGCGGGCGTTTCACCGGGCGATAAAAAGTTCACATTGACACAAATTGATGCCCTTAAGGCATGGGTATCAATTTCACACGGAGGCGGTTTTAAAGAGCGGATTTTTATTTATTTGCGACTTCAGAGTGTTTGGACGTTAAATCGAATTGAACTTCGCTTTTTAAACAGTCGTGTGAATGAAGTCTAACTGAGGTATAAAATGCGCGTCCTACCGCACTACGCCACAGGCCATGTGCTCGGTGCCGGGTCGCGCGATAACCCGGTAACCTTTTCCGATAGCCCGCCGGATAACCTCTTCTGTACCTATTATTAGACAAAGCTGACCTATGCGGATACGCTTGTAGGGGTCTGACACGATTAGATTTGCATAGGACGTGGATTCCGGACTGTGAAAAATTTAGGTACTTGTAAAAGGCAAGATCGCATTAGGCACGAGACACGATATTGCCGCGTTTGACATCTCCGACAATGTTGCCGTACTCAAATATGTAATAACTTTTGCTATGAGCGGTTATACACCGGACTGCCATGGTAAACCTGGCACGACGGGCGTGAGGTGACGATACGATGAATAAGAAGGAAATTAAGAAATGATTAAAGTCATTGTATCTTATTATTAGTATTTTTTTTTTTTAATAAATAAATATTACATTTTTACACAAATATTGCAAGATGCAGTGTATTTTGGCCCTTTTAAAAAAGGCATGATGAGTGGGTATGAAAATCTAAATTCTAATTAATCCGTCAGCAAGATAATAAAAAAATATTGGACACGTATTTTCTGCTTTTTTTAAATAATAAAAAACAAGTAAGATAAATGGCATTAAAGTTTAGGAGTGGGGGCTCGTGACGTGACTCCTAAGTAAAATTTGTACTTAGGAGTGACGTCACGTGACATTTTGACTCAATGTATCGCCTTTATTTTTCGATTATATAAAAAAAGAAAAGATACGTGTCCAATATTTTTTATACTACCACATGACGGACCAATTATTAAAATTTAGTCATCATCCCCCGTATGTCAATGTAGACTCAAATCAATCTCAAGTCTCTGCGGAAAATGCGTCTTTTAATGATGTCATAGAAACGCAATACTTTGAACTACTCTCTCGCTCTTTTTCATACTAGTAGTACCAAATTAGGCTATAGATTTTGTTATTAACTGACGAAAGTAAATAGACACGTAACTTTTTACTTAATTGACCATTTATCAAGATTCTTTTTTAGTACCATTAAAGCCGTAATAATTATTTATATGAATATGTTTAACGCGTACTTTGACCATACTTATATATTTGTAGGATGAAAGCATATGCATACATATTTTGAATTAAGTCAAATCATTCTGGTTCCAATAAGAAAATAAAAGCAAAAGGAAAAATCTAACCTACATTAAAAACTATAAATTAACTACCCAAAGATTGAAAATGCCTTCATAAGAAAATAATCCTATTACTTACGTAACCAAAGTACTTTCTATGAAGTCAATAAATACATTTTGGGGAGAATCTTACAGAAATCGACTTATGGGTACCAATTAGGTAAATCTTTCAAAGACGCACTTGCCTCCAAAGACGCATTGCCTCTGTTGACGTTTAAATATTATAATCGAATTGTAAATAAAGTAAACTAAAATCAGTTTGTTGGTTATTATTATTATCTGTTTGGAACATATATTTGATGGTTATTAAGTATTTGTATGAAGTATTATGTTTAACACAATTCACGCCTATGTGATTATTTATTTTACCAACATAACTAACGTGCGGTACAGTGATAATGATCATGATAACGGGTTTAGGTATTTCAAAACCTGCCTCTAAATAATTGGGCAAATAACGTGATAGCATATCTACAATCATCATCAAAATGATATCTGATGGAAGACGTCTGTAATAAGAATAAGTAACCTAATTCCTTTTCAATTCTTTTTTAATTTCGTTTTCTGAATTATTTGTTATCAATAACATATTGCGATACGATGCGTTAGTGATACCCATTGACCGTTACTTACGCTTATCTGTGGAGCAAGTGGAAAGAAACTGTTTGGCAAACTATAACGAATGACGAAATAAACAACCGTATGGACTTCATCTTCCCCGTTTTCTTTGAACCTATAGATACGCGAGAAATGTGACAGCAGCACAAACTGCAGAGCGCGGTGTCTCAGATTATATACAAGTAACTAAAGTAAGGACTAATAATAAGATAAGATAATTCTTTCACAATAAAATTACAGTAAAAGTTTGATTATTTCAAAATAATACGAATTTATGTCATGATCGTCAAAAATAATGAATATTGAAATAAATATATTTCGTAATGTCAACATTAAAATCGAATCACCGGATAAGGATCGTCATCACATATTTAAACAATAATCACAACGAAAATAGTAAATTAATCAAAATAAGAATATTAATCGTTTTCACAACGTCAAAAACTGAGGTCAATAATTTTAGTGGAAATATAAATTATCAAATTATAGGTATCTTCCAATAAGGATGGGTCTTCACAAAAATTTTGTTTTGGGTTCGCGAAATCTTTGAGATTTTATAGTTGAACACACATTTTTATTCAAAACAAACCAGCAATTGATTCCTGTATTTAACAAACATATGAGGCTACTCAGACCTGAACGAGACTTCTTTACCGCTGACACCTGTGGAACATTTGACGCCTGGTGTTGAAGAGAGATGGATCACGTGGAAGTCCCTGGACAGATTGAGGGCGGGTGTTGGGCGGTCCGAGGACAATGTAGTGAGATGGGGAATTAGACCTGAACAGTTTGGAGCATCTTGCGAGTGCGACGTACTCCAAACGACCAAACACATGATGCAGTGCCCTCTGGGTCCAACCACCTGCACTCTCAAAGACTTTATAAAGGGCACTCCCCAAGGGATAGAAGTAGCAACGCATTGGCAAAATAAAATTTAGTCTAAGAAATTTGATCCCTTCACACGAAGAACAAGACTCATCTTCTTCTTCGTGTGAAGGGATCAAAGTTAGAGCTAAAGTTTGTGAACAATCTTAATGTTGCTATATAGAGATCTCAATTCAATAAAGTTAAATAATTGATCAAAGTACTTGCTAGCTATCACATCATACAAACATTCGGTGCCGAGATTACTCGATCATTACTGAATCGAGTGCTCGTTAGTCCAAATCAGTTATATCCAGCTATCGTTACAAAATACTATGCTCGAACAATATTTATTCCAAACTTAGCGATAACATTTATAAATTAGGGTCATGGGGGCATCATCAAAAATAACGAAAGCGCAAAATGTAAACATGCCTTTATATAATTATGTCGGATGCAATATAGACCTAACGTGACTTAGAGGTAGTGCTACTTTGTTTCTATCAAATATAGTATTTTCGAAGCTGTTACTTCTAAAAATATAGTAGGTGGCAAAATATGTAGTAGGTGGTTAAAATAATTACTTTATTTTATAAATGAATAATTTTTGTTGCTCTGCGCCTAAATAATTAAAGTTTTATTTAAAAAAGTATTGACTGTGACAGGTGAATGAAGGAAGTGTAATATAGATGGTTATTACTATGGTTGGATAGGTTAAAATTATATAGTAGGGTTGGCAACCCTACCTAGAGGTCACACAACCCATTACTAGAGTAATGGGTTGCAATGGTGCTTTTTAGGCTTTTGTACCCAAAGGGTGTCGGTGAGATCGTGTTACTAAGGCTACGCCGTCTGACGGTCCGTCTCTTTGCAGGGCCTTTGATCTATAAGTAGAGAATTACAAATTTCCTAACGTGTGTATTCCACAATAATAAAATTAAAACAAACGTTATCAAACAAGAAACCGCTTCTGCATCGGCGAGTCCGAACTTTATATTATAGTACTACAGAGGCCGGGAAACTTCAATTAGTGTGTGGGTGTAAATACCCCCTTTCCCCACTCTCGGGTATTTCGAATCCAATTCAGTGCTACGTGACTACTTGGTTGCATTAACGTTATGTTTGGGCGAAATTGTAATTTATTATGTTGAGAAAAATCAAGATATCATATAAAAAGTTTTCTCAATTTTTATTTACAGTTAATTGTTTTGATGTCATGTAAAATCTCTAATAAAAGTATTGGTACCTTATTTGTTATCGCCTTATATAACACAACCTCTTAGTTTTACATTAAACAGCCAATAGTTTCACAAGCATATCGCGGCATGACGTGGAATTTACCCGCTCTGTTCACAATAAAAAGATGCCCTGAGACCTTTGACTCCTGATAACTTGACCCGGAGCCGACTTACTGTAATCACATTTATGTTATATTTAATATTCATTGTAATCAAAGACGTTTATATAGTCAAGCGGGCGCTGCTCTCTGTGAGGTCGTTTTGAAATAATAAGCTATTATTGTCGCTTTACTTTCGTCTCGACGTCTCACATATCTTAGTAGTATCAGAGCAAATTTATCTTACTTTGTCAGCTTTATGTATCACGATGCATTTTACAAAGGAATGGAATTATTATGTAGTATTTCTAGCCAGTTAGAACTTTTGAGCACCATAAAGAATAACGAAAACCTCATATTTTAGACATGTCTATAGACAAGACAAATTCAACATAATATCTTAAAGGGGAATATCCACGGTAAGAGGAGCAGAGGAAGGAGAAAACTAACCTGATTAGACAACATCGAAAGCTGTTCCAACACTACTGACACTGCCAGTCTTTGCAGACTCGCACGTACGGTTACCATATCTCAGGATTTGTCCTAAAATTTCAGGATTTTTGGATTCTTCTGAGGATTGCGGCCGGATTTTGCAATTCTGAAGAAATCTCAGGATTTTTTGAACTTTCAATAAATAACAGTACCTCCATTTTAAAGATCTATTTAATAAAAACTTAAACATACTAAAAAATATATTCCTAAAAGAAGAATTTCTCAAACTGCAACAAAATCTCAGGCTTTTTCAATGGATGTCAGGCCTTTTCTCCGGGCTTTTGAATTTTTCATCTGGTAACCCTACTCGCACAAGACGGGAACAGGTACCGGAACATGGTCGCCCACATCCGTTGACGATATGGCACAATGAAGAAGAAGAAGCTAGCTACTAGAAACTCTACCGGCATTTTCTTATGCGAAAGACTCTACGAAGAGATTAAAGTCATATTTTACTCGTGGCGGGAAGGTTTTGTCAACCGTGATTGCCAACAATCATGAGTCGTTTGGGTACTTTTTAAACTTAGTGTAGTTAAAGTTTATTTTCGAAGTGTTTACAAATTAAAAGTGTAGGTTCTGAACGGGGCCGCATACACATTTGTAGTGATTATGTACTATCAATTTGATAATAAGAGCCATTCGTTGTACTTTGGGACTGTGTTATCAATTATCATGTATTTCAAAATTTCTTGCATGTATTGATATCTCCTGGTAATCGTTCTGATTGCGAGGCTATCATTTATAATCTCTGGTATATATCTTAAAGCTTTAATTAATATGCGCGATATAGATAAGGATGAGAATTTCCAAAATATTTCATAAATGTAATGACAGAAGAAATGTATTAGTTTACAGTTTTAATCCTTCCCTCTTTAAAACAACTTTAAGAAATTAAGTGTGAACATATAGAATAGGTGTCATGACAAGGCTTTATTTCCATTAAGATGTTTTTTTTTTTCAGTGAAAATAAAACATTTCAACAAATCAAACATTCTTACTTTTGGTTAAACAAAATGGGATAAGCCTTTATTGCCGACTGTACTTTTGTTTGAACATTCATCAACAACTCACCGAGACGATTCTAAAGAGCCCAAACTCGGTAGGATTCCTGTTTTGTAATTATTCTATTAGAGAGTTCCTATAACCACCATCCGGCTGCAAGATCAGCTCGATGGTCTCATAATATAACACTGTCACCAAACTTACATTAGTATGCCAAATTTTAGCTTGATCGTAAACTGGAAAGTGAGTCTAATTTAACTTGCATATTTGATTAGAGACACCGGAATTGGTTAAACTATTAATCCTTGTAAAAATATGTACTAGTTTCCACAGGATCGTCTTTAACAATTTGGATGAGATTTGATGTTAGTTAACGTCATTTTTATTATAAAAACAAAACAACAGTAAAATGCCGAACGAAGCTCAATCGTCCAAACCTCTACACGCATTCCGTATTATTATTTCTTATCTTACACGGAGTTAATCCTAATCGATAACTGCCACTATATCACAATAATCTCACTTCTAGAAGGGATTCCGTCGTGTTATCGCCAAAACGCCGTTATCATCGTATTTATACACACTATGGCTATCATGTATAGGTTTTGCTAACACATATAGCAGGAATCCTGACACGGTATCAGGCTGCGGGTCAATGGATCGATAGTAACTGATCCCCGTTGTCGATTAGCTATCATACAAGCACCTGCTTAATCGTAAATCTAATACCTTTACCGTCATAAACTTAATGGCTCGTCTTTACGTTAAAGACAAGGCAAGTAAGTGTAAGTAAATGTTATTGACATTTACATAAACTCACGCTTGTGTTCCCTTGGGTAGGCATAGCGTTAACGGTCCATTAAAAACCGTTTTCCGCCACTTTTGACAAGTATTGAGGAGCATTTCAGAAAGAAATGTGTATTGCTGGGATATTCTGAGCCCAAAAAACTGACATCTTTTTGTCTAATTATCATATGGTGTCTACTACTAAAGGATGGGATAAATACAAGCGAATGATCATTAATATAAACCATTGACCAATACTTGTATCGGAAAATGGGACGTCCAACTGGTCTTTTAGCGTCCGTGATCTGTCCGAGCATCACTTGTCGTGGTAGTCTTATAGGGTCCATTCGATGTACATGGCCCAACCAACAGAGCCTTCTTTGTTTTAAGATTGCCGTGATGCTGTGGCAATTGGTTTAACAAGGACTCATGCAAACGAGATATGAGTAGTTTTGGGATGAATATAAAAAGATGGCAAAACCTTGCCGAGATGATACCAGAATGGCGTCATTCTTTGAGAACAGGGATGTCAAAGCATGACGAAGCATGGCTGAACCGCTTGAAGCAGAAAAGACACCGCATTTCTGCTCCAACTCCAATTCCAGACTCCCGTTATACCTGCGACAGGTGGAAGGCATGCCGGGCTCGTATTGGACTCTACAGTCACCGAAGAAGATGCGGAATCTGAAGATAATGACACCGTTTACGGTCGCTGCAACAATCATCCGTTACGGATGTAGTGGCCAATGATGATGATGATGACCAATACTAAATCTACCTACTACACTTCGAGTAGATTATGTTGCAGTTCCTTAAACTACTATCAAAGAAGTGGTTGTAACATCTTGTAAGCAAATTTAAACATGCATGGTTGTCCAAAGACTTGTGCAAGACCTATGAACTTATTGCCTTAATTTCCAATCAAAGGTAAGTAACAGTCTAAAGTTAATTAGATTTAGTTAATTCTCAAGGTAGGTTTGGAGGATCTGCCAACTGGACACCTCGGATTCAATCTAAAAGCGTAGCAAGAAGCTCACTTAGATAAGCCTGTGGCAAATCGGCAGACTTGAGCACCAGTATAGTCACAGTAATAGCATTGTATAGGTTATACATTTCTATGAGTGTACCTTCGGCCTTTAACTAATTCCATTACTTTTAAACGCAAATGCATCGTTTTTACGTACTCAAGCGAGCACTCAGTGCTAACCACAATATTTACACGGTTCACCTGTAATACTTAATGTAATTGAAAAGTAACTTTTCACAACGCCTTATTTCCATTCTGGTGTTCCCTTTACACATTGTTTTCAACTTTTACGATATAGTTAGGGAAGAATGAACCCTTTCAATGAGACACCAAACCCGTAAATCTTACGGCGTTGGGAATAAGATTCACATCGATTGTGTGCACAAAATGTTTGTAGTATTGTGTGAGCAAACATCGGGCAGACATTGTACACAACGTGGTGATGTGCGTCACAGGGGCCTCACCTGAGCACACTCATGCGGCCTCAATAGTATTTCGTATAGGGTAGCCGTTAACTTGGCAGTAGGCTAAAGTTCTTTCGTGAACTACTATACTAATATAAAGTTGCCAAAGAGAAATGTATACGTTAAACATATTTTCATTAAAATGGTTATGTGAATCGAAAAATATTTATTTTCAGTATGTTCGTATGTATGTGAAATATCAAACGATTTGAGTAGGGATTTTGAATGAGAAGCCCAGTTGAAGACGTGAAAGTAAGAACGTTTATTTTAATAGATATTTTGTATTTATTCATTTAGGTTGCGCTGTACAAGCATTACTCGTTTCTATGTCGCAGTAAACTACTATGTTACTGTGTAAACATGAATTACTTGTAGCCTCATACTACATATGTTTGGATTTGTGTCTTTGTGCTCTTTTTGGTTTAGTATGGATTTTTGGTTTATTTTAGGAAATATTATTAGGTCGTCTGTCACCTAAGGTTTATACAGCTTATCTATACCATTTTAGGGTTTTAAAAATAAAATGTCTGTACATTGATAATATTAAAAAAAAAAACTATCGTAGGGGACTATTTGGAGGTCACTGAAGCGAAAAAAAAATCTTTTTGCTTTTTTTTATGTTCGTATGTGTCGTTGCGGCTTCATCTCGCCAAATTTGCTAAACAGATTTCAACTATTTTTTGGTACACGGGTAGCTGGATATCTCCAGATGGTTATAGGATACTTTTTACCCAACTACGCTGAAGAAAAAAAGAGGGGTGATGACTTTTTCTCCTAATTTATTATTATTTTTGTTATAATGATATAAACAGTAGGAGTTCTTTTTTATATAAACACCCTTTACATAATTGAAAGATTCAGGCGATACGTATTTCAAGAGATGCTGGAGTTGTTGACGGTCTGCACCCGAGAAACTTCTCTGACTTCTCGGGTGGATGCGCAACCGTATTTTTTGTGGAGAGTGCACGAAAATATGTACATGTGAAGTCAAAGTCAAAGTTATTTATTGCTGCATGTTGTAGATACAGTTGTTATAAATGGCAAAGTTTCAAACATGGACCCTGTTAGGGTATGCAATATAATAAATAATTGTCACTTCTGACCGAGACACTATTTCGCGGAACAGCAAAACAACTATAATCCATTAACCCGTTTTACAGTTCAGTTTTGTCCGATACCAGCAAAAATATATCACTATTATAGAGACGGGCAAATAACATTTCGTAAACTATACAAGGGTAGCTCCGCATCCAAGGATTAGTTGTAAGATACGTTTTACATGATTTCCGTAAGGCAAAAGAGAGAGCTTTGCCTTTTTTGTCATCCACGAACGAAGTACCTATACTATTATAAAGTTGTAAAAATGAAATGTTTGTACATTAAAGATATTTTCAAAAAAAATATTGTATAAACTATTTGGAGGTCATTAGATATATATTTTTTTTATTCGTGTTTGTATGGTTGTGGTGGCTTCATCACGCCTAAACGGCTAAAAAGATTTCAACTATTTTTGGCACCCGTGTGCCTAGCTAGGTATCCACAGATGGTTATAGGATACTTGTTAAGCGAGTACGCCGAAGAAAAAAGACGAGTTAAACTTTTTCTAATCCGCGAACGAAGTTCTCTATTAAATTAAAATCTAGTCTCCTTGGAGGGGTCATGAATCCAATAAAAATCTTAACGCGATTTATGAATGATTTAAATAGTCTTCTCGAACGAAAAATCTTAGTGCGTTCATCCGAAAACGGCTTGATGAATTTAAACAAATTTTGACACAGATATATTAGGACAACAGGGATGGTTATAACTTTACCTATTTACGGTTTCTTTGTCTGAAAGGGGATTCGATACAAAATGTTCTCATCTAGATGATTCACGACATTTGGTTCAGCCGTTTGGAGATCATTTAAATATTCTATGAACTATGTGAGCAGAAAAAAATGCAATAAACGAGCGCATAGTCGATCTTAGCCATCGGTACCGAAGAAACTCCTCATGAGCTAGTCAGCTTCGTTTTTTTTTTACATTCAAAGAGATTTCCAGAGCGTATAAAACAAACCTTGCCATCGGGACTCTTATCCTGTTTCCCGCACATCCTCACAGCGTCTCCATTCCGTTTCCCAACCTGCTTCAAGATCAAAATCACATTACACACACAACCGACACGTATCACTTCACACTAGCCGACATATACCTCACTGAGCATCGGTATCATGAATTTCCCGTTGTACCACATTTCGGACACGACATGATCACTTGGATATTTCGGGGACACTGATAATTGGGCTATCGTTATCTGATAGCGGGTGGTGGTATCACTTACGTAGCGGGGCGGGCGCTGCGGCGGCGCGGGCGCGTGCGTCGGCTGCGCGTGCGTCGACTGCGCGTGCGCGGGCGACTGTGCGGCGGCGCGGGCGCGTGCGTCGACTGCGCGTGCGCGGGCGACTGTGCGGCGGCGCGGGCGCGTGCGTCGACTGCGCGTGCGCGGGCGACTGTGCGCCGCGCGCGGGCGACTGCGCGCCGCGCGCCGGGTACCGCGACTTATTTATTTGGATTTCGAGATGTTTGCGGAGGAAATTTTCACGCGTGTGGTAATTTGTAGACGTGAGTTTGGGTTTTTTATTGGTGCATTAACAATATTATTTCTTTCTCGACGTAAGTGGGTGACATTAGAGTGCTTGGGTAAGGTTATGTAAAAGTTATACTTATGCGCTGATAGTCTGATTTGTAAAAGTGCCTGAGCAAAATATGTGTACAGTAGTTTTAGGAAATGGTACATAAAACAAATCTGTACAAATTTTGGTCCAATTTTATGTTGGTGATATTTCCATCAAATGTTTAGTGGAAATATTACACAACATATTAGAACTAAGTAATTCTCAAAAGTTTATTCACTGTATTTTAGAGGTCAATAGTAGATTGTTTGATAAGGGGCTAAAATAAGACACTATGACACGAAGTGATTATTTGGACGAGCTCACGAAGTGAGCGAGGACAAATATGTCTGAGTGTCATAATGGCTTTTAGTCACGTGTTAAACACTCTGCTTTTCACTTCGACTGCGAGAAAATAAAAAATAATTAATATTAAAATTGTATGTTTCATGAAAAACTAAGACAGTTTGAACAATTCTATCAGAAAGTTGGGCCAATCTGATCAGGTTGGCTGTTTTGTTTTTAATTATTCGTAAGGAGTATGTAGCTGGCCGCAAGTTTGTATGGGATTATATGGCTTTCTTTTAAACCCTAGGGGCTAAATGTATTATTTTAGTCTCGCTTCGCGAAGCTAATATGACGTACTTTTTGAGCAGGAGAAGTGAAAAATATTTTATTTTGGGTATCCTTTAATCAACAAGTAATCGGTAAACAGATAAAAAAACCTTAAGAAAAAAGGGTGTTAATTATCAATCGACTGAACTGATATTCTTTGAACCATAGCTTAGAACACTCTAGATAAGGTCACCTTTCTATGACAAAAAAAACACAATCGGGTAATCTGTTCAAGCGTTACGATGCCCCAGACAGAAACACAGTTACATTACACACGTGAAACTCGTCATACTTCTTTTTCGTCGTGGGTTAAAAAGATATCAAATCTGCGCGTAAACCACCTCATATTAATATTTTCACATAAAAATACACTAGCGGATATAACTGGGGCATTTACCGTGCCTTGCGTTTATTTTCATTGCAGCTATAAAGATAAATCAATATTTAATTGTTGCAATAAATAAAATAAATATTACGGGACAATTTTAAACAAATCTAACTAGCCCCATGGTAAGCTTAATAAGGCTTGTGTTATGGGTACTAGACGACGATATATTTAATAGATATATTACTTATATACATAGAAACCATCCAAGACTCAGGAACAAATATTTATGCTCATCACACAAATATTTGCCCTTACCGGGATTTGAACCCAGGACCTCAGCTTCGCAGGCAACGTTACTCCCACTGAGCCAAACCGGTCATTTTTACAACTTTTTAATAATATACATTTTTGGCGATTGTATTAAATACAGTCGCAGAATAAAAAGGTCCATCACTTTTATTTTAGTTATATGAGGCAAACGAGTAGACAGATAGCCTGATGGTAAGCGATCACCGTCGCCCTTACACCTGCAGCACCAGAGGAGTCATAGGTGCGTTACCGGCGTTACAGGTTGGAGTACTTACGCTCTTTTCTAGCAAGTTTAAAGGTCGCGTCAGTCCGGAAATACTGCCGGCGACAATTTATTCCACAGTTCAGTTGTGCGAGGCAGCCTTAACACCATCACATAGAGTCGAAAAGTCACGATCCTTTTCATTCCTCGACTATACATCGTATAGAACCAACTTCGCTTGGCAGTAGAGTAGATATATCCCTTTTTCTATCACCAAGGACCATTAAAACAAGAGGACTAACCATCTCCATACAAAAAGCCGTTCCCCGGTAGGTACATTTTTTACAATTATTCAACTTTGCAAGCGTGACACAGTTATTAAATGTTACGATTTATTTATTATTAGCTATTTGTGAACTAATTGTTACCATTCCATGTTTTATTCAATTATAACGTAGTTAAATGTTTATTTTTATGGCGCCATCTAGTTTTTGCCGGAATATCTCCTTGCGATCGGTACATGATGCAAAGTATGGCAAGTGTCAGTCCTCTTATTTTAATGGACCTTGCTATCACTCAATAAATAAATAATGTGAATCATTTATTAAGACTTTATAGCTCGACACAATTTAAAAATAAACACAAACAAACTAATTAAGTGTTCCCATTCAACTTCAAGTCTTATGAGCAAGTACTTAGCGTCGATAACCCCGTATCGGAGTTCAATCATTAATACACTATCAGAACGGTTAACACTGATCCTGCCCTTACACAAAGCGACCCCAGACTTCTCGATAACCTTTAACCCTTCAGTAGACAACGGCATTATGTATGCCATCATACATAAAACAAAACCCCATCTATACAGAGCGAACTAAAATTCAAAGTTGAATGTTTTCAATCCGTTAAAGGGTTATTAATAATATACGCACAAAAATGAACTTTCTATGTGTATAAATAAGGTGACTAGTAAAATAGTGGGGACCGTTGACCTGCGATGACTTATAGCTCATTTCGGTACGTCGGTAGATATCAGTGACGTAAGCTCATTACAGAGATACGTGACTAGCACGCAGTCGCTCCACAACCACAGTATTTACAATCGATCAAGATTTACGGGTTTCGTTAAAATGGAGATAACGAAATCTATACAAGGTAACACATAAGTCGTTGTACAAAATTTTACTTTCCGACGATCAACCTCTTCGTGTCACATATGGTGGGGTACAACCAGAGATGGGCATTAATCGATTAATTTTTTAATCAATTAATTAATCGATTAAAAAGTGAATGTAAAATAAGTAAAAAGCCGTCGCTGGCCGAGCTCGCCGCTCGCACGAATTTGCTGAAGGACGCACCAGCAACGCGGGCTATTCGATCGATTATAGTGCATGTGCTACGCCTAAAATTGCCGCATACATATCTACATCATTTTTGGTACACAGGTACTTTAGACCAAAACATTTAATTTTTCCACTAGTTCCTAAACCCCTCATTAGAAGGGAGTAATGACGTCATCAAATTTTTGTATGGGATTTAAATTTTATTTTTTTCAAACCTATCGTGTGGGATATACCCAATGAAAGAGCATTATGAGACGATTCTAGAAATATACTACACTCTTACCTTTTAGCCACTTGTTTTCCAAAAATCTAAAAAACATTTTCGAAACATGCCAAATTTGGGCTCCCCCAGGTGGGATATGACTCGGTGTTTTTTCCAAAACACACTCCACACGTCTTGTCATATCCTCATACCAAAGGTTAAATAAGCAATTTGTAAAATAATAACTATGACTATTATGATGAGATTTTTAACTTTTTTGTTATTTTTATTTTATTTTTGAAAAATTAAATGTTATGGTCTAAAGTACGTGTGTACCAAAAATCGTCGATGTAGATATGTATGCAGCAAAGTAGTTTTTTTTTCCGTTGTAGCACATGCAGTATAAATAAAGTTGCGCTTACGCGGGACATATTTGAGTATTCCTTGAACGATTTTACAAAGGCCACTATGTTATAGCTTAACAAGTTCTTTCGTGACACTACCATGGTCTGCGGGCGTTGGGGGGAAAGACGGAGGCGAGCACGAAGTGCACTGCGCTGACACCCCCGCGCTGTCGACCAACTGAATTATAGGTATATTCAATTCATACTCAGACGTTGAAGAATTTTAATATCATCCTGAGAGAATTCGACGACCTGTTTAGCTCAGTGGGAGAAGCTGATGTCTTGGGTTCAATCCAAATATTTGTGTGATGAGCATAAATATTTGTTCCTGAGTCTTGGATGTTTTCTATGTATATAAGTAAATATATCTAGTAAGTTTATCGTCGTCTTGTACCCATAACACAAGCCTTTTTGAGCTTACCATGGGACTAGTTCGATTTGTGTAACTGTCCCCTAAAATGTATTTATTCATTTATTAATCAATTCCCAAGGAGGTGAAAAGGCGGATGAAAGTTTGTGTAAAAAGGTTTTAAATATCAAAATATAGTAGTATCTTTTTTATGGATATTCGACTACAAAGAGATGTCACCTTATTGCGTTGTAATACGGTCCAAAAGTGGATACATCTCTTTATAGACTGTACTTAAGCGTTCCAATACAAAAGAAATCAAGTTATGAAACTTTTGTTCAAAAATAATCTTAGCAAAATTGATTTGGGTTAAAATGGCATCTATCAGTTTTGGTCTTAAAGCACATAACAATTATTTAGTACCTACTTTTGGTAAGTTTTAAACATCAACGCGAGATTCAAATTTAAATAATTTGCCCCATCCTAAAACTTGTGCCTGCTAAGGCACAACAGCAGAAAACCTGTTAACAGTCAACATTGACTTGAGTAAGCAGCTGTTAATAAGAAACAGTGTATGGTGAAATTGATCCCAAAATGAGTATCTGGGAATCATCAACGTACGTTCGAATTTACTCGCTGCTTGAGAAACCTATTTGTCAACATCATTTTCGAATTCCTTTATCCATACAATTACAAAGTTGTAAAAATGAAATGTCTGTAATATTTTCAAAAAAATATTTCTTTTTGTATGTTACTAGGTGTCGTTGTGGCTTCATCACGCCAAAACGGCTATACAGATGTCAGTTATTTTTTGGCACACGGGTAACTACGCATTCACAGATGTTTATAGGATACATTTTACCCGTCTACACTGAAGGAAAAAAGAGGGTCATGACTTTCTTCTCTTTCGCGAACGAAGTTGCCTTCCTTCTAGTAAATCTATTGAATTCGATCCATCCTAATTGGCACCAACCTGCTAATATGAACGACCGGCCCCCAGCTACGCAACGTAACGGTGGTTCACAAAATGTAAGCAGTGTTATGTTTGCGTTGCTAGGCGGTGATTCTGTGCCCGGATGAAATGTGGCTTAGAATATAGTATGATTAACTGGAGAACTCCATTGACAGATCGATTCGTTCGGTTTTATTTAACCACTGGCAAAAAAGAGAGGTGTTATGGCCCCTCTACATGATCGCCGAGCAGGCGGGACGCAGCAATACGTTAGAATGAGATGGAAATATGTTGCTCTTTCCAACGTATAACCGCGTCCCATCTGCTCGCCGATGATCGGCGATCGTGTAGAGGGGCCATTATAAGTGTGTCTGCGGCATATTAGTTCATGAACGGATGGACCAATTTTGATCCATTTAGAGATCGAAGGTGGTAATAGGAACTCTATAATAAAATAACGCAATCCTACCGAATTTGGGCTCTTAGGAATCGTCTCGGTGAGTACTTGACAGATATTCAAGAAAAAGCCTTGAGCAAGCATGTCAGAAAAGTGACATTATTGACAAAAACTTTTTATTCAATGTCTGCTACTTAAATCTAATATTTTTTTGACATAGATGTTTCAATTTTAAATTTTTCAGTAACTATTACGGTGTAGTAAATACGTTGTAGTATAGTTAATGTCTTAAGTAATTGTAATTAAACACTCCATAATGTATAATTATCATATTAGTATCGTAAACAATTAGTATTATTATATAAACGTTAATTATACTTCCATGTTTGTTACTCAATCGCGATAATCAGTAAATTTCCAAGGAAAATAATTATTATGAGAATAATAATGTTTGATGATATTATGTATCTACACTATCATACAATTGTAAAATGATTGTACATTGAAGATATTTTCATAATAATAAGTGAATCGGGCTATTCGAAGGTAAGTATCTGAATTGGTTTTTTTTTTCATTGTAGTATGTGTCTCTTTGTACCAACATAAGTGGCTGAACAAATTTTAAGTATCTTTGGTGCACGGGTTGTTGGGCATCCACACATTGTGTCATATATATATTTCCTTATCACACATGGAATGAAATTCGCCCGACTTAGTCACGCATCGATAATCATCATCAGGATAATTATCAATGTCTTTATTTCGTACACTTAAGCCGAAAACTCGCTATCATAGTTGTATTAGTCTGATACTGCAGTAGGTGAACACGATCCTGTTTAAACTAGACCGCGTTGAGTTGCAAGTAGTATTTGTAGGTAAGGTTCACTATACAGTGTGTTTGGTCAGCGATGTCGGAGCTTTTAAGGGCGTATACTACAATCAATTTTATCGATAAATTATCACGCGATTTTTTTGTTTGTATCAACGGTAATTAAATGGCGGCAATTTTAAAATGTCATAGAACTGAATACGGGTGCACGTGGTATTTCTGTCATTATCTATCTGTTATCGGTCCTAAGACTGCAAAATAATTTCGTTAGATAGATAGTTCATTAAATAAGCAATCTCAGTTAATAATTTGACTCTACTATTTCAACAATAAGGCCAAAAAAAATATTCAAAATGAATAATTGTAATAAATTCACCTTCATTTTTCAATTTCTTTTATTTTGCATGAAAACTATGTCGTTAAGATAGGTTTTTGTTGTTGTTATTTGGTAGTAAGGATATTAGCTAAAAAATAACATCAGAATCACAGTTGTACCTTAAGTACTTTAGGAATTACAGGTGCTCAAACATGACCCCTAATTAGGGTTATTGATAATTTGGCATAATCCAAAGAGTTATTACCCCCACTTCCAGTTTTCCTGTTACTATAAAGTAGATCGGTGCATGTTAGAAGTCAAGGGGTGCAGCCAGGTCAGACAGTCATCCCTCGCTCTGCGTTGTGAAAACGATCTTCCTGCTATCTTCAGCATAGTTCAGTTCTAATTGGTTTCAGTTGAAACAAATTTTTACGTTTTATGAAACTTGCATTATCATTTGTTAAAATGAAAGGCGGCCACTTCTCTAGTCAGCACACTGCTGGCATTCATTTCGTTTATGGATTTTGCAACGGGAACACTAATGCAGCTGTTAGAGAGTACGCGAGAAGGATTCCTAACAGAGCCTTACCGAATGCTCGTACATTCATAAGAATTCATATGCGGCTCGCAGAGAACGCCATAAGACAACCTGCTGATGAACGTGCTCGACTCGTGGCACATCAGGAGGAAGAAGAAATTTTAAGGCTGATAACTCACGACCCTCGACTAAGTATCAGAAGGATAGCCAACCAAATGAATTTAAATAAGTGGAAAATATTAAAAAAGAGAAAGATTACATCCCTACCATTTTCGACGAGTGCAGGACATCATCGAACCTGACTACGCTGAATAATCAGTTTTTTGTGCCTGGAATGACAGAAGAACACGCGGGCATGAAACGTTTTTGAAACGCATCATGTGGACAGACGAAGCCACTTCTACCCGATCGGGGTTTAGAAGTCACCGCAACCAGCATCTGTGGCAAATGGAAAATCCTCATGCAATGAGACCAAGTTCGTTCCAGCATCAATTTTCGGTCAATGTTTGGGCAGGAATTATTGATGATATTTTAATTGGACCAATTGTTTTACCAGGAACAATGAATGGTCCGACATTTTATTCGACATTTATTCTGCAAACGCAGTTCCGTGACGCATTAATGGAACTGCCCATTGCTTACAGAATAAGGATGATCTTGCAACTGGATGGAGCTCCTCCACACTTTGCAAGAGATGTGCGGATTTACTTAAACGAGCACCATGCCTCGTTGGTTGGACGTGATGGGCATATCGCCTGGGGTAATTGGGGTCATGTTTGAGCACCTGTAATTCCTAAAGTACTTAAGGTAAAGCTGTAATTCTGATGTTGTTTTTAGCTAACATCTTGTACTACCGAATAACATCAACAAAAACCTATCTTAACGAACTAGTTTTCATGCAAAATAAAAGAAATTGAAAAATGAAGGTGAATTTATTACTATTTATTAATTAATTTGAATATTTTTTTTGGCCTTGTTTTTGAAATAGTTGAGTCAAATTAATAACATAATAACTTAATTAGATTGCTTATTTAATGAACTATCTAACGAGATTTTTTTGCAATCTTAGGACCGATAACAGACAGATAATGACAGAAATACCACGTGCACACGTATTCAGTTCTTTGACATTTTAAAATTGCCGCCATTTAATTACCGTTGACACAAAAAAAATCACGTGGTAATTTATCGACAAAATTGCTTGTAGTATACGTCCTTAAAAGCTCCGACATCGCTGACCAAACACACTGTATAGTCGTGCCATAAGTTCTGTGTCAAGTATTTTAATCAATAAAATTAAGTAGGTAAAAGATATTTGATTTATTTATTTATTTAAACTTCATTGCACAATACAAACTGTTACAAATGGCGGACTTAATGCCTTAAAGCATTCTCTACCAGTCAACCATATATTAGATATTATAAATGATATGTAGAAACATGCTTAAAATCTTACTCTATACAGATCAAAGTACCCACAATATAGTCTCAGCACCGCCCACTTTTTTTTTTCTTTTGCCTTAAGGTTGACTGGTAGAGAAAGAGAATGCCTTAAGGCATTAAGTTCGCCTTTAGTCTGATAAGTTTTCTTTTGTGCAATAAAGATTAAATAAATAAATTTAAGTCATTATAATTTAGAATGCCGATTTTACGAAATTTCATGTTTAATTTCACATTTGGCTACGGTAAATCACGCGAGCAATTTGTGGAAACATCACTTTGCAAAAGTGGATAAAAAACATTGGTACAGTTAGTTATGAAATATAACTCTTTAACCGTATAAAACCTCTATTTCAATGCATATTTTGTACTCATCATTTGACTTTACGACAAGTTTCATCTCCAACTATTTCAATGCCAAATTCTCTGGCAGGTGGTGAAATAGATAACGTAAAACTTGCACTCAGGATGACGTGTCCCTCAGATCCACTTCAATTATACCTCAAAATGTAAATTGAACATCAAATATACGCAACGTTAATAAATAATGACGATTACAAATGGTTATTATTAGTAATCTGTAATGTTAATTTAAAATGTTTATTTTTAAATTATTTTGCGCATTTGCTGTGGACCTGATTTTATTGTCTTTTTTATGTCATTTTATGTCTTGTTATGGATGTTCTACCTGCACAATAAGACTTCGTTTATTTTTAATTATTTTCCTATTTTAAAGTCTCTTATAGAGACTAAGATCAACTTTTATGTGATGCATGACGTGTTTCTTTTTAAGGATTTTTAGCGCGCCTAATTTTTTTGTATTGCAAAAATGCTACAGGCAGCTGCATAAAGACTACCATCCCCTAACCTGACCTAGTTTAATGGACAACATTTTTTTTACCGCTGTTTTTCCGATGAAATATAACAGGATAAAAATTAAATTAACCACTTTTCGAAAATTTTCCCATTTTATATACAAAAGCCAATTGAAAAGTTTCTCATGCTAAGAGAGCATAGACGATAAACACAGCATAGAAAATCATGTAGAAGCACTTATTACCGAGACGAATTTTTCGATAGAAATTGATCTAAGCCGTAAAATTTTGCTAATCAGAATCAGAATTAGAATTTTTTTTATTGCTACAAACTTACAATGAATAGAAGTATGCAAAAAATATATATAAATAAACTTAAGATCTAGTAATTAAAATTAAAACTAATAACAGTTGTGAGGCAATGGGTCTCAGTCTCAGCATATGCTAATGACGTCATTTAAATAGAGGATAGTATACTTTTTTACGTTTTTTCGAATACCTTAAAAAAATAGCTGTAAAAAAATGGGTGTCAATATTAGAACATTAGAATCTCAACAATCTTACACGAATCAGCCTAGTCCCAAACTAAGCAAAGCTTGTACTATGGGTACTAGGCGACGATATACATAATAATATTATAAATGCGAAAGTGTGCCTGTCTGTCTGTCTGTCTGTCTGTCTGTTACCTCTTCACGCTTAAACCGCTGAACCGATTTGGATGAAATTTGGTATGGAGATAGTTGGAGTCCCGGAGAAGGACATAGACTACTTTTTATCGCAGAAAAATACCATTATCCGCGATAAACGAATTTAAGGCGGACGAAGTCGCGGGCAGAAGCTAGTATATAATATATAGATAAATTATAATACCTAAATACATAGGAACCAGCCAAGACCCAGCAACAAACATTCATGCTCATCACAGAAACACTTGCCCTGGCCGGGATTCGAACCCGAGACCGCCAGCTTCGTAGGCCGTTGTACAACCTACTGAGCCAAACGTGTCAATTAAATATAACTTGAAAATTTGAGATTTCCGCCGTCTCATTCCCACCTTGAGCAATTTGTTTTTTGACCCTGAATGCCACATCTCGGCCCCTTAGTCACTAACCATCAAGTGATACTGGGGTCAATCGTTACTCATTTTTATGCCGCTAACAGAGCTGTTACTTTTTACGAATAACACTTTAATCCGATTGGACCAAGTTAAAATAAGTAGAACTTTAGAGTAAGTTGGGTACGTCACCATAAAACGCTTGGCGACGAGGTGATAAGTGATTACGAAGCGGTAATCTGCCGCTAATGGTGGACAAACACGAAAGGACACGCCCCGCTAACGGGTCTCAGCTTATAAATGTGAAAATTACATATTCTAAGGAATATAGTTTGTACTTTCTATACATGTATCAAAGCAATACGGATGTAAATATTTTATTATCATTAGCACATTTAGCAGACATGTTATGCTTATGTAACGGCGTTCTACCTATTTTTAATCAAATTTAAAATATTGAAGTTCTACAACTAATACGAATGCTTCTTTGGAAGACGCTATGCCATAGATTAATAATTTACAGCTTCGGCTTAAAATGTACAACAATCAAAATGTATTACGCAAAATGTACATGGCGTAAAATATGTGTGTGTTCTGTGTGTACACTGTGGAGTAGTCACCTGGTAGGCGGACCACTGCTGCAGCAGGTGCTGGTGGCAGGCGGCGTCCTTGTGCGGGTGCTGCTCGCCGAGGATCGGGCAGTAGGCGCTTGTTCTGTGTGTACACTGTGGAGTAGTCACCTGGTAGGCGGACCACTGCTGCAGCAGGTGCTGGTGGCAGGCGGCGTCCTTGTGCGGGTGCTGCTCGCCGAGGATCGGGCAGTAGGCGCTTGTTCTGTGTGTACACTGTGGAGTAGTCACCTGGTAGGCGGACCACTGCTGCAGCAGGTGCTGGTGGCAGGCGGCGTCCTTGTGCGGGTGCTGCTCGCCGAGGATCGGGCAGTAGGCGCTTGTTCTGTGTGTACACTGTGGAGTAGTCACCTGGTAGGCGGACCACTGCTGCAGCAGGTGCTGGTGGCAGGCGGCGTCCTTGTGCGGGTGCTGCTCGCCGAGGATCGGGCAGTAGGCGCTTGTTCTGTGTGTACACTGTGGAGTAGTCACCTGGTAGGCGGACCACTGCTGCAGCAGGTGCTGGTGGCAGGCGGCGTCCTTGTGCGGGTGCTGCTCGCCGAGGATCGGGCAGTAGGCGCTTGTTCTGTGTGTACACTGTGGAGTAGTCACCTGGTAGGCGGACCACTGCTGCAGCAGGTGCTGGTGGCAGGCGGCGCATGCGCGCACGGTGCCGAGCGCGTCCTTGGGCCGCGAGCGCGGCGGCCGCGGGTGCTGCTCGCCGAAGATCGGGAAGTATGGCTGCTTGTTCTGGAATAACAGACATTACCGTTATTCACGCTGAACAGGGATGACTCAATTTTAATTATTAGTCCATCAACCGGGCAGAGACCATATGTAAACAAGCAGGTAACGACGGCAGCTCAGCACATCCGAGGTGGCAGCACGAATACGGCTATACTTAACGCAAAACGAACTGGAACCGAGATCATAATTATATCTCTTTCATTCCCGCTAAGCCCACGCAAGTGTGAACGAGATAGCATTATGATCTCGGTCGCGCAACAGCGCGCATAGAGCGAAGGTACAGGACACTGCGGGAGGGGCAAGGGGGCCAGGAGGCGGGGCATCGGTGAGGAACCAGCACGCCGCATGCGGTTCACTAGCTTGTGCCGAGGCGAGTGGATGTCGGTGCGGTGCCGATAAGTGTGCGTTCTAGTATGAAGTTTCTTAAAAAGATTCTTTTTAAGAAACTCCATACTGGACGGTTCGAGTTGAGACGATGCCGATCAGGTGCCGAGCGGTTACGTGTGCGATAACCTTAATAAAAATTTTGAAGACGCATACTTTCTTTTTTTACGTAATTAAAAAATAATGGCGACAGATTGAGTCAAAATGCCGCATGACGACCCGTCTACGACGTCACGAACCCCCACTCCTAAACTTAATGAGAATTATCTGAGTTCTTTTTTATTCACTTGAAAGGTAAAAATACATGTATGAACAATATTGTTTTCACTTCTCCTGCTCAAAAAGTACGTCATATTAGCTTCGCGAAGCAAGCCTAAAATAGTACATTTAGCCCCTAGGGTTTAAAAGAAAGCCATATAATCCCATACAAATTTATATGACACTGAAAAAAATCTTGCGGCCAGCTACATACTCCTTACGAATAATTAAAAACAAAACGGCCAACCTGATCAGAATGGCCAAACTTTCAGATAGAATTGCTCAAACTGTACTTTTAGTTTTTCATGAAATATACAATTTTAATGTTAAGTCTTTTTTATTTTCTCGATGTCGAAGTGAAAAGCAGAGTGTTTAACACGTGGCTAAATATGACACTCAGACATATTAGTCCTCGCTCACTTCGTGAGCTGGTCCAAATAATCACTTCGTGTCATAATGGCTATTTTAGCCCCTTGTCAAACAATCTATTATTTATTATAACGCTAAAGACTGACGCGTCGACGCACGTTAAGTATTAAAGTTAAATGACCAGACTCAAAAAAAATCCTTTTTATAAGTAGGTTAAATTAACTTTTTCTGTCTAATTTGTTCTTCGTTATTATGTGTATTAAATATAATCTGCAAGTCTTATAGCCAGATAAACAGTCTATTTGGACATATATGTTGCAACTCGCAAAAAAAACGTATTCTAGCAGAAAACATGGTTGTCCTGGAGATAAACCGCAACCGGTGAATTTGCCATACGATTATAATAATAATCGTTGTCAATTACTTAGTTGGTTAATAAGTTCTGTTACAAGGTTTTTTTTACAAATAAAATAAAATTACGGTGTATGTTACGTTTGGACGGAGGAAACAGTTTTTCTTTTTCAAAATTTTGCGTCGCAATTTTCTTTACCGGCCTCTAAACCTTGAGACAAGCATTCTATAAAACTACGCACAAGAGTCAAGTGGATAATCAGTCCCTAATTTGAAATACAGTTTCTTTGTAGAGTTTATGGTTATAAAAGACTTTAAACAGATCTTCATATTTATTTTAAGGTGCAATTTATGTAAGCCAAGGCGACACAATCGCCATTATTCGTGTTTCGCGTACTTTGCTCAGTTGCGCGCTAGCGAAATTACTGTATATTGTGCTAAACTAAAATAACTACCTTGATTTGAATATTTAGTGTAGGGTCGGATACAAGAAAATAATTGAAAAAAGAAGCCCTATCATAGAGGTTTCAGAAAACTGTAACATTTCCTTCCTTGACCATCTTAAACACTGGTTCTAAATCACTTTTAACAAGAGATTTTCATCAAATCTTGTGCGTAATTCCAGCAGTGGTATATCTCGAAGCTTAAAAGTTGGCAAAGAACGTAGAGGGGCTCAATTAAAGTAAATTGTATGTTTTCTTAGTTGGCAAAAACTAGGCTTTAAATGGATGTACGGTAATAATATAAAAATTACCGTAATTTTATATTATTTGCAAAAAACCTAACAACAGAACTTATTGACCAACCGAGCAGTTTTACGGTATAATTTGTTGAGTAAGGAATGCAACAACAATTAACAACAGCAAACGCCGCATTTTCTTGTAAATTGCTTTTAAACAGCAAATAGTAGAAACATGGAGGACAAGTTTATTCACCCAGGTTTTAATTGTGTCAGGGGCTTTTAAGGGCCTGCATCGTCATTCGTAAACCACGCCCCAAACGCCGAGCGGGCCAATGAGCTGAATTTGTAATAATAAGGGACGCATATATTGCTCGCGCGCATCAAAGAAAGCTAATATACTACATGCTTGGGGTTTTTTGGCGTAAGCGCCAGACGTATAAGTACAATGAAATCGAAGATATTATTATGTTTTGTAAACATTTAAGTCAATCACGTAAAAAATAAAGGGATTTTTACATAATTTTGCCGTTTATTAATCTGTCGTTTGTACAAACTAGACAAAAAACGGAAAATGAAGACGCGTTTTCGGATAACTTTTTTATATCTTTGAATAGGTTATATACTCAAACACATATCTGAAAACTAGCCTGTTTTAAATACTCGATTTGACAAAAATCACGCTAAAAATAGCTTAAATTTTCGATGCATCCCCTTAATTTAATTGATATTGATATGACAACATCAAAAGGCCCACAATGACGAAACACAAGTCCTCAAGGCTCGCGACGCGTCCGTGTTTACGACGGAATACACAAGTGTGTAAACAACATCAATCTCTCATTATCGGCGTGCCCCAGTGTATCTCTGTTTGTCCGTAAACACGAGGGTCGGGTCGTAGGGCGGTTATCGCCGATAGCGCGCTGCGGTTAGAGGGCGCTCATGTGACCATGTCACTGATGACAAATGCGTCCTGCTCGCGACAAGCGGTAACACAGAAGACACGCTAACTGACCACCTATAATAAATGCGCCATTGTCAAGTGTCATAATGGCTTTTAGCCACGTGTTAAACACTCTGCTTTTCACTTCGACGAAATAAAAGAGACTTAACATTAAAATTGTATATTTCATGAAACCTACAAGTACGGTTTGAGCAATTCTATCAGAAAGTTTGGCCAATCTGATCAGGTTGGTTTGTTTGTTTTTTAACCGACTTCCAAAAAAAGGCGGAGGTTCTCAATTCGACGGAATGTTTTTTTTTTTTAATTATTCATCAGGAGTATGTAGCTGGGCCGCAATTTTTTTTTTCAATGTCATAGAAATTAGTATGGGGTTATATGGCTTTCTTTTAAACCCTAGGGGCTAAATGTACTATTTTAAGCTCGCTTCACGAATCTAATATGACGTACTTTTTGAGCAGGAGAAGTGAAAACCTTGTTACGGTGACACATGATCTACCAATAGTCATCTAACTGAGCAGTGCATGTTTTCGTATGTAGACGGGGAACAAGAAGTTTCTGAGAAAATTTTCATTTTAGTGGCAAGCTATTATTTCCTACTGTATTTGTCTTTGAACATCCATATGGATGAAATTAACTAAACGCCTGAGATTGAAGATATCCAACTTCATCATGTCAGTCCAAAGACGTCCACTGCTGGGCAAAGGCTTCTCCCGAAGATCTCCATAACGCTCCGTCGTGTGTCGCTCTCATCCAACGGTTTACCGCGATCTTCACCAGATCATCGGTTCATCTAGTTGAGGGCCTCTCCACACGGCGTCGTCCTGTACGCGGTGGCTAATTGAGAACCCTTTTTTCCCCAGCGGCCATCGGTTCTACGAGCAATGTGGCCCCGCCCACTACCACTTAAATGTAGCAACTCTGGAGCTACGTCGACGACCTTGGTTTTTCTGCAGATCTCCTAATTTCTGATTCGATCACGCAAGGAATCGGTTCTGCGAGCAATGTGGCCCCGCCCACTACCACTTAAATGTAGCAACTCTGAGCTACGTCGACGACCTTGGTTCTTCTGCGGATCTCCTCATTTCTGATTCGATCACGCAAGGAGACTCCGAGCATGGCTCGCTCCATCGCCCTTTGAGTGACTTTGAGCCTTCTTTATGAGACCCATTGTGAGTGACCACGTCTCAGTGCCGTATGTCATCATTGGCAAGACACACTGGTTAAAAACCTTCGTCTTAAGATACGAGTACTATTTATATATATTTATTTGGGTCAACTTTGGATTGCAAACACATAACGTGTTTATTATAGCCACATTGTTGTGAGAGTGTGGAAAAATAAATGACGTGTTCGGGGTCAGATCGGATATCAGTATCAGGGGTCGGGTTGGGCCTATCCGCCTATTGCGGTAAACATGCCAACCTTCAGTCGTTACCCCCGAGCACGTCACGTGGCGTTATTTGCCCAGCAGCAAAGAGATTACTCCGAAGTTCGAAATTCGAATCGCGCCATCCCTTTCGCTCTCGTCATAAACTGTATTTGAGTGAGTGGGATGGCGTCATACGAACTATGAGTTACGATTTTCGGAGGAGCCCTCAGCTGCTGGAAGTATGGGCGTGTTTCAGTACTTGTAGCACAAGCTGTGACACACGACGCCTAATGTTGTCTATTCCTTGCCAATACAACAGTGCGTATGAGACGGGTGATGCTGTCCCGCGACAGGGGAGACTCTCTACATCTCAATTTAACTTAGTATAAGATTTTTTTATATGTATAATGTTACTTGGTATTATTATTTTTTCCCTTTTTTACGCCCCGCTGTCTTACACAGATGTAAAGGGTCTCAGAGCGAACCCTTTACATCTCTGAAAGTATAGATCAAATGGACCCGGAGACGATATACATCTCCCTGCAAAGTGTGCCCAGGTATTTGTCTGTTGCATTAATATTGCTATGATATAATGTAATTCTGTAGATTGTTCTATCTGTTTATTGCAAAATCAGACATAAAAGTTGCAGAATAAAGATTTGTATTTTGTTTTTTTTTTTTATTTTGACTAAGCAAACTCTGGTCAAATGCTAGAACAAACTCTATATCATTTAATTTTTCTCTGCGTTTAATTCTTGCACTCGAATATTTCGGTCCCTCTACTGTAGATGGTTTTATTTTGGCGGCAAATTTACAAAAATAGACGAATAATTTTAATGATAACTAGGACGCAGACACCTTCGTTTATGGAGGGACCTCGTAGTTGGGTTAAAAATATTCTATAACCATCCTCGGATGTCCAGCTATTCTGGTACCAAAAAAGGTTAAAATCCGTCCAGACGTTTTGGAGTGATGGGGGCATAAACACACATACATATAAACACAAAAAAAATTGATGCCGTCATCTTAAACGCCCGTTTCACAAAATTATCTGAAAATATTGTATGGATGAAAAAGTTCGTGAAGATATTTACATGCTTAGATGTTTGTCATTCAATAACAGGTTAACCCGTTGAATGAATTTAGAAGAAACTTGGCACACGGTTAGGTGTAGAGAAAAAATAGGCTAAATGAATATACATACCCTCAATATATATGTCAAAGACTCCACTGAGTTCACCATATCACTACAACCTCTTAATAAGCATTTTCTAATCAAAATCACACGCCACACAATACAGCCGCCGGATTTACTACGTTCATTCTTATCGGTTGTAAAACGATCCAGTTGTAACCGGTTCAGACGCCAGTTATAGGTACCCTGTTACGAACGTACCAAAAGCTTCATTGTATTCGGCTAAATGGGTACCGCGAATTGGATCTTATAATATTGAAGCTTGGTTTGGATTCAAAGAAAACCTGCCAACTATATATTTTCTTCGTGTGTTATCAATCGGGATTGTGAATGATTTCTGCTAGTTTGGTAATCCAAACTAGCAGAAATCTATGATGAGTAATCTTGATATATTTATACAATGTAAAGAATAGTGCCGCCAGGCAGAAATGGGACACATGACATGAACAGGAAGCATATGAGTGACGAGATGATGGGCGATAGAGAGGTATGGAAAAAAGTACATAGAAAAGATGACCGAAATTATAATTTATGATGGTGTGTTATGTTAAAGTGGTACGTAACCCTCGATACTTTTTTACACTTCTTTTTTTCTTGAGTCGGATAAAAAGTATCATATAATCTTCTGTGGATGACCAGCTACCCGTGTACCAAAAATAGTTAAAATTCGTTTAGCCGTTTTTTTTGTTATCTGGTAAACTAGCAGAGGGATCGCCTGATGGTAAGCGATCACCGTCATCCATAGACACCTGCAACACTCCTCTGGAGTCAAAAGTGCGTTACGACCAGCCGGTTTCCGCGTGACGAAGCCACAACGACAAATATACAGAAAAAACCAGTAGCCTTCAAATAGTCCGTATCACTTTTTGGAATATCTTGAATGAATAGATATTTTGCTTTTTACAACTTAATAATAGTATAGATGTATACCTAAAATATCCAGATGTTGTCATGAGCATACACTAAACGCTTGTTATTATCTGTTCTATAACCCAATCACTATGATGAGCAGTTGAAACTGTTCTGAGTGCATTAATCGTTTCGCTCACACGCATTGTAACTATTTGTGATGCAAAATTTACTTAGCGATTTGTCGCTGCAGAGCACTGTCTGTTAAGCTTTCGGAATAAGCGACCCCCTTTTAGTGGGAAAATGTTCACGCCCCCCCCCCCCCCCCCCTTTCTACATTGATCCAAACATGTGTTTTAAAATGCCACAAATATCCGAATTATTATAACCGCGATCCCCCTTAAGAGGCCCAAGTGGTCGCGACCCACTAGATTGAAAAACACTGCAATAGAGTTACTAGTTGTAATCTTGTACAATCCACACTAGGGTTGATTCGTCACAGTAACCGCACGTACCCTTACATGGGTGTTAGCTAACTGGTTATTTATCGTAATAACAATACGGTTCATCCCTTGAAGCCATATATTCTCTCTCGCTCGCTCTTAGAAAATGCTGAGTCAGTGCCATTACAGGACGTAACTGACTTGATTTCCTATATACGACAAGCCCTTTAGTAGTAAGAAAATGTACATTATTGCAATAGATTATCGCGTTATCAGTCACGCGAACTGCGTATTAATGTTAGATCTACGCAATCTAGCTAAGTGTAATCAGTAGAGAACGTAGATAAAGACTTATTATTTATTATTGTAAATCACATCAACGTTTCCGTCCGGCATAGAGACACTTAAAAACCGAAACGAACATTTCAATTTGACATTAAAATTCCTAATTGATAACATTTCATCTTTTCCTATTCCCCTAAATCTAAAACCATTTGAAGAAAAACGGCTCTAGAACACAAAAATATTTTTCTAGATTTTTTTTCAATTTTTTTCCAAAATCTTTCAAAATAGCTAAAACGGAAAGTGACGTCACACAGCTGACCCAATATTGCCACTATAAAAATATTCTTCTTCCGGCTATCCGTTTGACATCTATGGACGCATGACACTATTGACAGTTAATTTCACACGAATATCGTCTTGTACTTTTCGTATGTTTCCTGCCTTTGATTTCGAGTTTTTCAACGACTCGGCATTGCCACGGGACCGACGGACACCTGCTCTCTCTAATGACTACTGGCAACCCGTTGGACAATTTCTTTAAAAACGACTCCACTTCTTAACTCTGATTTGACTCATACCTATACTGCTCGGTTCCTTTAATTTTCTACGACTTGGCTATTAAGACCGCACATGCGAACCGCGGAGGGATTTGTACAAGCTGATAACACTAATAATTTGCCTCGAGTGGGGACTATATATAATGATGATGGAGTTTATGCAAAGCTCGGATAAGTATAATTAGGCCGGCATCAGAGGTGCCAGAACTTCATTGTCATCGCGGACGTCTTACGTTGCAAATGCTATGGGCTATGTAGAAATAAAGCTTCAAAATGATATAATTTTTGTTAAATGCCGCATTACGCCGGAGCACATGGTGCCCATCAAAATGTACCAAGTACCTATCACAAATAGATATGAGAATAGGCGATATACGAGTGTTGTTCATACAAGTTTTCGTAAAACAATATTTTATGCGTGGCATTTTCTACATAATTATAGAATTAATCATACAACTGCGTATCGTTTTCAAGTTTTGACGTTTATCTTGACGCCGTGACAACTGCCGTCATTGTAAAACTGTTTGAGTGCACTAAAATGGCAAGGATCGCATTACATTTTGTTGTCATTTCCAACGTTTTTTTAAGTGTGTAAACACCTGTGTCGTCATGTAGCTGATAGTTAGATGTTTGTTACATACGCCCTTTTTTATCAAACGAATAATATTCATACATTTTTGCATTAAAAAATTAGATTTCCGCAAATATAAAAAACTAGCTTCTGCCCGCGACTTCGTCCGCCTTAAATTCGTTTATCGCGGATAAGGGTTTTTTCCGGGATAAAAAGTAGCCTATGTCCTTCCCCGGGCCTCAAACTATCTCCATACCAAATTTCATCCGAATCGGTTCAGCGGTTTAAGCGTGAAGAGGTAACAGACAGACAGACAGATGGACAGACAAACATACTTTCGCATTTATAATATTAGTATGGATTAGTATGGATACGTGTATCTTAAAAGACAGTAAAAAGTATCACTCAAAAATATGAAATATTGTCAATTAATTTATGATAAGCACGAGAAAAAACCGCCAGGCTAAAGTGGAACTGGGCCGGTCACGTGTGCCGCATGCACCTGGCAAGGCGAGCTAGTGTTGTCCCTAAATGGGTGCCACAAGATGGGCAACGTAGACGGGGCAGGCCTAGGCGGAGATGGCGGGACGATCTGGATGCGTTTCTTAACAACTGGCCGGAGGTAGTATCTGATAGAGTCGTGGAGATCTAAGGGAGAGGCCTTTGCCCAGCAGTGGGACACTAAAATAGGCTAATAATAATAATGAGCACGTATTACACTCTGCTGAATTTAGCATCCTAAATAGGGAAGGGGAGTTGACACTTTTGTTGCCAAGCTTTTAAAATTGTCAGGGCGTATGTAAATTGAGAGTTTAGACTCACGTTCTTGTCCTTGGGCTCCTTGGTGTGAAGGTTGCAGAGCGTGCCGCGCTTGTACTCGTCGCCGCACACGTAGCACACCTCCGTCATGGAGTTCTTGTCGGGCATCGACAGGTCCAGAATGTCGCGGTCGGAGCTCGAGTTCGAGTTGCCCGAGTACACGGACACCGTTGATCTGGAAAATTACATTAAACCAGGTGAGCATTTCGATAAATTACTTTTTCACTTCTCCTGCTCAAAAATTACGTCTTATTAGCTTCGCGAAGCGAGACTAAAATAGTACATTTAGACCGTAGGGTTTAAAAGAAAGCCATATAATCCCATACAAATTACTATGACACTGAAAACAAAAACTTGCGGCCAGCTTTTTAACTATTCGTAAGGAGTATGTACTCCTTACGAATAGTTAAAAACAAACAAACCAACCTGATCAGATTGGTCAAACTTTCTGATAGAATTGCTCAAGTGTACTTTTAGTTTTTATAAAATATACAATTTTAATTAAAATAAAACAATTTAACGGATTATATCGCGTATATTATCTCCTTTTAGTTCCTGACGTTTCGGAAGCTTTTCAGCTTTCCATGGTCACGGGTGGACATCATCCGTTCAATTGTTTTATTTCAATGGGTAATAATCGCGGAAACAGAAGAAAATATTTCTTTTTATTTTCTCGCAGTCGAAGTGAAAAGCAGAGTGCTTAGCACGTGGCTAAAAGCCATTATGACACTCATACATATTTGTCCTCGCTCACCTCCTGAGCTCGTCCTATTTGGACTCATCACTTCGTATCGTAATGGCTTATTTTAGCCCCTTGACAAACAATCTACTATTTCACCTCACTAGCTAGGAAAAGTTACGTTTACAGCGCCAAATCTGCGTGGAAAAGTTCTTTTGGTCCTCTAGCGTGGAAAAGTGATTTGAAGTTCGGATTAACATTTTTTTATATGTTTATTTGTTTGTTTTGTTATGAGTGTGTTCCGGCGGTTCATTATCACTAGTTTTGAATGAAAAAATAATCGGTTTGTTACAATTTCATAGGTTTTCTTACATCTCACATTTTCCTCGCTGTAGTGAGCTGAAAAGTTGTATGTTTCGCACGGCTGCAAAATTATTTGGCTTCTCGTGCCTTGAAAGCTTCGTTACGCTCGTGGCTCAATTTTAGATTCCTTCGCTCGCTCGGCTTTCAATTCTAGCACTCGCGCCAAGTAACAACTTTGCAGCCTTGCATAACAAATAACTATTTTATGGCTAGTTTTTTATTTCAGACTCTACTTTTCTTCGAAAACCCATCAACTAGACATTGCTATATTGAGACAATGCCTACATTTAGCATCATCTTAAAAGCGTTGTGGCTTCATCCGACTAAGCAGAAGAAAAATAAGAGGGGTTCTAGCTTTTCCGCCTCCGCGTACGAAGTCGTTTGCATCTTTTAGCTGTACATAAATCAGTAAACGAAGTAAATAAATGCATTAAATTATTAGAATTTACTATTTATGTTATCATCCGTACGATTTAATTATTGAATCCAGTCATATCTTGGTTTTTATTGGTCTACCGTTTACCGCACGAAATATAACTGTGGCAGATGATGGACGTGGCGGCTTTAGCCTGTTGTAAATATGCACCAATATATATCGTGTAATTTATAACGCCAATCTGTTCCAATACTTTAAATATCAATTATTTTTCAACAAAAAATCCATACTCCTAAAAAACTTTCGTTGGAGTTGGTTTTATTTCACACTTTTTAGTCAATCGTTACGTAAAAGTATATCTCGTCAGACTTCCAACAAACCCAAACGAACATTTAAGTTTGTGACGATGAAGTCGCTTAACTAACGTAATCGAGATATCTTATCGCCACACGTAAATCACTTATGACTGAGGAGTTCTGAAGGCATTCTGTAGTGTTCTTTATATTTTCTGAATGCAAATGCTTGATTCGTTTCTTAAAATAAGCTATGTAGATGCTTATAATATATGAGGAGTTCCTTCGATTCCTTTCATCAGATGAACTTGAAGATAAAACGCTAGTCTGAAAGCGCTACACTATCTTGCACGCAGGTCCAACATTTCATCCTCTGTCTCTTGGTGTGACAGAGGTATTGGTGCAGTTCCAATACCTCTGTCACACCGAGTGTTCGCCGGAATCTCTGTCGCTCTAAAGAAACATTCCGCCAGAATTTCGGGTACGTGACGCCATTCTTTTGATACTTTTAACAATGCCAGGGAGTAAACATTGGCGATTTCGAATGACGTGAGTGGCGTGTGACTTCGACTTGTTTCTAGCGTAGACTTGAATTGTTTCGGGCGAGATTGACAATCTTCGGCCGACCGCGGCCACCGCCCTTCGCCGTGGCGTGACTATTATTCTTGCTACTATTGAGCTCTCACTGTCTCTAAGTTTTGACTTCATTCGAATGAATCTCGACTATCCGAATGAACTGAAAAATCTAATAATTCGAACAGAATCATAAGTCGCCCATCGCTACTAGGGAGTCGATTTTTGGTACGACAATGTTTCATAACACGACTTCTGCACTGGCAGTGTCTTTTAGGGTTTAACATTTTGATAAGGTGGCTTCCATAGCCATCACGTGTCCGACACAGTTGATTGTTGGCATGGCGTATGGTAGTGTTGGACATGTGTCAGGGCGGGCGCTCACCGCACAGCGTCGAGGTAGCCGGCGGTCTCGGAGGCGCCGGAGTGCTGCGAGCCCACGGAGATGACGGACGGGTCCCGCGCGCGCAGGTCCAGCACCCCCTCCTCCTCCGTCGCGCCGTTCGTCGCGTTCGCCGGAAACCGTTGCTGAAATACACGAGTGATGTGTTATTGGTAAATTGTTCTAAAATATTGAAGTATAGTATTGAGCCAATAACAATGTTAAAGTGGGAAAATTTTAAAAGTTGTAATTTTTTTTTATTTCTATGCATTACCTCGGCGTGAAAATGGATTGCCAGGCTCGTATCCCTATCGCGTCTATATCTACTTGGCTGACAATACCTATTTTCCCGGCATCTGCAGCAATCTACTACTCACTATTCGACGGCATATGTAAATATACAATAAATAGTTAAAATAAAAATAACTATAAACTAAAATTTTAGATAACGGGCGAGGGAAGCGTACATGATAGAAGGTAACCGTCGCAAAGAGGGCGACGCCGGCTCCTCGTGCGGCTCCGTGCCCAGCCCCGGCCCCGACGCCCGTACATGAACACTCACGTTGACGTTGTTGGTGAGGTTGGTGTCGCCGGCGTCGACGCGGTGCGCGGGCGCGGGCGGCGGCGCGGGCGCGGCGTCGGGCGGGCACAGCGCGCGCGACGCGGGCCGCGGCGACGCCGGCTCCTCGCGCGGCTCCGTGCCCAGCCCCGGCCACGACGCCCGTACATGAACACTCACGTTGACGTTGTTGGTGAGGTTGGTGTCGCCGGCGTCGACGCGGTGCGCGGGCGCGGGCGGCGGCGCGGGCGCGGCGTCGGGCGGGCACAGCGCGCGCGACGCGGGCCGCGGCGACGCCGGCTCCTCGCGCGGCTCCGTGCCCAGCCCCAGCACCGACGCCGCGTACTCGCCCTGGAACGACATGTCGGCACCTGGAAATGGACACGGACACGTTGAGTATGACGCAAACTACTTTGTTCAAAACGTACGAGTATTTTAAAAAAGCCTGTCGTAATAAATAATGAACCAGACATATATCTCCTTCCCCTTCTCCCATTTTACGAACGGAATGGCAAACATATTCTTAAATACTAGTGGTTCCGTGTGCGTGACCTCTCGAGTCTTTTGATCCCCATATCTCAGCCGTTTTGAAAAATTTCAAAAAACGGAGTCGACAAAAAAGTTCCATATAATCGGTTGAGAAATGTGACCGTAGGGGAGAACAGCGGGACAGACAGACGTTACAGACTGAAAGCATTTTTGCCCAAGTTGAAACGGAAACCTTCGCTAACGGTCAACAAATAACCTTAAATTTATACAAATAACTGTCTTCGCGAAAACAAAATAGGTCATAACTGGCAAAGACAAGTAAGAAACAGAAAAAAAAACTGAAACCTGAAATCCTCTTTTTTTAAGTAGGTATGTTAAAAATAATTGAAATCACAAAATTATTACAATGCACTATAGAGGGTGTCAAACAAGTCTACATATTTCTTTCACATCAACTCATACCGACTTACGTATTGTAGATTGCAACAAAGTATTAAACACGACACGCAGTCATAGGTCACATCTCAAGTAAAAATGATCGTTGGTCTTAGGGCGCAAGAATACTAAGTCTAGACGCACAAGGTCGCGAAGTGAACAAGTCTGTTACAACGAAGTGATGAGAAATCTTGATGCGCGGGGCGAGAGGTCACTGAGGTTTGTAGCGTGAGGATAATTTACAGCTTAGTGTGATGTCGGGAATTTATTTTTTGGGGTAATAAACTTTATTCTGTATCTCGTTGCCACGGTTACATGTTACATTTCCTGAGCCACTCTTTAAAACTACGATTTTAAACGATATTAATATATCAATATAACCAACATAGGTCTATTTTTCAAGAGCTCGTCTCGTCAGTATATCAATAAGTATAGATTCTCAGCATTTTTCTTGTATCTCTGTCTTTATTGTCTCCTGAATTACCGGACAGAATAACACAAAGATGAAGTTGATCGACCCTTTTGTATTTCGTTCGCGGAGAAGAAAAAGTCATAACGCCTCTTTTTTTTCTTCAGCGCAGTCCGGTAAAAAGTATCCTATAACCAACTGGAGATACCCAGCTACCCGTTTACCTAAAACTTTTGAAAACCGTTTAGCCAATTTGGCTTGATGAAGCCACAACGACACATACTAACTAACATAAAAAAGCGGCCAAGTGCGAGACGGACTCACCCATGAAGGGTTCCGCAGCCGTGTATACAAAAAAATTCACTACAGATGAAAAAAATACGATATGAAAAAAAAAACACTAACAAAAGAGCCTATCTCCCCGGCTCTTACGTCCTTTTGCTGAGAAGCGCAGTTTTTTGGCAATCACTTAAAAACGGTATGTCCGCTCATGTTGAAAACAATTTTTGTTGAAAGTATTTATTAAGCTTTATATTAGTAAATTTTTTCAAATTTTTTGTACATACCGTTTAGAAAATAGAGGGGGGGGACACAATTTTTGCTACTTTCGGAGCGAATATTTCGGAAACTGTTCACGTAATCAAAAGTTTTATTTAACTATCAAACTAAGTAGCGGTTTACACACGACACCTATGCTCCAAATTTCATTAATGTACATCTTATGGTTTTTGAGTAAAATGCCTGTGAAATACGGACGGACAGACAGACAGACAGACATGATGAATCTATAAGGGTTCCGTTTTTGCCATTTTGGCTACGGAACCCTAAAATTTTTTTTTTTTTTTATAATATAGATGTGCAAATGTAAAACAATGTGGTTACAACACCGCTTGCTATCAGTATTTGAATTACGCGTATAAAATTTGATTATTCCCTGCGAACTGCAACTCTGAGCTAGCGTACAACTAATAGGAATAGTAGAATACGTACAAGTACCAGTAATCTCCTTTACGCCGATGAGATGAATGAAGTAGTTAAGTGGCAGTGCCATTAAAAACCACTACACTTTTGGTGCAACAGTGCCTATGTGCAGTCAGCTGTTCGCATACTTTCGCCGGTCGAGGTCGCCCGAATGCGCTAATGTTATAACATCTGACATGGTACCCTCGATCCTCAGAACACGCCGAACAGTAACAGACAGACAGACGCACAGAATATGACTGAATATAACATGAGTAGCCACGGGAAATTAAAAAGGGGGCGTGGAAGATCGCCGAGTCCATGAACGAATGCAGTTCAAGTGTAAGCATCTATTCGGGTGGCAAAGAACAATACAATACAATTCTTTATTGCAAGCCAACACGAAAAATTGTACAATAGAGCCTTAATATAGACTACGGTAGACAATAGAGCGTCGTATAGTTAAAGAGCGATATCTTCAAGACAACCTATAGCTAGCGAAGATGACACAAATAGCTACAAAAAATTGGTGGTGAGATACTCGTAAGACTATAAATAATACAAAAAAATGAAACAGACAAACCGATATTTCTTAAATGGCTTAGAGCGGGGGAAATGTGCACCAAGAAAGGATTTCCGAAAATCAACTTCTAATGGGATGAAAGCTTCTAGGAGTTAAAAATTCACGCGAACGTAGTCGCGAAGCGGAATTCAATATCAGTGTAGAGAGTGTTGTAAGCAGCCGCTAGGCCGTGCGGACCTATTCGCAGTCAGCTGTTCGTCCACTTTCGCCGGTCGAGGCCGCATGAATGCGCTTGTGTTATAACATCTGACCCGGTGCCCTCGATCCGCTGCGCGGGAGTGACGCACAGAACTGACCTAGCGTGGTGTAGGGTTGCTACAGCTAACTTCAAATTGGCCAATGACCTAGCACAGGGGTCGGTAACCTGCGCCTATTTTGGTGTAAAACTGCAGCTGTCCAGTTCCACGAAAAAAATAATTCAATTTAATCTCACAAAGATCGGGGCTTTAAAAAAAGCCCCCGATATCTTTGTCTGTCAGGGTTGTAACTTTTGAACCCTGATAGGTTTATTTTATTTGTTTTTACAGCATGTGCGTTAATGAGGTTTCTATAACAAGAAATAAATTAAAAGGGGTCCTCCATACTACAATTTTTTCTTTAGCGTTATTAACGTAAACGAAAATTCTTAGTGGCCCTTTAAATATTAGGCAATCCTCAAAATTTTATCTCTAGGTTCTTCAGTCTCAAATGCTTGCCGACGCCTGATATAGTGGGGTTGCCAGATGAGTGTGATTAGTTCCACGAGAGGAGGTTTCATGTGTCTCGAAAGCTCAATCGAACTTGACCCGAGTAACGTAACAATTGTGTGAAAAAATCATTACTTTTGCAAGTCGACTTTGAACCACTTTTTGCTATCGGATCGGCTTGGGACCAGAATGAATCACATACAGTGAAACAGAAGTAAGATAGATCAGCACCTCTAGCAAAACTGCGACACGTGTCTCTTTAATTTGAATACAGAGCGAGAAAGACATGTGATATTGGGTCGCGCGAAAACCTAATCACGGTAAGTTACTCTAGTCCGGCAGTAGCTACTTTTAGATATTTTAGGGCCAGTTGTTTCAAACCATCTGTAACTTACGGTCGATAAAATACATATTGAATATTTGATGTTTCTCCAAGCGATGCCATCTGTCAGCGTCAACTTAAACGTTAACCGGTCCGTTAAAACTGTCGATGCAACTCGCCCTACGTAAACATCCAGTACTCGACAGAGACTTCTATAATAATGTTTTACGATTGGCATACAATAAAGCAATCTCGTCAGTCAGTTGATACAGTTACAGTCAACAAACGACGAAGGGAAGCCAATAACTTGATTTGTTTAGGGAATATCCAATTACCTACAGCTTGAAAGTCTATGTACCTACTCGAGAACATGATTAACTTGTATATTGGAGGCCCTGATAAATTAAATTAAGATCTTTATTGCCTGTGTACCAAGTTATTGAATATTGTAAACATCGTCTGGAATATTCTGAAAGCAATATCTATTAGAGAAATATTACTATTAATGCCTATACCTACCTGTTGCAGAGTTCCGTTTTTCATCTCCGAGACATTCATTATCTTAACTTAAGCGTGCTTATCTAACGTAACTGGAATAGGGTTCTAAGGGCGATATTGCACTAAAAGGGATTTTACCGTCCGGCAGTCCGATTTTACACAAACTAGTATGGACAAACTAGAAAAATCGGACGCCGGACAGTAAAATTCCTTGTAGTGCACAATCGCCCTAATGTCTTAAAATTGCCAATCGTGAGTTTTTGTGACACCTCGTCGCCTTTCCCTTAAAGCAACATAAAATGATATTTGGCGACAAAACACGGATGACGGGAGACACTTCCTTATAGGTCAGAAATGAGGAATTAAAACGCCATGATTTTCCTTATAGTCTTTAGTCCATCCCGGCGACACAGAAACATGAAAGTAACCCAGCAATAATTCGTTACACGAGCATCTCAGCAACATCTAGGAAACGGTATCGGAACCCCGCTCCGACGACCCTTTAACTGTTTGATGTTATAAATAACGCAGGTGCGTGCTCGCCGGGTTCGCTCTGGTCCTGTCTGTCATACCATATGAACAGGTCTATGAGGTGAAAACACACACCATTGACGTTCGTATCGGATTTTTTGAAATATTTAATTTTTATGTCAACGGCTACGTCTTTGATATACTCTTACAAGCTCCTTACATGTATTGATCCCTGAATCTGTTCCTTACCTATATTATTCTATGTATATAACGCGAACAACACAAACATCGTTGTAGCAATTTTCTCTTCAACCGTTCTACTTAAAACTTTATCATAACGCTTCTAATAATCGGAAAAGTAGAGCAGTTTAGAATCAAGAAAATACATTTCATCACACATTCTTATAAATACAAACATCGAAATAATGAATAAATTACAAAACTCCGAATGGATTTGAACCCCATGCATTGTGCCTTGCCGTGCGGGGGCGCACGCTCTGACAAGAATATCGTTTCTTAGTGAAGAAATTCAATAAAAAAAAAACACGAAGATCGTAATGGTAAAACAGCAAGATTTTCGTAAAAAAAAACAAGAAAATATGTGTTATTCTATCTATCTAATGTATATGTCTGCATATATCCTGAACACATGTACCTAATTGTACAACGTTGACTTTAGAAGTAACCTTTCGAATTCCTCAGAACACGCATGCAGTCGATACCAACTCAGACTACCAGTACCTAAGATCCAATTTTGCATGTTTTATAATGACAGTGTTGATATTTAGCAACAGACGATGTTTTATATTGATCTCGGAAGCGCTTTGATGAATTCGCCAAACAGGACGGGCGATTTGGACGTGATTTATGTGGGGTCAAATAACCGAGAACTGCTGAACTGGTACCAATGGAATTATTGATAATCCACGCGACTGCAGTTCCTCTAAACTTTACGATGCCAAGCGAGGGACTTATTGCGTAACTCGGGTTGTATTTACTCTAAATTTTCTTTGTAAAAACACAAAGATATAATTCATTAAAAAAAGAAAAACTTTATAACTGAAAAAACCTAACATTTTTTTTATTTATTAAACCCAGTACATGATTTTAATTTCTAAGACAATTCCCTGCAAAACTGTAATGTTCAGCTTGACTACAGGCACGAGTCTCTACACTAGTAATACTATCGTATATGTATTATTTATATACAATATTAATATATCTGCATTAGAAGATATACGAATTTCCATGATGTTAACTTTAAATTAAATCATGTCACTCAAGCGTCTGCAGCATATATTTTTTCAGCGCCCTTTTTCAATTTGGGATTGCTTGGCTCATGGCGGATGTTCTCGGGGAGACTATTTAGGAAGTATGGAAGTAGTTTGTTTAATGTTCTCTTAACGCGTGGTAGTTCGAATTTTCCCGCGGTTCACTGATCGAGTGCCATGCTTGTGCTCTTATTAATATTGGATTATGCTGGTTGCTATAAATAAATAGTAAATATCACGGATAATCTTACACAAATCGACCTAGTCCCAAACTAAGCAAAGCTTGTACTATGGGTACAAGGCGACGATATACATATTATATAGATAAATAATAATACTTAAATACATAGAAAACATCCATGACTCAGGAACAAACATTCGTGCTCATCACACAAACACTTGCCCTGGCCGGGATTCGAACCCAGGACCGCCAGCTTTGTAGGCTGTTGTGCAACCCACTGAGCCATACGTGTCGTCTGAATATGCTATAGTTGTTAACTGCTAGAAAGTATTTATGTTTTAGACTAACCTGCCATAAAGATACGCTTTTCTGCTGAAGCACTTTTACACATCGCATTTTTTTCATCTGCAGTGCATTTTTTGTAGTAACGGCTGCGGAACCCTACACTGAGTATGATCCGACATGATCTTGGCCGGTATTTTAAACCCCTATACTTTAATTTTCATGCTTTTTAAAAGCTGGTAAGTACAGATGGTGCCAGTCATTGTTAGGAATACGGACACTTTTATACACTGATGAAGCGTAGCTCCTTTAGGCTGCCAATCCTTTGAAGCGGAGCTGTACGAATTGGACAATCAGGGTGTGAATGTGATTGGATAATTTCGCACAGTTCCGCTTCAATCGATTGGCAGCCTAAAGTTCAATTAATACTTAAGCGTAATTAGCTTCGTTGTGACTGGTGTATAAACGTTAAGTTAGTAAAGCAGACAATAAATATTCCCAACCCGTTCATTCACATGCGCATAATCGTGCAGACGCCAACTGGGTCGTCGTTGCGTCACGACCACCGCGGCTAACCCGACGATTAAACACACAACCGGTATCAACCTAGTCTAATATGAGCGTATGTTTGATTGGAGTAACGGTAGAGACGTCCTACAGTGGGTCCGTCGTATAGTACCCCGAGAGATATCTTAGACCTTGGGTTGGCAACACGTTTGAAATCTTGAGATTGCACATGTCCATGACCTTCAGAGTTCTATCATCAGATGATTTATGAGCACGTACTCATTTTTGGTCTACCCGGCGAACACGGAAGATGTAAGCATCATAAACGTCGAGAACTCAATTGAGAGAGATTATATGCGTGATATAATCCATTTAAATTGTTTTATTTAAATACTTTTTGTTCTAGTCGCCTCCCTGATCCATAGGGTGTGGCAACAGCTTCCTGAACGCCATAGCACAGACATGGGATAACTCTATACTATTTTTGTGGGTGAAAACACACACGTGTTACTCGAGTGTCTTCACCCGGAAAATATTCCTATAAATAGCATGTAACATTGTAATATTTTTTCAAATAAAACTGTTTACTAACCAATTTAAATTGTGAACCTACTAACTAAAATATGGATTGCAATTTTCAATCATTCATAAGTGTACTTTTAATTATTTAGATGCATCGACACCAGAGAGCAAAATTATGGATCCGTGCAGGGCAATTAAACTGATTGGCAAATTTTTGACATCGCATGCGAGGGGTTGAATACAATTACTATTCTGGCACCCATGTTGTCAGAAAGTGGCTGGTGTGTCATGGGGGGCTTGGCTGCGATAGCAACTGCTAGGCTAAACCAACTGAACTGGGTCGTCTTACATCACGACGGTTAACCTTCTGAACTCAACAGAACCGGTATACATACATGCAGTCAATGGACGACTGCTTGGCTTAACGGCATAGCCCGCTTACTGAACAAGAGGTCTCGAGTTGGACTTCTGTTTATTTAGAAAATATACCTACTAATCTAAATTGATTCCGAGACATGTTTCCTGAGATAAAAACTAAACTTGAAGGCAATATAAAAAGAGGCTTAGCTCAAAGCCGACAGACACGTGCCCACACGTTTTGCTTACAGGGAAACACAAAGCGATTACTCCACCTCTGACAATAACCGGTCTCTTAAATGTATGAAATTGATTCTACTTATGTTGAAGTGTGATTTCATATGTCAAGGGAATCCCACACAGTTTTCACATAAGCCTTGTCGCGACGACGACAACTGTTAACCTCTTGAACATAATTCAGAATTGGTATCGACGAAGTCAATGAGCGATCATTTATCTTGATAGCAGTGTTGCCTGCTTACTATGCAAGAGGTCACGGGTTCGACTTAGATCAATTTAACAAATTATCTATTCTGGTTGTACTGAATTTGCAACCAACTGCAGAAATTTTGTCAGGCAAGCTCGACACAGAACCGGTGCTAGTGACCAGATATTTATGTTCAAGAAAGAGTGAAAAGATGGTCACTGATTCAATTTTGGAATACGTAGTAATACTCGTATTCTGAATGGTAGGTATATAAATGATATAAAGAAAATTGTAGGTATATAAATAATATAAGTAAAATTGGCAAAGAATACCGGCCTTGTCGGGTAGTTCCCATTTGTTCTATGGAACATGTCAACCGTCAAAACGTTATCGAACAACACATGACACATTTCCTTCCTATTCTGTCCATAGAACTACATACTAATCGTAGCTTTTCGAGTAGTTCCCATATGTTATATGGAAAAAAGGAAAGACAATGTGTCATTTAGTTCTTTGACGTCATGTGCCATTATGGAACAAATGGAAACTACGCGCCTTGTCTGTTGTCCCTTAATATGGCACCACCTTTTTTCGTAGACTTACTGTATTTTGATAGAACCATAGTCAACTTCTGCTTAATGTTATTCTATCCTGTAACTAAGTAGACAGTAGTGACAACAAACTTCCTAAATTATATGTCTGTAAATTAGTTGCATCGCCCGCAATTTATCGGCTTTGCCTCAAGGTTGATTGGTAGAGAATGCCCTATGGCATTTAGTCCGCCTTTTGTACGATAAGTTTTCTTTTGTGCAATAAAGATTAAATAAATAAATAAATAGTGACATAGCACTTCGAAAATGCCAATAATGTATGGTAATTACACAATGACGAGATATGCCCTTATAAATAGACCTATATTGGTCAGAATAATGTTTTTGCTGCCTTTATATCGCTCAAATCCTAGTTTTTAAAGCTCAGACATAACCGTGGCAACAAGGTACAGAAGAACGTTGATTGACCCTATAGCGTTTTATTATTTACTCATAAATTAAAGGTTAATAAGTTGATAATATTTTGTAGAGCCACTACACACGGGTTGGCTTACACAAATGATGTAATAGGAAAACCACAACTTAAGCTCAAGCCACTAACCTGGCCTAGCCTGGCAACCTAAGCCGACCATTCGCCAACTGGGTCGTCTTACATCATGATTAACCCTGTGAACTCCACAGCCAACCGGTATTGCTTCGCGAGTTGAAATCAAATGAGTCACTCGCTATTCGACCTTTGACTGGGCTTTTCGATGGTAGACCGTGCTATATGGAAGACAAAGAGCGGCCGTTGGCTAGGTGGCCGAGATATGATACGCGTGTCTTTTTCGCACGACAAATATTGTCCGGCTCTTTCCTTTCAATACAATGCGAGAAAAGCGGGGAGAGTTACACGAGCCCTGCAGGGCGGAGATAACGAGATAATCTGAAGATATTTCGCACAGACTGGTCTGAAGTTGTGTTAAACACGGATGTGTAGAATGGAAGTTAAAGAGAACACATTTAAATTTGGTTAGCCGCTGCTAACTATCATATAAACAACATTTTTTCTGGGATTTGCTCAAAATGTTAATAGTTCCTAAAAATAAATCTTATCCTGTAATTTCCGAAAAGGCGATCGCAAGTAGCTGGCCCAATATTACAGGGTTCTATGTTACATTTTCAGGGTAATTAAAATTAGACTATACGTCACTATGACAATGTTCAAACTTCAATTGGTTAAAAGTGAAAAACATAAAACTGTAATATTGGGCCAGCGAAGTGACTATCACACTTTACACGTATGACGATTTACACGATGGACGAATGTTTCTACCGGAGTGCACATGTAACACGAGCCGCCTACAAAGATGAGTGGGGAGTAACTAGCTACAAACTTAATACATAGCTACAGCTATGATCCAACGCCTTCTGCTGCTGTCTGTGCACTCCTGCGCAGATTATGCGCAAGTCAATGAGCGACGCGCGATCGCGGCAGGGTAGTAAGGCTCAAGGCACTGTCACTTAAAACCAAAATTTGATAAACTCTGCTAGAGAATATGAAAACGACTGCTTCTTTTAGAGGTTGTTTCAGTAGCTCTCGTGGCTTTTTGAGCTGTAGACCTCGGAAGTCTTTTAAAGGTGCGTCCACATTTGTATCATTTGCCCGTATCAGATCATCGTCGCGTGGCATGATCGCGTGTCACGATCACGCGTTTGGACGTTGTGCCGATCGGATCGCTCGAAATCCATTTTGCTACGCGTATCACACAATTATATCAGAAGAGTGCGGCATGATCGGCGCGCCGACAGTAAGCGTCCAAGCAGCGCGATACGCAGTCATGCCACGGCACGGTGATCGGATACGAGCAAATGATACAAGTGTGGACGCACCTTAAGAGTACTGACGATATATACGTGTTGTAAAATTTGCAAATACGCTTCCGATACAAAATTAAAAACCAATTTAAATATCCATACTAATATTATAAATGCGAAAGTGTGTCTGTCTGTCTGTCTGTCTATCTGTTACCTCTTCACGCTTAAACCGCTGAACCGATTTGGATGAAATTTGGTATGGAGATAGTTTGAGTCCCGGGGAAGGACATAGGCTACTTTTTATCCGAGAAAAATACCCTTATCCGCGATAAACGAATTTAAGGCGGACGAAGTCGTGGGCAGAAGTTAGTTAATTATATAGTATGAATCTACTATCTTCATCTAAGAGCAAAAACACACTACACGAAAGTGACCTAACAATACGTATAAACTAGAAGGAGACCGCAACTTCGTTCGCGGAGGAGGAAAAAGCCATAACCCTCATTTTTGTTTGCGTAGTCAGGTATAAAGTAGCCTCTAAACTATCTGTGGATACCCAGCTACACGTGTACCAAAAATAGCTGAAATCTATTTAATCATGGCATGATGAAGCCACAAAGACACATACGTACATACAAACAAAGTCCGTTTCACATTTTTATATATATAAATAATGTACATACAGACATTTAAATTTTACTACTTTATAGTAGTATAGATAAGTGCTCGCATTCACTTCTAAGTATAATTTGTGTCTCGCTGCCAACAATTTCCGCTTTAATATACTTATCTTATCATCTTAACCTCTTGGGGATGTAATTGGAAATTCACCGACAAGTCTAGATTAGATAAAGGTGACTTCAATATGAAAATAAGGTCAATGGAAACCTGTCTAGTTCAAATTCAATCAAACGAAATATCTGCGTCTCGGTAAAGTTATCTTTCGTCGTTTTATACGAGTAAAACAAAAGCGTCGCAATTTTGCGGGATTCATGACAATACTAATTTGCCGCCGGTGACATCATTACAGATTACAGAACCTCTAAAATGCTCTTCCTGACCAATAAGAGACAAGGAAACAAACAAAAAAAACGAATTTGCTGGCAATCCATCGTTCATTAGTAATTAAAATTTAAATCATCATTCCTAATTACTCCAGTCTTTTCTTTCTCTATTTGGGTGAAGCCCAAAAAGTTGGACCATCGTTAGCCGTAGTTAACCATACAAAACCGACGAAACTGAAAAGTTCCGCTGTGCCACGAAAATGTTTAATTGTTTGTCACACAGCAGACAATTTCATAGAAAATTAAATTACTTTTTGAACTCCACCCATTTCTTAATCGTCTGCTTTGACAGTGATGAAGACGCGATTGGAAGTGGATACTTTATTTGTAACTGTGGATAAAAAGTTGACAATTTGAGAATTAAGGCCAAGCCACACCGGATGCGTGTGCGTGGCGTGCACGTAGACGTGCGCGTGGCGTGCGCGTTGTAAAGTATGAATACCCATAAGAGATGACACACCGCTGCGCACGTGCACGTCACGCAAGCGGTGTGCCATCTACTATGACATTTCATACGATACAACGCGCGCGCCACGCCCACGCGCACGTGCACGTGCTGTGCACGCATCCGGTGTGTTTCGGCCTTAAGACATGGGGTGGAAACGTTGACGGCCTTAAAAGTTGCCAAAATGGGAATGTCCACAAAGTGAACCCGAGGCATTCTCATACAGTTAATGTGATTAGTCACCACCATGTGCGAAAGTTAAGGGTTTCCAGGAACTTAAATATTCTAAGACTTTTGTCAAGCTTCCAGTCTGTATATAAATAAAAAAAACAAAAAGTATTTGAAGAGTCAACTTTTGCTCATGGTTGTTACAAGTCACACTTAACAATTTGAGAATGACCCACCTAAACGATTAGAATCTTGACATGCATAGAAAACATTTTAAACCAAGGGTGAGGTGAAAACACACCTCCAGGGTCTTATCTTCCGACCCCCATTGTTTACGCAAGCGCGAGACTTGTGTCAACCACATACAAAAATACGACGCATGAAAAACGCGACATATATGAATAGAAAATGAGTTGCCAATTCCTTTTGACGCCGATAATGTATTTTCCGACATGTAGGTAGGAACGAATATTGTAAAATGATTTTTTTTAATGTAATATGAAGTACTAGAAGATAACTGTGTTCGCGGAGGAGAAAAAGTCATAGCCCCTCTTTTTCTTCAGCGTAGTCGGGTAAAAAGTATCCTATAACCATCTGCAGATACCCAGCTAACCCGTGTACCAAAAATTGTTGAAATCTGCTTAGCCGATTTTGCGTGATGAAGCCACAACGACACATACAAACGTACAATAAACCCAAAAGAAAAAATTTTTTCGTTTTATTGACCTCCAAATAGTCCGTTACAGTCATTTTTTGTATATCTTCAATGTACAGACATTTCATTTTTACAATTTTATAATAGTATAGATATTGATTACTGTGTAAATATCAATTTGCTGATTCTACAGTCCTCGAAGGAAAAGTAAGGCAAACATATTTTCGCATCTTAACTGACGAATGGCATACTTTGCTGAGCATAATCGTTCGTTATTGCCTGTTTCATTTACATGGACGATGTCTTTCATGGATCTCAAATATGATCCTCTAGCTTCTGCCCGCGACTTCGTCCGCCTTAAATTCGTTTATCGCGGATATTTTTCCGGGATAAAAAGTAGCCTATGTCCTTCCCCGGGACTCAAACTGTCTCCATACCAAATTTCATCCAAATCGGTTTAGCGGTTTAAGCGTGAAGAGGTAACAGACGGACGGACGGACGGACGGACGGACGGACGGACGGACGGACGGACGGACGGACGGACGGACGGACGGACGGACGGACGGACGGACGGACGGACAGACAGACAGACAGACAGACAGACAGACAGACAGACAGACAGACAGACAGACAGACAGACAGACAGACAGACAGACAGACAGACAGACAGACAGACAGACAGACAGACAGACAGACAGACAGACAGACAGACAGACAGACAGACAGACAGACAGACAGACAGACAGACAGACAGACAGACAGACAGACAGACAGACAGACAGACAGACAGACAGACAGACAGACAGACAGACAGACAGACAGACAGACAGACAGACAGACAGACAGACAGACAGACAGAGGCGGCAACATAATTTTAAAGTTGGCAACAGGCTAAAATACAGCACTGACCGAATCATCATAAGTGACATTGTTGATGTCAACTAAGAATGTTAAAGATGATTAGGTTTCTCTGAATCATTAAATTTTATGATGATCACTGTCATTTCGTTTCAGAACTACGTTCGATGAAGTATCTCTACCACGCTTCTCTAGAAGGGAACAGTGAAGAGTAGCAATTAGATAGTAAGCGCGTAAGGAGTACATTTGAGGAATCTGTTTATAAGCCTGAGTCTGTTCAGGAATTATATGAACACTAATAACGCTGCTGGTAATCACGGTACCGGTGCAATAAACTGAATGAGTAATAATAATAGTAATTCTTCAAGCACAATTCTTTTTTATTACATAAATATTTACAAGGAGAAAAAAAAACGCCAACGGAACGATCGCTTGTCACAACAGATCCACAAATCAATCAGGAACATGACACTCCATTTTAGACGTTACACGATACAAAGCAAGGCCTATTGTTCCGCGCGTGTTCCGCGTACGTTTACGTAAATATTGGGGTGCTGGAAAATTGAAAAACATCGCGAATGACGGACGTGGAGAGGGCATTTGAAATGCGGAGAGGATGCCCGTGTCAAATCGACGTCCGATTCATAATGGCTGTTAGACTGAGGCGTGTTTAAAATAGAATACCTATAATCTAAATAATCTCTGGGTTATGCTCGCGATCTCTCGACGAGATCGAATCAGAAATGAGGAGATTCGTAGACAAACCAAGGTCGCCGGTATAGCAAACAGGGTAAGCAAACTGAAGTGACAATGGGCAGGGCACATAGTTCGAAGAACCGATAGCCGTTAGGGCAGGAAGGTACCGGCAAGCGCAGCGTGGAAAGGCCACCCGCAAGGTGATCAGACGACCTAGGGTTGCGGGGACTCGCTGGATGCGGGTCGCCTCTATTGGCCTATGGGGAAGTCAATTGAGGAGCATGTCCAGCAGTAGACCTATGGCTGAAAGAATGAATCTAAATAACGCTGTAATTTCTTGTACTGATAATCGAGAAACATGCGAGAACCTTGCCTGACCACAGATTAAGAAGATACCAAGACTTGGTACTGGTACAGTAGTACAGCAGTACCAGTAAGGTGATGACATGTCCTGCCTTATTTAGTGGCCAGTAGCCTTGTATAGGAAAAAGAAGGCAGAATAACGACAAGTCAAACAAATCAATCAGGTAGTTAGGTTATGTGCCTTAATTTCATGATTAGAACGACCCAAGACTACTTTACAAGCTAGACACTTGTCTAAAATGATTATGTATAAAAATAGGTAGTTTATTATATACCTACTTATAATTTGCGCATATCAAAGTACGAGTCCATTCAACTTAAATAATCAGAAAATACGACTGATGTTTCAAAATAGTGTATTCACAAACGGATAGTTCTTTGAAAGCCAACTTTGTTGCTGAATCTCCAACGTTGAATTTAAACTAGTATTTGAGTTACAACAACAGAAAAAGCAAGTTATTTCGATAAAACAATTGAAATTATCAGCTTTCCACAAACGAATGTCACAACTGGCTCTTACGAGACTCGCATTGAGCACTGTATGAAGGCCGAGCCACACCGGAAGCGTGTGTGACGTGCGTGTTGTAAACTACGAATCCTCATAAAAGATGACACACCGCAGCATACGCACACGCGTCTAAACTAGGGCCCTATGGGCGATTGTGCACTACAAGGAATTTTACACAAAATAGTATGGACAAACTAGAAAAATCGGACGCCGGACAGAAAATTCCTTGTAGTGCATAGTCGCCTTACCGTTGCATCTGGCAATGGTTCGAGGAAGTGCCTTAGATATCGAAAGGAGTTTAGTTTTATCGCAATAAAAGTAATCTTGCGCGTAACGATTATTACGGCATAGGTACACAAAGTGAATATTTGGGATATAAGAGGGAGAAGTCGTACGTATGAAGTTATTAATGGTGTTAAAATTAAATGCTTAAAATCTATGTAAGCACCGCGATTTGGTGCGACAAAGCTATCATAACGCAAGAGAGAAATTGGTGTATATATATAACTGTAAGCACAATCTCTGCATCAAGAGTGGCCAAGTAAGACGTCCAACATTAAACCACATACATTTTGTTAAGTAACTGTAGACATATCTCTAATATCTTCGCTGTATACGTACTGCAGCAAATAACATTTGATTAAAATCAAATCGAATATCTTTAAACCCTTAATCTGGCAATCACAGGGCTTAGAGATAAATGCCTTCCTCCGTGCCGTGTGGGATGACAAACGGCATCCATTCGTCTTGCGCTAAGCGCCGCTCCGTCTCCGTTAGCACTGGCAGTGGGATACGAATGGTTCCAAATATTACTAAAATGCACATAGAGATAGTATTTTTAACGATACCATAAAGGGAAATAAATTACTGGCATGAACGTCACTAGACAGGGCCTCGGACGCCATTCCGCAACTCGTCCCAGACAAGCTGGTTTTTTGTAGCGACGATTCAATTTACGACTACATTTTAGTTAATTTAAACCTAACTATGACTCTAGCACGGACTAAGGGACAAGGCAGACTAATAAGCTTGTTAGAAGCATCTAGGATTATGGTACCTATGTTACGAGCCAACCTTCATTAAGCTAAGTGTAGACCGCTTAACAAGATCAGTACCTCTAAGATCCCATGTAAATCAATGAACCTCATTAAGGGCCTGCATTATCATTCGTAAACCACGCCCCAAACAAATCAAAGAAAGAGAAAGGTTATACACTACATGCTTGGGGATTTTTGGCGTAATAAGCGCCTGTTGCAAAAGTACAATGAAATCAAAGATATTATTATGTTTTGTTAACATCTAAGTTAGTGAAGTAAAAGATAAAGGAAAGAATGTAATTTTTACATAATTTGGCCCCTTATTAATCTGTCGTTTGTACAATCTAGACAAAGAACGAAAAATGAAGACGCGTTGTCGGATTTATTTTGTATCGAGGAAATTTTAAACAAACATGTTTCCGCGTCAGGCGCTGAATAGGTTATATCGTCAAAAAACACATATCTGAAAACCAGCCTGTTTCGTAGACTAGATTTGACAAAAATCTCATTAAAAAATAGCTTAAATTTTCGATGCCCCCCCTCATCGAGTTCATAAGATCTAATTAGCTCACAAAGCAAGTATAAAAATACCCGTATGATGATCGCCTTTATCGCTTAAAATGAACCGTTTTTTCGCTCTCAGATAATTTCCAGACGCAAATACTTTTATTTATCGTATGATAAGGGCACCATCGCGTCATCGGTAGGATGTATAGCTAGCGAGGCATTAACAGAGAGGCTTCTGAAAAGACGAAACGTGAGCACGAATCGACAGACGTGTCGTTTCGTACACGTCAGTTCCTAATAAGATAACGGTTATCTGTGTAGCCTTGTAATTATCATTATCGCCGATTCGAGTGCTGATTACACGGACATTATAATTGGGCCGAGACGATACTGTAAGATAACGTTAAGAAAATCTCTTCAGAGGCCAAATTTACGATTTCGATTACAACGTCACATGAGAGGTGTTACAAGATGGGTGACGTTGACGGAGCTGGCCTGATAGACGAAGATGGCGAGACGATCTGGACGCGTTACTCAACAATTGACAGCTAATCGGGAGTAGTGGAGATCTAATCTGTCAAGCGTTGGGACACTCATACAGGTTGATAAAAAATTTCAAGATTTCGTAGAAGTGACAATAAAAGGTGTTTCGAAACACCTTAGACACACACACCACTTTGGAAAATTCATTAAATAATTAACCTTTGATTCAAATTGCGCATATAGATTGAGAGACACATATATGAGCATACATGATCGCATGAAATTATCGTAGGAACATGACATGTACGTGACTGACTGTAGCGGCTTACCAAACACCGCGGAATGTTATGTTTTTTTTTTTTTTAAAGTACGTATATTTTATTTTCATTACAGAATTGCAACCTAGGACGACTTAATCGTCGTCGTTTTAATTTGGATAAGCTTTTTTTTTTTCAATTAAAAAGGTTTTATTTAACTTGACGTGTTAGTATGAATGTTCGTCAAATATTGCAAATTAAATTTTTCCCATTTCCCGGTGTCCGATTGAGCTAAAATTTGGCATTTTAGTAAGTTCGATTACAATGCAATATTATGATAGCATCAAGCGGATCTGATGATGGAGCCGAGAGTTGGTCATGGGAGCTCTGTAATAAAATAATGTAATCCTACAAAGTATGACGGATGTTCAAAAATTAAGTCGGCAATAATAACTTATCAAAAAATTAAAACAATGGATTCTTTAATGTATAGTCACGTCCAAAAAAAATTATACATTTCGAAATTTATGTTTGAAGAGCCAGGTTCAAAATTGTAGACATAGTTTCAGACGTGATCTTACCTGCAAGTATCAGCAAGACAAAAGTAAGCATATATTAATCGCAAGCCTAGCTATGGGTGACAAATCTGCCTACGGACGTCCACAACTGGTCATAGGCCTCCGCCAGGATCTCCACAACGAGCAGCCGTGCGTCGTCCTCATCTAAGGCTTTCCCGGGATCTTGATCAGATCGTCGGGTCATCTTGTTGGGGGCCTTCGCACGTTGAATCGGCATGTACGTGATCTCCACGAGAAAAACTTTCTTCTCCAGCCACGGGTAAAAAAGTAGTAAGTAAATAAAAATCCTTAAAAAATCTCAGCAATAGGCCGGCTAAAATAAAATCGGAGTTTTATTATGAGAAAAGCATCAAATAAAAGAATAAACTCACCGAGGAATTGTAGCACAGCGAGTTTTAAGACAAAGCTTTGTCGAGACGAATCCCTTTGAGCTTTCGCTTCTTTGGAAACGTTGTCTCTCATTGTTAATAACAATATTTGGCGAGGGAATCAAACATTGCGAACAATGCTTCAGTCCCACAAGTGTCTCGGTGGGAGTGAAGGGGTCGCTGGGTTACTTTCTTTCAACCCCCGTCGAAAAAAGAGGGGTTTTATAAACGTGTGTATTTGTGTGTCTGCCTGTGGGAACGTAGTGCTTGATCGGAACGACCGATGTAGATAGCTTTTTTTATGTTTGAACCGCGAGTTCATAAGAGTGTTCTAGAAAAATGCTGCCTTCTTTTAAACGGCTGAACCGATGTTCTTAAACCATACCTAAAAAAAAGTCTCTTCACCTTTCAAACACAAGTCAAGAGTAAAAATTGGCAATTTCAATTCAGTACAGTAGGCGTGTGTCGCGCAAAAAGGAAAATCATGGTCAGAGTTATGTTCGTCTAGCAGAGGAATTTTTTAGTATAATATACAAATTTACACGCTGTAGTTACTATATTTTCACCATTTTTTATCGTATGAAGGTCACTTGACTGAAAGCCTATCAGTATAGTTTTTTGTCCGTGAGTATCGCGTTCATACATAACATATACACCCTAAAAAATAAATGAAAGGCTATTTTCGTCAATCAGCCTGGAGGCTTTCAGGGGGAGTATTACGTTTCGGTAATCTGTGGGGCGATCAGGTTCCCAGCTGGGCAGTCGACAATAGCGGCGATCAGAGATCGTAGAATTGCGTTATTTCTGTGAAATCTCGACGGGCACAAAGGACTGTAAGATTATATCGGGAACATCTTTGGGGTAAATCATGGGATTAGAGATCGAGTATACTTTGAGCAAGTCACCTATTCTAGCAACACAAGAGAGACAGATGGGAGCGACGCTAATTTCACTGACAGACTATTTCTGTCATTGAGATCAACTCTGGAATATGCAAATCTACTTCATCTTCACAAGACCTCAATTCTCGTACTATTTATACGACACATCCGAGTTCTGTAATATTCTTGAGTTACGTACTAAAAGGACAAGCAACATAATCCAAGTTCCTAAGCAATGTCTTACTTATCCCATCGGCTCGGTTCTACAACTCTACTTCCAAAATCTAAGTTGTTTTAGACAGTTCAAGAGTTTTGTAAGTGAGCATCGTTGGAGTATCATTACTACCCCATTACAATCAACAGGGTGGAATGTCGAATGCCCCTTTTGCCGTAACGAGAAAGAACGACATTGTTAATTAAACAACGTCGAATTTGTTCAGCGTATTCTTGTAAGAAACTCCGAAAACGGAATGATTATCCGCCCTTATTGGATTTGGTTACTTAGGCGAATTGGTCGGAAAAGTTGCTGCGTTACATATTATATAAAATAGGCTTCGCTTGAAAAACGTCTTATGTGCCTTTAAGTTCTAATATCATGTTACTTTGTTGGATTAATAGAAAGATTCGTACAAGCGTAACTTAAGAGAATGGGCGTGTAAGAACTTTAGTAGTGTTAGATTCGGACTGCGGACGGCTCGTTATTATCACTTGAGTGAAATATACAATATACATCGCGCTCCCCTAAATATTATAAACGAAGAGAGTGAAGATAACGTCACGATTAGATTAGTATTTCTTGCGGCGTGTTGCGTAAAAGCAGTTCACAACCACACACACACACAACCACACACACACATAAATACATATATACATACATACATACACACACACACACACAAACGCTTTACTCCAGAATTTTCTCGCGTCATGAGTGCGATTCGCGTGCAGACGACATATAAGCCTGAACCTGACAGCTATCACATCACTACGCTCCGGAAAGCTGCAGCAGGCTGAGGCTGCCCACACGTGCCAGCGGCCGTGCAAACGATACCTACGTAATTATATCAAAGTACACTAGCATAAGTAGTACTATAGACTAAATAATGGGAGTAAATAAGCTTGTTAAAAAAATATGTAGCTATAGCATAATTGAGTCGGTTAACTTCAAACTCAGATAAATCCACCCTAACCACTTGGGTGGTTATTGAAAAAAAGTGATAATTAGGTGATTTGAAAGGCAGATTATTTGTATTATGACTAAAGCATTAAAAAATCGATCCTGTTCGACAAACTCAGCTTAAAGACCATGTATATAAAAAAAAATGTTTGATTGGATTTACCTTCATTTGATATAATCGTTTGCAATTTGTCTATCTTTGAAATAACTCAGTGTGGATTTGTATAATTTTGATTTAACAAACCTGGATTTATCTAGATTTATTGACGCAGAGATGACGTCAACTGACAGCCATATTGAACAAACTTCTTTCGCTGATTGGCTTTGATGGACTTGCCTTAATTTGAAATAAACTGTCCTATGGATTTACCTGATTTTGATAAAATATTGTGATCTTAACTTTATTTTTCTCAAAAACTACACGAAATTATACTTAACCCATGAAATAGAAACAAAACCAATTTCTTAACCTTTTATTATATACAAAAATCTTAAAAAATGACAGAAATGGATTTACCCGAGTTTGAAGTTAACCGACTCAATTGACCGACCAGCTTGAGCAAAAATGGTTGAGTATGTCTGTCTGAATTTTATCAGATCTAATTTATTCATACAGATCGGATTTCTCAACCGACTCTCGTGTAATTTTGTGAGCAGATTCGATAATTATGGAGATTTTTCACAAATTAGTACTGGAAGACCGCAGAAAAGTGTGCGAGTTAGCAGAAGTAAATTTGCTTTTTCTAGTTGTTAGGTATATCGTTTAAAGTGGTAGTTTAAAGGAGTAAGTCAGTAGACGTAACTATAGCAACAAGGTACAGAAATAAGTTGATTGACCGAACTAAGCTACCAACGACGTGGTGAAATGTATTGTCATCATTTTACAACAACCCGTCTCGTCTCCTTTTACTTGTGTCTTCAGCAAGCGTCGACTTAGTTAAGCGGTTCTCGTATAAGTTGTTCATTATAAGCAAGACAGTTGAAAGCCTTTATACGCGGCGGAGCGATCCCCGCGACATTGTTGCGTCCATTTTATTGTACCGCCCGTAAATCCAGCTTCGATCCCGCATACATATTGAAGCAAACTCTAGAATATAGTGCGCCTTGGGATAAAGCCTGAGTATGAACATAAGGGCTTGGGCACACGTCGTTGAATTGTTTACTGTATTGTGGAACGTGAGCGGACGACCAATGTACTTTCAAACATATAGACAACTAGGCTTTTTCAGCGGCTTCGCCCACGTGGCCTGCTATTTTATTTATCCCTTGGGAACTGTGCATTTTTCCGGGATAAAAAATATCCTGTCCTTTTCGGAGTCTCCAGCTTCTCCACCAAGAAAGAGGTTGATATTTGTTTTATCTTCCGCTGACGAAGATCCAGGCACCTTCTAGTTTTGGATATAAGTATTTTCAGCAGTCTGCATAAGTTATTTCAAGTCACTCCCGCTAAAACTCTAATTCTAAGAGTCTGGCCACATACATCAACACGGCTTGGATTTTTCAGTCGCCGCACCGCGGTTATGTAGCCAAACCCTAACGTCGGTTACAATCGTATTGTATGATCAGACACACAAGTTTTACAAGCATTTTAAATAAAGACTTGCAAAAAACAGCGACGTTGGCAACTCAGCAGGACCATTTTAACCAGCTAGCTTCCTTTCAATATTTCCAATCAACATTGTCACATGCAGACGCGAGGCGTACCATCGCAGCATATTTCAGCAACAATGTAGGAACCGTCGTAATCACGACCCACGCCACGTTGGGAGTCAGATTTATTGTCACTGTTTACGTTCATTGATTTCTGTTGAGATATTTCATCGTTTTGACATGACGAGGCATAATAAATGGTATAGATAGTACTTGTAGTAGTACGTTTTTTATCTTAAAAACCTAATGGTCCGCTTTGAACAGAGACCAGCCAGGCTATCTATCTGGCTGCGACTTCGTTTATCGTGCAAATAATTGAAAACGGATGGACAAAATTTATAGCGCGACAAAAAGTCGCTGCGTAATAGAAGGTCCGTTAGAAGTGAGGGTGTTTTAAATTTTGTCTCAAATTTAAACTTTGACCTATATAATTATAATTACACCAGTTATAATTTCTACAATAGAAATAACGCAACACGTGTTAAAATCCTCAAACCATTCCGCGCTCTCGGTCTGGCTGTATTGATTGAAGCGAATCAATCTAGCCTTTATTCAGTTCGTAGAATTCGACCGATTGTTAGTAGGTATAGTTAGATTCAGTATAGTTAGCTTACAAAACCACAGGCTCGGAACGACAGAGGTCGGGGTGAAACAATACTCCTAGACGAATTTCAACACTAACATTTTCAGCTTAAAATTATTAAGTTCCGCCCAGTTGTACAGTCGGCCAAGAAATTGGTCTACCAATTTTCGACTTTATTTCATGTGTATTAAGGTTCAAAAATGGTAGACCAATTTGGTTGGTCGACCGTACATCAAAACATCGGCGCGCCAACGAATCGCTTCCTTCGTGTACAAAAGATGAATCAATAACTTATGAACCTGAATATATAATTTATTTATGATCTCGACTATTATATTCCAAGCAATAATTAACTGATTAAAAGCGTCTAATAAGCTGCTTAGAAAATAATAATGGTCCTCACAGCGCTCGGGGACAATTCAGAAAAGATTATAGGCCAAGGAAATAAGCCTAAACAACAGTTACAATCAGACAATGGCGGTAGCAACAATAGAGCGCAATCAAACACTGGCGTTTTTCGTGTCGTGACACACATGTATTGTGCCACCATAATGCCTGATGACATACCGTTATACCATCCCGAAAGGAATTAAGGAATCATGAGCTCTGTGTACAGTTAGGACTTTTTTAAAGTAACGCATCCTGTACTGAAAAAAGTTCTCGTGCGAAGCTTCAACCACTCACTCGCATTAACGGCTGATGACAAGCGGCCAAGCACTCTAAGCAACTTTACAGTATAGCCCTCGTTCTAACCTAAGTTTATATATTCGTTTCCTAAAAAGAAGGGGAAGAAATAAAGGGGGACCTGTAGTAATGTAACCGTCATTTAATTAAGCGTGCCAAATAAGTCATATCGCATGACCAAAGTATCCATGTTCTAAATACTTATTTGATCGCTTTTTCCGCGATTTATCAAGAATGACGACAGTAATGACCGCATAGGAAAAGTTAATAGACCTTTCGGAATTAATCAAGAATATATATATTCGTACTCTGTTTTATTTTTCTTTTGGAAAACCAGTTCCTACTTGCAAATTCACTAGAGGCAAAAGTTGGCGAAGGCATTAGCAAACATGGTTGAAAACCCGCAAGCATTGCAACACAAATCACTTGGATATTTGGTAAAACTTTGTCGGCAAAACGCATGGAGGAATAGCATAATCACCGCAACATTTAAGCAGTATATCACGACAATTACTTTAGGACCCACAGTTCTGGCAATGCTCTGGGCCGTTTAGTATCAGAAACTCCAAGATCAGATTCTGTCCAAAGAACGCTGTAAATAGCGACTCTGAGCTATATTATAGAGATCAAAATCGAATGACAAAAATCATGTTTGAGGACTCGTAAATTTTACGACGCAACATTAGTTGCATATATGTTGGTGGAACAACGTGCCAAGTAATGGCGGTAGAGTGAACTGGGGCACCGATAAATTCATCCGTTTCCTAATGTAACAGTTCGGAGTGAACTAGTGATCAGAGTACAATTTTGTTTGTGAAAAGGAGAGTTTGAAAAACAGTTAAGTCATCATTTACAAGAATTATCAGTCTGAAGAATTCGTATTCTTTAAAATCATTTTTAGAAGTATTTTGCCTGATCAGGGCGTTTTGATCATGAAAGTATGTACTGTATCGGTTTTACTCGCTTATGCGCTAATTATGCTCCCCAAACTGTTTCGTTTCCAACTGTTTTATTTTGCCAACTACGGTTTTCCCTGAAACCGTAAACTTTTCAGAACTTTTATAAAACAAACCTAACTTACTGGATTCAATAAAAAAGTTGGCGGTTTCGGAGAACAAGCACGTGTTAGGAAATGAGACAGTTACAAAATAAAACACATTTAACAGGTTTCGTTTGTAGAAAAGTTCCCTCTCACAGAAATAAGTAAATACCCGCCAGCCTCGGGATCAGGTTGCTTGATACGTCAAGATCGTAATGCAGTGTTTGGTTTACGTTCGTGGGTCTTGAATAATTGAACATCAACCTCGATTAATCGAGATTATTCTAGAACTCCAGATCAAAAAAGTCTACCTACTGTCGTAGTTACAAAGGCAAATAACCTATTTCGGACACATGGCCTGCAGAGGTCCTGAATCTGTGGAGGAACTGTTTAGTCAACGGCTCCAGATCATGAGGAAGTTCATCAATGCGATGTACTGACCAGATCTAGGCGCTGACGAGTGCTTCCCTTAACGAATGTGCTCCATAGAGCTTAGGCCAGAGGGAATCGTTGGACGATTGTGCAAAGCGCTACCGCCAACCCGCACAAGCGACCACGACTGCTCTACCAAGAGCACACGCCTAGGAAGAATTCTGGAATTTGTATTGTTTAGGTACTCACCAATAAACGGTTTCCCGTCGAGCCTCTTCATCCAATAGAACCGCTGGCTGTGCGGCTTGTTCTCGCGGTCATACTGCTCCCACTGCTGCCGGAGGAAGGTGTAGCACACGCAGCAGCAGCGGACGGTGCCCTCCTCGTCGGTGGGCTCGCTCCGGTAGCCGGTCGGCGGCGCGTGAGCACCGAGGAATGGAAAATACGGCTCCGTGCTCTAGAACAATGAGATCAACTAAATAAATCATTATGTTTAACAAAATCTGATATCAATCTTGCCTTTGCCTGTTCACAAACTCAAACTACCCGTAATTAGAGATAGGAAGAAAAGTATCCTATGATGACAAGCTATCCGTGTACCAAAAATAGGTGAAATCCATTTAGCCGTTTCGGGATGATGAAGCCACAAGGAAACATACAAACATGCGAAAAATCAAAATATATGTCGTCTGTAACACTGATTGTTTTGAAAATATCTTTAATGTAGAGGCGTTTCATTTTTACACCTTTATAATAATAGCATAGATGTACCTAAATATGTCGCACAATTTTTTGTCTGAATCGGAGTCTATTTATCGTTTCAAATGAGAAAGAAGACCACCATTAAGAGACAGAAACGCTGAGACAAACTCAACAGTCGTCAATATAACATTGCAAGTGCTGCAACTTTGTTGCATGCACGATTGTTTTCTATGTGTTTGTGTGAACTCCCGAGCGCGGCAACACTGTGGGTGCCGTGCCATACATGACTCCGCGGGATACCTGCCTGCCGGTGGTATAATATAACTTAAAGTGCCTTACATGGCATTTGATTTAGAGAGAAACCATTGAAATATCATTAGGATGCTATGGAAAAGCGAGTTCTATCCAGGAGGAATTCGAGAGGATGTATACAATAGAAAGAACCCTAACACAGAATAGGCATGATGAGAGGGTATGAAAATCACGGTTTAATTTATTATAACGTTAAATAAACTCTCTCGGTCTTTTTTTAGCAAGCCGGTAGCCAGCCAGATTGCAAGTACACTATAGACGTAATCCATGGATACTTGGAACCATTGTCATTCCAGAAATGATGGTAATTTGTTCGATACCGCCTGAAACCGCTCCGGGGAGCATTAACCCGACACAACTCATTAGCTGATATCAGTCAAACTGTAAGGGCAGTAGCGGTAAAAGTTGACTGACGGACCGAGTGACTCACGAGACAGGTTCTGTACCAGTCAAATAAGATGTTTTCCGGTGATCCTCAAAATATCACATTATCGAGTCCAGATTGTCGATTTATTATAATTCCATCATTTATTTATACCACTTTCAACGTTTGCTCCTTACCGGGTAAACAGATTTAGATATGTAGTTATTTTTGCCTGAAAAGGGACTTTTCGAAAGTCTACTTAACTATGATTCAAGATAATCGGTTCAGCCGATCTCGTCAGCTGTTTCGAGTGGTGTCGGGGTTTTTATATCGTTTCGAAGATGACTTGTTATGTAACAATAGGCAGTTAGTTTTATACTTATTATATGCGCATATAACAAGTATAAAATATACTATAACGATAGATGTTTTAGAATAGCGTACTCACAAGCGATAATACTCTTTATAAAGCTAATTTAATATCAAATCCAAGGTTCAAAGCTAGTCGCTAGTCATCAAAGCAGGCAATATCAATGGTCGAGTAAGCAGTCGTCAAATTCAAGAAATCTTCAAAAGTAAACAAATAGCCCCGTGAGAGTTCATGATTACGTTTGACAACTTTGACGTTAGTCGATAAACAGTCAGCTGTTTTTTTTTCATGAGATAGACATAGAGCTCACGTAAATCACTGTATCGGTTCGAAATAGCGCGAGATGAACTTTAAGAATGATTAAAATTTTATTTAATTATTATATTGAATAATCGCTGTATTTTTCCTATATATTTTTTTATCTTATTCCTTGGAAAAATAGTCAAGCACTTTTAAAATATTCACGCCTTGCCCATTGCCGCTGTATCTCCCCTTACATCTTCTTGACATGTTTGGTAAATACCTACCACCGTTGCAGGATATCATGAGAGCACCTCAGCGATTGGGGTATGGCATATAAACGAAAAAACTAGCATAAACATAAACGCAATCAATTATGGGGCTGTACCCGCAAAGCCAGGCACAAACTTGCGCGGCGCAAAGGGTGAGGGCATAATGATGCAATGCTTTATTAAGTGAGGCTGCAGTCCACCTAGTAATCGGCGCACCCAATAAAAACCCCATGTGATGTGTCGTGTACATCTACAAAAAATACTGAAAACTTGATTGTAGGTGAACTGATTTTCTTAAACTTAAAAATAGCTAAAAATTGGGCAAACCTGCAAACAAAAAGCTTGGGATCCTTTTTAAGGGGAGGCGGTACTTTACACCGGGAGAGTTTCTTCAATTGTATAAAGCACAAGTCCGGTTGTGTATGGTTATCATCTGTGGGATGGATCTGCCAAATACCAGCTGGCCGCCCTGGATTCAATCGACAGACATGCCAACAAGCTCATTGGTGAGCTTTTCGTTGTAGCTTAAAAACACAAGACTTATGAATTTGGAAACGCTGTACTCTTTCATATTGATGGTTTTGTGCACGTTATTCGCCACGATACGAGTATGTGTGACTACACAGACCAACAGAAGCTTGCAAATCTAACTAGTAAAACCTCTCTTTACTTTGGTTCCGGTGTAAAAAAAACCTCTCATGGCGCCCGCACTTGTGCACACAGCTTTATGCGAGCAGCCATATAAATGGCGCAGTCCAATTTGGGAGCCAAAATGGCGAGTTCTTGTTTCGGGTATAGCTGCCACAGAACGTGCCGAATTAAAAATCATTTCGAAACATTCTGACCGAAATAGCAGCAGAAAAATTGCAAAATTCTAAAAGTTTATTGTTTAAATAGGTCGCACGTTGTTCTGTTTCTGCGACTACCTACAAAAGCTTCAAAAAGCCTCTATACACCCAGAAAGTAACTGGTGACCTTTATACGGTTGAACAAATTATCTTGAATCAAAGTTGAAAGTACTTTCGGATATATTCTGTAAAAAAAATGTGTGACAAGCTTTTGTCAACGATTGTATTTTTTTCTTTTTTCTTTGAACTTTCATCAACTAAAGGCCAAGCCACACCGGATGCGTGCGCAGCACGTGCACATGCACGTGTGCGTGGCGTGCACAGCACCCATTTCAAACCGCGAGCTGCGCAGGCAGAGCTGCGCACGCGTGCTGCAGAGCTGTGCACGCAAAGGTGGCGCACGCTGCAGCACCGTTGCGTGACTAGCCGCCATTTTGTTTTGCGTACTCTTTTCATTATGCTCGATAGCAGTTCGTTAGACGAAGAAGAAGCTTTACTGCTTCTACTTTCAACTCAAAAAACTCGTGCAGCGCCAAAAAGACTGTGGGTAAATGGGCACAAAAACTTTTTAACAAAAAATAAAACCGACTCTAAAAAAACTAAAATGTAACAAAATAACGCCATAATTCAGTTTCTTCAATTTACTTACAAGTAACCGTTTGTATACTCAATCTATACAGTATATACAATTAATCTTATTTTGGCGTCGGTGCCATATAAAGAATGTGTAAAATATTGAAAATTGACGATTTTAGTAAGTTGTGACGCGATGGCACCGACTCCAAAATAACATTAATTGTATATACTGTATAGATTGAGTATACAAACGGTTACTTGTAAGTAAATTGAAGAAACTGAATTATAGCGTTATTTTTTTACTTTTTACTTTTTTTTGGAGTCGGTTTTATTTTTTTGTTAAAAAGTTTATTAATTTTACACTTTTTAGTTACTCGTTACTTAAAAGTGTATCTCGTGACGATTCGAACAAGCCCAAACACGGCTAGGATACATTATTTTATTACATAGATCTGGTGCCTACCTTCCGGCTCCATCATCAAATCAATTCGATGGTACCATTCTCATGAGGAACATTTAAATTTGTGAGTATGAAGTTGCTTAGCTAAAATAATCAAGATATCTTATCGCCACCCGTAAATCATTTATCATTGAGGAGTTCCGATGGCATTCTGGTGGTCTTCTTCATCAGTTACACTTCACTAATTTACACTTTTTGAATGAAAATGCTCATTATGTTTCTTATAATACCAAAATCGCCATATGTATGCCTACAATATTTGAGGAGTTCCTTCAATTCCTCGTGGATTGCATCATCAGATCTTCTCCAGAATTATATGGGACCAACTTGGAAGTACCTCCTATAAAACAAAAAAAAATTGAATTCGGTGAAATAGTCGTTGAGTAATCGGTGAACATCCATAAAAAAAATAAAAAACATTCCGTCGAATTGAGAACCTCCTCCTTTTTTTGAAAGTCGGTTAAAAATACAGTGAATATCACAACCTGTGCCGCGAACTATAATCGTATGAAGATCGTTTTTTTTGATATATTCATATGTCCAGAGCTTCTTTTGAAGAACTCCATGGTTTATTGGAGCCTTGTATATTGAAAAATGGTACGAACTACAGGAAGGCTAGTTCCCATAACAAGCTTTTATACGGCGAGTTTTTATAATGTTTGTGTTTTTGGTTATAAATACATTCGTATTTGCGCACAGGTTGCTGTACAGCACCTGCGCAGCACCGAGCAGTGCGTGTCTCGACCTGTTCGGTTCGCCGTCTCATAGGGAACGCCGGTAAATACAACGTCATCACAGCACTGCGCTGCGTGAGCGCGTGCACGCAGTACGCAGCCGGTTTGTCTCGACGGAGCTGCGTTGCATGCAAGTCACGCGTACGTGCACGCCACGCAAGCGGTGTGCTATCTACTATGACATTTCATACGATACAACGCGCACGCCACGCACACGCGCACGTGCAAGTGCTGCGCGCGCATCCGGTGTGTTTCGGCCTTAATTACCAAAGAGCCCAAGCTCGGTAGGATTGTATTATTTTATTACAGAGTTAATATGACCATCATCAGATCAGCTCGATGGTATCGTATTGCATTGCCACCAAATTTACGTAAGTATGCCCAACTCAGCCTAAGAAAAAAATAACTTCTTTTTTTCCTGGTCTGAGATGCCCAATAGCTCAATTGAAAACTGGAAAGTGGGTCTTTAACTTACATGATTTTACAGACACCGGGACTAAATCCGTGCATGATGTGAAGAACTTGATACGACGAAATATACATTTTAAGAAATTTTATTTTTGGACATGAGTCTTATCGTTTAATTTTGTTCAGACTTTAGTGACGACTTATCAAGTTCTTCAAGCCATGCACGGAAATAAAAGCTTGTAAAAACTAAACGAAATCAATATCGCTTCACGCATTTAGGAGCTACGATAAACAGAAACCAGAAACACGCGTTGAACTGACAACCCTCCCATAAAATCGGAGTTTTAAAATATGCCTAAAATCTATAGGTAGAACTTCAACCTTTTGAGCGCCCAGCGGGAAACCGTGCGGCACACGCCAACCAATATAACCACAATTTTCCGTTAACGTGATTTGCCGTCTTTTGCGCTCAAAGGGTTAACAAACGATGCCTTACGTTACCTATAGCTATACGGACATTACAAACAATCCCACGATATACAAGCCTATCGATAAACCGAGAACCAGGCCACTGAGAACTATTTTCGTAAGAAAACTATGAAAGCAAAACCTGTGTACAGTCAAACCAAATCAGACTTCAATTCAGCAATTCCTCATTATTGGTAAGTGTAGGTAGATGTTCTGCCTCGTTATGGCGATGTCGCTAATTTGCATATCATTATTTCCTTTATGACAATTTAAATTTCCAGTGTCGATGGAATAAAGCATTCACAACAGTCGCAGCAAAGAGCGCGTTAGGATAAGCAATAAAGCCAACAGTACGAGTACATCATTTCTAGTTTGCTTTTTTTGGCACCGCTTAAAATCAGAGGGACTACTCCGAAATCCGGAAAACGAAGTTAGTATAGCACCATCCCGCTCACTCAAATAAAGATTAACATGAGAGCGAGAGGGAGGGCACGTTACGAACTTCTAATTTCGAGTTTCAGAGTAGCCCCTCAGCGCCGTAGTTTGTTACGAGGCAGAGTCGGGTTGATATTCTATTTTATTTTTGTAATTTTCCCAATGTTAAATAAAACGCTTTGGTTTCTTCTATTTATTCCGGGAAAAGATTATCCCCAAACAGTACGTTTATGTCATACATATAGTAGTAATTAAGAAGAAAGCCCAGAGGTGGCTTTTACACGCCAAACATCACTGGCACTAATGACATAATGTAGCAATTTAATGTCTTAATTGTATTGTAAACACTTTACTGTACATAAAAACAATAAAACAAAGAAAGTAAAGTAAAACATTTGTACAAAGGCGAACTTATCCCTTTAAGGGATCTCTTCCAGTTAACCTTAGAGCAAATGAGAGACTAAACATCAACGCAGATAGACAAACATACAAGTTAATATGCACAATGACATTAAAACTATTAAAAGCTAAAGTAGCATACACATACACATAAACCCTAAATAATAAATAGTAATATAATAGCATATACGAGTATATCATCTAGATAAATAAATATGCAGAGCCCTAAGCAAAATGTACGCGGTGTTCGATCATTTTATATTTGTTACTGACATAGACAGACAGACATGAAAATATACTGTTTTTTAGTATTTGTTGTTAGAGCGGCGACAGAAAAATACATCATCTGTGAAAATTTCAAATGTCTGAAACTGACTATGACGGTACATGAGATACAGCCTGGTGACAGACGGACGGACAGACAGACGGACTGATGGACAGTGGAGTCTTAGTAAGAGGGTCCCGTTTTACCAACGAGAAAATCTGAAAAATCTTACATTTTTTATGTCTGTCTATGTCAAATCTATATTAAATGACCCCACACTGCGTACATTTTGCTTAGGAGCAGAGCTCTGCTAACACTGTATTTTTAATTAATCATAGACTTGACAGGATTTTTTTAGGCAATCCACTCGCCATATATATTCTTAAAATATTAATTATGATGTAAAATACATTTCATCATGTAAACGGATGGGTGAAGGTTGTAATGGACGAATCAGGGTGCGTCTTTGTCGAAACCAACACGAGCAAATTTGAATCCGCGAAATGTGATTGATTAATTTAGCACAGCTCCGCTCCGCTTCCATGGATTGGCAGCCTTTGCCCTGACGCTTATACAATGATGTATTGTATTGTATGTAAACACTTTACTGTACATAAAAACAGATAAACAAACCAACAAGTTAATATGCACAATGTGATTAAAACTATTTTAAAGCTAAAGTAGCATACACATATACATAAACCCTGAATAATAAATAGTAATATAATAGCATATATATCATCTAGATAAATAAATATACGTGTGTAAATATATATTTATACGAGGGCTGCTATTTATATATCCGGAAACCGGGATTACAATCTTCTTAAATAGCATATTTGACCGCCATGGTAAAATTTGAACTTTTTTAAGTATATAAGGTATATTTTTTCTTCCTTATTAACGCTCGTGTTTTGTTTTTGACGGGTTTTAAATGTCATCTCGCAGCAAGAATGGAACTCACTCGTGAAAATATTCGTGCTATGATTTATTATGATTTTCGGCGTGGTTTAACGCAACAACAGTGCATAGATCAACTAACTTCAACTTTTGGTGATGAAGCCCCATCTAAAACTACTGTGTATCACTGGTTTAGTGAGTTCAATCGTGGACGTAGTATGCTTACGGACGAAGTTAAGGCAGGTCGCCCGAAATCGGTCGTTGTACAACAAAATATCGAGGCTGTGCGAAAACTTATAATGGACGACCGACATGTTACGTACCGCGAGATAGAGGCGACTCTGGGTATTTCTATGACCAGTATTAATAGCATATTACATAATTATTTGGCTGTAAAAAAAATTTGTTCGCGTTGGATACCCCACAACTTAACAAATGAGCAAAAACATGCTCGCGTCGAATGGTGCAATAAAATGTTAAAAAAATATAACCGTGGTGACTCAAAAGCCGTTTATAACATCTATACAGGTGACGAATCCTGGATCTATGCATACGATCCCGAAACGAAGCAACAATCAACGGTATGGGTGTTTCAAAATGAGCCGAACCCTACGAAAGTTACTCGTGCAAAAAGTACATTGAAACAAATGGTGGCCTGCTTCTTCGGTATTAATGGCCATGTAGCTACAGTGCCACTAGAAAACCGTAGAACGGTTAATTCAGAGTGGTACACGACCATTTGCTTACCGGAAGTATTTGAACAAATTCGTAAAACTAACCAGCGACGAAGAATCATTCTTCATCATGACAATGCCAGCTGTCATACGTCACGCGAAACAACTCTATTTTTGGAGGGTCAAAATGTGGAATTAACGGGTCATCCGCCGTACAGCCCTGACTTGGCACCCAACGATTTTTATTTATTTCCAAATATAAAGAATAAATTACGCGGTCAACGATTTTCGACCGCTGAAGATGCTGTCGACGCATTCAAACAACACGTTATGGAGGTACCTCAGGCGGAGTGGCAGAAGTGCTTTAAAAATTGGTTCACGCGAATGCAAAAGTGCATAGATCATCAAGGGGAATACTTTGAAAAACAATAAAACTATTTTCAGCCGTGTACGTTTGTTTGTTTTTTTGTTTCCGGATATATAAGTAGCAACCCTCGTATACATAATAAATATACACAAACGGATAAATATTAAATGACGAGGTCAGGGGTCTAAAAGCCTTAACTTTTTTAAGTTTTCTTTAAATGATGCCACGGTTTGTGACTGCTTAACGGACACCGGCAACGCGTTCCATAATTTAACCGAGTGGACTGTGAAAGATCTCCTATATGTGCGCGACTTATTGGGCGGAAAGGCGAGAGAAAGATTGGCACTTGAGCGCACCCGGTGGCCACTGCCAGCCGCCATATAGGTAAATCTTTCAGAGAGATAGGAGGGGGACGCCGGATTGAATAATACATTGTACAGCAATGCACGTCTCTACGACGACGAATCGGAAGCCACTCCAGCTGAAAACGGTACTGAGAGACATGTTCAAACTTTCTCAGACCAAAAAAAATATCTTATGCAAATATAATGCAGACGCTGAAGCTTATCAAGTAGCTCTTCCTTGAGGTCCAAAAAAGCTATGTCACCATAATCGAGAAGAGGAAGTAAAAGAGAGCTGGCGAGAGAAATCTTAGTATGCAGTGGAAGGAAATTCTGCAGACGCCTTAAAGAATGCAGGGACGCAAACAGTTTCCTGCTCACCTCAGATAAGTGTGGTGACCAGGAAAGAGTCTGGTCCATGGTAACGCCTGGATTTTTTACAGTAGAGGAGAGCGGGATTGTTGTTCCATCAAAAATAACATCTGGCATCACCATTTCAGCCAGTTTGGAAACAAAGTGTGGACTTCCAATATCAATTGCCTGCGATTTTTTTGCATTAATTTTTAAACCAAAATTAGTAGCCCACCCACGAATGGATTCCAGGTCTCCATTGATTTTGCTAACCAGTAATGGGAGATCATTCATGCTGGCCGCAGCATAGATTTGAAGATCATCTGCGTAAAGATGATAGCTGGACTTAATGTTTTAGTAATGCCATCAATAAAAATAGAGAACAGAAGTGGCGAGAATACACCCCCTGTGGGTCACCAGGGGAGAGGTTGCACCACTCTGAAATGTTGTTTTCAACTTTAACACGTTGGCGCCTTCCAAAGAACCACGATAAAGCAGTAGGGGTAAAATTAAGCGAGCGTAGGATTCCTAAAAGGAGTACAAGAAGTGTTAGCTTTTTATTTTCAATATTAAAGCGAATGTCATCGGTGACTTTAACCGAAGCAGTCTTTTAATCATCCGAGTAATAATTTCATTTCGACACTTAGACTCATTACGAGACAACTTGGATGCATTCGTCAGTGATTGCTAAAAAAACTTTAAACAAGCATGTCGATCTAAGCGGAGGCATTTTCCCATCAGGGGCAACACTTGAAAAACTCTTCACAGTTTCTTATGCGGATGTAGCCGGTTGTGCATAGATATTGAGACGACAATGTAGCGTGCACATGTATAATGGAGACTGTACTAGGAACGCGTAACCTGATCTAAGGTCCTGTTCCGTATTACCATAATCCAAGGGGGCCATGAGAAAACTTTATGGGAAAATTCCTCGCGTTAATTTAATAGCTTTCTACGAAGCGGTGACGTTATGGCGTTTTTCGTCTGGGAACCGTCGTTATTGATACGTTGATCCCACGGTGCACAATTATCTATACATATAGAACAGTTCCGTGAAACGACTGAACTACTGACAGACGACTCTTAGCCTAAACCGCGGTCGATGGAGACAGGGAATTCGGTAGCTCAATGAAATATCGTATTCTGTTCTTTGCTTACTTATCAATGCAAGTGTCATTTCTCAGACAAGCCCCGTATTCTAAAGTTTATGGACTGATTGGTATTACGTTTACGTGACTCGTACCACGTCGCCAATATAACGATGTCGGTCAACATAACGGCCTGTCCTGACGTCACTATTGTGTAGGGATTTTTATACAAGTAATTTATAGGACAGAAGGTAGACGGACAAGTGTATACTTATGAGTGGGATTTCGTTGGTAACCTTTAGCAGAGTGAAGTAGAGCTCTCTTCGCCTGTAATATTATATTAGATTAAATATACAGGGCGCCCGCAATTTCGATCGCAAAAGATCAATCTTCATTTTTGCTTATGATGCATTCATGTAAAAACTGTCATATGATTATTTGTGGATGTACCTACAGCTATCGCTGTACTAAAAATTGTCAAGATCCATCCAGCCGTGTTGACCAGACGTGGCTATAATGACATACGAGTATACATAGCTATAATAAATCTGTATATAACCATCTTATTTTGACTTACATTGAGTAAAATGTCTTCAATGTACAAACATTTTATATTTACTTTAAAATTGTATAGATGACCTGATCGCGTTGTCAGCATGTATAGTTCTGTAGCAGCGTTAAAACATTAAAAAAAAATACCAACATGCAAACCCATCAATCGGCACATGATTCGCAAGACAAACGCGGGTCCTAACCAAACAACAGTTCGTTAACAACGTAAAAACATCAGGTACGGACCCTTGTTGTGACGAGTTTAACCTTTCGCGAGGTACTGACCTAAACCAACTGAGATAAAACGACGCACATGAACATGCCAATGAAAAACACCCCGTTCTTTCTATGTAAACCCCGTATATTATGTATGACCGTAGTATATGATTTAAACTTTCACGATTTTCACTCATTATCACAACAGAAATACCTTTCGTTGACAATTCTTCGACGTTTCGGACATGTTGACGTGATTTCCTTCGAGACTATGGACGTACCACGATAACACGACGTCCGAAAAGGCAAAGAACTTAACATACATTACACAAATCATATATTATTTATACGCGACGCAGCCCCATTTTGTTGTGATGTGATAGTGGTGATATAAGTTCACGGTAAAGTATTGCTTGCCTGCCACGTGACTGTTTTTTCGATTAGATGAAACTGCACTTTCATATAAGTCGTGACGAAGCAGTAACATAATTCATCACTAATAATGTAATCCTGTCAAGCAGTCACAGTTTAGATGACGTTATGTATGATATGTACTATTGTACATATGAGCCTTGACGATTATCGTAGCGATGTGGAAAGCTGTAAAAACATGACAACGCATCATGAATCATGATAATTGTCTCGATGGCGCTACTATTGACCGGTTTTATCGTAACGAACGGTCTGTGGTGGTCGGATGTAACACGGAATGCTGGGGTATCTAGACCATAAAAGTAGACAGTTGTCATGGCGGACAGGTAGACTGAAATAAGACGGTGCCTCACGTGTTATCCTGGAACGTTTCAACGTCATACGTTCTGATTACTAAACATCAAGGAGTAATCTTACTGCACCAGATCCCTGCACTTTCTTTGATAAACGTACCCACCAACGACACCAACGTGGGTTGGACAGACGCATAGTAAAAGACGTGAAAAATGTGCCTGTTCTGTACAACACATCTCTGTCTAGTACCCATAGTCTACGTGTGCGTCTCTTGAGATTAGTGTGGGTCTATACTGATTTGCATAAGTTGTCCCTGATATTACGAGAGTCAAGCGAATGAGAATCAGGATATACAGAAGTCTACCAGTGGTTGTGAACTACGCCCAGCCCAGTGTCAATTGCCTCGTGTCTAATGTCAATCGTTTTACGTGTCCCGCCAATTGCCGGCTGGTCGGAACCGGTTCAGCGATAGCTGATAATTTGCCTCCGATGGAATGATGGCATTGAATGGTCAAGTAGGTTGATTGAGTGATATGAATGTTTGAGTGGAGATTTGATAGATGCGCAATTTAACACGTTTTGATGTAAGTATGAATATGTTGATATTGTAGTTTTCAGTCAAACAACACGCGATCCCATTCTTTTGTGCTACATCATGACCGTGTTCAGCCGCAGGGTTCAATAGCCGTTACAATAAAGAAATGCCCTACACATGGAAAACCGGCCAAGAGTAACCGTGCTGAGTGTAGGGTTGCCGCTACTACAAAACAAATGAATGCACTACAGATGAAAACAATACGATGTGATAAAGTGCATCAGCAAAAGAGCGATCGCACTTACGTCCGTTACGTTACGTCGTAGAGAAGCGCAGCAAAAAACTGCGCTTCTCTACAAAAGGCTGCGCTTTACGATCTTCTTCTTCTTTATCTTGGCTATTGTCCCAATTTATTTGAGGTCAGCCCTCCTCGTATTCTTGCACCACATCGTACGGTTACGGATTGTCTCTTCGTTCGTGTTTATAGAATATTACCTATATACGATCATGTTAAAAATGTTTTTCGTTTAAAAGTATTTAATAAGCGTTGCCCTTGTAATTTTTTTCATATTCATTGGATATACGGCAAAAAAGATAAAGAGGGCGGACACAATTTAGGCTTCTTTTTTTAAATCACAGCTAAATACTTTAAAAAAATAATTAAACCAAAATCGGTTCATTCGTCCAGGAGCTGTCGGCTGACCTTTTTCAACCTCCGTCGCAAAAGAGTAGTGTTATATATAAGCAGGGCCTGAAAGTTTCGTGGCACTTCCGATATGTCATCTCATTAGTTAGTTCTCACGCATCGACTTCCGATGTCTATATGCTATGATAAAGTTGTAAAAAGTGATTAGGACTATGTTAAGGTCATAGAATCGACAAATATTTTTGTTGGTATTATTGTACGTTTGGAAGGAGTGTGAGTATCTCGCACTAACCTGTGGGTCATGCTTGACCCGCACGGTGTACTGGTCGTTGAATCCGGCCCCGCCGCAGACGAAGCAGACGCGGGCGTCCTCCGCGGGCGCTGCGGGCTTGTCGCGCGGGGACGTCGGCCGCGAGGCGCTCAGCGAGCTCTTTATGTACGCCTTCGCCTTCTCCATCCTCGGTGCTGGAACAACAGACAATCCCGTCAAGTTATGATTTAGTAGTCGTTAGTAGCGATGGCGAGCTGTTCAAACGTCTGGCATCACTATCAGGGCCTGATTGCGAACACGAGTAAAATAAACTGCTAATAATGTCGTTAACTTAGGTAAGGCGTTGCGTTGAGGACCGGATTCTATAGACGCCTGGAATCGATGTAATGAGGATAGTTTCTTTTAGTGTTTTAATGACAATTATCTGTATGAAATTCATATCGAAAACAAACTAAGTCTAATAACATATCGGTTGGTATGAACCTGCACAAACTGAACGTATCTGTTCGGCCCAAAGGTTGACATGTAGATGATGGCTTAAGCCAACTTCATCAGCGGAGGAGAAATAAATTATAACCCTCTTTGTTTCTTCGGCGTAGTCGAGTAAATACCCAGTATCCTATAACCATTTGTGGATACCGTTTAGCCGATTTGGTGTGATCAAGCCACAACGACACATACAAACATACAAAAAATGCAATAAAATATTTTTCGATTTAGTGACCACCAAATAATCCGTTACAAAATACTTTTTTAAATATCTACAATGTACAGACATTTCATTTTTACAACTTTATAATAGTATAGATAAAATAAGTCATTCCAGAAACATTGCCACGAACACACAAATCAGTTTTTCGACACGTGTATAAAACCTTTCTTCCTTCTACACTAAAACCTAGACATTAACCAGCTCGTTTGCTCACAGCTCCCCAGAGGCGATGCGTTTAATGAATATTTAATTGAGATCCGAAGCGACGGCGCGATTAGGCTAATGCACCAGTTATCGCGTGCCTAGTCGGGCATTACCGACCTCTTAGTGGAATAATGTCGGAGGTCGCTACGGACAGCAAAGAGACAAACGACGTTGTCGTACCAAGGGTGCGAACTATCATGCTCATGGTGTCCCGAATCGTGGATCCCAAACGCAACTCTAACAACTGGTCATCAAGTTTGGAATTGGAACTGCCGATTCAAGCTTAGTACGAGGTTGGTGTGGTTAGCTAAAGTTGGCTGCGCTGTCGTGTCGGGCCTTATTGGGGGAATGGAGAGGTGCCAGCGTGTTGTTCGCTGGCAAATGGGTTTGGAACCTTTTAGGCTGATGTCATGCTCAAAGGACAACGCATTACGAAATATTTATACGCTTTCATGGGTCACTACAAGTATACGAGCCAATATTTTAACGATGAATTCAGAACCCTCCTCCGTTTATGGAGTTGGTTAAAAATAGAACAGTTCCGTGCTGCTTTACTGACAGATAAACAGGATAGATACATGTTTGAAGGATGGGTCATCTTACACCCGTTTCAACCGCTACCAGTTTCCCGTAGTTTATTTTGAAGAAATAAGCCACACTAAGCATACAGACTTGGTATAACGATATACTGTGCTTGCGATACAATGAAAGCTTTTTAAAACTGTACGATTATTGTAACATCGCATATATTGGAGAAGTTATTCATCAATACATTTCTTTAAATCTCTTCAATGTACAGATATTTCATTTTTAATAAGTTATTCTTCAATATATGCGACAGGAGACGGATAGCGGAGAATGAAACGCCTGTTAAACTACCCAGATATGTTAGTTAGTGGGAAGAGGCGAGCACCAAGAAACTCTAGTTATTGTGAAAAATGTATATTTGTGTAGTAACTGAAGAGATTAAACTAAAGATCCTTAAGGTCATATTATTATATTATTGACTGTTCTCTAATATCAGCAATGGCTTGGGCAAATAAAACATTTGTAATTACTTTATTAAGCCGCAACTTCCCAAATATCTCTGTTCCATACATCATTTAATTATGTTACTAGTAATTTTAGGTTCAAGTGAAGCTGTGTTTAATTTATAATTTCCCTGTCAGGGGCCATTATAATACCTAACTTGACAACATAACTTTGTTACCGTGGTGCAATTAAAGATATTATGATTATAAATAAGCTTAGTTTAATGACGTATTATTTGTCAGACAAAATGCCAAAACGATAAACTAGTGCTGTTTGAATTAATGTCAGAACACGCGTATTGATGTGGTTTAATTTAATGTCCCTCTGTTAATTATGTAGAGTGTCGTCAATTATTATGCTTGGTTTAGTTACTATCTCAGCGGCATGCAAACAGCGCCTAACTTTTTAATGACACGGAATATCTTCATGTTTACAATATTTATTGAATTGTCTCTTTTTACAGGCTACAACGGAGCAACACATTAATGTGACGTTACTACGTGCGTAGAAATAAATTGTGTCTGTGAGTGAAACAGACTTTATCACGGAAAAATAAACGCTCCCCACAACGGAAGTCACGAGAAAAACCACGTTTCTTCATTTTCTATCTATACAGGGTGTCCCAAGAAGTAGTGATATACTGAAGCTGGGAGGTAGAGGACCTAGAGGGCTATCTAAATCACCCCTATGTATGTTCCGCGATTTTTCGTATATTCGGAGTTATGACTTTTTTTTTTTAATTTTTCACCTATCGCCGAGTACGATGAGATTTTTATTTATGGTGACGTGAATTATTGCGGTAGATGCTTGATTTTTTTGTGTGCTAAGCTGATAGATAGGCCAATTCAGAATGGTAACATTTACTATCGTTAGATCTTTGAATGGAATAAAAAAAAAATGGCAAGAACGATAAAATTACCCAATATGTTCACAAGTTCAAGGGGCTTTAAAAAGATAAAATCACATAAAAAAATACCGTTTGGCTTTTAAAAACTTGCTCTATCTATCAGGTAGCTACCCTGAATATTTCATTTTATTATTCATAAGGCTTCAATCAAAAAATTGAAATCTAAATGTGGTAAGTGCAAAATTTTAATTTACATGATGATTAATACAAACAAAGTAAAAAGTAAAAAGGTGTTTAATTACAAGAAATTTTCAAAATGGCCCCCCTGTTGCTCAATGCAAGTGCGACATCGCCGAAAAAAGTTGTCTTTTAAACGTCTGAATCTATTATTTTTAATGGTTTCTTCTGCTACTCTCAATTTCCGGGTTAACTCGTCCAAATTGCGGCATTCTCTTGAGTAGACGAGGTCTTTGTAGTATCCCCATACAAAAAAATCAATGGGGTTTAGGTCGGGGGACCGTGGAGGCCAGGCGTCACCCCGGCCGCAACGACCAATCCATCTTTCAGGGTCTTTGATTGAAATAGTTTCTTACGTCCAAGGCAAAATGGCATGGTGCACCATCACACTGCAGTACTATGCTTCTACGTGTCTCCAAGTCCACATCTTCTAATAGCAGGGGCAGATCGACGCGTAGAAAATTTAAAAAGTAATTGCCGCCCAAGCGGTCTGGCAGCTGAAAGGACCCGATTAGCTGACCGTTAGGTATGCCAGACCAAAGGTTAACACTAAAGTGTTCTTGGAATGTCGATTCCCTTTTTAAATTTGGATTTTCAATTGCCCATGAGTGTGAATTGTGCATATTAAAAATCCCATTGCGTCTAAAATGGGATTCATCCGTCCACAAGATTTGGTTAAAAAAGTTTTCGTTTTCAGCTTGTATTTCCTGACAGAATTCAATTCGCCGATTGTAATCTTCCGGTTTCAACTGTTGCACTTTTCTAATGTGAAACGGATGATATCCTACGCTCTGTAGTGTACGGTGTACCTGAGATTTAGAATGTCCGGTACGACGTTCCATAACTCTCACACTGTTCGACGGGTCTCTTTCTACTTCTTCAACCACTGCATCTACTACATCAGGATCCGGCATAGTGGCCATACGGCCTGATCTGGTACCCGGTATGTAACCTTCCAAATACGCATTATGTACTCTTAATGCGATCATGCGATAGTCAGAAAACGTTTCAGGTTGAGGCCCGCCTCTTCGTTCCACATGTTCCCGGTACAGCCTTGAAGCTTCCGCCGCATTCCCCCTAGCATAACCGTATTAGTAATGTATTTCTGCGTAGTCACGTGAAGTAAACATGATCACTTACACGCAAACTCAAGTCCAGTTAAATAATGCCAAGTCGTCGATTCCAGGTAATAACACTAATCCAAATGGTAATGCAAGTCAAAGTCCATATGAATAGCCAAAATGATTAGAGAAACGAACAATTAGCAGTATTAAAACACAATTTTTAAATTATTGAAAAGTACCAACGATGACCAAACAACGTGAAAATTTTCTCATGCGTCAACCGTCTTTTGTTTTTTGTTATTTTTCTATTGATGGCCAGTGCGTGATTTAGAACGAAATTTATTTAGAAAGTTAATTAATTTTGCACTTGCCACATTTAGATTTTGAATTTTTTGATTGAAGTTTTATGAATAATAAAATGAAATTTTCAGGGTAGCTACCTGATAGATAGAGCAAGTTTTTAAAAGCCAAACGGTAATATTTATGTGATTTTATTAAGTTGTGAACATATTGGGTAATTTTATCATTCTTGGCATTTAATTTTTTTTCATTCCATTCAACGATCTAACTATAGTAAATGTTACCATACTGAATTGGCCTATCTATCAGCTTAGCACACAAAAAAAATCAAGCATCTACCGCAATAATTCACGTCACCATAAATAAAAATCTCATCGTACTCGGCGATAGGTGAAAAATTAAAAAAAAGTCAAAACTCCGAAAATACGAAAAATCGCGGAACATACATGGGGGTGATTTAGATAGCCCTATAGGTCCTCTACGTCCCAGCTTTAGTATATCACTACTTCATAAATTGTAGAAATGCAATATTCGCGCATTACTTTAGAATGGATTTGGGTCGGGCCTGTTTCAAAATTTGAACCTAGAGTTAAGACTTAACCTAGAGTTAATCTGACAGTTCTGGTATGATCTGACAGGAGTTAAATTCGTTAACTCTGGACTGCGCAAGTGGCCCTTATTCTTTTTTTGTTGCGTTTGTAATTATTGGGGCAAGGTTTGTATGTAAGAAAGTGTAGTAAAAATTGCATCGAAAAGTGAAAATGTAGCGTTTGAAAATATACATATAAGAAGTGAGTGAGTGAGTGAAGCAAAAAATATAAGTACACCCAGTGGCGTGCACAGGATATTTGCCCACGATAGTATTTTTTCTGTGGCTATATGGAGCCATGGTTCGTCTCGTCGTTCAGGGCTACAGGGTACAGTTTCTCCGTGCCTGTATGGAGCCATGGTCGTTCAGGGCTACAGGGTACAGTTTCTCCGTGCCTGTATGGAGCCATGGTCGTTCAGGGCTACAGGGTACAGTTTCTCCGTGCCTGTATGGAGCCATGGTCGTTCAGGGTAGGCGTTGCATTTGTGCCTATACGGACCGCAACGCCACTGAGTACACCTGAGCGAAGCCGAGCGGGCAGCTAATATCAAATATAAAAAAGGAGAAACAACAGAGGGAACAATCAAGTTTTATTTGGCTTTTATATTCATAAGGGCAAATCGTATAATTGTCGAGCAATAAAATTACCTCAAAGGAACGTTTCTCATTCAACTCGCCGGACCATCACAGACACAAAATGAATGCAAAGTTCTCTAATGAAATGCATAGTACACTTGTCAGATCCGACCAAATCATACTGCACCTTATGTCGCCCCAACCGAATCGAAATTTACATGGAAATGGAAAATGACGAGAAACCGTTGGTAACAGAAAGAGGAAAATAAACATTCATTGGACATTAATAACTCAAACCGTTTCGAATCGACATCCCCCGTCAAATAATACACAAGCACTCGCCCCCTTCGGGTGGCGTCGACCCCCGGATCGCCCCCTTTTATCCAAAACGTTGTGAGGCTTCGCCCAATATTATTTCTGTCAATACCCATTTAATGCTGGAGGTTGTCAAAATTTATGTTGTTTTTAGCCTACTGAGGAAGGGAATATTAACGTATGGAAACAAGGAGAGTTGTTTTAGCCGGTGCTCCAATTTTTTTTTCGTACCTGTTCCACCGCATTGCGTCGTTTAAAAGCGTTTGTAGACCCTCGAGATTCCTGAAGCACCAATTAAATGTAGGAAGTATTTTATTACCATTTTTCCTGAGGCTTCACTTTCGTTTTATCTACACAACGCCTGAAATATATGATGGAATGTCTGATATTGTTTTGTCTGCGAATGTTTACGGCGCCATTAAATAACTACAGGCATGGATTACACCTAATTGCTGCTAAATTGACACAGAGTTTAAAATCTATGTATATGTATAGTATAATATGTTGGAATAGAACTACCAAGGTTGACATTATCATCTGATCGGATATGTACGACTTTTAAGCAACAATAGGTTCTTACATGGTCCACAACGCGATCTTTTACGGGAAAGTGTTGCATGTCACATAACACAAGATACTCCAAATTCCATTTTTTTTATAACATTCCTTAACTCGTTCGGTGACAGTACGCGTTCAATATGTAGGCTTAACAACGCTTAATTGACAGTACTGTCAGCGAAAGTGTTAACTTCTAAATATCCCGCCTCGAATGGGCCAAACGAGAAGAATAGCAGAAAAGTTCTGCAATAAAATATTGAGTCACATTTTAATGTCTCTCATACAAACTAATTCCAGCACCGGCAGGACGTCAAAATATTAGCCCCAGTGATACCCGTGTTGACGCGCTAGCAGTTATCACTATGCAAATTGGCCGTGCTCCGAATGCTCCAATACAATAGATCACGTGGGCGACTCATTAAATTCTCGTAAACACGAACTAGACGCGACCGGTTTCGCTTTCGTCGGGCGTCTGACACACCGCGCCGAGCGCCTGACCTAGTCTCAACTCGGGTATGACTCAGTGTCGGAGCGTATCGGTGCGAATGGAAACGAGGGCTGTTCTAAGATATAATAAGTAGTTCACATTCTCCGATACTTAACGAACTAGATGAGATCAGATTCCTTTTCGACAGATCTCAAACTTCATCGTGTTGTAGAGCGCCTAGTAATCCAATTCGCACTTGCGTACTAATGATTTTTGCCAAGCACAAATTAAATACTAAATCCTATGCATTGATTTAAACTAACACGATTTGTATTCATTATCACAACGCAACAAACGGGGCTTAATCGGAGACTAAATTTTAATATAATGCAAAAGTTCATTATTTTGTGGTTTATATACAATGGATTAAATCAGTAATCATTTTTTATAAATTAAAATGTAACGTATTAAATACTTTGAAATTTGGAATGTTAAAAATATATAGTTAGCCCAAAGCTCATAGCTTACACATGGATAAATTTTACTGGCACCTAATACAATTTCACTTTGGTCTGTCACGACAAGCTTAGCTTATCCGCGATTTTAAATTATGACAAAGCATCGGTGTCATACTAGCAAATGGTTTAAAGAAACGGGAAACTAAATTGTTTCACTTTGCTATCCGTATGGAATTCTAGGATTCGGGGTCCTGCGGCTCGAGTAATTTTTGATTCGACGCGGTGTTACAAAATCCCTTGAGCTGTAAAATATGCGTAAAATGCAATAAAACCTGAATAATTGATTTATTTTATAATTGGATACGGTTGGTTACTGTTTTTATAGGCTTATTTTTACTGCCATACAGACATATCTGAACAACGCAACCGGTTTGAATGTTCAATTGCCTACGCGATCTTCCGCGAAATCGCATGGACATCTCAACTGTTTATGGCTCTCTTTTATATTTAGAGAGTTTTCGCGTTAAGGTATGCACGCATTTCTCATAGCAAATGTTACTTGAATCCTTAGCCAGCTATCTTATACTACTGTTTTCATTCCTACGTTCATTGGAGTCGTACTTCAGAGAGGTTCCCAAAAATTGCAAAATTTGACGAAATCATCCGACTACCAATGTATTCGATTGGTTTCAATCTTCCCATACGTCGTGTTAATTACACATGCCCTGTACTCCCAACACTAACCAATACACGTTCTATTGTAGTTGTAGGTACATGTATGGGCACAAAGGCTCGGCAATTAGAGCCCGCACGACACATTTGCGTAACGCGTGTGTGCACAATGTACGCGCATTATGCGTATGTACCCGTTGCGGGCGTTGTGGGAAATCGGGGAATTGATTCGGGTTAGGCTTCCATATGAGGCTCAACGCGATGGAGAAAATGAAAAGGCTATAAATAAAGGTAAGGAGAGCCCAGCGACCAGTTTATTATTCGACCGCGTGGCGAGCGTATTTTGCTTCTCCAGTGGGAACTACATATTTTTCGGGGATAAATCGCCTATGCCACTCTCACGTCTATAAAATTCCTCTCACGGCTTCTCTGTTGTATAATTATGGCCACATAAATGTGAGAAATAGTAAATCTTCAAGCGCGTGTATAAATTAAGCTTAACAAGCTTGACTGCTGCAAATACTATATATACGTATAAATTATTAGGACCGAGGCATCCATAGAAGCTCATTTCAACTAGCTTCTCTTTTTAAGACCTTCGCACAGTTTCACAGTTCTTGAAGAAAAAGTAAGTGAACATTGCCCCGACCCCACCCCTTAACAAGTTTGAGAGTAGGCATAATTAAATGAGCTACAAGCTACAAGGACAATAATCAAACGCTAAAATTATCATACATGAGATTGTCGCATCTGGGAATTTCACTAATTCCCCAAAACGTGTACCGCAACACGGGATATTGATTGGTCTGTCTGTCCGTCATGTCATATATCTGTCGATTATAGTATACACGCCCGATTTGCATGTAGGGAGGCTTTGTGCGACGCGTTTGTATGTATGTACATATGTATGTACGAAATGCTATTAGGCCGTACAAAGGACTAATACGGGATTAAGCGATGTGCAGTGCCGACTAGTCGTTTTGATTGTCAAGGCTTGCACGCACGCTTGCAGACACATTTCTCAGAACTTTGTAAGCTGATTAAATCTGACCCTGGTCTTCAGAATTGAACACTACGCATAGCATCTTTTTAATACTTGACAATGAATTCTATAACATCGAAAGTTATCAGTAAGAAATAGACCCAACTCTTCCATCAAAAAGATATTCGTGAAATAATCACTTTCAGAACGAGTGCAGGCAGCACCTACTGTTACAATGACAGCCTAAAAACAGAATCGTCCGGCTTTTTCCAGTTCATACTCTTTGGGAAAGCAGATGATGGCGTATCGACCGGCGAATAGAGATTACGGCGATAAAAACAGTACCATCAAAGGTACAAGTCAGATATTTTGCTGCGCTAAACTCTAACAGTTTATGAAGCTAGCGCGCTTTCTATAATTTCCGCCTATACTTACTGGCGGCCATTTTTATTATCTAACAAATTCTTATCATCGCACACGCTATGCGGAGCCTGAATTTACGAAAGCTGACAATCGGGCTCTGAGAAATTAGTAATTTATTAGGTCGCTGAATATACTAATAGAAATTAATGTAAAGTAAGCCTTGTAAATCTAAATCAGAATTGTAAATTGATTTAATTTGGTATTTTTTTCAAAACCGGAACATCGTTTAGTAGTTAAGTGACTACTAAATTGACCTAGATGGCTTAACACTTCACGTAGGTAAGTAACAAAGACTGCATTGAATTTCCAGATTCAGTGAAAATAGCATATATACACGAATCCTACTTTATGAAGATGTTTAGACGTTCGATAAACACAATAACGCATTAACCGTAGAACGGATTTATATGAAACTTGGAACCCGAATAGATCAGCTCATGGATTAAAACGGGCTACTTTAAACTGAGACATTACATTTTTTTTTTTTTTTTTTTTTTTTTCAATTATTATTCGTATGGCTTATAAATAGACAGTCGTCCATATATATTTATAAATAAACTAGAAGGTGCCCGCAACTTCGTCAGCGGAGGAGAAAAAAATCATAACCCTCTTTTTTTCTTCATTGTAGTCGAGTAAAAAGTATCCTATAACCATCTGGGGATGCCCAGATATCCGTGTACCAAAAAATATTTTTGATTCAGTGATCTCCAAATAGTCCGTTACAATTTTTTTTTTATATATCTTCAATGTATGATATTTCAATTTTACAACTTTATAATAAGTAGTTACTAGATACTATAGACGTTTGTTTAATACAATAATCATGAAAAAAAATGCATTGCATCTTCTCTATTCCTGGTAACGCAGACGAAACGGTGGTAAATGCTATATTAAACCCCATAATGTAACAATAACTTGAATCGATAACTTGCCGCGCTAAGCAAACGTTATTATAGTGTCGAACACGACTGTGGCGGTAATCTAATCTTGGGTGTCAAATATTCACCGGATTTCAGCCGCGTGTATATTACATTTTCTGGGTAATATTTTGTCGTCATAAGCAGAACATATTTATTACTTATTACTTACAAAATCAATCTTTTTAACCTTAAGGCCAAGCCACACCGGCTGCGTGCGCAGCACGTGCACGTGCCCGTGTGCGTGGTGTGCGCGTTGTAAAGTAAGAATACCCGTAAGAGATGACACACCGCTGCGCACGTGCACGCCACGCAAGCGGTATGCCATCTACTATGACATTTCATACGATACAACGCGCACGCCACGCACACGCGCCCGTGCACGTGCTGCGCACGCATCCGGTGTGTTTCGGCCTTTAGACGAAAACAGTGTTATAAGTTTGACGTGTGCATGTTGTCAGTTGCGTCGTAACTCTTGAACGGGTGGAACTTGATCGACACAACTTTGCCATGGTTTAACAATATCTGTTCAGAAGTTTGATTATTATCAATTTGCTTCTTTTTAGGTTAGGAGTTTTTTTACCCGCTAAACGAATATTACTAGTAGTGTATAGCGACTATCGATGTGCACCTTGTGTCGTTAGTTTTTTTGTAAATAAGTAGTTTACGGTTATGTGACACAGCGAACGTGTACGGTGTTGTAGTTCTTGCAATACGAAAGTTTTCATGCCATTCCTGCGTTTCTAATACATATTAGATAAAGGTAATCATATGAGTCCATTTATTTGGCCGAAGACTACGGATTTCAAATATTTTTGGTACACGGGGTATAGCTGGGTATATCTAGATGCTTATAGGATACTTTTTACCCGACTACGTTGAAGAAAAAAAAGAGGAGTTATGACATCTTCTCCTCCGCGAACGAAGTTGCGGGGCTTTGGGCTTATAACTACTAACTACCTCTTTATCAATATTCCCAGATCTCAAAACTTCTCGGTCTCAAAATACCTAAATTGCAGAATGCCTAACTTTTTTTCTTAAAACACCGGAATCTTAATACGGCCGAATTTCAAAACAGCTTAGTCTCATAATGCCTAAACTTCAAAAGACTTATGGCAAAACGACATATTTCTTCATTTATTATTCGGAATTTGAAGGAATTGTGCATTTCAATCTTCAAGTATTTAGAGAATATGACGTTTTAGGCCAAAGTCATAGTGAATTTCGTTCAGTTTAAGAATGAGATAATTTGACATTTAGGTATTATAAGGTCATGGTAATTCGAAAATTAGGGGTATTAATGAATAAGGTATTATAAAATTTAGTGGTTTTAAGCCCAAAGCGTTGCAGGCACCTTCTAGTCTAAGGTATATATGTGAAAGCTCGCAACTAGGCAACGTGACGGTAACTGAAGCCATAAACAACGCAAAATTTGGAAAACAATCCCATATTTCACCTCAACCTGCAAAGTTGGTCTCGTGCTCCAAAACGTTTTTTACCCTCCGTTGGTATTTTGCGAAATCCTCTCGCCCCGAACAAAGTTATTTGGCAACCGGAACGAAACCGTTGCAATGCCGGACCCAGCGAAAGCCATTCAGGTTCCCCACTCGAATCAAGTAATTTCCTCATGTTCTGTTGAAATTTTCCGAGCGCTGAAGTGCGGAGGTTGCTGGGAATAAAATATTCCGAAAGTTATTACGACTTATGAAATTGTGTTAAAAAATATATCTTTCCTTGTAGGGATCAGTATTAATTGAGCGAGCGAGCGCGAAGCGTCTCCGTTTCAGCTTGGGCAAAAATGTTTCCTAAGTCCGGCGGATGTTCTCATCTACAAGTCGCATTTTCTCAATCGATTGTCGTGAAATTTTGTGAGCAGTAGGGAATGATTTGGCCGATTCAGTTTTTAGTTTTTTTTTTTCAAAATGGCGTTGATATGGGGGTTGAAACTGTTGAAAGACACGTTACTAAGGCCTGTTTGTGTGTATTTTTTTTCCCAGAATATGAGAACAATACCTGCGGAAGAGACAGTAAGATTCACAGAAACAAGTCAGAATCCCTATTTTTTTAAATCATATAGCTTATAATTTACAGTTTTTATTTACTTTTCTGTGTTTGAAAGGTCACTTTGATGGAAACCGTTCTTAGCCAAGTTTAAAATAAAAACTTCTGCCGTTTGAAGATTTTAAGCTTTTATGTACTTGTGTCGGGGGTTTTTGTATCTACGATAACTTGTTTTATTCTATATATAGCTCTCTCTGCTTTTATAGCTGGACTAAAATGTTACAAAATTTGCGACGATTCGCTTTAATACCAGCGCTGAAAATCTGATTGCATTATAAACCCCGACACACTATGAAAATACAATTTTCATATAATAATGGCGTGTGTAACAATAGCATTTTTAGCGAGCGACGTGGCCGAACCTGTAGGGTTAATTCGAAACTGGAAATTCGAAGTTTGTACCATGCCGTCTCGCTCGCTCTCGTGATAAATACAGTTTAACACGAGAGCGAGTGAGCGAGATGGCGCTTTACGAACTTCGATTTTCGAGCTTCGGAGTTGCCCCTCTGGTCGGCTTCACGTCGCGTAAATATTAATGTTAAATGACAGCCGACAGGCGCCTGCGAATCTGTTGTTACTGTAACAAGAGATGACGGGGAAGTTGAGTGTGTCCAGTCGGCGATCGCGATGATAATTAGATTAGGTAGTAGCAATGGTATTTATCACGTTTCTATTGAGAACACATAAAAGGTATTTTCGTGGTGCATTATTTGCAGGTTAATAATAATAACATTTATTAAAATATTTGATCGCATACGTTAAATAGTATTCGTTTGTTTGCTACAAAATTACACTAATTGCAGATGTGTACGAGCCATTTTAAACATAGGTAGGAAAGTACCAACTGGATCTTAACTTGAGTGTGAAGGCCTATTCCACCAGAACGTCAACTTTGTCGGGTACGTGACGTCTATGACAGCTACCTTAAAAACTTATAAACAGTCCAAGAATTCACAACCAATACAAAAGCCAAGTTATAAAATATTGACATACCAAAAATTGACCTCCTAACTTTCTTATAAGTATGAAAAGAATGGCGTCACGTACCCGACATTCTGATAGAATGCACCCTATAATCCAATCCACATTTTTAGGTAGAACTCCTGTAATAGCAAGCACGAATCGGAGGTGAATATATGTCGCCTAGAGCTAACGCATCGGCCTTACTGTTAAGCCCGCCGGGTTGCCACTAAAACAGCCATATAAAGCCGTTAGTACGGCCATTTAAAGTTTTTACTGTATTTTCAGCGACCTATTCTCGAGCTGGGTTGCCGGAATTGATTTTCCCAGTAAACTGCGGTAGTCATGCTTTACGACAGTTTAAAACTTCTAAGAAATGTGCTTGAGCGATTCTCTTAGGAGTGGTTTATTAGGAAGTGGCTACCGTCGAAGAGGCACTTCTCTTATATTATAATGTATAATTTAAGTACGTATGGCACGCCAAGAAAGGATACTGGATTTCGTTTTCCAACTACGGAGGATCAGATAGGATCGTAAATGTATGATTCCATGGTCAACCCTAAGCTACCACCATCGTAAGTGTCTGAAGCTGAGCGAATTATTCAGTTCACGGCTGTAATCTGCGGTCGACGACGGAACCTCATGCATTTTAATCCTAGCAGGGAATTATAATAATTATCCCCCCATCCAAAAAGAGGCGTGTTATAATTTTAAAGCTCGTGTGTGTGTCTGTATCATCGTATTTCAAAGCGCAAGGGCCGAATTTTTTGCAGCCTAAATATTAGTTCGCTATCTTGCGGTGGTTCTTAAATGTGTTGTTGGGAAACGGACAATTCGATAGGTACAATATGGGTTTATTTTTAATCTAGTTTATATTGAGATATCTACATTTAAGCAGGAACACACTTATTGAAATAAAACAATTTAACGGATTATATCGCGTATATTATCTCATTTTAGTTCCCGACGACGAGGAGAGAGCGCTTTCATTGGCACCTGTCAAGCCGAGGATCTTTAAAAGATACGTAGATGATACCTTTACTATTTTACCTAGATCTAGTGTTTCAGCTTTCTTAGACCATCTGAACTCCATGCATAGTAAAATTAAATTCACTATGGAGTTGGAAAATCAAAATTCACTTGCATTCTTAGATGTGCTAGTAATTAGAGGTCCTAACAATGACATAGGTCATACTGTATATAGGAAACCTACGCATACAGATAGGTATTTGAATGGCAAATCTCACCACCATCCCTGTCAACTTGCTACAGTGGGTAAATCTTTGTTTCAGAGAGCCAGGGGTATCTGCGACGATCAACATCTGACTGCTGAGTTGCAGAATGTCAAACGTGCGCTTCGAGCCAACGAGCTCCAGATACCACGTTCCAAGCAGAATCCCAGTATGAAGAAACCAACAGTCGAGCGTAAACCTGCCGTATTACCATATGTGAAAGGGGTCACAGACAAGATCGGAAACATCTTGAAGCGTGCTTCTATAAAAACATATTTCAAGCCGTTGAAGAAGGTGTCTCAATACCTTAGACCCGTGAAGAGTAGCACCCCTTTGCAGAGTGCAGGCATTTATAAGCTAGACTGCGAGTGTGGTCTTTCATACATTGGTCAAACGAAACGCAGTGTATCAACCCGGGTGAAGGAGCACATAGCAGATGTCAAGCACCGTCGGTGTAATAGGTCTGCAGTCTGTGAACATGTCATTGACAAACCAAACCACTCAATTAAGTTTGATAAACCTTCTATCCTTGCCAAAGAAAAAAGATATTTTCCCAGGATGCTACGCGAGGCTATTGAGATTAAAAAGCATCCTAATTTCAATAGAGAAGATGGATTGTCACTACCACCTGCTTGGGATCCTGTAATACATCTCATCAAGGAACAAGCGAGACACAGGACTGCAAAACCTTAATTTCCGAACGGTGTAAAATATCTTATCTGTTTAAAGTAGTTTAATAGTCTCTGTTTTTTAAAATATTATAATTAGTAATGAGGTAGCCTGGGAGTTTTTCTTTGCAGCGTTTCTTTTCTCCTCAGTACGCCTCATTGGTGAAATGCTGCTTGGTAAATTATTAGAATAAAATAATTAAGCCCTTCTGGCACATGTGTAACTGTCTTTACAGCTTAGGCCCATCTGGCATGTATGTACACCTTTATTTGTGTTTTTTCAAAAAAAATGGGTAGTTTGCACAAATTGTAACTTTGACAGAGGAAAAACATCTTTTCTCAGTCCTCCCGTGACCATGGAAAGCTGGAAAGCCTCCGAAACGTCGGGAACTAAAATGAGATAATATACGCGATATAATCCGTTAAATTGTTTTATTTCAATGAGTAATAATCGCGGAAACAGAAGAAAATATTAGGAACACACTTGTTCTTTTTTTTTAAAGCGAACCTATAACGAATAGAATACACTAGGTACAGTCATCTGCAGAGTAAAGTGACCCCTCTGCCGTAAAAACATATATATGGCAGACGTGGTCACGTTTCTCTGCAGCTGACCGTACATGTGCGGGATTATACAAAACATATGTGGGTCACGTTATTCGTAAGCAAAACGACGCTATGGACAGACTTTTTGTTCAGAGAAGAGTGAATGGTTCAAGATCCAGAGGTCGCTCCCCTTTGCGATGGACTGATCAAGTGAAAACCCTTACCGTCACCCCTAAATCAGTGCGTGCGAAATGCCTCGATTAGAGCGAATTAGCGGGAGACGATAAAAAAGGCCGTTCATCGACCCCCATTATGAACACGACTGCCAAGCCAAGAGTACTGGACTAAGAAGTTGCGGGAAAGGAATGTTGATCGTGCAAGACAGTCTTGCGTAAAGAATCTCTTATAGTGGTTAGGTTGTAGTTCAAGAAGTGCACTAAACAGGACGTAAATTAGCTATGACGTTGTTCAGTATAAGATAAACCAAAAGATGAAGGAATAGAGCTCACTACTGCTAACCGTTCTTATCTTCAAATCCGTTATAATGAGCTTTTAAGTAAGCAATGTTATATAAAACTTCACATTTTGAAAACAATATGACGCGTTGCGATTGTCAAGCGTAGCGTAAACGCGACCTGTGCGGGCACTATTCATATTCAGGTATGTAGAGTATCGCGTAGTTATTCAGGTGCGTTATTGTGTAGATAACTATAATGTTAACGATAATTACGAGCATATGTCGCATTTTGAGAAAGCCTTTAGCCCCGATTCCAGAGACAATGACATTCCATATTAAGCTAATCACCATTGAAGATTTGTAAAACTGCAACCTTTGCAAACTCGTGAAATTTTGGTTTCGATCTCTAGATTTCAAGTGTCAGTTTTTTTATACAAAGCTGGCGCTCGCATCCATAATTCGCAAACGATCTTGTTACTTAGGCCTCAAGTAGGAAATAATTATATATACTAATTTAGGTAACATGGGATCAGATCATGCATGACAGATTCATCGCTTCGCGAATGTGATCGCACCTTGAGATTTAAACTTTTCTCACCCGGCGAAGTGGAATCTATTCTTCGGATACACATCGCTCCTAAAAACAGCACGGACATTTACGACTTATCTGCAAGTATGCTTCGGTATGTGGGTCCAGTACTGTCTTTTGTACTCTCGGAACTTTGCAATTCGTGCATACGTCAATCCGTTATCAAAGCCTTAAAAAAGTTAAAGTTACCCCTTTATACAAAGGCAAAGGTCCAAAAGCAGCTATTAGTTCCTATCGCCCCGTTTCGATAGTGCCTGCTATCAGTAAGTTAATAGAAGTTGGACTTAACAATAGACTGTTGTCATTCTGGATACCTCAAGGTACACTTTCAGACAAGCAATTCGCGTACAGACACGGGCGCTCAACAACTGACTTAGTGCGCGAAGTGGTATGGCAGGTGCTGGGCGCGCGCGAGGCCGGGCTACAGGTGGCAGTGGTGTGCTGCGACCTCTCGCGGGCTTTCGACACCGCAAATCATCACCTCATCGCGCACAAACTAGCTCACTATGGAGTCCGTGGTCCAGCTTTGGAACTGCTGATGTCGTTTATGTCAAACAGATACCAGGTAGTTGTGGGTGGCGGAGGCCGTGTCACGTCTGAAGAGAGGGAATGCCTACTTGGAGTACCTCAAGGATCATGCCTCTCAAACGCCCTCTTTAGCATCCTTCTTAATGACCTTCCGCAGGTCCTAAAAGGGTGTAAAATCTATATGTATGCTGACGACGTGACGGCCGTCGTCGCCGGCACATCTCACCAACAGCTGGAAACTAATGTGAGCAACACGCTTCACCAACTGAGCCAGTGGTTCAATGCGAACGGTCTAGCCCTCAACAAAGGTAAGAATTTTTGCATGAAGTTCAGTCTTAATGGTCACATATCAAAGCCGTTGATGGTGTGGGCCGGCGATGACCCTGTCAAACAGGTAACAGATACCAAACTCCTGGGCTTCGCAATTGACAGTGGGCTGCGGTGGGACACGCACATTGACCAGCTGTGCGCTAAGTTGGGCAGCGCGTGTTACGCGTTGAGACGTCTCGCCAGTACCGCGACCAGGGACGTCGTCAGGAGCTGTTACTTCGCGACGGTGCACGCTCTCATTTCGTATGGCACGGAGCTCTGGGCCAGAGCGGCGGACTGGCATAGGGTATTTGTACTGCAAAAACGAGCCGTTCGGGCAATGGCAGGTGTTTCTGATGAAGTCTCTGCGCGCCAATACTTTAGGCAGTACAACATCCTGACATTACCATGTGTACTGATCCAACAAGTGGCAATATTTACATACGCCCATAGTGGGGAGTTTGCGACCAAACAAGCAAACACTAAACACTGTCTGCGTAGTAACAAGAACGCGGGTCGTTTCGCCCCCTTGACCCACAGGCTAGCGAAAACTAAACTTTACAACCAATTACCGGACAGTATCAGGGATGTACCTTCCTCACACACATTTAAAAATAGACTGAATGCTAGAAGCACAATTTTATGACTTAACTGAAATTATGAAACAATGAATTTATAATATTTACTTTTTACAATGTTGTAATTAATTAATTAAATAATGTTGAATAGATTTGTTATGTATGTACACCACAACTAAATATATTAAGTGAAGAAACCGACTTGTAACGATGTTATGAATAAATTTTTCATTATCATTTTCATCGGCATACTATTTTATGTAATGGACGCCATACGTAGGTATGTTAACGCGATATGTCTTCCGTTTAGGAACTAATAAGATACGATACAGATACAGAAATACACAGACACACTGACATTAAAATATTCACGTTAGTATACAACACCCCTTTTGTTTCGTCGGGGGCTAGAAAAGCAGGTTAAACATTAAAAACCTCGTAAGTAAAGTAAAAATATTCTCAAACGTTCTAGCCAAAAAAAGCCAAAGCCTACGTTGCTTTAAGTTGCGTGTGTATCTAAAAAGATTTTTTTTCTTTTTTTTTATGTAACGAGTGGCAAAAGGGCAGACGAGCCACCTGATGGAAAGTAGTCATCGTTGCCCATGGATATGTGCAACACCGGAGGAATCGCCCATATTTTGCCAACCTTTGAGAGCCCTGTTAACTCGCTTCTTGAAGAATCCCATGTTATAGCGCTCTAGAAATACCTCAGGGGGAAGTTTATTCCACAACATGCAAGTGCGTGGTAAAAACGAGCGTGATGCCCGTTTATTTCTTGGATCCAGATAGTGGGGATGTACTTTGTTTCTGAAGCGGGAGGTGCGATGATAGAAACGTGACGGTGGCACCAATTCAAAGGTTCTTCAGAACATTCCCCATTGTACAAACGGTATAACAAACACAGAGAGCCAACATCTCTCCGGAAGCTAAGTAGTTCTAGGCCGTCTCTCAGTTCGGGATCATCGACAATACGAACTGCCCTACGTTGGATGGAGTCCAAGGGGAGAAGTTGATATTGGGGCGCTCCGGCCCAGAGATGAGAGCAGTACTCCATATGGGGTCGAACCTGAGCTTTGTAGAGTAAAAACCGGTGACTCGGTGTGAAGTACTGTCTCGCACTGTTGAGCACCCCGAGCTTTTTAGAAGCCACTTTGCTCTCCAGGTGGCCTCGAAATTGGACTTCATTCGTAATGTCGACACCGAGTATCCCGATACTTTTGGAGATGGTAAGAGGAATGCTCTAAAACTGTTGAGCTTCTGAATAAATTTGCAACTCTATATACCATGCTACAATAGGGATGTTGACAACTTGTTTTTGTGGTATGTTATAGAAAGACCTTACTATAAAATAATGGTAAAAAAAAACTACATCAATCTCATAAAAACTCCCCGAGATACAACAATGTTAAGTGTTTGGGGTTTACCAAAAAACGACACATACTAAAGCCTAGGATCGAATGACGTCACACGTTCCTGCCGTGTATGGCGGGATAATAATATTTTTGTTTTGCAGCTATGTTAAAACTTGCGTTTATCGAAACGGATTCATAACAAAAAATACAGAATATCGAACTAATTTTTTTTTTAGCATTTATATACCGTAAACTACAATTTTGTATCAAAATTTTATTTTTATTTTAATACAGTCAGCATCTCTATTACAAGCCAAATTAAGCGCCGAATTAAAATTATTCTGTACCAAAAAAACACAGCTGTTCTCAATCAAATCTCGAATAGCGTTCATACCAAGTATAACTCGGAATACATTGAATCAATCCGACAAAGCAAATATTGCTCCGAGCAATAGGTATATATATAGACCGATACGTTAAAACAATGTCTAAAATAAATCAATACTCAATCACAGCGCGGGCCTGCGTAGTTTTCGTGCAAATTTGGATCAGCATATAAAACTTTCCGTTATTTTATTTTAATACGTTTGTCGTTGTTAATTAAAATATTTGCATAATTAAAAGGTTTCTGCAAAGCCGGAGGGACGGTCCGTCACGATCAATATGGGATTTGTGTTAATCCTTCTGCAATATTGTACGTAGAGTTTAATTTTAATCCACGTCAATGTTATTAAATGAGGATTTAAATATGGTAGATTTATAATTGAATTGACGTTCGGTTTGTTCATTAAGTATTAATGTATATGAAATTTTACTAAAGCAGAGTCTGGTAACAAACTCTATGTAAATACAAAAATTAAGTCATTTAAAAAATTCGACTTTATTTTTTTGTGGCCAAACCAATAAGATCCTAACGTTTCCAGTGCCTGAACAAACGTGACCTAACACCTCTTGAAGCATAGAGATCGTTAGTTTTGGCGATTTTGGGGTGGGGTGGTTAGCGTGAAGACACCCATGCTACTTTAAATAAAATTACAGGATCAGGGTCCTTACGAAATTATTTAGTGAACTAACGAATCCTATTACTATGTTGACAACAATAATAGATAAAGAGGTTTGGTGTGGTAGACGTGAAGATGCCGCCCTATTATATAAAAAAATATGTAAAAAAATCGGGTCCAAACGATTTTACCTACTGAACAAACTCGAACTAACGATATTGACATGCCATATGCGAGCAAACTATTTGGGGCGGTCAACTTCATGACCATTTTATCTGGGACTCTTCTCCGAAAAAGTCCGTTTTTATACCCACAAGACTATATGTTCCAACTCAATCATCCATTGTATATTATCTGCTATATCTATTCAAGATGAACGCCACGACCACTATAAAACTGACGAAGAAACGTGACTCACAATAGTGTAAAATCCCATTAACGACAATTTCTAATGACGAAGACTAATTTTACGATGTGTCATGCATGTTTCTCCAGTTCTCTAAACGTTAAAGCCAACTGTCCGTCACTAACAATAGCATAGAAATCATGGAGTACGCAGTTATAAATATAATTTAACATAATTTAGTAATAGGGATGGGCATTGGGCAGCCCATTTGTGTCAGAGATATGACGAAAGTTAGGGTCATGGGATCATGGAATGGGGACTAACAACCGAGTGAAGGAACCGGCGCAGGCCTAGGGCCCGATAGACATGGCATTAATGTGCAAAATTGTCAAAAAAAACGGACAAGCATAAGACTGACCTAGTAGCTAGATTCTGAATTTTTGGCCCCCTCATATTTGTAATTTTTCATAGGATTTTTTTTTCACTTGCAATATACTTGGGCTAGCCTTGTTTATAACTATTCCATTCAGCTGTCTGAATCTGTTCATTCAGGCAGACAGAGTCGCGACATAAGGGTTTATTTTTGGTACCGAACCCTAAAAAGGTATCTGTACACATAGGTATCTGTTTCACGCATAAAAATCAATAAATAATAATAAATAAATAATAAATATAATGGGACAATTTTACACAAATCGAACTAGTCCCATGGTAAGCTCAATAAGGCTTGTGTTATGGGTACTAGACGAAGATATATTTAATAGATATATATCAGCAACAAATATTTATGCTCATCACACAAATATTTGCCCTTACCGGGATTTGAACCCAGGACCTCAGCTTCGCAGGCAACGTTACTCCCACTGAGCTAAACCAGTCGTCAAAAACTAACTAACTAAATAACTACCGAAATTATTGAAACCAATTAGATAATCGACCGTTTACAAACTTCGTATCAAGTAATAAAGCTTTAAATCTAAATCACTTCCCACGAAAAGAGATTCTTTAATACGAGTCGCAAATTCTTGAACAGCATTTTCAACGGCCCCTCTCTAAATCACTAAGACAAAAACTAAAATAAAGTACTTAAAAAACGACAAATTAATGTCACACCGCATGATACATAATACACGTGGAAGAAACATTCATACATTTACGTCCTGTACGAAGGACATAAATAAAGAACAAACTCGGTCGCGATAAATTTGATCGTCGCATAAAAATGTCGCGATCGTAAAATTGTTTATTTTTATTGTTTACCAGCGCTCGATCGAGATAATTTTATGTGTAATACCCTTGATAATTAACGTATTGCGTTTTAAAGTTTATGTTTGATTTTACAAGCTCTTATTTAACTTGCAATGTTTGTGTACGTATATTGGGGTCAAATCTTGCAAGTTAAATTTGACCCACATCTCAGTTTCCGATTGGACTTTATGTACGGACGACCAAGAAATTGGTCTATCACTTTTGATTGAACCTTAAGACAGATGAAATAGAGTTGAAAAATGGTAGACCAATTTCATGGCTGACTGTATGTTATTTACCATACTTATGTACGTTATAAACAAAAAAATAAAACCGACTCCAAAAAAACTAAAAAGTAATTAAACAAAAAAATAAAACCGACTACAAAAAAACTAAAAAGTAAAAAATAACGCCATAATTCAGTTTCTTCAAATTACTTACAAGTATCCGTTTGTATACTCAATCTATACAGTATATACAACTAATGTTATTTTGGCGTCGGTGCCATATAAAGAATGTGTAAAATATTGAAAATTGACGATTTTAGTAAGTTGTGACACGATGGCACCGACTCCAAAATAACATTAATTTTATATACTGTATAGATTGAGTATACAAACGGTTACTTGTAAGTAATTTGAAGAAACTGAATTATGGCGTTATTTTTTACTTTTTAGTTTTTTTGGAGTAGGTTTTATTTTTTTGTTTAAAAGTTTATTTATTTTACACTTTTTAGTTAATCGTTACTTAAAAGTGTATCTCGTGACGATTCGAACAAGCCCAAACACGGCTAGGATACATTATTTTATTACATAGATCTGGTGCCTACCTTCCGGCTCCATCATCAAATCAATTCGATGGTACCATTCTCATTAGGAACATTTAAATTTGTGACTATGAAGTTGCTTAGCTAAATTAATCAAGATATTTTGTCGCCACCCGTAAATCATTTATCATTGAGGAGTTCCGATGGCATTCTGTGGTCTTCTGCATCAGTTCCACTTCACCAATTTACACTTTCTGAATGCAAATGTTTATTATGTTTCTTATAATACCAAAATCGCTATATGTATGCCTACAATATTTGAGGAGTTCCTTCAATTCCTCATGTATTCCGTCATCAGATCTTCACGAAAATTAAATGGGACCAACTAGAAAGTACCTTCTATAAAACCAAAAAAAAATTTTTGAAATCGGTCAAATAGTCTTTGAGTAATCGGTGAACATCCATAAAAAAAAAATGAATTGAGAACCTCCTCCTTTTTTTGGAAGTCGGTTAAAAAGGCAATACACAATTATCAAATCTAGCTAACTATTGCATCAAGCTGGTCTGAAAATGGAGCCGGATGGTGGTCGAACTCTGTAATATATAATACAAATAACTCAATCCCACGGGATCTTTAGAGTCGTCTCGATGAATAGTTGACGAATGTTTAAAGAAAATTACAGTCAGCAATAAAAGTTTGTCACAAAAATGTAACTTTTGACAGAAACATTGTAGATAGCGACAGTTTCGTAGACAACCACAGGTGACAGACTTGTACATGCTAGTACTGTCGCTGGCAGCCGAGCAAGAAGACTATTTTTTACTGGTACCGGAGTCTTATAACCAGGGTTCGGACAAGTCATCGCAAAACAATCGCAAGACGGCAATAGAACAAGATCAATAGAATCGCATTATGTACAATATTATTTAATTATATTTTTCAATGACATTTACTACTGCAACCCAGAATTCACCATACGTGTGTAAAGGTATTTCCATTAACATCTTTTTAAATGCTGATGGTTGCATTGCACATACGCAGCCATTAACTTCTACATTGTCTGGAACAAACCGATGTTTTATTTAATAATTTGTGTTAGATATAAAAAAAAGTAAACAGTTGTTATAACAGTTGTTGTACTTTCGAACCTTTTACTCGAAACTGCCGAAACACTTCTATGACATCTTCCCAGCAATCGTCAAAAATCAAGTTGTTGATATGTTTCAACATAAATCGCAAACATCTTTCCCGAAAATTGTTTATACAGGAACAGAAAGTTGGCACTGTATAAATAATAACGAAAGCATATTAATTCAACTTATCTTTAAAAAACTACCTATGTATGTAATGATGGAGGTAGGTATGATTTTTTGTTATTTACCATAATTAGGTTTTCCCTTTCGAAGAGTAATTACTTCCAGTTTCGCCCTGAATTGTCTCGTAAATTGTCGATAATCTTCTTCATCAAACAAAGCCATAGTTTTGGTTAGCAACCAACTAAATTCGCGAAATAATGAACTAATTTTATGTCAATCCAAATATTAATGTTATATATGACATCAACATTTGACAACCTGTTGTGGTGAGTAAAGAGTTTTTTATCTGTAAACTTTTTTTAAAATTTAGGCCAAATAAGTTAGCAGTACATATGAAGAGTAAATAATGTAAAACACACACGCACATATAACAGTATAAATATGATTCCGCAGACCTACTCCTATTTACCTTACTTACTTTACTACACACGTACCTAAATTTTACTTTAATTGTTTTTTCAATTTCACTTTTTACCCTTAAGACCTTTAAATTTAGAACCTACTATTGTAAAATTAGTATGGAATACCTAATATCTAAACATTGGTATTGTTAATTCACGTATTTTTCACGTATTGGGTCCCATGCGTACAGTGAAAAGATAAAAATAAAACATAATTTGTTTGTTACTTGTTATTTTGTTAAATGAAAATATTTTTCTTATAATTTTACTCGTAGTCATAGTATTAAGTACCTGGGTGTAATAGTCGACAGTAACTTACGTTGGAAGTTACATATTGAAGCGCTAACCTCCAAAATCCGAAAATTATTATTCATTTTCAAAAGCCTTAGGTCAGTAGTTGAAAAAGAGACATCAAAAATGGTTTACTTTGCATTGGTTCAATCACTCCTGTCTTACTGCATTGGCGTATGGGGAGGTGCCGGTAAAACAATTCTCCTGCAGGTGGAAAGGGCTCAGCGCGCAGTATTAAAAGTAATTCACAAAAAACCATTCAGATATCCAACTGTTGACCTTTATGCTGCGAGCAAAGTCCTAACAGTACGCAGTTTGTTTATTCGACAGATTACATTAAAGAAACACAAAACTCTGACATTTGACGTGGATTATGTAAAAAACAGGCTTCGAATTGACCATGTCTGTGTTGTTAATAATTTTCGTCTGGCCATTTCTCGCCGTCATTTCGACTATCTTAGCCCAAAGGTGTATAATAAAATAAATAGATTAATTAGCATATATGCACTAACCCATAGAGAATGTAAACACAAAATTACAACTTGGCTACTTTCGCTTACCTATAATGAGATAGAAGATTTGTTAGATTTCAAATAAAGATGACACACTTACTTACTTAACATACTACACACTTACACACACTAATGAGTTTACACATACATTCAGTACTTAAAACATTTATGTTCTTAGTTATAAAAATTCTATTGCATGTTAGAATTTTTTGTTTTTTTTTTTTTTTTTTTGTTTTTACTTCAGTAATTATAGTTTACTTAAGAAGGATATGTTGTAACTTGTCTTCATTTAATTGTTTTGTAAATGTATATTGCCATGTTTTCCCGGGGTGAGAGCCTGGTGATCTGTAATACAGGCTCACGCCTAGTTCAGACACCAGTCTCTCACAAAGGACTACACAATTATTAAACGCAATACTGTATCTGTGAAATTGTAACACTGTATATCCTTTGTGAGCAGATAAATAAAAAATTTATTATTATTATATTTATTTAATTAAGACATTACATTGGTTGCATCAATATACTCATGGAACATTTATGATCTACAAAGTATTGTTGACATAAAGAAAAAGAATCTTTTCCAAATTTTCTGGTTTCAAGCGATTTCTGTTATCGGAGTATATCCATTTATAAATTGAAAACGACCGCTCTGTGTCCACCGAAGTAAGTAATGCTCCATTGAAAAACATATCAAGAGGTCTAACCGTGTGTGCCTGGGACGTTTTTTCACAAATATCTCTAATATTTTCATAGTCGGGATTACGGTCTAATACATATTCCATTTTGTTTTTTACGGTTTCAGATGCTACCCAATGCAAGACAATTCGAACTTGATCCAAAATCAATAACGAATCCGTAACAGAAAGCTGCGTACTTTGTACCTGTTGTAAAGCAATTTTTATAATTTCATAATTAGTGCTTATAAAATCTAGGTTCTGTCTTATATTTTGGTTTTGTAATGCACTCTGGGCTTTACTAATTGACTTGGCTTCTTTTTTGCTTAATTGGGTTAAAACATTTGAGATCTCTGTGAAATATTTGTGGTAGTATAAGGCGGCTTCGAGCCACGTACCCCACCTTGTTATTACAGGTCTAGGCGGAAGTGGTATGTTTGGATACATACTTTTTAAGAACTTAACACGATTCGGGGCTTTTCGAAAGATTTTTTTTACATTACTTATAAGTAGATCCACATTAGGGAATTCGCATCTTATTTGCTCACAAACACGATGAAGACCGTGTGCAATGCAAGTAACATGTAACATATTGGGGAATATTTCTTTTAACAACTTTCCAGCCTTGAGCATATATGCTGCACTATCTGTGGACAACATCAGCAATTTTTCGGTGTTACTTTCAAAATTATTATCCCAAAGTAATTTTAAGTGCTCACGTATAAAATTAGCGATGGTCTCTCCATTCACTACATCTAGTATCTTGGAAGCAAGTAAGTAACAACACGAAGTACCATTTAATGTCAAATTCCTCAAGATAATATTGACTGCATTTTTATCATGTCTATTCTTTGTTTCATCGATAGAAATCCACAAAAATTCGTCCCGCATTATGTTTTTTAATTCTTGCATTTTCTGTCCGTAATATTCACCCAAGATTTTTTTCCTAATATAGGATTCATCAGGTATTTCCCACGGGCACCACAGATACTTTTTGAAAAATGCCCTGAAGCGTGAATTATTAAGTTGATGCCATGGAATATTAGCAGAAATTAGGAACATCAACAAATCGATGCAAAAAGTTTCATAAGAAATTTCTGGCGGAGCTGTCTTCAATTTGTGATTTTTTGACCTAATATGTTTATCAATATTATCTTTTTTTAACTGTTTAATACGAATGTCACATGCTGTACACAATATTTCCTTGACATTTTCTTGATAACAGAGCTCGGGGTAGTCCTTAATCCACTTGTTAATTGTATTTATTTGCACCATATTTATAATATTTAGTAATAACCATAAAAAAGCAAATAATTGTATTAGTTTAAATTGTCACCACAAAACTGTTTCAAGCATGCCACTTTGACAAATCCATGACAGACATGCGACTAAAAAGGTCAAATGTTAAATTATAAATTACGATAATAATATATCAGCTTTAGATAATAATAATCTTAAGTCGCGACTCTATAATAGTCTTGTCCCATGTCCATATCAGTTTCTGCGATGACTTGTCCGAACCCTGCTTATAACAGTGGATGATGCTGGCACAGAACAGGGTGTGACATAATCAAGAACTAAGTAAGTAAATAGGTATGCTATTACTAGATTTCTGGTTTGACAATGTGCCCCACTCAGAACATTTAACATCTGTGTCTGCGGATATCCGCTTCGCGTTGGTTAATATCAAGCCAAATAAAGCTGTATCACTAGTCAAAAGGTGTCTGTATGTAACGCTAACCTAGCGTTGTAGTTACAATTCCAAAAAATATTGAATGTTTCAACAACTGATTTTATTTTTATCATATGATTTTGTGTACATACATATGTTCTTAAAAATTTCATAACTGTCATCTACACTATTATAGAGTTGTAAAAATGAAATGTCTGTACATTAAAGATATTTTCAAACAAAAAAATGATTGCAACGGACTATTTTGAGGTCACTAAACCAAAAAAATATTTTATTTGGATTTTTTGTATGTTTGTTTGTGTCGTTGTGGCTTCATCACGCCAAATCGGCCAAACGGATTTCAACTATTTTTGGTACACACACGGGTGGCTGGGTATCTCCGGATGGTTATAGCATACTTTTTACCCGACTACGCTGAAGAAAAAAAGATGGCTTGACTTTTTCTCCTCCGCGAACGAAGTTGCGCCGGGCATCTTCTAGTAAAAAATAAAGGTGAACTTATTCCGTTTCTTAAGTTAACGTTAGGAAAATATTAATGAGTTAAATTTTGTAGTTACTTACAACATAAAGCGATAACAAGATTAGGTACTTATGTTCTGTTGATGGAGTTTTTAACAAAAGCTCGATAAGGGGTCACATGGGGAGAGTGCATTGGTCTCGGTAAGGTCAAGACGAGCGATATGCAATCACTGCACAGGGGGGCAAATGTTAACGATAATGAAGCGCAGTTAATGGCAAGTCAGTGCATCAAAGGTCCGTCTTCCATTCAGAGGATAACAAAAAGCACACAAATTCCAGGTTTCTTGAGGCACTCAACGGGACCACGTCGCCTGCATTATGAACATGAATGAGGTGAGGATCTTCTATCAACGCATGACTTATAACAGCGGTCAGCAACAGGCAGCCCGTGACCCTCCATGGCTACTGGCTGACAATGTGGTATCTACTTTTTGTCTGATAAAGTCACAAATTAGTAACAAAGTGCTGCCCGCGTCAATTGGGATGTCCCAAAAAAAATTGACCTCGATTTTACATCAAATCGTAAAATATAGGTTAATTTAAGATACTAATTTCGTCCGTTTTCCATTCGGATGAGTATATTTGTTACAATTCCTAACCAAAGTTTGCTGTGACGTAGTTATATAGGCGTTTTGTAATCGTCAAGACCTCGTATTTCGGTTAAGGATAGTACCGAGATACGCGGTTTCGACGATTACAAAAGGCCTATATAAACTACGTCACAGCAAACTTTGGTTAGGAATTGTAACAAATATACTCATCCTCTCATCAAATATCCTCTAAATGGTTTTTGAATTGCCATACCTTTGAAAAAACTGGTACATCCCAATTTCGTTTACTACTATGTGGCACTTGGCTGCTAAAAGGTTCCCGACCGCTGGCTTACAGGTTGGAGAGCTTCGGCCTTTTTTTATGACATAGGAGGCAGACGAGCAGACGGGTCGCCTGATGGTAAGCGATCACCGTCGCCCTTGGGCAGAATGTGTTACAGTGGCCGCTATAAATAATAAAAATAAAAATGTTTTATCTCGGCGTTTTTACGTACTGGTACGGAACACTTGATGCGCTGATCACATAGCGTTGATGACGCGGTGGCACCAGTACGAAAAGTTAGGCATAGGCAGGTTAAGAATTAGAAAAAAAACTGGTTTCAACTTAGGAATCGCCATGTATATATAGAAAAAGTCATAACCGCCTGGCAGCGTAGTCAGGTAAAAAGTATCCTATAACCATCTGGAGATACCCAGCTACCCGTAAATCAAAAATAGTTAAATTAAGTGAGCCTCTTCCCCCAATCATCCCTATTTTGGGCAATTTCCGGCCATTCCTTCAAAAAGGAGTCCAGTTCATCCAGGCCTTTGCCCGGCAGTGGGAGAAAACGGGCTCACAATGATAATAATAACCTCCAAATAGTCGGTTACAATATATTTTTTTGAAGATATCTTCCGTCAATGTACAGACATTTCATTTTTACAACTGTATAATAGTAGAGATCATATATTTTACTTTGGCTTAAGATACAAAATTATTTAGTGATTTCTAAGTTATCCAGAGAATAACTCAATGATATAGGCGTATATAACCCAAAACTGTAAAGGTTAATCTAGAAAGTTCCCCAGTCTCCACGGCCAAATAGTTACGCAGCCGATCGCACAATACCAATGTAAAGGGCAATTAGAAGGACCTTTAGGTAACGTCACTATTTAGGTTATAGTCAGGGTTACCAACCGTTTAACCCCCTACGCAAAAAGGTGAAATTTGCACCTTCCTGTCTATAGCAGGGGTCGGCAAACTTTTTAGACGTAGAGCCAGATGCCGAACCAAATTTTAATAGGACTTTTCAAAGGGGAACTTGAAGAGCCCCAAGTGACCCTTTAAAGAGCCGCATGCGGCTCGCGAGCCGCGGTTTGCCAAACCCTGGTCTAAGGAATCAAGCAAATGGACCAATTTGTTTGATTCCTTAGACCGCATCGATTGATATATTAGATTATCTGCTTATCCGTCTGTGGCATTATACCTCCTAACCTTGGCATGTGCCTGGCGGCCCCAACACTCCTAAAAAGCCACGATTCGCATCTTTTTGAAACCGAAGAGCCAATACTAAAAATTTTCAGGATCCCCAGCTTTTAAGACGGTAAAAATTTTCGTTTACGCAAAAAGCGCTAAAATTATTTGATAAGATAGTTAAACCGTTGTAAATGTGCCTATTATAATTAAAGAGTTCCATTGATCTCTCGAGGATCACATCATTAGATCTTCCTCACAAACTTCTATGAGATAACAACTGGAATATATCTTTCCAGCAAAAAATAAATAAATCAGCTGACATCTGGATTTTAACCACAAAAGGAATTATAGTTGTATCGCCCCTCTTTTTTGAAGTCAGTTGGAAAATGGACCGCAATAACGATTCGATCGACACCTTATTTATCATAATTCGTCAATCAACCATAATATGTTAATATAGCTGTAACTGCTGTAATATTGGCTTAATATTGTAGTATTTATTTCTATTAAATTGTTTGTAATTTTTGTACATATGTTACATATGGATCTGTTTTTCACAGTGTCTTAGTTTACTGTAATGCTGTGTTGAAATTTGAATAAATAAATAATCAGTTGAGTAGTTCAAGCGCTGTGGAACATCCGTAAATACAAACATACATACATAGCCTGCTAAAATCCCTCCTTTTAGCTTTGCTGTAGTCTGGTAATCAAAGTTGGCAACCCTGAGAATGGTTACGCATAACAAACCTTGGAGACTTGTATAAGCCTTGGGTACTTAGGAACAGAATAAGTTATTCAAGTTCAATAAATCGCTCGATTAAAGGTACACACAAACATATATCGTACTTTACAGACATCTATTTCTCTGGTTATTATGGCCCCTCTACGTGATCGCCGATCATCCGCGAGCGGGCGGGACGCAGCAATATGTTAGAATGAGATGGAAATATATGTTGGTCTTTCTAACGTATAACCGCGTCCCACCTGCTCGCCGATGATCGGAGATCGTGTAGAGGAGCCATTAAAGATTTACCAGAGCATTCACAAAATGTGCGTCAGTCATGCAGCGCTGACGGTCTCGTCGCTATTATAATATGACCCCTAGACTCGTATAAACTATTAGTTTTCATAGGAAAACGAAGCCAAGGGCTAGACCTTGGCTTCAATTTTAACCCCCGACGAAAAAGAGGGGTGTTATAAGTTTAACGTGTGTGTGACTCTGTGTATCTGTCTGTGGCATCGTAGCGCCCATACGGATGGACCGATTTGAGTGCGATTTTTTTGTGTTATAGATAATTTTATCTCGAGTGTTTTTGCTTTGTCCGGTGAAAATTGGAGCACTCGTCTCCAAGATATTCAGGTTTTAGTGGAACAAGTCGGAGGGTTTTTAACCGACTTCCAAAAAACTTTTAAACAAAAAAATATAACCGACTCCAAAAAAAACTAAAATGTAAAAAATAACGCCATAATTCAGTTTCTTCAAATTACTTACAAGTAACCGTTTGTATACTCAATCTATACAGTATACACAATTAATCTTATTTTGGCGTCGGTGCCATATAAAGAATGTGTAAAATATTGAAAATTGTCGATTTTAGTAAGTTGTGACACGATGGCACCGACTCCAAAATAACATTAATTGTATATACTGTATAGATTGAGTATACAAACGGTTACTTGTAAGTAATTTGAAGAAACTGAATTATGGCGTTATTTTTTACTTTTTAGTTTTCTTGGAGTCGGTTTTATTTTTTTGTTTAAAAGTTTATTTATTTTAAACTTTTAAGTTAATCGTTACTTAAAAGTGTATCTCGTGACGATTCGAACAAGCCCAAACACGGCTAGGATACATTATTTTATTACATAGATCTGGTGCCTACCTTCTGGCTCCACCATCAAATCAATTCGATGGTACCATTCTCATCAGGAACATTTAAATTTGTCACTATGAAGTTGCTTAGCTAAATTAATCAAGATATTTTGTCGCCACCCGTAAATCATTTATCATTGAGAATTTCCGATGGCATTCCTGTGGTCTTCTGCATCAGTTCCACTTCACCAATTTACACTTTCTGAATGCAAATGCTTATTATGTTTCTTATAATACCAAAATCGCCATATGTATGCCTACAATATTTGAGGAGTTCCTTCAATTCCTGGGGATCTGGAACACGTGCCACTACTTTACTTGTATAGTTATATTAGGGACGAACTAAAGGCGTTGGAGTGCGAAATTTAAAAATGACACCCTAGCACGCCTTGAGGCATTAGAGAAAATCGAAAGATATAAGCAGATTACAAAGAAAAACGTTATTTTATGCAGAAAATGACATAATATGTATTAATAAAAAAAAAATCTTTTACAATTTATTAATGTAATTCTTAATTTTTCAATTTCAAATTTGAAGAGGACAATCACTGATCGCGGAAAATAACTGTACGGTTTACCTAGATATAATATTATGTTTTGACGATCTCAACTTTAAATTTGTGCAACTTCACATTTGTTACTCAACTTATAATGCAATTTAAATTGAAAAAAAAAATTGTAATTTAAAAACCATGATCTGCCTTAGTTACATAACGCTAATCTATTCGACATTGCACCCTTATGCGATTGAGGTCGTTGCGTATTGGCAAAATATATTCATATTCACCCATCCGTTTGCTTGTCGTGATGATAAGAGACGTGCGGCACGAGCGGTAGAGAGCAAATATCCTTGGTTTGGTTGCTAAGCGGAATTTAAACTAGGAGTATTTTCCATTAACGAACAAGAGTTTCCTGGTGCCAGTTTCCTAAAAAAATGCCGTTCGCAACAGAAACTCGCCTTTTTTAATGGTACAAATTCATTGCCGACCGCAGGCAGCAAGTACGTTCAGCCGCACTTTAAATTGAACCTTAAAAATCCTCCTTCAATTTTCCGTGTGCCGAGAAGTGTCGTGCAATCGCGAACCAATCGCGCCAACTTGTACCTTTGCCGCAGTCTTTTTTAACCAGCTACTTTTTTTTCGTTCCTGACTTTGAACTACGAGTAGGCATGTCTGGCTAGACCTTTTTACTAGTAATCGGATTCAGTGGGGGACCGCAAACCCACAAACGGGAATTCCGACCGGGGCCAGGAAGTGGCCGGACGTGGAGTTTAAATAGCGCATAACTGTCAATTTTGTTAAGAAATATATGCTGAGAAGGTGCTTCGTTCGCGGAATAGAAAAAAGTCACAACCTTCGTTTTTACTTCATCGTAGTCGGCTAAAAAGTATCCTATAACCGTCTGCGGATGTTCAGCTACCAATGTACTAAAAATAGTTGAAATCCTATCGACATAATAACCCTATCCGACATGCGTCATGCGTCGTGGCTTCATCACACAAAAAAATCCAAAAAAATATTTTTCGTCAGTGAGTTTCAAATATATTTTTGGAGATAACTTCAATGTAGGTACAGACATTTCATTTTTAAAAATGTATAATATATATATATAGTTTTGAGATTCATCGTCAGTTTCATGACAACAACTAACCTCAACAACAACAACAACAACAAGTTAATAGTAGGTAGATACATATCTAAACTATTATAAAGTTGTAAAAATGAAATGTTTGTTCATTGAAGATATTTTCAAATTATTGATTGTTACGAACTATTTGGAGGTCACCAAAACGAAAAATACTTTTTTTGGATTTTTTGTATGTTTGTAGGTATCGTTATGGCTTCATCACGCAAAATCAACTCAACAGATTTCAACTATTTTTGGTACACGGGTAGCTGGGTATCTCCAAATGGTTATAGGATACTTTTTACCCCACTACACTGAAGAAAAACGAGGGGTTATGACTGTTTCTCCTCCGCGAACGAAGTTACGGGCGCCTTCTAGTTTAAAATAAATGCCGTTATACTCTTTCTGAGTGACATTGCATGGACATTCAGACCATTATGGTATTGGTTATATGTCATGAAAATCATTTGTTACATCAAGGACCATTAAAACAAGTGGACTGTCAATCGTTATACTTTGGATCGTGCGCCGACTGCAAGGGGATATCCAGTATAGAAACTAGATGGCGCTTTTAAACAAAACATCTAACAATGTTATAATTCAACAAAGAAACATTGTAAATTAACAATTAGTTCGTAAATAGCTAATAATAAATAAATCGTAACATTTAAATAATGTGTCACGCTTGCAAAGTTGTATAATGTAAATAATAATTCTTATACATAAATGGCGTTGTAAATATCGGGAAACGGCCTTTTGTATGTCGATAGACAGTCCTCTTGTTTTAATAGTCCTCGTTAAGATTTAACGATATACCTACCGGAAGTCGCGGAGAGAATATGCAGACTGCGTTTTGATTTTGACGCGACTTATAGGTATCTCTATGGGCAGTGGCGTGCACAGGGTTTTTGGTCAATGTAGGCAGTTTTTCTGTGCCTATATGGAGCCAAGCTCGTTCAAGGCTTCAGGGTAGGTAGTTTATCTGTGCCTGTTTGGAGCAGTACTGTCTACGGGCCAGTGGCGTGTAATCCATATAGGCACAACAGCACTGCCTAACCCTCAACGACCATGGCTACATACAGGCGCAGAGAAACTGCCTACCCTGAACCCCTGAACTACCATGGCTCCTAGGCCTAGAAAAACTGCCTACTTTGGCCAAAAACTGTTATGGGCAAAGAATGATCGGAAACCGATTGAAATTTGAGGAGAAACATGGAAACGATTGCTTAATGAGTACAGTGCAGGCTTAATTTATTTAAAATTAATGATAAAATCAACAAAAATAAGTAGCTTTAGATATCAAATCCGCTTACCGCTCACTTGACACACCTACCGAAATGGCGAATGGGCATGACTTCGGCACATTACGTATAACAGTTTAGCCTTTAGCGTGAAGAAAATACATCAGCGCAACGACACTGGAACATGATTATGATGCTTGTATAAATTACTAAGTAAATAGGAGGCGTGGTTGATAAATATACTGGCATGCTAAGTTACTGTCATCGCAATAATATATAAGTACTGATACCTAAAATCCGACTTAGCTGGACTAGAAATTAATGAAAGCAGAAATGCAAAATTTAAAATAAACGATCACAACATCGGGTATAAAGAGAAAATCTGATATTATTGATACGGCCACATTTTACGGAAATCGGCAAGTTACATCGGAAAAAAATGTTTAGTCATGCCGCCTCCGTCGGGTCCGGAAAAAAGTGGAAGACCCAAGAAATGCTGGCTTTACATAGCAAAAGATGACACGCGTGCCAACAGCCTTACAGCTAAGGATGCAAATTGCAAAAGACCGTGCGAAGTGGAGAAGAAAATTCCGTAAAGCGGACCTCGGGCTCCGAAGCAGCAACTGAGGACGCAACCGGGAAAATTATGACGATGAGAAAATCAGATATTATTTTATCCTGGTAGTGCGTCATATGTATATCTGCTTATTTGTAATGCCACCTACGTTTGTTATGTGATATGCAATAGGTAAATGGACCGATGATCTGATGAAGATCGCAGGAAACTGTTGGATGAGGGCGGTTCACAACCGGTCGTTAATAAATATAATAAATCCACGCTAGCAAAACTGCCAGCTAGTAAATATCTGTGCTATACGTATAGAGCTCACACCGGTCCGAAAATATTGATTTGTCGTGGACAAACACGGCGAGGTTTGCAATTACTGCGTCGATAACGCGGTATTGTGATGTTATGATACAATATAAAAAACATGATTTGTGAGTGCGTTATAACCAGCATTTAAGTTGATGTAACTTTTATCAATATAGCATAACGTGATCAACAACTTACGTAGATAATGGTTACGATCAGGTGATCCGGAACGTCGAGGACACACACAACTTTCTTCGTCAAAACAACAACAGCATTAATTTGATCAATAAGTTTTCGTGTCTCTTTAAAACTATATGTTTATAATATTTTCTTCTGTTTCCGCGATTATTACTCATTGAAATAAAACTTATTAACGGAATATATCGCGTATATTATCTCATTTTAGTTCCCGACGTTTCGGAAGCTTTCCAGCTTTCCGTCCACCCGTGACCATGGAAAGCTGGAAAGCTTCCGAAACGTCGGGAACTAAAATGAAATAATATACGCGATATAATCCGTTAAATTTTTTTCAATGAACTATATGTTTAGCTTAGAACATAGTTTAAGGTGTCCGGAGTACTCCGGAGGAGAGCGTAACCGCCTGCCACACAGTTTTTTTTATAACTACTGCAGTCTGCAGTGGTTACGTGCATTAGGTTACATATATTTTTGATACACGGGTAGCTGGGTATCCAGAGATGGTTATAGGACGTCCTATAACCATCTCTGGATACCCAGCTACCCGTGTATCAAAAATAGTTGAAATCTGTTTAGCCGATTTGGCGTGACGAAGCCACAACGACACATAAAATTGTCAGCATAAAATCATCAGCGAAGTCGGGAAACGAGTATAGGTACTCGTTAAAAAAGAAAAAAGAGGGGTTATGACTTTTTTCCCTCCGCGGACACCTTCTATGGTCAATATAAATATTTAAATCAATCCAAAGCAACTCTTAGGCACCAATCGAGTTTACACCTAGAACTATTTAGGAGTTATATTATACCAAAATGTAAGCAAGGCGTTTCCCGCTATACCTTCCATAGTAGTTGTTATTTCGGTATATTATAGTCCCGTGTGTGACAAGTATACGAGGGCTGCTATTTATATATCCGGAAACCGGGATTACAATCTTCTTAAATAGCATATTTGACCGCCATGGTAAAATTTGAACTTTTTTAAGTATATAAGGTATATTTTTTCTTCCTTATTAACGCTCGTGTTTTGTTTTTGACGGGTTTTAAATGTCATCTCGCAGCAAGAATGGAACTCACTCGTGAAAATATTCGTGCTATGATTTATTATGATTTTCGGCGTGGTTTAACGCAACAACAGTGCATAGATCAACTAACTTCAACTTTTGGTGATGAAGCCCCATCTAAAACTACTGTGTATCACTGGTTTAGTGAGTTCAATCGTGGACGTAGTATGCTTACGGACGAAGTTAAGGCAGGTCGCCCGAAATCGGTCGTTGTACAACAAAATATCGAGGCTGTGCGAAAACTTATAATGGACGACCGACATGTTACGTACCGCGAGATAGAGGCGACTCTGGGTATTTCTATGACCAGCATTAATAGCATATTACATAATTATTTGGCTGTAAAAAAAATTTGTTCGCGTTGGATACCCCACAACTTAACAAATGAGCAAAAACATGCTCGCGTCGAATGGTGCAATAAAATGTTAAAAAAATATAACCGTGGTGACTCAAAAGCCGTTTATAACATCTATACAGGTGACGAATCCTGGATCTATGCATACGATCCCGAAACGAAGCAACAATCAACGGTATGGGTGTTTCAAAATGAGCCGAACCCTACGAAAGTTACTCGTGCAAAAAGTACATTGAAACAAATGGTGGCCTGCTTCTTCGGTATTAATGGCCATGTAGCTACAGTGCCACTAGAAAACCGTAGAACGGTTAATTCAGAGTGGTACACGACCATTTGCTTACCGGAAGTATTTGAACAAATTCGTAAAACTAACCAGCGACGAAGAATCATTCTTCATCATGACAATGCCAGCTGTCATACGTCACGCGAAACAACTCTATTTTTGGAGGGTCAAAATGTGGAATTAACGGGTCATCCGCCGTACAGCCCTGACTTGGCACCCAACGATTTTTATTTATTTCCAAATATAAAGAATAAATTACGCGGTCAACGATTTTCGACCGCTGAAGATGCTGTCGACGCATTCAAACAACACGTTATGGAGGTACCTCAGGCGGAGTGGCAGAAGTGCTTTAAAAATTGGTTCACGCGAATGCAAAAGTGCATAGATCATCAAGGGGAATACTTTGAAAAACAATAAAACTATTTTCAGCCGTGTACGTTTGTTTGTTTTTTTGTTTCCGGATATATAAGTAGCAACCCTCGTAATGCGCTCGTTACGTCAAAGTTATTAGCTGGAGTAGACATGTCCGGCCTTCATACATTTAGACATGTTTGCTGTATGTCTAGATTTATTGTATGTGGCACGACCCCTATGGACAGAGCGTGTATTTATACATCGTTGACATAAAGCGGCACGCAACGCGAGTATATTAATCAAATATTCAGAAGGAAAAAAATCATATCGGTTTGTTTACAAAGTCGTATGACTGTTGAAGCGGCGAAGGTATGTAATACATTTTGCATCGTAGTAGAGAGAGACGGGGCGACACAAATAATCAATGAATTATAAACGATGTCCGACCTCATTACGCATTCGGATCGACGGGTGTCGCTGGATAAAGGTGGGAACACAACACAAACGACCAAATTACTTATGCAACCACAGATTACATACGCGGTAATAGATGCAACTGCTATCAAGGATACTTAGATGTATCGTTGGCGCAGCTGCGGAACTGTAGAATAAACTCATCATCAGCCTATTACGTCCCACTGCGGCTGGGCACAGGGCGATCCTCTCATGGATGAGAGGGAATGGGCTGTACTCTCCACGCGGACCCAGTGCGGCTTTGCAATAGTGGCACCAGGCCCCTATTTCATAAACGTGACAGGTGACAATTGACAACGACAATTAGACGTACATTGCTGGGTCGCCGAGTAAGTGCATGCCTGTCATCATGATGGAGAAGTAATGTATGCCGAATTGGCGTTGTCAACGGTCACCTTTCACGTAGTTATATGAAATAGGGGCCAAGCCCCTATTTCACAATCGTGTCAATTGTCAGGTGACAACGACAATTTTATGTTCACGGCGAACCTCGCAAGCTCGATACATCTTCTTACTTTATACTGGGCACGCAATGTACGTGAAATTGTCATGGTCACCCAACATTTGTTACAATCGTTTCACAATCGTGACAATTATCAGGTGACAACGACAATTTTATGTTCGCGGCGATCCCCGCAAGCTCGATACATCTCCTTACTTTATACTGGGCACGCAATGTACGTGAAATTGTCGCTGTCACCTGACATTTGTCACGACTGTGAAATAAGGGCCAGATATCCTAATGTCAATTAGAAGCTATTGCACAGCGTAAAGGTAAACATGACAGCTATACAGCGAAGTGCCGGTAGTCGCTAACCATTAAATGCGATTGTCAACTGTATGTACACAGAAGCAATCAAGATTAAGTTTCTTCTTCGCATTTGAAGATATCAAGATAACAAGAAATTTAATCAAAAGCGATCTGTCAGGAATAACATACAATCATGTTTTACCAATTTGCATGAGTATAGTAGGTTGGAATAACATTTCTGAAATTTATATAAAAGTAGAGGGCGTATTCTAGTTATATATATATATATATATATATATATATATATAAAGTTCCGTTAGCGGAGGAGGAAAATATCATAACCCTCTTTTTTGCTTTAACGTAATCGGATAAAAAAGTATCCCACATCCATCTGTGGGTGCCCAGCTACCCGTGTTATCCGTTTAGCTGTTTTGGCGTGATAAAGCCACAAAGTCACTGACACACATACACATACAAAATATTTTATCGAAACCGTTTCATTTGTTTTTTGAAAATATCAATAGGAATAAAAAAATACATCCAGATTCTTATAGAATATACGAAAACATGTGTTGCGAGTGTCGTTTTCGATTCAGCGCCATCTAGCGGACAATAGGTGTATAGCGGCAATAGTAGGGCGCCAATTTTATAGCGGCCGGAAATTGATTACAATTAAGTTTTACAGACGCCTACTGTATAGCTCTCACTTTAGGTCAACGGTGTTATCAAATCTACATTACATGCCTTTGAGGATGTCTCCATTGCGTCTCTGCCCTTATTTGAAACGCCCACACGGTCCGAGTGTGCGTTAAAGGACAATTACCCTTAAATGTCCACCATTAGCTGAACGGTCGCTGTTATGGGTAGCGCAGGAACTTTCGACTTGTCATCAATTCATAATTCAACCATTGATTTTACTGAATTACGAAAAGAGTCCTTTTTATCGAGTAACAATGCAATTCAATATTCGCTTGTTTGTGAACCAAATAATAAGGAACCGTATTGAGACAAGTTGTTTCGTGTTTTATAAAGATTTTTTTTTTTCAGTTTTCCATTATATACAAATGTATCTACATTACTTGGACGTTTATCCTACTACTTTAAACGAGCAATTCTCGTATTTAAATGTATATCTAATTGGATTCTCGAAGACGGCTTCCACGATTTGTACGAAATTTGATGTGACCCAATCGATTTAAGTTCAAACCAAAATTATATATAAATTGCGTGTTCCACGGCCGAAATCCGTCATGAGCGCAATTTGGTTAAATAATTTTCAACACTCTTTGAAAACTCCGCGAAAAATCCTACGTTGTCAGCTTCCGAAGTATAGTCGACCAATATATATGATTTAGTTTTTCACCGATTGCATTTTTTGTAAAATATTAGTCATAAAAACCTTTTTCATAAGTCTGAACCCAAAATTGTCAGGATTTTTTAAAAGGTCTTCCTTAAGAACCCATCAGGTTAGGTTAGGTTAGCTTTATTTCGTAACAATCCTGAAAAGTCTACAGCAGGCAATATAGACCCATTTATTATTATTACACATACCCTCTAACCACCCAGAGGCCTTTCAAAAGGCCTCGTGCTCCATTGGATTTTAAATCTATCATAAATAAAACAAAGTTATATATTTGTTTTTGTCCCTGTTTTTGATATAGGACGTTAAGATTTTAAAACTCCTTATTCCAATATACCATATAAGATAAATCCAATATTCCCGGTTTCGGTATGCAAAAAATGACGAAACCGACATGATTTCCATGTTAAGGTACGTCATTGTGTTCGGAAGCCACAAAGGGCCGCAATCATTATTATTTCAGGCCCCTTTGTAAACCTAAGCCAACGGCCGGGGGCGCAGTACTTATATCAACCTAATCTAAAACACCGTACCCGAATTTGCCCGTCCGCAAAAGCCATAGTGAAAAAATCGTAACCAACACTTAAAACTTAAACTTTGAAAATCCCCAGCCAACATCAAATTCGCAGCCTCGATTTTCATCCAACAGCTAAAACCAGCCAGCCAGGGCTAATAAACAAAACCCGTATACAAAAATGCCTTCGAGCTTAAGAGATCTCGACTCGAGTGCCTTAGGCTTCTGTCGTGACCATTTTGGTCCGTAACTGATGTCAAGCGTTCAAGACTCATTTTGCTCTGAGGGTTAAAAAGCCTTTCCATCTTGCCAATTTTGGTACGGACCGAACAATAAAACCCAAATCGGCCCAGCCACATTCACTACGATGCGACAGACTAGACGTCAAACTTTTAATTATCTTGCTTTGAGGACTATAAATAAAACATTCCGTCATAGCCAATTTTGGTACGGACAGAACTCTAAAATTAAAATCGGTCCCCCGTCCATCCGTACAAGTTATCTGGTGTACTATGAGACCAGGCGTCAAACTGGTAATACCCCTTTTTTTTCTTTCGGGAGCACAAATCAAAGTAAGCAAAGCATCGGAACTATCGGAAGTCTTTCTAATTTTGGTATGAACGGAACACTAAAGCCCTAATCTGCACACAAGAAATTCGATGCCACGGACTAGCTAAACTTTACAAATCCTTTTTTTTGTAGACGTTAATAAACCCATCAATGGACCGCCGCGTGCCAGTCTTCTAATTTACTAGACTCCCACCAAAACAAACTGCCGGACCAGCATCCATCAATCCGAATTGACCCAGCCCATATCGGTTTCGCTGAATAATTAATTCGATTCGCCATTACGCTGCGGAATGGGGCCGCGTCTCAGATTTATAGGCTGCTCTAAGAATACCCAGCTTCAGCTCACTAAAGCCATATTTTAATACTTAAAGAGAGGTGGAATGCCGAGTTTGCGAAGTTAACAGCTGCTGTGCACCTGGAGAAGTTATTCTACTCAATTTAGAAGTCGCTTTAAATGTTAATAGACTCCTATTTCATTGGCCAAAAACTAGAAGGATATAAGACAGAAATGAAATGAAGTGGAATGAATATGAAATGAAATGAATATTTATTGTGTGACAGATTTAGGTTAACATCTTTTACAACATTTTGCAGTTACTGATGCAAGCGTTGGATCAGCCAAATCTTACCTTTTCAGGTATACACACATTACATGATTAGAATTTTAATTTATAAATAATATGTCAACCAGATACACAACATTTACATTACAAAATAATACACTATGAGATATCTACAAAAACAAATAAGTAATTCCAATAGTAATCATGAAACCGATTACCACTGGGCTCCTCTTGGCTGTTAGGTATTTGAGTACCATTCTGCTAGTCTTCAAGAAACTACGCTTTATATACTCTACCAAAGGCTCTATCTGACCTCACACCACTGTAAACTTGAAACAACTTTTCGTACCAGGGTCACGATTTCACGAAAAAACTTCGTGATGTACGATTTCCTTATTAAATATGCGCATTGCTAACACTATACCGTCTCTCAGTCAAAATGTATGTATGTAACCACATCTCATTTTTATACAAGGATATCTGAACATCGTAGGCTTTATTTACAGAGTACAGTCACCAGCATTAATTTCTGCTCACACGACTCTATTTCTAGAGCTGTTAGGACGTGTCAGATATTTTCGCTCACTTTGTTAAGGCAGATATTTTTACTGGTGACTGTACGTTGCTTTTTATAATCGCGGAGGAAGTACCGTTCAAAATGTAGTAACAAATAAATAGCCTCAGTAAGACAATAAGATGGCCGACTAATGGTTGATTTAAGACCGTTTTATAATCATTAGCGTCGCGGCTCGTTAGCTGGTAATGGTCGGAATATGTTAATAGGACACCTTGTTGGTATCGAATTTAATGTTAGACAAATCTGTATTTGATTTATGTACGTTTTTCTCAAACAACCATGGAAATATTTTGAACTAAAAGGCGGGCACCTTAACTTCATCCGCGGACGAGAAATAGTCATAAGTCATAACCCTCTTTTTTGCTTCAGCGTAGTCGAGTAAAAATTAACCTATATCCATCTGTGGATACCCTGCCCGTAACTAATCAATCATCTATGATTACCCGTATACCAAAAAATTTTTGAAATCTGTCCAGATGCTTAGGCGTGATATTGGTACCTATACAAACTCACATACAAACATACCAAAAATCCTCCACAAATAGCCCGTTTCACTTATTTTATTGGAAATATCTTCAAAGTACAGACATTAAATTTTTACAACCTTATATTATAATAGATGTGTTCGCATTAAATTACTAATTTCGAAAGCTTGATAAAAATGGAGTGTTTGTTCTTTTGATGGAATCGCGCAACTTAGACGTCTAGAATGGCTAGCTCGTAGTCAACGTCAGTAGCGACCAAATTCCACGATTTGACTTTGAATTTTTTTTTTCAATTAATTTGAATGTTTTCGAAGGGCACAAATTAACCGATTTTTCACCCGAGTACGATCAACATTTGTGCTTGCTTTCAAGCTATTGTACAGTCAGCCAATTGAAATCCTAGGCCACCATAAAACAATGTCACTTTGACATGGTTCCATGGTGGCCTAGAGTTCCGATTGGCTGACTGTACCTATGTGAAATTAGTTTATCGGCAATTCGCTCAAGCGCCATGTATCCTACGAGATCGAATAACTAGCCGGTTTGCACAATAACAGTCAATTTCTGTTCAAGCCCGAAAGCCCGGCGCTGACATGATGGAATTAAAATTTATCCAAAAGGGCATTTTTTACGGGTTTCGCACACTTTACGCAATTGCTACTCTAGTGTGTAGCAGCTCCCACGACAACATAACGGCTCCCGTCCGGCAATCCGTCAGTGTCGGCGTTTGATGAATCGGCCCCGCCGCGATCCCATGCATCATATCCGTGCCTCCAGATAAAAGGAAATATGGGTTTACTAGTTCTACAACACATAGAGCCTTTCGGATCGGGAGTAATGTGGCGAATTGTATTGCGATACATGAGCCGCTTATTAGTGGATCCGCGAATCAAATGACATGCGAAACATGCATAGCACTAACGTATCAGCGCATAATAGAATTGGTGTGTCATCGCGGCACTCAGTGGATACTACGGGTTGTGCGAAACAATTTAAAAAAGCAAAATGTTATCGTTATCACGACACTGAAAAACAAAAAAGATCTGGGTGCGGACATCGAGCAGATGTCCCAGCGTCTCTATCTCATTTTCTGGCAGGAGAAGACATTGCCAGTTGTCAATAGACAATTTTCAGCTACATTTTAATACCTTTTGATGAGATTCCTGGGCATAGAGTAAATATTAAATATATGTAGGTAATTACCCTTTGTCCGAAAAATCTGGGAACGTCACGAATAATGCGGGGTATGACGCACCTACCTGAGTTTTTAGTATTTAACTTTGAATTTTATTGGTTTTTTTTTTTATTTTTGTTTAATCCATTTTTGCTTGCTCGTTACCCTCTTCAGTAACTCAGATTGTGTCGTTAAATCACTAGACGCAAGCACCTATAAATACTTACTTATAAGTTTAATCTTTCGTACTAATACAATGATCGCACACGGCAACTTAATAGTCAGTTCATCGAAAAAATGTCTCAAATTGTTACTGTCATGTGTTGTGTTAGTGACATAAGGATCGATTTGCAGTTGCTACTATTGACTTTTAAGCTAAAATCTTGCTGGCAATGGCAATGGCAATGTTCCAAGTACAATCCGCCAAAACCTATAAGCCAAGATCGTTCTTTTTCCCTTATAAATTAGGAGGGCACTTTAAGAAAAAGTAAATAACCACTCACGTGTAAGTATCCATTTATACTTGCAATAAGAATGGTGATTAGCAACTGCAGATGCGGAAAGCTCGAGTGGATAAGGCAGCTTCAGTTATGTCTTATTTATGAAAATATGCAGTGGCGTACGGTCCATATAGGCACAAAGGCACTCCTACCCTGAATGAATGACCATGGCACCACATAGGCACAGAGGAACTGCCTTCCCTTGTAATCAAAACATTGTAAATAATCGCCTAACTTGGCCAAAAATCCTGCACGTCACTGAAAATATGTAATTTATTCCACTATTTATTACAATGTCTAAGATAAAAGAAGTAGTTTGCCTTCTCACGCCTCGTAGATAAGGGTGGAAGCAAAAAATCCCTCCGAGGAGGCAGGTGCATCGGATATCCATGCTTAGATTCCGACGTTTTGCACTTCGCCAGTGTTTTTATTCGACTGAGGCTGATAGGAATGTTGTTCAACTGTGTTAAGAACCAACAAATTGGACTTCTAGGAATTACGGTCGCTAAACTTATCATTTGTCTAAAAGAGGTAAAGAGTTAAGGGAAAAAAAGGTATCAGTCCATTATAAACAGGTATCACATCGATTTTTGAACCGCAACGTTTATATTTTTGCCTGTACTTTAATTTACTAACAAAAAAACCGGCTAAGTGCCAGTCGGACTCGCGCAACGAGGTTTCCGTACAAAATAAACGATACAAATGACCGTATCTATGAAAATCTAGTGTTAGCAGAGCCCTACTCCTAAGCAAAATGCACGTGGTTTCGATCATTTTATATTGGTTACTGATATAGACGGACAGACATAAAATTATACTGTTTTTAGTAATTTGTTGTTATAGCGGTAACAGAAATACATCATCTGTGAAAATTTCAACTGTGTTCATGAGATACAGCCTTGTGACCGACCGACAGACAGACAGACAGACAGACGGATGGACAGCGAAGTCTTAGTTCCGTACCCAAAGAGTAAAACGGAACCCTAAAAATGGGGAAGGAGTTGACTAAGTCTGGAAATATCATTTCGTCTCATCATTTTTCCCCTTCTTGGAGGTTTTTTTTTCTGCAAGCTTTAGCTATCTTTTCAGCACAACTGGGAGCGACTACGCTTGGCGCTAACATCCGTCTTTGTCGCAACGTACTGGATTCAATCAGCAAAGAAGAGTTGCACAGCGGTGTAAGAGGATTGTTATTTGCCATAAAACAAACCTAACTTGGATTAAAGAGGTTACAATGCAACATAGTGTGCGGCACAAATGTATATATAATAAATTAACTATGCCTTCCAACAAATGCTGTTCCCTCAACAAAACATGTGGTAAAGGGGTGTTCTCACCTGCTAAACACCTGGCTTGTTCCAATGTTAACTGCCCTTTTATTGGCTAAGTGCATAGCGGGGCTATTAAACGTTCGTTACACATCATTGATAACATTAAATTGATTTACGTGTATTAAAGGGGTAGTTTGCACCAGTCACGTGCAGCACATTTGTGCCGAATGTAGATATCGGGAGTTAATAAGACATTCTGTCACGGCAACGTATCTGCATTAACAAGTCGAGCGGTAGAATCAGATTAAGCATTTTGTTCCTCTCCCATGTTAGTACCTACCTATAAATGTTCGGGAGTCGAAGAACGCGAGACTACACGGTGCATTGCTTCACACATGTCTTAAAAATTCCGATTGAACAGTACACTTAAAAATTATGTTATTTTACATGCAAAAAAATACACATAAACCTGTAAAATTACCGAAAAAGTAAGGATTTTACGAAAAAAAAATTGTGTTTGTTATTTATTTAATAATAAAATATGCGATTTTTCATCTATTTCAGGAATTTTACACGTTATGTGTATTTTTTTGCATGTAAAATAACATAATTTTTAAGTGTACTGTTCAATCGGAATTTTTAAGACATGTGTGAAGCAATGCACCGTTTTTCAGATTATGATTTAAATTGTGGATTTAGATTAGAATTCATAGGCGAGGATTACACTTGTGGTAACTAGGATGCTAACGACAAGGCAGTTGGAGAGAGACTCCCCCTCCTTTAGGATTACGATACTGATGGATGACGTTTTAAGCAGATGCAACGTCAACAAGTCGACTAAAAGGATGGCTCACTGCGCGCGGGGGCACAGTGCATTAAAAAAGATTTATTGAAAATTATTCCAATTTAGGTAATTGCTTGCGGAAGGTCAGTGACAATCAGACACAATGACAGAATTACAAATTACTGGTATCAGTCATTTGTAATTCTCTCATTCACGGAAATATTTCCGTTTCTGTATTCCCTTCATTTTTATTTCAAACACCATTTACATTATCTAGGTATTTTTTTTACAATCTACCACTATTTTATATTTAATCACATGGATGTGAAGTCAGTAAAATTCTAAGAAATCTAATAGGTAAAAGTGCATACATTGAAAGTTTAGAATTTCAAAGACCTAAATTAGTTATTTTTCATATAAATCTCAAGGGGCTCCAAGTGAAAATGTAAGATTTTTCATGGTTTTTGTTCTGTATCTAGTACCCGATTCTTGCGTTTAGAAATTAGAATATATTTTTATGTCTTCATTATGGATTTTTTACAGAGAGGTCTATAAAAATAAAGAATGTGTGCGTAGTCTCTCAATGAACCGGTAATAGATTCAAAACCTACGCCTAATTGTTAATTTTGAAAAGACCTAACTCGCTAAGCAAGCCTTTTCTTAAAAAGCGTGTATTTTTTAAGAAAAGTTAATTTAACGTATATTAGTGTGTTAACCTTAAGTTGCAAAAATTTGGTTTTTCGTCATAAAAATAACAAATTTTGATGGCGTTTATCTTGGTTTCGGTGGCTCGTGAAGATAACTAAAATACTGGTAGAGACGGTCGTTATCAACACGATGAGACATATACAATACGAAAAAGCGAAGAGCTACGAATCGAAGGTCATTCAGAGCTGTAAGCCCCTTAATAGGTATATCCTATCCAAACTAACAACAATAATGTCCAGTATAACCCAAAGATTACCAAATGTAACTAGGTATTGTACATTGCATAATGATTTTAATGGAGACAGATAAAGCATTAAATGGTAAAATTAGAAATGAGAAACTGCATAGGATTTATTTACATAGTTAAGAAGGAATTTATGAAAATGTATCTCTTGAAGACACAATTAAAGGCATGAGAATTACTAGCCACAAGTAACACCTATTACAACTGACCCAAAATCAACCATCTTTCTAATTTTACCTCAAAATCACAATGAGAGACATTTGTGTATACCTAAACACAGTTGGCATAAATCTTTAGAGAACAATTTACGCATGACAACTGAACCTCTCCATCTTACAAAGGTCAAAGATTCACAATTTTAACAAACAAGGACCTGTTTTTTAAAGTTTGCTAAATGCAAACTGTTCCTAGCTCAGCAATGTTCGACAACTAGTCACTAGTTGACATTGTGAATTGTTAACATTGAGAGGTGTGATGTAATTTTACAAAGCAAAATGGTGTTCAAACTTCGGTTCCCAGGAGGCAAGGAATTATAATAATTAAATATCAGGATACAATTTCACACAATTCGAACTAGTTCCATGACAAGTTGAGTGGAGAAAATTTTGATTACTTGGAGTTTATTTTGTTACATCATCATTTTGACCCGATGCATTAATCCTGATGATAATACGATTATTTAGGTCCCTTTATGGGACCGTCATAGATTTCATATCATAATTCAGACCATGGAATTTTCTGACAGATAAATGTATTTAGAATTTACAGAAAACTTGCCATAAAGCATTATTAACAAATTAAGTTTTTCTTTCTACTGTATGCTACTAACAACTATGGACATGTTTCTGAAATAAATTACATGAATTTGAATTATTAGAAAATAAAACCCAATGTGATAACTAATCAAAGAGAGTAGTATTGATGAGTTAGCACCCGTCAATACAAGCAACTGTCCCTATGGGGGGCTGTGCAAGATAGCACATCCTTTTTATATATGTTTATACTTTATATTTATCTTTTGAAACTTTTTCATGGAATATTTTTGACTGATGTTTTTGAAGAACATTTTGTTTTACATTGAAACCAGTGGTTTTAATTTGTATATAGTTTTTCAGACACATACTCATAAACAACAGGGCCATAAACTCCAAAAGAAAATAGTTTCACAAGGTAAGCTCCACTTTATTAAGACAAGAAAATCAAAAATATAAAATGCTGGCTTAATCATGTAAAATGACTGAAAATATCAAAAACTAATAACCTCAACCCTTCACCAATTAGTAATAATGGGCAATTATTCGACATTTATAATTGGATGTGAAAACAAACTGCAGCCAAAAAACGTGATTAATAAATTGGAGAATTTTCCTACTTGTGAATCTACGTAGGTATGTGGTACAGTGAGTTTCATAAATATAACAGATTTTATTAATGATTTTGTAAGTAATGGGTTTATTAAACTGACTTCATCCTTTCCCATCTAGATCAGACTTTTCCAATGAGTTCACTATGAATAAACAATAAAACTCATCTATACCATAAAACAATAAAATGACGTAACTATTGTCAGACAATAGCGCCTAAAACACTGAAGTACGGAACTTAAAATTTTACACTTTAGCTTTGAGACTTAGGTATGCACTAAGGAAGAATATTTTTAACTCTTCTATCCATACTATACTATAATACTATAAATGCGAAAGTGTGTCTGTCTGTCTGTCTGTTACCTCTTCACGCTTAAACCGCTGAACCAATTTGGATGAAATTCGGTATGGAGATAGTTTGAGTCCCGGGGAGGGATATACTACTTTATATCAATTACATAATAAAAAATTACAGACCAATTGCAATTTTGTCAGCTATTGCGAAGCTTTTTGAGTCCATCTTGATGAGTCACATATCTCCCCAAATAAAACCCTACCTTACCGACGCGCAGCATGGGTTCAGGCCTAATCGGTCGGTCGAAACGAATCTCCTGACTCTGGTTGACTCGATACCTGAACACTTAGATGAGGGAATGCAAGTTGATGTGTTGTATTTAGACTTTAAAAAAGCGTTTGATCGTGTGGATAATGACGTTCTCCTGAGGAAACTGACTCGTATAGGATTTTCTCCCAAGTTAGTGAAATTCTTCAGCGATTATCTACGCGACAGACGGCAGTACGTGCAACACGGATGCTTCATCTCCGAATCCTACCACACCCGTTCAGGAGTCAGCCAGGGTTCAATTCTGGGACCAATGCTGTTTGGTATAATGATTAATGACCTGGCTTTGGTCCCGAACAATGCCAGATGCCTGCTCTATGCCGATGACTTGAAGCTGGTGTATGGAGTGCATCAGCTTTCGGATTGCGTATCACTTCAGGAGGATATTGATCGTCTTTATAGGTGGAGCACTGACAATAAGCTTTTATTTAATATAGAAAAATGCTCAGTTATGACCTTTGGGCGTAGTCATAATCCCCTGCAGGTTGAATACACACTTGGGTCAGTACCCTTGACTCGCACGGATACTGTCAAGGACTTAGGAGTCACTTTTGATTCACGCCTCTCTTTTCATGACCATATAAAAGACCTGGCCAAAAATTGTTTCCGGAGGTTGGGGTTCGTGATCCGAAATACCCGTGACTTCTTTAGTCCGACAGTCATACAACTGGTGTTCACTGCCCTAGTTAGAAGCAAGCTGGAAACAGCTTCCATTGTCTGGAATCCGCATGAGGCTTCATATATTTTGTTATTGGAGAAAATCCAAAAAGCCTTCTTGCGTTTTCTTTACAAGAAGAGATTTGGATATTATCCATTTTTATATCCGACTAAATTTTTATTAGGAGTATTAGGTTTTAATTCGCTTGAAGTTAGGCGTAATAACATCTTACTAAAAAACGTTTGCAAGATCATGCGAGGACAGTCAGACTGCCCAGAATTGATTGGTCAAGTGGTGCGTCTGTTCGTTCCGTCTGTGCCGAGAATCACTCTTCGCCCGCGCAACCGGCTATTGTTTGCTGCTCCTGAAGCACGCACCGTTTCGCGGAAGCAGTCTCCTCTTGTTCGAGCTTTGCACAGGCTTAATGAGCTTCTCGCATCAGCACCAGATTTGGATGTTTTTGCAAGTGATTGGCGAACGGTGTGTCGTGAATGTCTACGGTATTGTGAGGCGATGGATAGTAGTAAGTCTAGTATTGTCTATTAGTTTGTACCTACCTTATTTAAAAATTGTATCTGTAATGCACAGTGATTTGGTATTAACTGTTATGCTGTGTTTTATGTGGAAATAAATAAATAAATAAATAAATAAATAAATAAATATCCCGAAAAAGTACCCTTATTCGCGATAAACAAATTTAAGGTGGGCGAAGTCGCGGGCAGAAGCTAGTACTATTATAAAGTAATATTCTATAATGATTTTTGGCTTTTTGATATTTGTATGTGCCATCATCACACTTAAACTTTATTTAAATTTGGTACACAGATGGTTCCAGGATACTTTTTACCCAACTATGCTGATACAAAAAAGAGACTTCTTTATGGATTTTTCTCCTCTGCTAACAAAGTTGCGGGCATTTTCTGGTTGGTTATAAAATTAATGTCTATATTGATGACAAAAACGGGGAAACATAGTAACCAATAATGAATTCAGTTGGTGGTTACTGCATTTCTACTTTTTGCCATTAATATTGTTAATATTTTAACCATATTGATGTCAATACTTTCCTACGTTTTGTAGTTGTATTTTAAGTTACATATCAGTGCCACACTTTATGGACAGAAACTAGATGATAGATGGAGAATAAATGTTTGAAATTGAATCCTAACATTAGGGTCAATTAATAAAAATAAATAAAGTTTTATATCTCCATATGATATATACTAATTTATTACACTTCAAAAAGGTCACTTATTATACAAATTATTATAATAACATAAAATCTATCATATGAATTTGTTCTTTTATTATTGGTGATTAAAGATTAAATAATTAATATTTTATTGATCAATTTCTATAATATTATTTTAATGTCATTTTTGTATTGACATTAGTACAACACAACATTAGGAATGCATGTAAAATGAAATAAATAAATTCATTTTAACCACATAAAAACAAGGATTTCTATAAGCTTAACATATATATAGTCTGTCTGTCTGTATGAAGTATTATAGCTTCAATTGATCCACCAATTTGATCTATGAATTTATTTTTTTATTTGAAAGGTGACTTGATCAAGAGTACTAGGCAGCCATATGAAGATCATCAGCGTTTTTAGGGGTGTTAGGAGATTTTTATTGTTTCCTCAATTACTCATTAAAATTTGAAGAATAGATGTACATAAAACTACTGGCTAATGCGTTATAATATTAGCTAGACACCTATCACACCTATGTATATATGTTTGATGTAGAAATTTAGTGTATACTATAAACGAACTCATTTTTTCACGATCCGAAAACGGGAACACATGCAAATAGATCAAAGATCAATGTCTAATACAATACATGTAAATTTATGATAACCTCCGGCATATCAGATAAACTGCGTATCTCAGTAAATATAATAGTTGTGAAGATGACCGAACTTCAGGTTGTAAGAATGAAAAAATGAGCGTTAGAGGCGGCGAGGGGTTGTCAGCGACATCGATTGAAAAAGGTTCCGGCCGGGTCCGCCTTTAACACGGCATAACACTGAGCCTGCGACCAACCACATATAAACTAGTCGTGACGCTCGCAAAGAGTCATAATCGCTTGTCAAACAAAGAACTAAAACATCTGTTCCTAGATAACTTTCAAGCCAACTTTGTTCGGTATGCACTAAGGTTAATACAGGTTAATGATAACCCAACTTTAAGCTAGCGGCATTAAGAACACACCAGCTGCTCGGCAGCCGGCTGCCGGGCGCCACCCCGCCTGTATCTTAAAACCCCGATATAGTCAATTAGGTTACTGACGAAACAGTTCGACAAACATCAAAAGAATTTCAAAACTAAGTAGAAAACTGATAGTACTCACGTGGAACTCCTTGTATCATCCAATAACAAGCATCATATCAGCCCAAAAGGGCTGTCACTGCATAAATAATCACGAATCAACACAGAACATTATAAATGCCACAAATCCAACGCAATATTGCACTCACGATTTAACATATAAAACTTATAAAAAATTGCACAAAAATATTAACGGAGCGTTGACACTATATTACGAATATACTTAAAACGCTAAAATCACATTTATAGTGTATCGTTACACTATTCAAGAATATCACTTCACTGCTTGTCCTTGCATTCACATAAATTGGCAGCCATCTTGCGTTCGTGCGAAATGGAATGGAAAATAAATGTTGCTAGTTTTTTATACTTTTCTCCCCATTTATTAATATGAATGGACAACTTTTTATTTTTTGGAAGTGACTACAATTGAAATATCTCAAATAGAATGGCGAATGGATGAAAATTTTCAAAAAATCTTGAAATTTTGTTTATAGGTAGGAATCTCCTTATTCTCAGAAAAAAAAAGGTTCTGTTATTCTTGCCGTATCGCATAAGGCGGGCATATAGGCCCACCAAAACCTTCTAATCTTTTTATATTTTTCTAAGCCACAGAAGAATCTGTAATTTATTTCTGATTTTTTTTTCACTTTTTGTGATATTGTTAATTTGTGCACACGTGACGCTTTTATGAAGGACAAGTATCTTCATAAGTCAAGTGCGATTGACGGTTATTTGTTTTCTACTTACCGCACACTCTCAGACAACGTTGCAGCTAAATTGAAAAAGTGTGCACGTGTGAAAATGATGTGCGGGGAAAAGATACCTTAATAGAACGTTCACAAGAGCCACGTGTTATAAGACTGTCACACACGGGCGCTCGTACCAGCCGGTATGCAAACAAATGTCAGCCAGCCAGATGTATGTCGGTAAAACTTTGACATATATCTGATGTCAGTCAACTAGTTACGTTGATATTTTATTTTGTGCGCAGATGACGCTGGCCCCTGGGCCAAAAACTAAATTAGTTTTGTGGCCCTGGCCACAAAACTAATTTACCCGCAAAAACAGTAACTATCACTCTCCTGGTAACACAGCCTAACACCATAGACGAAGTTTAATACTTTTAAGTTGACTTTGGAAAACATCATACTGCCAATTACGTATCATTTTCAAAGTAATTTTAGTTAATGAAGTAAATCACAAAACACCCAAATATTTTAAATATTTTATCAAAATAAAACGACTTTTAAACTTAATTTTCATTAACGTCAAGTTTGTTATTTCTATAAGATTGAAGCGCCATCTAAGCGTGTGATGCTAAATTGGAACTAATACCAGTTCACAAGATGTCTTCTACTTCCATAGTCAGCTGATTACGAAGTATTGTTTTTTCAAAACTTGCAAACTGTTATTGAAAATAACGAATATGAATGAATTATTAACAGGCACGCTAACTATATTCAAAGGTATCTTTATTGTTAACCCCCGACAAAAGAGAGGTTGTTTGACGTGTGTAGGTATCTCCTTGTCTGTCTGTAGCATCGAAGCTCTTCTTCTATACTTATTATAAAGTTGTAAAAATGAAATGTCTGTACATTGAACATATGTAAAAAAAATGTTTGCTACGGACTATTTGGAGGTCACTGAATCGAAAAATATATTCTTTGGACTTTCTGTATGTCTCGTTGTGGCTTCATCACGCCAAATGGGCTAAACAGTTTTAACAATTTTTGGTACACGGGTAGCTGGGTATCCCCAGATGGTTATAGGATACTTTTTATCCGATTACGCTGTCGATAAAAGAGGGGTTATGAATTTGTCTCCTTCGCGAACGAAGTTGCGGGCGCCTTTTAGTGCACAGATAAACCCATTTTTACTAACTTTTTTGTGTTTGGAAGACAGAATCTTTTTAGCCATTATAAAAAAGGAACAGCATTTTCTAGACCACTCCGAGGTTTTTTATCGTTTCAATGATTACTTCTTACCTACAGCCTTCTGTACCGTGGATAACGAAACGGTTAACTTTGATGTTTACTATTATATTAGCAAGTAAACAACGACAAATCTCACATATCTATTTAATTAAGTTTGTTTCATCAATGTAATGTATGTATGTTTCCCATGGCCCCGGCCTTAATCGTGTAGGCGCCCTGGGCGAGTCATTGGTTAAGCGTTAATCAGGCGCCCTGGCTCCCATACGGCAAACGTCACTTAGACTGCGGCGCCCCGGTCATCCGGCCCTGTGTTTACCCGTTACATCAAAACAGCTGGATGAATGTGGACTATTCTGATTCTGACTCTGATACAGAGGGGCTACTCCGAAGCTCATACATACATACATACATACATACAATCACGCCTTTTTCCCATTATGGGGTAGGCAGAGACTACCTCCTTCCACTTGCTACGGTCCTGGCAGACAACTGTCGCTTCATCAACATTCATTAATCTCTTCGTTTTGTGCTGTCACAACCCTTTCGCTGTCTCATTCATACACAGAATATTAATATTTCTCGCATCCATTATCTGACATACTTCATCTATTTTATCATTCATTCCTCCCCTTACATTTAACGTAGCAAAGCGGCTCTATAGCACACTCTTTGCTCTCATATCGTGTGAACCATTCCCTTTCGCTCTCGTGTTCAACTGTATTTGAAAGAGCGGTTCGTTCACTTTGTACTCTCTGGTATATAGGTATGCGCGGTGTGACACCACACATCGTCACTACTTTGAAAAAAAAAAAACTAAAACCAGGTTGGGAATAAGGCACACACTGGCGTCGTATAGAGTAATTACATTTTTCATTTGTTTATTGATTGGCCCAACTGTTTTTTGTACTTCTTTTCTATGGTGACTTCTCCTGAGTCACTCTTTAACCCTTCGCATGCCTAGTCCCATATCCGTACCTGTACCTGCCGGCGAAGGACGCAATTTTATACCCGTCTGCTGCCGTGGCCGGATCCGTACACAAATCAGCTCTCACCGTGTCCCGTATCTATTACGGCTTCTAATTCCAAATAACCAATATGGGATTGGTCAAATTTGGTTACGGATACGGGACACGGTAGCCGACAGGTGTATGTACTGATACGGGACACGGCATCTGACGGGTACAAGTACGTTAGTCGATTCGGCGTTCCAGGGTTTAAAACTACAACTTTAAATGATATAATGGCAACGAAAATATATTTTGCTAGCCAACATAGGTCCATTTTTCTACAGGGCTATCGTCAGTATGTTAATATTCTAGATTATTAGCACCTTTCTAAGTAACTCAGTCTCTGTCGTCTCCAGAGTTGCAGGACAGAGTAACTACAAGAAAAAAAATATCCAATAGTTTTTTTTTTCAAAATAGCTCGACAAATGTACTATTTGGGTTTAAGTCCACAATGAAACCACATAATAATTTTAACGTTATTGTTTATTTTCATTTCTTTTTGTTGGTTAAATTATCTTACAGACCACAGGTCTTACTTTTTAATTAACTTATATAATTAAATTCTTAACACCAGTTTAAAGTAAGGAAAATTTTAAAGATCCAAAAATACAGTCCAATGTTGTAAAGGCAAGAATTTACAAAATGCAGGTTTCAATTTAAAGGGTAATTCATATTCTTAACAAGTTTTTTCTCAATATAGACAACATCTACAGTCATTATACAATCCCAGTCAGTGTTTAATAGAAAGAAAATGGTAAAGAAATTATTGCTAATTAATTATCACATAGTTAATTCTATAGAAACATTTTTGCGTTTTCAATCATTTTTCCTTTCTCTTCAATTCCGCCCTTCTAAAACGAAGGGCTGTAAACATTATGCGCTTAATTAAGGTTACAGTGTTAACTTAAGTACGTTCCCTTAAGGGAGAATTTCGACAACATTCCAACTTAAATGTAGGGTAAAAATGCACATTTGTGGCTCCGACACGCGACGTAAAATTACCATACAAACTTTAATCAAATCTATGTAATCATATCTTTTAGTCATCTTTACGAAACTTGAGCTCCAAGTGTCTTCTAATCACAACTTCGAAGGGCCATCACAATTTTAGAGTCAACAGATTTCTGACTAGACACACACACACAATATCCAAGGCACTGCCGCCGGGGTGATCGACAACCGTCACATTTTGGGCAAAATGTTAGTTATACGATGCGCTCATTTGTCTATGAGCAGCGTGCTCCTCTGGTACTCGATGGGGAGGAAGATGTGCATGCTCTTCTCGATCTCGCCGCGGCAGAGCGGGCAGCGTTCGCATCTGCAACAATAAAGGAACAAGTTGTTATTTTACGTACACAATGCTTTGAATTTCATAACGGGGGCATTTGAATTTGGAAAGAATGATACTAACCCATTTATGCCCCCTGGTTAAAAAACGAACAACAGTAATATATAACCATAATTTTGTTTTTAGTTTGATCCTTATCAAAACAGGAGGCACATGGGATACTCATTATAAGTCTAGTTACTTGTAGGCATGTAACGCTAGATCTTGTTCGCATTCAAATCAGCACAGCAGAGCACTTATGGAACCAATTAAATACATCGTTTTGGACGACATATTAAGGGTGGAAAAAAAAAAACAATTTTAGGGTCAATCAGGTCACAATTATATAGATGCGTCATGTTCGGACGACTCCACCGAAGACATCAAACACCATCTCCTCATGATTTCTCACGTGATTTAATCACGCTCTACTTATTTCTGCCATTGTCGCTAGTAGCAATGAGCGACAATGGCAAAAAACCAACCAAATGGCAATGAATTATTTTCTGTGAAGTTATCCAATGAGCTAAAATCTACCAATTTAGCAGTTTTAATTCAGATTAATTGATGAATAAGTCTATCGATATACACGTTGAAGACACGTTTGGCTCGGTTCGTAGCACAATGGCCTACGATTCTGGCGGTCCCGGGTTCGAATCCTGGTCAGGGCAAGTGTTTATGCGATGAGCCTAAATGTTCTTTCCCGGATCTTGGTGTCTTATACCGTATTTATTTTTAAATTGTGTCAGATTGCTCCTGATATTTATTTTTAACACGCTTTTATTAGGTCGACCTGTATGTAACTATGTAATTGAATCTAAGGTAACTAATTTAACCATCTTCCAAGGATCGTAGCGTTATGAAAATTGGCAGCTGTATGTAATTCTGATAACAATACAATAATATGGTACTGTCGAACTGATCTGCTGATGGAGCCGGAAGATATGAACTGGAACTTCATGATGGAACATCGTATCATAGCTGTGTTTGGATTTGTCAGAAAAGTCTGTAAAGCGAGTTTTTCTAGTGTTTTTTTAAACTATTAATTTATTAGTACACACCACTGGTCGCTATCATCTCAGGGCGACGTACGAGTTGAGCGTGTTCCTTTTCGTCGCTCTTACTCAGGGGCGTAGCTACCGCCGTATCAACCATATCCATGCTAAATGCAGCAAATGGATATGGATCCATCCCTGGGCTAAATGGGCCCGAAAATATTTCACTTAATTTGGGCCCTCCGACGAACTTCGATACAGGGCCTGTTTAAGGCACTCTACGCTACTACTCTAACTACATTGGAAACTCATGTAGATCTAGAGGTAATAAAGCGGCAGGCGGCCGTACCTGGGCGCGCAGTCACCGCAGCACACGACGTGGCGGCACGGCAGGAACAGCGTGTCCATGGCGCCGTCCATGCACACGCGGCACGCCAGCGTGGCTCCGCCGCTGCGCGAGCGGCCACGGGACTCCTGGGGAAACAACGGGTTACAGGTTAGCCATATTGACAATAAACACTAGTAGGTCTGTCAACCGTGACTGTATCAAAAGGTTTAGTTGGCCAATTCAACCCGCTTTTGTTTTAAGGTAAGCTCGCGTCACAGCTTAAGGATGCGGTTCCATTGAAGCGGAGTTGTCCAATTTCAGTGGAAGCGAACCCTAGGGATCATAGTAGCGGGATCCTTACCTTGTTGTCTGTCCCGGTGGAGCGGCTACGCCTGCGCAGTGTAGTAGCGGATGCTCACCTTGTTATCTGTCCCGGTGGAGCGGCGACGCCTGCGCAGTGTAGTAGCGGATGCTCACCTTGTTGTCTGTCCCGGTGGAGCGGCGACGCCTGCGCAGTGTAGTAGCGGATGCTCACCTTGTTGTCTGTCCCGGTGGAGCGGCGACGCCTGCGCAGTGTAGTAGCGGATGCTCACCTTGTTGTCTGTCCCGGTGGAGCGGCGACGCCTGCGCAGTGTAGTAGCGGATGCTCACCTTGTTGTCTGTCCCGGTGGAGCGGCGACGCCTGCGCAGTGTAGTAGCGGATGCTCACCTTGTTGTCTGTCCCGGTGGAGCGGCGACGCCTGCGCAGTGTAGTAGCGGATGCTCACCTTGTTGTCTGTCCCGGTGGAGCGGCGACGCCTGCGCAGTGTAGTAGCGGATGCTCACCTTGTTGTCTGTCCCGGTGGAGCGGCGACGCCTGCGCAGTGTAGTAGCGGATGCTCACCTTGTTGTCTGTCCCGGTGGAGCGGCGACGCCTGCGCAGTGTAGTAGCGGATGCTCACCTTGTTGTCTGTCCCGGTGGAGCGGCGACGCCTGCGCAGTGTAGTAGCGGATGCTCACCTTGTTGTCTGTCCCGGTGGAGCGGCGACGCCTGCGCAGTGTAGTAGCGGATGCTCACCTTGTTGTCTGTCCCGGTGGAGCGGCGACGCCTGCGCAGTGTAGTAGCGGATGCTCACCTTGTTGTCTGTCCCGGTGGAGCGGCGACGCCTGCGCAGTGTAGTAGCGGATGCTCACCTTGTTGTCTGTCCCGGTGGAGCGGCGACGCGCGCGCGGCTCGTGCGCCTGCGCGGCGTGCGCATGCGCCTCGCGTCGCGCGCGGTCGTGTACCTCGCGGCACGTGCGGCGGATGTCGAACACGTAGCGCCGCCCCAGCGTCGTCGAGTCGTTGAAGATCGACGCGATCGTGCCCTGGGGACGATGACAGACGATATTGAGACTTCAGTCGACGCATCATCCCGACAGATGGCGCTGTTCATCTGCCGGTAAACTTTGAAGCATTTCATCCGGCTTCATCCGATCTATTGCACAATAGGTGATGAGAAAGATGGAATAGGGTAGTTGACCGACGGATCAAATCGGTTCCTTTTTATGAACAGTCAAAACGCTCAAAAAGTATGAAGTTTGAAAGGGAAAAGGTTTAAGATTTACGTCATAATTCGTTACGGTCAATTTTTCTCCTATTTTTAGTTTTCCATGTTGAACAAATATTCGTGTTACTTTTCTGCGTATTCCAGAAATAGCACTTAACTGTAAGCATCACATAATTTATGTTGATTACAGAAACGTATCGAATTATATAAATTTAATATTCTTCGTAAATATGTTTGCAGCTTGAAGAACATTTTCATTTTTCCTAATCAAACATTGATGCAATATTTTAGACTAATAAATAACTTTGAAACAAAACTATTCAGAGGCGTTACTCAGTTATCCCACTCACTCGAATGCAGTTTAACACAAAAACGAGGGGGACAACACGATACGAACTTCGATTTCCTAACTTCGCGATAACCTCTCAGTTTACCAAATAATCATGAAACTTAAAATTATAATCTTGAATGTTATAAAAACATGTCTGCTAACTTGTACTTCGTGTTATTATAAACACATTTTACAAATCAAATCAAATCAAGTCATCATTTATTCACAGAATATATGGTAAGTACATAAGGTGGTATTATTATAAAACATTTTGATCCTTAATATATTCGGCCTTTACGGCATGTGAAAATTTGTAAATGTACATGAGATATAACAATAAATTATACAAAAAAACGGAAAGGTCACACAATTCAAAACCTTTGACAGCAATTATGCTTCAGTGCCGCCGTATTCGTGAACAATCGCGTAAAGAAACGGTGAAGACACACCTCCCAGAATAACAATGAGGGGTGCAAAGTTCGCTGAATTGTCCATTAACTGGTCATTATACATTTCGGCGTGACATTTAATCGTGGCCCGAATCGAATCAGTAATGTGAATCAAATCTTTTTTTAAATATTGATAGATTGAACGCTATTAACGCAAATGACTGTTTCTATTCAAGAGTAGACGAACCAAGTCTATAGACATGATTTGAAAAAAGTAATTTAAATGTATTCCACTGCTGTTTTATTTAGGTCACATGACCTGTGTTGCTATTATTAAATACCTACATGTTTATATGGTTGTTTGCACAAAGACAGTTTAGGCGATACGATGGCCAGGGCGGTGATACGTGCTATTTTTGGCCAAGAACAGAATGGAAGATTTTCAAAGTACTAATAAAAATATATCTATACCATTATAAAGTTGTAAAAATTAAATGTCTGTACATTATAAACATTTTCAAATAAGCGACGGAGTTCTGAGGTAACGAACATAAAGAAAAAAAATACAACCGAATTGATAACCTCCTTATTTGGGAATCGGTTAAAAATTGATTGTAACCTTTAAAAGTCACTGAAACGGTTTTTATTTATATGTTAGTATGTGTCGTTGTGGTTTCATCACGCCAAAACGGCTTAACGGATTTCAACTATTTTTGGCACGGGTACTTTTTACACAACTACGCTGACGAAAAAATTAGGGGTTATGACTTTTGAAGTTGCGAGAACCTTCTAGCGTAAGATAATAATTGTAACTAGTAGCATTATATGTATATATCTCTATCGCAGTCACGTGAAGATATACATAGATAGTGTAAACATTTGCCCCATGTCTCAACAACTCAAATATCAGTTTGCCGTTTCAGCAAGCCCGTTTAGTCTGTATTACGCATGCGCATATAGAAAACATCACGTTTCATGCGACCTTACTCAATGTAGTTTTAAAGTGTAAAACATAAATGCAGCTCATAAATTGAGAACGAATGAACCATGACTCGTGGAGGCTGGAGATTGATTTATTCTCGTTTTTAGGGTTCCGTACCAAAAGGGTAAAACGGGACCCTATTACTAAGACTTCGCTGTCCGTGTGTCTGTCCGTCTGTCACCAGGCTGTATCTCTTGAACCTTGATAGCTACACAGTTGAAATTTTCACAGATGATGTATTTCTGTTGCCGCTATAACAACAAATACTAAAAACAGTATAACTTTAAGTCTGTCTGTCTATGTCAGTAACCACAATATAAAATGATCGAACACCGCGCACATTTTGCTTAGGAGTAGGGCTCTGCTAACACTGGATTTTGTTTTTATACATCCGTTAAGATGTCCTATTCAGTCTGTCAACATAACCATACCGAGGTTTACCGTTCAATTTGCTTCCAACATTAATCGCGGAAAAATAGTCTAACTAATTAGTCGATTACAAAGTTTAGTTATCCGAAATCAATCTGCAACTAATTTATTTGCAACTAATCTAGTTGCACTCTATACAACTAGATTGATCAATCGTCGTTTTCAATCGTTAGTCGCAATTAATTCTGTTAATCTTAATCGTTAGTCGATTACATTTTGCCGATCTCTGAATCAGATCTTAGTCGTCCATTGGTAATTGTGACGTTTAAGCAATTAATTCAGTTCTTTTTGTTTTTACAAATATCATGATAATAATCACAATTTTTGCAATTTATTAGTGGATCACTCCACTAGTGTTATTATTATAAACAAAGATCAGAAACAAATGAACACGCTCTGAGAGCGTGCTGCCCCGGTCTGGCTCAAGGCACTGGTTCAAGTCCAGTATCGTCGAAAAATTTTTTCATTTGTTTCTGATCTTTGTTTATAATTAATTCAGTTGTTTTACGTAAGTATCATTTGTTTTAGTTGCGAAGCAGTTGTTTTATTTTTGTTAATAATTTTACTAATTATTCCCAGTATACTTTTGGCCTTGGCAACGTGTAGGATTCATAGTTCAACTTGTATTTAGGTATTATAATTTATCCATATATTATGTATATTGTTGCCTAGTACCCACCCATAGTACACGGTTAGCTTAGTTTCGGATTAGGTCCATTTGTGTAAGATTGCTTGTGATATTAATTTGTTATCATTAATTAGATGTATGGCATATTTAAGTGGAATAAACGGCCGATTTTGGCGGTGTTCACACCGGTTTCTTCGGAATACTCAACTGTATTAGCAATCTCCGTGATCCTACCATAAAAATATCGCTATCGAAAAATGATCATTTTTGCAATAAGTCGCCGTTAACGTATTTATTTTCATGAGTTTTTACAAGTCCGATTTCGACCTGAAAACGTTATTTTTGCAGTTAAGATGTAAAATTAAATAAAGATCATGACAGGCCTAAATGAACCTTGCAACCCCGCACTATTGTAGGAAGTAGGTATAACGGTATTTTACTGACCCGAAATTTTCGCTCTCGAGTGCAAAACGTAAAACTACTTGAGTGCAAAGCACAGTGTAAAACGCATGCAGTGGGCCGACGCCTTTGACGTTTGCGTAAATGCCAATGACATGTCCCGAGCTGCTAAACTAATACGGACTATGCAGCTCGGGCTCGCCCTCCCGCGTCTCGCCCCTTGCACCCCGCACGATTGCTCTGTCTAGGCGGCTTCGTCGGATGACTGTGATTTCTAGACTATGGTGTAAATATGAACTCGTAATCACCTTGAGATCCCTGATGAACTGCTCCGTGACATCGCTCCTGACGGTCTCGCAGCAGTAGAAGGCGTGGCGCTCGGTGACGGCGCGGTAGACGGCGCCGGCCTGGCCCGAGGTGGCCATCTTGACGTGCAGCGTGGCCTCGTTGCCCTCGCCCGTCACGTACGACAGCTGGAAGTTGCGGCGCATCGGCTGAGCGCGGTGGATCGCCGTGTATGGGATGCTGGAAGGACATTATTGGATGATTAGAGGATCCCGTTGCGAACGCATACTTGACTTATCCGAGCTAAGCATCGACACTTGAAGTATACCGACAAATTTAATAAAGGTCATATTTATAATGTTCCGGCTCTTGTCTGTGTAATAGATGTACCTAATGAATTTACCTTTAAGAAGAGCCAAATACCTATTAAAATGCATGCTTGCTTATGTTATTATCAAATAGTTTAAAGTTGTCTAGTAAGTGAAAAATGAATGAATTTCTATAATATTTTCTTCTGTTTCCGCGATTATTACTCATTGACATGTCCTCCCGTGACCATGGAAAGCTGGAAAGCTTCCGAAACGTCGGGAACTAAAATGAGATAATATACGCGATATAATCCGTTAAATTGTTTTATTTCAATGAATGAATTTCTGTTATTTCTTTAGACAAACAACAATAAAGATTCTTTAAACCGAACGCAACCCTTATTTTATATGTCTGTGTAGTCTTTGTGTTTGAAAGGAGACTTAATCGAGTCTTCGTTGCTAGGATTTAAGAAATTTGGTTCAGCAGTTTCAAAATTATCTGGGGGCACGGCAGTGCCCCCCCCCCCCCAATTCGCGCGGTCACAATAACATGTTGTTAGTTGACTAATTCGGTGTTTATGCCAAACTTGTGGGATACATGATTAGGTACTAAATAAATTAACGGACTTGGTATTTTTCATTTATCTCACAACCTATTGCGGTTGAAGAGGTTGCGGAATTACAATTCTTTACATTAAATGTTTTTAATGGGATCAGCTTTTTTCTCGATATGTCGAGAGTTTTTTATATAGGGTAAGTCCGGGGTAGATAGCCATAGTTTTTTCCAAGACCAATTATGCTGAAACTATGAACATTAGAATTTTCATTTTAGTTGAAAATTAAACTTTGATTATCTATCTAACGTAAACAAAACCACAAACATTGTTAAAACTAATCATGGTCAAACAATATTTTGAAATCAAATTAGGGTTGGCCATCTCTCACGGATATGTCCGGGAAAGATGGCCATTGAATATGAGTAGATTTCAAATTTTTATTATTTTTGTGCACATTTCACTCCTCCTTTTAAATAAAATAAACATTTTTTTTTTATTCGGTTCAAATTTAATGAACTCACAGTATATATTTCTACATAATAGTCAATTCTTCATTATTCTGGATTTATAGTAATGTATTTGTCATCTCTCGTATATTATTATTACTACTGTTATGATTTTAATTAATAACATTTATTTCTTTTTTTTAGTATCTGAGATCCCAGTTCATGGCTTTCCAGTACGAAATAACTGCGCATGGCCATCTCTCACGATGCAGCTGGTTCATTATATCAACGAATAAAAAAAAAGTACTGCGCCCATTCAAGTTATTTTAAATTTAATATGTACGAAAACCTCAGTACTTTCTAAAATAATCATTATTGGCCAGTTAAAAAACAAATAAAGTTACGTTATATATCGGCAATCTCTTTATAAATTCTCAAGTAGCGTATTTTAAATAAAGTTATTTTTCATGAGATTTTTTCTTTTGACCTACTTGTTTTTCTACTTATATCAAGTGTTGTCTTCTCAACAAATAAAGTTTACATGAAATAAGCGACATTAACATCCTATAAGTTGGAAAAATTTCGACTGGCCATCTTAAACTTATGGCCATCTACCCCGGAATTACCCTAGGTTCACCGATTATTTGTGATTGTGACTACTTGCTATTTAGCAACCAAATAACCTCCAGTACACACAAAGAAAGTTAAAAATACCTAAGCTCAGTGTCAACAATTTTGTCAAATATGTCCACATTTCTTTGTTCTGTTTTCGAGGACAGCTAGAGATCTGTTTTCACATTTATCTTATCACGACTCGAGTTATCTGCTTGCCACCTCGACTATAATAACAAGTTACAGAAAAGGCCAGGCTGTAAGCACTATATCATCTGTAATTGTGTCAGAAATAGTATATTCAATATGAGAAGTAAACGTCACGTGATTGGTTTCAACAATTTGCGTCAAATCTCCATTAATATAGTTCATTAGCATTTAAAGTATGTAGTCATTGACGTAGAATAGAAGTGTCGCGAATCTAACCAGTTTTCATATAATTATGTTTTTGACGTAAAAGCAACGATGTCAAATACATTGTGTACCCACAAAGATGTTTGGTGTGATCACTTCGCATTGTTCTCTTAGATAGGGCAACAAAATAATTTACCATCAAAACAATACTAAATACTGTTGGCTTTCCCATAGGGTTTAAACAGATAATTGTATTATTAACCTATATACTTTATTATTAAACGACATACTGAAATATGACGAGCAGGCTTCGGGATATTCAGCCTCGATTAACAGACCTAATGTAACTATACCGAAATAGAACCGTAAAAGTATCGAATAAGAGGCTGGTATTCAATGTATTTGTACAGTCAAGGGCAAAAATAAGTAAACACCACAAAATGACATAAATACTATATCCAAACTTTATTACCTGTGTTGGAATAGGGAGAGTATATTTACCTAAACTCAGTAGAACAGAGTCAAGAAGTGGAGACTCCCTTCGACTATAAAATAATGTATGCGTTTACAGACTTTTATTTTACTTGCAATTTATGCATGTTTATACGGGTCAAATCTTGGAATAAATAATAAATAAATAAATAAATATTAAGGGACAATTTTACACAAATCGAACTAGCCCCATGGTAAGCTCAATAAGGCTTGTGTTATGGGTACTAGACGACGATATATTTAATAGATATATTACTTATATACATAGAAAACATCCAAGACTCAGGAACAAATATTTATGCTCATCACACAAATATTTGCCCTTACCGGGATTTGAACCCAGGACCTCAGCTTCGCTGGCAACGTTACTCCCACTGAGCCAAACCGGTCGTCATATGTTTATAGGAATATAAATAAGAACCGCTTCATGGCGTTCGATTGGGTTCGTGCAGTTGGTGCACATATTTTCAAAACTTGTGGTGTGTTTTATCTTTGCCCTAGCCTAGACTGTACATACACAAATGCATTAAATAAATTAACGTGTTACCTTTGTTTCTCAACTCCAATCTCCTGGTCGCCGTTGCACGCGGGCCGGTACACCACGATCCCGTGGGGCCCGACACCCACGCACGTGCTCAGTCTGCAGCCGCACCCCGCCCCGCTTTGCCCCGTGGCCAGGCACCCCACCGTCCCGCTGCCATCTATCTCCTGGTCGTCGCGCGTCTTTGGCTCTTCCACCTGCTGAGCGTGATACAGCAAGTGGCTGTACAGATTGTGAGCGTTGTTCGTCTGCGTCACGGGCTTGCAGAAGAACAGCTCCTCTCCAAACGATTCGAGCTTCGATATCTCTTTCAAAAGCCTGTATTCGGCTTGTGACGCGCGCATGCCCGCTATCTCGCAATGGTGATCGATGATTTTCTCAGTGTGGTCGTCAGGCTTCTCGCCTTGTGGTCCGATCTTGTCGCATTCCTCGTAGATGTCGATAGGGGGATCATCTACGTCACAGTCGCCAGTTTCCGCCTGCGCTATGTAGGCTACGATCTTCCTGGCCACTTCTTGGTCGGCGACAACGAGTCTCCCCTCGGTCAGATCTAGTTTGGCGTGGAGATAGAACTGGTGGCGGGTGGGTTCGTTGATGAGGAGGTGGGGAGGGACCCAGAACTTGACTCGGAGGTCCAGGCGGCCGCCGGGGATGCGGTGCGGGTCGAGCGGGTTGCGCAGGTTGAGCCACCGGCTCGGGCCCGACGCGGGGCACACGCGGAGCCCGAAGTAGTCCGACTCGGCGCCGATCTCCAACTTTTCGCACAACTGGAACAATCATAATTCAACTATAAGACTACTAGAGGACGCCCGCAACTTCCTTCGCGGAGGAAGTAAAAGTCATAACTTTGCTTCAGCGTAGTAGGGTAAAACATATCCTATAGCTGGCTACTCGCGTAGCAAAAATAGTTGTAATTCGTTTAGCCGTTTTGGCGTGATGAAGCGACACAGACAAATTAACACAAAAATATATTTTTTTCATTTACTGACCTCTAAATATCCTATTTTAGTCTTTTTTTATATCTTTAATTAATAATAGTATAGAAGACCCTGTGCGAGCGTTGCGTAAGAATTATTTATTGGCCTTTACGAGCCTTGGGAGTGCCATCTAGATTTTAGGTCTTACGAAATGATTATTAAAGAGGTGGTACACATTACTATAACAGCATGTCTTGCCAAACACTCGATAGCAGAGTGAAAGCATTCTGGCGAACCAAACCTATTATTAGCCCGCATTTATCGTTTTTCTGTCTATGGCCGACATGTTAAATTAGTACTTATAAATAGTTTGCGAGATCGCGGGCGTAAGACGTCTGCCATTTTTACGAACGTGATGTAAAATGTAAACGAGCAATATTACGATCCCACCGTATTTATTACAAAGGATCGATATCAGTATTGTGACAATTATTTACACAATACTCGATTCACCGTATCGGATACCAACACATTTGTCATTCAGCTCAGTAAATGTCATCGGTCAAATTATTCATTTAATTGTGTCGCAGTTCAAAGAAAAACACGTTTATGTTGCTCGCTGAAATTGTAGCTTAATTACTAAGTCAAATTCAACTTAATACGTAGTAGACTCTATTTTTATGCAGCAGGAAACAAACACAGTAGTTTGTTGAGGTGTGGCTACAGATTCCATGGGTAGAGTGACAAATATTTATATTAGAGCTACTGAATGGGGCACGAGTAGTAACCGGAGCGTGCGGATCCGATGTCAATAGGCAGATCTTATTCAAGGAGACTAACCATGCATTAGACAAACATTGTCATATTATTGAAATACCTGGCTCCCATTTCATAAACGTGAAAGGTGACAATTGACAACGACAATTCGACGTACATTGCTGGGTCGCCGAGTAAGTGTATGCCTGGCATCATGATGGAGAAGTAATGTATGCCGAATTGTCGTTGTCAACTGTCACCTGTCACCATTGTGAAATAGGGGCCTGGCCCCTATTTCACAATGGTGACAAATGTCGAGTGACAGCGACAATTTCACGTACATTGCGAACCCAGTATAAAGTAAGGATATGTATCGAGCTTGCGGGGATCGCCGTGAACATAAAATTGTCGTTGTCACCTGACAATTGTCACGATTGCGAAATAGGGTCCTGTTGTCATTAGTTTTATCTGCACCCATATAGTAAATCCTCTTTAATGTTTTTTCCAGCCACCAGCTTTTCAATATAAGGTGTTCACATTCTCATAACTGCAACGATATTCGAGATAACCTGGCGTGCATGCCGCGCTGCGAGATCATTACAGTACAGATACGGGCTGCCGCCGGTTCCCGACTCAATGGTTGCACATGAAACACATGAAAAAAATTTAATATATGGATGTAGATAAACTAGTGTATGCATCTGTGAGTACATAATTAGGCCTTAAAACACTCGTGTGATCTTATGAAAGTCATAAAATCAGACTCGTGTTTTAACGCCTCTCATTATGTATCACTCGAATAAATTACTATTTACTCATATTCTTATGAATCGAATAGTTCAAAGTATATTCTGTTCTGACCTATCAACATCTACTTATGTCTCCCAAATTGCTGAGCAATGGAATGTCCTACGAGTACATTCTGGCTGATTATTGCACTCAATTTTACTCACTTTATGAGTATATACCACAGTGGCGTGCGGTCCATATAGGCACTAAGGCACTGCGCCTACCCTGAACGACCATGGCTTATAGAGAAACTGCCTACCCTGAAGCCCTGAATGACCATGGCTCCATATAGGCACAGAAAAACTGCCTACCTTGGCCAAAAGCTCTGAGCACGCCACTGGGATATACTTAAATATGTAGTTGCAGTCTGAACGAGAAGAAAGAAATGAAGAAGCAGTTTTTGATACGACTCATATTTTATTTATTGATACGGTTTACGTAAAATATCATAAAGAAAATAAAATAATATGTGAAGGTTTCGAATGATACTTGAAATCGGTGATCTGTGGTTTTTCCAACGTGATTTCAGCTCAATTAAATTGTTCATAGAATTGTTGCACTTATCGGAGAGCCAGTTGTAACTGTAAACAATCCTTGGCATTGAACCACATTATAATCAAAGTCTGACATCTGTCGAACGTCATTATCTGGCAGTGACGTGGCGTCAATGTAAGCCGATTCCCACCGGGTTTCCCAAGGAAAGGCTACACACCTTTTTCTTTAAATATTTGTAAATGCTTCGGTTGCCCTTGTAATTTTCCTAACACCACGCCTCTGTTATCTGGATGTTCATAGTCAAGAATATGTTACGAAATGACAGCCATTCTGAGGCCAATTACAATATTATGGCCTACAAAAGGTTAGAAAATTTTGATCAGTCATGTGCTGTAAATTGAAATTTTCCAAGCGAAGATGCTTTTTATACTCGATGTGTGTTCAAAATCTAATAACTGCACCATCATAAACCTAACTAAACCGAACTGAGATAAATATATATTTTTCAATTGTTGCATTCCTTCTACACACGCTTCCATCGCGTGGTTTTAATAAAATCTAATAACTAGGGTGTTTATTAAGACCTACCATTATGTAAACTGCACGAACCAGCAGCGTAGTGCATTGCTGCGCGTGTAAACCATGTTACAATAGATTTAAGGCATGATTCACGTTATGAACCAATCGGAGCACTTTGTTTGTGCATGTTCAAAGGTAAAGTGTGCGGGAGTGGTTAGATTAGAACGATCGTGTCGACGACGCAATTATGGTATTGTAAAATTTGCATTGTCAACATTATGCACTTAATTACGATAAATTACAGACAAAATTTTAGAACCAGGCAATTTTGCTCGCTAATGACATAATAATATTTTTGTTGTTGCGTATACATAAATTTTATTTTGCACTTGTGCATTAATTAGGAATTCGAATCAGATTTATTTACATATTTTGTATTTGTAATCATTTCCCGAACTTGCGCAATGATAGGCACTAATGATTTAAATTCTTACCTAGTAGATGTATTATATTTCTCCATTGTAATTAAATAATCTAATGAAACAAATAAGTTTATGGTAAAAGTTTTCATGACACGTTTTTATTGCCGACGTACTTTTTTTTGAAAATCCACCAACTACTCACTGAGACGATTCGAAAGAGCCCAAACTGGGTAGGATTGCGTTATGATATTACAGAGTTCCTGTGACCACCATCCGGCTCCATCATCAGGTCAAGATCAGCTTTATTTCCTACTCATTGACTTGGTTAGCAGTGGCGTGGCGTCCATATTATCCGATTCCCACCGGGTTGCCCAATGAAAGGCTTATAACCACCTTTTTCTTTAAATATGAGTAAATGAATACGCTTCGGCTTGTAATTTTCCTCACACGCCTGTTGGTTAATTACAGGTCCATGCCTAATAAAAGCGTGTATAAAAGGAATAGGTATATGTGGCAAAATAATAATTTAAATTAAATCGTTGCTAAAGGGATAATGTCGGTGAGTCATGTGCTCAGGTGGAATTAATCACGAAATCGGTAGGGTTTAACCTTTCTTGACGTTGTGGCCATATTAATGCGGTTTTGAACAATGGCGGCCAAAAATAACGTACGTTACATTTTCTCATTACCTTGTTATTCTTGGTAGTCGATAGTGACTCGAAAATTCAAAATTAAAGGCATCTTCGCTGAATTACAATATTTTTATAAAATATTAATATCTGCAACAGAAAAGCGCGCATCAATATCTGACTCGGAGACTCAATTTCTAGAACCGTTCGGACGTGTCAGATATTTTGGCTCGCTTTGTTATTTATGAAATGAAATGAAATGAAATATTTATTAGTTTGCAGAATATGAGTTACATAAGGTGTTACAATATTTACTTTAAGCGCAGTTCTCCATATTCTACTTATTCAGCATGCAAACTTTTGTATCTAAATTTGGTTGATGTTTCTATATATCAACAAACTTATGGCAGATATTGATGCTGGTTACTGTACCACCTATATGAAACTAAAAAACAGAATAAGATCGGCTAAGTACTAATATGTAATAGTTAAAAATTATTTAGAGACTAACTACACCAAAAAAAATTAAAAGGCCCGACTTGTTCCACTAAAAGCTGAATATTTTGGAGACGAGTGCTCCGATTTTCATCAAACAAAGCTAAGAATACTCGGGATAAAATTATCTATGACATAAAAAACGCACTCAAATCGGTCCATCCGTATGAGAGCTACGATGCCACAGACAGATACACAGAGTCACAGACACGTTAAACTTGTAACACCCCTCTTTTTTGTCGGGGGTTAAAAATACTGACTGTTGACAGTGGTCTCCTCTTGGGAAATGCCGTAGAGTCAGACTTGTAAAAGTGCTGCCCTTGCGGACTACTTACAGATTCTTTTGTATCATAGATAACTAACCTCATTAATTCATTATGTACGTGTGCAAAATGCAAACTAACGCAAATTGATATTACATTCGTTTGTAAGACCAGTGGGTAAAAGCAAACGGTTATAATTGTTAAAACACTCATAAAATTTAAAAACAACACGCGTTCGTAACCTGAATCTGTTTCAGAGCAATAATTATAAGCATGCTTTCCAAGAAATAACATAAAATTGATTTCACAGGAACGCACAGAACCGCGGAATGCTCGAGAGTCGAAAATGCTGCGTCAAACCAGTTTTTAAAGAAATCTTTGTTTTTCAGCCATTTCGCATAGCACGGCCATCGTTTACAACTAACAAGTTTATAAATAAAGTATAAACAAATACCCAACTTTTTCCATGATATTAAGATGTTATTTAACTTTTCTTCGTCAAAAACGCATCCATATTTCCCAAGTCTTAAGTTTTTATCTATTCCAATTATGACACCATTATTAAAAAGTGAAAAACCGGCAACCATTTTGTTTCATATTTGTAGGCTCGGCGCGTGGTTGCAGTATCCTCGCGTTCGTTGACCCGGGCCTAGGAGGCTCAGTACTGGTTGCCAATTCCATCCCACGTTCAAGTACCCATACTATATCTGGTAGATAATGCTACATATGTTTATGTATATGTACCGCCCTGGCAGGGTTTAATAGTTGTTTAAATTTAGCATACTTTCCGATTGTGCTTCTTGTCTTGTATAAAGTAAACAATCTCGTAGCAATGTAGAACAAAAACAGATAAAACCCGTAGATATTCGATAATGACGTGAACCATTTTCTTTACGAGTTTTACGACATAACGACTCGATGATTCACTTATAATAGCTTTCCCGATGCGACGGCATTACATCTACCTTACAAGAGATTCTAGATTTAGACTCCGCGAGGCGAAACAAAAACTATCAGAAAAAGACCTCTATAACTAAAAAAGCAAAGCGTCCCAGATGTTTTCTCTCCGTCTCGCTCGTGCACATGGGCGTTTCTCCCTCGCATCACGTTCTTGCCACGTGCTCGAGCGAGATCAGTCGACCAACAAATCGGACAACAGGCCGTTTTGTATGCCACTCACATTGCAGCGACGAACCCGTCTCTCGACTAGCCCGTTTCAGCTGGGGCGAAGCAAAACATTGAAGCTACCAAATCTATAGATACCTAGGTATTCACGATTTCTTTATGTTGATGAGTTTGGTGTAAGAATCTCTACCATTGTTTAAAATAACAAAAAGTGTTAATGCGGTGTATTGCGTGACCCTGCACTCACAAATGCTTTGCGAAATCTTTTTTTTGATCGGTTACCTTGGTTTCAATTCAGATCTCATAAAATCTTAAAATAGCTGGAGAGCCACGTAGGCAGACCAAAGAACTGGTTTGAAGTCACGGACGAACATTTAAATCTGATATACGAATAACGAAAACTTCTAACAACAGGTTAATCGAGTTTTCAAATAGGATATTTCCAAAAGATTGAAGGACCTACAATAAACATATTAACAAAGTACTTAGCATGACTTGGACGAATCTTCACAGATATAATTTCGTACAAGGATTAGTTTAAAAATTCCCGCAAGGAAATCTACATATATTCTATAAGACGGCGTACTCGAGTCCCTAAGAACAAAGAAACAAGCGATCATTATCTGGTGCTCCAGGTACTTACGAAGGGTGAACGCACTTTGAGTTGGAGCCCTATTTTGGGACGGATGTGTCAACTTACGTTGAATTGATGAGAGACACGTGCAACCGGTTCAATTTAATGAACACATCCAAAACATTGCTGATAATTATTACGGCATAAACATACCCAGGGATCCTAGTTTACCTGAGTAGGCTGTCTCTTTTTGTGTTGGAGAGTTGGAAAGGGACGCTACTAAATCCGTAGCAAAATGCGGCCAGAAGCTGGTTGCAAACCTGTTATAGGCCAATCAACTGCGTATTACTAAGCAACGGCAGTGTAAAATTTTGTAGCGAATAGCGATTATATTCCCGGGTAATCAACACATAGCGTGTCTACCGTGATAAAACATTACTTTCTCTTTTGATTCTGTATTTTACGCACAGCAAACACCGGCCATATGGCATATAATGTAAAGACAACGATGACACTAACTGTAAACGATCCATTTCAATGTAAATCTGAGGTCACTATATTTAGGACTCCTTGTCTTAAGAACAAAGACTGCATGTTTTGCTGCTAGGGATTAACTACCAAATGATTTAGAGCCAGAATATCAACACCGACCAAACCTAGCAAAATGTCGACAGCTAGACACAAAGGAGTTTATCCGCTCTTGGAAAATCCATATCAAATGCATGTTTTCGAACGAATGTAAATAAGATATTGATTGACACCCACACCACTCTTTTTGTCGACACTTAGGTTGGGTGCCTTCGAGTGCCACGAATTTTTTATATTCCTACTTAGTCACATTACATCATCGGCTATATTTGCGTCGTTGCTATCGTACTGTCACGTGAAGGTGAAACCAAAGACTCGGTGCCTGGATTATTCGAATTTATGACCAGTCCAGCTGCGCTAATTTAAAGCATTTACACTCGGTTATCATTCATAATCTGTTGTTTTGTAATTTGACGCGCTAATCATGCGCTAACAGCCGTTTATGATGCCTCGGCGAAATCAATTATTGAAATTTCAAGCAGACCTTTCCGATGGGTAATGGTATAGTTACTAATAATAATAACTTCCTTATTTGGAATTACGTAACCCCGTCATATTATAGTCGCCAACAAAGCCTGCGCGAGTATTTGCGCAGGATTAGACGCCATGTTGCTATTAGTCGGGTGATGTTATTCTAGTTTGTTTGCCTATGACTTAATAACATTTACTCTCATGATAATCACATAGGTCGTATTTACATACTTGTTTTAATCAAATTGTAAAACACACGGTACAAAATGTAATAAACCTATGGTAGTGTCAAAGTAAAGACAGGTTTATATATTAATTCTGAATTACTTACTGAGGATTGTAATGTTTCTTGTAAATATAATTCAAAAGCAGCCTGAGCAGTATTAGGATTTAGAATAAATAAAATGTCTATATAAACTGCACCCTTCATTGCTGCGTCGTCGAACGACATCAAATTATCTATTTTAAACTTAGTAGTATGCATACTGATAGTTCTGTCCATTAAATACAGACAAGATTCTAGTCACGTAGATCGAAGCACAATAAATAAGTCGTCAGAATAACAATTAGAGTGCTTTGCAAGCAGCTAATGCTAACACTAGGCATCATACTACTGAAGTTTCAACAACACCCATTAAATAAGCTACACCTTAAGATACGGCAAATGTCCGTAAATATTGTCGGTGACTTAATCAATTTAGGCGTTATCTAAAATGATATAAACATACAAGTCCTACAGCCAAACATATTAGATAATTTCGTAGAAGATAACCTGGCTTCGCAGGGGGCGAGGGCTCAGACATGACCCGGAAACTAATATCAGTTGTTTGTCAGTTCATACATCGACACAACAGTTTTTACGGCTAACTAATAAATAACAGCTAAGTTGTTATTATAGTTGTGTTATGTCACTGAAGCCTGACCTAATTATTGTTTTTCTTAACCAAATTCGCTCGAACAATTATCATAGTAGCGTTTTGAGAATCATAGCAAGCTACGACATCGTTACACTCCGGGCGGCCGTCAGATTCCAATTGACGAAGAACATGATACTTGTAAATCGGAATATGTTAACCTACCTTCTTAGAAACTTTACAGCTCTAATAGAATTATCTACACTCCTGGAATACGCGATTGTTGTCAACGACTTCTCGTTTGAATAGCGGATAATGAAGAAATTGTAGAATGCAAGCACTATTCTTGTTTTGGCTTGAGTCATTGTTGACACACGGTCTGCTGGAAATTACGAACTATTCACAAGAAATTAAGCCGATACGACACTGCCCTGTAGACATCGGACTACCGACAGTCCAGAAGATTCGATGGAATTCTATCAAATTGCGAGCCTTAATAGTTTGCGCAAACATCGTAATGACTACAATATTTATTCTTTGAGTTATTAGAATTGGCAGCGTAAGTGTTCAGTGTTATTTGGCTACAAAAGCAAATGAAGAAACATTGAATGTTATATTCAAATGGTAGAACTGTGTTCAACATTATCAAATTATAGCATACACCTGGCGAAATTAAAACATTTTAATAAATTTGTAATGATAACGTTGGTAGCTCGATGAACAACAGAATAAGAATAGCTTATGACATGGCTTTATATTCATATTTCGGCTACATCGAGTCAATGAAGAGTTAGTTAAGCACATATTTAACAACAATAACAGCAAATATAAAAATCTGCAAACCATTCCGTCAAAGCAACCGCGAAAATACTTATTTCTTTACTTCTACATCACACTGTGTCGTATCACCTTGTACCATGGTGAAAATATAATAAACATTTAAATTCATCGCGCGGCCTTCTCCACATCGGGCCCGTATAATATGCGCACACAGTACCTGGCGGGCGCCATTTTGATGTTATTGTTGAACTTGCGCAAATAACTTATTCAGTCGAATGCTTATCAAGTTATCATGTTTTTAAATAGATAAGTAACACGGTTACAACCCTGGATGTTTTCAATAGGTTTTCTAGTTTATCTTGTATTTTGTTACTTTGTTTTCAAAGTACCTACTTTAAGGTGCGATAAACATTACGACGCAGTTCTTCTATTGCGTTTGAACTTTGAAAACAAACAATACAAGTAGGTACATACTTGACTTCATATGGTAGGTGTTAGTTGGTGGTAATATTAATTAAGTGCTCAGAGATAATTGTTTTCCTTCCTTATTGTTAGCATTTGAGGGCAAAGTTCAATTGTTCATTTTCCTGCTGAACAGAAACATGCTGGCTGAATACATTTTTTTTAATCTTCATAACATATAGCCACAACTCTATAGTCACAGCTAGCTAACAGTAGTCAGTCTCGGATTTTAATTGTTATACACTTCCAAACCAATATAGAGCAGGAAATACCAAATTTCGACGACCTTATGCATACTTCCGAGTTTTTAATACGGATATAAGTACCTGCATTATTAAAGTGGATAGGTATATTTATGAATGGAAAAGCAGATTTTTCCTCCAATATTATGAAATTGGAGTCTTGGATCTAAGCCAATCTGAAAACTATATTCTTAGAGCTGCATAGCGAAATCCTATTTTCATTTTTAGCGAGAACTCATGTGTAGGTCAGGTATGCATATTTTAGCCAATCTGCATGTTGATTATTAAAAAGGCATTGTTTTAAACAGCACAAAATTAGAAATCCAACTTATGCGCATTTTCTAGAAACATCTTAACTTAAATTACTTACAATAACATTTCCTTAATGTCTTCTTATTTTTAAAATCACAATACTACACCTTTTCGAAACGATAATTCTCACTAGTTTTACCTCTTTATTGCTGTCGATCATTTGAAAACGCAAAGCCAATGACTTCTTTCTATGGCTGCTATTAACTTCTACAATGAGATTTACAAAGACATTGTCCTACATTTGTTGAAACTAAGGACAATATGAGTCGACCGGTGGTCAATGACATTCAAATTTGGAAGTATTCCAGGAATTATCACGAGGCCGGCGCGTGTCCATGACAGCACTGATAAAAAAACAGACATCCATTTTAAAGCATGAAGCTTTCATTGGAGGTGTAAAAAATATGACATCCCAAAAGGTCTTATCTGCAACTAGACTTACACGCGCTTTGGAAATGAACGCTATGAAACAGCGTTCTGGGACGATTATTGAATACCAAAATACAATACTTAAATAACGTTTTTATATTCACCTATGGTTAGAATTTGTTGTATATTGTGACTATTACAAATTGTGAAAAGTTGGATAGTTTTAGTCTTTGTATAGAATCATCATTATTTTTTATCAGACTTACATAAATAAAACGGCGGAGAAACTAACTTTACCTGAATTTTACGTATTGTAATATTTTACAAATGAAAATGGGCCAACACAATGATAACACTATCAAACTTCCCACATTTTGCACGTCTATCTATGCAATATAAGTAAAGAAATCCGTACATCCCATGGTCGCGCGCATTTTACACTTGGATATTTACTTGCGTGTCGAAAATGCACGCTCGAGGTGCGCAGGAGTGCCTACGTGATCCGATAAACGTATGCGTAGACGTAAGGGTCCTGCCCTTCCTACCCTACTAGAACGATCGTAAACAAGTGGAATAGTACTGATTTTTTTCATTTGTTTATCATCCTTGCCCTCAATTTCTTAACTATAAAGTATGCATATCACTAGGTTAATTATATCGTAATATGTACTTGCCATTTTGTTTATTAAGATAAATTCAACTAAATAAGTAGGTTTAATAGATAAATTTTACGCCTATCTTGCTTAGTTTCAAGCCCAATCAATGAAAATATCTTATCGATAAACGATAATAAGATCCGGGTCGAATATTATAATCCCTTGTATGATTAAAACGCGAAAACAGGATATATTTATTGTGACGTCATAATGTTAAGATGGTAGGTAGCATAATTTTTTATTGTTTTATAAAATAGTATTGTACCCGAGTACACTACCGCAATTAATCGCTACGTACAGTGGGCTGCACAGGGTTTTTAGCCAAGGTAGGCAGTTCTTCTGTGCCTATATGGAACCATGGTCGTTCAGGGCTTCAGGGCCTTCAAGGTAGACAGGGTTTTTAGCCAAGGTAGGTAGTGCCTTTGTGCCTATATCGCACGCCACTGGACTGGCTACATGAATACGTATCAAAGTTGAATCACGTTACTAAGATGCATCCTGTAATAGAAAGGTGTTGGCGAGAGATAGAAATCGAAGGTAGACCAGAGGGGCTAACATGACAGCGACAGAGATGGCGCGATACGAATCGATTATCGAATTTCAGAGTAGCCCCTCAGACCTAGTAGCTACTTCGTTAGTGGTTGTAATAAAAGTAGCATAAATAGAGGCACTACTAACGCCCGTAAACTAACACCTACGTTGGTATAGTGCATAAAAGTTGTTTACACAAACTGTAAACATTTTAAAATCAATATTTTACACCGCTATAATTATCTACACTATTATAAAGTTGAAAAAATAAAACGTCTGTACATTGCTATAGGTCTCTCGCACTTTGGGCGTGACGTCAGTGATGATGTGTCAATTGTTCATAGTATGTGATTTTTATTTTATTTTACAAGGTGTCACGGATTAACTTGAGGAATATACAGGTTGTCACAAAAATATCCGTGTAACCACTAAAGGCAACAAAAACAAAAAGAACTCTACTATTCATTATCCATACTAATATTATAAATGCGAAAGTGTGTCTGTCTGTGTGTCTGTTACCTCTTCACGCTTAAACCGCTGAACCGATTTCGATGAAATTTGGTATGGAGATAGTTTGAGTCCCGGGGAAGGACATAGGCTACTTTTTATACCGGAAATACCCTTATCCGCGATAAACGAATTTAAGGCGGACGAAGTCGCGGGCAGAAGCTAGTTTATTATAAAGCTATAAAAGATTATTTTCTGTACATTGAAGATATATTAAAAAAAGAAAAAGATTGTACCTCACGGTCTATTTGGAGGTCACTAAATCGAACATTTACATATGTATGTTTGTATGTTTTGTCTATGCTTTATTACGCCAAATCGGCTAAACGGATTTCAACTATGGGTATAAATAAAATAGGGTATCTACAGAACCACAGACGGTTATACGATACTTTCTACCAGACTACGCTGAAGAAAAAATAGAGGTATTGACTTTATTACGCGAACGAGGTTGCATCTCGTTGGCCCAATATTACAGGGTTCTATGTTACATTTTCAGGGCAGCTAAAATTAGACTATGTCACCATGACAATGTTCAAACTTCAATTCTCTAAAAGTGAAACATTGAACCCTGTAATATTGGCCCAGCGATATCATCACTCGTGCCTGCCAGTCTATTGAGAAACAGTAGATAAGTTTTCATGAACTATATCAGTAATGTTGCTACGGAGTTATCTTAATTGCAGAACACTTATCTCCCACTACAACGTCAATTGTAAAAAATATAGGTATTTGTAATTGTCCGTTTATCGTTACAGGATGCCTTGGTGATGACCTGTCTTATCGGTTAGTGTTCTCAACAATTTAACTAAAATCCCACTTAAAACAAGGCAATACATTTGACATTTGCAGAATACAAGTTTTGTAATCGGTAAAAAAAATATTGATGATCATTGTGTTTTCGCAAACCGATAGATGTCTCTATGTCAGAAAACGCCGTGAATTATTATGTAAAGAACATTATGTCGTAATGAGTAAGGAATGTGACGTCAATACGAGAGTTTTTAAAAAACCGGCCAAGAGCTTGTCGGACCATTCTTAGTGCAGGGTAACGGTATCAAAGTTAATTATCTGATCATATCGTTTGATTGTTTATACAGAGGGTCAAAGCGTCAAGTTACCATGCGCGCATGCCACGCTGACTTGGGAGTTATCAGAGCCCAATTACAATATTAATTTGTGATAACTCGACGTAATGTCCGATACTCTGATGCAAGTCCAAGATATACTATCACTACCGACTTGAAACATTCTGTTTATCGGAACAAGTTATTAATGGTTTGATTACATATGATCTCACGTTGACAAAATTTTAATTACTTTGCACTTAGTTCAGTGCAAGTTGAATGCCCCAAATCATTTATCTCAATTAGCAGTTGAAGTACTTTTTGTGCTGAATAAAGGTTTAATTAAGTTTAAGGCCGAGCCCCACCGAACGCGTGTGCGTGACGTGCGCGTTGTAAAGTACGAATCCTCATAAGAGAGGACACACCGCTGCGTAAGCACACGTCACGCTCACGCATCCGGTGTGGCTCGGCCTTAAAATTCATTTTGGAATGTATCCGCAGCTCGATCCTAAGGTTTTCGCAATCTGTTCCCATAATTTGCCTCCGGTGCGCTCAAGGCAACAAGATAATAGTGGCTATGTGAGCCAAGGTTCCTGATCACACCGCCGCCTCGTGTTCAAAGACACGTAGACGTACCTGTGAAGTGCCTAATTTTCAAGCCACTTCCTTTTTCGAAGACTGAAGGTTCGAATACGGAAGATTAGAATCTAAATAGTTCTAAATTAACACGGTAGAATAAGGAGTTACCTTTTTTGTAGACAGTACCAATTGTGATACTCGTTTACTGCATCACCCCCACATCACCACCAAACAAGAACATTCTTAGGTCATTAAAAGAAGCGAGGTTTCGTTGTTTTTCTCAATATCTCAATACCGCGGATACCATTTCAATGTTTTGTAGTTCGAGACACGAAGTTCGCTTTACGATAAACCATTCATTCAACATTTTCATTTGCACGGTAGCATCGTTTGTATGAACCCCTTCCCATCATTGAGAGGAAATGTTTGATCAACAGTGCTACAAATGTCGGTCATCTAACTATAGATTATGTTCCCCCCTGGAGCGGAGTTGCAATTGTTTTAGGAAAACGTTTAAAATCTGTTTGCCAGATATTGTTTCACAGGATTCCTTATAATTTGGTAAAGATAAAAGAAGCGATCCCAAAATCGAACTCTCAATCAAGAGGATTTATAAACATCAATGTCGAGTTTTGGGTTATCGCAATAAAAAAGAAAAGCGTGTCAGAGCTGTTTCTCCACAACGATTCCTTTGTTCTCATTTCATCCATTTGTGTGTTAAGCAAATGTGGTAATTGCTCCAGATACGTTAAAAAACAGATGTAAAACAGCACCCCTCTGTTCGCGGGCGTGTAAGTTATCGACGCTCTATGATTACTGTCACATGGCCAGCGGCTTGGGATTTCTAGATAAATCATTACGCTGCCATACTGAGGTGTTATTAGACAGAATAGTTAAATGTGTGGGAGACTAAGGAAAAACTATTCCGATAAGTTTCACTGCAGCTCCAAAACTCAGTCAACTTTTTTTCATGCTTCTGAAACGGAAGTTGGATACAATTGCTGTACAGTAAGTTTTTGCGATGGTTATATTATAATATTATAAATGTGCAATTTGCGGCCGCCATTTTTGCAATGTTGAATGAAAGTTAATTTTGTTGCGGGACATTATTTTATTTGATCAGTTGGGTACTTGATCACCGTATTATATCTGCAATTATGAAATGGTACATGGAATGTGTTTTCCATGACCGAATCCAAAAAAGGAGGTTATTTAGACTTTTTATGCGTAGTTTACGGTTTTACTAAAAAGCCGATGACATTGACATGACATAAACAGATGTGCTGTGGAGTTGATATAACTTATTTATTTAGATTTTGAAGTAAGTTAGTACCTATACTAAGTTCGCGTTGTGCATATCCTTACGAAGAAGCTGAAGTTACGTAACAAATGCTCGAAGCAAGTTTTGTTTCGAATGAATGATGGGAGTGAAAGTTTCGAGAAACCAGGCGTTGCGTGTTATAGCAATTTGAGATCAAGGAATTATGTATAAGGCAAGAATGGAATTCAGAATTAGGAGAATTCTTCAGAAAATAACTTATTGTTCAATAACACTGAAATTAAATCCAAAAAGGCCCACATCTTACATAGCTCCATGCTCGAGACGAATCCAGTAGCACATTTGTAGTTTTATCATTCCTGAGAGTAGTAAAATCGATGTGTACTTTGTACCCGCAGCGCGAGAATCAACATACCAGGCAATCATAATGGACGAAGGATATTGTGGCAAACAACGGCCGGTTACAACAGAAGGCCGGCTGACGTCAGGGTCCAGAGTCCGCCGTACCGTACCCAATTGGAAAGTTCACCAAAACAATTTCAACTACCAATTTGTCTAATATTCATGCGGACGACCTGACAATAGGAGAACAAGCCTCCAGTCGGACTTTGCAAAAAGATACAGGTACCTATAAGCGAAACATAAGTTTCCTTTTGCATTTTAACCATCAAAGCTATATTTTCTAGGTTGCTGCTAATGCGGAGTCATGCGTTTGTATTATAGCATAACGCATTTCGTGATTTTCGCTGTCAATGTAATTTCGCAATCAACATTTTGATGTGGGTCGATTGCGAAACTGCTAACAATTCATTTGTTTTCCTTTACCTATCCGAATCTAGGGCAGGTCTAACGTGTAGATACTAAATATACTATAACCCTTGTATCTAATAAAGACGGTGAGACATTGTCGAATTGAGTTAAATATACCGCTCAGGTTGGACTCTGGACCCGCCTAGGCGTGTTAGCGTCGAGTAAGGTTAAATGCATTAATTAGAGCGAATCAAACCGTGTTCACTAAATCAGAGAGTTCTCTATCGCTTGCCGCGCCGGTTCGATTGCTACTTTCGAAAAGTTGAAACGTTTCATTGTTGAAAACTTGAAACCCTTTTGTTTGACGAAGAAAGTGAAATTTGATTCTTCAATTAGGTACTCCAATTATTTTACTTCATTCAGTATCCGTGCTAGTAAACCAGTGTAACAGGTGGCATGCCTAGATTCTAATATATCTATGGAATACCGGTCTGGATAAGCAGATCAATTACTTGCTAGAATTATGCAATTACTTTGTACGTTCGCCATTACTACTAGGCTAGGTAGGTAAGAATCTTAGCCCATTTAAAGCAAAACTATAGGCGAACAAGTTGATTAAAGTTTTCGTAAAATTCAAGAGAACTCTGGACTGATTCCATCTAAGTAATTATAGAATTCCATCTACCTAATGATTATGAATTCGCGAAAAATCGAAATCAAACTTTTTTTATTTTGTTTCCATATTCCAATAGATTGTACTTACTAGGTATTAGGGATTCTCGATAAAGAGAATCCCTGAAATAGGTAACGCAAAAATGGTTCATTCGAAATCTGATCTGTACAAAAACGCCTCTGAAAGTGTTCATGGTTCAGTTAGAAGTCGTTTCACGCGGTGGCCACGTGCGGCCACAGCTGGCGGACTTTGGACCGACGCACAATCGCCGGTGAGACCATCGGTTATCAATCAAAACGGCGTATGACTCAGATGAAAAATTACACGATTATAACCTTCTGGGTAACTGGGTAAAAACGTTGGTTGTTTAAGGAAGTAGCTTGGTAGGGATTCTGTAAAAAGCATGATGAAATGGTGCAATCTTAATTGCGTTTTTCCTGTAAATTACATAGTTAGGTATCTATAGTAGTTATTGTTTTGGTAGGTATTTGGTAGTGGTAAGCAGCATCTGCCGCGGTAAAATGCCATAAGGTTAAACTTAAACTTTTTTTGCTGTAGCAGATTGCGCATAAGTTTATGCAGATACGTATACCTACATCCTTCAATATGTTTAGTTACCTAGTTAACCTATGTATTTAGACTGCATTTGCATATGTTTCAAAAATATGTACCTACCTACTTACATCCTATGTTGTAATATCGTGACACGTGTTGAAATATATCCAAGTTTTGAAATACTTATATTTACGCCTGCGAGAAATTTAGATTTTCTATAAAATATGAAATTCTCGTTATGAAATGTTTTCTGTGAGACTAGGTATTGAGCCATTTTGGTACATATGAAGGTACCTATACCTACCTATCTAGTTCCATTTAAGACAGAAATAATTCCCTGAAAAACGGCCTAAATTCAATGTGTGTGTGATATCATTTAGGTTTGGCCGTCGGCCAATAACGACGATCCGTTTGGCGCCGTACGCGGACTTTACGGTATTTACTACCAAATATCTAGGTTGCAGCAACCAAAACAAAATAAATCCTAGTCTAAATCAAGACGTTAGCACTGCGTGGCGATACCTATGTGTAAGGATTTTCGGATAAGACGGGTAGGTAACTATTCAGATCCTCAAAATCCTTGTATAAGTCAAATACCTACCGAACCAAATAGATAGCCTAAATACCTAGGTACATAATGACATCAAGGATAGGTAGGTATACTGTTTGTCGACGACCACGAAATAAACCTCGTATTTCAGTATCGATGTCATAGCAAGATACGAGGTTTTGAAGAACAGTTACATATTAAATTTAGGATAGGTACCTGCGCTTTATTCTACTCACTTACAGTGCATGAACCCTTTTCTGGAGCGGAATCCAGATTTTGACAAGAGATTTGTTTTTGTGAAGGCTCGATAATGTTTTGATGAACTTACTCTATATACCTACATATCTATATTATATATGGTATCATAGGTATCTATAGGTAGGTACGCACTTGATGTTTTTGTTTTGTGGTAACTGATAGACATTACACTACATAAGTACCTGGCTACCTGCCTATCTGATGTTATTAACAATAATACATACCTACTTAATTTGTTTAAAATGTATGAAAAGCGGCAATGATATAGGTAAGTACCTACATGAATACATTTTCAGTAAGATGAAAACAGTTGTACATTACTAATTAACTTGGTAAGCTTGGGTACCTACCTAGGTATAGTAACAGCATATTAAAATAGTGCTAGTTATAAAATTTACAGCCTGTTTTATGGCTCTAAAAAGTAATTAGGTACTACAATTGAGTTAACATTAGAATTAAATACTTACTTCTAAGTAAGAAGCTAAAGGTAAAAATAATGTTAAAATCGATGTAAAGTTTGGTACTAGCACGCCGAGAGAGCGTGATTGTAGCCGGGTACAAAGTCCGCAAGGTAAGTCTGACGTCGACAACGTGTTTCTACTACTAACATTGTAATTTGAATTGAGAATCTTCATTCTACAAAATCATTCAGCACAAATTACTAAAAATCACCATAACAACACGAAAATGTTAATGTTTAAAACTTAAAAATATGTTAAGAAGTTTGTTATTTGCACAATGTTTCCTTTTTCAAATTTCATGTTATGTGAGTTATAAATCTGTGTTAATAGATGTGATTATTGCACTAGTTGTTAATTTGTCCTTCACCAACGTTTAAACATTTAAAATATTTCTGCAAAAACTAATAAAAGCTGCTGCAAAAATTTGTAAATAACAATTAGATGTTACAAGAGGTAGGTATAAAATACTTACTCTTTCCAGGCACTGCTGTCCAATTGAGTTGGGTTCCACCTTCACTTCTTGGATCACTCCGTTCGGTTGACTAACTAGCCACATTTTGGATAAATACAAGAAATCCGTGAAAAATTAGAAAACAGAAGGTGACCGAATTAAAAAATAGTTGCAATTAATTCACTGTTCTTTCAATGTTTATCTCACTCGCGTGAAGAATTTATTTAAAAATGTCTTTCTTAATTCGCTCTGTGCAATGTTTATCGCGTATTCTTTGTGGAAGTAAAACTGTGAATACTTCCAAATGACGGCCATACTACGTTAAGTTTGCCTTCACAATGATAAAGAAAGAAGCGGTGACGTGACGCCTAGCGACGAGGGAGCGGTCTTGGACTTTGGCCAAACGAGCACGCGTTTACATACTCATTACAAATCCATTACTGTTTTAACGAGGTTCGTTTATTTTCGTACAGACTAAACCCTTCATTGCATAACAAATATGCGATTGAGTCAACAAAACACAGCGTGCCAAATTAAGGGGAGTGGAGTGGATTCATTTCGGTGTTTCATTATTTGCCCTAAGTGCGACAGAGACAACCATATTGAGACCAACGGTTTTCCGACTCCGCTTATGTAAATTTGTAAAAGGTAAATGCTACCTTTTTTTTTTTGTTTGTTCCTTATCTCTTTCAGTCTATGGACTGTTTTAGAGGTGTGTAATGGGCGCCACGCCATTACACAAATCCTCAAATGCTACCATTATTCCACTGCATCCATGAGATTCAGTAACGAGGAAACTAATCCTAAGCATTCTGTAGAACGCAAGGGAGAATCATGAAATGCTGACATTTTTATAAAATTTATATCATACATCATTCTTCATTGTATGTTTACGGCCTTTGATTCGATTTTACGCGCGTTGCTTTGTATAAATTCAAAGTAGTATGAAACTAAAGTCAATGAAATGGAGTTTATTTTTGTATCAATCGTTTTGACATCTATATCGTTGAAGGCTGTTTGGTCTATGGAACATTCTACCAACATAATAAAAAGCAATTATAAGTGAGATAAACAAATAAACACACTTCAAAATTAGAGTGAATTTATTATTTACGGGTAAGATATTACTTATTATAATTTTCTACATTTATAATTTTTTATTAAGTTATGCCATCTAGTATGAAACAATCAAAAACAAAGAACCGTTATCCATTACACGCAAAGTGCTTTATTATGCATTTTCAATATTATATTTTTTTCAAATTATTTCTAACAATAAGTAGTCACTATAATATAGTTTGGTTGAAAAATTACTCGTAAAGTTAAATATATATCCACTTATAGTAGATTCTTATTTGATGAATTATATTTAAAAAAATATCCGTTCCATGCCACTCATACTTTACGGAGCACGAGCCGCTGACAGCGCCAATCGTGACAACATGGTGGAACTAAAGTAATCATATGACTTTCGTCACATCTCCGTTCTGCGCCTATTGATTCTGATCTTGGTCTTGATTCTTACTCGACATAGTTTTTGTGTATCGGCAGAAATGGCGAGTCAGACCCAGGGGATCCAGCAATTGTTGGCTGCTGAGAAGAGGGCGGCTGAGAAAGTGTCAGAGGCGAGAAAGCGTAAGTTAAAACTATTAAATTGTCTAATTTTACGACGTATTTCGGTTTTGGGTCTTCGTCCCCGCCTTAGTATCAGTATGTTATATGTATATAGCAAGCAACCATTTCAATGCTAATTGTTGGTATTTCGTGATATTATTTTAATACGAAGTTACTTGATATTGTTACATGGTTTTCATGAATTTGTTGGATCACATGATTTCGTTTAATATCTTGATGCTAGTTACATGACCCTGAGATAGTACGTCTATTACCAGATAACTAGTTTCTTTGAGCTTTTCTCATAGGACTGCTACAATCGCTTCTAATAGATGAAACAATGTAATCCTTTGTCTACTTTGGTACTTAGATATACAAAATATGCTTTAATTATAATGAACATTACTCAATTTCAAGTCTAAAGAATGTGTCATAAGAACTATTTTGGCCTGTGTTCTTCTATTTGCTGAAGAACAATATTTAATTCTGTTTCTTAGTATTAGCAATAGCAAATCTGAATGGAAAATTTTGAAGAAGATAAGGCACTAACTATATGTTGATGCCTTTCACTTCTAGCTCTGTGTCAAATCGTTAGGGGAAATGCTGGAACACATCTATTTTAAGACAACCTTAAAACCGAATTCCTACAGAACAGATATTGCTTTTGGTGATCTGATCTGATCATAATCTGCTCTCACTCACTCAAAAGCATTTAAGACATCTTGCTGTTGTAACACTTGATTTTAGCTTTCGATTCTACACCTCTGTTTCAAATTAGCTCAATGGTTGCCTGGTAGAGAATGCATTAAAAGGTATTATCGCAAAGAGAAAAAAGTTTGTTAAAATAAAAAATGGATAAATTGTATTTAAATACCATCTTAAATTACCACTCTATTTATTATCTATCTATGTTATTGGTATTAACTGTGAGTTTGATCACCTCCACAAACCATTTGGTTATTTATGGAGTTCTCATCCCATTACCTTGCCATTTCCAGCATTATGTAATAGAAATACACATAATGTTTTAAAAAGTGTCAGTCTAACATTTGACGTTATTGTTTACAGGAAAAGCGAAACGCCTAAAGCAGGCCAAGGATGAGGCTCAGGATGAGGTTGAGAAGTACAGACAGGAACGCGAGAGGCAGTTCAAAGAGTTTGAAGCCAAGGTGAGAAACATTTATCCACACTCTTGGAGTCATAGTTGCAGTCTCTTCATATTCTCTGTAACTTCATATGTAACAAGTTTATAAGTGTGACGGAATGTGTGTTTTCCACATAATTAAATAAATTTTGGAGAAAACAAGGGTTGGATGAGTATCATACAATCTGCATTTGTCAAAACAAAGAGTTCAAAAACATCTGACATACTCTAGTACAGGGGTCGTCAACATTTTGAGTTGGAAGAGTCAAAAATTACAATTTACAATATTACAAAGTTTTTAAAGAGCCACAAAATAAATCTTGCCAACAATAAACAGTACTTTTTGATATAAAAACGAATGTATAGAGTTGCTTGATGTCGAGCTTCTCATCCAAAGAGCCTTTTATAGTAAGGTATAGAGAAAAGTTACTCTCCTGCTAAAATGTATGTTTGAAAGTCAGGGTGCATATTTTCTCTCTTTATCCCACTTTACTGTTATGTCTAACAATGGGTATACATTTTCGAGTAAACATTTGCGAGTAAGTTCACAACAGTATACATATTTTCTGTCTTGACTGTCCATACTAACATCGAAAATGCTATTAAGGTCAAATATTTTCATTCTTCGGTGTTCTATTTTCTTTGAAATATGATTAATATTTGATCATTTATAATTAATAAAATATTATAATTTTAGGACAATTTTACATAAATTGAATGAGTCCCACGGTAAGCTAAATAAGGCTTGAGTACTTGATGACGGTATATTTAACATTTGGTATGCAGAAGCACTGATAAGTGTTAAGCAACAGTTTACCTTTAAGTCTAAAATAATAAGATTTTAACTTATTCTGCACTGATCACTGACTTGACTTTGCATACCAAAAAATATAGAATAGATATGTACTTTTAGACATAGGGATCATTTAAGACATCACACATCACACAAATATTTTCCATTAAGGGGGTTTCAACCAATCAGGGCCATCAGCTTCACAGGCAGCATCACTACCACTGAGCTAAACTGGTCTTCATTTGGCATAATAAATAACCTGTGGACACTTTCTTTCTCTTATTTATATTGTCTAGACTTATTTCGGGGCACTAATTCAAAAACTCTATTTCGAAAAAGGATATATTTTGTTTTATTTTTAATTTTCTTGAATTGAACTACACTTAATTTAATTACAACCCCAAATTCTCTGGGGTGAGATTCACTTAGCTTATCCTGGCATAGCCTTCTTTGTTAATGCAATATTTGGCTAACAATTGCTTGTCAAGATTTTGAAACATAACTTTTCAGTGTTTTAGGTCATACTGTAAATCTAGAATTGTAGAATCTATTACATTAGGTTAGGTATTTTTAGGTTTGCTTGGTAGCAATCGTGAAAAGATAACATTTTCAGAAATATAGTCCTTTGGTAAACCTAAATGCGGACAAACACAAGACTTGCAACCGTATAGGACTTTATAAGACTCCATTTTTGTATATTTTGATGTAAGGAATAGAGTGGATCACTCATGTATGGAAAAAAAATCTATTTCCATTTTGGTAAACCTAAAAAAAATATTGTGTCTAATAAAGGCATAGATAAAGTTTTAAATTGTCTTTGATTGTACTTGAAGGTTATCTTCTGCCTCCACATCCATTTTAAGTTAGTATGGAAATGTCCATACTAAATGAGGGGAATGATGTTTTATTTTGTTATTTCTTATTCATGTCAATAACTGAATGTTTATTTCAACTAAATAGTGTGTATGGTTATAAAAACTAAATATGATGCAAAATTAAAATAAATAGAAGACAATATTTTAAATGCCTTTTTTTTTTGTAGTTCATAAATTTCTCATTTTTTATCGAACTGCACAAAGAATTAAATTAAAAATATAATTAAATTATCTACATATGTTGAAACATTACATTTCAAAAATCTCGAAAACGGGAAAACAATCCACCCTAATGAGTAATCATTGTGTTGCAGCACATGGGCACTCGGGAGGGCGTGGCCGCCAAGATCGATGCCGAGACCAGGGTCAAGATCGACGAGATGAACAAGATGGTGAAGACGCAGCAGGACGCGGTTAGTTGCACCTTCTAACATTCTTCTTCAGGCAGGCATGGTGCACTCCGGAAACTAGGGATTCAGAGGTCTAGGCCCTGGGGCAACAAATGAGTGCAGGCCCCTAGAATTTTAAGTACCTACATTAATATATATTTTTTTAATTATTTGTGGAGGCCCTAGGGCTGTACCCTGGTTGCCCTCCCCTAAATCCGGCCCTGCCGCGACGACGCTGCGTACCAATAAGTACTTACTGGTGGCCTAGGTGTTGTTGAAGTTGGTATACATTGACGCGCATTGTGCGTAAGAAGCGATCATTATCTTCTTGAGTGGCGCAATGGTTGCAATAATTGCTAGTTCTCTCAAGGCTAAGATCACATATTTAGAGCATTCTGTAGTTGTACTTTTATTTATCCTGTGCTCTAGGTTCTTCCCTAGTAGTCCTGGAGTGGCGACGACGCATAGGAAAGCGTAGGACGACCAACGACTAGGTGGACGGATGACCTTGAGACATTAGACAGGCCATATGCTAGTGGTTCAGTATTTATCATAAAACAACACGAGTTATTTTTTATCTGACCTTGAAATCAGGCGGTTCCTTACTTTGCAAGGGTCATGACCCCTACCAAAAACTGTATACGTCTATTGAAAAACCTCGTAGGAATTGTGAATATATGAAGATTTTAAAATTTAAATCCTACTAACCTATCCCCTTTACCCCGCCCTGCCCAAATTCTTAGACTGTCTACAGTGCATACCGAAATATCGATAGGTCTCAAAGTGGATACTTACTACTTTTCTTGGTTGGACTAAAGCAAAGAGGGTCCCGACACTTAGAAATTTTTTCATCAGTGTGATGTCATATTGACATTTATTTTTTATGATGTTATCGTATAGAGCTCGCTGATATAAGCAAGTTTTGCATGGGCAACTTTTCTCTAAAATCAAAAATGGCCGAGATATTCGCCCTTAAAGATTTAAGTTTTTCAAGGGAGCTGGGATTTTCGATGGTTGTTGGTGTTATTATAACACCTATTTTTTATGATGCTATCGTATAAAGGACGCTAAAATAAGCATGTTTTGTATCGGAAACTTTTCTCTAAACTGGATAATTACCAAGATAAATGACGGATCCTAAAATGTAAAATTTTCAATGATGAAATGGGTACGTATTGAAAACATTTTGAATGGTTTTAAGTAAAGACCCACTGCCTAAAAGTTATATTCTATAGCTTTTTGTTTAAGTCAAAAACCGAAAACTGTAGGTTAGGTTAGGTTTGTTTATGACCATGGATAGCGGAGCGAGCGAAGCGAGCGGAGCGTCAGAATGCTTGCTTACTTTATTGCAAAATGTTTGGAAGAACTGCGACAAAATGGAACATGGGTCAAAAACCGAAAACTGTAGTTTAGGTTAGGTCTGTTTATGACCATGGATAGCGGAGCGTCTTCTTGCCAACTTATTGATCACTGAAGTGCTGTTTTTTCTTGTTTTCAGGTGATCAAGGACATACTGAGCCTCGTGTACGACATCAAGCCCGAGTTGCACGTCAACTACCGCGTTAAGTAAATAGGCTAAATACCGTTCTACGTTAAATTATCGCATAAATTACTAATACTACGCGAGCGCCACCCAGTTACCCGCCATCCTAATAGCTGTCACTAACAACCGCCATCTTATGTTCAGTGACAGCTGTCATGTTCGCCATCTTGTCTACACTGACAGCTGGCACTCTGACAGCTTCAAAATGGCCGCCGCTGTATATAAAATAATGCTTGGGTTTACGTATTTAAAATAAAATGATAATGTTATAGTATTTGGAATCAGCTCGATATCATTCCATGAAATATTGTCGGATCCGCTACGAACTTCCCATGTATGTTCAATGTTGTGTTATTTAGAAATATATAATGTTACAAGTTTATGGAATTTTGATTTTTGTGTAGTGGAATGAAAACTGGCCTATACAGTATTAGAGCAAATATATTGATTTACGTTTTATTATTGTTTCATTATTGTAAGTATCACTGGTTCATCCGGCTTTGCTGGAGCTCGTCGCTGGAAAAAAAAAACAAGTTTTAATTTACACATTTTCTTTTATTTTTTAATATTACCTCTTGTTGATGCTTAACATTTTATAATTGTCATCGGTTCTCCGTATACTTATTATTATTACATTTCAAGTGAATCCAACCAGGAATAAGTGAAAATCAACATGCAACATTTGATGTATGTACCTAATAGTTAATTCTGTAATTACTTGAAATTAAAGTTTCAAATGAATCTTATGCGATTTATTTTCTACTACAGTGTGGGGTACAATTATATTCAAAGAACGCCATATTGGTATGAGTGAGCGAGGAAGCACAAAAGAGACAGACATGTGATATAGCGGTTTAGCTCTAGTAGGGTTTTTGACAGGTAATTCCCTAATTACCAGATTGAACGTGGCGTTGGTTGGAGGCCAAAGATTAGCTCACTGGGTTACCTATTACAAACTTACTTACCTACGCCTTAAATTTTCAAACTCGAGGTCCTAAAACAGACTGTTTTTAGAAACCACTTTGTTTCGACCCTGGTTAGAATTGGTTCCGTTTGGAATTCCTTTTCTGGCAACACTGCTTGTCTTACTTTATGTTTCTATTGTTGGAGGGTCGATGAAAAATAATACAGTCTTATTAACTCACGTCCATGTAACTTTTACACTATATAAAACACTGCTGGTTAGTGGGCCTCGCAGCGCTCCGACGAGGCCAGACTTAGTCTGATTAAAGAAATAAAACAAATGATAATCAATTTGGAATGCCAAACATCTGTACATGAATTTTGACAAAAGTGTTGCTTGGTTTCTACTTTCATCACCTAGACTCCTAAGATCCCATCGTATAAAAACGTACTGCTTCCGCCGGACGTCCGGAATGCTGTCCAGCTATCGGGTACGACACTCGTGATGGAGACCGCGCTCGACGTGTAGGCCTCGTCGCGCTCGGACGAGGCCATGCTAACCTACATAAACGCACTTCTTCCGCCTGATGTTCGGTATGCTGTCCAGCCAAGCAGCCGCGACGCCCGTGCCGGAGATCACAGCCGACTTCTAGGCCTCGTCGCGCTCGGATGAGGCCAGGCTTTCCTACATGAACATACTTCTTCCGCCGGATGTCCGGAATGCTGTCCAGCCACTCGGCCGCGACGCCCGTGCCGGAGAATACGGCCGGTTTGTCGGCCTCGTCGCAGCGCTTAGATGAGAAAGACAGGATGCCGATCAGTTGACCGTCCATGACCGCTGGCCCGCCTGCGTCGTGCTGATAAAATATAAGTTTTTTTATTGCATTTTATAATTAGTAGCATATTAACAATCATAGCACTTAAATATGTGAACGGCTAGCGTAGTCCTTACAGGGCTTTCAGTTTTACAAGTCAACTAGCATATGGTAGCAAAGCAGTAGAGAACTAGGGATGGCAGTAAGTAGGTACAGTACGATTACTTTGAGTTTACCACTGACATATGCTTTTATTCCATTGGATATTGGGTTTTAAAACTAATGTAAAAGAGTGTATATTATTTACACACTGTCTAAACGTCGTTTGTTTGTAATAGAAACTCTTTAGTATTAGTGTTGGGAGCACGATGACTGCCGCGCGCACATTTCTTCCCCGCCCGCGCTATTTTTCCCCCCGTCGCCCGCAGACCATGGGAGTGTCAGCTTGCCGGGCTATAACGACATTGACGCGAGTCGCACCGCACTGTTCATAATTTGTGACTTTATCAGGCAAAAGGTAACACCTTGTCAGCCGGTCCGGGAGGAACGCGGGCCGCCTGCTGCCGACCGCTGGTCTATTGTATTCAATGGAGGCTGGGGGTCCTTTGTATCCATGGGGCCCTGGGCTGCATCCCAAATAACGCTTAAGTAGATCCGCCCCTGTTATGGCGACCCTCCATAGCGTGACACGCTTCGCACGAAATCACCCAACTCCCCACACCCCGCACTTCCCCGGGAGCGAGGACATTCGTACGTAGCGTGGGCAGCGTGCAGGACATGGAGGGTCGCCCTTAAGGAAGCTGAAAACTGATGGATGCTGAAAGCGTGAGACTGTTCGTTGTGTAGCTTAATGTTTTGGTCAGACCTGTGTTCGAGAGTAAACGTCATGACTAGGGCATCCATCTTAATTATAGCCGAACCCGGACAAAAACTTCAAAAACCCTGAATATTTGAAGGAAGTCGCAATTTTCCCCGGACATGTTAGATTTTATACAGTTTACTAAGGTTTTCCTTGATACAAAAAGAGTCCCGGGTTTTACCCGGACACATTTTAAAAACCCCCCGGACGGCCCACGCCGGACAGCCTCCAAACTAGGATAAATATTTGTTCCCGAGTCTTGGATGTTTTCTATGTAGGTATATCCATACTAATATTATAAATGCGGAAGTGTGTCTGTCTGTCTGTCTGTTACCTCTCTGAACCGATTTCGATGAAATTTGGTATGGAAATAGTTTTGAGTCTCGGGGAAGGACGTAGGCTACTTTTTATCCCGGAAAAATACCCTTATCCGCGATAAACGAATTTAACGGACGAAGTCGCGGGCAGAAGCTAGTAAGTAATATATCTATTAAATATATCGTCGTCTAGTACCCATAACACAAGCCTTATTGAGCTTACCATGGGACTAGTTCGATTTGTGTAGAATTGTCAAAAATAAAATACCGGGGAATGATGGCAACGGGGGGGACGGATGGCAACCCTAGTCATGACGAGTTGATGTTGTGATGATGACTTACGTTACAAACATTCTTCATCTTGCTGATGTAGCCGGCGCAAAAGGTGCTCGTCGTGATCAGGTCACTGCGGAACAGAATTTTTTACTTCGCAGTTCGAAATCAAAAGTTTGTATCGTGTCGTCTCTCTCACTCTCGAGTTAAACTGTACTTAAGTGAGAGGGACAGCGCTATATAGGTACGAGCTTCGTATTTCGAACTTCAGAGTGGTCCCTGAGCGTTTTACAACTTATTAATCAACTAAATTTAAAAGGGGGTGGCCCCTTTAAAGGAAAAATATTTCACGACCCCCTTTTCTGCACTGATTCAAACCTATATTTTAACAAAATCAATTTAAAAATATCAAGTCCGTATTAATGTAATCGCGACTCTCTTTAAGAGGCCTCACGATCCCCTGAGGGATCGCGACCCACAAGTTGAAAAACACTGCCCTAAAGACGTCTGCTGCGTTGTACGGGACACCGGCGCGGGCGTTCTCTCCGGGTGCGTTGTCTGTATATTCGCGTGCGGCAAGTGATTCGCCACACTCAGCCGCAGCGAACGGCACCCGGAATATACAGGAAACGGCACCCGGAGCGAACGTTTTTTTGGTTACAATGAGTTATAGATACAATTGATAATAATAATAATAATAATCATCATTTATTTCGGAAGTTCATCCATATCTTGTTAGTAACAATAATAATTATTATCCTTATAATTATTATTGAGTCTTTATATATTGAGTCATGGTTGGAATCTCCTAGTAAGTACTACTTTTACTTGTTCTGAAGGGCTAATCTAAAATTCGAAGTTCATATGGCGCCATCTCGCTCACTCAAATACAGTTTAACGTGAGAGCGAGGCACGTTACGAATTTCGAGATTCAGCCTAACCGCTCTGCGCCGGACTCCCGCTCAACGCGCGGACGCTTTAAAACATTGAAGTAAGAAGGGACAAATCATACCGTCCGTAAACGTCTGCGCAGTCAGCTTTGTCGTACACGGGCAGGTCCACTTTCTGCAGCAGCACCGCTCCGCCCTTGCCGCCCTTATTCTGAAAACATCATAATTACCGTCAGTATGTTCCACCTACTCAATCATCACGTTTACTCACTAGCTAAATTCAATCTAATTAAGTTATGCTACTAAGATTTGTAATTTATGAATGGATCCTTAAATCCGGGCTTGAAAACCGGTTTCTTTACCCGTATACTGGTTAGAGCCAAGCTATAAGAGCCTAACTCACAATAAAGGTTATGCTTGCAAAAAACCACTCTACTTACTAAACGGTTAATATCTCGAAGCGTAAATAAGGAACGAAACCCATTTATAACCTTGCATTTGCCAGTTAGAGAGCGCTCCCTCTGTATACGAGTACGTTCCCGAATCAATTCGTTCGAATTTAACCTAAATATTTAACCGTTTTAACCTAAACATATACCGGTTATTTTGTAACTGTTTACAAACTCTGCCTTAAATACGTATTAAACTTACACGATTTAGAAGCAAATATTACTTAGCATTAATCGATTTCCGAACTGAGCGGAGTTTTGTTTAAGGAAAGGTTTGAAAAGGAGCGGTTGGCAGTAGAGGCTAAGTCATCTGCCTTCAAATCCGTTGTCCTACCCCCGCGCCTCTCTCTTACCGTGGACGAGGGCTCAAACTCTAAATGCCTACATTCCTTTATGCCAACATTTAATTTATTAAATACTTTAACTTTAATATTAAAACTAATATTAAAATGAGTATACTGAGATTTAGTTAAGTGAATTTATTTTTATTTCTTTGATTAAAGTTAGTACATACTCAAGTTCTAGAATTTTAATAAATACACGAGAATCTCATAACTGAACGAAAATACTGGTTGTATTGTAAGAAGAAAATACCGGTTTCTGAGCCCTGCTAAAAGGTAGGTATCTCAAAAACAGGTCTAACGGATTGGATGAAATTGGGTGTGTGAATACCTCGGTGACATCCACCGAGTAAAGCTTTATTCTAGCACTTAGTTAAGTACCTTATTATTCCAAATTGGTCTTACCAGCACCGACCCCCATCCCAAGAACGTGATCGTCTTATCAATAGTGACACTCCGCTTCTTCGAGTACTCGATCTTAGTCGCGTTCGCGCCTAGACCGAGGGTGATGTTCCTACTTAGCCGGAGCACAGCGTAGTTGAATGCTAATGTGTCAGGCTTGTAGTTGGGGTGGAAGAAGATCTCGTCGACGAAGAGATGCTCGCCGCCCGCCGTAGCGTTGTTGGAGCCCACGCGGACGGACAGCATCTTTACGTACTCGCGGAAGAAGCGGTTGTTGTATTGGCTGAAACATGACGTGACGTCAGTAGGTACGGTTAACTAGGAGTTTATAAGAATCTGAGTCAGAAGAAGTGGCATCCTGGGATTTCAAAGTCCGTTGAATAGATAGAGTTGAAGTGACTAGGCTCACCAATCACGACGGTAACATCGGGATTATCTACTCCTAAAGGGCATTGTTTTGTTAATTGACAGCTGAAAACTGTGTCCCGCAGAAGCAAGAGGATCCAGCTGATGACGTTGCCGCTAGACCATAGCTGGTGGTACGTCAGGATGGCGTGTGTTTGGCCTGTAGATACACGCTTATCGATTTTTCAGCAGGATCAGCTCGGAACTAGGAATCAGGTTAGGTGGTTCATCAGGACAGCAGCAAGGTAAGGATGGTCCGAGCAATGCCGTCTGGGTTTTGGTGCGACGGTGGCGGTTGCTCAGAAGAATCTAAAGGTATTTAATGCATTTCATCACACTTACGCGCGGGTAAGCACGAGGTCAGAACTAATGATAGCACCCCACAACACAACTGGTGGTGTATGAGGACGGCGTCAAGATAGTCTTCGATCCGTGGCGTCTCACCTTGAAGGTAGCAGTGGTAGCTCTTGCTCATGAAAATCTTCACAGCTATTTGATGTATTCCATTACACTTACAGTTGCAAGCAGTGCGCGGCGGTGAGTACGAGGTCCGAGCTGATGATAGCACCCCCACACCACAGGTGATGGTTCATGAGGACGGCGGCAAGATAAGGATGGTCCCTGATGTTAGCCGTCTCGTCCGGGTTGTAAATGCGACGGAAGCGTCTGTTCAGCGGTGGTAGCAGCGGGGTCGAAGGTTGGGTGGTGGTGGTCTTCTTCGCTCTGGTTGTCTCGGGATCCGTTGACTTTTGTTTTGTTTGAAGCGAATCGGTGAGCTCTGTGACATTCATTTATTTACTTACTGGGATGAATGGTTATCAGACGCCGATAGATTGTCAGGTATATCTAAGTACCTAAATATACGCTCAGTTGACTTTACTTACTTAAGTTATAGGTAGGTATACCTACGTCTACCTATCTCGAAAGCAACAAGAAAATTATGGGTACCCACTGAAAGCTAGTCTAAATTAAATAGGTACCTACTGTAAACAGGATGTTGGCAGTGATAACTGATAACTGACAAAGTTCGTTAGGTCCTCGGGCAACGAATGAGTGGAGGCCCCTAGTCATTTTCCAAATACACAGGCTATTTTTTTTAAATTTCGTTTGTGGGGGGCCCTCACTTGTGGAGGCTCCAGGGCTTGAGCCCCGGTTGCCGTTTACGGCCTGTATCTATTATACATGTAAGTATATTAAAATAACGTATATGTGGTGTATGAAAAGTCAAATGCAAGTGACTATATATAGTGACTTGTTCCATGATTATTTGTTGCGTATGTTTACATACACTATGTGGTTGAGGTAGGCAGTTAAATGTGCGTCCACATTTGTATCATTTTCCCGATCAGATCTTCGTCCCGTGGCATGATCGCGTGTCACGATCACGCGTTTGGAAGTTGCGCCGATTCGATCGCTCGTAATCCATGTTGCTACGCGTATCACACACTTAGATCGGACAAGCGCGGTGATCACGTCGCGCCGACAGTGAGCGTCCAAGTAGCGCGATACACAGTCATGCCACGCCACGGTGATCGGATACGAGCAAATGATACACGTGTGGACGCACCTTAAAGTGTTGTAATCATATGGGTAGGCAGTTTCTCAGCAGTGGCGTGCACAGAGATTTTAGCTGAGGTAAGCAATTTTTCTGTGCCTATATAGAGCCATGGTCCTTCAGGGTAGGCAGTGCCTTTGTGTCTATGTGAACCGCACGCCACTGCGGGTAATGGTACTCACGAGGGATTTCAGTTTTCCCTGGTTCGATTCTCCTCGACTGCACCATGGCCTCTATGGGAATGCCCTCGGGCTGCCACGACCGCCGTGACTCCACTAGAACAGGACATAAAGTGTGTCAATGTATCATCTTTCTGGAAGCATGTTGATTACCATTTCTCATACAGTTCTTGCCCGACTGCGTTGTTTTGGGATTTAGAATTTTGGTTATGGTTGAGTTGATTCCTTAGCCAGGGCTCGGAATCGGTATTTTTAAAATCTTCTAAAGTACACGTTATTTCTGGAATATTTTAATGCTGTATTTAGGAGAAGAGAAATTAATCACAAAACATCTGATTCAAGTTTTAGTTTTAACAAAATATACGAAAATCTCGTAATTGAACGAAAAAAAGTAATCGTTATTTCGGATATTTTGTATGAAAAAAATACCGGTACCGAGCCCTGTCCTTTCCACTTAATGGAAACACAGCCATAATGTATTTGACCGCAAAACACTAGAGCAGTAGAATCAATAGGTTATTCACTCTATTGCCATTCTATAAGTCTCTATTATTTAGTATTGTTTCAGCATGGTTTCAGCAGTTACGTAATTTTTAGTTATTATTGACGCCCCTAGATGTCACTATTAGGGAAGCTAAATCACGCTAACGAAGTGTCGACGTAGATTGTTAAAAGCCTTTTCTTTTGATTGTTGTTTTTTATTTCCTTCGGAGCGAGGCACCATTTTATAACTGGAAAGTGGTCGATTCTCGACCAAACAGACCAGAACAAATGAAAAAAAAAAGTTTTTGTCTCAGACCGATAAAAATTTTTACGGTCTCAGACAAAAAAGAATCAAGATTAGTTAATGGTTTACATTTGACTATGTTCTTTTAAAATTTCACTCCGTGATCAAGTGCCCTTGTAATCTATTGTTCATAGAAATAGAGTTAATAATCTATTGAGCTTTCAACGACTTTTTACAATTAATTATGGTCATTTCGGTGTTTTGCGGTTAAACGTGGGCTAAACGCTTAATGGCATTGATTTGTGTGGAAAGGATTCAACAATAACCAATACTACATGTCTATTTCTTTGACAAGCCTAAATGGATTACGACGTATCAATTTCGATAGATAGGGCTTGCTTGTGGGAGCGACATAGGCTAAATAATGTTTTACAGTAGGGTTTCTTCCAGATTTCTGATTATATAGTAATAGATTTAGGCAAGGATTGGAACCGGTATTTTTTTCATACTAAATCCGAAATAACGTTTAGTTTTTCGTTCAATTACGAGATTTTCGTATAGGTAGATATATTATTTAAATTGTAGAGCTTGAATCAGGTGTTTTGTGATTAATTTCTCTTCTCCTAAATACTGAATTTACACACACAATGTGAATAAAAAACACGAAGGTCTTAATATTGTAAGTAGGCCAACTTACCAATATTGCTGACAATACTCTTTTCGTGTCTATGTTTATGGCTTCTACGCGCCTGCACGAACAACACCATCGCCAACACCAGCGCCATTTTGTAGTTAGCCGCCATCTTATGCCTTAACATCAGGTTATTATTAACTTTTGGGCTACTTATGTTTATTTATGCCCAAACTGCTTTATTTCTCAACATTTTTTTACGCGTGAATTTTTTATCAAAGAAGAAACGTCAGCGGGCCTATGATGGTTGCGTTTATCACGCGATAAATGATATGATACCGCGCCTGTCACTCTCGCACTCACATACGTGTCAGAAGGTGACGGCAGCTATGTCACTTATTTTATTAGGTCCGCTGGTAACGATTAGGGAATGCAATCGGTTAACCGATATATGAAAAAAACCGGTTAAAACTCGGTTTTGCCTTTACTTTTACCGATTACATTCCCTAGTAACGATCAATTTGTAAGGTAACCGTCCCAGTGCCTGACCCCGTCCCAATAGTAGTCACGTACGTAGCAACAGATAGGAGGGAAAATCGTGATGTCAACTAGTGGAATTAGGCTGTCATGCATTGGGACGTTAACCTTAGTTCATCCGTGTTGGCCTGGAAAGCCGTTAGGCATGTGAGTTCGAATCCCACTGAATACATAAAATTGTTCACATTTCGCTTCAATAAAAAAAAAACTTATATTTTTTTCTATTAGCACTAATAGAAATCGGAAGAAGGATTATGATAGGATACCTGCTAAGACAAGACTTTTTCCTCAAGAACATTATAGAGAGATAGTTGAAGGAAAGCGAGGTAGAGGTCTATAGGGTAGAGCAAGAATAAATAACTTTTCTCCAACTTGCTCGGAAATGTTCCCATTAATGTAGTAAAAACACACCGCGATGTCCATCGTTATATACGTTTAATACGTTTATACGATAATCAATAAAAAAAAAGTGGTATTACTTCCCGAACATGCCTGGGAAGTGTACAACAATTAAAGTTTTTTTTTTAAATCTCGGTTTTTGTACGTTACTATTGGTAAAATCATACAGCCTGTATGGTGAGTTTTCAGTCGTGAAAGAAATTAAAAGTAAAATCCTGCACAATAATGTAAATAACTAATTAATGCATGGTTAATGCCAATAATAATATATATTCTATTGTGTATTTGTGTATGTTTATGTGCGTATATATTATAAGTATATCTGTGTATTATATTTCTCTTCAATTGTCTCAGTTTACAGGCCCTGCACCCATATAACTGTTTCTGTTTAACCCAATGGTTGACTGGTAGAGAATGCCTTTTGGTATTAAGTCCGCCGTTTGTACATTTTTCAATGGCGCAATAAAGTTTAAATAAATAAATAAATAATAGAAAAATAATAATAATTATTGTGTCCCAATTAGGGAATGCAGTACCGGTACCATTTGTCAGTCCCGGGATTTTCGGTACTAGCCGGAAGAAGAACCGGGATTTCCCGGTTTTTTCGGTACTTTCGGGAAATGACTTGTGGTGGTTTCGAGACTTGAGTAGTTTTTACCTTATAGTATTTTTGGGCAATAATAATATCCTAATATGATACAAAATGAAAATATGCGTTTAGTTATCAAATTAAAATAAACTTTAATTCTTTAAATCATAATGAACTAAGAAGTTTTAAGTTTGTCTTAGCGGTTTATAAAAAAAGACTAAAATAAAATCAAACAGTTTGGTAAATGCTCACAATTTGTTCGTAATTATTTTGACTTCAATTATAACAACGTTTTTGGACAGGTAATCCCTTAATCAGAAATATTTAAGTTAGGTACTTATAATATAACTGGTTGTTAATTATGTTACATTTTATTAGTATATTTTTGTACCCACTTATGTAAAATATTATGTCAGATGATGAATCTTACCACTCTGCTCGCGACTTCATTCTATTCGCTAGATAGCACAGTATTATCTGAACCAGATACCTCTATCGTTGGTACATTTCAAAATGATCACAATAAATTTAATATCTGTCACCTAAATGCTCAAAGCATTCCCAGTCATTATAATGATCTCCTGGACACTTTTTCCGCTACAAACGTAGACACCATTTTTATTTCCGAATCCTGGTTCAAGCCGAGTTTAGCTACTACGTTCGTACTATATCTACGCAGTGACATCTCCTATAAAATTATTTCGTCGTATCCCTCACATTACTCAGGTTCCTTAGAATATATTTTCATAAAACTCTCCCTCAAAGGGTAAATGCAGTTCTGGGAGTTGTTTACTGCCCCCCCGCAATTGATTATTTCGCAGATTCCGAGGCAGTAGGTACTTTATCCACTTAGCACAGAGTACACACATTTAATTATGGGCGATTTTAACACCGACCTATTAAAAACGAACTCCAGGTCAAGCAAACTTATAGAGATCATTGAGTCTGTCGATCTTGCTGTGGATTTTCACAACACGATCTAGTCTTTTTGAGCTACGATATTCAGCCTCCCAAAACACAACCAGTTTCTATACAGATCCGAAGTTTTGCTAGGTTGGATATCGAAGCGCTGAAGCAGTATGCGCTTGCATAGGGCTGGTCAGCAACTTTGAAGGCGCCGTCAGTAAACGAAGCGGTGGACTCGTTGAACGCGACGATTCTAAACTTGTTTGACAAGCATGCACCTTTTTGGACTGTGAAATTGAAGCGAGTTTCTGCGCCGTGGATTACTAGAGCGGCCCGCATTGCAATGACGAGACGGGATCGGGCAATTCCCAAATTCAAGCGGGACCGATGCGACGTGAACTGGGCGTTGTTCAAATCAGCCAGGAACCGGTGTAATCAAATGGTGAGAGCTGCTAAGCGTAAATATATACATGAAAACATTATTTCCTCCTCCCCAGCTGATACCTGGAAATTCCTAAAAAGCTGGTATTAGAAAATCAGTTAGCAAATTTAATCACTATCGTCTCCTTCATTAAATGATATTAACTCACACTTTGCTAAACCTTCCAACTTAGACCCTACCACTAAAGCTCCTTCTGAAAATTTCTTTTCACTCACTCCAGTCACTCAGAGAGTCACAGAGATGAGTAAAGTGATTTTATCGATTAAATCTAATGCAGTTGGTCATAATAAAATAAGTAGGTCAATGATTATCAGCATCCTGGAATGTATTATCCCAGTTATCACTCATATTGTTAACTTTTCGATGTATTCTGGGGTTTTTCCTTCGTTGTGTTGTGGCGTAATGCCCATGTCATTCCCCTACCAAAAGTGTCTAATCCCTGTTTACCAAATGATTTTCGTCCTATCTCCATACTTCCTTTTCTTTCTAAGGTTTTGGAAGCCGCTGTACATAAACAATTATCTTGTTACGTGTACTCCAATCAGTTACTCTCCCCTTTTCAATCTGGCTTTCGTTCCGGGCACAGTACGACTACTGCGTTACTGAAGGTTACTGAGGATGTGAGGAAAGTTGTTTGTTGTTGTAGTTGTTGCTGTTTTAATCGACTTCTCCAACGCGTTAAACGCTGTCAACCATGACCTTTTATTTGTCACGCTAGACCACTTGAACGTCTCGTTATCGTCGGCTGAGTGGTTTTCCACCTATCTTCAGGATCGCCGGCAGATGATCCGTGCCGACAAAACTTTTTCGGACTGGTGTGAACTTGCTTCCGGGGTTCCACACGGAGGTATACTCTCTTATCTTCTTTTTCCCATTTTTATCAATTACTTCTAGGAATAAATGCTCTTACCATCTTCATGCTGATGATCTACAAATATACATCGAAGCAAGTCCTGGTGATTTAGATACTGCAATTGGACAAATTAATAAAGACCTCGACAGCATCTCCGTGTGCTCGCGTACCTTTGGGATCTCCGTAAACCTATCCAAGTGTCAAGCCATTATACTCGGAAGCTCTCGGCTTCTCTCTCTGTTGGACACTACGCGTTTGGCACTTGACACGACCATGCTGTTTTGAGCGTAGTTTCTGTTTTAAACCACGCTTGCGTTATTTATCAATATCACTTGTATCATTTCTACATTAAGGTATTAAATTTAAGCCACAAATTGTATTTCCCGAAAATCCCGAAAATACCGGGATTTGTATTTTCTAGTACCGGTTCTTATCTTGGCCAAAAAAACGGGAAATCCCGGTATTTTCGGTTCCGGTATTTCCTGGGAGCAAACCCTAGTCCCAATCATAATACAGTTTTTTTAGTCTTAATGATCTTCTGGGACCTGGCACTGATACATATTTTGTAGCAAAGGTTTTAAATGTTGTGCGTTTAGGAGTTGCCGATTCAACTATAAGTAAAGTAATAATGCATATATTTGTATTAACTATATTTTATGTGAAACCAAGTATACAATTCCGACCCAAAACTTTGAACTTTAATATCCTTAAAAAAAATTAAGGCGGGAACGTGAATTTCATTTTGTCAAAGATTGTCTGCCGTGTTATTTTTACGAAAATAGGTTATGTAAACATGTGTCAAATTTCCCCGCATATTTGGAGAAAAGCAGTATACATGCCTTGGCAATGTCATTTCGTGGAGGCTACGCCTCGTCCTTCAAAACCATACTCTTCCACGAAATGACTTTTCCCGCCCTCTGCAGTAATATACTATTAAGCAGGTATGAAGAAGGTTAAAGTCATATCTTATCAAGAAATCTGGCGCAAGTGATAAAAATGGCTGGCGATTGCTAATATTGCTCTTAAGGGGCTACCCAGAAAATTTCGGTAATTTTCACTGTTTTTAAAGTGATTTAAAAAATTTCCACTTTGTGCAAACTACGTAAAAGATATATGTTACTGAAGTTTGATTTTTGTCAACTGGAATGTTATAAATATAATATAATAATACCTACTAATACCTACTTATTAAATCAAGAGAAAAAAAAAGATTCGTAAAAACCTTTTTGTATCTTAAATTGGCATAGGCTCCCCCCTCGTCAAGCGACGCATAGACATGGGACTTAAACCAATAAGTGAGTAATAATGTTAACGCCGTCCGCCGCTATCGGTCCCTTTTGTTTCACACCACCGCGAACCTTTGTTTATTAAAATTGCATGTGACAGTTTTGTCCACTGCACTTAACCCTTTCAAAACATTTAAAATGTCAGGTAAACGCCAACTTAGTATTAAGAACCAATGTTTTATTACAAAATCATAATTAGATTCGTCACAAGTATCACAAGTAGAGTGAAACATTTTAGCTCTCTAGTTGGTTTAAGTGGCTTATTTTTAAAGATACGATAGCTACAGTCGTGCTTGATAGCTTAAATGAAAGGGCAATAGCCAAGCATGTTTCTTAAATGGTTTGAAGAACCGGGGCTATTTTTTTTTTATCGTCCTTAGAAAACACTTAAATCATTATTTTTTTCATGTTATTTAATTTTTAAATCGCTGTAGTTTTTTTTTTTAGACACAGATGTTGCAAATAACTTTTATGGTGTACGATAGACATTTCACAATACAAAAAAAAAACAAAAAAATGCTACCTACAGTAAAAAAAAGTACTATTGTCGATGTAGTCTGAAATTTTGGAGTTTTCCCAGAAAAATCTTAAAACTTAAATTAAAAAAAACTAATAACATTTGCCTAACACATATATCGCTTAAAATGTTCTAAATGGCCTAAGCTATCACCTCCTTTCAACTTTGCATCCTGTTACCAAACACCCTGTATAAGCGTACCGTTTTTTTCTTTTGCGGTACGGAACCCTAAAAAACAAACATACAGTCGAATTTAATGGAGAACCTTCTTTTTTGAAGTTTGTAAAAAATAAATAGCATCCACAATTGCTATTCAGTATTTTTCCTCAACCTGAATGGGAAAAGGTAATGACGAGTGTCGCAATTAATTATAGACTTCCTCGAGGAAAATATTAGCGACTATACATAAAATAGCTTGCTTAAAAATACCTACAATAACCACACTTACCAAGCTCCAATTTAAACTGCGGCCAATAAAACAAACCGATAAAAGATTCCATTATATTTGCCAATATAAGTAGTAACAGACTCAGAGAAGCAATATCGTTTCAATATTGAGAGATGTCGACATCAGTGCCAGCCCTTGCCGCCGAGTCCCCAGCCGAGTCCGTTCAAACCCACGCCGTTCCAGCCGAGTCCGTTCCAGCCGACCGAGGACACGATGGGGGCGTGGTATATAGGGGCGCGGATAATGGGGGCGGAGATTATGGGGGTCTTGATTATGGGGGCAGTGATTATGGGGGCGGTGATGATGGGCTTGATGACGGGGAGGGAGAGGCCGTGGTTGATCACGCTGGAGCTTACGGAGACGGCGCTGGGGAGGATGACTGGGCCTGCAACAATCATCATATTGAATGGAGGAATAACATATCTAGGAACAATGTGACACAAATCGACATTGTAATTCACTTAGGTCTAGTCTGGTGCATGTAGCCCCCCCCAAAAGAGGGGAAAACGCTGATATCCCTAACAGATAATTAAAAACCGACCAAGAGCATGTCGGACCATGCTCAGTGTAGGGTTCCGTAGCCGTTACTACAAAGAAATGCACTACAGATGAAGAAAATACGATGTGAAAAAGTTCACCAACAAAAGATCGTATGATCGTTAGTTTGCTGAGAAGCGCAGTTTTTCGCCAATAACTCAAAAACTATATTTTAACTATTACCTATTCGCTTATGTTGAAAATTATTTCTTTTGTAAGTAGGTATTTATTGAGTTTTCTCTTTATAATTTTTGCTACACTTTAGAAGATAGAGAGGTTTGGGACACAATTTATGCAATTTTTGATCGATTATTACCGAAAATATTTTCTAAATAAAAATAACAAAAAGTATTTATAATCCTCGTGTTTTTAGAAGAACTGTCGAAATATGTGCCACATCATATACCTACATCTTTGCTGAAAAAAAATTGTTCGGCATTGGTTGCATGCATGGAGTCATGCCCCCTTATAAAAATTTATTTTTCTTATTTAAGTAGCGAACTAAGTAGCGGCTTATACAAGACTTATCGATATAATTCTTGTGCTTTTTAATCGACTTCCAAAAAAAGAGGAGGTTATATGTTCGATAGTTTGTATTTTTTTTCTTAAAATTTTTATGTATGTTCACCGATTACTCCGCCAATTATGGACCGATTTTAAAAAATCTTTTTTTATTTAAAAGAATATACTCCCGAGGTGGTCCCATTGCCACCAAGTTGGGATCTGATGATGGGATCCCAGGGAAATCGAGGGCAATCTTCAAATTTTATAGGCACTTATAACGATTTTCATATATTTTCTTAAGCTATTTAAGTATTTGCATATGATAGTCATCATCTCATCATGCTGAGCTGATTACGGAAGGTACAACTCCTTAATAGTTAAGAGTTAGAGGATAATTCTTAAAAAAATCATCTATTATAGGTAGATACGTTAAGACTGTTAGTCATATTCTTTTTAGTGTGTCCCTGAAGTAGTCTCCTTAGCACCAAGTCAGGATTAGATGATGGAGTACCAGGGAAATCGAGAGAAACTCTTAAATATTATAGGCACTAACAATGTTTTGTATATATTTTTCTAAAGTTATCAGTTGTTTTCCTCTGGTTGTCATCATTTCATGCTGAGCTGATGATGGAAGGTACAATGAACTAACCAACTTTTACATTTCTTACTTCCAAAACTCCACTAAAAAGCAAAAAATAAAAATTTATTAATAAAAAAAGAACCGACTTCAAAATAAAATAAAAAGCCATAAATAATCTTTTAGGTACGGTATGGATTAATTTGAATCACCTTTGAAGTCGGTGCCAAACCTGAAGTAAATAAAGTTCTTTATTCAATAAAAATACGAATTACTATGACTAAATATATATGTAGGTAGAGTGTAGGTAAAGGCTCGCCGCCGCGGCTCTTAATAGTAATAAATTAATGGTTTGGCACCGACTTCTAAGGGTGATTCAAATGTGATCCGTACCGTACATAAAAGATTATTTATGGCTTTTTAGTTTATTTTGAAGTCGGTTCTATTTTTATTTAAAAAAAATTGAGTAAATAAATGCCTGACAAATACGGACAGATATGACGGAACTATAAGGGTTTCATTTTAGCTATTTTGGCTACGGAACCCTAAAAAGGATCTCCTGCGTCAAATATCATTCTAGCCTTTAACGGTTTACACTGCGTAGTCTTGTCAGTGTTAAGAATTTCGCTAAGTTGTTTTTCGTTTAGTAAAATTCCAGGATACTTACTATATCCGCCCCAACCCATGGGGTTGGCCGCCGCCACACCGATCATAGCGAGAACAATAGCGACCTGCCGAATAAACATATTATATTAACTTCTCACTTCTCATACTCAAGAATTTCTCAATAAAACTGTGCAGAGCAGGGGCCCGTCTCATAAACGCTTCTAACTTGTATTACAAGCAGTCACTTTTTAACTAGTATTGTTGGAAAGAGACGAGTAAAGAGTATTAGGCCTTAGACAAGGCTTACAGTTTGAGTAACCTAATACCTAAATTACAAGGCGTCGACATCATCCAATGAACCTATGAAAGCATTAAATAAACTGATAACTGATACATCTCAGAATAGGCATAATTAAATATCTTTGTTTTTTTAGTCTAGTTTCCTGGGTAAAACAATTATTATTCTAATGAGTCCGACAAGATTATCAAAAAATATTGGACACGTATTGTTTCTTTTGTCAATCAAACAAAAACAGGGGGCGCATGACGTTAAGCCGTGCGAAAAACGGTCACACGGCGCGACGTCACGGGGAATTTCAACGGGCTATATATTCATATTTTTTTGTGTAATTGACAAAAGAATAAATGCGTGTCTAATATTTTCTGATAATCTAACTGAGACGGACAAATTATACTTTTTAGGCTTGCCTATTCAGATCTTTTAAGCCCCGATGAAAAAAAGAGGAATTAGGTATAAGTTTGACACGTGCATCTCCATGTATCTGTGTGCGCGTCTGTCTATGGTGTTCGAAAGAAGATACAATTTAATTTAGTTTTTTATGTTTTACCTTCATATAGAGTGTTGGGTGAGTGTTCAAGAAAATCAGTTCAGTCCTTTAAAAATCATTAGTATTTTTATAAATGCGTCGGGGTTTAGGTATTATCGGTTAACCAATTACTTTGTTAAATATAAATAATGATATACAGACGCCTAAAAGTTACTTTCGGTCTGAGCGAATATGGAATTAATCACAAATAGTGAACAACTTCGTATTTTTAAATTCGTATCAACTATTAAAGGTGCTCCCTGACATGGAGGATTTGCCTGTAACCAGGGGCGTATTTACACTAGGACCAAGGAGGCTATGGCCCGGGGCGGCAAACAGCCCGGGGTGACGTAGCAACCCTCGGTGCGGGAGGCCAACTCGCACTTGGCCGGTTTTTTCCTTAACTTCTGGGGCGGCGAAACTTATTGGCCCAGGGCGCCAAATTTCAAAATACGCCCCAGCCTGTAATCTAGCGTTACAGAGTCGAGCATTACATCAGCGAGGGGCAGAATACTTGTCAAGTTAAGGTGCGTTTATTTGCCCGATCAGATCTTCGCCCCATGGCATGATCGCGTGTCACGATCACGCGTTTGGACGTTGCGCCGATCCGATCGCTCGAAATCCATGTTGCTACGCGTATCACACACTTAGATCGGACAAGCGCGGCGTGATCGCCGCGACGACAGTGAGCGTCCAAGCAGCGCGATACGCAGTCATGCCACGCCACAGTGATCGGATACGAGCAAATGATATAAGTGTGGACGCACTTTTAGGAAGGCACTACTACCGTAATGTAAAGCTCAAAATCGAATCAGAGACGTTACATTACACGATAATGCTCATTTAAACAGAGGAAAACGTCGTATTTCGGACATATATAGGAAAGGTTGAAAACATGGAAAAACTATTTGGCATGACTACGTAGATCGACACACAGACAGATGGTCGCCGACCTCCGGGATGGAGATGGCATATGAAGAAAAATAATTACACGACTATTCACTAATTTACGATCGACGCTGTGCCAGGAGCAGAATAGGATCTTACCGCGCACTTCATGTTTCCAGGGTTATGTACTGAGGACAGAACTGATGCAGCATTGATCCTGCTGCGTGTTATATACGCAGCGGGCCAGGGGTCACGCTTCGGCAGTCGCAGGCGCATCCTTTGAAAACTGTCTTGGTGGACCGGGAGCTGGCAGCAAGGCATTGACAGTAAATAATGTGTGGATTCTATTAATTCTTTTTGGGCTGGGCAAGTCAGCAGCAATCATCAGCTGCTAATTATATATTCTTTAGTTGTTCAATAATTTGTATCAATCAAAATCAATCAATCGTATTTTCAACTCCCGATTAAATACTAGTGTTATAAGTTTAAAGCTAAGCGTTCACAGGCCGGCACGGACGCATCGCATGTATGATCCGCACCGTTAGCTGTGGACGCTGTTGCATGAGTTTCTATACAAGGCATACCAAAATCGTGCGATGCATCCGATGCGTGCGATGCCGGCCTGTGGACGCTTAGCTTTAGGCGTGTATTTGTATGTCTATGACATAATTGACATATCTAGCTGCTAAACAGATGAACGTGAGATGAACCGATTTTGTTCGGTTATCAGATCTCATGTAGATCCAAATGCTTCTAACTCTACACGTCCTAACTTCACAAACTCTACAACGTAGTCAAAATAGGTAGCTTGGCCGTTTATGGCCGTTTATGCCGCAAAAAACGTATATTTCGACACTTTTTGAAATTGATAGTTGTTCTAGAAACTCGAAATTTGGTATGAAGGAAGCTCTTATAGCACAATTCATAAAATAAATCTGAAAAACCATTTTTTTATGTCTCTCTGTCTCTATTAAACAAAATGTTGGAACAACATACCTCCACCTATTCGTCAATTAAAAAACAAGTCAAATTTTAAATCAAAATATCGTTTGCATCTTCTAAATTTACAAATAACCACCTAAACTCCTAATAATGCTATTCCACGAGTATTATTATTTCTTTCTTCGGTATTTTTGTCCCAAAACAAACAAATTAGTTACCCCCACTTCCAATTATACCTACTACACATACGAGCAGAAATAGACTCAACTGTACTTATGTTAGCCACTAATTTCTCACACGCTCACCAACTTACAATCTCATACTTTCTGCCTCGCACACACACACTCGGGCACATGCTTTTTTTCCTTACTAATAAGCGGTGCATTGGTCTGGTGTGTTTAAATAATAGTTTTATTTTTGGAATGTCCTGACAGAATACCAGCGAAGTGGCTTGCCACTTCATTATGCTGAGTCAGCGCCTTTTCTCTGCCACGACACATGGTTTCTCTCTTTTTTCTTTTTCCATTGCTGTTTTAGTTTTAAGTGTCTTGTTTATACTTTTATACTTATTTTTACTGTGCATTGTGTAACCATGTTTGTTGTGGAAATGAATAAAGTGTTTATCTATCTATCTATCTATATCAGAAACCAACATAAAATGATCGAGCACCCCGTACATTTTGCTTAGGAGTAACACTCTGCTAACACTGGATTTTCATAGATACGGCTATTTGTAGCGTATATTTTGTACGGAACCCTCGGTGCGCTAGTCCGACTCGCACTTGGCCGGTTTAGCATGCTTATTACTTTATGATATTTGCAAAATTTTAAAGCCAAATATACGCCGCCGACTCCCGCGCCGCTTCACAGACCGGACCGCACGCGTCTCCTTTACATTAGCACCACGAACGGTGCATTAACATTACTAATATTCGGCAGTGAGTAATTGCATCCCGCTGCAATGCGCTTCCCATCTTACGTCAGACGACTGGAAGCGGCCGGTGATGGAAACCATTTCGTTAGGAAGTGTTGGTGGTCATTCCGAAACAGTAATTAAATAAGTAAATATTAAATAGAATAGAATACAATAGAATAATATTTATTGTCACATAACAAAGAACTTACATGAAAAGAAGTATACTAACAAAACTTAACTACTAACTTATGGCTAAAGAGCAGAGAAACAGAATAAAACAGAATATTAGGGACAATCTTACAAATCGATCTAGTAACAAACTAACCAAAGCTTGTACAGTCAAGGAATTTAATTTACATACCATTTCGTACCTTGTCACAGTTAAAACCAATTTGAAAGCTGACAGAGATAAGATACGATAAGATAGTATATTTATTGCAACCAAGTAACAGACTTAAGTCTAGTCTAGATTCCATATCAATGTCACTATGACAAGGTACGAAAGGGTACACAAATTACATTCCTTGACCGTACTATGGGAACTAGGCGACGATTTACATAATATATATTACATTATAATACTTAATTACATAGAAAATATCCAAGACCGAGGAACAAACATTCGTGCTCATCACACAAACACTTGCGCTGGCCGGGATTAGAACCCGGGACCGCCAGCTTCGTAGTGTCAGCTTCGTCGCGTGTGTGTGCGTGCGTGTAAAGAGAAAAGAAATTCACAACCATGGAATGATATTTCATGCACCCCCCCCCCCCCCTCATATAGGTCGTTTTTATAGAAAAAAAAAATATCGTAATGTTTCCTTTGCAATACATGTATACATGTGAGCTGAACATGTTTATAAATATTCCAAATTTGAAATAGATCGCATAAATAGTTTTTGAGATATGGCGCTCTAAGAGTCGGACAGACAGACAGACAGAGTCGCACCATAAGGGTTCCATTTTTACCTTTTTGAAACGGAACCCTGAAAATATAAGATTATACTAAACAAAACTCTTTACATATATTTTAACTCAAAAGCAAAGCGTCACTGGCCATTATCATTAAAACAAACCGTCAATTCAAATTGCGGCTTGTCACAGTTGTCAATCGTTCATCGCTAGTCCATTTGTCGCTAGTTGCTTTGGCATGGCAATGCAGAAATTGTCGCGGGTGCCATGGTCGCCGGTGATCCGGCACGCCGGCATTCACAACCGGGCCCGGATCGGAACCCGGGACGTCGTAGGCTATGGGCACAACGGTAGCTACAATTATAAGGATGATCCACACTTCCCGTTCCCGGCTATAAGGTTTAAGGAGAACACTAAGGATATCCTGGTGAGTCATCGAGTAACATGGTCTGAGCATGGTTGTGAGATAGGCATTTTTTTTATTAAAGCAGAATAACGTCCTCTTATGAAAATTTTAATGTAAATATTAAAGCGTAAAGTTGAAAATGTTTATACATTGAGCGGTTGAAATATTAGATAAATAAATAAATATCAGTATCTTTCACAAATCGACCTAGTCCCAAACTAAGCAAAGCTTGTAATATGGGTACAAGGCGGCAATATACATAATATATAATACTTAAATACATAGAAAACATCCAAGACCCAGGAACAAACATTCGTGCTCATCACACAAATACTTGCCCTGGCCAGGATTCGAACCCGGGACCGCCAGCTTCGTAGGCCGTTGTACAACCCACTGAGCCAAACGTATCGTCAATGTATGAGCTCGGAGCGTTTATTTAACTTGCCGTGTTAGTACGTACATCATGTTATTATTGAAGTTCCTTCGTAAATATGATTTAATATCAGAGTTAGTATAATCTTATCTTCATCTTCTTCTTAATTTCTTTCTTCTTCATAATAAGTACCAGAGGGGCTACTCCGAAATTCGAAGTTCGTAACGTGCCGTCTCTCTCACTCTCATGTTTAGCTGTATTTGAGTGAGCGAGATGGCGCCATACGAACTTCGTCTTTCGGGTTTCGGAGTAGCCCCTCAGCAGTCTCTTCACATTGTTTAGCCAGCTTATGGAAAGTGCATGCTGTGTTTGCCTGTAATTGGATAAACACTCGTGTCAGATTTATGTCCATATGATACCTATCAGTGTCATTTTATACTGTTGTATCTGTTGGCAAACCGATTAATAAATAAAATAAAATCTTATGATGTCAAATCTTGCAAGTTAAATTTGATCCACTTTCCCGGTTTCCGATTGAGCTAAAATTTGACATGCTTATGTGATTATGTGAGTTAGGTGACAATATATATTGGTATCTTCGAGCTTAACTCTTTAAGCGCCAAGAACATCACCTAAAGGCGTCGTGTGCTATCGTGCTTACCACACCAAGCAACGCCTAAAGGTCGTAAATCGTCGCCATAATAATTCAAATATGAAAGCGTTCAAAGGGTTAACTGATGATGTAGCCGAATGTTAGCCATTGGAACTCTGTAATGAAATAACACAATCCAACGGAATGTCCTTAGAATCGTCTCTGTATCTGTGCAGTAAAGCTGATGGATGTTCAAAGAAAAGCAGTCTACAATAAAAAAATGTCACCATTTTGTATATAATACAAACTTATTTCTAGTGAAACAAAGTTTTAGCGTTTCTATGCATCATTCTCATTTCAGGCCTTGCGCCAGAAGGAGTGTGGGGATTGGAAGAAGCTGTGCTGCGAAGAGAAGAAGGCTCTGTACCGCGCCTCGTTCTGCCAGACCTTCTCGGAGTTCCAGCATCCCACCCAACACTGGAAGATCGTGCTGGGCGGCGGCTTCTTCCTGCTGTCTTGGATGTTTTGGAACCAGATAATCTACCATCACTTCAGTGCGTACCAACGAAGCTTTTGTTTTGAACATTTAGTTGGGTTGTTAAGGCGATACAGCAACCCCAAATTAATTTGACTATATTTTCGAATTTATTTAGGTATTTTTTTTTCTATATAAGTAAATTTTTTTAGTAAACTAATAAATACCAAACCAGATAGTAGGGTTGCTCGGGAGATGCTCCTAAACCCTCCCTAATCCATTCTGTAGTTCTACTTTACCGCGATTAAACAACCTAAAAACTCTAACTTCGAATGCGTAACAGTTATATAACTTTAGAATCTGGTTAGCGCTCTAACAGATCTGCTATAACTCCTGTGTTATCGCCTATGTGTTAGTTCGGTCGACCGTATGTCTGTCTCCACGAATCTTTTCGGCAAATATATATTACTAGTGGCTTGGTTTGGTTAGTAGTGAGGTACTTGCGGGTATTAAGGCCTAGTTAAGGGAGAATGTAAATAAAATGTAAAATAGCATATGTAATCAACATATTTACATTTAAGTCAATCTTTAATTTCAATTAGTATACGATCAACGTGAAAAATGGCATTAATTCCGGTAAGGAGACATACAGTGACAGGTTTTTTAAAACACTACTAATAGGCTTTATTATAATATGGTGGTATAAAAAGGCCTAAGATCTTAACGTACTTAAATAATTAAAACAAACTTGTTGTCGAGATCAATAATCTGTTAATTATAATAAATGCATGTATATTCTTCTATAGAGCTGTAATATGGGTCATTGTACGGATATTTAGTACAAAATGACATCATAATATTCCTCTATCTTAACTAGGAATCTAATTAATATGTATACAGATAATCAGTCTCAAACTTTAACTAACATAGAAAATAACAAAAAATAGCAATTATTGATATCAAAAAAATGAAAATTTAGTTTTTTTTTGGATTCGCCCTAAAGGCCTTATTTTAGTGTAGGCCATATTATTCTATAGGTAGTATAAGAAGGCCTACTACGTTTATATCATAAAAATAAAACAATTACACTTCATTTGGTAAGTTAAGCGTGCTTCTTTGAACTGTTCCAACTGTAGACACTAGGGCACCTTCTGACCACAATGCTCGTTTGGGAGGCATCGTGATTGAAAACTGAAAATATAACAAATAAGTAATTAATTATGCACACTAAGTTAGTAGTATAACTTAAAATACCGAAATACAGTATAAAAACAAACAAAATCTGATATCCAAAGTAGGAGAATAATAAGGCCCAAAAGAAATCCCAAGCCATAGAGGGCAATAAGGCCTATAGTTCATGTTTGTAGGCCATAGTCGCCACCAACTACGTGTATAAATAAAACGAAATTAAAATAGGCCACACGCACTCGCACCGTTCACCGTTCGAATCGATCTCCCCGTCCCGCTCACACATAGTCTTGTCTTCCTCGTCTCGCATAACGTTCCGTTCACACGCATCTTACAATCCTACATATAAAACATTGGAGTCACGATACGCTATTGAAACCTATATCACATTACAAACGTTAATTAGGCAGAAAAACTAAGTGGAAATTGTCATTATTAATGTAATATTACAAGAAATATGTTGGTTTCGGCCCGATTTTTGTATCACGTGCTGGGCGCCAACTTGCCGAAATGTATGGAACAACACTGGCGGCGGGGAGCGGGGCATCGAGCCAGTTCGAATGTGTAGTTCCTTGTTTGTCCGCTTAGCGTCAGTAACGCGTGGCCTTAAGCGCGAGCGCCCTTATTTAATACGAATTTGGTTACTTAGGCCTTATTACCCGCAGGTACCTTATTTGCGCAATATAAATATAATTGCTCAGTGTTTACCAGCGGGGTCAACCAGAGAGATGGCGTTATAAGAGTAGTAAAACTTAAAGAACAATATTTGTCGACATTACCCCGACCTGATCCACTTTAATGGAAAAAACCGGTCAAGTGAGATTCTGACTCGCGCACCGAGGGTTCCGTACAAACTTTCACTTATTCCGACTTAACTTGCCGCTTGAGTTAAATTTGCCTCTGGTATCTATGGTGTCACATACAAATTAGGGGCAAACTTAACCATGGCGGGTTATTCAAGAATGATTTTTAGTGATTAAATAAAAAGTAAGACAGATAACTTAAGGGTTATCATTTTCGTGTAATTTTGATATTAAATTAAATAATAAAAAAAACAGATTTTTCGTTTGGTAAAATTCGGAGATAAAGGGGGAATGGTATTTTTTTTCCACATTTTCTATAATACATTTTTTTATTGAAAATGTACAAATCAAGCCCTTTCATATGATACCCTACTTGACCTAGTGACTAGACTTAAATTTTGCCCCCTTCCATATTGGTCGGTTACAAAAAATAAAAATATATTTTATAACTAGCTTCTGCCCGCGACTTCGTTCGCCTTAAATTCGTTTATCGCCGATAAGGGTATTTTTCCGGGATAAAAATTAGCCTATGTCCTTCCCCGGGACTCAAACTATCTCCATATCAAAAGTCATCCAAATCGGTTCAGCGGTTTTAGCGTGAAGAGGTAACAGACAGACGGACAGACAGACACACTATTGCATTTATAATATTAGTATGGATGTTTTCTTCGCAATACATGTGGGCTGACCATGTTTATAAATATTCCAAATTTCAAATAGATAACATAAGTAGTTTTTGAGATATGGTGCTCTAAAAGTCGGACAGACAGACAGAGTCGTAGCATAAGGATTCCTTTTTTACCTTTTTGGTACGGAACCCTAATTATTGCAGGGCCCTCTTTTCTGCACTAATTCAAACATTGATTTTTTAAAATGTTACAAATATTGAGTCCAAATCGATGCCAAGGAAATGAATGCTACGTACACTCGTACAGTAAGGGAACACGTAAGTAGGTACCCTTAAGTCCTTATTGTCATAGTGACAAAAGCGAAAAAGGTACGTGTTTCAATTTACCTTACTGTGCATTCACCTTATTAGGGTTCCGCACCCAAAGGGTAAAACGGGAACGTATTACTAAGACTCCGCTGTGCGTCTGTCTGTCTGTCTGCTCTATGTCACCAGGCTGTATCTCATGAACCGGGATAGCTAGACAGTTCAAAATTCCAAAGATAATATATTTCTGTTGCCATTATTGTTATAGGGGCATCTATTATATTATTATAACTTAGAATATTGATTGTTTGCAGTCAGGGAGCCAGTGTATCCGGACTCGTTCTCTCTGGAGTCCCGCATGGCGCAGTTCCGGCGCATGCTGGAGCTGCACGTGAACCCCATCGATGGGCTCAGCTCCCAGTGGGACTACGACAACGACTGCTGGAAGGTGCGTAGTGTAGTCCAGGAGCCTGATGCCGGGCCACTCGCTGGAGACCCGCATAGCTACTGGTGGCAGTTCCCACCATTGAGGAACCACCTACAAAATTACAAATACCTTTGTTTGCCACCTTAGTAGTATAAAAAAATACTTTTTTTAGAACCGTAAACTGGGTTACTTTGACCCAATGGAGGGTAACTTACCACATGAAAACCATATTTAAAAGGGTCTAATAAAAAGACACAAAAATGTTAAAGGCTAGCTAAAACTAACCTCATGGCATGTGTCTATAATTAGTACAGTGCAATAATATATTAGCTAGACCGAGTAAATCTCAATGGCCAAAGTTACGCTCCAGGGCTAAAGTAGCCCGACTTTACGGAACTTGTTTTTGAACTGGGTGTCTGGCTTAGACGTCCTTACCAGTAATCCGATTTCGTGGGGGGAGCGCAATGCGCAAACCCACAGACAGCACTGCTATCCTTCTATGCTTATGTCAATTCTTGCCCACCGTTTTCACCCATTACAGTGATCATAATAATTGAAATAAATCTGATCTACATTTTTTATTGTTTCAGAAATAAGCAGGTGGTCATGGCAGGTAATGTGCTGTTATTGTTGGAAATATATGTTTTGGACCAGTGTTTTGACTTTGATTTAGCTGCGAAATTGCTTTATTGAGAGGTAAAGCTTCAAACACTCCTAGAATTACTTAATTTAAATGCCCGTATAGGGTGGATATACGTTTTACATAGTACGGTTTACTGAATAACTTTACATTTCTAAGGCTGCTATCCACTAGAACTGTGATAGGTAGCTAAATGGTGTGCGAGGAAACGTCTACAATTGGAGTTAAGTAAAAATGTTAAAACTTTGTTGATGTAATTTTTGGGTAGTGCACATTTCGGGAAATTGTCTTTTGAGAAAAAGTACTTTTCGGGAAAGTGTGCGTTTTGAGAAAATGTACACGTGTCCTAAATGGGCATGTATATTTCGGGGAAAGTGGACATTTTGCAAAAAAGGTTATTTTGAGCCTTATAGGTACGCTATTTTGGGCACAGAGAAAGTGGCCGAGTAAGCAGTTGGAGCACCGTATTTTGAAATAAAACAATTTAACGGATTATACCGCGTATATTGGTCACGGGAGGACTCGTCCTCCCGTGACCATGGAAAGCTGGAAAGCTTCCGAAACGTCGGGAACTAAAATGAGATAATATACGCGATATAATCCGTTAAATTGTTTTATTTCAATGAGTAATATTCGCGGAAACAGAAGAAAAGCACCGTATTTTACTAAGCCAAATCTCCTGTATACCATTATCGAAACGAGCTTACATAAGCCATCAATAAATTAATGTAATACTATATTTAATTTATAAAAATATATAATTTGTTATACTATTTATGTTAACAATGAAATATAATTAACCATTCATCAATAGTTCTATTACACACAACCATCATCAATCTGCAACACTCAATCGTCAATAATGGCGGCTTAATTACTGTTAAATACCTTGGTTCGATGTATTAATTATCGCGTAAGACACGCGGATGGAAAAAAACTATGCTCGTTGCTAAAGCAAGTCCCAATGCCACTGTGAAAAACATCAGCAAATTTAATAATTGTTAAACCTATTTCACGCGTAGTACGGTTCATCGACCTAACAAAACATAACCTAAAGGTGCGTCCACACGTGTATCATTTGCTCGTATCCGATCACCGTGCCGTAGCATGACTGCGTATCGCGCTGCTTGGACGCTTACCGTCGGCGCGCCGATAATGCCGCACTCTTCCGATAGAAGTGTGTGATACGCGTAGCAAATGGATTTCGAGTGATCGGATCGGCGCAACGTCCAAACGCGTGATCGTGACACGCGATCATGCTACGCGACGATGATCTGATACGGGCAAATGATACAAATGTGGACGCACCTTAACACTTTCAATTACTTCTGTAAAATAATCACGCTTCAAAAAAATGTAGGTATTCAAATTATGTACCATTTCGTACCTAGTCACTGTCAGTCAATATGAAAGCCTATAAGAGATTCCATATAATGTCACTATGACAAGGTACGAAAGGGTATACAAATTAAATTCCTTGACCGTACTTATCTGAAACCAACCTCAGAAAAAACGCAGTAAGTGCAAATAATAGAGTTTTTCTTTTGAGCAAAATGAGATACGAGTTTTTTCCTACAGGACCACAAGGTTGAATTCCTAAAATGTTGAAATCCCGAAATGTTGACTTTCCCAGAAAATTGAATATATTTAGTTTTGCAAAATGTTGAATTCTTATAATGTTAAAATATTAAAAAGTTGAATTCTCAAAATGTATAATTTCAACATACTGGGAAATATAAAGAATACAATATAAAGAAATTATGTTTCCCTGACTTTTTCTCAGGTGTATTTTTCCCAAGTCATAATTGGAAACAGTTTTTATACTCATTTATAAGTAATAAAAACATATTCCTTTTTATACCTACTGTCTATTAAACTGTCAGGACTATTGTCAGTTCTTGACTTCAACGGATATTTTTTCCTACTTGATAGTTGAGGAAATATATTGTAGAGCCATGAGTGACGAGAACCGAGATGAAATTGCAAGTGTGCCCGGTAATAATTGTGGATTAAAAAGAGCGGTCGTGGGTTACACACAAGCGTCGCCCACTAGCTGCTTGATTGGCGGGTGCTCAAACCTACCTCTTCTACCCGTAACGGATTTTCACAAAGCAATGCTATTGTGTAAACATAATTTATATCTTCCACTGGAAACAAGACTCCGTCCTCATCATATGGATGTAGAAGACTGGGGCAACATTATCAACGAAATAAGCACAGAAGGAACGTTTAACGTGGAGCATTTGAATGATATTGTTCAAACTTTTAAAAGGATTATGCAAATCGTGCAACTGATCGTGTCCTCAGCTTTAGAGTAGATAAACGTTATCGATAATTAGTCGGATAGCTCTGTGAAATACACATCTCTTGAAATTTGTCATAGTTATTCAATAGATAATTAAAATTGTTTTGTTTTTTATTTATTTTGTATTTATGCTTAATGAAAATATATATATCGATACGGTCAAGGAATAAAACGATTGACTTTTAATATAATTTTAATGAAAAAATACTTTACAATTGGTAAGTGCCGCAAATTCAATTTTATGCACATTCAACATTTTAGGATTCAACAAGCTGCAAATTTAACTTTATGCAAATTGGACATAAAAAGAACTTAACATTATGCAAATTCCACATTTTAACATTCAACATGCTGCAAATTCAACTTTATGCAAATTGGACATAAAAAGAACTCAACATTATGCAAATGCCACATTTTAACATTCAATATGCTGCAAATTCAACTTTATTGAAATCCAACATTTTAGGAATTCAACCTTGTGGTCCTGGAGGGTTTTTTTCCCAATGAAAAGTCATAAAAAATCGGCAGAATGAATACACTTTTTTGCCATAAAATTACATAAAAATGTAAACCATTTCCTGGAAATAAAAATAATTCCGGGAAAACGCTGTCTGCCATGTTCAATTAAATCATGACGTCATAATGATATATAAACAACGTTTAGAGAACATAACCCTTTCATATAATATATGATTAAGACTGGATTAACAGCATATTGTGTTGCAGTTATGTCATTTCTTGGCGGCTCGTTGTTGCAGTCACCTGTGACATACAAATTAAAAAATCGAATTTTATGAGTCAAAATCAGAATAAAATAAATAATATATATTGAAATAAAACAATTTAACGGATAGCTGTAAAGACAGTTACACATGTGCCAGAAGGGCTTAATTAAGCCCTTCTGGCACATGTGTAACTGTCTTTACAGCTTAGGCCCATCTGGCATGTATGTACACCATTATTTGTGTTTTTTAAAAAAATGGGTGGTTTGCACAAATTGTAACTTTGACAGAGGAAAATACATCTTTTCTCAGTCCTCTCGTGACCATGGAAAGCTGGAAAGCTTCCGAAACGTCGGGAACTAAAATGAGATAATATACGCGATATAATCCGTTAAATTGTTTTATTTCAATGAGTAATAATCGCGGAAACAGAAGAAAATATTATAAATAATATATAGTTTGTTTCTATATAGATTTAAATTTTTATCGTTTTTTTTTTTTCACTATCGGTAGTATTTATGCTTAATGAAAATATATATAAATATTTCTAACAAAGACACAAGTTCGCGGAACAACAAAGGAACTATAATCCATTGATCTAGTATAGAATTTCGCAAAGTAACGCCTGAATCTATCAATTATTTACTATCGGAAGTACCGTAATGCCCCCCTAGGGGATTACTTTTCTGTATTTCCTACGAATATTATACCCTTCTGAGCGCCTATACTCGTACCTAAACTAAGTAGCTCGAACGTAGCTTTTGATAGCAGACATTTATTTCTGAGCCCCGTTATTAATGGATCAGAGCTTGGAAGAAGCCTGGTCAAGAGGTCTGCATTAGTTACATTCCTGGACATCTTCCGGGTGGGTCGTAATCGGAACACTTTAAACCCTGATTACTTCAAATAAAAGGAACTTTCTAAGTTCTGGATTAAATTAGTCTTGATTTAGTAATGGAGTCTTATATCTAACTAATCAAGATAGATTAAAGTACTAAAAGTCGACTAGCATTCCAGATAAAATAAATATATTTAAAAAAATATCTTACTGATGTAGCAGCCAATTTACCATTCAGTATTTCAAATTAATTAATACGTTAAATAATCATACATACCTTGTTTCTGAATATCCATTACAAAAACAAATTACAACAAAGAAGTTTTCCAGTAATATGGGTAAAAGAACGAGCGGTAATTGCGTGAGATACTGATAGCACGAGTCGCGAGAAGAAATAGCCCAGTTTTCGATAACAATATCGGAACGAGGATAATTAGCAAAATACTTAAATCTTTTTATATTTTGTGATTGTTTGGATATATTAGACGTCAGAATAATTAGTAATATCAATAAATTGGACATTTTGTTTTTTATTATTGTCATACGGAAGAAACCAGTGTGCAATTGTATGATACGATACTGTATAGCAGCTAATGACGTTGTTGCGTCTGAGGCACTATTTTCTTTTGTCGTCTTTGGCGCTCAAGGGGTTACATTACAAGTCAAAGTAGCAAATGAAAGATGGTGTTTGATTGGAATCACAATTTATTTATCTTACAGAGAAGTTCTTATATTACACTCGTCTACTCTACCGCCCAAGCCGGTTCATAGCACCACACGCTCTGAAACAAACATTCATTTGTAAGTATTTTATTTGTCAATTAAAACCATAATTCGAAATCTAATCGAAATTACTTATCTTTATTTACCATTATAAATTATAAAATTTATAAACATTGTAAAAATGTCCGTAAATGAAAGATATTTTTTATAAAAATTTGTCAATCAAAAGGTGATATTGGAGGATGGAAAAGATCAGTTGGACAAAAAATGAAATAACGTGCATGGATTTTTTTTTCTTGACAAAATATCAAAATACTGTAAAAACGATTTCAAAAAGTGAAATTAGAATCGGCAAAATACGCATGATATAGGCATTTTATACTACTAATTAGAGAGCGATTTGACAAGAGGTCCGACATACTGTTACGTCACAGTGCACTCTGGCCATATAAACTGCATATTAAATTGTTTTGCTAGAAAGAGATAGAATGAATGTTTCATGGCTTATATCTTGGTTATTGTTATAGTTATTCGAAAAAATATTTTTGTCTACCGTTTAGGGATGCAACGGATATCCGGTATCCGGCCACATTTTACTATCCGGCCGAATACCGGATAGTTGCCTAGTATCCGGCCGGATACTTGATAGTAATTTAGTACCGAGTGTAAGGAGCAAAATTTGAGTAACATAAATATGAAACCACAAAGTAATCAATATTAAGGTCAGTTTAATCTTACAAATAATTTTAAACATTAGAATGTAAAAAAAAAAACATTTTTTTAAATATATTAATTGCGTGCTCGATACAAGTACCAAATCTTAACCAAATCAGAAATATCAATCTACAACGTCTGCATGCAACCTGCACCGCGCATCGCGCTCGCGCCGTCGAAAATACTCCACTTAAGTACCTATTTTAAGTAAAAAAACTTTTGGCCGGATATTCGGTGACCGGGTATCCGGCGGTCATGAAGGCCGGATATCCGGTATCCGGCCAAACCACTATCCATTGCATCTCTACTACCGTTTGTTACATGAATGGGCTTTTAATAGAGCAATAATAAAAATTCATGTGTATTCCCTATTTCCTACCGTAAATATGTGCATCATACCTAGACCACCACATGGTAAGAAATTAAGTTTAAGAGTCCCCGGTAAGCTCGGTTCTCCATACAAACGTAGTTACGCTCTCATTTTAAAACTACTAGCTAGTTTGCTCTGAAACTTTGTACTTAGAATAAGTTAAGGTGTATGCAGGCCTGTAATTAGTTTATGTAGCTTCAGATACCATAGTAAAAAAAATACTGCAAATCTAAGTTTTTTCATACAAAACTTGTTTTTGCTGTATTTCGTTTATTTTATAAATTTAAGCCATATAAACTAATTACAAGCCTAGATATATCTCATTTCATTGTATATGCAAAGTTTCATTATAATCCAACACGTAGTTTCAAAATGAGAACGAAACTCCGTTTGTATGGGAAGGTGAAATTCGGCCGAGCTTGCTGGGGACTCTTAAATCCAATGGAGCTCACCGTCAGTGCAACGGGCAGTTTACTTCCAGCGGTTGTTCTCGTAGTCCCACTTGGAGGCAAGTCCGTCTATGGGGTTCACCTTCAGGTCGAGCATTCGCTTCAGCTGTGCCTTCTGGTTCTCCTCGCTCATCGACTCGGGCACAGGATTGTACACTGCACAAAATAACATTAATGAAATGAAATAATGATTCTGTAAGTAATTAGTAAGTATACCGTATTCCCATGGGATTTTAGGCATGGGAGCCAAGTGGAAGGCGGGGCTTTTACACGTCTGACTCTACGGCATTTCCCGAGAGGAGAACACTTTTGATAAGAAAGCCGAAACAAACTCAACAGTCAGTCATTGTTTCTAAATAATTTATCTTTCTAAGTAGTTAACTTAATTGAAATAAAACAATTTAACGGATTATATCGCGTATATTATCTCATTTTAGTTCCCGACGTTTCGGAAGTTTTTCAGCTTTCCATGGTCACGGGTGGACAGACTGTCTGTTTTATTTCAATCCATACTAATCCATACTAATATTATAAATGCGAAAGTGTGTCTGTCTGTCTATCTGTCTGTCTGTTACCTCTTCACGCCTTAACCGCTGAACCGATTTGGATGAAATTTGGTATGGAGATAGTTTGAGTCCCGCGGAAGGACATAGGCTACTTTTTATCCCGGAAAAATACCTTTATCCGCGATAAAAGAATTTAAGGCGGACGAAGTCGCGGGCAGAAGCTAGTGAGTAATAATCGCGGAAACAGAAGGAAACATTAGTTAACTTAATCCTTAGTTCTCCAAGAAAACATATCAAAACTTATAAAAGTAAATTCAAATAGTTTATTCTGTAAGTAGGCCACAAGGGCAATTTTTATAAATCTGAATCTACTGGTAATCTGAAACACAAGGAGACCTCTATATATACAAATATAAGTATTTTTTCGTAAATTATAGTTAAAACTTACAATTGTGTTAGGTATAACTAATTGGTAAAAATTGAGCTGTTCAGATTTTCCAAATCAATGTTAGGTACACTAGTAATGTAAGATATAAGCTTATAATTTTCTCTAAATTGTATAAGGCGTCACGAAATTCAATAAAATAAAATATAATAAATTAATTGAATACTACTGAGATGTATAAGGTCATTAATATAAGTACTAGACTATGTGTCGGTGTGGTTTCATCGTTACCGGTCCGTTACAACCAAGTAGCATAATACCAAGTTACATATTTTGACTCAATCTCACATTGGCTTAGTTCCAAAATACCAAAAAACTCAAATAAATATGTTTCCAATATAATAAATTATCATAATGACGTTTACATGTTACATCCGATATCCAGAATATTAAAAATAAATTAAGAAGGATAATTTGTTCAAATGTCAAATCATCATTAAGACCGAAGGTTAAAACGCAATAGTTTCATGATTACCAAAATTCAAAAATACCTTTAACTGTCAGGCCCAAAGATCAAAATGACATTGTCTCATAATACCTAAAATTTTAACCTTAAAATTTGACCAGTGTTTTAAAAACTTAATGAAAAATATTTTTTAGCAGCTAAATGAAACCAGTAATTTGATCATTAGTTTAATGACCTACATGAAAATTTAACAATCACATGAAACAGTAATTCAGAAAATTAGCCATTTTTCCATATGAATTGAATTTTAGGTATTTTGAGCATTTGATGTTTTAACCTTGTGACAGTTTTGTATCAAGGTAATATAAGTTTAGGGCTGGATTTATTTATCACCATTCTTTTATTCCGAAAATAACGCTTATTCTTGGATAGTAATGTCAAAACCCCATATTAATTTGACATATAAATATTTGAGATGGAGCGTAATTCTCGGAATAAAAGATTGGTGAAATCGGCCCTAAGACATTTTGGGACGTGGTTGAGTTGAAAATTAGTAAATTCACGATAAAGTTATTTTGAATTATAGTTATATCAAGAGTTTGGTACAAGAAGTAGGTGTGTCATTTCAACTTTTAGACATTTTGAAACTAGTCTGTTTTGACAATGCGACGTAATAGGAACATGCTATTATGATATTTGGTTGTAGCGAACCGGTAACGTTTCATCACGCCAAATCACACCAAAGCTAAACAGATTTCAACTATTTTTGATACAGGGGTAGCTAGGTATCTCCAGATGGTTATAGGATACTTTTTATCCGACTACACTGTCATAAAAAAGGTGATATGACTTTTTCTCTTCCGCAAACGAAGTTGGGGGGCGTCTTCTAGTAATATAATAAACTGAATACTTATATTAATTTAATACTAATAAATTATATTTTATAGTGTGATAATTTATTCTTATGAGAACCATACAGATTCAGTTTTAAAAACCGGCCAAGAGCATGTCGGACCATGCTCAATATAGGGTTCCGCAGCCATTTATACAAAAAATGCACTACAGATGAAAAAAATACGATAGGGCGATTACGTCCTTTTGCTGAGAAGCGCGGTTTTTTGGCAATAACTTAAAAACGGTATGTCCGATCATGTTGAAAACAATTTTCGGTGGAAGTGTTTTTTTTAAGCTTTATATTTATAATTTTTTTCATATTTTTTGGACATACCGTTTAGAAAATAGAGGGGGGCGGGGACACAATTTTTGCAACTTTCGGAGCGAATATTTCCGAAAATATTCACTAAATAAAAAAAAAATAGAAACGTCAAAGTGTTTTTAGAAGCTCTGTCACATGATGTGCCACACATTGATATTTGGTGGAAAAAAAAAATCAGTTTCGGTTACATGTATGGAGCGCCCCCCCTAGGACTACATATATTTTTTATTTAACTGTTAAACTAAGTAGCGGCTTACACTAGACATCTCGACATACCCCAAATTTCATATTCATAGTTTCTGAGTAAAATGCCTGTGACATATGGACGGACGGACGGACGGACATGACGAAACTATAATGGTTCCGTTTTTGCCATTTTGGCTACGGAACCCTAAAAAGGGCTCCACTGTCATCTTAACGCAAAAATCTGAGCTCTTTAAAGGTTTTTCTTTTATATGACTAAGGTGGCAAACAAGCATACAGCCTGCCTGATGTTAAGCAGTCACCGCAGCCCAAATCTTTAAAGTCGGGCCACAATCCTGGCATGAGCCCATCCTGTAATCTCAGGTCATATCCTAGTAACCCTAGTCTCAAGGTACTCAGTACTCACCGAACAGCTTCATGCCCATGTAGATCCAGACGGAGAATGAAGCCAGGATGAGCCCCCAGCCTAGGATTCCCTTCCATTCGCCAGTGGGCGCCTGGAATTCGGCGAAGGTCTGGCAGAAGGAAGCGCGGTAGAGCGCTTTCTTCTCCTCGATGGTCAGCTTCTTCCAGTCACCCTTTTCCTTTTCGCGGAGGACCTGGAGGTTTCATAGAAATGGGGAGCCCTTTAATGACGTGAGGCAGTTTTGGTGATTTTTCCATTTCACCCTGGTGAGAATGACAAAATTTTTAATTGTAAGATAAGATGAGATTTTGCTTGTCCCCTTCTCTAAACGGCTCACGTAATTCATGGACGCCCCCAATGTTGTTTGTCTGTTGTTGTAACTTAAATGTGGATGATGTAACAACGCTGGATTTCTGTGAGTTCAGGAATTATATTCTAGAAAATCATTAGGGTAGGTATTGAATTTTTAGAACTGATACATAATTTACCATACTATCGCCTGATCCAGCGTGTTTCATCCTAGTTAATGGTTCCCATTTCCAAATTCCAACTAGTCCTATAGTTTTATATTTCCCATTCCAAATGATGCATAATAGTACATTATGAGTCGAGTATGCTACATTGGTAATTACACTCGAGGCTATATGTTGCAGGCCTATAAAAAATGCTGATTTGAATATTGTAGATCTTACCATGGAGCGAAAGCGTATTTTTATGGCACAAGTCCCACCGCCGGCGAGAAAGCGAGTGACTATCGACTATTTTCTCGCCCAACTCGCTCAAGAAACGCACAATAGATGTAGACTCTGGGTCAATAAAAGAGATACATATATGAGAGAGAAAATCGCCGATACCTAATCGCTTCCTCGCCCTTGGGACCACCAGTGCCTTTCGAACTATACCTGTAGTCAATCACGCGACATGCGCGTAGTGCGTGACAACTCTGTTGCTTCTACCTGAGGTCGATTAGGCGACATAAGCGTACCTTGAGGTCGGGTGTGTCGGCGCGGAAGCGCACAGCGGGCAGTGGGAAGTCGGGCCTGTCCACGTAGTTGGGCTGTCCGTTGAAGCCGTAGCCCACCCACTCGCGGTTGCCGATCTGCACAGATAGGGTTGCCATTTAGGAATATAGTTACTAGTGATAGTCTAAAGTAATAGTAAAAAGATTGTGATTGAGAGATCATTATCTCATCCTGTCCCGTTTCGATCACGGCGACTGGACTATATTGTTCCTGCTAGTGAGAGTGTCGCTTACGAGCTCTCAGGTAGCTGACATAGTCAATTTTTGCAACATACGTGCGGCCAAGATATGTAAATGAAGTGAGACATACAAAGATTAAGATACATTCTGCGCTAGATCAGTGCCGCCCTGTGGCATAATTACTTTACTATAGGCTGATATGCTTACAGGAAGGCGTGGGAAGGCTTCCAATAAGATGGACCGATGATCTGGTGAAGATAGCTGGAAACTGTTGGATGAGGATGGCGCAAAACCGGTAGTTATGGAAATCCTTGTAAGAGGCCTTTGACTAGCAGTGGATGTCCATGGACTGATATGATGATGAGCTGATATGCATCTACCTTGCTGTCTGATTCCTAGCATGCTTCTCTCCATGTAATACTGACAGGGCATTAGTATCTCTATGGTGTTTTGAGAGAGACCAAGGTATTTACAGGACCACATCCATAAGAGCTAAAACAAAATTTGCTGATGTACTCTCTAAGATTGACCAACTGAAATCGGGATGGACCGGCTGCTTGCTAAGACGCAAACAAGAAAAATGGTGGGAACAGGAGCAGAGGGAGGCAATTTAATGGATGAGAAGAACTCCAAAGGACGGGAGATCCAAACTGGAGAAGAGTCAAGAGACCGACAGCTATGGAACAACAGAAATGGTTGGATTAGGCACACAGAACTCACAGAATTAGAATAATTGCGGAAACACAAGAAAATATTTTATACAAATAATATGTTCAGGATAAAAAGGCTGTATAGGAATATAGGCTGATATGATGATGATCATAATGATGGTTTTCCCTAATCCTTGCAACAAATGTTGGATCATATTGTGTGTCTCCCAGCAGACTTCTCTCATTGTAACTGACAATTCGAAAGTGCTTGTACCTAGGCCTACTTGAATAAAGGATACGAGTATTTTGATTTGATTTGATTGGATGAATTGTTATTTTACCTTGGACAGCTCGCTCATGGCACGGGTGCCAGCGGGCACGCGGACTGCATCAAGCAGCGCTCTGCGCATCAGGTAGTTGGCCATACTGAAATACATTAAATTATATAAACTGAGGCCTTTTACATGTTCACTGTGGTGTCAAGGTATAGGGTTCTGTTATACAGGGTGTCCCAAGAAGTAGTGATATACTGAAGCTGGGAGCTAGAGGACCTAGAGGGCTATCTAAATCACCCCCATGTATATACGGCGATTTTTCGTATTTTCGGAGTTATGACTTTTTTTTTAATTTTTCACCTATCGCCGAGTACGACGAGATTTTTATTTATGGTGACGTGAATTATTGCGGTAGATGCTTGATTTTTTTTGTGTGCTAAGCTGATAGATAGGCCAATTCAGTATGGTAACATTTACTATCGTTAGATCTTTGGATGGAATAAAAAAAAAATTAAATGCCAAGAATGATAAAATTACCCAATATGTTCACAACTTCAAGGGGCTTTAAAAAGATAAATCACATAAAAAAAATACCGTTTGGCTTTTAAAAACTTGCTCTATCTATCAGGTAGCTACCCTGAAAATTTCATTTTATTATTCATAAGGCTTCAATCAAAAAATTGAAATCTAAATGTGGTAAGTGCATAATTTTAATTTACATGATGATTAATACAAACAAAGTAAAACCAATTACAAGGTGTTGAAATAAAACAATTTAACGGATAATATACGCGATATAATCCGTTAAATTGTTTTATTTCAATGAGTAATAATCGCGGAAACAGAAGAAAATATTAATATTCTCCTTACTTAGTCTTTTTAAGCAGCAAGTATATTTTTTTTACAAACTATGGTAATTCTAAAATCATTTTAAAGAAACAGAATTCTTAGTTAATGCAACATATTTTAAAACTATGATAGTTACCGATTTTATAAGTAAGTTGTAAATAAAAATACATTGTAAAAAAAATATATTACATGTGTGTCTCTAATAAACTTTGTAACTTGAAGGGTTGTCAAGATAACATTATTTTTATACAGTAGATACAAGTGCTTAATCATATATTTTTGCAATAATTTATTGTCATTTTGATATGTAAAGTATAATAATCATCTAATTACATGGTTCAGTGGTGTATATAAGGAAAAATATTTATAAAATATTATTATATTTATTTAATTCCTCCAGCCCCTTTCCATCATCGGGACACACGATGCGTGCGTTCGTTCCATGGGCATGTGGTCAATATTCCGCGAATCCGCACGAAGCGCTTTGGTGCAACTTTTATCATGTGTACCGTAAAGGAGTGGAACTCGTTGCCTGCCAGTGTGTTCCCCGACCATTATGATTTAAAAGGCGAGTTCAAGACAAGAGTCAATAGGCTGTTTCTAGACGGGCATGATACATCGTCACTTAACAACAGGTGAGATTGCGGTCAAATGCCCATATATTTTATAATAAAAAAAAAAACATCCATGATCCGCTAGTTTACCTATTTCAAGGTAAGTTAATAATTGATGATAAGATTTTTTTTCATTTACGTTTTTCTTTCTAAATAGGATTGGACTTGAACATCGATAAACTAGGTTATAGATAATTATTTACCAGATGATAAGGTTACATTATGACAATCGATAGCATGAGTTACATAACGGGAAATGCTGTGAAAAACGTATTTAAAACCAGTGCACGTTGAAGCAAAACCTGTATATTGACTAAAACAATAAATAAATTATAATTAGAAACAAGTGAACGATGGTAATTGTAAGAAATTAAGTTTAAATCCAAATTCGATCGGCACTTGTCGAATGTCAAATTTAGTTACGCACTTACCTGTCGCGAGAGTGAATTAACGTCCAAATACTCAAAAACATACACTCACTATGAAAAAACAAGGAAATAGCAATATGGCTTAAAGATTACCTGGGAAATTTAGTTTCTTTTCACGTGAAATATTTTATCACCACCCAATATGACTGAAAAATTACAGTGACATCGAATAGAGCGACATCTGGCGGAATTTTCAAGAAGTAATTTCGTTTCGTTTCACGCACGTTTTTAAAGCACCAAGTTTTTTTAAATTGTATTATTTGAGTATTTTAATAGTTTTATTACAATACGAAATAAAAATAAAAACAATGATATCATCTCCCATTCCGGGATTCGGAGTTTTTATTTAGCTGTAGAAGATGCCTGCAACTTCGTTCGCGATGGAGGAAAAAGCCATAACCGTAACCCTCTTTTTGCTATAGCATTATTGGATGAAAAGTACCATATAAACATCTGTAAACGTCTGGCTACTGCTGCTTATTCAGCTGCCTTCAAAAATCATTATCGTTTTTTTTTACTTCAGCGTATTCGGTATCCTATAACCATCTGTGTATGCCCAAGCTGCCCCCGTACATCATCATTGTTGAAATCTGTTTAGCCGTTTGGACGTGATAATGTTAAAGTCGCAACACCGTTGCAAACAAATAAATATACATATATATACACTAGAAGGTGTTTGCAACTTCGTCAACGGAGGAGAAAAAAATAATGATCCTTTTTTTCAGCGTAGTCGAGTAAAAAGTATCCTATAACCATCTGGGGATGCCCGGCTATCCGTGTACCAAAAATAGTCGAAATCCTTTTAGCCGATTCGGCGTGATGAAGCCACAATAACACATACAAACATACAAAAAAGATATTTTTCGATTTAGTGACCTCCAAATAGTCCGTTGCAGTATTATTTTTCAAAATATCTTCAATGTTCAGAAATTTCATTTTTACAACTTTATAATAGTAATTACCTACTTGAAAGAAGAGAGAAATATAACCCCTCTTTTTTTTACTGGAGTCGAGTAAAAAGTATCCTATGGCTATAACCATCTGTGGATACCCAGTTAGTTTTTTTTTTATGGCATAGGGTGCAAACGTGTAGACGGGTCGCCTGATGGTAAGCGATCACCGTCGCCCATAGACACTTGCATCACCAGAGGAGTCACAAGTGCGTTGCCGGCCTTTCAGATGGCAGTACGCTCTTTAGTGTACCAAAAATAATTGAAATCCATTTAGCCGATTTGGCGTGATGACGACGACACAAAAATATATATTTTACTTATTCCGTTACAAAGATGTTTTGAATGTGTCGTCAATGTACGGACATTGCATTTTTACAACTTTATAATAGCATGGATATGTATTTTTCAATTCAGTGACTTTCAAATAGTGTGTATACCTGAGGCGTGGCGTCAGGAAAATTACAAGCGAAGCCGAAGCTTATTAACTGACTAGTATTTAAAGAAAAAAAGCGGCTAAGTGCGAGTCGGACTCGTCCATGAAGGGTTCCGCAACCGTTTATACAAAAAAATACACTACAGATGAAAAAAAAAATACGATATGAAAAAAAAAACACTAACAAAAGAGCGTATCTACCCGGCACTTACGTCCTTTTGCTGAAAAGTGCAGTATTTTGGCAATAACTTAAAAACAGTATCTCTGATCATGTTGAAAACAATTTTAATTGATCGTATTTATCTTTATATTTGTAAATATTTTCAAATTTATTGAACATACCGTTTAGAAAATAGGGGGGGGGGGGGGGGGGGGGGGGACACCATTTTTGCTTCTTTCGGAGCGAATATTTCCGAAACTGTTCACTAAATCAAAATTTTATTTAAGAAACCTCAATGTGCTTTTACAAGAACTGTCGAAATATGTGCCACACATTGATATTTGCTGAATTTTTTTTTTTCAATTCGGTGACATCTATGGAGTGCCCACCCTAGCTATATATATATGTATCTTTTATTTAACTATCACACTAAGTAGCGGTTTACACACGACACCTATGCTCTAAATTTCATCAATATACATCTTATAGTTTTTGAGTAAAATGCCTGTGACATACGGACGGACAGACAGACAGACAGATAGACATGACGAATCTATAAGGGTTCCGTTTTTGCCAGGAACCCTAAAAAGGTGGTTATAAACCTTTTCTTTGGACAACCCGGTGGGAATCGGCTTATATGGGCGCCACGCCACTGGTGTATACATCACTTATTTTTTGATAATATTTTCAATGTAAGCAGACATTTAACTTTATAATAGCATGGACAATAAAGTTAAGAGAAGCAATAAAACAATTTTATATGAATGTTTTATTAGCCATTGTGTTCATGACATCAGCAAAAATTTCGTATATATCTTTTTCGTCTATTAAGTCGCCTATGAAGTCATTACTCCTTTTTACATTCTCTTTAAGTGTCAGTTTTGTCACATTTTCTTCAAATGAGTTACTATTCAAATTTATTTCAAATGATTTACTTTTCTCATTTTCTTTGAATGGTTTGGGATCAATACTTAAACCTTCGTCATTACTTACATCTGATTCAGCTCGGATCTTCATATTCTTTTCATTTTCGCTTAAATAAAGCAATGTCAACTTTTTGTCCGAAAGATCTCTAGTTTTATTTTTCAGTGTATCCTGTGGTTTAAGATTATTATCATTGTTACCGAGCTCACGGTCTTCTGTGACTTCTTTCAGCTCATTGCTAACGTCTAACTCGCGTATCAACTTCTCAATTTCTCTTTTTAAAATATCCTCCGACAGTTCAGTTGGGACTCCATCTTGTTCATTAACTTGAATGTCATCGTCGGTTTGACTAGCATACTGGGGTTTTTCTAAAACATCATCCGGTCTTATGCCAACACTTCCAGATCCAATCAAATAACCGTATTCATCAATTTTTAGATTATTGCTGTCATTTTTACCTTCATCTATTTCGTCCTCCTGTAAATTGGTATCATCATTAACTGCGGAAGGTATGCGCTGTGCTTCCTTCAAAACCGTGGGATCTCCTTCGTCACCGTGATCATCTTCAATATTCATTTCCACCGTATCATCACGTTCGTAATCGCCATCTAATTGTGAACCCATTTTAACTAAGTTTTCACCTGCATTTAAATGTGATTCGCTCGACATGGATTCCTCCGAAACGATAATATTAGTCACTGGTTTATCGGTTAAAGTAGTAGTATCAAAAATATCTAACTTATCATAATCTATTTCAGATAGTTTTGACATTCTGATGTCTTCCATATTTCCGGTTTCTCTCTCTTCTGATTCTCTTGACATTGAATCGATCGGGTCAAATCCAGTTAAACTAGTTATGTGCATGACTGGACTGATGGTTGAAATATCGAATTTATCGTTATCACTCGCGTCTATTTCGCTACCTTCTTCTGAGTATTTTACGGCGACTTTGTCTTCTTCAGTATGATAAGGTTCTCTCAATATTATTCTCCCTTCTGAGTCTTCGAGCAGAGCGTCTTCGATAAAAGGTTCAATTCCAAGATCTTCTGTAATTGATTCTTTTACCATTCTCCCGGTTTCTACATCTTGAGGCGGCCTGGCTTCACGTAAAGGTATGGGTTGATGTTCTTCGGGGTCGCTTCCATATAATTTGAGTGGTCTTTTTTTTTTTAGTTTTAAGGATCGTGTGGTCGTCCTCATTTTCATACGTGGAGCCTCCTGTAACATAAATTGTCACGGTTCAAACTAAATTGGGGAAGTAAGGACAAAATGACATGGTGTTTTGATTTTGAATCCCAGTTATGCTCAGTCTGAAATATCTTTTTTAATCAAGGAAAATTATAACTGTTATATATCTGGGTTATTTTTTAATCTCCAAAAATCATTTTTGAATAATCCGGTTTGATTAAATTATTAATTGCCCCTCATTTGTATCCGACGCCATATAAACCAAAGGAAAATTGATCTCAACCTTTCAGTTAAGTCGGAATAAGTGAAAATTTGTACGGAACCCTTGATGCGCGGGTCAAATTCGGTCTTGGCCGGTTTTTTATACATAAATATTACGCATTTACACTAATAATACACATTTTGAAAAAAAAACGTGAGTTTACGGGTTGGTGGTGTGGGTCGAGCCAAATCTCACGATATCTCATCGTTGGTTGCGCTGATGGGGTTAATATCCTGTTGCTATAAATAAAAGTAGGTAATTTTGTATCAGCTTGACACATTTACTACCCCTCCCCCACCGCGCCCCTTAGTAACAAGGTTATTTATGAGCGTAAACGAAATACTCTTTTCGCAATCATGAAATGAAATACTACGTTGTTAAATATGTATACGTAAATCTACCTATACATATAATAAAGCTGAAGAGGATCAAAAGTCTGTACATGGCAGATATTCGAAAAAAAATTGGCAGGGGATACTTAAAATCTATAACAGAACACGTTCCAACAGTTTTTAGAATTTTTGCCTGTTTGTCTGTTTATGTGTGCGCGCTTCATGTGAAAACGGCTGAACAGATTTTGATGCAAACTTTACTAATCTGTTGAGAAAATCTCCGGCCAGGTTATAAGCTATAAAAATTCAACTCCTAAAAGGGGAGGTAGCCACTGCACTTGATTGAATTAAGATTGCACCTGAATCGTATGGTGCTACTTAGGAAGGAGGTGCAAACTTTTCTCAAATATGTGCTACGAGCCGAGTATCGAGTACTTTTCTAAACTAACAGGTGGCGCTAAAATTAATATCTTTTTGCCAATTTCAATCAGTCAATTTTTTGATTATGAATAATAAAATGAAATCTAATAAAAATATTTTTTTTATGTGATTTTATCTTTTTAAAGCCCCTTGAAGTTGTGAACATATTGGGTAATTTTATCATTCTTGGCATTTAATTTTTTTTTATTCCATTCAAAGATCTAACGATACTAAATGTTACCATACTGAATTGGCCTATCTATCAGCTTAGCACACAAAAAAAATCAAGCATCTACCGCAATAATTCACGTCACCATAAATAAAAATCTCATCGTACTCGGCGATAAGTGAAAAATTTAAAAAAAAATCATAACTCCGAAAATACGAAAAATCGCGGAACATACATGGGGGTGATTTAGATAGCCCTCTAGGTCCTCTACCTCCCAGCTTGAGTGTATCACTACTTCTTGGGACACCCTGTATGTACCTATTTATATATATAAACATACACATAAACATAACATATATACATAAACATAACTGTAAATAAAATGTAAATAATTGGCCTCAATATCTATATTCACCGTTCCTTTAATGTTACTTCCAAATAATATTAGACCTAAATTGGAAAGGTTGTTAGGAAGTATGGATTTCTATGTGTATATTTCTTACCTTTCATGCTTAGACTGATTTGACTGGAGGACCGATTTGGATGATATTTGCCATGAACTTGATTTAGATAGTACTACAGTCATGGACGTAAAAATAGAAAAGTGGTACTGTATCGCCCGATATACACCTCTAAGTATTAGGTATACTCTATGTCTTTTAAATAACGTCAAAAATTTAAATAAGTGCGAAAAACGATTGATTTTGGAGTGTAGTTTTATTTAGTGGTATTTGTATAACATTTTATCTGGGCTTTACTTCAAGTTTCAGCTCTAGGGGAGAGGGGTGAATTAGCCGCTTACTGACACATACCGAATTCCACGCGAGCGAAGCCGCGGGCACAGCTAGTGAGATAATATACGCGATATAATCCATTAAATTGTATTATTTAATTAAATGAGTTATAATCGCGGAAACAGAAGAAAATATTATACTAACGTTTTGTTTCTTATAATGGGCCTCGAAATCTTACGTTTCGGAAGCGGCGAGACGATCGAGAGGCATATAATGAAATTTCATACAAAATTGAAAACTTAGGCAGGCAAAGCTACCTACATTTGTTTCATTATCAATCTGTGACAAGTCTTCATGGAGTTCAGACATTTAAAAAACAACTATACGCGTTATGACGTTCTGCCACTATTCATTTCGTCGGAATGTGGACGAGTAAGAAAGTAATTTGAGGATGAGTTGGGAATGTGGACGTGTTGGAAATTGTGGACGAGTTGGGAATGTGGAAGAGTTGGAAATTGTGGATGAGTTGGGAATGTGGACGAGTTGGAAACTCGGGAATTTGGATGAGATAGGAAGTGACACTTTGGTATTGGTATGTGAACAAGTTGAGAGTGTAGACGAGTTCGAAATCAGGACAAGATTATTTTATTTTGGGGATTTTGATTAAAAAAAATATTGTAATGGGATTTTTTTTTCATTATGTGATTCGATTTGCTGTTTATTTTTCACTGCGTATTTGAGAAAAGCCCTATACATACCTCGGCGTAAAAGGGATTGCCAGCCTGTTATCCCTTTCCGTCTATACCTACTTTGCCCCTATTTCCCTGCCTTTGCAGTATCGAATGTACAATTATTGCACACCTCTGATACAGATACGCAGAACATTACAGTAACATGTGAATAAGCAGAGGTAAATGACACATGCTCAGTGTAGGGTTCCGCAGCCGTTCATACGAAAATATACACACTACAAATTAAAAAAATGCTATATGAAACAGTGCACTAGCAAAAGAGCGTATCTCAACGGCACTTAAGTCCTTTTATTGCAATCTGTACTTTTCTTTGAACATAAGACATAATGATTCTACAGAAAAACTCGACAGAATTGCGTTGTTTTATAACAGAGTTCCTATAGCCACCCTCAATCCAGCTCCATCATTAAATCAGCTGCAGCTCCATGGTATCATAACAGTCCACTGAGCTAACATAAATATGACAAATTTTCGCTCAATCGAAAACAAGGCAGATCGAATTTAACTTTCAAAATTTGACCCACACAAACATCTGATACCTTTTCCATGATTTCCTCGATCCAGTCTGCGTAGTACCCTATTTTGGTAAAGACCGTGGGGGTGTCCACGCTGCCGCATACTGGAGAGCCGAAGCTGGTGATCCCCACCAGCTCTCCGTACGAAACCCCAGGGTCACCCACGTCGTGCTGAAATCAAGAGATCGCTTGAACTTATTAAGAAAAAAAGAAAACATTTATTCGAAAGACATAAAAATAATAAAATAGATTAAATAATGACGACATCTAAGTATGCGCCGAAATGGTCCTTAGGCTATATTGATTGTGCTGATATTCGGCTAGTATTTGCTGTTACCGATATATAGTGTGTTGTGATGGTGGACTTGCCGTAGCAAACCCCGGCACCACTTGGTGAGGCTGCCGCGCTCGGGCGTAAGGAGCAGCGGAGTGTACCTAGCTTAATATGCCGGTCTTTGTCTTGTCGGTAGTATACTGTTCATGCTGGACTCTACGGAATCTGTGGGAACACTGTCTGTGGCGTGTGGTCTATATATGCCGACCCATGTGATTAAAACATTTTAACTGCCTACCTTGACTAAAAACCTTGTGCACGCTACTGGACTCTGCGATGCCACGGAGGACGACTCCGCCCGCGGAGTAGACGGTGTCGCCGTGGAGTGTGCCTTTGTTTGTCTTGGAAGTTGATGTTAGGGTCAAAGTAGTAGTCAACGTCATGATTGACGCCTGTCTGGTATGATCTTTTGATGGTGGCCGTGGATGTTATCCTGGTCAGACAATCTCTAGTGCAGCCTTCTGATTAACCTACTAATGGCCAATCTGAGGGCACCTTGGTCAGTGACAGTTTGTAGTAATTAGGATGAGCCGTTTTTTAACAAGGTATGGTCATTTAAACGATTTTGAGGCATAGGTTTAATAAACCGCTTGCAATTATCAGATTGCAAAAATATGGTTTCTAAGATAAGTAATTTGTGTTTTTAATTTTGACTTTTATTTGTTCTTGCCAAAGCCTAGTACTGACGTCAGCCATTAGTGATGTCACTTGAAATATGAAGTAAGGATAAAAAAATTAATATCCAATTTTAATGAGATTTTTTTTGGCTAATCCCAATTGAGCTTGATCGTCTACTAGGCTGTCTAGGCGATCGTCTATGAATTTCGGGACCATCTGAAAGTCAGTTTCCACCGGAATTATGTCAAGGACGTAGCGTAGCCTACAGCACTCCTCATCAAAAGATTCGGGTAAGAGCTTGCTTTCTCAAAGTATGCGGAAGAAATGTCTTTTAGATGGGTATGGATGGTGGTGATCACTGTATCGTGATGAAAGGACAACTTTGAGACAAATCATAAGGCTCCCGTGGCACGTCTTAAGATTATAAAGAAGATGCCTTCAACTTCATCAGTGGAGGAGAAAAAAGTCGAAACCCTCAAACCTCGGGTAAAAAGTATACTGTGAATGCCCGGCTACCCGTGTATCAAAAATAGTTGAAATTAATTGGCGTGATTGGCCTCAACGATACATACTCCCTATCCCCTATGTCACAGGCATTTTACTCTTAGTGCCATCTGCGCAATTTGTTTGCGAGTGGGATAGCGAGATGACAGAATGGAAGAGAGTGCTAGAGAGAGAACAAGATAAATTAATCATAATGCATCATTATGCATGCATCAACAAAACCCTTTCAAAGTCCGAAAAAGCCGTATGGGTATGTGCCGAATGTGCGTGTCTAAAAAAGGAGGCCGGAATTGTGAAACACCGGTTGGCACTCCCGTAAACACTAAAAATGTTGCACTCAGGAAGCCGTCCGCTATTGGCCCGCCCGCCACGCCTACGCCAACGCCTACTCCTCGATTAACCTCCCGACAGTCGCCAGAGTCTGATGTGTCCATGTCTAAGCCCACGACCTTGGAATTAATTTTACTAAGAGAGCAAGTGACCTGTTTGTCGGAACAGTTGGCTGACGCAGTTACCATCATCGGGCAGTACCACTCTGCCCTTACTACATGGACGGGTAAGTTTAAAATGAGCGCTAAGCTTGAGTCACTGGAATGTGCTTTTGAATCCCTCTGGGCACCATTCTCTCGAACGATACTACCAAAGGACAGTGGTGACGGGGTTGGTAAGACCATAACAAGCAATGTGGGGAAAACGCTTGTGTCGAAGCAAAATAGTGGCAATAAGAAGAGCAAAGTCACAGATCCCATTTTAACAGCAGATACGTTGCCCAGCCCAATAGTGGTGGCGCTAAACGAAATCCCGCCTGCAACTCGGCCTTCCAACAATATTGCCGCAGCGTGCTCCCAGCAAGGTAATCCTACAGGTGACTGTTTGTCTCTGGATGATAATGAAGACTCTACGAGCAAGGGATGGAAGGAGGTACCAATAAGAAAGAAGCAAAGACGCCCAACCTCAATACGCTGCACAGGAGGTCAAAACGTATCTTCTCTTCGGGCGGTCGAGCATCGGAGATACATTCACCTGTGGAACATGCTGTCTAGTGCTGATGAAGTCAGGGCATACCTGCAGCAACTTTCTGAGCAGGGAACATGTACCGTTGAGGAGCTGAAGTCCCGAGGCGAATACAAGTCGTATAAGCTGGGCGTCCCTGTCGCTTATTATGATAAGTGCCTGTCCGCAGATGTATGGCCTGACAATGCGAGGGTTAAAAGATGGTTTTTTCGATCAAAAACAATGCAATCGGAAAACTCGAGTTCAGTCTAATCCACGCTCAATTAGCATTGCTTATCAAAATGTCAGAGGTCTCAACACCAAGTTAAAACAGTTTAAGCAAAGTATTCTTGGTCATGAGAGTGATATCGTTGTCGTCGTTGAATCCTGGTTTTCAACATCCGTTGAGGACTCCGAACTAGTGGGAGACGCCTGGAGTGTCTTACGTCGTGATCGCGCCACTGGTCGACAAGGAGGAGGAGTAGAGCGAGATCAGGCACTAATCTACGACGGAGGTGTGGTTTCGAAACTCCCGATGGTGAGGACCTGTGGACTTCTTTTGTGGTGGATGGCAGTGTAGTTAATTTGTGTGCAGTATATATTCCACCGAACTCTTCGGAGAATGTATACAGGGTGTCCCAAGAAGTAGTGATATACTGAAGCTGGGAGGTAGAGGACCTAGAGGGCTATCTAAATCACCCCCATGTATGTTCCGCGATTTTTCGTATTTTCGGAGCTATGACTTTTCTTTTAATTTTTCACCTATCGCCGGGTACGATGAGATTTTTATTTATGGTGACGTGAATTATTGCGGTAGATGCTTAATTTTTTTTTGTGCTGAGCTGATAGATAGGCCAATTCAGTATGGTAACATTTTTTTTGAAGTCTTGTTCCACATCCCGACTCTTATCACCCACCCTTGGAAATCTTCGTTCCGCTTGTAAATGGCGTACCCACCCTTAATATTGACCCTAGTAACATTGATACAAAGCGTGATTGGAATTTTTGCAAAGGCAATTACGAACTCCTCTACGAAATTATCGTCGACGTATCCTGGAAGTGCGTTTTAGAGACCTGTAACGTTAATATTGCCGTAGATTGCTTTTATGAAGTAATTTACGACATCTTTGATACCCAGGAAAATAAGGTATAGTAACCCTTGCAGGCGATATCCCGTCTGGTTTGCAGCTGATCTTATTAGAGATATTAAACAAAAAGCTTTTCTCCGTCGTGAGTGGAAACGCTCTGGTGACAGAGAAGTATACGCAATTTTTTCTAAGCTCAGAGCAGATATAAAATTGGGAACGTCAAGAGCTTATGATAATTATATATGCCTTATCCAGAACAAGATAACTAGCAATCCTCGAGCTTTTTGGCAACATATTAGTAGCTTAAAATCCAAGGGTGGGTTTGAGAGTCGGGTGATTTATAATGGGAAGCCACATGAAGGGGTAGAGGCTGCTCAGGCTTTCGCGGACTTTTTCTCAAGCGTTTTTCTACCCAGTGTACCTCTCCTCGACCATGCAAAGATTATGGAGGATGACTCATCAAATACTGCTAACCATGTTCATATTGGAACAATACTCCCTCAGGATGTAGAAATTGGAATAGCTCGTCTGAAACCTCATAGTTCTCTGGGTCCTGATGGCATCCCCGCTTATATCTTAAAAGGCTGTAAAGAATGGCTAGTACTTACCTTTAACGCACATTTTTAATCTAGCCCTAAGTACTGGTGTGTATCCTAATGAGTGGAAGATCACACGGGTGCGTCCGATCCCCAAGTCAAGGGATACAGCTGGTGTCGAAAATTATCGACCTATAGCAATACTTTCTTCTATTGCAAAGTTGTTTGAGTCAATCATAAGCAAACTCTTAGCCTCTCAAATACAACCCTATCTTTGTGACTCACAACATGGTTTTTGGGCCGAGACGATCAGTTGAGACTAATCTTCTAACCCTGGTTGACTCAATTTCCGAGCATTTAGACACAGGAATACAAGTTGACGTGTTGTACTTTGACTTTAAGAAAGCATTTGACCGCGTGGACAATGACAAATTACTAAACAAGTTATGCAACATCGGTTTTTCACCAAAATTGCTTCGGTTTTTTGCCAATTATCTACGTGACAGGCAGCAGTTTGTTCAACATGGCAGCTTTGTTTCCGATTCCTACCGCACTCGCTCTGGAGTCAGCCAGGGTTCGATCCTGGGCCCATTTCTTTTCGGCGTGATGATAAATGACTTGGCTTTTGCACCTAGAAATGCCAGGTGTCTTCTCTATGCCGATGACTTGAAGCTTATTTATGGCGTTCAAAGCCTGTCCGATTGTAGGTCGCTCCAGGAAGACATCAACCGTGTTCACCAATGGAGCATTGACAACAAACTTCATTTCAACCCTGAAAAGTGTTCTGTGATGTCTTTTAGCCGCGCACATAATCTCATATCGGCGAATTATCTTCTAGGGATGGAACTCATTAAGCGCGTTGACACCGTTAAAGACTTGGGCGTCATATTCGACACGCACCTTTCATGACCACATGAAGACGCTGGCTACCGACTGTTACTGGAGGTTGGGATTTGTCATTCGTAATACACGGGAGTTTGACAATCCCTCTGTCATTAAGGCTTGTTTACACCGCTCTAGTCAGGAGCAAACTCGAGGCAGCATCTCTCGTATGCAACCCCCATGAAGTCACTTACGCCTTGCTTCTTGAGAAAATTCAAAAGGCATTTCTGCGATTTCTCTATAAGAAAACTTACGGATACTATCTATTTCTTTATCCGACAAAGTTTCTGCTGGGCACCTTAGGTTTTAATTCTCTGGAGGCAAGGCGAAATTACTGCCTGATGACAGGCGCGTGTCGGATATTGCGTGGAGAGTCAGACTGCCCTGAATTGGTGGCGCAATGGTACGCCTTCTCGCGCCTTCACTGTCTCAATCCAGGTTTAATTACAGGCCACGTACCCGCGATTTGCTGGCAGCACCTAAAGCGCGTACTGTGTCTTACAGGAATTCTCCTCTTGTTCGCGCTTTACGCTATTTGAACGAGCTTCTCGCATCAGCACCCGAATGTGATGTTTTTGCAAGTAGCTGGATGTTAGTATGTGATGAATGTATGAGGTTTTGTGAGGCGATGGATGACTGCCCTTCTGCAGTCAATTGTGTGTAATGTAAAATGGTTTTGTAATAGTGTCTGTTGTATATTTTGAGTTTCACAGTGCATTAGTGTTTAACTGTAATACTGTGTAATTATTTTGATAAATAAATAAATAAATAAACACCTTGTAGTTGGAAAATAGTTAAGTAGATGTTAGTTAAGTATTAGGTAAGAATCCATGTAACGGTTTGGTGTTAAACTGTCGTGTTGCATTTTATGTGATTCGATAAAATAAATAAGTACAAACATACAGAAATAAAAGAAACCGTTATTCCTTCGATACAGTAGATATACTCGTAGGTATATACGTACATATAACTTACATTGCAAGCTCCTTCCCCTTTTGTGATGAAACCGGCACAAAAGTTCGTTTTGGTCACGAATTTCCTGAAATAACAATCAAACGCGTAAGTATCAATATGGTCCATGATTATAAAAAAACTACTCTATTCATGTTATTGTCCTAAATAATAAAAAACATTAAAGGAAATAAAATGTATGAAATTGGCAACGTGGCACTAAACATATTAATTTCTGTTACTTTATTTACGAGAAAAAGGGAGTTTAAGACAAATATGGTATACTTTTAGGTTAGAATGTTGTAGGACAAGTAAGGATGAACAAAGTATATGTATAGATATTTATTTAATATGTGAATTGGTTGTGTATTCATAGACACGAAAAATAAAGAAAGAAGAACAAAGTGGGTACAAGTAGCGGAAAAATTGTGAATGCTCAATGTTTTAGAGTCACCGTCATTGAAAGTAAGGATAAAATTTGTCTTGACAAGAAGTAACTTTGTATCAAAATGTCAAATTTTAGGCACGCAAGACAATGTACTATTTAACAAACATTACGATATTTACGCACGTCCCATAAATCTCTCTGCACGATTTTAGGTCATAAAAATCTAGAACTGCCATTTGTATCTTATTTGACATTGCGTTGGCGATTGTGTTGCTTTTCTGTAAAATAATAACACGTATAGAAATATGTTTAAAGTTTCTCAACTACTTTTTCTGAATGAATGAACCAGTTAGATGGCCTTTGGAAGTTTTTATAAATACTAGATGGCGCCCGCCACTTTGATCGTGGAGGAGAAATGTCATAACCGCTCTCTTTTTCTTCAGCGTAGTCGGGTAAAAAGTTTCCTATAATCTCGAGATACTCAGCTACCTTTGTACCAAAAATTTTTGAAATCCGTTTAGCCGATTTGGCGTGATGAAGCCGCAACGACACATACAAACATACAAAAAATGTTGTCTGAAAATGATAAGATTTTATTTTATTTTATTTTTAGTGACCTCCAAATCTCATTCATTCATTCATTTCATTTTTACAACTTTATAATAGTATAGATAGTTTCCAAATGCCTTTCGATCGAACAAACGAATATAGTGCTAACTAGCGATTTGGGTTCCGTATGCAAACTGACTTACTGTCTTAGCACCCCATCCAACGATAGTAATTCCGGGAGTATTGACAGGTAAGGCTGATGCTCTCCTGTCAATGGTAATCTTCTTCACATTCCGTTTCTTACGCTTAAAATGGATGTGTTTCCGCAGGCGCATGATAGCGAGGTTATTCTGCAGTGTCCTGGGTACGTATGAGGGGTGGAAGTAGACTTCCAGGACATCGATCGCCTCCCCACCCACGGTGAAGAAGTGGGAGCCGATGCGCACGAAGATGAAGGCGGGGTTTTCGCGGAAAAACCGGTTGTTCCAAGCTCTGGAAATATATGATAGATAGATAAACACTTTATTCATATCCACAACATACATGGGTACACAATGCACAGTAAAAAGAAGTATACTAAAATATCAATGGAAAAAAGAGAGACATTATATTTTTGTGTCGTGGCAGAGAAAAGGCGCTGACTCAGCATAATGAAGTGGCAAAGCCACTTGGCTGGTATTCTGTCAGGACCTTACAAAAAAATATATGCTTATGAAACAATTAACCCACTTAAAGTTGTCGCAAAAGCTTGTGGTAAAACGCAGAGGCGTAACCAAAGGCCCTGGTGCTAAAAAAGGGGGCCTCCAAACTAGTTATTTTATTTACATTCCGAAGGTAGGAGAATATCTAGCCAGTTCAATACGAGGCTTGCTGGACAGGGTCCGAGGGCCTCCTAAGCTTGGGGGCTCCAGGGCACAGCCTCGTCTAGCCCTTCGGTAGCTACGCCACTGAGGAAAAGCAGATCATATCGGCCTTGGAACATTAATAGATTATCGACACCACATTCTGGACAGTAGATTTCAAATGCACCAGTCGGTATGGCACAACTCTCCACGACTACCCTTGTCGCGCGACATAACATCAGCCGTCTGTCTCGCATTGTATTGAAAAGAAAGAGACCGACAATCTTTGTTGCGTGACAAAGAGCCTCGTGTCACATTTGTGCTGGAGGTGCAGGTAATGCTATGTTAAAATAATTGATAGATTTAAGCGATACTTTGCGGGATTGCATATTAGATGAATGGATTTCTATGTAGGTTACAGTCCACTCTTAAAGAACCCCATCTTCAAGATTGGAGTGAATAGGTTTTTAAACGGTCGGCAACACGCATGTAATGCTCCTGGCGTTGCAAGCGTTAAATAATACCTCACCTCAGGCAGGCCGTACGCTTGTTTACCGCCTTAGTAGTGTTTTTGTTGTCAGAAACTTATTTAATTTACGTACAGCTGTAAGCAAGATGCAGCGGTGATGATGAGGTCGGAGCTAATGATGGCGCCTGCGCATGTGAAGCGGCCGAACAGGTGCACGCTCGCCAGGAACGGGTACAGCTTGATCTTCGTCTTCTGGCCCTTGAAGATGCGGCGGGTGTCGGTGAAATCTGGATAAAGTGGACACTTGTTATCGGGAATTCTTAATAAGCTGTGGTAGTTTACTTAACAAGGGGCTAGCCAGGCTGGGGCTGACTGTATAAGTTTCTGGCAAAAATGGCATTTTTAATGACAACATTTTGCCTACTTAACTTACTGTACTTTATAGCCTAAACTCGGTACCTAGGATTGCGTTATTTTATTACAAAATTTCGGAACCTACCGGTTCCTTATCAAAGATCTATTGCATTGCCACCATACATTTATACTATTATAAAGTTCTAAAAATAAAATGTCTGTAGATTGAAGATATTTTCAAAAAAATGATTGTAACGGACTATTTGGAGGTCTACAAAACGATTTTTTTTAATTACGGCTAAACGAATTTCAACAATTTTTGGTACACAGGTAGCTAGGTATCCCCAGATGGCTATTGGACACTTTTTACCCGACTACGCTGGAAAAAAAGAGGGTTATGATTTTCTCCTCCGCAAACGAAGTTTGCGGGCATCTTCTGTATGTACATACATAAGTATGCCAAATTTTAGCTCAATCGGAAACCGTAGTAGGTTAAATTTATATTGCAAAGAAGAGGACAACTTACAAAATGTTTTGCTTAGTTGGTTGTATAACGGCCTACGAAGCTGGCGGTCCCGGGTTCGAATCCCGGCCAGGGCAAGTGTTTGTGTGATGAGCACGAATGTTTGTTCTTGGGTCTTGGATGTTTTCTATGTATTTATGTTTCATAATTGTTTTATATATTATTTATTTATATAATCTTTATTTTACAAAAGAAAACTTATCGTAAAAAGGCGGGAACTCAATGCTAATAAGGCATTCTCTACCAGTCAACCTTATGACAAAGCAGAAAAATTGTAGTTCTGAAACGTATTAAGCAGATACTTAGACAAGCCTTCGGTTCTGGCAGCAAAGCTGAATAGAGAAAGAATTGGTCATAGCTTCATGACAGTATGGAGTACGGCAAAGTGGTATAGAAAGGACGAGATTGCCGGAAGATCGAAAATTACGGTTACGAATGGATTCTATATGTAGCTGAAGAAAGTTTTCAGATATTCTGGAGATTGTGGATCGTTAACAATTGAAAAGAGAGAAAAAAAGCAAAGCATTCAAATTTTACGTCGCTGACGAATCGGGGACCAGCCAAGCTGAGCGCGAAAAGCAGTTAGCAGATATATGGTCATTTTTACGGAGACAGAAAATGAAACGAATACAATTATTGAGAAGTCGATCCCATTTCTAATTTTTTCGTTTTAGTCCGGATAACACACATAACATGATCAATTATGGGTAGGAGTAGGATATTTACCAACAAGTCCTTAGTTTTAATGTACAAGAAATGCTTTAATTTGTTGAGAGCATGAAGCGATCCAATTACCTTCCTGTTTATTTTGGCTCACTTATTGCAGCTTCCAGCTCAACGCCGTATCCACACCATCCAAGTAAACACCTAAATCTTTAACACTGTTATTAAATGAAAAAAATAGCCGTTAAGCCGAAATTTATAGGTGCGAAAGAGTTAAGGGCAAGTTTAGCTAGCTAGCGAGAGGCTCCAATGACACTTTGACGGATTTACGAATAAACCGAATTTTTCAGACGATTGTTGGTTGTGAAAGAGGGCCAGGTTTAACTTGTCAATGGTAGCAGTAATATCAGTCACATTGCATTAGTCGTAAAGCTGTAGCGCGTCAGCATACAGATGGTAAGAACATCGAAGGTCGCGGGTGATGAAGTTAACGTAAGTAGAAAATAGAAGCGGAGAGAGAATTTCTCCTTGTGCTACATCGGTGGCAAAGAAATACTAGTCAGACAAAGACCGATCTACCAGGAATGCCTGCCGGCTCCCACGAAGATAGGTAGAAAACCAACGCAAGGCAAACGAGGACACATTCAAATATTTGAGCAGGGTAAGAGGGATGACATGGTCAACAGTGTTAAATGCATTGGAGAAATCAATAAGAATTAGTATTGTGACGAGTTGGTCCTCCATGGGGCATGGAAGAAGCAGTGCAGGTACTATTGCTGGGTCGAAAGCCTGACTGAATGTAGTCCGAAAATTGTTTGTGTACCACGGCAGTATATTTGATAGAAAAGAGATTTATGTTTATCATCGGATAGTAACCCATAGTACACGTTTTGCTTAGTTTGGGACTAAGTCGATTTATGCAAGGATTGTCTCTAATAAAAAAGACGTAACTACAGTAGTTAAATGAAAACTAGTAAATACAGTAAGGAGTAGATAAAAGACTAACAATTATATTGATGATCTTACTCCAAAGTCCGTCGTTGCTTTGTGCCCCATAATAATTTTCCTCCGCTGTAGATGTTTCGTTAGCAGGAACATCTTTGTCTTCATATTTTTCGAAGTTATGTAGATTTTGGATATATCTTTCCTTAAGGCGCTCGGGATTGCTAGCGAAATCCCTAATATATTCACCCACGTCTTCGTGGTGATTGTCATTGAAATTTGTTGTTATATCAGTATTTTCTTCGTTTAAAGCATCGTTTATCGCTGTGAATATTAAATGTATCCTGTAATTGGTTATTCGGAAACTGCTCTAATGATTTGAATGAAATTTACATCCAATATTGCTTTTCAAGTTTTTTGAGATACATAGATTGTATCTTCGAAAAACAAAAAACTTCAATTACTCAGCAAAGCTTGCTTGGGTATCCAGGTTCTTATGATTAAATAAATAACATTATGATGATGAAAAATACAGACTTAAAAAGCGGCGAATTATAAACTCAGATATTACCATCCTGCCACGTAAACGACCCGTAAAGTTTTTGTTTTTCATCGTTTTCAATAAAGTCCGTGGTGATTAGTGTGCCGACTTCTTCTCTACTTTGGTTTTCTAATATAGTCAAGTTAATAAAATAATGCAAAATGGGCGTGAATTCCTCTAGCTTCGAGTCGTTTTCAGCGATTATTTGATCGATGATGCTTCTTACAACGTCTTTGGGTGCAGACGTATTCAGAGGTACCTCTTTTAGGCCCTGAATTGAGATAAAATGGACCAAAACTGCCATATATATGAAAACATTTTTGGTAACCATGAGAAAACTGGATAATTTAGTAAAAATATTCACAATTCATGGTAACTGAACTGTTACCGCTATAAAGTTTTCTTTTATGACTGGTTTTATTTATTCACGATTCAATTTTGTATTCAGTTGTAATTTCGCAATAATGTATTACACTTTGTACCAACTTTGCTACATTAATTTGGCGGGAAAATACCGACCTGACGCCCGGCTCTGGCCCAAAATCAGCGGCCGTTTGAGTCGCGTTTATCTCGTGATCAGTAAATGATATGGCATCCATTTCTGTCGCACTCACGTATTTGGCAGAAAATGGAAACTGATTTGTAATTTATCTATCGTGTTATTCCTCTTTGTAGTATCCATTATGATTGATGATCGTGGTTGGTGGTTGTCATTTGGGCACGAATGCACGCCCGCCATCAATTCCTGTGTGCCTACCATGAGTTTACGATCGGCGCAAGCTGGTATCTCGTATCGAGAGTCAGTGCACCTCTCTCGCACGCGCTAATAGTGCGAAAGAGATAGACCGTCATCGAGCGCTCGATACTCGCTCGTGCCGAACTCATGGTAGGCGTACTGTTCATCGCATTCCTCACCACATCATAAAACGTTTGCGACGCTGGTCAGTCCATCGTGCTGGGGATCGGCCACGTGATTTCTTGCCTTCAGTACAGTACTACCAACAACGATTAACCTCTCCAGAGTTTCGTCTCCCTTCCTCATTATATGGCCGAAATAGCATAAGGAAAATTTTGAGTTTGCTTGGGTTCATGATGAGGCCTTGCACATTCCAAGTTCCTATATCGTGCTATAAACGTATCATTATAGGCCCGCAGGTAATTCGCTATTTTTTTTTGGCCCTTGGCATCATTGGTGCCCATCACCACCCGGCGCCTAGAGCGGCCGGTCCAATCACTCTACTCTGGACCCGGCGCTCTATGGACTCAAAAAACATTTTTTGCAACCTTTATTGGTCATCGTGTCACGGGCTACTTTTTAATCAGGGTAAGAACTGTTTGTGTTAATTATAATAGTATTTATCTGCAGATAAATGCTATTAGGTACTTGAAACAAACGAATAATTCTTGTGCATATATATATGCCTTGTAATATGTACTTAGTTGGTTTCTCGGAAACGGCTCGACCGATTTAGATGAAATTTGGTATGTAGACAGTTCTGCTCACCGAGCAAAGCTCGGTCGCCTAGGTTCTTAATAATTATAATTCTGTTGAGATAGTGTAAAGTCGGGGAATGAAAAGGTTCGCCGCTTTGGCCCTACGCGATGGTATTAAGGTGACGAACCTTTTCATTTCGCCACTGTACCTACAACCCTACACTTCTTGTTTTTTTTTGCGAATTATCATACTATTATAAAGTTGTAAAAATGAAATGTCTGTACATTGGACATATTTTCAAAAACATACTGTAACGGACTATTGGAGGACACTAAGGGGCTACCCCAAAAGCCGAATAACGCAGTTTGTATGACGGCACCATCCCGCTCACTCAAATACAGCTAAACATGAGAGTGAAAGGGACGGAATGTTAGGAATTTGGAATTTCGAGTTTCGGAGTAATCCCCTGAATCGAAATATTTTTTTATTGGATTGTTTGTATGTTTCGGTTGTGGCTTTTTCTCCTCCGCGAAAGAAGTAGAAGGTGCCCGCCTACTAGTGTTTAATAAATAAGCCCGTGGAGCTGAAAGAAAATGTTAACAGTCTCATTTTGAGTCGCAAGGTGAGACTCAAAAATTTTCTGCTGTGAAAATCATATTCATCAGAGTTTAATTATTTATATTGCTTATTATTTATATCATTCACATACAATGTAAATTGTATTTAAATAATAATAGAAAAACTATACAGGGTGTTTGGTAACAGGATGCAAAGCCGAAAGTAGATGATAGTTTAGCCCATTTAAAACATTTTAAGCCATACATATCTTAAACAAATGTTAAAATGTATTTTTTTTATGCATGAGTTCTAAGATTTTTTCAGAGAAAACTAGGATTGTCGAAAAAAAGGAATCACATTTGTCTAAGCCATACGGGCTTAATATGTTTTAAATGGCCTAAACTATCATCTACTTTCGGCTTTGCATCCTGTTACCAAACACCCTGTATATAGATTCGTAGTAAAACTTTACTATTCCAAGGTGGTTCTGCAACAATTAAGTTTTACGACATCATCATCAACATCCTTGATATTACTAATAAGTACTCGTAGTACAGTCACAAGCATCCATATCTATCTATCATAACAAAGCGAGCCAAAATATCTGACACGTCCTAACTGCTGTCAGAGTCGGGCCAGATATTTATGCGCGCTTTGTAGTGGCAGATATTTGAGATATTAATGCTGGTAACTGAACAGGCATATAAATGGCATCATTATAATTCTATAAGAATAATTTACTGGCCCTATACGAATGTATGACACTATTTTTTTCGATGAGCGCCTGCGATAATAAGCACAGCAAATAAGTACTCGGTCACAAGTTTTCACTAAATTGCATGAAAGGTTGAGGTATAGTTACACCTTTCCAATGTTCAATTTATTTATTTTCCCCTGTATTTTCAATTAATCCACTGAACTGTGACCCGTTAGCCAACATTCTTCAATTATTATGGAACTCTCCCTTCTTGGGAAAATACTGCATGTTCAGTTCAGCTAGAAAATCTGGTTCTTCTGGGATGTTCGCAATGAAGTAGTCGACGGGATTTTTTCTTAAAAATGTCGTATTTGTAGTGGGCTCTTCTGTAATTGTATTTTTATTGAGGAGTGGGCTTGATAATGATGATGATGCTGTAGCTGATAATGATGATGATGATGATGAAGATTCAGAAGACGATGATGATGATGATGGCAATGGTGATGATGGTGATGAAGATTCAGAAGACGATGATGATGGTGATGGAAATAGTAATGATGGAAATGGTGATGGCGATAAAGATTTAGAAGACGATGGTGACGATGATGGCAGTGATGATGATGGTGATGAAGATTCAGAAGACGATGATGATGGTGATGGCAATGATGATGGTGATAAATATTCAGAAGACGATGATGACGGTGATAGAAATGATGATGATGATGAAGATTCAGAAGACGATGATGATACTGGCAATGATGATATTGATGAAGATTCAGCAGACGATGATGATGGTGATGGCAATGATGATGAGGATAAAGATTCAGAAGACGACGACGATGATGATGATGATGATGGCAATGATGATGATGGCGATGAAGAATCATAAGACGACGATACTGATGACGGCAATGATGATGATGATGAAGATTCAGAAGACGATGAAGATTCAGAAGACGATGATGATGATGACGATGACGATGTTGAGTTCTGAAACAAAAAAAGAATTGTTATATACTAAAAACAATATCAGCTGAAAAAGATATGGTGTGCTGCACCGACTTTTTACAATATGGTAATTTTGGTGTTTGCGGATATACACACAATGGCATTGTTTCCTACAAGAAGAAAGGACAACGAAATCCGAGTGACTATACCTCTCCAATGGTCATGATCTCTTCTATCCAATCAGCGTAGTATCCGACATTGAACATGTACATGGGGCTTCTTAAGGACCCACAGTCGTAGATGAATGTGGAGACATCGCTAACGACTCCCACGAGCAGATCGTCTGCCACCGCGGGGTCTCCCATATCACCCTGTAATCAGTAATCCCATCAAACAAATAAATGACCGAATTATGCTTCTCAAACATTTCCCTACCTAGCTTTTTTCGAAAACATAACATTTTCATAATTTCTTTAAAACAAACCTAACCTAACCTATTGGGTTCTACACAATGGCTTAAAAATTCCTAGTTTTTTTGCGTATTTCCCTCTTACTTGCCTACACATAATGGACGCTTGTACTTTTGTAAGACAACACCCAGACATTTTAAAAACAAAATAAGAGATGTTCAATGCACGTACGAGGAGCGCACATAATCTGCATGTTCCAAAGGCGTCCTTATCGACATATAAAAAAAATGCTTATTATTCAGCAATATTAATTTATAACAAGCTACCCGACCATATTAAATCATGTAATCTGTTTAGTCTTAAGACAAAACTTAATAATTATTTAATGGACAATTGTTTTTATTCCGTGAAAGAGTACCTTACATTAGAATCTAACAAATAAGCAGGACATAGTAATTTACTGTTAAAATTGTAGTATTTAATTTGATTTATGGAATATTAGCTGGTTGCTTAATTTTTAAATTGGACACGAAATATTTTATAGTTTATTGACATGGTAATAATCAATTGTAATACTGACTGACTAATTATTATTTATTAGTATATGTAGCATTTAATTTGACATTATAATTGCAGATTGCTTTAGATAATTATTATTTTTTAACTAATAATATGTTTATAGTTTGTATAATTGTAATATTGACTGTCGTGCATATTTACACGTCGCACCATCGGCATAATATAGTAACATCTACTGTACCATATTTTATGTAAATAAATAAATCATTCATTCATTCATGCATTCATTCATTCGGTTTCGGAGAGAAGGGTGAGTTGGGAAATGAAGGAAATGAGACAGTTGGGAACTAAGGCAGTTGGCAAATGAGAGGTAGTTGGGTAATGAGACAGTTCGAAACCGTGGAAGTTGGGAAATGAGACAGTTGGAAACTAAGGCAGTTTAGGAAAAATAGTTTGGTGAAAAGAAAGGATACTAAACTAAATATATACAAAAATAGATTCACTTTATGTGAAAATCGTTAGTTTATAAACGATATAGTGAGATTGTAAACTGTAGATAAATTGTGAAATATCTATACTGCTAACAATACGATATATTATTTTTCTATAGTTAATCTCTCCATGTTAAATCGTCAAATTGTGAACAAACTTGCATTTGCCGACAAAGTTCAGAACTGTCCAATTTTATAACTCGTTAAAATTGTGAACCGTCCCTGATCGGTCGTTCTTCGCTGAATCTGAAAAGTTAAATGTGCCACGAGACCAGTTATGTGCATCTGGTGTCGTTGATCACTCACTACGCTCGGCATTAAATAATACTTGCTTAAGATTTAACATCGGAACTTGCAGCAAAAAAACAACTTTGGTGTTTTGTTACACATATAACTCTTCAGGGGAATCACAACCCTCAGCGATGAGAAACGCACCGTGAGGAGATAGGGGGCAAATTAGACATTTCTTAAACCGAAAGCCATTGCATCAATAAGCTTACATTACAAGGTTCCTCTCTGTTTTCACCGGCAGCGCAAAGATACCTCTTCTCCGTTATATTACTGAAAGAAATTCAAAAAATTCAAAACGGAGGTCGCAGTCGCACACTGTGACTTTCTGCAGCGACTGCATCGCGGTATGTGGCCCCTTGTCGCATTTGCAACGCGCAACAGAAGCGAAGCTGTCGCGATGTTTTAAAAAATATGGTTATTATACATACATGCAATCAGGCCTTTTTCCCATTACGGGGTAGGCAGAGACTACCTCCTTCCACTTGCTACGGACCTGGCATACAACTACCGCATCATCAACATTCATTAATCTCTTCATTTTGTGCTGTCACAACCCTTTCGCTTTGTCTCATTCACACAAAGAATATCATTATTTCTCGCATCCACATCTGACATACTTCATCTATTTTATCATTCATTCCTCCCCTTACATTTAACGTAGCAAAGCGGCTCTCCATAGCCTACTCTTCGCTCTCGCTGGGACCGACACGTGTTCGGTTATTATCTAATCATAAAAATTCAAAATCTAATTAGATTACATAAGTAGTTCATGATCAACCAGTCAAATAATTAAAAAGAAAAACACATGCTTTTCCTGATTCCGAACGCTTTCGTTGAAACCTTCCAGTCAAAATTAGGCTTAACTCATCACCGAATTCACGTTTCTGTAAATTAATATAACTATGACTTTACTTAGTTAATCAGAACATCAAAATAATTAAGTAACAACACAGGAAAACCCCGTTTTCAAACATAAAGGTACCGTAAAGCGGTTTTATGAGATTAATAAGTACACGCAATTTCTCAAAGATTTTCATAAGTTTTCCCCTACAAAAGGGCGATCAATTTACTCAGTCGATTTTTGCGTCTCATGATGTTAGCCTTGCAGTGAAAGGGATAGGTATCTAGATAGCGGAAAAAAATATACCCACTTAATATCAGCTTCAAGTACTCGACCAATAGCTTAAAATAGAAAAAAAAACGGTGATACGGCAAATTCGGTGAAACCATAGATAAAGGAAATATTATTAGACACTCTATACTCTCTGCATTTACCTTAGAGTGATCAATGATCACTTTAGCTACGCAAAGCTAAAATGAGGCACGTTTGTAACAAGTGAAAAGTTCTTTGTCTTTAACAAATATATAAGTACCAAATGAATGCATTCAGAAATATGTTAGCATTAACTCTATTGTTATAGGAAATGCGTTAATTAAGGTAAGGGGGGCTAAGTGCGTCTGCCGGGCCAGTGCAGGCGTACTATATTATATATTTTAGTTCTTGGTAATAACCACAGGTCTGTAACAATTACCAAGAACTATGATTTGGTTGGTTGCATCAATTTGGTATGATGTCATTACTTACTAGTAACGCACTTGTCCCGCATGCGCACTTGATGTTTTTAAGACTAAACATATTTTATCTTCCCAATAAACCAACTGTAGACTAAATGGTATACTGACCGCTGCCGGCGATAGAAGCACCGCGTTTTCGGTAAGACTACAAACACAGCTTTCTGGATCCTATTCCACAAGGCATTGTAGATTTTGTTGAAATACTGAAAGATGATAAGACATGGAAACAGATTATTTTAACTACTACTATTACTGGTAACTTTAATAGTACTAGCGCCGAGAGTTCGTCCAGTAATAAACGACTAACACAATCATTTTGATATTTATCACATGGTTCTATCAAACGACTAAGTAATAGGAACAATAATAGCAATGTTAAATATAGTTTATTACAAGCTTTTATTTACCTTGCAATGCATGCATGTATGTACGTATGTAATATGTTTGTTCGGGTGGAAACTTGCATGTGAAATTTGACCTACTTCCCGCATTCCAATTGAACTAAAATTTGGCATACTTATGTAAGTTTGGTGACAATGCAATAATATGATACCATCGAGCTGATCTGATGATGGAGCAGGATGATGGTCATAAGAACTCTGTAATAAAATATCTCAATCCTACCGAGTTTGGGCTCTTTAGAATCGTCTCAGTGAGTAGTTGATGGATGTTCAAAGAAAAGTTATTAACTAATTTTCACTCATTAATAGAAATTCTATAAGGCTTGAAGAAAAAAAGGGCTCTTAAAAACTATTGTCCAAGTCAAATTGTGGTCTCCAACTGCACTTTTTGACTCGTGAGCTCGAAGCAGACTGTCATATATATGTAGCTATAGTAGTAGAAAGGGGCTAAAACAACACATTACGTCACGAATTGAGCGAAACAAACGGAGACAAATACAGTCAGAATGTCAAACCGACGTTTAGTCTCAAGTGAAAAACTCTGCTTTTCACTTCGAAAGTGAGGAAAGAGGGTAAACCTACACCATTAGTATTGTTATGCTGATACTGATGGATCCTGGATCCTGGGCCACGAACCTCGCAGCGGCCGGCCCTGGTGAGAGGCCCTGCGACCAGGCCAGGTGTTCGTAACGCTTTTAACCCCAGCGGGCTAAAATAGTTATTAGCCCCGCTTCGCAAAGTAATAGAGATGATGACACGGGGCTAAAACAAGCCATTATGACACAAAGTTAGTGAAAGTTTCAGTGTTGTGCTTAACGTGTGACTAATTCTGTTGGATGATTTGGAGATTTTCAAGGTAAACGATTATACATTATTTATGATGATTTATTTTAGGTGACTGTTTTCTCGCAATCGAACTGAAAAGCAGCGTTTATAACGCGAGGCTTAAAATTATTTTGACACTCAAATATATTTTATATCATATCGTGTCGGAATGGCTTGTTTTAGCCCTTTGTCATAAAAATGTATATACTATTTCAGTAAAGTAATCATCATGTAGCCCATTTCACTATTTTTTTATGTAAAATCTTAAAAGTACAGATATTTCATTGTTACAACTTTATAACAGTAGATATCAATTTACAAATCGGTCATTTGGATATGTAGGTACTTAGTGATGTGGCATTTAGATAAAACATAGTCAAATTTGATAGACCATGTTCTTGATTTAGTAAACGTAAAACGGGGGCAGAGCCGTGTGTAAAAGTTAATGGACAATTAAATCGGTAAACTCACGAGCATGGCGCCCCATCCAGCAATGGTAACTTTAGTGCCCTCCGCCACATCTGGTTTTTTACTGATGGCTATCTTTTTCACTCTCTTGTGGGTGAAGTTGAGATGTCTTTCCAGCCGCATGATGACGAGAGAGTTGTATATTACGTTTTCTGGATGGATGTAGACCTTCACCACGTTCACAAATTTGCCACCTGTTCTGTAGAGGTTAGTGCCAATTCGTACGGCAAGCGGGCCTTGTTTGGGTGGGCGGGTCGTGGGGATTATATCCTCAGTGGTTGTGGTTGTAGCGCTTGTGGTCTCATTAGATGCCGCTCCCTCAGTAGTGTTTCCATCATTTGTGGTCTCATTTGACGCGGCTCCGTCAGTAGTGTTTCCAATATTTGTGGTCTCATTAGATGCGGCTCCGTCAGTAGTGTTTCCATTATTTGTGGTCTCATTAGATGCCGCTCCCTCAGTAGTGTTTCCATCATTTGTGGTCTCATTAGATGAGGATCCGTCAGTAGTGTTTCCATCATTTGTCGTCTTATCGATTTCAGTATCATTGCTCTGGGCGCTACCGCTGTCGGGCCCACTTGTTTCGGAATCAGCCTCAGTGACTGTAGTATCATCGGTTCTGATATAACGGGTATTATTTGTTTTATTTGGATGATTTTCTTGCCACTCGGACCACCTGCACCCAAAATTTGAAACTTTCTAAGTATTCGATATTTATATTACATACTGCTAGGACATCTGACGAGATGACAGGTGATAGAGAGGTATGGTATGTTAGAAATAAAACCAGCTGCGCCGACCGCAAGTAAATGGGATAAGGACAAGCGAATGATGATACCGCTAGGACATCTGCCAGGATTACAGAACCCGTTGGACGAGGGCGGCGCACGGCCGGTAGTTATGGAGATCCTTGGGCCTGTGTCCAGCAGTGGGTGTATTTAGACTGATATGATGATGATGATGATAGCGCTAGAACAAATGTGTATAAAGTAGAAATGAGAAAGTCGGATTTGGCAGCATGTACTGTTTTAGCAGAAAAATGATTACGATGTGAAGAATTCTAGTGTTTGGTGTGGTGTGCACAATCTTGTGACCCTTTTGGCCAATGTAGCAGTTTTACTGTGCCTATATGGAGCCATGGTCGTCAAGGGCTTCTGGTCAGGCAGTTTCTCTGTGCCTATATGGAGCCATGGTCGTTCAGGTCTTCTGGGGAGACAGTTTCTCTGTGCTTGTATGGAGCCATGGTCGTTCATGGTAGGCAGTACTTTGTGCCTATATGGACCGCACGCCACTGATCACTAGCTATACCTACATACTGCTTTCGAACTTTTCACAGGTACCTTGTCAAGCAGTAAGCAGCGGTGATGACCAAGTCGGATTTGATGATGGAGCCGCCGCAGACAAACTGGCCCAGGACGTGAACGGACACCAAGAACGGGAAGTGTCTGATATGCGTCTTGTGGCCCTGGTAGATGCGGCGCGTGGGGCCTCGTGAGAAAACTGGAAGTGAAAGTCATAATGTAATGTTAGCCATACAATCATTTGTCATAGTTCTGAAACCGTAAAATTTTCAGAATCTTGGTTATCGAGTTTTTTTTTATGCTATAGGGGGCAAATGAGCATACGGATCACCTGATGGTAAGCGATCACCGTCGCCTATAGGTACCTGCAACAGCAGAGGACTCACAAGTGCGTTGCCAGCCTTTCAGGTGGGAAGCTGTCTTTTAAGGCTTGAAGGTCCGGAAATACTGCCGGTGACAATTGATTCCACAGTTTAGTCTTGCAAGGCAGAAAATGTCTACAACTGCCACAGTTGTGGACTGCCAACCATCTAAGTGGTGAGGAGTGGTTATCCTATAGAATCAATTTTAGTATAAGCTAGTGCAGTTGTCTGTAGCTGAAGTTAACTGTGAGCGCTGCGCTCCATCAAGCGACAGTTTTTTGGCAATGTTAAGTCACGATCATGCACGAGAATGATCATTAATCAAGGTAAGATTTGCAGTGGTTTAGAAATGCTTATAAAATTCTCGGCAATGGGAGCCCTTATTGCTATAATGGGGATCGAAACGGTATTAATATATAATAAACGTTTTCTTTCTTTCTTTCTTGATTGTTTATGTTTGGATTTGTTTTCTAAATGCGAAGTTTAATTGTTCTAATCGTCTTACCCCAGAATTCATCTTCATCTGTAATTTCTCCTGATTGATATAATTCACTTTCTGAAAAGTAGTTTATGTTTCCAGGTTTAGTCGGACGCTGTAGCCTTTGGTATTTTTTTATAATGGCCCTTGCTTTTCTTATTTTCCTTTTAGCATTGTTTTTTAAGGTACTGGTGAAATAAGCAGTAAAATTTTCCTCGCGCAATTCTTTTATCTTAGTCGTTAAAACGATATTATTGTTTTTGTATGTGACATCGGTGTTTATTGGTTTGGCCACTTCTTTTGATTGACTTGGCTTTTTGAAGTGTTTGTTGATGTTAAAGGTATCGGTGAATTCTCTATAATGATCTGTGTTTAATTCCGACCTTGTCATTTTTTGTGGGGTCACGCCGTGTACAGAAGACATTATGGTGTTTCGGAATCGTTCTACCAGACCATGAATTGAATTAAAGAAACAAAAGACAGTGAAACAAAAAAAAATGCAGGTCTTCATGATAAAAAATAAAATAATATATCTCGGAATTTTAAGTGAATTGTTGACGCTATAAATGGTTTTCTCTTATGCTTTGTTTTATTTCAACATTTCGATTTTGTTTTCAATCAGCATTTCGCAATATTTTTATTTCCTTTTACTTAACGGCGTTATGGTTTTGTTTGGCAGCGCCTAAAAAATATATATTAACCACCTACATTTTGAAAATAATAATTCCTAATGTAACACAAAAAACACCAGCCATGTGCGAGACTGATTCGCGCACTGAGTGAACTTTCACTTATCCCAACTTAACTGGCCAGTTAAGTTAAGTTTGCGCTTGCTATCTATCACGTCGCATACAAAGGAGATTAATGATACTGAGATGGAAACTTAACCTAACTTGTTAAAATGATTTTTATAAATAAATAAATCAGATAGATTTATATTAAGTAATTTATATAATTCGAAATATTTTCAAATCTATCGCTTACTAAATTTGGGACATAACATTTTCTTTCAAAAATTAAACCATAATATATGTTTAAGAATGGGCAAATTTAACATACCTAAGTGTATCATATGAAAGTGAAAAAAATCAAATTATAGCAACTATAATATCCTAGTAGGTTTTGGCTCCCCGTATGGGTCAGAATGTTTGGCAACGAAAGTGGCGGACGAAAGAAGAGTGCACGCAGCCGAGATGAGAATGTTGGGATGGATGTGTGCAGTGACGAGGAAAGATCAGATTAGAGATGAGTATATAAGGGGCAGTTTGAAAGTATCACCCGTGACTGACAAAATGAGGAGCAGTAGGTTAGCGTGGTATGCTGGTAGAAAAATGTTAGAGATGAGTGTCCAAGGACGAAGAGCGATCGGTTGGCCAAAAAGCGATGGATGGATTATGTGAGAGAGAAAATGAGAAAGGAAGGAGTAAGCGCTGAAATAATGAATAATAGAGATGAATGGAAGAAGAAAACCTGTTGTGCCGACCCTACATAAGTGGAATAACGGCAGGGAGATGATGATATACTTGCTCAAAGGTTAACTGTAAGAGATCCCTAATAGGGATAAGTTCACCTTTCTACTTATATCTATATTTTAAGTTGCTTGCATATGTAACTGGTTACTATGTACAATAAAGTGTTTACATACATTATATTGATAATTTTCGTAGAAAATAAAAATATATTTTTAAAATTGTACATTTATTTAGATGAATGTGTATTTATTCCAAATTTCCAATGGATAGTATCAGCAGTTCCTGAGATATAGCACTGTGACAGATGGACAGGCACAGTAGCACTGTAAGGGTTCCTTTTTTACGTTTTCGTTACGGAGCCCTAACAAGATATCAGCGAGTATGCAATGACGAAATTGATATTGAAGGCAAGCATTTCAATTTTAGTATTTTAAATTGAAATGTCGAAATTGTGGATTGATTGAGGATGTGATTGGGTTATAAACAAACAATTCGTTTTATATTGCATTGAAATTTTACTAGTTCGTTCTTAGACAGTAGCTTGTTAAACTATTCTTATATTTTTAATCTATTAAAATCTTAAAATAAAACATGACTACATTTGAAGTAATCGTTATAATTGTAGTCTTCTCGCTTGTCCACTTTAGTAATAATGTTAAAATTACTGACACCAGTAACATATATTATGATTTTAACGAAAGGATATTGACCGCCATTGAGGATTTATTCAGATATTTAAAAATCGACAAAGATATTACTCAATCCAAGATAGTACAAGAATACATGTCCATGCACAGTTTTGTACAAGGCGCGGTTCGTGAAAACAACAGGAGATATAAAGAAATACGAAATATAATCAAATCAAATACAAACAATAAAACAGCTGTGCAAATTTCAAGTATTAACGAAGTAATAGATGAAATGATAAGAGAGCAGGCAGTTAAATATAACAAAAGCGTACGCAACGATGCGAATAATTTTCAAGCTAAGATCGAAACATTTGAAAACTTCATTGATCTGGCAAATGTGTTTAATTTAAAAATAAAAGCTCTTACACCGAAATATTTTAAAGTGCGAAGTAAGTAATAATAATAATCACAAAATATTAAAGTAAATTTACTTAGCACAATGCAAATAAATGGAAGAAATTAAAATGGCTGGAAATATTTTGATTAGGAGTGTTCACATAAGTATCAGTTTTTTACGCGCGAAGTTAATAAAAGTTAAGACTGACATTTTTCATGAAAAACTGGAGACACTACTTTTCTTCTAAGAATTTTTAGTGGTAGAGATGGCGCTTGAATCTAAGTCTGGGGCCCAAAATGAGCATGTACTCAGAGTCCTCAATGTACGTACGTCCGGTCACAATACTAGTTGGAAAGACCACCACCAGATACAACAGTTTCGGCCTCGTATGTGTCCTCAAAAGTTTTGTCTGATGATATGACGATAGTTTTATTGAAGGCAACGTTTGGGGTTACAGCCTCGAAAGAAATATTCCTTAATAAGTCCCAGAAACAGAACGTGTTTGTCCCTCCTCTCTCCTTACCGTCGCCACATTATTGGCCATTTCATTAAAGCAAACAGCATCACTATGATAAGAAATGCCTTCAAGCCATCAAGAAAAGATCGTACTCCCACCTGAAAGGCCGGCACTTGTAACTCCTCGGGTGTTGCAGATGTCTATGGGCGACGGTGATCAGTTACTGTCAGGTGATCTGTCTTCTCTTTTGCCCCCTATGACATAAAAAAAGAAACCCGCGATGTCAACAAGTTAACCGAAAATAACACATAATTTACTCGTATACCGAGTTTGTCAATAATAAGGCGTTTAAAACGCTCGAATATTCACCCTTTTCCTTGTGACGTATTTGTTATCGTTCTGTCCCGAGGTATTTTATATTTTAGACTCAATCAACACGAGCCAGGAGGTAAGAGGCCGGCGAATATTCGCGGGCAGCAGCACCACTATCGAGCGGTACCCCTTCATGGCGAGCGTGCACGTTCAGGGGCACTTCGTGTGCGCCGCCTCGCTGGTGCACGACAGCCTGGCGCTCAGCGCGGGCTCGTGCCTCGTGCAGTAAGTATAAGTATACATCGAATCAGTCGAGTGGCGAACAGGCGCTACGTGTGCGCCGCCTCGTTGGGGCGCGACAGCCTGGCACTCAGCGCGGGCTCGTGCCTCGTGCAGTAAGTATATAAGCACCCTTCACGAGGAGCGTGAACGTGCACGGGTGGTTCATGTGCACCGCCTCGCTGGTGAACGACAGCCTGGCGCTCATTACTGACTCGTGCAATCACTCTCACACTCGCGTAGTTGTCAGATACTGACAGTGCTTTGACATTTATCTATCGTTCGATAAACGTGACCATCACAGGCTTGTAGTTCAAGCGATACCCGTCATGATGAGCGCGCTGTGGAAGTCATTGTGCTCCAGCCACATCCGCAATTGCCCGCCAGATTTCCAAATGACTGCCATCTTACTGATTTTATAATGTAAAATATTTGGGTAGATCCGCAGTTTTAACTAGAAGAAAGATTACATTTGCGGTGCAACACATTGTAAAAGCTACGAAACTGCTCGACATGTTTCTGAGAGTCAGTGGGAGACGGGCAGCGTCGGTGTTCACTCGTGGCTCCAGACGCAGCTCTCCGTTATAAACCGAGACCAACATAAGTAGAGCAGTTCTCGGCTTTTACAATGTGATTAACCGCTAATATGATCTAAATTCCGCAGTTTGACAATGAAGACGTTTTCGGAAGAAGGGTTTTCGGTATATTATAACGGATTAAATCCTTAAATGCTTAGGTTTTTCGTAACCGGCTCCTTTTTTTTCTTCTAACAGTACCACTAAAGATCCCAATGCTCAAGTTCAGCTCCGCGTCGGTAGCGACTACGTCACCAAGATGGGTTTACTAGTAGAGATAACGAGCCTGACTTACCACCCTGAGTTCGACCGCACGACCCTGGCAAACAATCTGGTCCTCCTTAAGACGAGCAGGCCCCTGAGGTTCAGGATGGGAAAAATTATTGCCATAAAGTACGACTCAAGCGTGCTGACCAAAGTTAATGATGTTGTTATTTTCGGCTGGGGGCGTAGAAGTGTGAGTATTTTTTTTCTTAAAATTTACTTTTTTAGTATGAAATTCACTTTAAAAATAAGTATACGAATATGGGCATGGAAAACAGAACATTCATTCCAATCCAGCAAATTAAGAATCGAGTGAAAAATATTAATTAAAATTTGTGTTGGACAGATACATTTTAGCGTTGTTGCTGGATTGATGGCTTTTATAATAAAATCCCTCGTAATACACAGACAAACATGGCGAAACTATAAGTTTGACCACGTTAAATAGTTGTTTGTTATTAGCTGATGGAAAAAGACAACCAAGAAGATCGACCCTTGTCCCGAGCACATCTGAATGTGTACGATCTCGAGGAGTGCAAGTATATTTACACTAGGTGAGGACCAAGGATTAGTTTAACATATTGATGACAAATAATGTACGCAAGTAATCGGTGAAACGATAAAACCCCTGACACACCTTTTTTTTTATTGGGGAAATGCGTTTATGCATCCCGCATAAGCCGGGGGACTAAAGCGGGTATGACGGACTAACCAAGGCCGATACGTTGGACTACCGCCACCCCTGACACACCTAGAAAACAACTGAACATCTCAAGTTATAGCTAAGAACTCTTGATCAAGTCACCTTTAAGAAATAAAAATAAAAAAAGAATCAAAATTGGTGTGTGTTTGTTTGCAGTACAGACTGATTTAGAGTCACATTACTCTTAAAATACCTCAAAATCTTCGACGGAGGTCAAAAATCACGTTATTAACCAAAAAATGCAGATGCACATCAATAATGTCTGTGTTTAGCCTAATATGGTTGACTGTTGGAGAATGTCTTTTTTGGCATTAGGTACGACATTTGTACTCTCTGGTATTGTGCAATATAGTTTAAATAAATAATGCCTGATGAGGGTGCTATCTATTTCGCATAATTTTTTATGTCCGAAACTGATTTCGCCGAACAGGTCTCTTATAATTTGATTTCGCCGAATGTTAATTTTGCCGAATCATTATTTGTCAGAATCTAAATACGCATAATTTAGTATCGCCGAATTTTATTTAGCTGCAAATTCAACCAGCCAGTAAATTAGGTTAGGTTAGGTTAGAACTGCAATCCCGAACAGAATATGACTGCTGCTAAAAAAGTAGGTTTTCGGCATCAAAAAGTTAATACCATTCGGCAAAAAGGGGATTTGGCGTAATGAAATTATGCTTATAGATCATTATGCCTATTGTGATTATGCGATATACAATTATGTCAAAAAAAAATATGCGGTAAAAATAGCCGACCCTGCCTGATGGCGATGAAAGATTTTCTCGTGGTTTTTTATTCTTAATATTTTTTTTTCCTAAAGTAAGAGCCCATGTTCGCAAAATGTTTTGAATTTTGAACTATTTCAGAGACTATGTTACGAACAAAACCTTCTGCGCTGGTTTTGTCGACCGCGGCGATGGTGCTTGCAATGTGAGTATCCATAATGCTATATCTCGAGCTGGTACGTTATGGTCTACTGTCTCCCAGGGCGTATGGCCATGGCCCGGGGCGGCAAATAGCCAGGGGCGGCGTAGCAACTCTCGGTGCGCGAGTTCAACTCGCACTTGACCGATTTGTTTCTCCTTCCTTCTTTAACTTCTGGGACGGCGAAACTTATTGGCCCAGGGTGCCAAATATCAAAATACGCCTGTGTCTACCTTACAGTATTTAACCACTGGTGATGATAAGGACGGATTCCCCTCTACCAAAGTATTTGAGATACCAGTTTATACAATACATTGTCAGTATGTGTATATATAAGCATTTCCATAGTGTTGATGTACTTCTGTTTGCATCGCCTTCCACTAAAAGTTCATGAAATTTTGTTCGTAAATGACAGGACTTGACATTGCCAGCGATAGGCTTTAAGCTGTCAACATAATAAGCTTAGTTTTAGGCTTCTGCAATCTAGTTTATCTACCTACATAATATAGGGGCTATTCCGAAATTCAAAATTCGAGGTTCGTATAGCGCCGTCCCACTCACTTATATACTGATTAACATATTAGCGAGAAGAACTTCAAATTACAAACTTCGGAGTAACTCTGGTCATTACGTAAACCTATCTTGGCCTATGTCAGTCACACATCGGGTCATGATGAAACGTAACGTGTTCGATTCGAGGATTGTGTTCAAGTAAATCCAGGTTCACGAGATCTTTTACTGAGCGCTACAATACCACAGACCGACAGAAAGACGGACTGGTTGACATAGGAATATACCTATTTATGACTTATGCACTAACGACCCGAGTCTCAGTAGGCCCTTCAAGTGATGAGGATCGCGATCGTCACCCTATTAGTTTTTCGTCGATGTGAAGATTTTACGACCGCATTCGGTCATCAGCTCAGCCTCACAAGCCTGAGAGTCTACTGGAATGGCTTTCGAAGGTGTTCAGGAGTAAACCCGTCCATCGCGATGGACTGTGGGTGTGCGTTTTCATGCCATTAGACTTAGGGCCCGTTTCATAAAAGCTTGTAACTTATATTTCAAGTTTAAGTCTCTTTTTAATACGAGTACATATTGTTTAAAAGAGATTTTCGCTTGTAATACAAGTGACAAGCTTTTATGAAACGGGTCCTTGGTCTTTTTACAAGCTTTTATTTAACTTGCAATGTAAACTATGTCTATTCGTGTGGAATATTGCAAGTTAAATTTGACCTACTTCCCGCTTTCCAATAGAGCAGAAATTAGGCATACTTGAATTTGGTGATAGTGCTGTTTGGTACTAGTAGGATACCATCGAGCTGATCTGATGATGGAGCAGGAAGGTGTGGTCATAGGAACTCTGTAATAAAATAATTCAATCCTACCGAGTTTGGGCTTTTTAGAATCGTCTCGGTGAGTAGTTTATGGATGTTCAAAAAGAGTAGTGGCGGCAATAAAAGCTTGTCACAAAAATAAAATTTTGGCAGAAACTTATTTTGCCTAAGGCTTATGTCATATAACACTCATAGAATTAAGTAATATAGTCAGCATTGGTGGTTAAAAATTTACCCCGGCGTTGACGTATTCCGATAAAAGTGGAAAATTTTCAAGTATAACGTACAAAATTGTCGGTTATCAAGAAATCTACTACTAAACCCACTAGAGAATAATAAATAAATAACACAGGGACAATCTTACACAAATCGACCTAGTCCTAAACTAAGCAAAGCTTGAACTATGGGTACTAGGCGACGATATCCATACTTAATATTATAAATGTGAAAGTGTGTCTGTCTGTCTATCTGTCTGTCTCTCTGTTAGCTCTTCACGCTTAAACCGCTGAACCGATTGGAATGAAATTTGGTATGGAGATAGTTTGAGTCCAGGGGAAGGAAATAGGCTACTTTTTATCCCGGAAAAATACCCTTATCTACGATAAATGAATTTACGGTGGACAAATCGTACGGTACGCTGGTATGCAAAAACTACAAGACAGATTTGCGTAAAATTCTGCAGTAATATACCTTAGATATCAAAAGAGAACATAGGCTACAACTTTAGAGGGCATTCATTCATAAAAGGGTATTTTTTAACAATAAATGGAAAAATATGACGTTTGTTTCATTGTGACATTTAGCGTTTATTCCTGCATTGTGACAATTTCATTTCTAAATCATTAATAAACAATTGGTAACCTAGCAACAGTAATACTACCTACACGATTAAGCAAAGAACACACCTTCTGTATATGACATATCATACAAATAAGGGTATATCTTAATATAGCCGGATAATAGCCCATTGTACATTGTGGACTTGCGATCATCTTTGAAAGAAAAACATTTTATTACAAAAATATAGTTTATAAATAAGATAAATACATAAAACGAGTTCTTTTTAACAATAAATAGAAAATCATCACTTTTGTTAAATCTGAAATTTTTATTCCGAAGAATTATAAAGAAATAATTGCTTTGTAACCAATATGCCACGTTAGAACCTGTTTGCGTAACTGGATAGCGTTAGTTGTAAAAGCTTTTTCGTTCTTTATCTATATATCGATACCTTAGTTCACACTCGAACTAATTACAATATTTTTGCCCATGGAATTTCAACTTTACGTATTTGTGCACTCACGTACTAATTACAAGCAGTTTTCTCAAACAGTTAGTACGATCGTGCTCTAGGGTATCGATATATAATAAAACAAGTCCTGACTGACATATCAACGCAGAGCCGAAACTACTGTCGACACAATTTATAACGTAGGCAAGAAACAAGAACGGATTTTCGGAAATTCATCTCCTAATGGGGTTAAATTGGGGTTGAAAGTTTGTATTGAAAATCTGTAATTATTTTAGTAACTGTTATAATACTTCGGCTATAAACTCTTCATTTAAACTAAGAAAACAAATTTCAGCATTTTCGGAAATTCATCCCTTAACGTTGTTGAATTGGGGTTGCAAGTTTGTATGGAAAATCTGTAATAATATGAACAACTGTTACAATATTTCACGTATAGACTCTTCATTTAAAACTAAGAAAACTAATTCCATCATTCTTGGAAATTCATCCCTAAAAAGGGTGAAATAAGAGGTAACAGTGTGGGACGAAAGTACAATGGCGCATAAAGGGTGTTGTGAAGCGCTGAATAGAAGCTTTGAAAGATATTAGAGGAAACGAAGTTATGTTGGGTGGAGTCACTATGTTATTAGCTGGAGACTTTCGTCAGACTCTGCCCGTATTTACGAGGGGAACTCGAGCTGATGAAGTTGAAAGTTGCGTTAAGGCAAATATTTGGCCTATAATCAATAAAATCCACCTTAAGATAAATATGCGAGTGCACCTCAAGGGCGATATTTGCGCTGGAGAATCCTCCGACCTTCTTCTTAAATTAGGAAATGAAGAATATCCCGAAACTGAGGGAAGGATTACAATTCCATCGGATCTCGCCTTAGTTGTGCGGACCGTTGACAACCTAATCTCTCAAATTTACCCAGATGTTCAAAATCTATACAGCAACTCCTTAGAGTGATTGTGTGAATGAGCGATTCTGATACCTAAGAACGAGCAGGCTTCCGTTATTAATAACATTTTATTGAAGTCGTTCGAAGGTTCAGAATACGAATACAAGTCTGTAGACTCGAGCTGTAGTGAACATGGACGATGCTATAAACTATCGCGTAGAGTTTTTAAATGCACTTAACCCACCCGGCCTGCCTTATCACAATATACTTATCTTAAAAGTGGGTGCTCGGGTAACGTTGCTGCGAAATGAGAATCAGCCGAAATTGTGCTATGGAACCAGGCTGAATGTGAAAGCCTCACATAAAAACGTTATAGGTAGAAGCCATCGTAATTACTGGCTGTGCTCAAGGTGAATCTGTGTACATACCCCGGATACCATTTTTACCCGGAATACCCATTCGAATTTAAAAGGCTGCAGCTCCCCCTTAAAGTCTGTTTCGCGATGACGATCAATAAGTGTCAAGGTTAGCCACTGAAAACAGCAGGAATAGATCTTTGGGGGGACTGCTTCCCGCACGGCCAGTTTTTCGTGGCTTGCTCGAGAGCAAGCTCTCCACGAAGCTTGGTCGGGTCTGTTAATGTGGTATATAAAGAAATACTGCAAAACCTACCTCATGTTCAATATTATCAATAGTTCAATCTCAATTGTCCAATTATATCTGTTTTTTTATTCAAATTACAGATATATAACAAAGTAAAGTGACTTATAACTATTGTAAGACAATGCATAGCCTAAACTGCCGACGATAGGAATACGAGCATTGAAACACATATTCCGTTAGAGATGTATGTAGAGGCGCACTAAAGAAGGATTTTTTGAAATTCGAGCTTTACGCGGACGAAGTCGCGGGCAAAAGCTAGTACATAATATAGATAAATTATAATACTTAAATACATAGAAAACATCCAAGGTCCTGGAACAAACATTCGTGCTCATCACACAAACACTTGCCCTGGCCGTTGTACAACCCACTGAGCCAAACGTGTCGTCAAATAATGTTTGAGTTTAGATTGGTACTTATACACAAGTACAAGGAGGAACATATGGTTAGATTTAAACTTATCACCCACAGCACGATGGCGGCGGGCCGGCGGTGACCAGCAGCCTTCTGGTGGGTGTTATCAGCTTCGGCTCCCCGCGCTGCGGCCGCGCCGACGCACCCACCGTCCTCACACGTATCGGGTTGTACGCAGACTGGATCGATGGCGTCGTCGAAAACGTCGAGGTCTGTTGCTTTTTCTAAAGCAGGAACCAGTACTACTGCTTTCGTTGCATAAATTGGGTTCCACTATCAGCTCAGACGAGTTACCCCCCTCGTCCTATGGATTATTGTAGCTAAGTTTCAGTCTTCAATTTATTATACTAGAGTATAAAATAAGTATGTCGCCCTTAGATACCACAAATGTTCATTGGTTGCAGCAGCGCTATAGCTAATATGGTGAAAACTAGGATTTCTCAAGGCTCACTCACCCGCATGGCCTACTATTTATTTATTTATAGTACAGTACATGAGTTTACAGGACACCCAAAGCACCCACAATGCTACTATCGCGAATCGTGATTTTTTCCGAAATAAAATGCTTTGTCACTCTCCAGCCTCTTAGTCTATCTATAAGCAAAATAATCACTTCAATCTGCAGCCTTGTTCTCGCGTGAAAGAACCGACCATACACCCACTTGTCCGTATTTTCCTAATTCCAGTACATTTCAGCAGCTAGGCATATTTTCAAACGTGATGTTCTTTAGCCACACTCTTCTAGCTTGTATAAATTTTAATCAATATTGTCCTCAGCAAGCAGATCCACCGAAATTTGAAGTGCCTTCGTCTATTAACTTTGGAGGAGAAAGTGAAGAAATAAATATTGAGGAATCAGACACAGAAAATCCACGAGACGAACTGAAACGAGAATTTGGACTGGAGAACATTATTCATGGGCCGATAGACACTCCTGTTCAGCTTAGACCCCCCATTAGACAAAATCAGCAAGGGCACAATAAAAGCATATCTCACATGCAATCTGAAATAGATCTAATTAGAATGTTCCAAGAAGATCACTTAACGTCTAACGCTGATTTGTCATCTGATGTAGACTTCATTGAAGATTCTAAAGAACTAACACCAAGTTTAAATTTGAGAGAAAATTCAACACCAGCTTCGAAAAATTATAAGGAAGATGAGCAAAGTGAAATCGGAAAATATACTTATCTTATGAAGCACATATTTAAGAGTACCGAACGTAGTAATAGAATTATAGAAGTAACTACTCAAAACGGCAACGAATGGAATTATAATGATTATAACGTAGTCGGTATTCAGTCTGAATCGATAAGAACAACTAAATCTTCTGTACGAGAAGCACTGAATCAAGTTACTGGACTTACCAAAGAAAAAGCAATAACAAAGGCCATATTTGAGAGATGGACTGAATCAAACGTTACTGATAAATCGAAAATGGTATCACAATCTGAACTTGGAAATAGACAAATGGAAACTTGTTTAACAGGAACTTCTGAATCATGTGACAACAAGGCAGTCATTGTCTTGTCGGACTCTGGAACTACTCAGCGCATCGAAGTGGATAAAAGAAACCCCTTATATGAGAAGGGGATTAAGGCTTTGGTAAAAAACATAAACACATAGTCTTAGCAACTAACTGCAACAGAAGATAATATCAGAAGGCACCCGCAACTTCGCGGTGGAGGAAAAAATTATAACCCCCTCTTTTGCTTTAGTGCAATCGGATAAAAAATATCTTATATACGTTCGTGGACGTCCAGATACCCGTGTACCAAAAATAGTTGTAATTGTTTAACCGTTTTGACGTGATGAAGCCACAACGACACATACAAACGTATAAAAAACACATTTTTTTTCAGCAAACATCAAGGTGTGGCACATATTTCAACAGTTATTTTAATAAACATTCAATTAGTCCGTATTACTATTTTTTTTTTAATTATCTTCAATGTATAGAGAGAGAGACATTTCACTTTTGCAAGTTTATAATAGTTATTTTACGTGCAGTAAACTGGATTGAGACTCTGTGAGACTCGGTTTCTAATAAAAACAATAAATTCAGATAAAACAAGAGGAATGTTAATCTCCATACAAAAAGCCGTTCCCCGTTATGTACAACGCCATCTATGTATAAGAATTATTATTTACAATTATTCAACTTTGGAAGCGTGTCAAATTATTTAAATATTACGATGTATTTATTATTAGCTGTTTATTGTTACTGTACGGAGTTCCTTTGTTCAATTATAACGTCGTTAAATGTTTAGTTTTTAAGCGACTTTTAGTCTTTGCCTGAATATCTCTTTGTGATCGCGGTACGATCCAAAATATGGCAGTCCTCTTGTTTTAATGGTCCTCGGTTTAAAATGAATCCGGTTAAGCGAGAGTTCAAGGGACCGTGATCTCTTTTTAGCTTATGGAGGTTTCTCGCTTACGGACGGAGGTATAAAAGAGGTCTGTCTTACTGAGGTCTATAAAAATACAGAAAATATGTACTTAGTGCAAAATATGTAAAGCATGTCGGACCGTGCTCAGTGTAAGGTTCTGTTACCGTTGCTATGCTACAAAGAAATTCACTACACTATACATCTAAGGATTAATTAAAATGTGAAAAAATTACGATTTTAGTAATCATGTCACTGGCTCCGATTCCAAAAGAACAGTGATTGTATAGCTATGTAGGTTGAGTAGAAAAACCACCGACTCATTACTAGCTAATCTGTGTCATTTCCGCTACCCAAAGGTAGTCTGGAAGAGATCGCTCTTTAGCGATAAGACCTCCTATTGAATACCATATTTTAGGTTAAGGCTCTATTGTATTATTTGTATTGTTTCTGTTGTTGGTGTGCAATAAAGAATTGTTGTATTGTATTGTAAAAACTACTAAGTAAATACTATAAGTAAATTGAAGAAACTAAATTAGGCAGGAATTCTTTTTCGGGTTTTTTGTTGGTGTTCGTTTTATTTTTATAAAGTTAATTATAAATAATAATAAGTTCAGTTATTGCTTTCATAGGTACATTGTAAGATGGTACGTTTTACTGCCATGAAACCCTGAGGAGTTAGGGCACTGCAACATTTAACAGGATTTTATATGCTGATAGCTACGTAATTAAATCCTATTATGTAATCGTACTGTCTAAATTAAAATGTGTATTTTACTGCTTATAAAATCTACTTACGGTTCAAAAGACTACCGACTTTAGTAGGTATTTAATATTAATTTCAGCTTGATACCTCCTCCAAGCGTTTCTGAGAAAAAGTGACAGGTTTTTAAGGTGAAAAATGACCGTCACTTGCACAGGTTTCGATTTCTCACTTATAGAGGTGATAGAGGTTAAAATTACTTACAGAGCTTTCTCGCTTACACAGTTCTAACTAAATACAATCAAACCTGAGCGACTGTGAATAATCTATCCTATTTAAACAAAACATCTTCTCTAATTTGAGAAAACACTTTCAACTTGATTAAATTGACGCCATGGTGCTTACGTCCAATATAATTGTGGAAACACTAACTGCATGAGCGTAGAATTACGATTTTAATCGTCATTAATCATTATCGATCGAGTAAATACAACAGTAGTTTATTTTGCTTATTTCTGTTGCAATATTGGAACTACAATACCAGTTACGTTCAACATGTTACCGCCACCGGCGAGGAAGATATTCGTCCAGGTCGCAAAGGCGAAACTGAAGATTCCTTTTTCATTACTGTCATTTTTCACGCTATACCAAATTATTTTTGGTTTCAAGTTTGGCGCTACTAAAGTACTGCCTGTTAAATTCCAAAAGGCTGCTCTCAGGCTGTCTATTTTCATGGGCTGTTTGATGATTTCGACTTTATGTTTGACATTCGTCGCCCCGCCCGAGGAAGGAAATGGAGATTATTGGAAGGTCATATCTTTAATACAGTATATACCGACTTTCTTCATACTGACATCAGCAGAGTATACAGTTTTTGATTTCTTGTGCGATCTGATGACACCCGATTCTATAATGATAGGTCGAGTGGCGTGTTTGTATACTTCACTGGTATTTATGCTAAAATTGACAGGAGCAGTGTTGTACTGCGGTCTGACTGTCTGCATAGATGTAAGCATGTTTTTAATCCAGTTTTTCTTGCACGTTCCCATGCTGGCTCTGGATGTGATACCGGTGGTGAATTCACTTATATTTTACCATGTTTATATACAAATGAGGAACCTGAAAATTAAGCTTTTGAATTATGAAATTACACTGCAACAATTTGAAACTGATTTCAAGGCAGTTGGTGATCGTTTTGACAAATTCAGAGTAGGTTACGATGCCATGGTAAGTATCTATGTGTGTAACTCATATTAAACTTAATACAATCTTGCAAGTTGTTAAAGAAATCGATACCTACATCTTTTTTCCTTAATTTCAGTTTATGTGGGGATTTCTAACAGACTTTCCTAAATTGATGCTCGTGCTGTGGAATCATCTTCGTTCTGTGAAAGTGTATAATGTAAGTTGTGTTTATTTTATTTGTCATTCAAGTCAATAAGAACCAGTGTTCTTTTTAATTTCATAGACACAATTGACATTCTTGGGGACTTAAGGGAACACAATAAACAATTCAGCAATATTGATTTTTTGACTGCACCAAATCAACCTTGAAGAATCGTGTTAGACCAGATCACTGATGAGTAAATGTTCCTTTTCCGCACATACACTACAAACACACACACACACACTTCTTATGTATTTATTTTTATAATACTCGCTTTTATGTATATAATTTGATTCACTAAATTGTACTTCTGTTATTGGCTTTCCTTGTAGTATTAAGTTTCATGTCTTGTATGGCTGTTGATGCCTCAAATCTATACTGTTATAAAGTTATACAAATGAAATGTCTCGACATTGAAGATATTGAAAAAATATATATTGTAACGGACTATTTGGAGGACACTGAAACGAGAAATTTTTATTTTTTGTGTGTTTGTATGTGTCGTTGTGGCTTTTGATGAAGCCAAATCTTTTTATTTCAATTATTAATTTGTACTATGGGTTATGGGTATAGATGGTTATAGGATACTTTTTATCCGACTACGCTGTCGAGAAAAAGAGGGGTTAAGACTTTTTCCCCTCCACGAACGAAGTTTCACGAGACGCCACGTAATACATTTTTAACCGACTTCCAAAAAAGGAGGAGGTTATATGTTCGATAGTTTGTATTTCTTTTTTTTTTTTATGTATGTTCTCCGATTACTCCGCCAATTGTGGACCGATTTTAAAAATTCTTCTTTTATTTGAAATTATATACTCTCGAGGTGGTCCCATTGCCACCAAGTTGGGATCTGATGATGGTATCCCAGGGAAATTGAGGGCAATCCTCAAATTTTATAGGCACTTATAACGTTTTTCATATATTTTCTTAAGCTATTTATGTATTTGCATATGGTAATCATCATCTCATCATGCTGAGCTGATGACGAAAGGTACAGCTCCTTAATAGTTAAGAGTTAGAGGATAATTCTTAAAAAAATCATAAAAAAAACATACGTTAAAACTGTTAGTCATATTCTTTTTAGTGTGTCCCTGAATTAGTCTCCTCATCACCAAGTCAGGATTAGATGATGGAATACCAGGGAAATCGAGAGAAACTCTCAAATATGATAGGCACTAACAATGTTTTGTATATATGTTTCTAAAGTTATCAGTCGTTTTCCTCTGGTTGTCATCATTTCATGCTGAGCTGATGATGGAAGGTACAACGAATTAACCAACTTTTACATTTCTTACTTCCAAGGACTCGAGATGCGTGCAAAGTGCCTCCTCAATCTTCCCATTCTGAATCTGAATTCTGAATACTCCAAAATCCATCACTAAAAAGCAAAAAAATTTTTTTTTGGTTAAAAAATGAACCGACTTCAAAATAAACTAAAAAGCCATAAATAATCTTTTATGTACGGTACGGGTCACATTTGAATCACCTTTTGAAGTTGGTGCCAAACCTGAAGTAAATAAAGTTCTTTATTCAACAAAAATACGAATTACTATGACTAAATCCATACTAATATTATAAATGCGAAAGTGTGTATGTCTGTCTGTCTGTTACCTCTTCATGCTTAAACCGCTGAACCGATTTGGATGAAATTTGGTATGGAGATAGTTTGAGTCCCGGGGAAGGACATAGGCTACTTTTTATCCCGGAAAAATACCCTTATCCGCGATAAACGAATTTAAGGCGGACGAAGTCGCGGGCAGAAACTAGTATATTATGTAGGTAAATAATAACTAAAGGCTCGCCGCCGCGGTTCTTAATAGTAATAAATTAATGGTTTGTTCAAAAGGTGATTCAAATGTGATCCGTACCGTATGGTACCGTACATAAAAGATTATTTATGGCTTTTTAGTTTATTTTGAAGTCGGTTCTTTTATTATTTAAACATTTTTTACTCTTAGTTGTGGCTGGAGTTATGCATTGAATTCTTCGTTTACTTATTTATATCATCTGGGTGTATGTCCGTTACAGTCGTGGCTAATGAAGTCTTCTACGTACGTGTACGCGATGCACGCCACGGTGCAGATCTGTATTCCCGCGGTGTTCGCTGAAATGATAAACGCGCAAACTGACCAGATGATTCTGCATGAGCGGCTTTTAATAGAAAAAGGTAAAAATGTTTCTTAAGCCAGCCAGTTTGGTGCAAAAGACCTAGTAACCCCTAAGGTTGCTCAGCAAAACCTAAAGTTTTATCCGGTGCCATTTCAGAACCTCTAAAGTGGTCAGACATGACCAAAAGAGAAAAAGGAAATAAAAATAATGAAAATATAAGGGAATGATTTTTTTTTAACTGTCCCGAGTCTCAGTTTGTTCGCGAGCGACTGCTATCGAGTTGTGCATTGGTGTTTACACACACACCGATAGAGAGACATGTAATCGGTAAACCGATATATAATCCCTGATGTATCCAGAAAAGTTGCTCTCAAAAATTTCATTTATTGCCAAGTTTCTATTGCCGACCGTACTTTTCTTTAAACATCCATCAACTACTCACTAAGGCGATTCGACAGAGCCTAAACTCGGCAGGATTGTATTATTTATTACATAGTTCCTGTGACCACCTTCATGCTGCATCATCAGATCAGCTCGATGGTATCATACTATTGCATTGTCACCGAACTTACATAAGTTAGGTATGCAAAATTTTAGCAGAATCGGATACCGGGAAGTAGGTCAAATTTAACTTGCAAGATTCCACCCGAAAATACGTAGTTACATTGCAGGTTAGATGAAAGCTTGTAAAGAAACAGATAATTTGCGGCTGAACTGGAAGCTAAAACCACTCTTGATCAATTCACAGTTAAAATACAAAAAACTAAATGAAAATTAATCCATCTTTTCAAGAGCTACTATATATGCTCCTGACAGACACGCAGATACAAAGACACACAGACACAGAGATATCCATATCCATACTAATATTATAAATGCGAAAGTGTGTCCGTCTGTCTGTCTGTCTGTTACCTCTTCACGCTTAAACCGCTGAACCGATTTGGATGAAATTTGGTATGGAGATAGTTTGAGTCCCGGGGAAGAACATAGGCTACTTTTTATCCCGGAGAAATACCCTTATCCGCGATAAACGAATTTAAGGCGGACGAAGTCGCGGGCAGAAGGTAGTAAGAAATAAATTGTCATTTTCTGATGTCGGTAATTGAGTACCGCCACTTTTTTCAATCCGTCTTGTCAAAAGCTACTTACTACTTATGCCCCTGACAAACACACAGATACAGAACACAGAGATATCCATATCCATACTAATATTATAAATGCGAAAGTGTGTTTGTCTGACTGTTTGTCTGTTTGTTCTGTCTGTCTGTCTGTCTGTCTGTTACCTCTTCACGCTTAAACCGCTGAACCGATTTGGATGAAATTTGGTATGGAGATAGTTTTAGTCCCGGGGAAGGACATAGGCTACTTTTTATCCCGGAAAAATATATTTTATCCGCGATAAACGAATTTAAGGCGGACGAAGTCGCGGGCAGAAGCTGGTAAGAAATAAATGTCATTTTCTGGTGTCGTTAATTAAGGTCCGCCACTTCTCGTTAATAAACCAGCGCAGTAAGATAATTATATCCCCAACTGACGGTTTTACATGTGATTTGAATATTGGGGTGTGTTTCCAGAGGACGTGTCTTGCGGACGGCTACTGCGCTACGTGGAAGCTCGGCCGCTGGTGCGCAAGGCGTGTCGGCTTCTGCCGCTGGACCTACACCTGCCCGTCGCCATGCTGTCCATGTGCGCCACCTACCTCATCGTGATCATACAGTTCACTCATCTATACGATTAGTTTATTGTTTATATGGATAGATTACATCACTTATATTGCCTAAAGTAACTGCTAATTCAAAAACACAAAATAGATGATAGTACATAAATAAATAAATATTACGGGACTTTTTTTACACAAATAAACCTAGTCCCATCGTAAGCTTAAGCTCAATAAGGCTTGTGTTAAGAGTACTAGCCGATGATATAGTTAATAGATATATTTACTTATATAAGGTCAGTGGGCCTATGATGGTCGCGTTTATAACGCGATAAATTATATGATAACGCGCCTGTCACTCTCGCACTCACATACGTGTCAGAAGGTGACGGCAGCTATGTCACTTATTTATCGCGTGACAAACGCAACCATCATAGGCCCGCAGGAGGGGTAAGGAAAACATAATTTATTTTGTGGGAAAGAGAATCCATGCAATTGGCCCAACTCTATCGATTGATACATATGTCAGTTTTCAGTATCACATTTACAACGCTTCTCGTACCCCGGTGTTTCTCTTACCCCGATTGACTTTACATAGAGAACATCCAAGACTCAGGACCAAATATCTATGCTCATCACACAAATATTTGCTCTTACCGGGATTTGAACCCAGGACTTCAGCTTCGCAGGCAACGTTACTCCCGCTCAGCTAAACCGGCCGTCCCGTACATACCTATGTACTCTAATCGGCTGTTCCATAGATTTTCGATAATTAGCTATCAATTAGCTGATTTTTTTCACGATTTCGTGGTTAGCGTCATAGTAAAAGTTGCTCGGTTTCATCCTCCCCATCAGCCCTGTCAGTCCCTAGGGACTAGACCCTAAAACTACCCAGTAGTAGGTACTAAGTAGTACTAGAAGAAAATTTAATTAATTCGTATTAGAAGGGTATCTCTTTTGATCCTAGTGAATGCGGCGCGTAATCACAGCGACATAACGAAACTAAGTTACGTGGGTGAAAACCAAAATTTGGGCAAGTTGTTACGTCGTTTCATTTGCTTGATTTCAATTGATTCCGTTGCGAGACGATAATTATTCATACAATTTAGATGCCAACTTTCGTGTCACAGCGGAATCAATTAAAATTTTGCAAATGAAATGCCTTAACTACTTGCCAAAAATTTGCTCCTCACCCACGGAAGCGATCTCGTCGTCTATATTTTCTGATGATTATAATTTAGTTATCTTCAAAGCAAGAAAGAATTGGCTTTTACTGAAAAAGTTAACTTCTTTGACTCCGTAACTGCTCCCATACTAGGCTCAAACGCTAGTCAGTTTCAATAAAAATACATAAAAACTCCTGCACGTGTATTTGTTAAACTTTTTTACTACACTCACCATAGTAAATTTCTGACTGATCGAAGATGCCTTTAGACATCAAAAGTTAAACTGTAGCATTAAAAAGACTCCGAACTTCTAGCTTATATTTATAATATTAGTTGGATGTTGATATGTATTTATATATATATATATATATGTAATAAATATGTATGGGTATACGGGGAACACGAGTGAAACAAATGCCAGAATATAAACACACTCGTTTATTCCGTATGGTGGTGGGAGCAGCCACGCACACATACATACGTATATACCATGTACAAATACATTTAATTTCATATTATGAAACTACAAGATTATATTTGAAAATGGCGCCTATCAATGCGGCTATACGCGCGACGTATCAGATCTTTGCCCACAGATTTTGTTAGGAGCTGCTCTGCCGTGATAAGCTGTTTTTTAGAACCTGACTTTTAAGTGGTAGATATCGCTAGGGCTCTTAACATACCAGTAATCGGATTCAGTGAAAGACGCGTAGACCTCAACGGGTATGCCATCCGCGGATACTCGGTGTAGGGTGGGGACGCGGTTCGCTATAGGCACAAGAACTGCGAAGAGAGAACTGGGTTTGCGCTTACAAAAAGCTTTCAACGCATATGTGGCCTTGTACATTGATGATAAATACCTTCCATTTATAAAATGCGACATTTCCTTGACTCATTTATGTTTAAAGCTCGGAGCAATGTTCAGTACCTGGGGAAAGTAAAAAAAAACAAAAACTGGCAGTGTATTCGTTACGGTTCGGCCCGGACAACGCGCCACTAGTGACGCGGCGAGCGAATTCGCTCTTCATTGTCGTGACGCTCACCACACAACAGTTATTTGGCATCACACGCGATGTATCAGGAATTCGCTTGCCGCGCCGGTGGTTGCGTGTTGTCGTGGCAGGGCCCTTATCGGTAAAGCCGACGAGTTCTTAAGTGCCGCACACACCAGAAGACGCAGCGTGGGTTCAACAGGTCATCAGGGTGGACTGATGACCTGTTGATGGTCGCTGGAGTCCGCTGGATGCGGGCGGCGCAGAGTTATAGGTATAATAGTTTCTGCCCGCGACTTCGTCCGCCTTAAACTAAATAAGATTAAATCCGGCAAAAAAACGATTGTGATTGTCAACCGTTCGTGTTTTGCCAATGAAATATATATATATATATATATATATATATATATATATATACTAGCCGCCGCCCTCGATTTCGTCCGCCTTAGATTCGCTTATCGCGGATAAGGGTATTTTTCCGGGATAAAAAGTAGCCTATGTCCTTCCCCGGGACTCAAAATATCTCCATACCAAATTTCATCCAAATCGGATCAGCGGTTTAAGCGTGAAGAGGTAACAGACAGACAGACAGACAGACAGATGGACCGACAGACAGACAGACACACTTTCGCATTTATAATATTACTAGCTTCTGCCCGCGACTTCGTCCGCCTTAAATTCGTTTATCGTGGATAAAGGTATTTTTCCGGGATAAAAAGTAGCCTATGTCCTTCCCCGGGACTCAAACTATCTCCATACCAAATTTCATCCAAATCGGTTCAGCGGTTTAGGCGTGAAGAGGTAACAGACAGACAGACAGACACACTTTCGCATTTATAATATTAGTATGGATTATGGAATTATGGATTATGGATATGGATTATGGATATTATGGATTATGGAATTATGGATAGTCAAAGTCAAAATTTTCTTTATCCAAGTAGGTCTAGCTACAAGCACTTTGGAATCGTTATTTACAACAAGATTTTAGAGAAGTTTATTGATAAAAATTGGATAAAATAAATATAGAAAATTACATTAGTAAACATTATTAAAATAAATTAATACTCGTAAATGAAAAAAAAAAACAGAAAGGATCGTCAAGAAAACTTAAAAGAATTTGTATTTGTTTGAAATGTTTCTCGAATAAAATAGTAAATGTCGAATCAATATGAAAAAAATAAATTAAAACACCATATTCGTATCTATGGGCGCAGGGCCAGTCCTGGTAAAGTTCATCGGGAAAGGCCCATGTCGAGAAATTAACGTCTTTTGGCTAACGATGATGGTGAATGCGTTAAAGGTGCGTCCACATTTGTATCATTTGCCCGATCAGATCTTCGTCGCGTGGCATGATCACGTGTCACGATCACGCGTTTGGACGTTGCGCCGATCCGATCGCTCGAAATCCATGTTGCTACGCGTATCACACACTTAGATCGGACAAGCGCGGCGTGATCGCCGCGCCGACAGTGAGCGTCCAAGCAGCGCGATACGCAGTCATGCCACGCCACGGTGATCGGATACGAGCAAATGGTACAAGTGTGGATGCACCTTAAGGTGTTCACTACAACACTTTGTTGAGGGTACAGAAGTCGATTATCGCAGAATCTTCTAGCAAGTGATCTGTATTCAATAGTACCTACTGTAATGCTTGAAGAATATCCGGGTTGAAATAATGATAAAATCATGATAGACAGATTTTTAGTGATACTAATAAACTTTTAAACAAAAAAATAAAACCGACTCCAAAAAACTAAAAAGTAAAAAATAACGTCATAATTCAGTTTCTTCAAATTACTTACAAGTAACCGTTTGTATACTCAATCTATACAGTATATACAATTAATCTTATTTTGGCGTCGGTGCCATATAAAGAATGTGTAAAATATTGAAAATTGACGATTTTAGTAAGTTGTGACACGATGGCACCGACTCCAAAATAACATTAATTGTATATACTGTATAGATTGAGTATACAAACGGTTACTTGTAAGTAATTTGAAGAAACTGAATTATAGCGTTATTTTTTACTTTTTAGTTTTTTGGAGTCGGTTTTATTTTTTTGTTTAAAAGTTTATTTATTTTACACTTTTTAGTTAATCGTTACTTAAAAGTGTATCTCGTGACGATTCGAACAAGCCCACACACGGCTAGGTTACATTATTTTATTACATAGATCTGGTGCCTACCTTCCGGCTCCATCATCAAATCAATTCGATGGTACCATTCTCATCAGGAACATATAAATTTGTGACTATGAAGTTGCTTAGCTAAATTAATCAAGATATTTTGTCGCCACCCGTAAATCATTTATCATTGAGGAGTTCCGATGGCATTCTGTGGTCTTCTGCATCAGTTCCACTTCACCAATTTACACTTTCTGAATGCAAATGCTTATTATGTTTCTTGTAATACCAAAATCGCTATATGTATGCCTACAATATTTGAGGAGTTCCTTCAATTCCTCATGGATTCCATCATCAGATCTTGACCAAAATTAAATGGGACCAACTAGAAAGTACCTTCTCTAAAACCAAAAATTTTTTTTGAAATCGGTCGGTCGAATTGAGAACCTCCTCCTTTTTTTGGAAGTCGGTTAAAAACCTGACAAAAGTGAGTAGGACCCACGCACGAGAACATCCGTCATGAGCCAAGCAAGCCCATATTTAAAAAACCGGCCAAGAGCATGTCGGACCATGCTCAATGTAGGGTTCCGCAGCCGTTTATACAAAAAAAGCACTAAAGATGAAAAAATACGCTATGAAAAAAAAACTAACAAAAGAGCGTATCTCCCAGGCACTTACGTCCTTTTGCTGAGAAGAGTAGTTTTTTGGCAATAACTTAAAAACGGTATGTCCGATCATGTTGAAAACAATTTTCGTTGGAAGTATTTATTAAGCTTTATATTTGTAATTTTTTTCATGCTTTTTAATCTAACCGTTTAGAAAATAAAGGGATGGGGGGGGGACACAATTTTTGCTACTTTCGGAGCGATTATTTCCTAGAATATACATTAAATCATTTTTTTTAAACCTCAATGTGTTTTTAAAAGAACTGTCGAATAATGTGCCACACATTGATATTTGCTGATTTTTTTTTTTAGTTTCGGTTACATGTATGGAGTGCCCCCCCCTAGAAATATATATATATTTTATTTAACTATAAAACTAAGTAGCGGCTTACACAAGACACCTATGTTCTAACTTTCATCAATATACATCTAATAGTTTTTGAGTAAAATGCCTGTGACATACGGACGGACGGATGTTCTCGTGCGTGGGTCCTACTCACGATGACAAAACTATAAGGTTTCCGTTTTTGCCATTTTGGCTACGGAATTCTAAAAAGCCCTGAAAAAATATTTGCTGCAGTCGCTTGAATGACATGATTTAATTGAAAGTTAGCATTAAATATTTTCGTTTAGCTTATAATGCAGATATATTAATATTGTATGTAAATAATACATATACTATAGTATTATTGGTAAAGAGACTCTTGCCTGCAGTCAAACTGTACAATACAGTTTTGCAGGAAACTGTCTTAGAAATAAGAAATATGCACTTTGTTTAATAAATAAAAAAAAACCGTAACGGTCCGTACCACTACACAAAATGCGGTGAAATGCTTTCTCGAACATTACTTCTATAATCTCCCTATTTTGGATTATGCTGATATTTCCTATCTTGACCTCACAGAAAAACAGCCCCCCGCTACCCTAAAGAGCGTTTCAGTTATTTGCGATCTGTTAGGTTAGCTCAAAATTTGCTTCTTGCTGTCCCCTCTTCATCTTCCAAATTTTTCAATAGTTCTTTCACATTCCAGGCAACTCTACTGTGGAACTCTCTACCGCATGACTTGAAGCGTGCCCAGACCCTTGCAACATTTAAGTCACACCTTAAAAAACATTACCTGTCTCTCCCTTAACACACTGCTATTGAAATCACTCTCAACTTTGCGGCTGACACTGTTTATGGTTATTTATGTATTTATTTATTTTGCATATGTTATATTTATTATGTATAAGTATTTATGTATGTTTATTTACGCAATCTTATGTGTGTATGTTTATTGCGTATACATGTGTCTATATGAGTTTTTTGTTTTACTTCATAACTGTTTCTCGCCACCTACTCAACTAAAATTGTTGTCTTTTAAACACTCCGCTACCCAAAGGTTGTCTGGAAGAGATAGCTATTTAGCGATAAGACCGCCTGTTGTTTATCTCTGCTAATTCGAATGTTACTGTCATGTTCTGTATTTCTGTGTATCTGAGGTGTGCAATAAAGAGTATTTGTATTGTATTGTATTGTATTGTAAAATGCCTTAGAAAAACACATCTTGCACGGCCCCCTAACTTTTTAATCTATAACTTTCCTTATATTTTATGTTTGTTATTGTAGCGACTATAGAACACACATTGTGGAGACTTTAAATGTCTATTACAGTTCAAGAGCTCCGTGACGGACAAACAGACATCGAAGGCTTGGTAATAGGTTGGTGCCCTTTAGCTTTGGAACTCTGAAAATTAAAGTGAAAATAAATTAAATCAAATGACAGCAAATATCACCTGACACATCCCACAGCAGTTGCATTTACCTGTACAAGATAAGGCCAGGGTGTTGAAAACATACGGTCCCACTTCATAAAGTATTTATATAAATCTATTTTTTTTAGCATGTTCATGTGTCCCACTGCTGGGCAAAGACCTCCCATCTTTTTCGCCATGCATCCCTATCCAGCGCATACTCCCGCCAGCCCTTGCAAAATGTGTCCAAATCGTCCCGCCATCTCTTTTTCAGTCTGCCTCGGTTCCGGCAGCCATCCCGGGGAATCCATTCGGTACTTACCTTGGCCCACCGATCTGGATTCATTTTCTCAAACATAATATGAAATATTGACGTTGTGTTCCTAATAATAGGCTGCGAAGTATCACGTTTCGGGTGTTGCATTTCAAGAGATGCATAATTAAATTGCATACAAAATTGAAGGTCTACAGTACTCTTTTGTTTCAATTTCAATATCAATTTGTGACACGTCATCATGGCGTTCGGCCATTTAAAAAACAATCATAAGCGTTATGATATTCGTCATTATTCATGTCGACTACATAAGTGGACGAGTTGGGAATGTGGACGAGTTGGACATGTGGAGGACATAGGGGATAATTTGGGAGTGGTATGAGGATGAGTTGGATATTGTCAGCGAGTTAGGCATTTGGACGAGGTACGAAATGGACAATTTGGGATTCGTAAGTGGAAAAGTTAGAAATATGGATGAGTTGGAAATTGAGGACGAGTTGGATATTATGGACAAGTTGAGCATTTGGACAAAACAGAAAATTGACAATTTCGGGTTGGTATATGGACGACTTGAATACATTGTGGACGAGTTGGGCATTTGGACGAGGCAGGAAATGGACTATTTGGGATTGTTATGTACAACAGTTGGGACTGTGGACGAGTTGGAAATTGAGGACGTGCTGGATATTGTGGACGAGTTAGGAGCGGGAACCCGGCACGGGGCGCCCGCTCCGGTGGGTTACCGTTAAGGTGCGTCCCCATTTGTATCATTTGCCCGTATCAGATCATCGTCGCGTGGCATGATCGCGAGTCACGATCACGCGTTTGGACGTTGCGCCGATCGGATCGCTCGAAATCCATTTTGCTACGCGTATCACACAGTTATATAGGACGAGTACGGCATGATCGGCGCGCCGACAGTAAGCGTCCAAGCAGCACGATACGCAGTCATGCAACGGCACGGTGATCGGATACGAGCAAATGATACAAGTGTGGACGCACCCTTATATTCTTACAGCAGCGCTGCGTCTGGCGAATCGCCCGCCGCATGCAAATATACAACAAACGCACCCGGAGCGGACGCCCGCGCCGGGCCCTGCGCAACGCAGCTGACGCCCTTGGAAAATTCCCACCAATAATTAGGCACATGAAGTTACGTGTTTGAGATCAGAGGTCAAAGTATATTATCAAATTTGAGTTAATTGAAATCGAGGACGAAATCTCCAATTACGAATAGTTAAAACAGAGTATAGTGATAAGCCCGGCAGAGTTAATGGTATCACTTTTCGCAAGTTTAGTAACTAATCTATACTAGTATAAACTTGTAATAATGAGATTTCCGTGCTTTTCTACGGTTTTAACAATTTTCGGTACACGGGTGGTTATATAAATGTCGAAAAAAAGACGGGTTATAAGTTTTCTCCTCCGTGAACGAAGTTGCGTGTATCTTCTAGTATGATATAAGTATTAGCTCATTTTCACAACAACAAAACAGGACTTAATCGCATATGAATATGATTTATTAACCAACTTCCAAAAAAGAAGGAGGTTATATGTTCGATAGTTTGTATTTTTTTTTATGTATGTTCACCGATTACTCCGCCAATTATGGACCGATTTAAAAAAATCTTTTTTTATTTGAACGGATATACTCCTGAGGTGGTCCCATTGTCACCAAGTTGGGATCTGATGATGGGATCTCAGGGAAATCGAGGGAAATCCTCAAATTTTATAGGCACTTGTAATGTTTATCATATATTTTCTTAAACTATTTAAGTATTTATGGTAGTCACCATCTCATCATGCTGAGCGGATGACGGAAGGTACAACTCCTTAATAGTTAAGAGTTAGAGGATAATTCTTAAAAAAAACATCTATTATAGGTAGATACGTTAAGACTGTTAGTCATATTCTTTATAGTGTGTCCCTGAAGTAGTCTCCTTATCACCAAGTCAGGATCAGATGATGGAATACCAAAGAAATCGAGAGAAACCCTCAAATATTATAGGCACTAACAATGTTTTGTATATTATATTTTTCTAAAGTTATCAGTTGTTTTCCTCTGGTTGTCATCATTTCATGCTGAACTGATGATGGAAGGTACAATGAACTAACCAACTTTTATATTTCTTACTTCCAAAGACTCGAGTTGCGTGCAAAGTGCCTCCTCAATCTTCCCATCCTGGGCTCTACAAAATACTTTATATCACTACTAAAATCCATCACTAAAAAGCATGAAATAAAATAAATTCAATATAAAAAGAACCGACTTCAAAATAAACTCAAAAGCGAAAAATAATCTTTTATGTACGGTACGGATCACATTTGTATCACCTTTTGAAGTCGGTGCCAAACTTGAAGTAAATAAAGTTCTTAATTTAACAAAAATACGAATTACTATGACTAAATATATATGTAGGTAGATAATAACTAAAGGCTCGCAGCCGCGGTTCTTAATAGTAATAAATTAATGGTTTGGCACAGACTTTAAAAGGTGATTCAAATGTGATCCATACCGTACATAAATTATTATGTACATATAAATAAGGTAATCTACTAACTTTAAATTTGTGTTGTTTTGGCAATAGCTGTTAAAGCACAAATGTTTTGTATAATTAAATAAATAAATAAAAGATTATTTTTGGCTTTTGAGTTTATTTTGAAGTCGGTCCTTTTTTTATTTAATTAACTTTCTTCGGTGATTCTTCGACGTTTCGAACGTCGCGTCACATCCATAGTCTCGAAGAAACTGAAACTAATTTATTATAATTCCTTTGATATTCCGCGAAATAGTACCTTGGTTAGATGTAACTTGCTTATATTTTTAATGCAGTTTAATGCAGTTTAATGCAGTTTCCCCTAAAAAAAAACGCATGCAAATACACCAAACAGAATGATCCTTGACACGTGTTTCGTTTTTCTACTAGGCATCGCTAGGAGATGCAGAGTTTTTTGCACAACTGGTACCATTCGTCGTAAATTACTACATGGTTGCGGTAGTTCATCAAGATAACGATAGAGGGCTCTGTAATTCACTCGCGTCGTTATCATCGCGTCTCTCTCCCTTCGCGGGGCGAGAGCGACCCCGCAGTACGTTTGGACATGGTATACGAATCGGCATTTCTTGACGTGCAGTCCTTTAACGGTCCGCTGTCCACCTGAGTTCTCCAGTGGCTGGAAATCGTATAAGTTTAAATCAACGATATGAGCTGTTGTGAAACTGATCTTTAGTGATAACGGAGCCAGCCGGTGATATAATGGCTTTTAAAGAAAGTAATCCTTGCGTTTTAAAACGCAATTCAATACCGTGTATTGCTCAATAGAGGTCAACGTTGAAAGCGAATTGACCCCATCGCCGCGATAAGCTGCCTGGCCTGAAGGTCAACTTCGGGATTTATAAATTTCCCGGCTCGTAACCTGTCACAGATACACAAAGTTGTACACGGCGCCCTCGGGCAGGCCCAGTGACTTATTGTACCAAATAACAGTTTAAGTCTAGTTGGAAATGTTCAACCTTTTATACATTAAGGAAACTATATGTCTTATTTCTCTGTTCTTGATTCCTTTGCAATTGTTTGTGTATGACTGTTTGTTTCTTATAAAAAAAAAAACCTTAATTCATAGATATAGAGGTGACCAATGGAATGGAAATTATTGTAATTCGAATTTCAAACGTGGGGAGGGGCGACGTTTGCCTTAAAGTCAATTTTTTCTAGCAACGACTTTTTGAGAGCTGTCATCCCAGTACATTTACGACTTAGCGCCATTGCGATTGTATTCGGAACTGTCAAAAAGTCGTTGCTAGAAAAATTCAACTGTAATCAAGCGTAACTATCTTTTGGCAAAAACGGAACCCTTATAGTTTCGTCATGTCCGTCGTATGTCACAGGCATTTTACTCAAAAACTACAAGTTGTATATTGATAACATTTGGAGTCTACTAATATATTATAACACAGAAAATACTAAAACTATTTACTACAAAAGAATAAAAAGGAAAGGAAGAAAAAGATATATATACAATGTCTACAGAAAAAAATAAACCATTTAATAAATCTGCGTGTGGCATGCCCCCTTATGCTAGTTGCGTAGCCTCTTTGAATCGCAGGAGTAATCCTTTGTGAGAGGTACGCGCCAGCTCAGGGGTCTCCCAAGGCACGAACCAGCCCTGACGACCAGGCCCTCATGAATTCCTTCATATCGGCCGTCCAGGGTCCCAGGGTCTCTACTGCAAGCACGGCAAATTCGTATTTCTTCAAACTGAAAAGCTTCCGAAACGTCGGGAACTGAAATGAGATAATAGACGTGATTTAATCTGTTTAAATTGTTTTATTTATTCGCGGAAACAGAAGAAAATATCTGGTGAAAGTCGCTAGGGTTCGCTGGGTGCGAGCTGCGTTGGAGCGTTCGCAGTCCCAGTCCCGCCGCTATTACCTACGTGCACTTCAGCTCGTTTGTGTTGCGCGTGCCGCGGCCGCTGCAGAACACCATCGCAATTGCAGACTTCTGCCCGAAGGGTGTAGTGTTTAGGCAGTTCCGGGGCAATCTGCCGAATCCTATACCAGATCAGATGACGCAACAGAGCCACAGAGTTACGTCGCCTAAATCGAACTAGTTTTAAGTTTTTCTATATGTTCTTGTTTTTAGGGTAGCTTACGCAAAGGGTAAAGCGGGACCCTATTACTAAGACTTCACTGTCTGTCTGTCTGTCACTTGGCTGTACTGTATCTCATGAACCGTGATAGCTAGACTAGAGTTTAAATTTTCCCTTTCAAATACTAAAATCGGTATAATTTTATGTCTCTTTGTCTATGTCAGTATAACCAATATAAAATTATCGAACACTGCGTACATTTTGCTTAGGAGTAGGGCTCTGCTAACACTGGATTTTCATAATTACGGCCGTTTGTAGCCTATATTTTGACGGAACCCTCGGTGCGCGAGTCCGACTCGCACTTGGCCGGTTTTTTGTATAATTATCACAACACAACAAACAGGGGCTTAATCGCGTATAAATATGATTTATTTAATTACCTGTCGTTGGTAATTATTCGACGTTTCGGACGTCGCGTTACGTCCATGGTCTCGAAGGGACGGTTTTTTTATAGTTCACAGTGCCATATTTTTTACTGTAATATTGTGTAACTTTTTTAAATAATAAATAAATAAATGGTTGAGTTCCTTGGGTTAAGTCTAAGTCCAGAAGTGGACGTCTTTCTCTGACGTCTCTTTCCGCCCCTCGTTTAGGTCATCAGATGTGATTTAGGCTATTTCTGGAGTTGCCCTGTTGTTCGGGTTATTTCAGGTGCTTACAAACAGATTAAAATGCGGTTGTGCTAAATATAGCACTTAGCTCAGCAGTCAGTTATGAAGGTGAACTAATAAGCTTCCAATGTATCGGTATTTTTAACGCGGAGAAATTGAGTTTGTTACACACCACAGCTAAATAAACATTAATATGAAACGGTGCCCATTGCCCATTCATCCACGGCGGAGGCGATAAGACCACCCGTTGTCTACCTCTAATTCTTGTTTTTCACCATTTGCAAATCCCTTAGAGCATTTAATCACATGAGATGCCATTCCAATACATTCTCCTCTGCCAAAGTAATCGCGAAATCTCCGGTTTAGTTTATACGGTAAATCAACTTTTAGACCAGTACAGACAAGTTTGTACACAACTTTTACAATTCATTGTAAAAAAACGCCTTTAAATAATGGTTTATCTTTGTTTAAATTTATGGTGTATGTTAAAACGTCGAATGCCCCATCTGTTAAACCCGATTAACAGGGAAATATCATACCTATAATTAGGTCGTGACTTATGAAATTGGCGTTTGGCAAACTGGCAACTTTGGTTCAAAATATGTGTCGTTCGGCTAGGAATTCCAAATTCAAATTTAATTAACATTTAAGACCATGTATTTCTGTGTTCGAATTTCGAAATTGATTTGTTATCGCGTCATGTGTTTTTCTTTCACATCGTTCTGTTCACAATATGGAGAACTTAAAATATCGCTATATTTACGAATATGAGTTTCACCTCGGCACCAGTACTCAGAATTAAAAGCAATAGTGGAAGCAGATCCATCGCAAACCACGTCAGAGTTAGCGGCAGGCTTCGGTGTGAGCGATGAAACCATTTTGATTCATTTGAAACAAATTGGAAAAGTGAAAAAACTTGAAAAATGGGTACCGCATGAATTGAGCGACACAAACAAAGAAACACGCGTCGAGTGTTGCGTTTCACTTCTCAACCGGCACAATAATGAAGGCATTTTGAATCATATCGTTACTTTTGTGATGTAAAATGGATCCTGTACGACAAACGGAAACGTTCTTCACAATGGCTGAACCCAGGTGAACCAGCCAAATTCTGCCCGAAACGAAAATTGACTCAGAAAAAGGTACTGGTTACTGTCTGGTGGACTAGTGCCGGTGTTATCCATTACAGCTTGTTAAGATCTGGGCAATCAGTCACGGCTGATGTGTATGGTCAACAATTGCAAACGATGATGGAAAAGCTAGCCATTAAACAACCCAGACTGGTCAATCGATCTAGCCCACTGCTGCTTCAGGACAACGCACGACCACATACGGCACATTTGACGACCGCAAAACTAAGGGAGCTGCAACTGGAATGTCTTGAATACCCACCATACTCCTCGGACCTTCCTCCAACTGATTACCATTTTTTTCGGAATTTGGACAACTTCATGCAATGAAAAAAATTCAATTCTCAGGAGGCTGTCCAAACGGCCTTCAAAGATTTTATTGATTCTCGCTCACACATTTTTAGTAAAGGAATCAATGAACTACCTTCGAGATGGCAAAAGTGCATAGATAGCCATGGTACATACTTAGACTAAAAAAAAAATCGTTTTCATTTCTGCCATATGAAACGCCAATTTTATACGTAAGGACCAGAAGCCCGATTTCTTCGTAACTTCAGAAACATTTTCGGTAACGCCAGCGACCTTTAAAGTGTGGGTCTAAAAGTTGATTCACCCAAATTGTCAGTGTGTGCAGTCCTTTTGTTTGTAAGTGATTTCTTTTAATTGTGTGCGTTTGTAGAAACAGGAATAGTACGGTAGTGTGCTATACGTGTTTACTACACCCCCCGCTATGAAAAATTTGTTCGGTCATAGAACGACTGAGAACTAAGAACTGAGAACCTAAATTACCTTACACTTAGAATAATAACGCCTAGAAACGCAGTCCACGCGCAACGGTGAGGCCACCAAAACTTGGCCATAAATGGCTAAGTACGCCGATCGGCTTGTCAGTCGCAAGGTAGCGTGTCAGGTGCAAACAGCTCCCATATTTTCAATTGACAAACATGACGGTTTGTGGAGTGAAGGGGTGTCACAATGCATCGGACAAGAAGGATAAACATTCTAAGATAACATTTCACTCGTAAATATTATTCATTAACTCGTATTTTTATGTAAAACAGTAATCTAAATTGCATATTTTCTATAAGCGGCATGACAACGTAGTGTTGCCAATGTAACGGATTTAGTTACTCATAATTCTGCCCTGATGATAAACTAACTTAATGATGAACATGATGGTACGGTAATGATTATTACCTGAATTAATAATTTAATAAAATATTCCTACGTTTAATGTATTGTTTAATTTTTGAAGTAAAGAGTAGTTCTATGTTTTTTTTATTTATTTTACCAGTCACCAAGAGTATACCCCCATTTTCAGGTGTGACAGGTTGCGTACCGGCCATGTTTTATTTTTTTGAGATTTTTTTACATATGAATGTACTCAAAAATATTGATGTGAAAATATTGTACCCAAAATGTACTGCACTACAATTAATACATTTTCTTCGTTTCTTATATGTATATTGTACAGTGCAACATTTTCTCCAAAATCTATCTAATTTTTGAGTTTGTGAAGTTTTTGCTGGATTAAATTACAAACAACATGGTCGAAGTTAAACTGAGAAAGTGGTACTTTAACTTTGAAAGCAGTGCTTTTTTATTGGCAGTTTAAAGTGAACCCGCTGAAATAAAAAGCTGTAAATTTTAACAAAAATAAGTGAACTACATTTTTAAGTTTAAAATTACTCTATCGTTTGGGGTTATTTTTGGCCAATTTAGTTACTTTTAGGTCTCCGGATTACGGTAACCCCTACCTCAATCTTGTGAGATAAACAATACTTACTTACAGAGATTTATCATCATTTTGTTAATAAAGTCAGTAGTTATAGGTGAAGTACATTTTGGGTACAATTTTCTAATATCGTTTTTTTTTTTAAATATCCCTTTAAAGTCTATTTATTGTCCGTACCTATGGAACGTAGGTACTCGGTGCATACCGGCTATCTTATAATTACAATCAACGGCGACGGGAGCTTATTTTTTAATTTTGTTATTAAGACTTCTTGGTACATAATGAGTACTTACATTTTTTTATCGTATCTGTTACTCAAATTTTAATTTTCCACCACTGGCCCGTACGAGACGACTACGTTGCGTACAGGCCAATTTAAACTTCGTTTATTAGTTAAGTATGAAAAAGTACAATTATTTTATGCTATGTACTAAATGGTATAATATGAGTACATTCATATGTAAAAAAAAGCTGAAAAATAAAACATGGCCGGTACGCAATCACACATTTTCAGGGAATGTGATTGCGCTAGCAACACTTTTGGTGCGTTTGTGTGCGTCTTGGCGCGTGTAAGTACGAGTTGATCACATCTACATGAATCCATTTTATGTCTCACGCTTGGCGCGTCAGCCGTATGAAACTATCATTCTAGGCGCTATTATTCTAAGACCTTACAGCATTTAACTAATGGAGATGACATCCATTAGTTAAATGCTCTAAGGTAATCTAGGTCCTCCTGCACAGATCGCATATCGTCACCGATTCTTGTGAAAATTTGTGAGCAGAATCGATAATTGGGTATACACAGTTTTTGTCGTTTTAGTTCTTATATTTTATCAAAATGGCGGAGATATGAGGGTAGAAAGACTCGCAGAGCCACTAGTAATGGTATAGATGTATTGCCGTAAGGTGAGAAGCGAGGGGGAAATAACAGAAGCACAGCAGTTTCATACGAGGTATATACCTATGTCTGTTTGTGTCCAAATATAAAACAAAAACGAAAAATAACGATCAGTGACCTCCAAATAGTCCGTACTTAATATCTTTAATGTACCTAGTATAATAATATAATGTTATTCGACTTCAGTGTGTCCCGTGCCTAATGGTATTTGAGCTCATTCAATCTGTGCAACCAAATGTTATGAATGATGGAGCGCCAGAGATATGCGCCATGTTGTTTTTTGGATCGCCGACCTAAATGTGACAGGTATTAAACATTGGGAAAATTGGGAAATATACCGTTTCCGAAGGCTCTTCAGAAGTAAGTTGAATGAAAATGTTATAATACAACGAATAAAACTTTGATTTACTTCTAATTTTGATAGAATTTAGGTTTACTTCTAACTTTTCTAGAACTCTGATTTACTTCAAATTTTTCTAGAATTTTGATTTTACTTCTAACTGTTCTAGAATTTAGATTTACTTGTAACTTTTCTAAAATTTCGATTTACTTCTAACTGTTCTAGATCTTTGATTTACTTACTTCTATCTAACTCTTCTAGAATTTTTATTTGATCGTAATTTTTCTACCTGGGGACCGTTTCTCAAAAGCTTGTGACTGGTATTACAAGCGGAAGTCTTTCCAACAATATGAATTAAAAAGAGACTTTCACTTGTAATACAAATTACAAGCGTTTATGAAACGGGCCCGTGCCTACCATGAGCTGAGTCTAGCGAGTATCTCGTATCGAGAGTCAGTGCACCTCACTCGCACGCGCTAATAGTGCGAAACAGATAGACTGTCATATGTTGATAGATCCTCGCTAGCCGCACAGGTTGCCATATAGTTATGACTTCTGAATTACTCTTTACAACTACGATTTTCAACGATACAAATGTAACATAAATATTTTTTCCTAGCCACCATAGATCCATTTCTCATCCGTATTTTAACAACCTAGTTTATATATATATATATATATATATATAGTAAACTAAGTAAGTCGGTCACTATAGTCTCCTGAGTTACCGGCCAGAAGAACTGGCAAAAATTGATCCACCCTTAAACGTAGGTCCCCGTTATACAGTTTGTGTGTGTTTTTAACTCCCTAACTCCTCCTCCCCCTCTCCTTTTTGAGTGTTGTAAGTTTGATGTGTGTACACGACTCGTATATGTGTGTCTGTCAGTGGCATCGTCACTCGACTCATTATAATCAGTTTTGGAACACGGGTAGCTGGGCATCCATAGACGGTCATAGGATACTTTTTACCCGCCTACGCTGAAGCAAAAATGAGGGTTAGGACTTTTTTCTCCTCCGCGAACGAAGTCGCGGGCATTTTGTAGTACCTACATACTAAAACGACATGTTAAAAAAAACATGTATACAGCTATCCAGTCTGGCGCAGGCACCCGCGACGCTGCGTGGGCGCAGCTCTGCACTGAAGTGCCATTCAAGCTAACATTTCAAAATGCGAATATTTTCGGCGCTGATAACTAATTGCATTTAAACATAAATAAATCACAAAAAAATGGAGTAGGTTCATTCAACTGTAATTCGTCAAAACAACGCTGAACCGATGAAAAACCCCAACAGATTAAGAAAATGATTTAGTTGTTTTGCTTGAAAGGTGACTTGATTAAGAGAGTTTTAAGTTATGGTTTAAGAAAAAATTAATACACTAAAAAGTCAATAAATAACTGCATAATTAATTTTCTTCAATTTACTTATGAGTAAGTAACCGTTTTTCTACTCAATATATCTAGTAGGTATATACAATTAATGTTATTTTGGCGTCGGTGTCATGTAAAGAAAGTGTAAAATATTGAAAATTGATTTTAGTAAGTGGTGACACGATGGCAACGGCTCCAAAATGACATTAAGGGCCTACTTCGTCATTTGTACATCACGCCCCAAACGCGGAGCCAGCCAATAAGTGTGATTTGTAATAAGGGACGCATTTATTGCTCGTGCGCTTAAAAAAAAAGAAAGCTAATACACTACATGCTTGGGGTTTTTTGGCGTAAGCGCCATATGTAAAAGTACCATGAAATCGAAGATATTATTATGTTTTGATAACATTTAAGTTAATCACTTAAAAGATAAAGGGAAGAATGACATTTTAACATAATTTACCCGTTTATTAATCTGTCGTTTGTACAAACTAGACAAAAACGGAAAATGAAGACGCGTTTTCGGATAACTTTTCTATCGAGGAAATTTTCATTAAACATGTTTCCGCGTTAATCATTGAATAGGTTATATAGTCAAAAAACACATATCTGAAAACCAGCCTATTTTGTATACTAGATTTGACAAAAAATGCGCTAAAAATAGCTTAAATTGTCGATGCATCCCCTTAATTGTACGAGGGTGGTCCCAAAAATATCCCACCTCGCTTATAGATAGAAATACTGGCTGAAAAAATTAACCGGCAAAGTGCGAGTCGGACTCGCGCACCGAGGGTTCCGTACAAATATTAACTTACCCTAACTTAATTACACGGTACCGGTTGAGTTAATTTTGCACCTAATATCTATAGCATTGCATACAAATCAGGTGCAAACATAACGCAACCGGGTTGTTCAAATAGGTTTCTTGCAAATAAACAAAAATTTGCTAAAAATTGTTTCATATGATATCCCATTTGACGCAGTAGCTAGACGTTTAATTTTTACCCCCCCCCTCATTTTCGTCGTTTTTTTAGAACATAAAAATATGATTTTAAATATTTCCTGTGCAATACATGTGGGGCCCGACCATGTTTATAAATATTCCAAATTTCAAATAGTTAGCATAAGAAGTTTTTGAGATACGGTGCTTAAATAGTCGGACAGACAGACAGACAGAGTCGCACCATAAGGGTTCCTTTTGTACCGACCTTTTTGGTACGGAACCCTAAAAATGTTAAATAAATTTAAATTTAAATGTCTAGTTCGATTTGTGTAAAATTGTCCCGTAGTATTTATTTATTTATTTAATGCACACTACAGATGAAAACATGCGATGTGAAAAAGTGCACTAGCATTAGAGCGTATCTCCACGGCACTTACGTCTTTTTGTTGAGAAGAGCCGTTTTTCGGCAATAACTCAAAAACGGTATATCCGATCATGTTGAAAACAATTTTCATTGAAAGTATTTATTAAGCGTTATCTTTGTCATATTTTTCGTATATTTTAGACATACCGTTTAGAAAATAGAGGGGGGGGGGGGACACACACAATTTATGCTATTTTCAAAGCGATTATTTCCGAAAATATCCACTAAATCAAAAAAAATATCTAAAAACCTCAAAATGATTTGAAAAGATTTGTCGAAACGAAATATGTGCCAAACATTGATATTTGCTGAAAAAAGAAAAAATCGGTTTCGGTTACATGTATGGAGTGCCCCCCTAGATTTTTTTTTAATTTATTATTTAACCATCAAATTAAGTAGCGGCTTACACAAGACACCTATACTCCAAATTTCAACAATGTACATCTTGTAGTTCTTGAGTAAAATGCCTGTGAAACACGGACGGAGGGACGGACGGACGGCATGACGAAACTATAAGGGTTCCATTTTTGCCATTTTGGTTTTTGTTTCACAGCCATTAATAGTAGCTATTAGTCAGCCAATAATAGTAATTATCTTTGTAACAATTTAAGCTGAATTTAATTTCAAATATAAATTATTTCAAATATTTCAATGATGTCAGTGTCAACCAGCTTGGTTATTTCATTATTTTATTTCTTTGTGTAATTATTTCTGTTTATATTCGACATAAACGGAAGCATACAGCCGAAATCACTGCAGAAACTACTTTTCACACGAAACAATTATTATATCCAGTAAATATCAAAGAAAGGAGAATTTCAATCAATTATAAAATATCTGTCACTTATAAAAATCGAAAACGTATACGAAATTAGTGTATACGGAACTGTCCTCGAGTAAATAATCGCCGAAGCTTTCAGTGAACGCTGCCACCGAATCTGACGGCGGGCGGCCCAGTATACAATAGTAGTCTTTGGGGCGGCCTTCCCGGCTGGAAACACCTCCGTTAAAGAAAAAGTATTTTCGCCGTCCGGAGCCCTGTCACCTACCCAATGTCATTCTGAATTTTCTATGTTTTTTTACGTTTTGTATAGTTAGTTTACGTTAGTTTTGAGTGCTACCCAATGTCTCTACCACATTCCACGAGCCAGCCTTCCAACCAAATTCAACGCCCCGCCCTGTCACTGGATGAATTCATCCAATGCCCTCACTGTCCCGTGAAAAAACTGTTAAAAGGTCGCCGTGGTCTCGAAATTCATCTAGCCAAGTGCCACAAACAAAACAGTAGTCAAAGCATTCCAGTTCGATCTGCCCCAACACCACACAAAACAACCTTTCTTCAAAATTGAGCCTATTAATAAATTCGGTTCCAATCATTAAAAGAATCCCTAGGGGTGCAAGGCTCATTGTCGCCAACAGCTTAATTACTACAATAAATAACTGTGTGAATGATAATTTGCCCGCCAGTTGGGAATGCCTCCTCCCTTTCTCTTACAACATCCTACACGTAAACAAAAACGACATAAACACTTCTCTAACATCCAAAATTAAAGCGAATTGCTCCCGTCCCCAATATATAGAGCCTAACCCCAATACACATCATACGGGTCACACCAAATTATACCAAATCATAGAGTCAAAAATCAGTGACGGAGACCTCAAACGTGCCGCTAATCTTCTTTTTTCCAGCGACACACTGGCCCCAGATTCTCCGGATACTCTGTTGTCTCTACAATCAAAACATCCACCGGGCCCCGCAGTACCTCTCCTTCCCGCCGCACCGTACCTTACTTTACCCTGTCTGCAATGCTCTGAAGATACTGTTTTGCAAGCCATAACATCGTTCAAAAGCGGTTCTGCTGGGGGCCTAGATGGTCTTACACCCCAGCATCTCAAAGACCTAACTACAGACTGCCCCGGGGTCCACAGTAGCTCTTTGGCTTCAAGCATCACCCGGCTGGTTAATCTGATGCTTGCAGGCAGGGTACACCCTCTATGGCGCTAATTTATGTGCCTTAAAGAAAAAAGACGGAGGTATCGGACCGATTGCCATAGGGACAACCTTTCGCAGGTTAGTTTCCAAAATTTGTTGTAAAAATATAATTGCATGTCTAGAATCAGAATTTCAACCTTTTCAACTCGGCTTCGGGAGCAAAGGCGGCTGTGAAGCTGCGGTCCACGCATGCCGCACCTTCCTACATAGCCCAGAAGGTCAGGTTCTGCTAAAAGTGGATGTCAAGAATGCCTTCAACTCTGTAGATCGGAGCGCGTTGCTGACAGAGATCCAAAACAAAATTCCTAGTATCTATATGACGGCGGAACAGATTGATTTGATCCAGAGTATTGGGTGGCTCCAAAGGGTTGTCAGACATCTTGTGGGCTTGCTTGTGGGTATCGAGGCAAATGGATCACGAATGCAGTTCAGAATAATTTTAATATTACTTAATCACAGTTATAATTCGATCACTGACTCTAATTAACTTAGGCAAAACGAAACGTAGGACAGTTCCAAAGCAGTAGTGCACTCGATGGCGACCGAAAGCGAAGTGGGCGGTTGTCCCCGCCAAGTGACCGCCAAGACTCTGTCGAGCGCGCCAAACGGGTTCAATGGTGGGGTTGGTGGGTGGTGGTGAGAGCCTTCCGGTGACGCGCTTGTTTCGTTGAGCTTCCATACTCATGACCGCCTTCGACATATCTAAATCTAATATCTATATCTAAAGTCAAAATTTAACGTTTGCTACCTCGACGACGGCAGCTTAGGCGGTGACCCAAACTCCGTCCTCGATGATCTCTCGACCATAGTAAATAAATTCAATTCAATCGGTTTTGAACTAAATTCAAACAAACGCGAACTTTACATAAACCCTGATCTTCCAGATAAGCTACAGATTCAGCACAACTTTGAAAACTTCTGTCCTGGCATCAAAATTTTATCTAAAGATTCGCTTCACCTCCTAGGTGAACCTATTTTTGAGCAATCTATCCCAGACTTAATAAATTTAAAAGTTAAGATTTTCTCAGAGTTATCGGACCGCTTACTTGAAATTAATTCTCATATGGCCACTCATATTTTACGTTTTTGCCTATTTGTACCTAAGCTGACGTACCTCACACGCTGCAGCCCACTTTGGAAATGCCTAGATCATTGTGATACTATCGATTCGTTGCTCCACGCTCAACTCGAGAAAATTATTAACGTTAAGCTTAATGATAGGCAATCCCTACAGGCCACTCTTCCCATTCGTTTCGGAGGCCTTGGTATCCGCCAAATTTCCAGTGTAGCCCTTCCCGCTTTTCTGTCGTCAGTACATGGCACGTTTCCTTTAATTACTAAGATACTAAGCAAATCATTGAATGGTTTCGAGGTGACGTGCCTGTCTGACGCAGAAAATGCCTGGAAAATGGCCTGTCCAAGTTTAAATTTGCCTGTGATGAAGTCAGCTCAGAGAATCTGGGATCAGCCAATTTGCAAACAAGTGCATGCCCACTTACTAGACTCCTGCTCCTCCAGCCAGGAAAAAGCTCGCATACTAGCTGTGTCTGAGCGGGAGTCTGGGTCATGCCCTTCCATCCCCACACCTCTCCACTCTCCTAGACAATAACTCCTTCAGGTTGGCTGTAGGGCTGCGTCTTGGTGCCGACATTGTAACACCTGACCGCTGCCACTTTGGCGTACAAGTGAACCGTACAGGGCACCACGGCCTATCGTGCAAAAAAAGCGCGGGCCGTCTGTCTCGTCACGCCTGCCTCAATGACGTTATCCGTCGGGCCCTCGTCAGTGTCAACGTGCCAGCGGTGGTCGAACCCCCCGGTCTGGCGCGAGATGATGGCAAGCGGCCCGACAGTATGACCCTCGTGCCATGACGACTCGGACTACCCCTCATCTGGGACGCCACATGTGTGGACACGCTTGCGCCATCACATCTGGGTGTGACTGCTTTGAGAGCAGGCGGGGCGGCTGCTGCAGCCGAGGCAAGTTAGCGCCGTAAATATATAGGCCTCACTGACCGACATATATTTGCGGCGTTTGCTGTCGAAACCTTTGGCCCGTGGAGCTCAGATGCCCACTCTTCGGCACAGTTACAAAAAAAAAATGTAACCGGTGACCTTAGGGCTGGCTCGTTTCTCGCCCAAAGGATTGGGATATCCATCCAGAGAGGGAACGCAGCCAGTCTTATGGGTACTCTACCCAGAGGCACCGACTTAGGTGATTTAGTATAAGGTTTAGTTTTAATATGAATTACATTTTATAATTGCTAATTTTATATATTTTAATTGAAGGTTTTTCACATTGATTAAATTTTAAGAATATTGTTATTTTAATTGCTATATATAAATTGTTTCATAATATGAGTCTGTGTTGCTCGAAATAAATCAATTTTATTTTATTTTATTTTTTTAATAGATATTGCTCTGAGTGATTTTACATACATGGACAAAATTGGTCTTCGATATGCGACATAATTTCCATTCCGTTCGGTTCATGGGTTAAAAATCAGTTCAGCCGTTTGCAAATAATCAGCTTTTTTGTAGACGCATGCATACTAGAAAACAGTCACAACCCAAGCGAGCGGGCCCGTTTACTGGCAGTGTCGGAACCGGAGTCAGGACACTGGCTACACGCTCTCCCCTCGCAAAACCTCGGGTCCCTTCTGGATCCGAGCTCTTTGCGAGTAGCCGTCTGTCTCCGCCTCGGGATAAAGAGCTGCGAGCCACACCTCTGCAGTCGCTGTGGAGGCTCAGTGGACGCCCTCGGTCGCCATGGTCTATGCTGCCAGCTGAGTGCCGGCCGGCATTTCAGGCACGCGACACTTAATGACCTGATTCGTAAGGCTCTTGGTACTGCTTCCATCCCCGCAACCCTAGAACCCATTGGCCTATCTGCGGCAGATGGAAAGAGGCCCGACGGTTGCACTTTAGTGCCATGGTACCGAGGGCGGCCGCTAGCATGGGACGTCACGTGTACAGATACACTAGCCCCATCCCACGTACACCGCTCCGCCCGAAAACCAGGGACTGCCGCTGATGACGCCCAAACCGTCAAGGGCCGCAAATATGATTTTTTGCGGTACTTGCGGTCGAAACCTTCGGGCCATGGTCATCCGACACCAAAAAATTTGGCAAAGAAGTGTCGGACAAGCTCATCGGCATTTCCGGCGATATTAGAGCTGGGTCTAATATCGCCGGAAATGCTGGGTCTAATTCGCTCAACGCCTCAGCCTGGCCATCCAGAGAGGGAATGCGGCCAGCGTTCTGGGAACAATTCCCCGGGCAGGTCCGACACAGGGGGACCCATCAGAATTGTTTTTTTAAGTTAAATTACTGTTATAAGTGTTTATATTACTATATATAAAGTATTTTAAGTAATTAACTCAGATTGAATAGGTAGGTACTTATGTAATAAAAATTGACATGTTTGTGTACGATAGCGCAATAAATAAATATTGTATTTTACCACATAAAAAAAAAAAAAAAAATTGTTTTCTAGCACATTCGTATATTAAAATCATTATACGCAAACAGTTACGTTCCATGCATAATATACTGGCCCATTCATCTTCAGCTATGATATAACAATTGTTTACATCACACATACTCGAACGTAAGCTAAACTACCGGGAATTTCTTGAGATCTCAATTTGTTTTGTTTAGAATTCCAGTGTGTTTCCCATATGAAAGTGATCCAGGGTTCCCGGCGGATGTTTTCAACTCGCTTGAAAGTAAAAGGTCTCCGTTAGGTACGGAGGATTAGTACAAAATCATACGTTTGGCAGTGGGTCTTAATTATTTTAAAACCATTTGAAATACTTTCGATATTTTAACAGCCGACGTAATAATATTTCGATATTTCACTTGTAGATACTTACTAAGCTTTCTGACATTTCAGTATTCGACTGTTGTATTATTCAGTAAATATAGAATTTCGGCCTTTAGATATATTCGAAATTTAAACATTCGATAATGTATACTTTCGACGTTTTGAATATAGAACTTATAATCGTTCGATATTTTAACTTTCGATATTCAAATACGTGCCTAACGCAATCCTACCGAGAACGGACTCTTTAAAATCGACGGGCGTTCAAAGAAACGTACAGTCGGCAATAAAATCTGGTCACGAAAATGTATTAAAAAAAAATCTGCTGTCATAGCAGGGCTACGATTCCAGGAAATAGGCACTATCTAGGTAAGCATGCTCCATATCGTCGTCGCTTACCAACAAGTGAGATTAAAGTCCCATGCTTGCTTATCCAACGTTATTAAGAGATTCTGTAGTCATAAAAGTAGTACAGCACCTCAAGACGAAACTGAATAATCAATGCATTCTTCCAGTGCTAGCATACGGAATTGAGACCACTACACTGACTGAAAGGTCGGCTGATAAACTCCGAATCGCGCAAAGAGCTATGGAGAGAGCGATGCTCGGCATTACCGACTTAATACTAGATCGTAAGCGCAACGAGTGGATTAGGCAGAAGACAAAGGTCGTGGACGTGGTCACCACTATAGAAAGCAGGAAATGGAGATGGGCTGGACGTATTGCTGGTATGGATGCCGAAAGAAGGACCAGAGGAACCCTGGAGTGGAGACCCAGAGAAACCAAGCGGAGTAGGAGGAGGCGTCGACCAGAAAGATGGGTCAACAATATTAAGGCGCTACGCGGCGCGGGTTCAAATTGCATGCAAGTGGCAGGGGACAGGAAGTTATGGAAGGCTATGGAGGAGGCCTATGTCGGATAAACCAAAGGCTTCGATAGATAGTGGTTATAATAAGAGCAAATTTTGCATAGTAGTCATTAGGGGTTGACTGAAAATCAGCACTAAGGTCACAGTGCAGGGCAGTTGTTCTGCGCCGCGCCGCAGCAAACGCTGGGTCCACCCCTATTGTCACACTGCTTATTCTGTTTTTCTGTTGTTAGCCGTAATTTAGTTGTCAAGTTTGTTAGTATGTATCTAATTCTTAATGTACCTAATTATATTGTGTGGCAATAAATATATTCCTTTCTATTCTATTCATAAAAGGTTTAAAAGATTTTTCAACCTGAGATCTCCTGTGCCCCCCCACTCTTTCGGACCGCCAAGCTATCTCGCACCTTCTATAGTCTGTTCTTTTAGGTACGTAAACAACCCCGGCCAAGTGTGAGTCGGACTCAGGCACCATGGGTTCCGTACAAAATATACGCTACAAACGGCTGTATGCTGTATCTATGAAATTGCAGTGTTAGCAGAGCCCTACTCCTAAGCAAAATGTACGCGTTGTTCGGTCATTTTATATTGGTTACTGACATAGACACACAGACATAATTTTTTTTAGTATTTGTTGTTATAGCGGCTACAGAAATACATAATCTGTGAAAATTTCAACTCTCCAGCTATCACGGTTCATGAGATAAGAGTGGTTGCTCAAGAAATGTTTTTACTCCATTATGTAGTGATTTCTTCATGAAATATGCTCAATTAATTAATTATTTGTAATACTGTAATATATCAAATGGAATAATTGTAACTCATTTAAATGACATTTAATAGGGTACTTACATGCATGTTTTTTTTATCGTTTCTCTTAACTAAATATCAAAATACGGTAAAAACTGTTTCAAAATATTAAATTTAAATTTAAATCTGCCAAGAAATACGCAAGATATAGGCATTTTAAACTACTAATTAGAGAGAGAGGTCCGACATGCACTGTTACGTCATTATGCACTCCGGCCATATAAACTCTATATTAAATTCTGTTTTGCTAGAAAGAGATAGAGTGAAATGTTTGATGGCTTATATCCTAGTTATTTTTATAGTTATTCGAAATAATATTTTTGCCTACTGTTTGTTACATGAATGAGCTTTTAATAAAGCAATTATTAAAATTTATGCATATTCCCTATTGAATACAATATATGACAGTAGGTAATACTAGTGATTATGTAACCATACATCTTTTGCATGCCACTATAATGTTTTGTCCTTTTATTATTTTTTATTTCCACCATATATATATGTAGCCAAAATAAAGCCAAAATATGTCAGAACCCTTGTGCTTTTTGGAAGCACATTAGTTCATTAAAATCAAAAGGTGGCTTTGAGGCTTGTCTTCATTATGAGGGGAAAGAATACGCAGGTAGTGACGCAGCTGAAGCCTTCGCGAAATACTTTGCGAGCGTCTTCACACCTACTGCCCCGCTGCTTGACCATAAGGCCGCTAATAGCAATGATAGGTCAAGTTCTGCAAACTATGTGCACGTTCACTCTATCACTCCGCAGGACGTAGAGACAGCCATTAGACAATTAAAGCCTCGAAGTTCAGTGGGGCCAGACAATATTCCTGCATATGTTATCAAGGGATGTAAAGATAGTTTTATTCTCCCTATATACCATATTCTTAATATGTCCCTAGCTACAGGAAGGTATCCTAGCCGGTGGAAAGTAACGCGAGTCACTCCTATCCCTAAAACTAACGACACATCCCGCGTTGACAATTACCGCCCTATAGCTATTCTTTCCTCTCTGGCTAAACTGTACGAATCAATCCTAAAGAAATTGATTACTCCACAAGTCAAACCTTTCCTATGCGACTCTCAGCATGGTTTCAGATCAAAGCGTTCAGTGGAGACCAACCTTTTAACTGTTACAAACATAATCTCTGAGCACTTAGACAAGGGTACACAGGTTGATGTTCTCTACTTTGATTTTAGGAAAGCGTTTGATCAGGTTGATAATGATATTTTGCTTAACAAATTGTCTTCCATTGGTTTTTCTTCCAGACTTCTTAAATTGTTTGCTAGTTACATGTGTAATCGGCAACAATTCGTGAAGCACGGGTGTTATATATCTTCTCTCTTTCCAACCCTTTCTGGAGTCAGTCAAGGCTCTATTCTTGGTCCGCTTTTATTTGGCATCATGATCAATGACCTGGAATCAGTGCTGAAACATGCCACATATCTTCTATATGCAGACGACCTAAAACTAATATATGGGATAAAAGGACTAGCAGATTGCGAAGCTATGCAAGAGGACATAGACGCAGTCTTACATTGGAGCACGATAAACAAGCTATTTTTTAATGCCTCCAAATGTTGTGTTATGACCTATACACGTTCATTAAGACCACTCCAAACCCAATATTTGCTTGGATCACAAGTTATAACTCGCGTAACAACAGTAAAGGACCTCGGGGTTGTTTTTGATACGCGTCTCACCTTTCACAACCATATTGAGACCCTAGCTGCCGCCAGTTACAAAAGACTGGGATTCGTCACCAGGAATGCTCGAGATTTTAACAACCCAAGGGCAATTAAAGTGCTATATACCTCCCTTGTTCGAAGTAAGCTGGAGGCGGCTAGCATTGTATGGAATCCTTCCGAGAGTACGTACGTCCTACTTTTAGAAAAAGTTCAAAAAGCATTCCTGAGGTTCTTATACAAAAACGTGAATAAGTATTATCCCTTCTTATACCCCACTAAATTTCTGTTGGGATCACTTGGATTCAACTCCCTGCAAGTAAGGCGTAACTACAACCTTCTAGTTACGGCTTGTAGTATTTTACGCGGTGACTCGGACTGCCCGGATTTGGTTGCGCAGATAGTGAGGCTCGCTATACCTGTCTTGCCCAAGCAGGAACTTAGGCCGCGTCATCGTAATCTGCTTGCAGTTCCGATAACACGAACTGTAGCACACAGATTTTCCCCTCCTATTCGGGTTTTAAAACTTCTGAACTCGCTTCTGTCATGGGCTCCTGAAAGTGACGTGTTTGCAGACCGATGGGCAAATGTAAGTAGTATATGTCTGAAGTACTGTGAAGCGATGGATGGAAGTCAGATTACTTAGAATAATTATTTTGTAACTTTTGTATTTGTAACTTTTGTATTTGTTATTTATGTACTGTTAACTTTTGTACTTTAGTCTTTAATTCTAAATTATGCAGTGATTTGGTTTTTACTGTCATGCTGTATATATTATGTTGGAATAAAATAAATAAAAATAAATAAATAAATGTACCGCAATTTATGCAAATAAACACTTTGAATTCGAAAATTAACTAAGAATATATGAAACTCCTATTTTACTTGGCTAATGCAGCCAGTACACCAAACACTTCACACTTAAACTCAAATATACAACTCACACTTCATAAATAAACAAAGATCACATTCCAAGCTGTCGACGAACGTTATTTATGGCTCTCGCAACAAAGGGATCTATAAATCAATTGAAGGATATCACACTAAATATTATTTCAACTCGCACATACGCACGAATCAGAGCAATTTAAGTAATCTGTACTTGGGTGAATCAACTTTTTAGTATCCTTCATGTTTCTCAGGCTCCTCTTTCCCACTGGGCACTCTGGGCTCGTGCCCAGGGCCCCCAACCTCAGGGGGCCCCTAAAGATCTTAAACGACATTTTTTTTTCAGTCCAAAGAGGTCTCTAATTTTATTATTAAATGCCCCAGGGCCCCCCATTTTTGAGTGCTCGAGGGCCCCCTAATTCTGTGTGCCCAAGGGCCACCGCGTGTATAAAGACGGCCTTGATGTTTCAACTATTTGCTATTTAAAAGGAAATTACAAGAAAATGCGTTATCGGTTCGCTACAACCAAATATGTATAATATTTAACACATCTTCCATAGTCTTAGTTCCAAAATGCCAAAAATCTAAAATAGATTAATTTCCAATATGTCATAGTGACGTTTACATGTTACATCCCATTTCCAAAATGAACAGTAAAAGAACAAATCCTTCAAATAGGTACCGAATAACTATTAAGACTGAAGGTGAAAATGCATTACTTAGTTTCATAATTACTAAAATTCAAAAATACCTCTCATAGTACCTAAAATGTTGACAGTACCCTGTCTACCCTGAACGAATATGGCTCCATATAGCCACAAATAAACTGCCTACCCTGAACGACCATGGCTCCATATAGCCACAGATAAACTGCCTACCCTGAGCAACCATGGCTCCATATAGCCGCAGATAAACTGCCTACCCTGAGCGACCATGGCTCCATATAGCCACAAATAAACTGCCTACCCTGAACAGCCATGGCTCCATATAGCCGCAGATAAACTGCCTACCCTGAGCGACCATGGCTCCATATAGCCACAGATAAACTGCCTACCCTGAGCAACCATGGCTCCATATAGCCACAAATAAACTGCCTACCCTGAGCAACCATGGCTCCATATAGCCGCAGATAAACTGCCTACCCTGAGCGACCATGGCTCCATATGGCTGCAGATAAACTGCCTATCCTGAGCGACCATGGCTCTATATAGCCACAGATAAACTGCCTACCCTGAGCGACCATGGCTTCATATAGCCACAGATAAACTGCCTACCCTGAGTGACCATGGCTCCATATAGCCGCAGATAAACTGCCTATCCTGAGCGACCATGGCTCCATATAGCCACAGATAAACTGCCTACCCTGAGCGACCGTAGCTCCATATAGCCACATATAAATTGACTAACCTGAACGACCATGGCTCCATATAGGCACAAATAATAAATTGCCTACCCTGAACGACCATGGCTCCATATAGCCACAGATAAACTGCCTACCCTGAGCGACCATGTCTCCATATAGCCACATATAAATTGCCTACCCTGAACGACCATGGCTCCATTAGCCACAGATAAACTGCCTACCCTGAGTGACCATGGCTCCATACAGCCACATATAAACTGCCTACCCTGAACGACAATGGCTCCATATACGTTATATAGCCACAGAGAAACTGCCTACTTTGGCCAAAAACCCTTTGCACGCTGCTGATTACAATACACAAGCGTACACCCGCGGCAGGGTAGTTTCACAAGCGTATCAACTCCTATTGACGATCGGTTTGGATCAGCGGGAGAAGCTGAAGGTCTTGGGTTCAAATCCCGGTAAGGGCAAATATTTGTGTGATGAGCAGAAAATAGATGGGGGGGGGACACAAATTTCAATATTTCGGAAAATATTTACTAAACCAAAAGTATTTATATACTATTCTGCATATTACATAAATATTACACGAAAATAATGAATTAATTAACATTCTAACAATATATAAAATCCTAAACTAAATTATAAGGTAAATTAAAACTACTAAACACACTAAAATTAAAAGGAGTTATAAAAAGAACACCCCGTGATGAGCATAAATATTTGTTCCTGAGTCTTGGATGTTTTCTATTCATAAGTAAATATATCTATTAAATATATGACGATATAGATCTATCTAGTATCCATAAAACAAGCCTTATTGAGCTTACCATGGGACTAGTTCGATTTGTGTAAAATTGTCCCGTAATATTTATTTATCATTTTCCTGTCCTGTCGTATATATTTGAGAAGTGAGCCACAATAGTCGTAACATTTTAATTTTAATACATTAACGATGTCCCGCAAGCACAGTGTGTGTGTCTTTTCACCTAAATTTTACTTTCATTTTGGCTTATGGCGGTTGAAACGCCTGTCGAACTACCCACAAATAGGGAATCTAATCCCACACTTTTTTTGCGGGATCACAAATGTACGGATATTGTTTCCAGTTTTTAACTTCACCTAAATATATATTTTTTCAAGTTGCTTAATTGAGATTTAAGGGGATGCATCGAAAATTTAAGCTATTTTGTAGCGCATTTTTTGTCAAATTTAGTGCATAAAACAGGCTGGTTTTCAGATATGTGTTTCTTGAATATATAACCTATTCAGTGATTAACGCGGAAAAATATTTAATGAAAATTTCCTCGATAGAAAAGTTATCCGAAAACGCGTCTTCATTTCCCGTTTTTTGTCTAGTTTGTACAAACGACAAATTAATAAACGGCTAAATTATGTTAAAATGGCATTCTTCCCTTTATCTTTTGAGTGATTAACTTAAATGTTAACAAAATATAATAATATCTTCGATTTCATGGTACTTTTACATCTGGCGCTTACGCCAAAAAACCCCAAACATGTAGTGTATTAGCTTTCTCTTTTTTTGATGCGCGCGAGTAATAAATGCGTCCATTATTACAAATCACGCTTATTGGCTGGCTCCACGTTTGGGGCGTGATTTACAAATGACGAAGTAGGCCCTTAATAATTTTATTTATTAATAGTAAAAGAGACTCAAAATAAATTACAATTCAGAAACCAAAACACTAGCCACTCGTCCCTCCATACGCAAAGGTGCCTATCACGCTCGCCGCGTTTCCACGTTGCACCGTGATAGACAAAACCTTTCTATTTTGTGTTATGAATCCTGTATCGGAACGGAACGTAATTTATGTCAGAGTTTGCGTGCTCTATGGCTGGGATTCCCCCACAGTAAGGGGATTTACCTTCGTACCTGATTATTTGTCAAAGAAGGTTATTCGGTATTGCGTCATTTTGCGTTTTACTTGTGATGTGAAATGGCACGGCAGGATAAAAGGAAAAAAATATATAGTTTATATTAATGTAGGTTGCGCGTATTTCATACTACCCAATTCTCACCACCTCACCTCTCATATTCTGCGGTATTTCAGCAGCTACCTTCCTGTTCTTGAGAAAAAAGTAACCCTTAGCATTGGCTAGCTTACCCTTTCATTAATATGATTGTTTCCTGCCTAAAAACCAAACATTATAATTAGTACGACAGTTAGATTCTCAAAAAATATTGGACACGTATTTTTTATTTTGTCAATCACTGCGCCCCTTTCACTTTCGCCCCTGTCTCGTCACCTAGATTCTGTTGAGTTCGTAAAATGAGAATTTTCACACGTATAATAAAAATTAAAACAAACAGCTGAAAAACAATACTAAGAAATTGTATCTTTCAATAATAATTGTATTGTTCACACTTCAGTTCGCAGGAGGATATTATTGTGACCTTATTTCGTCCGAATTGCTGGATATATTTGAAGGACCTCGATTCCAAATCGGGAATGTGGAACACACGATTTACCGACAAACAACCTTGAGTGGGTCCAGAATTTAATGGCGTATTAAATTTTATGACAATTAGGAGACACGGTAGTGCGTCCGCCGAGATGCGCAAGAATTACGAAATGGTGATGGTCGCGTTTCCATGTGATAAATGAGAAATCCATCACTCTCGTAGTCTCATACTTATCAGAAAGTGACGGGTGTATTTTCCATTAATCTATCGCGTTATAAGTGCTCATAGGCTCGCTGGAAGCTTCACTTTTCCTACCGTCTTTATTTCATTTTCTTTGTTTGGAACACTACATTAATAACAAAGCTTCGAATTAATACATAAAGCCAATAAACAGATGTCCACAGTTATACAGTAAGTGGAGCCAGAATATCGGTATAACTATGGAATCCAGGTTCCATATAAGGAGTCTTTGCGGATATCATAAGACAAATTCAGAACTTTTTTGTAAAAATAATCTTATTGCTGTTTTTTTTAAAGGAATGACCTCGAGATATTAGAAAGTTACATAGGGTTCTTTTGACGCTAATGAAAGTACTCAGTCCAATGCTCTTACATATTACCAAATTCCTTATAATTGAACGGAGTAATTCTCAAAATGTCTAGTCATTGTAGATTATATAAAATATCTCTGTAATAAAGGATAAGTATTTCGGTCACTAACTGGCCGATTAGTCATCAAACATAGATACTGAGATATCTTGATAAAAGATACGATCTTAGGCTTTTTCGATAGTATTTTCCGTATTGTCTGTAAAACCTTATAGTAAATAGGCCGCCGCATCTTTATGTTCATTATTCATCAGGGAGCAAGCAGGTAGCAGAACTCTCCACATACAAGTGTATTGACCGGAAAGTAAGTAGGCGTGTTTTTTCTAACGCTTTTTACAAAACTAGAATTAAAAATTATATATATACCGTAGAGTTCCGACGTATATACATCAGAAATCTATCTCTCATAGAAAATATATTACGGAGAATATGTTAGCATAGCAAAACTGTAGCAGAGAATGAATTACGTACCTATAACAAACTTTAGTGCTTAGTATGTGCCTACCTACGGCAGTAGGTAATGCTAATAGCAATTAGAATGCCTTATTGTTTCGGTCTAAAGATGATATCAGACGGTTCACTTGAATGAACGTTCACCTGAATTTTGGTTACACTTTTCGTTGCGTGTCACTTTGAGTGAAAGATGCAAAATGAAAGAAAAGTGAACGATCTAATATCACCTTAACATTATCTACGTTGGAAGAATATAGAGACTTGGCTTATATTTACATGTATTTAAATATTTCGCATCGAAATTAATTCCGCCAATATAAACAAAACAATTGGCTGATTGAGGTCGTAACCTGAAGCCGTTTAAAAATAAACAAACGGACGACCCTTTTAAATATGGCGTCACTTTTGAATTTGGAATGACTCGGAGTGCGAAAATGCATTCCGCAGCACGGAAATAGTACTACAATTTGGCATCAGAGTATATCGTAAAACTAGTACAGGTAAATGAGTTTAAGTATTATTGTTTTGTTTTAAAGCCATGGCAATAAGGAAGCTCAGAAGCTTAGACTAGCATAACAATCATAGGCTTGCCCTTCGAAGACAAGTTTACTACTTCGTCACTATAGTATAGGTACATGTTCACAGGTTGTTTTTTGGGTTCCATAGCCAAAATGGCAAAAACGGAACCCTTATAGGATCGTCATGTCCGTCCGTATGTCACAGGCATTTTACTCAAAAACTACAAGATGTATTTGTATATTGATGTGGAGTAGAAATGTCTTATATACGCTGCTAACTTAGTTTGATACTTAAATAACAAAAAAAATATTTCTCAAGAACGGAAACAGATTTTCTTTTCAGCAAATATCAATGTGTGGCACATGTATCAACAGTTATTTTAAAAATGTTTCGAAGTCTCTTAATTTTATTTTTGTAGTTGGTAAATATTTTCTGCAATAATCGCTCCGAAAGTAGCATAAATTGTGTCCCCCCACTCTATTTTCTAAACCTTATGTCCAAAAAATATGAAAAAGATTAAAAAAATAAAGCTTCATAAAATACTTTCAACAAAAAATATTTTCAATATGATGTATATATATATCTATATATATATACATCATATATATTCATACTGTATATATCTATATACAGTTTTTGAGTTATTGCCAAAAACCTGCGCTTGTCAGCAAAATGAGGTATCTAAGTGCCTTGGAGATACGCTCTTTTGCTAGTGCACTTTTTCATATCGTTTTTTTCATCTGTTTTTTCTTCGGTTTATTTATAGCCTGTTGATGTGTCCCACTGGTGGGCAAAGGCCTCCGCTCTTTTCCAACCTTCATCTCTATTGAGCATACTTTCGCTAGTCCTTGCAAAATGCGTCCAAATCGTCCCGCCATCTTCTTTTCGGTCTGCCTCGGTTCCGGCAGCCGTCTTGGAGGATCCACCTTGGCCCACCGTTCTGGATTAATTCGGCAGACATGCCGAGCCCAGGGGCGTAGCTAGCGAAGGGCTAGACGGGCCGTGCCCCGCGGCCCCCACACTCCCCTGAGCGCGGGGATTCTGACCTGTAACGAAGCTACCGAATGGTTACACAGTGCCCTCCAACAGACAAGGGCGTACTTACCCTAGGACCAAGGGGGTCATCGCCCGAGGCGGCAGCCAGCGGCGGCGTAGCTACCCTCGGTGCGCGAGTCCAACTCGCTCTTAGCCGGTTTTTCCTTAACTTCTGAGGCGGCAAAACTTTAGCCCAGGGCGCCAAATTTCTAAATACGCCCTTGCCAACGGGTCCAATATTTTGAGGGCCCTTGACTAACCGAACCTCGAACTGACATGCCCAATGTTTTAAATTGCCTTGGGGCCCTTGGTTATCTAGCGACGCTACTGGCCCTGCCCAATCCCATTCGGATCTGGTGGTTTTAACACCCACGTCCGCGGTACCAGTTCTGGAGAGCGCAGGTTGCTTTAATGTCCCTTAAACTTTATGGTCTAATAAAAATTATTGATCCACAAAATAGATATTCCGACTTAGTAATTTGGTTAGAGGCCAATTTTTATTGTCTTTGACAAGGTCTTACTTTGACGCAATATTGACGTTACAGGGACTAGGTATAGTGACGTGATTTGTTATTAGGGTTTTCTTGTATACAAATAAAAACCGGTCAAGTGCGAGTTGGAATCGCGCACCGAGGCTTCCGTACAAAATATACGCTACAAACGGCCGTATCTATGAAAATCCAGTGTTAGCAGAGCTCTACTCCTCAGCAAAATGTACGCGGTGTTCGATCATTTTATATTGCTTACTGACATAGACAGACAGACATAAAATTATACTGTTTTTAATATTTGTTGTAAAAGCGGCAACAGAAATACATTTTCTGTGAATATTTCAACTGTCTAACTATCACGGTTCCTCAGATACAGCCTGGTGACGGATGGACACACAGACAGACGGACGGAAAACGGAGTCTTAGTGAAAGGCTCCCGTTATACCCTTTGGGTACGGAACCCTAAAAAGTATCTCCTGGAGGGAAGCCAAAAGACTTAATTAATACTGTTTCTTTTAAATCTGTAATGTTTCCAAGGATCTCCATTAAAAGTGACAGCAATGGCAAACTCTTCACTTCACTACCGTCGTTTGTTACGTCTTAATCCACAAGATACTCAGACCAAGAAAAAAGATAGACATGACATTACGAACAATCTAGTGAGGCCACAAAAAACCATGCCAAAGCCAACTTCACGCGATACAAATACAAACAAATCATGTGTGTGAAGTTGTCGGATTTGTCCAAACCATGCCAAAAAAACGGCTTGACAAGATTGTTCGTAATGTCATGACTATCTTTTTTTCTTGGTCAGAGACAAGATATTGGTGAATGGACAATAATCCCTCGACACATCAAAATACTGATAGTTAAACGGCTGAATCAATATTCGTAAACCTATATCTAGGTACCTACATAAAGTAAATGTATGTATGTATATTCATTGTGTATTTGTATAAACTTACACAAATACATGTATAAATATATTTGTGGATACATTTTCTCTTAATCTTCTTATTTTACAGGCTCTGCAACTGTTTCTGTCTAACCCAATTGTTGACTGGTAGAGAATACCATTTGGCATTAAGTCCACCATTTGTATATTTTTAGATTGCGCAATAAGGTTTAAATAAATAAATAAATAAATCATAGTTAAATACATTCTCGATGAAGGCACGTTTTTAAACAACATAAAACAGCATAAAAATCGGTCCATCCGTTTCATAGAAATCCATTCCAACGCTTTGATGCCAAAGACAGACACATGCACACTTATAACAACCCTCCTCTTTCGTAGGGGGTTAGCAATTGGATATAAGCAATAATGTCGATTATAAGCTCTGTTAACTTTACCGTGTGTATCTGTAATTCTGTATTGCACTATCGTAGCGCCTAGAAACTAATTTCCATTTTAGATTTTTCTGAAAGGTAATAGATTCAAAAATAATCGAATTAAAATTGGTCCACGTGTTAGAGAGTTACGTTGCCGCTGACAGACATTCAGACAAAAACAAACACACATACATACATACATACAATCACGCCTTTTTCCCATTACGGGGTAGGTAGAGACTACACCCTTCCACTTGCTACGGTCCTGGCATAAAACTGCCGCTTCATCAACATTCATTAATCTCTTTGCTTTGTCTCATTCACACAGAATATCAGTATTTCTTGCATCCATCATCTGACATACTTCATCTATTTTATCATTAATTCCTCCCCTTACATTTAATGTAGCAAAGCGGCTCTCCATATTCCACTCTTCGCTCTCGCTGGGACCGAGACGTGATGGGTTGCGAACCACATCGCCACCATTTAGCGTTCCCACGAGCTTCTAGGGATAAAATATTCGAACTCGAGCCTCGCATACCAGTCCTTCGGTTTTTTTTTGGGCTTCTAAAGCACCTCGCCTATGGTGCCCAGACTTGGTCTTTGACTAATGCCCAGAAATATTCCCTCAAGGTTTGCCAGAGGGCAAAGGAGCGTAGTATTTTGAGAGTGAAACTAACAGATCGCATCAAAAATACCATCTTGCGCTCCAAAACCCAAATTGCCGACGTAGCCCTGACAGCCGCTAAGCTGAAGTGGGACTGGGCTGGACACGTTTGCCGCATGCCGAGTGAGCTGTGGGCCAGGAATACCACTGACTGTATCCCACCCAATAGAGTTCGGCGTCGCGGTAGACCACGACGGAGATGGCGGTGTAGCAATATGAATTGTTGTTTACTCACCGGAGAGGGCTGATATGTTTGCAGGTTCGTAATACAAACACAGGCTTAAACTCGGTTGTTTAATAACAGTTCCAAATAGCACACACAAGCATACAAGCACATAGGTAAGCACAGGAAGGAAGAAAGTCAGAGAAAGCACGAGAAATGTAGCACTTAAGCGTCAGTGATTGCGGCGGCAAGCAGCGAGCGTTCCGTGTCGAGGTGAGGTTCCGACTGGCGCGGGGCGGCGGCGGCGGTCAGCGCGCGCGCAGCACAGGCAGGTACGCGATGGACTCGCCCGCCGTGACGTCACGCGCTTGCCCATAGCAACGCGAGTCGACACGGCGCAGCGTGTCGTAAGTTTGGTGAGTATTATTTTATAGTTTCGTTTGTTATTTATATGTGCTTATTATATAAATGTATGTATACTTATTATGCATGTAGTGTATTTATCTATAGTAAGTTATATTTATAATATGTAGTTATGTCTTATATATGAGTATATGTGTAAGTAATAATTATGATTATACGTAAATAATATTTATATTTATTAGTATATATATATTTATATATATATTTATATATATATATTGGTGGCGACGCCACATCAGTCCTCCCCAGAGACCGTCTCACGGGCGATAATAATCTGGGAATACAACCCGTCGGCCTGATCTGGTTCTTTTTATTTCCATTTCTGTTTCAGGCCTTTGCTTTTCACCTTCTATTTTACTTTCGATCTCTCCGGGTATATTTCTCTCGTCCAATATGTATGCCGGTTTTAAGCGATCGATAGAGACGTTTGTTGTTCTTCCTTTCACCTGTATCTTGAAATACTTATCTCCTCGTTCTAGAACTGCGTGCGGTCCCGTGTATGCTGACTTCAGCGCACCACGCACAGCATCTTCTCTTAAGAAAACGTGGGTGGAGGATGCTAAGTCTTTAAATACAAAAGTTTTCTTCATACCATGCCTTGAAGTAGGCACAGGTTGAAGCTTCTGGGTTATGTTCCTTAAGCGAGCAGTGAAGTCTGTGAGGTCAGTTGTAGTATCGGTAGTGGGTTGAAAGAATTCCCCAGGCAGTCTTAGCGGTTCGCCGTATACTAGCTCTGCGGACGAAGTTTGCAAGTCATCTTTGTAGGCACTTCTTATTCCCAGTAGTACTAGTGGCAAGGCTTCAGTCCAGTTTTCTTGCGCGTGACTGACGATGGCTGCCTTCAGCTGTCTGTGGAATCTTTCTATGAGTCCGTTGCAGGCAGGATGATATGCAGTGGTTCGTCGATGCTTAAAACCGGTTATTTTTGCCAAATATCTGAAGAGCGCCGATTCAAATTGAGCTCCTCGGTCCGTTACAATATCTATAGGGCAACCAAATCTAGATATCCAGATAGTGAGTAGTGATTTTGCCACTGTTTCTGCCGTTATATCCATCATTGGTATTGCCTCCGGCCAGCGCGTGAAGCGATCTATTGCAGTAAGACAGTAACGATAACCTTGTGAGGGAGGCATTGGTCCTATAATATCGATGTGCACGTGGGTAAATCTACTTTTTGGTAACTGGTAAGTTCCTAGCGGTGCTTGGACGTGTCTTGTTATCTTTGACCTTTGACAAGCTAAGCAGGCTCTAGCCCACTCGCGACAATCTTTATTTATGCTAGGCCACACGAAGCGTTCGGCTACGAGTCTCGCTGATGTCTTGATGCCTGGATGGCTGAGTGAGTGCAGGCTGGTAAAAACTTGTCGTCTGAACTCTGGCGTTACATATGGTCTGAGAGTCGAAGTGCTGTCGTCACAATATAGCTGTTGCGAAGATACGGGTATCGTAAGTTTCTTTAAGGTGATGGTGTAGTTTGTATCTCCATTCAGGATTCGTGCGAGCTCTTGGTCAGAGCTTTGTGATTCGGCAAGTAGTGATAGATCGACTGGTTTCTCGAGCTCCTCAATCCTGGATAAGGCATCCGCGACTACATTATTCTTTCCAGAAATATGTCTGATGTCAGTCGTAAATTGGGAAATGTAATCGAGATGTCGAAACTGCCTTGGCGAGCAATTTGACTTGCTAGTAGTGAAAGCAAAACACAAAGGCTTGTGATCCGTGAAGACAGTAAATACTCGTGCCTCCAACATGTGTCTGAAGTATTTGATCGAGTTGTAAATCGACAACAGTTCGCGGTCATATGGCGAGTATTTCTGCTGCGATGAGCTAAGCTTCTTGGAGTAAAACGCCAGTGGCTGCCACGAGTCTTCTTTCTTTTGCTGTAGTACTCCGCCAAGAGCTGTGTCCGAAGCATCCGTTACCAGCGCTAGATGAGCATCACAATCCGGATGAGCTAATAAAGTTGCGTTACAGAGGCTGTTCTTGCAGTCGAGGAAAGCCTTCAAAAGGTCGTCTTTCAATTCAACTGGGTGCGAGCCTTTTACTGAGCCAACGAGTAAGCTATGCAAAGGAGCTTGAAGCTGAGCTGCTTGTGGAATGAAGCGTCTATAAAAATTTATCATCCCTAGGAACCTCCTTAGTTCCTTGACCGTTTTGGGTGTAGGGAATGACTGAATCGCTTCTACCTTTGTGTCTAAGGGCTTCGTGCCATCTGCCGAGATGTGGTATCCCAGGAACTTGACTTCAGTAACTCCGAATATGCATTTTGATGGATTTATGACGATTCCATACTCTTTGAGTCTGGAAAATAGCTGTCGCAGGTGATTTTCATGCGTTTTTTCGTCAGTTGAGAAGATAAGGAAGTCGTCTAAGTAGGCGTATACGAAGTCCATTCCTCGTGTGACCTCGTCCACGAAACGCTGAAATGATTGGCCAGCATTACGGAGGCCAAAATTCATAAAAGGGAACTCGTATAATCCAAATGGCGTGGCTATCGCCGTCTTCGGAATATCCTCAGCATTCACCGGTATTTGATTGTATGCCTTTACGAGGTCTATTGTGGAGAAGATCTTGCATCCAGCGAGCTGATGAGAGAAGTCGTGAATATGTCGAATTGGATAGCGATCTGGAACTGTTCGTGCATTCAGTTGCCTATAATCACCACAAGGTCTCCAGCTGTTATCTTTTTTGGGTGCTAGATGCAGGGGTGAAGACCAAGGGCTTTGCGATGGTCTAGCTATTCCACTCTTGAGCATGGACTCGAACTCTTGCTTGGCGATTTTAAGCTTGTCTGGAGCTAGTCTTCTAGGTGTACAGTGTATTGGAGGACCATCAGTAGTTTTGATGTGATGAACTGTATTGTGCTTTACTTCACGATGTACTCCAGGTGGACGCGTAATCTCCGGGAAGTCTCGAACGATGTTATTGTACTTCGATTCTCCGAAAGATGTTTTAATTGACGATATAGTGTCTGCCGTGGTTGTAGATACTGCCATCGTTGAAAGAGACGTCGTGTTATCTACTAAGCGCTTGTGACGGCAGTCGACGACTAAATTGTAAAAAGATAGGAAGTCGACGCCTATGATTGCTTTGGTTACGTCAGCGACAACAAATTGCCAAGTATAATCTCGACGAAGGCCAAGATCTAAATTTAAGTGTGCGTGGCCGTAGGTATTGATGACAGATCCGTTTGCGGCAAACAGTTGGTACTTAGTTTTAGGTCGATGTTCGCGCAGAGCGGTGCGAGGGAAAACGCAGAGGTCGCTACCTGTATCGACGAGGAACTGCATTTTAGACCGTCGATCCGTGACAAACAGGCGACCGGAACTGGAGCAATAGTCGGCCGCCATTACTGATTGCTCTGAGCGTTTCCCGAATGAAAATCGCACGGTCTCACGCATTTTGTAGCCTGTGAGTGAAATTTGGAGTGATACCAGCATACCGGCCAACGGCGGTAGCTTGATTGCGAACGACTGTGACTAGGTCCACGACTTCGGCTGCGGCTGTACTTTTGAGATTTATCACGCCTACTTCTGGGACGGGACCTGGACCTCAATTCCGTTTGTAAATCGTGCATTTGCCTTGTCAGTTCTGCGATTTGGTTGGCCATGTAGTCGATTGCTGCGTTTTGTGATACGATGTTACCAGATGTGCTAGCTACTTGTGGGCTACCCGGGCTAAGATCCCATATGCGATCTGCGGTATCTGCTAGTGCTTCGAGCGTTTGCGGCGTCGGTTGTGAAGCAATTGCAGCTTGGATGTTCATCGGCAGGCGATTAATCCATATGGTTCTCAAAAACTCCTCGTGGACCACCGGACCGGCAAGATGCTGAAGATGTCGTAGGAACTGCGAAGGTTTGCGGTCCCCAATTTCTTCATGTATTAGCAGGTCTTTGAGTTCCTTTTCGCGGGATGCCGACAACCTCTTTATGAGCTCAGTCTTTAGCTTCTCGTATTTGTTATTAGCAGGCGGGTTGACAATTATGTCTTTGATTTCCGCGGCGTACTGGTGATCTAACTGAGATAGCACATAATAAAACTTCGTCGCGTCGGATGTGATATTAGACAACACGAACTGACCTTCCACTTGAGCAAACCAGACCGACGGTTCTTGTGGCCAAAACGGTGGAATTCGAACTCCGACACGGAATGTGTCGGCACCATTGGGCAACTGCAGAGTGCTATCAACCGTTTTGATCGGTGCTTTTAAACCGCTTGTACCCTCTCCGTTTGTAGCCATAGTATTTATCTACGTAATCTCGAAGGTTGCGTCAAACGTTCAGATTGAGGGGTCACCACTGTAGCAATATGAATTGTTGTTTACTCACCGGAGAGGGCTGATATGTTTGCAGGTTCGTAATACAAACACAGGCTTAAACTCGGTTGTTTAATAACAGTTCCAAATAGCACACACAAGCATACAAGCACATAGGTAAGCACAGGAAGGAAGAAAGTCAGAGAAAGCACGAGAAATGTAGCACTTAAGCGTCAGTGATTGCGGCGGCAAGCAGCGAGCGTTCCGTGTCGAGGTGAGGTTCCGACTGGCGCGGGGCGGCGGCGGCGGTCAGCGCGCGCGCAGCACAGGCAGGTACGCGATGGACTCGCCCGCCGTGACGTCACGCGCTTGCCCATAGCAACGCGAGTCGACACGGCGCAGCGTGTCGTAAGTTTGGTGAGTATTATTTTATAGTTTCGTTTGTTATTTATATGTGCTTATTATATAAATGTATGTATACTTATTATGCATGTAGTGTATTTATCTATAGTAAGTTATATTTATAATATGTAGTTATGTCTTATATATGAGTATATGTGTAAGTAATAATTATGATTATACGTAAATAATATTTATATTTATTAGTATATATATATTTATATATATATTTATATATATATATTGGTGGCGACGCCACAGCGGGATGACCTAGACACGTTCCGAAGGGATTGGTCCGTTGCTGCCTTAAATAAAAATGAATGGAAGAAAGAGAGAGAGGCCTTTGCCCAGCAGTGGGACAGTTCAGGCTGATAATAATAATTGTCTGTCAGTTAGATAACACAAAAATATTGGGCACGTATTTTTTGCTTTTTCAAAATAATAAAAAAATACTCAGATAAATCGCATTAAAGTTTAGGAGCGGGGCTCGTGACGTCACTCCTAAGTAAAATTTGTAACTTAGGAGTGAAGTATTGTATCGCCTTTATTTTTTCATTAAGTAAAATATACGTGTCAAATATTTTTTATTCATTAATAAAAGATATTCGAGTATTGTAAATAGTCCGTATTGTATATTTTCAAGACGGACTAATTATTAAAAAGTTAGTCATCATCTGTATTGTTTTTCAGTAAATTAAGTGAGTGTCATATGTAAGTCACCCCGCACAAACTTGAAAACCACTTTGAAATAGAACAGATTACGTAAACTAAGTGCATTCCTAGTGTATGCGTAATTGTGCAAATCACAAATTACGTCACAAATTCCTTTTCGATTCGCTTATCGGTCGTTTTCAAGGTCATACGAAACGCGTAAAAATATCATTGTCAAGATATTCTATATCCCTTTCTATCTTGATTGAAAAGAAAGGGACCGGCTCGAAGATCTGTGATAACGATAACTTCATTCAAGCTAGACTTCGGAGACGAGATATGTTATCTGTTATCTGTTTTGAATGTTTAAAAATAAAGTAAATAAAAGTTAGGAAACCAAAAGCATAACAAATGACCTCAACAGATCTTGATATTCTCATTGACGCCATCTAGAGATCTATGAAATACGAGAACAACTCCGATCTATGCTAATAACTAGCGTATTGTATGTTCGGTTGTTCGGTACCAATACAAGGCTTTTGTCATTATTAAAGTGATAGCAAAATAAGTAATGTAGGTACTTAATGGAAAAATATATATATATATATGTTTTCAACTATTGTTGGTGCATCCTTCGATCACATCACGCACCGACTAATTTCCATAAAGAATTTTAAATTATAATTATTAAATACTATTATTAATTCTAATAATGTGTTTTATGAATAACTTTATTAAATCACACTTCTACGTATTAAGATGACATTTACGTGATTCATCAGGATGGGATAATAATTATTCGTCTGCCTTTATACCATTTATAAAGGTGCATCACAGACCTTGAGGCGCAGCATCTTTTTACCGACTTCGAAAAAGGAAGAGGTTGGATTTGCGTTTTTAGATTTCTGTACTAAAATCACAAGTGGTATTGAACCTGTAAGTCTAAGGAGAGATTTCGCCTCCTTGTGTGTTCAAATAGTAATGAAATGAAATAATGATCTTTATTCTGTAAGTAGGCCGCAAGGGCACTTTTACAAGTCTGACTCTACGGCGTTTCCCAAGAGGAGACCACTGAGGAGAAGAAAGCCGAAACAAACTCAATAGTCAGTCATTTTTTCGAAATAACTCTTATATCTTTTACAATAGTTGTACTTAGCCTATCCTAAATATATGTTTTGAGTATAAACTCTATGCGTAGTCATCCAAGAAAACATATCAAAATTTATAAAAGTAAAAAAAATATGGAATATAAAAAAGCTAAATAATGTTTTTTTTATTTAAAACAACTTACATACGTTTGATATGCTACCTTATAAGAACCGTGTTCCGGTAAAAGTAAATTATTTGGTTTCTGTTTTGGGCCATGCATTTTTGTCTGTTAAATAGTCCTCTACCCTATAATATGCCTTTGCAATTAGAGACTCTTTTAAGTACTTTCATGAGTCTATCGACGACTGCCCTCCATCCAAGCTGTGGAAATTTTTGAAGTCACTTGGAGTGGGCAAAGTTTTGCATTGTCCTACCGGTCTTCTAGATCTAGACGCCGTCAATCAGCATTTCAGTACCCCCCCAGTTACTCTAAACACTTCTATCAAGAAAAATACTCTAGCCTCCCTTGCCATAACCCAACACCCCGACTCATGTACATTTGAGCTTGGAAGCATTTCTCCGCAAGAGGTTCTTGCCATTCTCAAAACTATTAAGGCGAAGGCTGTTGGTGAAGATAACCTTAGCTTGGACATGCTCATGCTCGTGGCGGACTATATCGTTCCCATAATCTCTGACATTATTAATTTCTCTTTTACCTCGGGAACGTTTCCTTCAATCTGGAAATATGCTCAAATTATACCACTTCCCAAAACCTCGAACCCAATTGATCTGTCTCAATATCGTCCAATTTCCATTCTCCCCGTGTTGTCAAAAATTATTGAACATTTTGTCAATCGTCGCCTCTTATCGCATCTCAACAGGCACAATATGTTCAATCCGTCTCAATCTGGTTTCCGTCCCGGGCATAGCACCGTCACTGCTTTGGTTAAAGTCACCGATGACATTCGCTTTAATATTGAAAATAAAAAGCTAACCCTTCTTGTACTTCTAGATTTTAGCAGTGCCTTCAATTCTGTAGATTTTGATATCCTTTTAGGAATCCTAAGCTCGCTTAATTTTTTCCCTACTGCTTTATCGTGGTTCAGGGAGTACCTTTTTGGAAGGCGTCAACGTGTTAGAGTTCAAAACAACATTTCAGAGTCGTGCAACCTCTCCGCTGGTGTCCCACAGGGGGGTGTACTCTCGCCACTTCTGTTCTCTATTTTTATTGATGGCATTGCTAAAACATTGAAGTCCAGCTATCATCTTTACGCAGATGATCTTCAAATCTATGCTGCGGCCAGCATGAATGATCTCCCATCACTGGTTAGTAAAATCAATGGAGACCTGGAGTCCATTCGTGGGTGGGCTACTAATTTTGGTATAAAAATTAATGCAAAGAAATCGCAGGCGATTGTTATTGGAAGTCCTCACTTTGTTTCCAAACTGGCTGAAATGGTGATGCCAGATGTTATTTTTGATGGAACAACAATCCCGCTCTCCTCTACTGTAAAAAAACTAGGCATTACCATGGACCAGACTCTTTCTTGGTCACCGCACTTATCTGATGTGAGCAGGAAACTGTTTGCGTCACTGCATTCTTTAAGGCGTCTGCAGAATTTCCTTCCACTGCATACTAAGATTACTCTCGCCAGCTCTCTTTTACTTCCTCTTCTCGATTATGGTGACATTGCTTTTTTGGACCTCAAGGAAGAGCTACTTGATAAGCTTGAGCGTCTGCAAAATATTTGCATAAGATACATTTTTGGCCTGAGAAAGTTTGATCATGTCTCTCAGTACCGTTCTCAGCTAGAGTGGCTTCCGATTCGTCGTCGTAGGGACGTGCATGTGCTGTCATTGCTGTACAATGTATTATTCAATCCCGCGTCCCCCTCCTATCTCTCTGAAAGATTTACGTATGTGGCGGCTGGCAGCGGCCACCGGCTGCGCTCAAGTGCCAATCTTTCTCTCGCCTCTCCGCCCAATAAGTCGCGCACATATAGGAGATCTTTCACAGTCCACTCGGTTAAATTATGGAACGCGTTGCCGGTGTCCGTTAAGCAGTCACAATCCGTGGCAACATTTAAAGTTATGGCTTTCAGACCCCTGACCTCGTCTTTTAATATTTATCCGTTTGTGTATATTTATTATGTATATAAATATATATTTACACACGTATATTTATTTAACTAGATGATATATATGCTATTATATTACTATTTATTATTTAGGGTTTATGTGTATGTGTACGCTACTTTAGTTTTTAAGTTTTAATGTCATTGTGCATATTAACTTGTTGGTTTGTCTATCTGCATTGATGTTTACTCATCTCTTTCATTTGCTCTAAGGTTAACTGGAAGAGATCCCTTAAAGGGATAAGTTCGCCTTTGTACAAATATGTTACTTTAATTTCTTTGTTTTATTGTTTTTATGTACAATAAAGTGTTTACAATACAATACAATACAATACTTTTTGTTTGAGAGCTGGAAACGGTAATTTTAAAGCATCATCTGGTAGCTTATTATAAAAATGTACTTTCTAGTGGGCCGTGTACCGAGTACTGACTAGTGGTTCCGAGGTTACCACCGCAACACTCTTCAGGGTATTCATCCACACACCTTCGTCGATCCAAAATGGTCGAGGACCCCGCTAATTCAAAGGAATTTTCTACCGCGCACACTCCGAATGTGGAATATGCTGCCGCGGTTTTCCCTGGAGGTTACAGTATGGGGTTCTTCAAGAGGGTTCGTTATTCAAACTATGTTATGACTTAGGTTTTTAAAGGGTCGGCAACATGCATGTATTTCCCCTGGCGTTGCAAGCGCCGATAGGCTTCGGTGACTGCTGAACATCAGGCAGGCCGTTACGCTTGTTTGCTACCATATTCGTAGTAGAATAAAAAAGAAAGTTGACTATAACGAAAGCGTACGGAAACCGATAACCGTTTTTTAAACCTGAGTTGTCCCTAATTTAGGACTCGGTTGGATAATAATTAAATTTATTTGCAAGAAACCTTCTAGATAAGCCTCATTTTGGTCAGACCTAAGCTTACTTTTTTTGTCACAAATACAAAAAACGGGGCTTTATCGCGTATAAATATGATATATTTAATTACTTTTCGTTGGTACTTCTTCGAGGTTTCGGACGTCTCGTTACGTCCATGGCCTCGCTCGAAGGACCTGAATGAATGCATATAAATAAATAAATAGCCTTTTATTTCTTACAATATTTCTTACAAAGTACAAGAATATCTTATTTACATGCAATCTTAAAGATAGTTAATAAAGGAAATAATAATTAAATCTACTATGTACACACATAAATTGCTGGGTATAAATGCAAGAACCCCATTTATTAGCGGGTGAAGGCCTCCTCCAGTGATAGCCAATAGTCTCTATCCTGGGCTATTTGTATCCATTCTTTGCCTGCTATTTGTGTGATGTCATCCGTCCACCTGCTTATTGGCCGTCCTCTCTTCCTTTTACCCTTGGGACCTGGCCATGACGTCAGCCGCGATGTCCATCGGTCGTCGCTCATCCTAGCTACGTGGCCTGCCCACCGCCGAAGTGGCGGTGGGCAGTTTCTGGCAACCAATTTCTGGGCATGTTTTTGTGCGTCGATTACTCCTGATTTTTTTCTTATGGTTGAGTGATGTATTTTATTATTTTTTCTGATCTTTAGCATGCTCCTTTCCATGCTTCGTTGGCAGACCATTATTTTGTTTTTTATCCGTTGTGTAAATTTCCATGTTTGGCTGGCATAGGTAAGTGACGGTAGCAGGCAGCTGTCCAAAAAAAATTTTGTAATATTAATTGGCATTTCACTTTTAAATATTTCTTTCATATTCCAGTACTTTTTCCACACTCCTTTAATTCTTCTTCCGATTTCTAGATCGTTGTTCTGTTTTTGAAAAGATAATTGTTTACCTAAGTAAATATAAGAATCTACATACTCCAGCGTTTCATTTCCAAGACTTATTGGACATTTGACTGCATTTGTCACGAATGAATGCATATACGAGTATGTATATTAAAGATTTTATTGATAACCAGAAGTGGGCCGCAACTTGGTTTGCGGATGAGAAAAAGTCACTATCCTTACTTTTTCTTCTGCGTAGTCGGGTAAAAAGTATCCTTTAACCATCTGTGGATACCCACTACTCGTGTACCAAAAATAGTTGAAATCCGTCAGGCGATTTGACGTAATGAGTGGCTTCATTACGTCAAATCGTCAACAACACAGAAAAACATACATAAAATCCAAAAAAAAAAATATTTTTTTATTTAGTGACCCTCAAATAGTCCGTTACAAATGACATCTCATTTTTACAGTGGCGATCTTCATTGGTCCATCTTGTTGGGGGCCTCCCCACGCTGCGTTAGGATGAAAAGATGTTATCACCGACGTTTCAGGAATTTTTACATTAAGTTTCAGAGTAAAACGCCTTTAAAATAAATAAATACATAAATTACGGGGAATCAATAAATTGAATATATTTGTCATCCGTTTGTTAAACAACGCATCCAGCTTTTCCTTAAGTAATTCAAATTACAGTCTTATTAAAGACAACAAATGCGAATTAATACAGTTACAGAGATGAGTGAATCACACCTGAAAATGAGACGTTACACATAATTCTCGATTCGTTATTCAAACTATGTTATGAATTGTTATGTACGTATATTTGGCGCCATTTAAACCAGGTGAATGAGCGCTGGCTCGCAGTACAATAGCGACCGCCGCGCCAACCTAACGCTCGAACGTTCGGAAATTCGAAATACGAATCTCGCGCGAAAAACTTTTCGTGACAACTTTATTTCTTAAAAAATAACTGTTAATAGCCAGTGTCTTTCTCAGTGGACAATGCGACTTCAAAGCATGTAGGATGTAAATTTTCCAATTTTAAAGGACTTATTTGCGTTACTGAAGAATTAGCATTTCTTTACAATTTGGTCTCCACGGGCTGTGTTCATTATTCAGTGTTGCCATGGCGAACGCGTGAGTATTTTAAATTTAAATCTAGTTCAGTTGTACTTTAAGTGTTTACGGAGCACTTTCTAAAGCGTACAATGCAACAAAAGCTCTCTTGACTTAAGCTTTCCTGTAAGCTTTATATATAGGGTTTACAAAAGGATTGCTTAATAAATTGATAGAAAGGTATGGAATAATTACGAGAATATTTAAATATATTGTCATTGCCATTTTTTTTATCGATTCATATAATTTTTTGTCGCCGCATTTTACTTTAAAATTAATAATAAAATTTATTGAAATAACTTTAAATCCCACTTATTTTTGTTGCGTTATCTGCAATGTTTGCTAAAGGACAATGCAAATAGGCAAAAATCTCGGAAACCAATACTCACTGTGAAAAGTAAACAACATTTAATCTAATCGACAGATAACGGGAGAGATATACCTTTATTGCCTCAAGTCTAGATAACGCATTTATAAGATTACTAGCTTCTGCCCGCAACTTCGTCCGCCTTAAATTCGTTTATCACGGATAAGGGTATTTTTTCAGGATAAATAGCCTATGTCCTTCCCCGTGACTCAAACTATCTCCATACCAAATTTCATCCAAATCGGTTCAGCAGTTTGAGCGTGAAGAGGTAACATGAGGTGAAGAGGTGCCCGCAACTTTGTTAGCGGAGGAGAAATAAATAATAACCCTCTTTTTGCCTCAACGTAGTCGGTAAAAAGTATCCTTTAACCATCTGTGAATGCCGAGCTACCTGTGTACCAAAAATAGTTGAAATCCGTTTAACCGATTTGGCGTGATGAAGCCACAACGACACAATTCTGTCGATTCAGTGACCTCCGAATAGACCTTTACATTTTTTTTTAAATGTCTTCAATGTACAGACATTTCGTTTTTACAACTTTATAATAGTATAGATGCGAAAGTAATTCTGTCTGTCTGATACTTTTTCAGGCTTAAACCGCTGAACCGATTCAGATAAAATTTGTAATTAAAACATGATATTGTAGTTTGAGACCCTGGAAAGGAGGTAGTCTAGCTTTTATCCCGGAAAAACCCCTTAAGGAGGTGAAAAGGGGGCGGGAAGTTTATATGGGGAATCAAGTTAGGGATATAAAACTCATCATAAAAGGCATGATGAAGGTGTATGATCATCTAAATTCTAATTAGTCCATCAGATACATAAAAAAAAGCGGCCAAGTGCGAGTCGGACTCGCCCATGAAGGGTTCCGCAGCCGTTTATACAAAAATATGCACTACAGATGAAAAAAAATACGATATGAAAAAAAAAACACTAACAAAAGAGCGTATCTCCCCGGCACTTACGTTCTTTTGCTGAGAAGCGCAGTTTTTTAGCAATAACTTAAAAACGGTACGTCCGATCATGTTGAAAACAATTTTCGTTGGAAGTATTCAGTAAGTTCTATAATTGTAAATTTTTTCATATTTTTTGGACTTACCGTTTAGAAAATAGATGGAGGGGACACAATTTTTGCTACTTTCGTAGCGAATATTTCGGAAAATATTCACTAAACCATTTTTTTTTTTAGAAACCTCAAAGTGTTTTTAGGAGTACTGTTGAAATATGTGCCACATCTTGATATTTGCTGAAAATTTTTTTTTTTCAGATTCTTTTACATGTATGGAGTGCCCCCCGCTAGAAATATATATATATATTTTATTTAACTATCAAACTAAGTAGCGGTTAACACACGAAACCTATGCTCCAAATTTCTTCAATGTACATCTTATAGTTTGTGAGTAAAATGCCTCTGACATACGGACGGACAGACAGACAGACAGACAGACAGACATGACGAATCTATAAGGGTTCCGTTTTTGCCATTTTGGCTACGGAACCACAAAAACCGTCTGACATAAAATAACCATGTTAAAATTTTGTACTGACTTTTTTCCATGAAGTGTGGGTTCAAGAGTCCCCAGTAAGCTCGGTTCTCCATACATTCATATTCATATTCATATATACGATAAAATCCTACACATTTAAAAACAAGTCGTAATGCAATGTATTTAAGAGTCCCCAGTCAGCTCGGTTCTCCATACAAACGTAGTACGCTCTCATTTTAAAACGACTAGCTAGTTTGCTCTGAAACTTTGTACTTATAGAATAAGTTAAGGTATATGCAGGCCTGTAATTAGTTTATGTAGCTTCAGATACCACAGTAAAAAAAAATGCAGCGAAATTTTTTTTTTCATATAAAAATTTGTTTTTGCTGTATTCCGTTTGTTTTATAAACTGGAGCCATAAAACTAATTTTAAGCCTAGATACACTTCATGTCATTGTATATGCAAAGTTTCGTTACAATCTAATACGTAGTTTTAAAATGCGAACGAAACTTCGTTTGTATGAGAAGGTGAAATTCGGCTGTTCACTGTTCACAACTGTAACTTTTGACAACCTCAAGTCATGTATAAAGTATAATCCGTGGATAATGCTGTTGGCTATGCATATTGTACCACATATAATATAACTCCAATTGTCATATAAATTGTATGGTTGTTTGTTATCGCTAATATAAATAAAATAAAGACATGAAATAAAAAATAGGGGACACATATTTTTTGCTTTTTCAAAATCCATACTAATATTATAAATGCGAAAGTGTGTCTGTCTGTCTGTCTGTTACCTCTTCACGCTTAAACCGCTGAACCGATGTGGATGAAATTTGGTATTTGGATAGTTTGAGTCCCGGGGAAGGACATAGGCTAGTTTTTATCCCGGAAAAATACCCTTATCCGCGATAAGCGAATTTAAGGTGGACGAAGTCGCAGGCAGAAGCTAGTAATAAATAAATCGCATTTAAGTCTACGGTAGGCGCTAGTGACCTCACTCCTAGGTACAAATTGTACCTGGGAGTGAAGTCACGCGATATTTTTACTCAATGTACAGGGTGTTTGGTAACAGGATGCAAATGTTATTCCCTTTTTCCGACAATACTAGGAGTTGTCTCTGAAAAAATCTTAGAACTCATACATAAAAAAAATACGTTATAACATTAATTTACAAGACGGAGTAATTATTAAAATTTAGTCATCATCCCTATTATACCATTACTAGGTACTCAGTTCTCAGTTAAGTATCTCGTATTATCGAATACTTAATTTCGTCGACATATCATTTTTCTTTGAAACCGTTAATAATCTATGATTATTATAAAACAAACCTAACCTTACAGCTTCTCCATGATGATCTTTTCAAAAAGTAGGAAAATTATACGGTTTCAGGGGAAAAAGTTTTCGATGAAGTGAAAATTCAATGAAAGAAATAATTCTAGGTACGTCTGTCGATGAAATGGAAGGAAACCTTAAATCAAAGCCCGTAAAATAATTTTTACACAAAATGAATGAACTGCAGATTATTATAATTTATTATGATAAATATTATACTACCTATAATCCTTCTAATATGACAAAAATGCCCATCGAAATTACAAGTGAAGCCCAAGCATATTCAATTACCCATATTTAAAGAAAAAAGGTGGTTATAAGCCCTTGGGCAATCCGGTGGGAATCGGCTTATATGGACGCCACGCCACTAATAGGTATGATCAATTGTAATGTAAAAGAAAAGTTAGATTTTAACCTATTGACTCGACTGGCGCCGGCGCCGAGATAATTAACAGCCGCTAAAGAACATCTACGCTCATTAACGTTCCGCTAATGGACTCGCGAAAATCTTGCGTCGTGACGTCATACGCCAATAATACCACAGACTCATTGTGGACTAATTGCTGGAGGCTTTTGTCTGTTTTACCTAGTTGGTCCGATTGTTTGTATGAAATCTTTGATACGATAAAATCCTACACATTTAAAAACAACTAGTAATGTAATGTATTTAAGAGTCCCCAGTCAGCTCGGTTCTCCATAGAAACGTCGTTACGCTCTCATTTTAAAACGACTAGCTAGTTTGCTTTGAAACTTTGTACTTAGAATAAATTAAGGTATATGCAGCCCTGTAATTAGTTTATGTAGCTTCAGATACCATAGTGAAAAAATACAGCGATTTTAAGTTTTTCATACAAAACTTGCTTTTGCTGTATTTCGTTTGTTTTATGAACTAGAGCCATATAAACTAATTAAAGGCCTAAATATACCTCAAGTCATTGTATATGCAAACTTAGGTTACAATCCAACACGTAGTTTTAAAATGGGAACGATTGCTTGCCGGGGACTCTTAAACACTTTGTTGAGCATAAACAATTGAAACAATCCATTATAAAACACATTTATGTATAAAGGCGTACTTGTAAGGGATCTCTTCCAGTTAACCTTTGAGCTAATGAGGGAAAAAAGTAACAGGTACATAATAACCAGTGATCGTAAAGGTAGCATTTTTGTTGATTTGATTTGGTTTGATATGATTTGCTACCAAATTCACGATTACTGATAATTATTAGTAATAAGCCCTGACAGATCTAGAAAAAAACTAATGATTATCAAAAGGATGAATTTATTATCTTAAACTAAACTAAAAACAATGTTGATGAAGTCACCTTGCGAACACAAAAATACTATATAAAATTACTCCATCCATTGAGAAGCTGCGATGCCACAGACAGACACACAGATATATGTAACACACCGCCTTTTTCTCTGAGTTTAGAAAAGGGTGATAATAGGGGGGGGTGATAATTTATGCTACTTTCGGAGCGATTATTTCCGAAAATATCCACTAAATCAAAATATTTTCCGTTTTTGCCAGTCCGGTCCATTTGTAAGGTTCCGTAGCCAACTACGGAACCTTACAATTTTGTTTTTATTTTTTGCTGAAATTACACTTGCGTTCATTTTTGTTACTCCTAATGGTCTCAGGAATGTGTGGTAATTTTTTTTCGGATTTCTCGCAAGTATTGTGTCCACACTTGTATCATTTGCTCGTATCTGATCACCGTGGCTTGGCATGACTGCGTATCGCGCTGCTTGGACGCTCACTGTCGGCGCGGCGATCACGCCTCGCTTGTCCGATCTAAGGTGTGATACGCGTAGCAACATGGATTTCGAGCGATCGGATCCGCGCAACGTCCAAACGCGTGATCGTGACACGCGATCATGTCACGGGACGAAGATCTGATCGGCAAATGATACAAATGTGGACGTACCTTTAGGTGTTCGGTTATAAAATGAATTCAAAAAGGAATTTTGGAATGGTTTAAATCACAAATATGTATTTGTAATAGTTCTATTGTCACACCTAGAACGGAAATAACTTTAATTTGAAGGTATGGTATTGTCTCTTTTGTGGTCCTGTCGAGCCGAAATATTGTCACAGATGGTAATACAATCTAGTATTTAAGAAAATTACCAACGCTTCACTTAATGTGTCAAGGCGGACCATTCTCATGTAAATTCAGTTTTGTTTGACAGTAAAGTATGAACATAGTTACTTTTTCGTTATGTCAGTAACATCTATGTGTGTATATGATGTTAAAGGTCCAGGTACACAGCGTTTTCAGGGTTCTGTACCAAAAAGGTAAAAAAGGAACCCTTGTGGTGCGACTCTGTCTGTCTGTCCGACTATTAGAGCGCCATATCTCAAAAACTACTTATGCTATCTATTTGAAATTTGAAATATTTATAAACATGGTCAGCCCACATGTATTGCAAACGAAACATTAAAAAAAACAACGAATATGAGGGAAGGAATTTAAAGTTTAGCTATTAGGTCAAATAGGGTAATGAAGAAGCTTGACTGCACATTTTCGAACAATTTTTTTTTTGTGATTAAATTTTGTTTTATGAAGGAACTTGCTCAGTTTGTACGGAACCCTCGATGCGCGAGTCCGACTCGCACTTAGCCGGTTTTTTTAAACGCGCCATCGACGCGTGTATATACGATCGCGAATATCGCGATACGCGCGTGAGTCAGGCTACTTCGAAGCTCGAAAATCGAAGTTCGTAAGACGCCGTCCCACTCACTCAAACCCACTATAACACAAGAGCAAGAGGGACGCACGATACAAACTTCGTTTTTCGACCTGCCTCTGTAGGTACCTATGCCTGTCTGTAAATATGCCCAGAGTAACCTCCCAGTAATGCATGCAGGGGTGTCATTCTTACGCACTTGACCGCCTTCAATTCAAATCAAATAAGATTTATTGTTTGGTCATGAGTTATGCAGATCTTTTGAAAAATACATATTCATCAGACTTGCTTCACAGAGGCACACAATATTTGTATCTTAATTCTAAATATTAAATAATCAAAGTTGTAAAAAATGAAATGTCTCTACACTGAAGATATTTTCAAAAAAATTATTAACTATTTGAAATTCACTGAATGGATTTTTTTTTTGTATTTTTTATATGTTTATATGTGTTGTTGTGGCTTTAGTAGCCGATTTTGCGAGATGAAGCCGCAATGACACATACAAACATACAAAGAATATTAAAAAAAATATTTTTCGCTTCGTGACCTCAAAATAGTCCCTTTACAATAGTTTTTTCTTTATATATGTTCAATGTACAGACATTTAATTTTTACGACTTTATAATAGTATAGATTAAGGGCGGCACCATGGCGCTAAATAGTATTTAAATACTATTTAAATACAAAATTACGTTTACCGCCTTGCACCACGTTAAATAGATCGCTAAACATGTTTAGGGAGCTGTCAAAATTAAACGCCCATCAAAGGCTATTTAACTCGGCTAAATGCGTTTAGCGCAATATTTAAAACTAGCTTCTCTGCCTGCGACTTCGTCCGCCTTAAATTCGTTTATCGCGGATACGGGTATTTTCCCGGGATAAAAAGTAGCCTATGTCCTTCCCCGGACTCAAACTATCTCCATACCAAATTTCATCCAAATCGGTTCAGTGGTTAAAGCGTGAAGAGGTAACAGACAGACAGACAGACAGACACACTTTCGCATTTATAATATTAGTATGGAAGTATGGATATGGATATGGATTAATTTGACGTTTACTTTGACAGGTTATGTTTGTAACATTTGGCGCATTCTGACGAAGATGAGGAAATAATAGAGTTCATAAATAGACCAGTAATATTACGGGAAATTAATACAAGCACCAATTTATTTGAGACGCTCAATTACAAAAAAAACATAAGAAGGTTCCGACTACGAAAACATACCTTACAAATACTCTAATAATAACTAAAGAACACGAACACACACTGCACCGCACTCAGCAGTACGCTATAGTGATGGCAGCAGGAGTCGGTTTATTTACTTTAGTTGGTTGTTAAAAGCGGCAATACTTTGCTATATTTGTTTTTTATTTGATTTTACAATGGCAACCAACAAATAAAATGTTGAAATGCGCGCGCACGTCACTTTGTGTCAAAATTAAACGTCCCGTTCCTATTTACGCATACTTGTCGCGTGGAAATGATTAATTTTGGTTAAAAAGATGGCGTATTTCGCCATTTACGTACAACGAAACGTAGGAAAACTGTTTTACCGACACATTAAACGCGTTTAGTTAAATAATCTTCAAAACAGCTTGGTGCAAGATGTCACTAAACGCAATTATGTTAATCGCATTTAACGATATAAACGTGTTTAGTTAAATTTGTTTAGCATATATTTAAACGAAATTTGGTGCAAGCGCAAATGACGAGTTATGGCTACTGAACTAATCCCATCTCTATGGAGTCGGGTCATTTAAATCTTCATTTTATATCGACAATGCCTAAATCGATTGAATGATGTGATCGCTGCCTTTCGAGCAGATTCCAACTAATGGCTTATTTGCATTAGCCGTAGGTATTATATAAATAAACAACATTTTACGTGATTGTTTGTACCTATGCTGTTTTAGGATAGTTTGGACATTAAGGCAACTTTTAGAAGTGGCTAGAGACACATGGACCGACTGATTTCGTCATAGGACATCATACCTATAAATAAGTTTTGTTATGTTATGATTCTTATTTGGAATATGTACACCGAGGTTTCTCGAGGGCCACAGACTAGGCCTACTCCGTGTTGAGGGCACTAAATAGAGGTTTGTGTCTTAAAGAAATATTAATTTTTCCATCAGTTACATTATTAGAAAATATTGGACACGTATTTTTTATTTTGTCAATTGAACTTTTTTCCTTGGAGGTTTTAAAAAAATCTGTTAATAAAGTGCTGCTGACTATATACTCTTTATATGCACTAGCACTATTATTGCAATGACCGCTGCGCGTGCACCGGAAGGTCAAGTGCTGCACCGCCCATATAACATTAGCGTGCGCCCACGTCGCTTTAAATAACACTAATCGATTTGTCTGCCTTTGTACGCTACCTGCTGTCCGCTGTTGAGGTAATTCAATTAAATCCAGAAAACAACGATTGTTATTGTCAACCGTTCGTGTTTTGCCGTTGAAATATTATGTATGTACGTAGTCACTTATATCTATATCTTTTAAGTTGATTGCACTTGTTACTGGTTATTCTATATCTATACTATTATAAAGTTGTAAAAATGAAATGTCTGTAAATTGAAGATATTTTCAAAACAATGATTATAACGGACTATTTGGAGGTCACTGAATCGATTTTTATTTTTTGTTATTGTATATTTGTATGTGTCTATATGACTTCATCACGCCAAATCGGCTAAACGGATTTCAACTATTTTTGATACACGGGTAGCTGGCCTATGGTCCTACGTTTCGTTGTACGTAAATGGCGAAATCCACAGATGGTTAGAGGATACTTTTTTTTACCCGCCTATGTTGAAGCAAATTAGAGGGTTATGACTTTTTCATCCTTTGCGAAAGAAGCGAATGGAATTTGAGGTGCACCTGGTAATTAATAATTATAAATGGTACCTGTTAAGTTTCAAGTGCACTACGATCATTTATCTTGTTTAATTACACTCTCGAATGATTCATTATTATCAGTTACAATTTAATTATTAAGTTACATAACAATGATAAATCGCCAGCTATTGTTTAATTACATACAGTTAAATTGTAATAATTTATGTTACGTTACACTATCACAGCCTATAGATATAATTATTAAAAAATATTGGAAAAGAGACTTATTTTTTGTTATTGCTGGTCATTGAAGTTATTTTAAGAGTCCCCGGTAAGCTCGGTTCTCCGTACAAACATAGTTTTACGCTCTCATTTTAAAACAACTAGCTAGTTTGCTCTGAAACTTTGTACTTAGAATAAGTTAAGGTATATGCAGGCCTTTCATTAGTTTATGTAGCTTCAGATACCATAGTAAGGAAAAATACAGCGAATTTAAGTTTTTCATACAAAACTTGTTTTTGCTGTATTTCGTTTGTTTTATAAACTGGAGCCATATAAACTAATTGTGTATGCAAAGTTTCCTTACAATTTACCGTAGAAACTAACCGGAGATTTCGCGATTACTTTGGCAGAGGGGAATGTATCCGTATGGCAAAATGCTCTAAGCTTACAAGATGATCTTTTCAAAAATTTTACGATTTCAGGGGAAAAGTTTTCTATGAAATGAAAATTCTATCAAATATAGAATTCCAGTAAACGTTTGTCGATGAAATGGAAGGACAAATTAAATAAAACGCTTGTTAACAAAAAACAAAAGTAATAAAACTACAAAATCTTATAATTTATTATGATGTACAAGGTGACTCGACAGGTCTCGGGAGTAATATGCGACGCCCGAATGCCCCTTCGATTGAAGGGCAAAATCTACAAGATCATTGTAAGACCTGTCGTCATGTATGAATCGGAATGTTGGACCGCAAAGGTGACAGATGAAAGCAGATTGCATGTTGCAGACATGAGAATGTAGAGATGAATGAGTGGCGTGACGAGAATGGATCGGATAACGAATGAGTATATAAGAGGAAGCCTGATAGTAGCACCCGTAGTCGATAAGCTGAGAGAAAATCGCCTACGCTGGTATGGACATGTTATGCGGAGGGATGAGAGTCATGTGACAAGAAGGGTATTAGATATACATGTGGAAGGATGTAACAGGAGGGGTGGGCCGAGGAAACGGTGGATGGATTGCGTGAGAGATGACATGAACAGGAAGGATGTAAGTGACGAGATGACGAGTGATAGAGAGGGATGGAAGAAAAAAACATGCTGCACCGAGTAATGTAAGGGATGCTCCAAGTAAATGAGATAAGGACAAGCGAATGATAATAAGGTGACTTTTAAGATGTGACACAAAATGTTACTTTCCGAGGCTACTCACAATGACGATCAATTTTTAGATTGAATAAAAAAACGACTTCTCTATACAAAACGTGAAGGTAACCGTAGTCGGTTAGTATGTGAGGTCAAAATGTTTTTGAATGATTTCGATGTCGGTCTCATGCTAAAATAGAATTAATCGTCATTGTAAGTAGCCTCGGAAGGTGAAGTTGTATCAAGTCTCAGAAATCATCTTGTTTATTATACTGGCTAATCCTTCTAATATGTCAAACATGACTCATATTATCATATATGATAAATTGTAAAATAAATTACAAACTAAAAAAACGTTTTTATAGCCGCTAGCATTTAAATGTAACGACCTGGGGATCAATATGGCGCCTCGCCGCGGACCATTTTACTAAATCTTCTTAAATCGGTCAAGTGCCGACGAAAATACATAATGCCATTTTTCAATCAGCATAATGCAGAAATCGCATTAGCTCTGACGGGATTTGAAATAAATTGAAGTATAAATGGCACAGGTGATACTTAAAAATATACATAAAGAAGGTGCGCGCAACTTCGTCAGCGGAGAAAAAAAATTGGGTTGTGGTCAATTTTTGTCAATTTTTTGTACTTAGTACGACCTCTCAATAATAGAAACATTGGTGAAAAGTACGGCTTTTCATAATTATTTTTGGGTTTCTATCATAGAAACAACCATTTCGGATGTTTTTTTTGTTTCAGTACAGTCAACATCCCAATTATGATCTTTTCCTTGAAAAATGTTGTTCGATTCATTGCTCTTCAAAGAGTCCGTATAACTTATTTATATGCATAAAAACACGAAATATTTTTTTCTTAATAAGCACGGAGCTATTAAAAGTGTCACATATTTTTTGCTCCACAACAGGATTAAGTTGATATCCGATTTCCGACGCATGCTTGATAAAATAATAAATAATTTCGCGCGGCGAGGGAAATCTCTCTTCATTGCGCGTTCGAGACGCTCACCGCAAAGTGGTTAGTTCGCATCACACGCAATGTATTAGGAATTCGATTGCCGCGCCGTCGGTCGCGCGTTGTCGTGGCGGGCCCTAACGGTGTTACTAATATAAAAAGTTTACGGTTAAACATAGTCCGGTCGCATATATGCTACATTTAAGTATGGCCCAGTGGCGAAAACGGTATCGGAACAATTCATTTTGCAAACCTCCTTTTGTAATAACAAAACCGGCCAAGTGCGAGTCTGATGCGCGCACCGAGGGTTCCGTACAAAATATACGCTACAAACGGCCGTATCTATGAAAATCCAGTATGGGCAGAGCCCTACTCCTAAGCAAAATGTACGCGGTGTTCGATCATATTATATTTGTTACTATTTGTTGTTATAGCGGCAACATAAGTACATCATCCGTGAAAAAAATCAGCTGTCTAGCTATCACGGTTCATAAGATACAGCCTAGTGACAGACGGTCAGACAGACAGACTAACAGACAGATAGACGAACAGCGGAGTTTTAGTAATAGGGTCCCGTGTTTACCCTTTGGGTACGGAACCCTACAAGTTCTCTTGCTGATTTTTTGCAGACTATAATAAAATAGTTAGCACAGTTATCCATACTTAATATTATAAATGCAAAAGTGTGTCTGTCTGTCTGTCTGTCTGTCTGTTACCTCTTCACGCTTAAACCGCTGCACCGATTTGAATGAATTTTGGTATGGAGATAGTTTGAGTCCCGGGGAAGGACATAGGCTACTTTTTATCCCGGAGAAATTCCCTTATCCGCGATAAACGAATTTAAGGCGGACGAAGTCGCGGGCAAAAGCTAGTTCTCTATATGTTTTATATTAATTAACATAATAGTCTAGAAAAGAGTATAAATTTATAAAAGACTCCAGCGGGCCTATGATGGTTGCGATTTGTCACGCGATAAATAAGTGACATAGCTGCCGTCACCTTCTGACACGTATGTGAGTGCGAGAGTGACAGGCGCGTTATCATATCATTTATCGCGTGATAAACGCGACCATCATAGGCCCGCTGCACGGTGATTCCGCTCCCGTACAAGGGCGGCCATAAATACCTCAACTCCAAAAAAAGCCATTTTTTCGATTTTAAACTATAAAGGGTTATTATACAAGCATGAAATATATCATTAATAACATTTTTAGACATTTATAATAAACTTGTGTGACTATTTTTATTAAAAAAATATCTGTAGTCAAAACCATTTTATAAAACGTTATTATTTTAAACATAAAGCCATTAGATAAAAAAAATTTGTAATTAATGAAAACATAAATGAAACAGCATACTACATAAATAATAAAAATATTTATTTCAAGACTATTTACATATATACAAATAAGGTTATATTAAAACAAAGCGATTACTTACTATTTATACATTCAATATTACCTACTTACTATTTACACACAACAAGTCCAATACAGATTTAGACAAAGAACTTTTTTTTTTAACAGGTAACCTTCTCAAACTTGATATTAGGGGATCTGAGTGAAGAAGAAGTCGATTAATCAAATCAGTATTAGTCAAAACGCAGTTCATTTTTCGTGTGTGATCTAGTCGAAATGCTTTATAGTATTTGTTACTCGCTTCAGCTGCTTCTTCAGACAGTTCTCCTATAGACAGTAGGCCGTGATTGATAATGTCAGCACCATGAATCAAAATTTTGTGGACAGAAGCAGGCAAATAGTACCATGGATATTCGGCAACTAATTGCCGTGCAGTTTCTAAAGCGAAATCTCTGAATTTTGTCGCATCAATGTTATATCCCGAATTGATACACTGAAGTACAGTCCAACAACGATCTAGGAGATACTTCTTAATACCCGTAATTTCAGCTGAATAAGTCTCCTCTTCAACTGATACTGCAGTTGTTTCCTTAAAAAACTGAAAGCGAATAGGTCTGCAGTATCGAGTTGAAGAAGGACGAGGATTTTTCCACAAAATGATTGAGTTTTCCTTATTATCCGGGTTTAAAATAAGTTGAAGCGGTACATATGAAGTAACAAACAAGCTACTATCCACAAGAGAAGAATCTGAGAAAGTTTGTTTGTATTCGCTATGTCCTGTACTACCATCAAATCCCCATTTCCCAACCAAAGATATTTTATTTAAAGACTGGTCAGGTATTTTATCTAAAATATCTTTTTGAGACTCAAGAATCCGAGTGGCAGTGTGATCTAACAAACTCTGAAGTTCGACTTCGGCTGATGATTCAGTAACGGCTACAGTTGTAGGGTAACATCTCTTTTTAGCCTTTACAATGCGTTGATAGGAAGGCATACAATCTTTCAGTATATTATTATGTATAAAATTCTTAATTAATAGATATTGCTTTCTAGAAATCTTACCTTCTGCAATAAGTGACAAAACTTTGTTTTCGTCGACTTTTGTAGAAGTTAAGCTGGAATCAGCAGAAGCATTGAGCAGTGTATTTACAGCAGACTCGTCAAAATTAGATAGTTCCGCCAGTCTCCTTCTTTTAGCGCACTAAACTTTACTACTTTCATTAAAGTTTTTCCTCGGACGGCCACGAGAAGTGGAAGGGGAGGGGTCGACGTTATCATTCTGCTGAGAAATACGCTGCTCGATACTTTGGATCACATCAATGTATTCTACATCATTAAGCCACTCTGCATATTTATGTAGAAATATAGACTTTGTACATCTTGTTTTTTTCCAATAACATGCAATTCGTTTACATAAATTCCTTATTTTAACCCTTAAATTCTCTATGCCAATATTTTCGATGTTATCCGAAATAATTGATGTTTCCGTCAGTGTAGTAAAAACATGTTGAAATTTTTCTGTATCAGTTCCTTGTCCAGAGTGCCAAATATCAAAAACACTACGTTTCGAAATAGAACACCTTAAAAATGTACCTAAAACAAAGATAAAAACATTTTTTAAAAATCGGATTTTTTTCGGCTACCCTACTCTTGTTCTTTGAAACCCCTTTTACCTAAGAAGAGGTCAAAAAAGGTCGATGAAAGTTACAGCCCTTATTAAGGACACTTCCATCTATAACATAATATATGTGTCAAGTGCGGCAAACCTCGGCATCAGAGTATAACTCTCAATGAAATCATACTTCTTAAAAATTAATCGTAAACGACAGACCTCTACTAGAAAATTATTTTAAAATATAAGCACGCATATTTATATATAAAACATAATTGAAAAATAAAGTACATACCCTCTTCTTGGATTTCCATAATAATACCACGTGGACACACGCAAATAATAATAATAGTACACAATAACAAAGTGATTAAGTTGCGGCGACAAAAACACACTACTAATTAGGGTCGAGATGCGTTCACTTTCGTTGCACAAAAGTAAATGATAATAGTACTTTATTGCTGTGCTATATATAGTATTTAGAAGATTGTCTATCGGTGAATCATTTTACTTACTTTTTAGTTCAGGATACGCTCATGACTTTTTTCGATTTATGGCCTACGGCGGAATCACTGTGCGCTGCAGCAATTTTTATCTCTGATACTCGAAGTGTTAGTAGTTCGGGAAGATCGAGTAAGGTTGTTTCACGGGTCGATTGTCACAGCGGTCATAATGGACTATGAACCGGTGTCGAAAAATCGCAAGGGCTATATCTCCATCCTAGATAAAGCTCTCGCGATCTTTCGACAATGTTCGATGAACTTATTCGTTCGTCCCGTTTTGAGACAACCTTACCAGGTCTCCTGTATTAGTGCGTGACTTATTTGAAAAAAAAAAGCACTTGAGTACATTTTTTCTGTCTGTCTGTCCGTGGCTTCATTTAGAGATTAATAGAAAGTTGTAATTCGGTATGGGTATATAGATATTAATCACGAGAAAGTGATAAAATAGTGTCTTAAATTATGATTTTTTGCTTGTTTAAGTATCTATGCCATGATATAGGGTGTTTTTGGACAGGTCGTTCGTAGATATTGCGGCTATCCATACTAATATTATAAATGCGAAAGTGTGTCTGTCTGTCTGTCTGCTACCTCTTCACGCTTAAACCGCTGAACCGATTTGGATTAAATTTGGTATGGAGAAAGTTCGAGTCCCGGGGAAGGACTTAGACTACTTTTTACGCGATAAACGAATTTAAGGCGGACGAATTCGCGGGTGGAAGCTAGTATAATAATAAATTAGGACCAAAGCCGCAAAATATTAGTTTGACTGACGAGTATGTATAGACGGCCGAGTGTGAATGAAGCCGTCTAGCTAGAATTTATGGGGCTAGAAACCCCTTCGCGCGAGGTATATTGCTTTTCTCAAATAAACCCAAGGAAATATTACCAATGCTTGACTTTTATACCCATGTGTTTAAATTACACAAAGGAATAAAATATTGTTCTTCAAGTTATGAATACAATGTTCATATAAAAAGAAAACACTAAACAATAATAAACTTATTCAAAAAGGAGGCTAAAACTATTAGAAATGATTATAAAAATTTGGGCCTTTAGGCAGCGTGCTCATCACACAGGCAGCATTCCCGCGCTGTATTGCGACGGCAATTCTTTGCGCGAGAAAGCTGCCTGCGTAAGGGTCACCCGTTGCCTCCCTTAGGCGTTTACCTATGCCATAGTTCATATTGTTTATCAGATCACTTAATCTAGTTAAATAGGAAGTTAATAATAGAATATACATTCACAACCCTTGTTTTCTATTTGGCAGTGTGCCTTAGAAACTCAGCGAGAGAGAAACAAACACTGATACAAAAGACAATCACTTTTTCGATCGTTATCATCCTCTCAATTTGAAATTACAACAATTTTTAATAAGTACCATAAAATGTAGTGTTTCGTTTCGCGGCCTGTTATCGCGAAGATAAGGACGACATCTCATTTGTGAATTACTAAGCTTGGGTTGGTTGGTTTTATTGATGGGAACCAGCGCATCTAATAAACAATGTTATCATGTAAGTATCACAGCATCATTCCCTTACTTTTTTAACGTTTGGTCAACGAATCGCCCACACAATTAAGAAGGGCAGCGGATGTCAGAGTTTATTTGACACGTAGGTTTTTATTACAAATTTAGTCTTAATATCATGTTACACAGCCATCTTTATAGTCTAAACATTTAAGGGGCTACTTCGTCATTTGTAAATCACGCCCCAAACGCGGATTTATTGCTCGCGCGCATCAAAGAAAGAGAAAGCTAATACACTACATGCTTGGGTTTTTTTGGCGTAAGCGCCAGATGTAAAAGTACCATGAAATCGAAGATATTATCATGTTTTGTTAACATTTAAGTTAATCACTTAAAAGAAGAGAGAGGAAGAATGACATTTTAACATAACTTAGCCGTTTATTAATCTGTCGTTTGTACAAACTAGACAAAAAACGGAAATGAAGACGCGTTTTCTGATAACTTTTCTATCGAGGAAATTTTAATTAAACATGTTTCCGCGTTAATCACTGAATAGGTCATATAGTCAAGAAACACATATCTGAAACCCAGCCTGTTTTATATACTAGATTTGACAAAAAATGCGCTACAAAGTAGCTTAAATTTTCGATGCATCCCCTTAATACGAGTACTCGTATCTATACTATTATAAAGATGTAAAGATAAAACGTTGTGGCTTTATCACGCTAAATGGGCTAAATGGATTTCAACTATTATTGGTGTGTACCAATACGTACCCGTGTGGGTAGCTGAGTATCTCCAGGTGGTTATAGGATACTTTTTACCCGACTATACTAAAGAAAAAAAGAGGGGTTATGACTTTTCTCCTCCGCGAACGAAGTTGCGGGCGTCTTCTAGTATGGAATAATTATAAAATTGTAAAAATAAAATGTTTGTATGTGTCGTTGTGGCTTCATAACGCTAAATCGGCTAAACGGATTTCAACTCTTCTTTTGGTACACAGGTAGTTAGCTATCTCCAGATAGTTATAGGATACTTTTTACCCGACTATGCTAAAGAAAAGAGGTGTTATGACTTTTCTCATACGCGAACGAAGTTGCAGGCGCCTTCTAGTATAGAATAAATATGAATTTAGGCCAAAATATAAATTGTTATATTGGAAATTTAAATTTAGCTATGTGCTGTTACAATGCAGAAGATAGCAAACGCCTACGATTCTCGCTAGATGGCTGGATCAGGTCAGATACAGAAGGCAATAATACTGGACACGGCCCGCATTTCCTCTCTGTGCAGCCCAAAACACCAGTAGCTTGAGCCCTGCCCCGCTGCCGGCGGCACCCTAGGTTAGGTTTTTATAATTTGTTTATATTTTGTATTTGCTATATATACTGTAAAAAAACCTACCCTGAGATCGAAAATAAATAAGTGACCATCAATCAAATAATATAAGAAATATAATACTTTCTTCGGTTTCCGCGATTATTACCCATTTAAATAAAACAATTGTAACAGATTACATCGCGTATATTATCTCATTTGAGTTCCCGACGTTTCGGAGGCTTTTCGGCTTTCCGTGTTCACGGGTTGATTGAGAAAAGATATGTTTTTTTCTGTCAAAGTTACAATTTGTGCAAACTACCCACTTTGCTAAAAGAAATAGATGTTGGTATATAAAAGAAACAGCTTGCAAGAGTCAAAATAATTCTTACGTACATATCTACCTTGTTTTTGTTTACAACAAAACTGATATTTACTGTGTTCACAAGAGCAACTTCTTAACTTCTAAGCAAACATACAAGCAATAAAACTAAGCCGAAAAATTCCAAGCAATTCGAATGGCATGTAAAAATAATAAGCCTCACAAGAGAAAGGTCTTGTCTCACTTTGAATAGCAGTCTCATACGCCATTGTTTCATTAAATATGGTATATTGACAGAGGCAATTCTCCGTAACGTCATAGGAATCCGGTGATAACAGTGTTGACTGACGACCCGGCTCGTGACCTTGGCATTCCGCGACTGTTGTGTCTACAGTTTTCGGACAAGCCTGTACACAGCCTGGGAGACGAGACCTGGCGGGCTAGTTCCAAGTTTGAAATTCAACTCTTATCGTACCGCACCTGTCGCTCTCGCTCCACCTATTTATATTACTCATTGAGAGAGCAAGATGATTTGGACTTCGGACTTCGAATTTCAGTGTACTTAATACCTCCACTATTGAATGTGGTTACCTACAGTGGCATGGCGTCAATATCAGCCGGTTCCCACCGGGTTTCCAAAGGAAAGGCTTATATATAAAACTACTTTTTTTAGGGTTTCGTACCCGAAGGGTAAAACGGGATCCTATTACTGTGACTCCGCTGTTCGTCTGTCTTTCTGTCTGTCTACTGGTTACTTTATTTTCAAAATTTATCTTCTTTCTCTTGCCGTTACAATAATGAACTATTATGTCCTGATGAAATGCACTGGCACTGAATACCAGCAATAATTGCCCATTGAATGTCGGAGACTGTAGCAAAAGTTCTGTGATAAATATTGATATCTGTCAGTACACAAAATTACACGACCACTACACACCACGATATTTTATGATCACTGGTGGACCACAGTATTTACTGTATGCTTAGATTGTTTAGTCTCCGCCTTAGGTTCATTTTAATTCTGTATACAACAATTCGCAGTTATCTGCTTCATCATTGCTAGCACCTATCACATTTCTGAGCAGTGTCGTGAAGTTGTTTGGTTAACATTTGAAATATCTGTTAGTATATCTTTATGAATGGCATTGTAAACGAACTCAAATTCCAATGAAGATAATTTCGACATGAAATTCTAAATTAAAGTGACATTTTCCTTTTTAATATCGTTGTTACATGAAGGTTCCGTACCCAAAGGGGAAAGTGGGACCCTATTACTAAGACTCCGCTGTCCGTCCGTCCGTCCGTCTGTCTGTCTGTACGTCTGTCACCAGGCTGTCTCTCATGAACCGTGATAGCTAGACAGTTGAAATTTTCACAGATGATGTATTTCCGTTGCTGCTGTAACAACAAATACTAAAAACAGTATAATTTTATGTGTGTCTGTGTATGTCAGTAATCAATATAAATTGATCAAACACCACGTACATTTTGCTTAGGAGTAGGGCTCTGCTAACACTGGATTTTCATAGATACGGCCGTTTGTAGCGTATATTTTGTACGGAACCCTCGGTGCGCGAGTCCGACTGGCACTTTGGTGGTTTTTTATTTGAATTTGCGGAATCGGTTAACCTATACAAAAATCTCCGACACATCTAGAAAAACCACAGCTAAGAACACTCATGGTGAATATAATCAAAACAATCTACCCGTTCAAGAGCTACGATGTCACACACAGACACACCCAGAACACACGCACACAAATACACATCATCAAACTTATATTACGCCAATTATTTGTCGGGAGTTATAAGATAAAATAGTAATAAAATCATGCATTGGACTATTGATCTTATTGTTGTATAATGTTTAAAAATATTTATCCTCAAAACCATGTTATTTATCCAATTAAATATGACTCCAATAACAGATCATCGTGTTTTGAATCAAGACATATGGAGTATAAGACTTGAGTACCATTTGAGTAGCGATTATACAATCATGCTTACGTACATGTTTGTCGTAGTAGTGTGAATACGCTCAGCAAACAACTCAATGTTACGACTGTGTTAAATGCTTCCGATGAGCTCTGGCCTAGGCCTCCATGCGTCAGCAATTATAACTTCTGCTACGAGTTTACGACTAGTTAAAATAATTGTTATTGCAATAGTAAAATTCGTTCGCAAACTGCTATAAAAATTTTGATCAGAAATCAGTATGCCTACCATGAGCTGTGTTTACGATCGGCGCTAACGAGTATCTCGTATCGAGAGTCAGTGCACCTCTCTCGCACGCGTTAATAGTGCGAAAGAGTTAGACCGTCATCGAGCTCTCAATACTCGCTCGTGGTGAACTCATGGTAGGCGCACAGGTGGTATATTTTTTGCTACTAGAGACGTATATTTTCGATGGTGATTTCTATACAAACGCGACGAATTATCAGTCGAAGTGGTCACCGCGATCAAAATCGGTCGGAGAATATAGAATAGAATATTGAGAGGCTATGAGAGGATTTAGATTCGAATAAGCAGAGGTAAACAATACGCGGGCTTGTCGCTAAATAGCGATCTCTTCCTTGGGTAGCGGAGTGCTTAAGAGTCCCCAGTAAGCTCGGTTCTCCATACAAACGTAGTTACACTCTCATTTTCAAACGACTAGCTAGTTTGCTTTGAAATTTTGTACTTAGAATAAGTTTAGGTATATGCAGGCATGTAATTAGTTTATGTAGCTTCAGATACCAAAGTAACAAAAATATAGCGAATTTAAGTTTTTCATACAAAACTTGTTTTTGCTGTATTTCGTTTGTTTTATAAACTGCAGGCATATAAACTAATTTCAGGCCTAGATATACATCATGTCATTGTATATGCAAATTTTCGTTACAATCCAACACGTACTTTTAAAATAAGAACGAAACTCCGTTTGTATGGGAAGGTGAAATTCGGCCGAGCTTACTGCGGTCTCTTAAAATACCATTTTGTGCAATACTACATGCACGAGGGACATTCGTTTTGTTTTTTTGCTACATTTTGGTGACGTGCTAGTGTGACTGACAATATCTCTCCACTGGCCATGTATATTTATCAGCAAAGACCTCAAAACGTTTCCATAAACTAAACAAAACACAGCAATATGCACGACCATAACTCTATTCACAGTGGAAATTCGGTGAAGTAAAAATCGCTTCTACATCTAACGTATCAAGGTCGGACATTGTTTAACTTGACAGGCCAATGACACGGTAAATATATTAGCTAAAACAGTATCACAACTAGGACTTTTAGGAGTGTTCTCACACACACGCTCACTTGTATCTCTTGATTGTAGATGCGTGCGTCTAACGCGATTAGGCAATTCAAATTTTTCAAACTTTTGGTTATATTTATTTAACTCATGGTTTTGGTTATATTTACTTTAATCATGATCAGTATTTAATAAAGTAGATTTATTAAGACAGGAACCGAAAATAAGCAAATCACTTTCACGTTAAAATCAAAGCTCAGAAATTTCCTTCTTAATAACACTCTGTCAGAAGGGTACAAGTACATTTATACCTAACTAGAAGGCGCCCGCAACTTCGTTCGCGAAGGAAAAAAAGTCATAACCCCTCTTTTTTTCTTTAGAATACTTGGGTAAAAATATTTGAAATCCGTTCTGCCGATTTAGCTTGATGAAGCCACGACGACACATATAAACATATAAACATTTTATTTTTGCAACTTTATAATAGTATTGACAATACAGTGAAATACCAGTGTTGTTGAGGAGGGCGTACCTGACGCATCTGGATTGTTGTGCTAGTTACTTCACTGTACATAGTACATTAATAAAATAAATGAGATAGGTCAAGTAGTTTTGTTTTGTTAAAACTGAGCGCGTCTCGCACGTAACAGTGGCGAGTAGATATTTATTAAATGTTTTGTAATGTCTTTTTGGTAAATAAAAAAAGAAAAAAGCATAAGCGGACATCAATAAGAAAAATATATTTCTTTTTTTTTGTTCGACTTGTATTACATTTTGTGTCTAGGAAAATTGAAAATAGTATGAATATTTAGGAACTAATTTGATCCATACTGAATGTATGATTTTCAACAGGAGTAAAATAACCGACATTTCTATTATTTGGCACATAAAATAATTTCTATCATTTGGTACAAAAGCAAGGATAGAACTTTTTCTAAAATGGTCCGGTTTTGGTTACTTTTGAAAGCATGCGACATTTTTGAAAGCGCGTCTGTGCCGTGCGTAGTCTAGCGTTTTTGTGGACATGCTTTACTGTTTTAGCTATTATATTAACTGTGCCAATGACATTTCGACAAAAGGTTTTGTCTCGTATCACATTATGCTAATCCTCGATGAAATCCACACACGTGGTACCGCGGTAACGTTTGCTTTCGACGAAGCTAAACCCGTTACAAAATGGCACTTATGTTTTATTTGATAAAGAATAGCTGTGTTTTTGGGGGCAGTTTGGCATCTTGGTTTTAATATTTGTATGGCGCCGTAAATTTAAGTCTAAGGGCATTTTACTACTCCATTGATTTATAGTTGAAGTTCTTTGTTTTATGATTTTCGCTCTGAAACTTGACGGTGGTTTAAAAAAATCGACCAACGGTGAAGGATTTATAGACGCGTTGCAACTTGCTAATGGCGCATTAGCATTTGTTGATTCTGTATGAATATTTTATCAAAGCTTGGGCCTGTTCAACAGTTTTATACCCTTGTTCTTTCGTTTTCTAAAATATTAAACAACAAAATAATATACCAACTACGGCAACAACCCTCTCACTGCTCCCCAGGGCCGTGGCGTCCATATATGCCGATTCCCACCGGGTTGCTCAAGGAAAGGCTTATAACCACCTTTTTCTTTAAATATGAGTAATTGAATACGCTTCGGCTTCTCTTGTAATTTTCCTGACGCCACGCTTCAGCTGCTCCCATTAATAAAATAAGTTCGCTTGACTGGGAGAGAGTACCTTGAGGCATTAAGTTCGACATTTATAATGAATTCTTGTCCAGTACAGTCTAAATAAAAAACAAACAAGATCCACAGTGACACGGCATTTGACGACATGTCTGGCTTAAGGTGCGTCCACATTTGTATCATTTGCCCGTATCAGATAATCGTCACGTGGCATGATCGCGTGTCACGATCATGCGTTTGGACGTTGCGCCGATCCGATCGCTCGAAATCCATTTGCTACGCGTATCACACACTTATATCGGAAGAGTGCGGCATGATCGGCGCGCCGACAGTAAGCGTCGAAGCAGCGCGATACGCACTCATGCCACGGCACGGTGATCGGATACGAGCAAATTATACAAGTGTGGACGCACCTTTAGTTGGTTCCACAACGGCCTATGAAGCTATCGGTCCCGGCTTCGAATCCCGGCCAGGGCAAGTGTTTGTGTGATGAGCTCGAATGTTAGTTCCTGCGTCTTGGATATTTTCTTTATATTGAAGTATTCTATTTATCTACTAGACAATGTCCGCAACTTTGTTCGCGGAGAAGGCATAATCCGTCTTTTTTCGTCAGCGTAGTCGGGTAAAAAGTATCCGTGTACCAAAAATAGTTTAAATACGTCTAGCCGCTTTGGCGTGACGAAGCCATCACGCCAACAATGGGCGTTGACCCATTGTTGGGAAGATTTGCGTCAATCTAGATTTCGTATGGGTCCCGAATGTTTAAAATTGCTATGTTCTACTTTAGAATTTATTATTTGTTTTATGTGAGTATCGATTATGAATCATGAAACATTTCCAGTATAACTTAACTAATCTCTAAGGTACGGACTTGTGTTTTTCTTTTTCATTTTTTTACGCAGACGGGTTTTTAGTTAAATATCTTCAAGGTACAGATATTTCATTTTTAACTTTATAATAGTATACGAGTAGATAAGTGTGTTTATCATCGCCTGGTAGTTATGTCAAACGCTTTGCTTAGTTTTGGACGATAGGTCGATTTATGTAAGATTGGTCCCTGATATGCATATATTTTATTATTTATTTAATGTCCTGAAACGAAATAACTAATTCGAAACAGGCAGGTAAGCAAATGTTCGCGTTCGTTGCTAACGGATCCAATGAATGAAAACAGCGGCTTATCTGCGATTCTAACTGGCAGTCCGTGTTGTCGTGGCGCAGAGACCAGATATCTGATTCAGACGCGTCACTGCTCTAATATAAATAATAAATAAATATTACGGGACAATTTTAACATAAATCGAACTAGTCCCATATGATGGGCGTAGTTCGATTGTTACGTTATGTTATGAGTATGCTCAATAAGACTTATGTTATGAGTATGCTCAATAAGACTTATGTTATGAGTATGCTCAATAAGACTTATGTTATGAGTATGCTCAATAAGACTTATCTTACGAGTATGCTCAATAAGACTTATGTTATGAGTATGCTCAATAAGACTTATGTTATGAGTATGCTCAATAAGACTTATGCTATGAGTATGCTCAATAAGACTTGTGTAGTGCGTAGTATACTAGCGGACGTTATCTATACTACTCGTATTATAAAGTAGTAAAAATAAAATGTTTGTATGTGTCGTTGTAGCTTCAACACGCTAAATCGGCTAAATGGATTTGAACTATTTTTGGTACACGGGTAGCTGGGTATCTTTCACCAACAATCAATTTACACGAGAGTGGCTAACCCAGTATCAACAAAATCTAACGATTTACTCAATGGTTAACTTCATTTCCATTTCACCACGCTAGTCTACGGATAACAATCTCTCGCATAGTTATTTTATTAAGTAACGTTGAACGAATACATTGAATGAAATCGTAATGCACCCAAGTAAGATGGACAATTTGTCCCATCCATGCTTGAGCAATGGTGCAGCGTATTTTTTAAATTTATTCGAGTAATACATTAATTGTGAAGTAAGTATTTAATTCACTTGACAGTGACAATGACAATACTAATCTACATCTAACAGTTTACTCAGCCGAAATTGGTGGTGTAAAATTATTCTCTAGTTTAGACATTTTATATTTAGGTTAATTATTAGCGAAACGTAAAATGAGTTTACTCACGTGTAATTAATGATTTATTATTGGAATAAGGCTTATACTAAGTCGGTGAAATTGACCCTTAGCTAAAGAAAAAGAGAGGAGTTATGACTTTTTCTCCTCCGCGACCAAAGTTGGGGCGCCATCTAGTATTTATTAAAGTAAGTGAGAAAGGAGATACGCTCACTTTTGCTAGTGCACTTTTTCATATCGGATTTTTTTCATCTGTAATGTGCATTTTTTGGTGTGAACGGCAGCTGAACCCTACTCTTAGCATGGTCCGACGTGCACTTAGCCGGTTTTTTTTAATTTATTCACACGTTGACATAATTACTTTTTCCTACTCATTGATAATTACAAAACAAAACGGTAAATGAAAAACAAAGAAATAAAAAGTAAAAAACATATTTTGCTTACGAAAAGTAAAATTCCAGTTATATTTTTTTACATGTGATAAGGATGTATTTTTAATATTTTGAGATTTCTTATATTTTTTTCTCTTACTAGTACACAATAGTATAAAGATATATTCTGAATTAATAAATGAAAACTGTAAATAGAAATGTTTCCATACTTTTGACCTTGGGTGTAAATAGGATATTATATGAACCGTCTTTTTTTCGTTTGTGGTAAAAAGTAGAGCTCGGTCAACGAGAGTATCGCATCGGCGTACATAATCTGGGCACAACAGTGCATTGACCTACTTCCTCAGCTGATAAGCGATATGGTAGCTCCGGGATTTGCGGCGTCGTTTAGTGCTTTATTTAAACTGTTAGATACGAACTAATTGAATTTGGGTTACTTTCTAACCCTAAGGCGACTTTCCCACCAGGTTTACTAAGACATGCGATATCTACAGGATGTCCCCGTGGGTCATAAATAAATAAAACTAAAAGACCTCTTAAAAAAGTTGAAAATAAAATATAAGAAAATCAATAAGTGTTAATTAATATTCCTAATAGTAGACAGATAAGAATAGTTTGGATTAAAATTATTATACCTATAGAAAAAGTACCGTAAATAGTGCAGTTTCCTGGGTCAAAAATATTATATCCCAATTATCCGTCAATTACATTATCAAAAAATATTGGATACGTATTTTTTCTTTTGTCAATCAAACAAAAAAAGACAAAGATGAAGCGGGTCGAAGTTTTTTAGAAAATAAAAATATATTTTAAAATGTTTCCTGTGCAATACATATGTGCTGACCATGTTTATAAATATTCCAAATTTCAAATAGATAGCATAAGTAGTTTTTGAGATATGGCGCTCTAATAGTCGGACAGACAGACAAACAGACAAAGTCGCACCATACGCGTTCCTTTTTTACCATTTTTGGTACGGAACCCTAAAAAGTGTTTATTTTAAGTCCGCGTCATAGATATATATCTATACATTTTAGTACTGTAACACCTTACAGAAGTATATACATATTTATTTCGCTGACTGTACAGTCCAGGAGCAAATATATATCTACACAGGCGAAAAGCTCAAATGGATTAACACTCTACTGAATTGTCAAGAGAGTAAACTTGTTCGTGTGTGTAAATGTTTTAGACCTCTTCGTACTTATTATGTGTTGGTGACTGTGGGTTAAAATGACGAAAACGACATATAATTTTCATTTTCATTAAAGGTGACTTTAATAGCCTAAATGTTTTTAAGCATTTATTATATTTTGAGGGTGATACACGTAATAAGAAAAACAAATTGCAATCTGTCAATTTACAATAGGGCTAGACGTTGTAGTAGACTATACGCTGGTAGGCAAATTATTTATAGACCAAAAAGCGAATCAGACAACATGCTGTAAGGCAAATTACCTATGGGAAAATGTACGATCAAACATATAGCACACGTGACAAAACACGATCGTGGCAAAATGCGATTAGGGGAAAAATCCTCCCGATAAAAAATACGTTCGAGGCACCCATCTACCAAATCCCCGGACGACATCTTAATGTTTTCGCGCATGTTTGATAATAGCTTATTTTTAACCACCATGTGACAGACCTTTTTGATCAATCGATGTAAACACATTTAACCTTGGGATGACGTAGGTACGGTATTGTGTGAATTGGGCCAATTAGTTGTATAACAGGCAATAAAACGTGTCATTATTCATCGTCCGTCATAATAAATGGGACGGCGTCTCAAATCCACATCTTAAACGATGGTTAAAATTAAATACTTAAACTCTATTAAGGTTCTTGTCGAGAGACGTAACGGGTTGTTTTGTACCGTCTGTGATAGACACACTGTTAAAAAATAATAATTTTACATGCACCTGTAAAATTCCCAAGAAAGCAAGAATTTAAACTATGGAATTTGGCATATTATTTTCTTGATTTTTACTTATTTCAATTGAAAATTAATGAAAATGGTATGATTTTGAATAATGTTTTGTAAATTTCCTTGCTTTTTCGGGAATTTTACTGGTTTGTGTTTTGATTGCATGTAAAATTACATAATTTTGAACAGTTTATCAAACAAACGTAATAAATTAAATAAAATTGAGCCTGAAATAGTGAATCTTTGTTTAGATATCGCGACGAAAAATTACAGTTTTATTTGTCAATAAAAAAATTAAACGTTACCTTGTAATTATTTACGGATAAAACGAAAATGTATGATAACTATACACTTAATCGCACTTTTATCGGCCATAAAAAAGCTCCTCCTCACACCTTCATGCACTTGTGACATGACATGTGTGACTTCACATATGTCACTCGATTTGATTGGGGCGTTTACTTTTACGAGTAACGCCCAGCCCGCTTTTCTCAATGGGTATACGTTTCTTAGTCTCATAAGAAACCGGAGCGATTAACTAATATCTTCTCTATTGTAAGTTACGCAAATTACACTATACATCAGTATTTTTGTGTATTCAATGTATGGGTTGCATTCAAAATAACTAATAAATTTTTAAACTTTATTAATTTGTTTGCCAGAAAAAAAAATACTTTACTACTAGTCATTGAAACGATATTCAAATTCTATTTTATTTTATTTTAGACATACATTTTTTTTGTAATTTGTTGCAAATGAGCAGAACGGGAAATAATCGTCGTCATCCACAGATATTGGTTATGTGCAACAGTAGAAGAACCACCCATATACGTTGCTGGCCCGGGCGGGCCATCAACGTTTATTTTAAATGTTTAACCGCTTCTTGAAGAACAACCTGTTTTAACTTAAAAAACCATTTTGTTTCAGATTTCTACTGGTGTTGGGCGCCGTCGGCTTGGCGGCGGCGTACACCGGCCCTGACCTGCCTCCGGGCCCGTACTGCGGCATCAATAACGAGTGCTGCTCCGACCGTCGGGACTCCTGCGCCCACAGGATACTCGGTCAGTACTGCGGCCCTGGCACCAGACGCCAGTGTAGCGTACACCGGCTTAGACCTGCCTCCGCTCGTACTGCAGCCGGACAATGACTGCTGCTCCGACCGGGACTCCCGCGCCCACAGGATACTCGGTCAGTACTGCGGCCCTCGCGCCAAACGCTAGTGTAGAGTACACCGGCCCAGACCTGCCACCGCCCGTACTGCGGCCCAACAAGGAGGGTACTTGGACTCACAGGTTAATTGGCAGCAAGCTGTCTCGTCCATCTCCATCTACTAGGTATTTTGTACTAAAGTAAAAAAGATTTGATCAGGAGTATTTCCTTCACGCAGGTTCTCAAAATCAATTGCCAGTACATTTCATTTGCATAAGTTAATGTTAAAAAAAAACATATCTGCTACGTCTTTTTCGTGTTTTTAGGTTTTTTCGCTTAACGTTTCAAAACTGTTTTTTTTCCGGGATAACGTAAAGCCTTTTTCAATCTTCGGCGCATATTGGTATCTCTATGCAATATGCCATGCCGATCTAATGGCTCCGTTGTTTCGTAAAAGATAGACAAACCTATAGATACACTTTATTTTTTAATATTTTTAATCAAGGATCAAAACACAAATGTATTTGGAAAGTTGAAATTTATTTTATCTTCTTACGCTGGCAATATAAAGTTGGTGTGAGATTGATTCATTTTACGAGGCATCGTCTCATCATACTGTGACACGATGACGTATCAATGTTTTGTCCCAAATTAGTAAGGGTTTGGTTTTCATCATCATTTCAGCCATAGGACGTCCAAGGCTGAACACAGGCCTACTCAATAGACTTCCACATGAGCCGGATAGAGGCGACCCGCAACCAGCGAGTCCCCTAATCAGAAGAAGATTTAAGATAAAAACTAATAATATTGTATCGTTGTCCATCAGACACACTATGCTACTGCGACGAGTTCTGCGACCTGAACCGCACGCATGACGACTGCTGCCCCGACTACCTGCCGGTTTGCCGCAACCAGACTGCAGACCCTGGCTACATCATCCAGCCGTGCAGCCACCGCGGCCAGCTGTTCATGCCCGGCCAGACCCGCTCCGAGAACTGCAACACCTGGTGAGTACTTTGAGCAGATCGGACTATCTGTAATGTGAACCTGTTGTAACTAGAAAGCAGACCCGGGCTACATGATCCAGCAGCGGTGTGCGGCCCATATAGGCATGAAGGCACTGCCCACCCTGAACGAGCATTGCTCCATATAGGCATAGAGAAACCGCCTACCCTGAACGACCATGGCTCCATATAGGCACTAACTGCCTACTTAGGCCAAACACCCTATGGACGCCACTGTCATCCGGCTGTTCATGCCCGACTAGACCCGCTCCGCGAACTGCAACACCTGGTGAGTACTATGAACAGATCAGGCTATCTGCGGAACTGTTGCAACTAGACTATAGACCCGGGCAACATCATCCAGCTGTTATTGCTCGGGAAATCTGCACTGATTACCTCAACATCCGTGGTGTCTCGAGTACCCAGATTGATTATCAGAGAGCATCTACAAGTGTTATGACTGGCTATCTGTTCAGTAAATTCGAAGCCAGCAGTCGCTTAGCAGACCCAAATTTTCCGCTTAACCTGGTTTTGCCATCGAGGCTGAAGTAAACTTACAAGAGCAGTCCAGAATATAGGTACATCTATTAAAGACTATCAGAGAATTATACACCAAGATGGTACGCACATGTAAATTTTTAATGCAAAATAAATAAGCATTTGACCTAGATCTCACTTGTCGTCGAGTGATCACGAAGATAAAATTCTCGGCTTGAGAATATCCTAATTATATTTTTCGGGAAAAAGATTCGCTAAAGGGGGCTAAATTCTTTTCTGTCCTGTTTTGTACGGGTCAGTCAACCATTGACCACCCAAGATCCTGAAACCGAGTTCTGTGATAGTGGGATTTACATATATTTCAAATACTTATTTAAAGCATGCGTGTGTGAGAGGGAAATATTATAATTGTTTTTTGAAACTCTTACGTCCCGAGATCCACTGCTAAAAATGTTCATAAAACGAAACGTTATTATTATCTTAATGCCCTAGGTCAGAAACATTACAACACCTCAAATTCTCCTCTCATTGCTCACGCTTATAAAAACTAACACGTTGTTCTACTAGTTTCTATTCGTGTACGCCCTGTGCTGTCATTTTGTCCGTTGCCAGCATTACCAAATCACTAATCTCACGTCCTACACAACGGTAAACATGTTATACCTGCGCGTGATTCACATGCTTACGAAATGCAGCGGATCTGTCTTAAATAATGGGGTGGCTGACCTAAATCACTCGGAAAATCCAAATAAATCGTGAACACACTTCACCACTTGAGATAAATTAACTACAGAAAGATTTATGGATCTGTGGCACTTTTGAGTTATTTTGAAACATTTGAGAAACGGGGATAAAAACAGGCAACCGTCTATCAAGTTCACAAGTTCTCTTCTCAAGGGTTATCTTTAATAGGCCTCAGTGGGCATCCCAGCAACGTATGAATTACTTAATCTGCTTTAGCTATGATACAAAAGGTGTCTAGTAATTGTGGCATGCTAAAACAGAACAAAATCTATTAGCAAGTGTCATTCGCGTTTGAATAGCCAAGTACAAAATAGAACAGGTAGCCAGCAACCAAGACGAACGTCACGTGTTAAAATTCATCAAGTCGTTTAGGCTGCCGTGCGTGCTAAAGAAATAGACATACATACATTCGACAAACATAACCTCTTCCGACCTTAAAGATATAGAATTAACCAATCAATACACTGTCAAATATGTATAGTTATTATAAGTATCTATTGAAAGCTACGTTATGTACTAAAGGTACAAACCTGCACCGTGCAGCACCCGACCCGAATCGCTGTCGCAGATAAGCAGCCATATGATACTTAGTTATATATTACATACTACATTTGAACAATAATACTACTCAATACTGTTATCAAACAATTCTAAGAGTTCTGCCTGCAGTTTTTTCTTAAATACTTTTTTACTACTGCTCTTGTCTATGGATGGTCTTATTTGGTTATGTATCTTAGGAACTATATATTTACGCGTATTGTTTAATAATCTTACTGATAGACTAATTAGAATAACGTTTTTTTTTACCAGGAAACTACCATATAGTATAGATTTTCCTTTCAATCAATCAATCAAAATATGCCTTTATTCAAGGAGGCCTAGGTACAAGTACTTTCGAATAGTCAGTTAGAAAGAAAAAAAAAACATTCCGTCGAATTGAGAACCTCCTCCTTTTTTTGGAAGTCGGTTAAAAAAAGAGAATTTACATTGAGAGAAATGTTTGCTGGGAGACATACAATATGATCCAACATTTGTTGCACGGATTAGGGAAAACCCAGAAAAACTTAATCAGATCATTTAACTTAAGTATAATATTATTGATAAAATCATCATTTTAAAAATCAAAATAAATAATAACATAAATTCTTAAAGAATTGTCAATAAAAAAGAACGAAAAAAATATCTAGAATGTGTCTAGAATAAAATTCTGAATGTCAGAGCATATACAAATAATAATACCTCAATAGGTATTCGTTAAAATAACTATACATGTACCTACATGACGCTATAATTTACATTAATACCCCACGCGGCTTTATCATTCATGTAGTCTTGTGTGCTATAATAAGCTTTTCACTTGCCCTCATCAAAAAGTACGTCATATTAGCTTCGCGAAGCGAGACTAAAATAGTACATTTAGCCCCTAGGGTTTAAAAGAAAGCCACATAATCCCATACAAATTTCCATGACACTGAAAAAAAACTTGCGGCCAGCTACATACTCCTTACGAATAATTAAAAACAAACAAACCAACCGGATCAGATTAGCCAAACTTCGTGTCATAAATGGCTTATTTTAGCTCCTTGTCAAACAATCTACCATTAGACATTAATTTTCGTTTCACAATATTTTTAAATTTACCTTTTGCTCTTTTACCGTCATCAATATACCCCGCTACAGTTTAAAGTTTCGCGAAATTTCCAATGGATTTGCCCTTGACACGTTTGTTCGTTTGTTTACTTCTATTATGACAATTGTTTTTAATTTGCGGCTCTTTGTCTATCGGTTCGGCTCCACTATATTAGTTACCTACCATATATCAACGTTGATAGATCTTAAGACGACGCGGCAAGCGGTAATTTTGCGAGTAGAATCCTACCGTCTTGATTGTTGATGTCATGTCGTCAAGATCAAGATACTTGGAGTTTTATAGTCCTTTGATCTTATAGGAATTTCTAGTTGTTAATTATCGAGGTTAGATGTAGTCAGAGTCGTTAAGTTTATAGATTATGCGAGGATTTTCAATTGATGCTTTATTTTATCGTAGTTTGTAACGATGGAAACATTGTAAGACAAGTAAATACTGTTTATCTAATATGTAAGCTGTAATGTCACGTTACTAAAGTGTTATAAATACATATCTGGGGCAATCATACACAAATCGACCTGGTTCCAAACTAACCTAAGTTTGTTCTAGATGACAATGTAGATCTATTTATATTCATATTTTATAGAAAAAAATCAACGCGACCTACTAAATTGGGAGTAGGATTTGAACATACGATTTCTTCTTTAACGCAGGAGTGCTCTGACCAACTGAGCTATCGCAATTTTTTGTGATGAGCTCGAATTATTTTGTGGGTCTTGGATATTTTATTTGTATTTAAGTATTATAATTTATCTATATATTATGTATATTGGCGCCTAGTACCCATAGTACAAGCTTTGCTTAGTTTGGGACTAGGTAGATTTTTGTTACATTGTCACTTATATTGATTTACTTTACGTACGTGGCTTGAAATTTTCGAACACAATCTAAGTAGCACTTTTTTTTTCATCCGACCTAATACTCACTGCATAATATTATGAATGCGAATGTAACGCTGTTTGTCTGTTAGTCCTTTACACGCTTAAAATGCTGAATCGATTTAGATGAAATCCGGGGTAGTATCTCAATTCTGGTAGGGACATAAATATAATATAATTTATACCTTAAGTAGTGGAAGTATATATTAAATAACAATAATTAAAAAATGGCTACCCAGTTATTGGTAATGCCGATGCATCCGCAGGTCAATTAAATAAATACATGTACCTACGGAAGCGTCCCGGCACGCGCAGCGTGGGAAGGCCGCCAACAAGGTAGGTGGACTACCTGGTTAGGGTTGCGGGGACTCGCTGGATGCGGGTCGCCTTTATACAGCCCATGTGGATATCTATTGAGGAGGCCTGTGACCAGCAGTGGACGTCCTATGGGTGAAATAATGATGATGATGTACGGAAGACCGGGTAAGATTGTCTCACGGGTCGGTTCTCCCAGCGGCCATAATAATCGGACTATGAACCGGTATCGAAAAATCGCGAGAGCTATACCTCCCTCCTAGATAAAGCTCTCACGATCTTTCGACACCGGTCGATGGACTTATTCGTGCGTTCAGTTTTCTGTTAAATGGCCGTCGTGTGAAAACCAAGCTGTGAGACAACCTTACTCGGCCTCCCCTAGCTATTAAGATAAAAGTTCTAGTGCTTCTATTATCTATCTTAACTGATAGCAAGAGGTAACCGAGGATGCCCATTACTGGAATTAAGGTGTCGACAACTGGGACGTTTACCTTAGGTTTCTTCATTGTTTTATTCGTAGTACAATCAAGTACAATGTTAGGATATATTTAGATGGGCAGGTGTCGGATCTATGTCTAGGCGATCGGTATGCCATCAACTCGGATAGCATTTGGCTAGACGCCATTTTATATTGTCATTACTGAAACTTCATTCATCTTCAAATTTTATAGCGTAATAACAACCATCCGTCAAGTTGTATCGTATATCTGCCAGTGATTATCCCATCCATCCATCCATCTGAAGGCTCTACAGAACAGTAAGCGATAAGGCTATACTAACTTAGCCTGCCTGACACCTCAGGGCCTGGGCACATCACCACCGGCTAAGTGCGAGTCTGACTTGCGCACCGAGGATTCAGTACAAACTTTCACTTACTCCGACTCCGGCCGGTTAAGTTAAGTTTGCCTCTGGTATATGGCGTCGCATACACATCACTGGCATGCGGTGCATATAGGCACAAAGGCACTCATCATCATCAGCCCACCTCCGTCCACCGCTGTACATAGGCCTCTCCCATGGCATGCCACTGAGCTCGGTCCTGAGTTTTTTGTTTCTAACTGCTGCCAGACACTTTTCTTATGTCGTCGCTCCACCTAGCTGGAGGGCGTCCTACACTACAAAGGCACTGCCTACCCTGAATTACCACGACTTCTTATAGGCACAGAAAAATTGCCTATTCTGAAGCCCTGAACGATCATGGCTCCATTAAGGCACAGAAGAACTGCCTATTACCATGGCCAAAAACGCTGTGAAAATCAGGAGCAAACTTAACCAAACCATGTTATTCAAAAAGGATTTTTTGAGATTCAAAAGACGTTGCCTGCGAAGCTGATGGTCCTCAGTGGCGTGGCGTCCATATAAGCCGATTCCTACCGGGTCAAGGAAAAAGGCCCAAGGAAAGGCTTATAACCTCCTATTTCTTTAAATATGAGTAAATAAATACGCTTCGGCTTCCATTGTAATTTTCGTGACGCCACGCCTCCCTAGGTTCTAATCCCGGTAAAGGCAAATATTAGTGTGATGAACATAAATGTTTGATCTTGAGTCTTGGTGTTTTCTATGCGTATATAACTAAATATATTTATTAAATGTTCGTCTAGTACTCATAACACAAAGCCTTATTGAGCTTATACCATGGGACTAGTTAGATTTGTAAAATTGGCCCCTTTAGTTTTATTAATATTTATTAATTCTACCAGTCAGTATTAAGGATTTTGTTAAGATGATGGAATACAATGCTTTGTAATCAGTAAAATAAACAAATAAGACAAATATACTTGGTTCATTTGTACATTTCCAAGTCATTACGAGCTGTAAATATTGTAGTTAGCAACACATAAGTCTTTATATATGGTGTCAGCAAACAATACTTCAAACGGCTTGACTGTGGCTTGCCACGGTAGGGTACGGATGCGGACCTCTACCGGGGGTTGTGATATAATTGGGAACTTACATTTTTTTATAAATAAATAAATATTACAGAACAATTTCTACACAAATCGAACTAGTCCCATGGTAAGCTCAATAAGGCTTGTATTATGGTAAGCTCAATAAGGCTTGTATTATGAGTAATGTTTTTTTAATAATTGATTGATTCAGGCGTTACTTTGCGGTATTCCAGATTAGATTAATGGATTATAGTTCCTTTGCTGTTCGCTCACATGCGCATATTTTCATGCAGATTCCACAAAAAATACCATAACCAACACCAAACAGTATAATCGTTGACACATGGTTCGCCTCTCCACGAGGCATCATAAGCAGATGCAGGAGATGTTGACGGTCCGGCGTCGACCTGAGAAAAAAAATACTGTCACATCTAACCAAGACACAATTTCGCGGAACAGCAAAGGAACTAATCCATTAATCTAATATATTTTTTTGCAAGTTCCCCATTAATTTCAAGACATGACTGAAGGTACAAAGTTTTATTATTAGCATTTTCTTTTTGAACTCCTTTGTTAAAAAAAAAAGACAAATGTCAGTTTTGTGACGCTCATTCAAAATGTACTAGAACAATATTACAAAGCTGGTTTTTCAGTCGCGTTTTTTACCCGGTTAGGTTTCGTTAGTAACCTCATTTGTATGGGAGTAAATGAAATTTCGCATAGGAAAGCGCAGCGTAGGACGGCCCCCGACTAGGTGGAGGGATAACCTCGTAAGGTCGCGGGGAGTCGGTGGATGCGGTCTGCGCAGGATCGCACCATGTGGCAAGTTATCCCTATAGCTCGCCACAGGCCTAATGTTCACTGTTCAGCAGTGGACGTCCGTGTCTGATACGCAGATAGAAATTAAGTGTCAACTTACAATGTACAATTTTATAATAGTACTAGAAAGCGCCCGCAACTTTGTACGCGGAGAAAAAGTCATAACCCCCTTTTTTTCGACAGCGTAGCCGGGTAAAAATATCTTATAACCCGATAATCCGTGAATATCCAGCTACCCGTGTACCAAAAAATAGTTGGATTCTGTTTAGCCGATTTGGCGTGATAAAGCCACAACGACACGTACAAACATGCAAAAAAAAAAACAAAACAAATCTTTGTCGATTCAGTGAAGTGACATTCAAATAGTCCGTAACAAAACAATTTAACGGATTATATCGCGTATATTATCTCATTTTAGTTCCCGACGTTTCGGAAGCTTTCCAGCTTTCCATGGTCACGGGAGGACGATATAATCCGTTAAATTGTTTTATTTCAATGAGTAATAATCGCGGAAACAAGAAAATATTAGTCCGTAACACCTTTTTTTTATATCTTCAATGTACATTTATTTCATTTTTATAATAGTATAGATAATTATAATATATCTATTAAGTATATTTCGTCCTTCAGTACTTGTAAACACAAGCCTAAATGAGCTTAACATTGGACTAGTTATTTGTGTAAAATTGTTCCCTAACTTTAATACACTACAAACTCCCAGTGCAGTAGGGGCATTTACTCCAAGTCATCTCTCGTCGTCAGCAAGGCGATAATATGGCTGTCACTGTCAGTGTTGGCTCACGGTGATGTCACACTTGGCACGAAGTTACATTTGTTTGTTTAGAGTGTTTACTGTGAGGATTGTATTTAAATAAGCCCCATTTTGACTTTTACTAGCTTTTGTATGCGACGCATGAATGCGTAATCTTGGTACAATATGCTGTTAAAGCCACAGCACCAAGCTTATAAACTTCTTTAGTATTGTAACTAGAAGGTGCAACTATGTTCAAGGAGGAGAAAAAGTCATAACCCCTCGTTTTTTAATTATTTCGGATAAAAAGAGCACCTATGTCTGCGGCATCATCACGTCAAAACGGCTGAATGAATTTCAACCACCTTTGGTACACGGGTCATCCACAAATGGTTATAGCATACATTTTATCCGACTTCGCCGACGAAAAAAAAAGGATAGGACGCTGTTCCGGTATAACAGAGACGCTGGTTCGATTCCGGCTTAGACTGCAGTGGATCGCAATTATTTTTTCTTTTCTGCTTAGATCTTTGTATTAATATTGTATCAAAAATTTACAGTGTTTGTTTAATATTGTCGACAGTAATCCATATCCATCATTTGGGTTGAAATTTGCCACACTTATGACACTACACACTACAATGATCATTGCATAAAAGATGCTACCAAATTTTTAACCACCCTCGGTAAACAGAGGGGTGTTATGTTATCCTATCTAATATTATAAACGTGAAAGTATCCACTTAATCTCAAAAACTACTGGACGAATTTTTATAAAACTTTCCAGTTATGTACCTTATATATCAGAATAGGACAAAGGCTATTATGTATGTCAAATGTCATCCCTTTTAGGGACGAAAATAGGGATGAATCTTTGTATGGACAGTAAATATTTTTTACGCTAGGAACTTGAAATCTTGGTTATATGCTTCACATTTAGCAAAATATTATAAATGCGAAAGTGTGTCTGTTACCTCTCCACATTTAAACTGCTCAACTAATATAGTTGAAATTTGGTAGAGATATTCGAGTTTTGGGGAAAGACATAAGCTACTTTTTACCCCGGAAAAAAACCTTTTGGCAGAAGCTAGTAACATATAAGCAGTGATCGGCAATATCGGTCCAAAACTTTAACAAAACTTGTAAAGCTGACATAAAGGAGAACTTATAACCAAGGAAAATAAGAATGTTATTGGCAGATTAGGGTTCAATTTAACTCTAAATCTGAATCTCCGATTTTCAACACTTGGGTATTTATGTCCGAATCATAAGTTTAATTAAAGTTTTGCACCGATAGTGCCGATCACTGCTTATAAGTTATAACATATCACCCCTCTGTTTACCTCGGGCGGTTAAAAATTAGTGGACGAAAATTCAAATTCTAAAAGTTCTCGAATTTAATAGTTGTCATTGTCATTGTCTGATGTCATCGCTTGACATTGAGATCCACTAAAGGTCTTGATGATAAAACGATGTACAGTTTGTCTATTAATAATGTGTCCAATAAATTGTATCTATGTGGCCAATACACTTGTAATTTGTCATCCATTGACGATGTATGACGAAGTAATGACGTCATGAGTAATTGTCAGTGTCATTCCGCCGTAGGGTCGTAGAGGCCTTGAGGCTTCTGTCATACTTATGTACATACAACGCGTATGAGTCAATACAAAACTGTAACGCGTCATATTCGATTAGAGTATATTATAGGTGCCCGCGACTTCGTTCACGGAGGAGAAAAAGTCATAACTCCTCTTTTTACGTCAGGGTAGTTGGGTAAAAAGTATCCTATAACCATCTGTAGATACCCAGCTACCCGTGTAAAAAAAAAAGTTTATATCCGTTTAGCTGATTTGGCGTGATGAAGCCACAACGACACATACAAACATAAGAAAAACCAAAAAAAATATCGATTCCGTGATTTACAAATAGTCCCTTACAATATTTTTTTTGAGGATATCTTCAAAATACAGACATTTCATTTTTGCAACTTTATAATAGTATAGATGTTAGTTAGCTCCTAAATCTCGTTTTTCGCTCGATCAACTTGAAATAATCAGGGGAAGTCCAGCTTACCAAAATGAACTTCTTTATCAAGATTACCGTTACCATTTCGGTATGCGGTACACTCATAACGAAGATAAGATAAAAATCTCGATAATCTTGTCAATATTAGTTACATTTCAATTGAATCAAACACATAGAAAGATTTTATCGGGATGTTATTTCCGGCTAAAGGAAAACAAGTCGGCACGAGTGACATTTCATTGATTTTTTTAGGGTTCCGTTGCCAAAAATGGCAAAAACGGAACTTATAGTTTCGTCACGTGCGTCCGTCTGTATGTCACAGGCATTTTACTCAAAAACTACAAGATCTATATTTATGAAATTTGGAGTATAGGTTTGAATTTGGAGCTTGTATAAGCTGCTACTTGGTTTGACAGTTAAATAACAAAAAAAAAAAAATGTCTAGGTGAGTCACTCCATACATAAAACCGAAACTGATTTTTTTCCCAGCCAATATCAATGTGTGGCACATGTTTCAATACTTCTCTTATAAACAGTGCAAGTAAAGATCCGTTTCAATTCAAAGGTCTAGTTCCTATATTAAATACTGATTACCTGTTTTTAAAAGGCAATGCACAAAATTAATGGAAATGTGAGCATAATTCTTGGTGAAAGAAGAAGAAGAAGTGAATGTTGCGTCTACATGTCAATTAAAACTATCTCAAATTCCAACATCAAAGGCTTCGTCACCTGTCATCCATCAAAATGTACAAGAATTTTAAGAATCACACGTCTTCATACATTCTGACGTTACGTATCACCGTGCACTCCTTTTGGCAGGGAAGCAACACTTATTTTCGTAAATGCGTTTATTGACGCATACATACAAGGTTAAACGTATTACATAATGAGATGCTACTTACATTTTGCGTTTATTTAGTATTCTGACTAATATCAGAGCTACGCACTCGTTCAAGGTTGCGTGCGAGCAAAAGTACTTGCGACGACCCGTTAAGGGATTAAACTCAGTCTGATGCACGCGCTCACCTGGACTTACTAAGTAGACCGGAGCTAGTGATATATCTTAACCGATTGTGTCAAGGAAGGTTATATTTTTCGAGTGTATGTATGTAAATTTGTACCTATATTATTCTTTGGCTCGCTCTACACAGCCTAAACTCAGTTATGACATCTTTACTGTTAAACAGTTATAAAAATGAAATGGATGTACAATTAAAATATAAAAAAAAATATCAACGGTTATTTGGAGGTCACTGAATCGTTTTTTTTTTGTTTGTTTGTTTGTATCGTTGCTAAACTGATTTCACTATTTTTGGTACACAGGTAGATGGGTATCCACAGATGGTTATAGGATACTTTTTACCCGACTGCCTTGAAGGAAAAAAATGTTTTTTCTTATTGAAGGTGACCCTTCTAGTACAGTTATACTTACCTAAAGTTGTATAAATTAAATGTCTCGACACATTCAAAATTTGAATTTGAATTTGAAAATATTCAAAAAAAGTTTTACGGACTTATCGAAGGTCGCTGAATCGATTTTTTTTTCTTTAGATTTTCTGTATGTGTGTATGTGTCTGTGGCTTCATCACGTAAAAGCGGTTAAATGGACTTCAAGTATTTTTTGGTACACGGGTAGCAAAAAGGGTGTTATGAGTTTTTTGTTCGCGAGCGGAGTTGCGGGCATTCCTCTATTAGGTTATAATATTGGGCAGTCGGTTTTTTTTCAGAGCTTCATGTGCTTGTTAGATGCAGTTGAATCACCCCAAACAAAAAACATGTGTATTTATATACCTACATCAGCATACATACACGTGCTAAAATTATAATATTTAATTTTTACCGTCATCAAATATTCGGTAAACCGGGGATTAGAATACGATTGAATACATATTTAAGGAAATAAAGGAGTACATTAATTTTGTGACTTGACATTTGAGTGATCAATAAAAAAACATACAATAATTACATCACCGGATTATTATAATTCGTTGGTATACAGACACACACGTAAACAAATTTCGTGACAGTGACTCGTGTCCTTTAATAAAGAGATGACATCATTTTTGAGAGATTTAAGTAATATAAGATATATACATATTACGTAGGGACCTTGTTAGCAAATAGGTGCGTGTTGTAGTTGAAGTATATTATTCGTTTACTAAAAGAGCACCTTCATTTTGTTTTCATTTTGTGTAGGTATATAAACATATCCAAGATATTTATAACTATTAAACTAAGTAGCGGCTTCTACAATACACCTATACTCTAGATTTCATCAATATACATCTTGTAGCTTTTGAGTCTGGACATACGGACGGCCGGATGGATGGACATGACGAAACTAGCCATTTTGGCTACGGAACCCTAATAAAAAATAATAATTAAAAATCCAAAAAATCCAACTGCCTAAAAAACAAAAAAGAAAAAAACAAGTCTAGTGCCCTAGAAATTTGTTAAGTTATAATGGAAATCTTTCATGATTCATGATCGATACTCACAATATAACAACTGTTCAAAATCGCTGTTCCATATTAGAATTTATTATTTGTTATATTGTGAGTATCGATCATGAATCATGAAATATTTCCATTATAACTTAACAAATTTCTAGGGCACTGGACTTGTTTTTTTCTTTTTAGTTTTTTACGCAGTCGGGTTTTTTGTTTTTTTAATTATTATTTTATACTTTTAAGTTAAAACTATAAAAGTCAGACAATTTCGCAATCTTTATCGTGGGGGTTATTGAGAAGCTTGCACAGATTTATTACAATGCAATTAAATGAAAATTTAGTGAGAACGGTTTGCTAACCAACTTTAAATCGTTATAGTTCCTAACTGGTAATTCCAAATTGAAAATGATAAAAGAAACCTAATATTGATTTTTAAATCCCTATTCATTGATACCCCACTCGATATAGTACGTCAATTTTAATTTTTTTCTTTTTAACAATATGGCGTCTCATTATCGCCATTTTGAGTTTTCATTATTTTCATGTCTTTAGTGACATTTTGACAGTAAAGACAAATTGATTGTCGTAAGAATAATCAATATCGGTCCACGCGTTTGGTCTCTAGAGTGCCAGATAGGAACAAACATACATACATACATACAAACATACATACATACATACATACATACATACATACATACATACATACATACATACATACATACATACATACATACATACATACATACATACATACATACATACATACATACATACATACATACATACATACATACATAGACTGATAAACACACTCCTTTGCGTCGCGCAGTCGGGTAAAAAGGAGTCACGATCCTCAGCAGTGAGGGAACAATTAAGAAGAGATATATATATATATGTATATACAAATATCTAACTGGATGTACAATCAGCATAAATTCTATACGGAATTAAAATTGTTACGAATAATTATCGCATTAAGAGTAGATTAGTTGCGGCACTTTACGAGCTCCTCGACTGGAATAACTTCGTTGAAGTACTGTGGGATACAATGTACAAGGAACTGTGGTATTTTTTAATTATTAAATTACATTGAGGGAAACACGAAATATGTTAATCGTCAAAGCCTGGCCCAAACCATACAAATTTGGTAAATGTTGAAGATATTGGAGAGCTCCAGATTTTCTGTTTTTATCATCATCATTGTTACGGACGGGTCCGTAAAGGGTCCATGCAGTGGACTGTAGATGGTGCAGCAGGGTTTCGGCAGGTCACAAGAAAAAACAACTATTTTTCAGGTTTCAGCAGCGATGCGGTGTGTAGTGTGGAGCGTGGGACGAATGGTGGCAAGTGGCAGGTGACTGACTTTACTAGGGAAAGGATTGGTATAAGGTGAATTTATGTGGGGCGCAACTAGTGGGATTTTCGCCCACCGGGCAGGCAAATTTGATATAGTCTATGGGTATGCAAGATGGAAGGGGAAAGGGGGAACGAGAAACAAGGATGGAGGATGTGTGTGAAGAGTATAGGATATGTGTGTATTGCAGTGTTATTGTTATGTGTGAAATGAGCATCTTTTATTAAATAAGTACACGAAAATATTACAAACAGTCAACATTGATTAAAAGGCACAATAAGAGGTAAAAATCTTATATCTAAACACGTAAATAAAATGTAAACAACAATCAAAAATGGAACGAAACTAAAAGTGAGTCTTTACTCGAATTAAAACAAGCAAAACTTAAATCTACCTAGCTATTATATTATACTACCTAGCTATTATTTACAATCATCATCATCATTATCATCATCATCATCATCATCATCATCATCATCATCATCATCATCATCATCATCATCATCATCATCATCATCATCATCTTCATCATCATCATCTTCATCATCATCATTTCAGGGAATCATAGTACGTCCACTGCTGGACACAGGCCTACTCAATAGATTTCCACATGGGCCGGATAGAGGCGACCCCCATCCAGTGAATCCCTGCAACCCTAACCAGATCGTCTGACCACCTCGATAAACCGATAGTCAATCCAGCATCGCTGGAGCGACTGCAGTACTGCCCATGTGTCGAAAAAATCAATTTCTATTTTCATATTTGACATAATTTATTATTACGTTAGGTTAGTATGTAAGATTACTTTTATTCTAAAAATTCTTGCATAGTCAAGGGCAAATAGTTTCAAAAAAATGTTACACTAACTCTAATGTCATAGTAATAAGGTTTGGATACATATTTATGAGATTTTGTGGTGTTTAATTATCTTTGAGCTTGACAGTACATTTTAATGGATGATTTAATGATTTTGAACAAAACAAAAAAGTAAAAATTGCGGACTTTTAATATCTTAAGGCAGTCGACCAATTAGGCTTAACCGAAACATTTATTTTAGCACATGTATCTTTTAAATATTTATTTATTTAATATTTATTATGAAAACTCATCGAACAAAAGGCGAACTTACTGCCATAGGCATTCTCTACCAGTCAACCTCAGGGCAAAGCAGAAAAATTGTGGGTGCTGCTCAGAAGTTAAATATATCATAAAATTTACAAATTTATATACACCTATAAATATAATTATCTACTATAAAATATTATTAATTAAGTAAGTGCGTTATAATCAAGAATACGAATTAATATAAAATAATCTATCAATACATTACATACATCAAAAGAATTACACAAAAATATCCTTAGTTTTAAATAAAAAACCAGAACAAGTTAGCAGTTTTCATCACGAGAGTACTAACTGGCATTTTAATTACTAACATAGACTGTTAGGTAAATGTGGCCATGTACTAGACTTTGTTGCATTCTTGAAATGTCGTTGACCTTTCATACAGGTCTCTAATACAGGTCTAACGCTTAACTGAAACTGTTCCTGAGGTATGAAAGCGGTACGGGAGGGGCGACAAGTGACGTGACATGACGTGTCCTAACTGTCTCGTTATACACATATACGTCACTTGCTACCCCTCCCGTACCGCCCCCATACCTCAGGAACAGACTCAGTTAATCATTAGGCCTATAGACTACAGTCGTTTGCTTAAACTAACAATTAATTTGAGATATCTTTAGACCCACACATTTGACGTTTCTGGCGTTACCGAAAATCTCTTTTGAGTTGCCATGTAATAGGGCTTCTAATGGTATACTTTCCTGTTTATTAAGTTTAATAGACGGGACTTTCAACGTTTTTTATTTATTTTTCATTTCCCTTAAGAGCTACGCTCTTGTCGGTGGAGTAACTGCCACTTCTCTCTGTCTTCAGCCAGAGACTTGACTTCTTGGTACGACCTGACGTTTACTTTTTCCTTTATTTGTGCAAAGTAGGTTCACCTGGGTCTTCCTCTTCCTCTCTTCCCTTCGACTTTTCCTTCTATGATGTTTTTAAAGTACCCGTCATTTAACGTTTTAACGCGCCATAAATTCAAACAAAGACGAACCATTATTTTAAAACCTTATTTTACAGCGAAGTTTAAAAGTTGTGGACAGATTTGTGTTCGCCTAAAAGTTGATTCACCCATAAACCATCTTTAAGGTTTTCATCCCATGCAGGACAAGGCGCTCGTAAATCAAATCCTCGTGGCATCGTAATGTGTGTCTGAGGTAGGGTTGCCAACCCGACTCTACGTATTGTACTCTTTATGATGTAGGTGTACTTTATAATCTATAAGACTAATAGAGTACGCTAAAATACTTTTTTTTACACAATGTTTACTATACTAGTGTCAGTCGTCACTAAACTAGTGAATACCTTTGTCATAAGCCAAAAAAGTTAGACTATTTACGGTTGATATTCTTATTCATTTATTAATAATATTCTCAATACACACACATTACACAGATGTAGTTATGTTTAAAACCATTTATAAATTAGCATGTAAAAATAAACAAATTTCATTGAATCAAAATAATCGTAAGTAGGTATACAAAAATATATATTTATAATTCAACATTTAAAAAATCGTCCAAACTATATAAAATAAGAGAAGCCAATTTTTTTGTTTTTTCTTAAAACAATCCAGAAAAAGTTGGCAACCCTAGACTGAGGTCACAGACGACAGTGACGACTTGATTGACACCACAAAGAACCGATACGTGCCATCCTCATCAATATGCACGCAATATTCATCTGTAATGCGATGCAACGATGTCGCAAATTCCGATAGTACTGTCAGTAACGCTCAAGGTAATCGTCACGACCTAGGGCTTTATTAGTCATTTTACGATGCTATACTATAAATCATCATTATATCATCATAATCCCATGTTGATCCCTTTAAGGTACTGGTAAGACTGCACACATTTTAGTGTCTAAGTATACTTGTGAAGTCATTTTCAAAACCGAGTTTTTTTGCTTGTTCACAAATTGAGAAATTAACACCGCATTAAGGTTAGAAGCGGCGAACACGGAATAATGTCAAATATCAATTTCATTTTGTCACTTAATCTCGGAATAAACCTTATTTCAGTTTGGTTGAATCTAACCCAAATTGAATAAACGCAGTTATAATATTCAAGAATAATAAAAATTAAACTACCTATCTTTATTCTGTCTTGTGAATCATCAAAGTATCCGTTGTCGAAAAATTTTTCGTACGAGTGCTCACCAATGATTGTTGTTCACAGCGAATGTATCCACGACGAAATATCCAAGAAGACCGACTGGTCTTGTCAGCGTGACGCGTGCCTGATGAGCGACGATGTGGTGTACGGAGTCAATCAGCCCGGCCTCGGCTGGCGCGCCTACAACTACTCCCAGTTCTACGGGAAGAAGCTGAAAGACGGACTCATTTACAAGCTTGGTGAGTCTCTAAGGACCTACTGGCCGTGCTAGCGTGATGCATGTTGGATTAGCGAACAACTGGTAGAGGGAGGCAACCAGCCTGGCTTCGGCTGATGCGTTTACAACTACCCTCAGTTCTGCGGGAAGAAGTTGATAGACGGACTGATTTACAAGCATGGTGAGTCTTTAAGGACCTACAGGTGCCAGCGTGATACTAGCTGGATGAGTGATGACGTGGCTGTACGGATTCAAACACCCCTGTCTAGGGCACATACGACTATGAGAAAAGGCGACTCATTTATAAGATTAGTTAGAAAAAGTCCTGAAGTGGTATAGCTATGACATCAACCAGCCTAAGCTTTGACCGGCGAGTCTGCAAATACACGAAGTTTTACGGGAAGATTCTCGAAGTCTCATTTGGAGCTTGATGAATCTTCTAGGATAAATGGCTTTGCCCTCGTCCCATTTCATTTATGGAGTAATTTATGATTCCAGTGATTTTCGTTAACCGATATTTTAATTTGCTCTTGTGACTTTATACAAAAAAAACTTTGAGCTCATGATATGACGAGGCCAAAGCATCGTGCAGCTGAAATACCAGTTTCAATATCACGCCAAAAGCCTCCGCGTGATCTGTTTATTGTCTAAAATCAATATGACATTAAATCAGACCACAATAACATTACAATGACTTCTGACGTCAATCCGAGGTTCTAATCATGTCCCAGCCTACGCAACGGTGTGTCGGGCGGGCCTTATTTAGCGCAACTCGCAATGGCGACCCGCTACTTAATCCCTCAAATATCAGACTTTCGCAAATTATTCATAAATCCATACAAGGTATTTACTAAGTGAATGGACAGTAGTTTGTGAAAAATAAAAACTCTCACAATAAATATCAGATTCAAGCACTTGCGTGACCAAAATTGGTTAAAATCTCATTTGGTGATTGACTTTATAAATTTTCTGCCCGGACTCGTCTTTAGAGAAGAATATAGGATGCCTAAGTAAATTAGTTAAATGGAAAACAAGAAAGTGAAAATGGAAAAGTGAAAACCTACAGTCTTATTTTTATATTGAGTCAGTCATATTTGTACATAGCGTTGCGGGATCGAAGTTTTCTCAAGCAAATTGCATGAGTAAAACATTACCGAAGTTCATTGAGCTTTCAATCACCAGGTACCCATGACGCCCACCCAGAAAGAGGTGCCACTTTATTGTCGTGTCCTCATAAATCACGATCTTTTTTGCCCAATAGCTCCAAAAAACAAATGCAATCGTAACAATAATGCAGCTCAAATGGAGTTTGTACAACTAAATTGAGCGATTCATATTTGAATATAATAATTGACAATCGTGACTTTAGCATTGAGTTAATTACTAACCACTTTACATACATTCCTACCCTTATGGTGGTCATAATAAGACTGATTTTTTCGTAACTTAGTTGACATCATTTGTAATTTATCCAACGTTAGATAAATTCAACATTTTATTGTCGAATGTGTGAATAAGTGGTCATTTACATACAATATGAGTGAATCGAAGCAATAAAGTAACTAGATATATATCAAAGAATGTATTAAACAGATATTTCAGTTGCGGATATGACATCAAATGTATCCCATTGAAATATAAATTGAAAACTATTAGTGAATGATATATGAAGATAGGGACGATATTCGGGTAAGGAATTAAATTTACATATCTAACAAATGTTTACAGGTTTTAAAAAAATGTCCCTAAAAATGTTTGGATTGGTCAATTTTTTTTTACTGTAAATAGTGTTTTATTTATAAGGGTTTATAATTTAAATGCCTAATCCGTTTTTGTCCAATTGGAAAAGCTAGTTGACTATAAATTAGTAGGAGATTTTCGATGGGTTCCAAATTACCAAATTTGGAAACGTTAATTGCCTTGAGATTTAAGCATGAGGCTTGTGGCTTTATAACACTGTGATATTATTCCAGTGGCGTGCACAGAGATTTTGGTTAAGGTAGGCAGTTAAAATGTTTTGATCACACGGGTAGACAGTTTCATTATGATGGCAGTAGGTATGGATCTTTCGGGGAAGAGCGTCTCGCAACCTTAGACGTAAAAGGCCAATTACCTAAAGAAAGACTTAAGCCCTCCTACAACATATACAACCCCGCTGGCCAAATCTACTGCCACACGTGCAGAGAGTATTTAAAAGTAAGTTCGGCCTAGCGAGCCATATCAGAGCCCACAATAAGGTGCGTCCACACTTGTATCATTTGCTCGTATCCGATCACTGTGGCGTGGCATGACCGCGTATCGCGCTGCTTGGACGCTTACTGTCGGCGCGGCGATTACGCCGCGCTTCTCCGATCTAAGTGTGTGATACACGTATCAACATGGATTTCGAGCGATCGGATCAGCGCAACGTCCAAACGCCTATGGTCCTTCAGGGTAGGCGGCGCCTTTGTGCCTATTAGCTGGGTGCGAAGTACTAGGTGTAGGTAATAAAATCGATCGCAGCGCTCATAGTGGCCAGAAGTAAAACAAATGTTGGCACTGTTATCTGTCATATGTCAAAGTAATCTGTTTAGACTTGGTTACCTAATTGAAATAAAACAATTTAACGGATTATATCGCGTATATTATCTCATTTTAGTTCCCGACGTTTCGGAAGCATGGTCCTCCCGTGGCCATGGAAAGCTGGAAAGCTTCCGAAACGTCGGCAACTAAAATGAGATAATATACGCGATATAATCCGTTAAATTGTTTTATTTCAATGAGTAATAATCGCGGAAACAGAAGAAAATATTGGTTACCTAATTTGAATAAACCCGGTCCTTAAAATAATACTCATTTCGATCGGAAAACGATATTTAACTTATCACTAGCGATACAGGAACAATTATATATGTTTATTATTATTGAATGAAACCATTAAAGTAGCTTTAGCTTCTTATTTTACTGTAAAACTGCAACTAAAAATTAAGTAAACAAACCCTGACACAGTCAAAATAAAACACACGTTTTGAAACAATTTTACCTACCCCATTTGATTTGAATGACGAAAATTGATTTCACAACCCTTTCTCCACCCAAATTAAGTTATCACAGTAATTTTGGAAATAAATTAATAGATAATTTGGGATTATAATAATATTTTGTCACAACGTCGCGATTAAATGTCAAAACGTCAGAGCCAATAAAGTTGCGGACGCTAGGTGGAGCTAAACTCGTGCACGGAGCCAATATATGGACCGCACAGCACTGATTACATCATACATCATTAATGTTTGCGAATAAACTCACAATAAGCATCACCTTGGCGACACGTTTGGCTCAGTGGGTTGTATAACGGCCTACGAAGCTAGCGGTCAAAGGTTCAAATCCCGGACAGGGCAAGTGTTTGTGTGATGAGCACGAATGTTTGTTTCTGGATCTTGGATGTTTTCTACATATTAAAGTACAATCCATACTAATATTATAAATGCGAAAGTGTGTCTCTCCATACCAAATTTCATCCAAACGGCTGAACCGATTTGGATGAAATTTGGTATGGAGACAAGAGGGTAGAAGCTATAATTTATATATATATATATTATGTACTAGCCTCTGCCCGCGACTTCGTCCGCCTTAAGTTCGTTTATCGCGGATAAGAGTATTGACTCAAACTATCTCCATACCAAATTTTATCCAAATCGGTTCAGCGGTTTAAGCGTGAAGAGGTAAGAGACAGACAGACAGACAGACAGACACACTTTCGCATTTATAATATATGAGTATGTATATCGTCGCCTAGTACCTAAGTACAAGCTTTGCTTAGTTTGGGACTAGGTCGATTTGTGTAAGATTTTCCCTGATATTTATTTATTTATTCACCTATGTTTTCGAGACATCCTCAAAAAATATAATACGTATCTGAATCAGAAGATGAAAATTGAAAAATATCTCCTTTCAACATTAAACCGTCTCGCAAAAAAAGGAATTTAAAAAAACTATTAATCCACCGCCGTAACATGGTCGTAACAGTTCAATAAAAGTCAAAGATGATTATGTTTTCTTAATTGATGAACATAAACACATATTAAAGCCAGTTCCAAGACAAATTTTAATGTTAACACAACTCATATGCATAAACCAATTAATTATTAACTGTCCAACAGACTGACCAATCAGTTGCACTAATTGTGTATGAATATTAAAACTTCCTAGTAAACGACTGGAAATAGTCTGGATCTAAAATACGTTGAACTTTTTGCATATGTGAGATCAAAAATACCAGTTATCAGATCTAGTTTTCAATAAATTAAATGCTTATAGAAATAACTATTGGTCACCTTGGTAAGCTTAGAATTAAATTTCGTAAATACACCGATAGCCAAATCAAGTCCCACAAATATATTCAAAATCTTTGAATAAGTATTTTCTTTTGTAGTATGGACCGCATCATAATTTAAAATGCGTAATACGAGAGGTCATAATAATTGGGATGATAGTTCTGTTGCCTTGGTCATAGAAACGAGGTTTTACGATTCGTTGAAATCTACCATTTGTTTTGTTTATTCGCGTCGTCTATTAAAAACTAACATTCTAGAATTTCTAGACATACTCTAACCAGCGATGGATGTAAAAGCGAACAATTTAACAGATTATCATATATAATGCCGGTGAATTCTTTGAGAGGATTTTTTAGAATACAGATCTATCTATCTGTCAGCTACGGACGACGTCCACTGCGGAACATAGGCCTCCCTATAGCTCGCCATAGGGTGCGATTCTGCAAAGACCGTATACACGGACTCTCTGCAACCCTTACGAGGTCATCCGCCCACCTAGTTGGGGGCCGAAAATACAGATAATAAGTGGTAAATAATTGTACGGAATTACATGGAAAAGTGATTGTAAGATAGTGATTAAAGATACATATTGATTAAGTTTCATTTATTATTTCAATTGAGTCCCTCCCTAGGCCGCTGGTATACGTTGATGAGCAATGCGCATCGTGTGTTATACGCGAACGTTTACTTTTTAAACACCGCAAAAAATGCTTGTTATCTCGCTTGCACGTGGTCTGTTGCCTCAATCGTACGCCGTCACACACGGCGCTTACAAATATTGAAAGACTTCAGTATTTTTACCATTATTTGTTCACATTTTTTACGTTTTTCCTCAGGAACACTGCCGCTCAGTATGGAAATGCAGCAGATGCTGCCGATTGAGTACGACACAGACGACATCGAGGTCCCCGACAGCTTCGACGCCAGGCGGCGATGGCCTGGATACATCTCCCCCATCATGGACCAAGGCTGGTGCGGTTCTGATTGGGCCGTGTCCATCGCCTCTATTGCTTCCGACCGGTTAGTTTCCTTCAGAGACTCTGCCGATTGAGTACGACAGATGTTCAGGTTACCGACAGCTTCAACACTAAGTAGGCGGCGGTGGCACGGGTACATCTCCTCCATCGTTGACCAGGGCTAGTGCGGTTCTGACTGGGCGGTGTCCATCGCCTCTATTGCTTCCGACTGGCAAATTTTCTTCAGGGACCCTGCTAATTGAGTACGACAGACATTAAGGTTTCCGACAGCTACAACGCCAGGCGGCAGTGGCCCGGGTACATCTCCTCCGTCGTGGACCAGGGCTGATGCGGTTGTGACTGGGCGGTATCCATCGCCTCCATTGCTTCCGACCGGTAAGTTTTCTTCAGGGACCCTGCCGATTGAGTACGACAGAAATTAAGATCCCGACAGCTTCGATGCTAGGCGGCGTTGGCCCTGGTACATATCTCGTCCATCATGGACCAGAGCTGGTGCGGTTCTGACTGGGCGGTATCCATCGCCTCCACTACTTCCGATCGGTAAGTTTTCTTCAGGGACCCTGCCGATTGAGTACGACAGAAATTAAGGTCCCGACAGATTGGCGGTGGCCCGGGTACATATCTCGTCCATCATGGACCAGAGCTGGTGCGGTTCTGACTGGACGGTATCCATCGCCTCTATTGCTTCAGACCAGTGTGTCTTCTCCAAGAACTCTGCCAAATGAGTACGACTGACAATAAGGTTCTCTATAGCTTCGACGCTAGGCGGCGGTGGCCCAGGTACATCTCCTCCATCGTGGACCAGGTCTGGTGCGGTTCTGACTGGGCGGTGTCCATCACCTCTATTGCTTCCGACCAGTAAGTTTTCTTCAGGGACTCTGCCGATTGAGTACGACAGACATTAAGGTCCCGACAGCTACAACGCCAGGCGGCGGTGCCTCGGATACACCTCCCCCATCTTGGACGGCTGGAGCGGCTACGGATGGGCCGTGTCCATTGTCTCTATTGCTTCCGACCAGTTTTCTTCTTGTTATAACGGTCCGGCCGGAATCAGGCGGGCTATCTTTCTTCTTACCTAGACCTCACTTGCTTACTTACTCAGTGATGCAAAACTATTCTTGTTCTCTGATATTGAGTTGACGCCATTTTATTTTGTTCGCAACAGTTTTTTTTTTATTTATACCTACCTAATCCCAATTATTACTCAGGACAGGTGGCTCAATTAGCACAGGTTGTACATATTAGTTGTAAAGTGTTTAACATATTTGACTAGTGGCTCAGTGAGCTGTAGATTTCGTGAGTCGAACCCCCTTATATCCGCCATTTAGAAAAAAATAGAAAACATGTATCAAAAAAAAATAATATAATTATTTTACCTGCTCGCAAAATTTGAGAAATGCGACCTGTAGAGGAGAACCGCCGAACAGAAATTCGTTGCACAGACAGACAAACGAAAGCATTTTTGCTCAAGCTGAAACGGAGACGCTTCGCTCACAGTGGTAAAAGTTTTATTGCTTGACGACGAACGTATATCATAAGATCTCTTAGTGCGAAAGAGCCTGCACCAATGAAAGTGAGTGAAAAAGTAAAGCAAGGCCACCCGGAATCTCTGCCCACATCCACCAAGACTCAATTAGGTTCGATGATGGAGATCTGACGTGGGATGGGAACGGGACCTTGGTGAGAAAGAGATCAAATCTCTTAGTAACACTATGCTTTAGTGTTACTTTAAGATGAATTGTAGTTTGAGCCCCGGAATCATTGATGTGTTTGTGCCTTAGCTGTAAAGCGCTTGATTTTATTGCAAATTGGGTCGTTCCGTTGCAGTTTGTTTGTTGTTGTTTATTTGGATGATGTGCTGTTTTAAGATGGATGCCCTGAGCCTCAAATGGAATAATTAAAATATCAGGGACATCTTATACAAATCGATTATTCCCAAACTAAGCAAAGCTTGTACCCGGTGACGATATACATATGTGTGGACAAATATAATACTTCAGTAAATTTAATAGAATAATATATCCAAGCCCCAGGAACAAATATTCGTTTTCATCATACAAAGATTGCCCTAGCCGGGAATCGAACCCGGGACCGCCAGTGCCGTAAGCCGTTATGCAACCAGCATAGCCAAACGTGTCGTCAAAATTACATTTAATGTGCTTATGTTGTGTGACACCAAAACCCGTCCAAAAAATATAGAAAGAAGTGACCAAAAAACTGCTCTTCTCAACAAAAACTCCTAATATGCTATATACGCTCTTTTGCTAGTGCACTTTTTCATACCGCATTTTTTTATGTAGTGCATTTTTTTATGGACGGCTGCGGGACCCTAGACTGTTTACGGTCCGGCATGCTCTGAGCCAGTTTTTTTAACGGGCGAATTCGGTATTTTTTATTTTTAAAGATGGCAACGCTAGCTGCACCATTTGTTCTCGTCTAATTGCGTTGCATAAGCCTAAAGCCTCAATATCTAATCTTTTGTTTTACCTGCCGTGACGCATACAAGAACCATTTCAACAAGGATACATCAAGGTTGTCCCATATTGTTACCAATTTACTGCACTTTTCCAATGTTAACAAACAACAAGAATACTTGAGTACTTATTTTAAATGCAGAGCTTTGCGTCATAAATCTTTAAGCATAGGTCAGTGTCGTAGGTAGGTATCGATTCAAATTACCATGTGGTTACTCATAGTCATAGCCGACTATGGCAGCGGTATAATTATTTATAAAAAGACTTCTCTCATTGTAACGGACAATTTGAAAGTGCTTGTATCTACCTAAGCCTAACTTGAATAAAGGATATTTTGATTTGATTTGATTTGATATTGTAAAAACTATTGGGAATATGTTTTTTTATATGACATAGGAGGCAAACGAGCAGGCGGGTCGCCTGATGGTAAGCGATCACCGTCGCCCATAGACACTTGCATCACCAGAGGAGTCACATGTGCGTTGCCGGCCTTTCAGGTGGGAGTACGCTCTTTTCTTGAAGGCTTGAAGTTCGCTTCGGTCCGGAAATACTGCAAGCGGCAATTTATTCCACAGTTCAGACGTACGAGGCAGGAAATTTCTAGAAAAACGCACAGTTGCGCACTGCCAACCATCTAAATGGTGAGGACAGAAATATTGCCGCGCAGGACGATGGCGGAAAGATGCACCTGGGATCAACCTATGTGTGGGGAAAATGTTTTGGGACCTTATACGACACTACGCTTTTGTTAATAACATCGTAGAAGGAAAGGTTGAAGACAAGCGAGGAAGGGGAAGACTAAGGATAAGCTACAAGAAACAAATAAAAGAGACGGTTGACGTCATGTCATATAGAGAAATGAAGGAGGTGGCCCTGGATAGAGCAAGATGGAAACAGCTTCACGCTTCATCAGCTACACAGAACAAGAGTTTGACTGTTAAATTTATGATGATGACCTTTAACCTAAAATTTTGTCTCGTACTAGAAGGCAACTTCGGCAGCGGATGAGAAAAGATGAAAACTCATAGTTTTTCTTCAGCGTAGCCAGATAAAAAGTATCCTATATCCATATATGGATACCCAGCTTTCCGCGTACCAAAAATAGTTGAAATCCGTTTAGCCGTTTTTGTGTGATGAAGCCACAACGACACAAAACATACGAAAAATCAAAAAAATATATATCTTTGATTTAGTAAAATAGTCCCTATAACTTATTTTTGAAAATATCTTAAATTTACAGACATTTCATTTCTATAACTTTATAATAGTATAGATGTTAAATTCCCACACTAAAACTCTTTGAAAACATCTGATCCACAGAACACGCGTCTTATTTCTGTATACACGAGAATATAATACGTGACGTATAGGTCTTGTATTCTCAGCCAGTACCGGTAACCCAAGCTTTCTTATAAGTGGGACTAAAATAAACGAGAACCCTTGCAAGTCTTGCAACCCGAGACCCTCCAACTAACAAGCTTCGTCAACTCTCCAATTCATTAAGAAACCGCGAATAGATTCTACTTACTCGTATCATATCTAATTGAGTACGTGTAATTAAGACCTTAACCCAAACTCATAAGTTTCATATTGCAAAATCATGTGTATTGGATATATGATCTTGGTTTAATTTGCTTATGTTTCATTTGTTTTGTTGTATCGTATCGTGTGAAGCGATCGTGTGGTCGGTTGCAGTTATAGGCAAAAGGTAGTAAAAGTTGATTTAAGATGCAATTTTATGGTGTTTTGTTTCTGGGTGGTAGGCACTACAAGTAGATGCAATATTCAGCTACATAATACATGATAGACCCTACTCGGTTACTTTTAAGATATCTTAGGTGTTATTAAAATTAGTGAAAATAATTTTAGTTAATCTTTTCTGACCTTTAAAAGCAAAGTCTGCAGTTACCTAGCCAGCAAAGTCTGCAGTTATCTAGTCATTGCTATCTCTTCTATGCTACTTAAGTTGTAAAAATGAAATATATAATGTATATTGAAGATCATTATCATTCGCTTGTCTTTATCCCATTTACTTGGGATCGGCGCAGCATGCTTTTTTCTTCCATACCTCTCTATCACTCGTTATCTCGTCATTCACATCCTCCCTGTTCATGTCATCTTTTGCGCAATCCATCTTATCCCCGGCCTACCCCTCCTCTTACCTACATCCCTCCACATGCATATCTAATCACTCTGACATGCCTCTCTTCCCTCCGCATAACATGTCCGTACCACCATAGGCGATTATATTGTATATTGAACATATTTTCAAAAAAATAAGTGATATGGACTACTTGAATTCGTTTAATATAAATAATTTCGTTCCATTCAAATGCCTCTGATTTTTCCTCTTCATTTCGGTTACTTTATCAATAAGCCCTAGTATTCGCCACATTTTTGATGTATAGTCGAGGAATGAAAACATTCGTCACTTTTCGAATCTATGTGATCGCGTTAAGGTTGAAAAGTGACGAACCTTTTCTTTCTGCGACTGTCTAGTTGTTATTAGCATTTTTTTATGTAGCTCTGTCACTTGTATCTTGTGTTTCAGGACAGAAAAAAAGAAAAAGTTGATCCACACAATTACGTGTACAGTTCGTGACATTATAAAGTGTTATTCTTTTCTCCAGATTTGCAATCCAGTCCAACGGAGCCGAGGACATGGTGCTGTCTCCGCAGACGATGCTGTCCTGCAACAGGCGCTATCAGCGCGGCTGCGTGGGCGGCAACATCGACGTCGCCTGGAACTTCGCTGGCGAGCATGGGTAAGCATGGGGACCGATTTGTCCGGTTCGAAGGACCAATTCATCCTGCTCGAAGGACCAATTTATTTCACTGGAACGATCAATTCGTCGACCAATTCATTCGGCTGAAAGGACCAATTCATGCGGATCGAAGGAATGATCCATCTTTATCAAAGGACCAATTCATAAGGAAGGATCATACATCCAGTTTATTGCTCCATACTGTTAAACAAAAAGAGTGTTAGGTATATAATATTGTTTTATCGAAAAACGGTTCGTACTTCATTTTGTTGACATATAATTATTTCATCGATAACGTTTTTCTCCGAAACCGTTAATAATTTGGGATTGTTATAAACCCTGACTTAGGCGAGGAGGCTTAAACAATGGAACACATACTATGTGAATGCCATGCCCTCGCCAGACAGAGAATGAAGGATTTTAGTATTGGCTACCCAAAGCCAAAGGAATTCCAGACGTTACCATTGGTATCTATCATCCGGTTTATCGAGATGGCAGAACAAACTATTGATTAGCAAGAAGGGGTAATTACACAAGAGATTCCAATAGATTCTGTATTCGTAGGACCCCTATTAGTTAGATAAAATGATAAACCTTTTGAGCATAAAACCCAAACCTAACGGTTTCTAGGTATTTTTGATCTTTTCAAAAATCATGAAAATTGTATGGTTTCAGAGGAAAAAGTGAAATGAAGCATTCTGGGAAATGTATAGATAAAATGGAAGGATACCGTTAAGTATACGTACAGTCACCACTCACCAGCATTATCTAATATCTACTACAACAAAGCGCGAATAAATATCTGACACGACTCTATTTTTAGGGCTGTTACGACGAGTCAGATATTTTCGCCCGCTTCGTTATGGCTAATATTAATGCTGGTGTCTGTACATATACATGTATGTTAGGTATGATGAGAGAAGATGATGTTTGGAAGAACATATCCGACTCAGTGCATAACTTATTTTTAAAGCATGTTTTGTACTCTCTGAGCATAAAATGTATTTGCTATTAGTGGAAACTATTTTTGGCTTCTGTATGAACTATTTTTTTTGTTAACTGTGTAATTGTATGCTGTTTGTTTCCCATCACAATAAAAAAACCCGGTCAAGTGCGAGTCTAACTCGCGCAACGAGGGTTCCGTACAAACTTTCACTTATTCCGACTTAACTTGCCGCTTGAGTTAAGTTTGCCTCTGGTATCTATGGCGCCCCATACAAATGAGGGGCAAACTTAACTAAACCAGGTTATTCAAAAATCATTTTTGGTGGTTAAAAAAAAGTAAGACAGATAGATATATGGTTATAAGTTTCGTGTAATATTCATATTAAATAACATAATACCAGAAAATTTCAGATTTTTCGTTTGGTAAACTTCGGAGATAAAGGGAGGAATGGTATTTTTTTCCACATTTTCCTCAATAAAACATAAATTCAGTACAATAAAAAATTGTTCTAAAATGTACAGATCAAGCTCTTTCATATGATACCCTACTTGACCTAGTAACTAGACTTTTAATTTTTGCCCCGCCCCCCAATATTGGTCGTCTTTTTAGAAAATAAAAATATATTTTATAATGTTTTCTTTGCAATACATGTGGGCAGACCATGTTTATAATTATTCCAAATTTCAAATAGATAGCATTAGTAGTTTTTGAGATATGGCTTTCTAATAGTCGGACAGACAGACAGACAGACAGACATACAGACAGAGTCGCACCATAAGGGTTCCTTTTTTACCTTTTTGGTCCGGAACCCTGAAAATAGACGTTAGGCCAACTCTAAGCGGCTGTACGTTCTCTGCCGGTTGCTAACGACACACGTCTGATTTCTTACAGATTAGTGGAGGAGAAATGTTTCCCGTACTCGGCTACCACAAGCCCATGCCCGTACCAGCCCCGCGGTGACTTGTACCAAGACCGCTGCGCGCCCAAAGACCCTCGCCGCACCTCCCGGTACAAGGTGGGACCACCCTACAGACTCAAGAAGGAGAAGGACATCATGTATGACATCAGGGAATCGGGACCAGTTCAAGGTAAGGGCAATTATTTGGCGACCGGTTTGGCTCAGTGAGAGTAACGTTGCCTGCGAAGCTGGAGGTCCTGGGTTCGAATCCCGGTAAGGGCAAATATTTGTGTGATGAGCATAAATATTTGTTTCTGAGTCTTGGATGTTTTCTATGTATATAAGTAAATATATCTATTAAATATATCGTCGTCTAGTACCCATAACACAAGCTTTATTGAGCTTACCATGGGACTAGTTCGATTTGTGTAAAATTGTCCTGTAATATTTATTTATTTATTTAATTATATCTTCGAAATCATAACCACTCGTAGACTAAAAGGTGCAAGTTTGTTTGCGGAGGGAAAAAAATCATAACTCTCTTTTTTCTTCAGCATAGTTGGGTGAAAAGTATCATATTACTACACTCGGATGTCCAGCTATTCCTGTACCAAATATGGTTGAAATCTGTCCAGCCGTGTTGACGTGAGAATACCGCAATGAAAAATATAAAAAAATAGACTCAATGGCCTTTAAATATCTAGTTTCACGTATTTTTGTTTTAACCTTTTGACCGCCAAATAGCGAACTACAACTACGTCACCCAGACTAGACACCAGAGCAATAAAAAACAATGAACCTTCAAAAATAAAATAGTGGTTGCAGAACGAGGTATTGAAATCCGGAGTCTTTGAATCATGAAATTTAGACGGCATATGCCAAATTTTTGGAGGATGTGATTTGTCGACTGTGGAGGGCAAAAGGTATATCTTCAACGTACAGAGACTTATTCAGCCTACGTGCTATCAGCTCAATGAAGTATTTCATAATTTTCATCAACACTGTATATGATAGATGCAATGGTTTGGCGTCCATATCAGCCGATTCCCTCTGGGTTGCCCAAGTAAAGGCTTACCCCCACCTTTTTCTTTAAATATGAGTAAATAAATACACTTCGGCTTCCCTTGTAATTTTCCTGACGCCACTCTGGTAGCCACAAGTAGATAGCAGTAGACGGATTTAAACAGACAGACATTGCAACTTTAACTTGTATCAGGACACTACTGCAACTACTGTCCTGTTGTCATCAATTATCAAACTTGCTTACAAAATTTAACGAGAATCGGTAGAAAAATGCGACCTGTAGAAGAGTTCAACAAGTCATCCGCCAGACGGACAGACATGCAGAAGCATTTTGCCCAAGCTGAAACGGAGACGCTTCGTTCGCTGCGCTTGCTCGGTCAATTATTCAAGCTTCAGTGAATGGAAATTGTTCCCAAAAATTCAGGTTTAATATAAAATAAAAAAAATCTCTGTAGCCGGCCTTTAATGTCCAAATATTATCAAATTAAGGGTTAAACCAAGAGAAACCTGGGATTCCAAAATATTGCAATTGAAGGCTGTTGGAAAACAAGTAGGTATATAACGCTGGTACAATATAATTTCCGTCGAAACAGTACACCGACATAAAAAATAATATTCTTAAATGGTTCCTCAGTAGGTACCCTCATTATAAACATATATGGTTATTACAAACATTATTGTTGCTAATGTGTACTTAAGAATAACACAAAAAAATCAGAACCAGAGCACGATAAGCCGTTAAATCCGTTATCAGTCGCGTTTGCATCTCCGTGTAAGGTCAGATAACGAATCTTGGACGAGGTTGATTGTATGATACGCATGTAATGACTTTCATAGCATTTGCATGAATCACTTTTGAGCTGGACGCTGTTCGAAATTCGTATAGTGCCGTCCCTGTAATTCTCGTGTTATATTGTATAATGTAATGCAAAAGTGGGAACATTCACCAGCATTAATTTTATATTTAATATCTGCACTATCTGCTACAACAAAGCGCGCATAAATATCTGACACGACTCTATTTCTAGGGCTTTTAGGACGTGTCAGACATTTTCACCCGCTTTATTGTCAGATATTGATGCTGATCTTTGAAGAAATATAGTATTTTCCAAAACCTTGCCAAAATATAATATTTCTGAAAATTTTAGAAAAACATAGTACATGTCCATTCATTCATCATGTTCAAACATTATATACAAATTACAATCCTATATAACTTTTTTTCACAGTGTACACCATTTCAGTGATTTAGTCGATGTTAATAAAAAAAAGTGCAACAGTGGAGTTAGCAATGAAAATATAGGTAGTATTTTTCGTGCTTTATTATTTTTATATAATACTAGCTTCTGCCCGCGACTTCGTTTGCCTTAAATTCGTTTATCGCGGATAAGGGTATTTTGCCGGGATAAAAAGTAGCCTATGTCCTTCTCCGGGGCTCAAACTATCTCCATACCAAATTTCATCCAAATCGATTCAGCGGTTTAAGCATGACGAGGTAACAGACAGACAGACAGACAGACACACTTTCGCATTAGTATGGATAATAGTACAATTGACTGTAATATAGTACGATACTATATTAGTAATATAGTATAATATACTACAGGTGGCAACCCTAGCTGGTGGCTGTACGGCGGAATACGCCCTTTGAATTTCGATGCTTGGAGTAGCCCCGCCCTGGCTGTGCCGCTTCTGTAGGGTCACGGGGTGAGAGTACCTCCTAGAGGAAATCCAACGCAACGCACTCAATCGAAATAGGACTGTCAGTGACAGAAAGTGACAACGATTAAAGATAAAATTTGTACTTCATTACTAGTTTATTAAATAACTAGATGGTGTGACCCTTTTTTCAACAGATACCCAGCTACCTGTGTACGAACCAACAATAGTTGAAATCTGTTTAGCCGATTTAACTTGGTGAAACCGCCACGACACAATAAATAAATGTTTTTAAACATCTTATTTGAAACAATCAATTTTAAACTTGAGAGCCATATAACTTTTGTGATATCTTTGATAATGATTCAGTAATCAAATTTAAATTGTTGCTGCAACCATTGCACTTAATATGCTTTGGTGAAAAAAAGTAGTGTAGACTAGTTTGATTCAATTGGGTATTTTTTGCAGTGTACCTATGATTACAGAAGGTTTGAAAAATCCGCCCTAAGTAACGAATGATAAAGTTTGTCTTTTCGCAATTTCCAGGTAGCAATCGTGCTCTTTTTTTGGTTCAAGACCCACACCATATCGTAACGTGTTAAATGATAAAAACAACAATATACTTATATCATGTTACCGAGGCGAATAGGGAACAAAGCACAGTCAACATGCGAACTGGAATTCCTTTTGTCAAAACAATGGCGCACTTGTTTCAATACCCCGGTTATTATAATAGTTTATAACCATGTAACATAGTTTCAGATATAATTGCGCCTTAGGACAAAGAAGTAGAGGAGACTGGGGCTAAATGTAACAATAACATTATATTTGTATGAGACACCTTGCTCACTAAAAGGAGAAGTTGAAAATAAGAGAAGCTTTAGATCAGCAGTACACCAAAATACGTTACGGCTCAGTGTGTTCACCGAACAAAGTTTTCGAATATCTTTAGTACGTTTATTTATAACTACTTAGACGGCGCCCGCAACTACGTTCGCGGAGGAGAAAAAGTCATAACCTTTCATTTTTTCTTCAGCGTAGTCGGGTAAAAAGTATCCTATAACCATCTAGAGATACCCGTTTACAATAGTAACGCGGTATTTACAAGTAGATACTTGACATGAGTACCTGATTACCTGGAAATACTACAGTGCAGTGTATAATGATTTTATTGCGTACTAGAAGATGCAACTTTGTACGCGGAGGGGAAAAGTCACGACCCTCTTTTTTTCTTCAAATATTCAAAAAAATGATTGTAATGGACTATTTGGAGGTCACTAAAACGAAAAATATATATTTTTAATATTTTGTATGTATGTGTATGTCGTTGTGGCTTCATCACGCAAAATTGGCTAAACGGATTTGAACTATTTTTGGTACACAAGTAGCTGGACATCTACAAATGGTCGTAGGATGACCGCAGACAAAGTTGCGGGCACCTTCTACTTTTTTATTATGGGACTTTTTTATTAGTAGACTTACTAAAAGGTGCACATTTTAGTAGACTGGATAACCAAACTGGCCAAAGCGAGGGATAGAGATAGTTGGAATGAAATGGGATAGGCCTACGCCAAAGACGCGACTATTAGATAGCCCGCTATCAATTATTTCGTATTTTTTAACTTTCGAATGAGTTTCAATTTCGCGCCAATGTTCGATTAGTACCATAGATAAAACTGAAACTTTATATCCAGGGGCGTATCTTGAGATTTGGCGGCCTAGGCATTAAGTTTCGCCGCCCCAGAAGTTAAGGAAAAAACCGGCCAAGTGCGAGTTGGACTCGCGCACCGAGGGTTGCTACGAGGCCGCTGGCTGTTTGCCGCCCCGGGCCATGGCCCCCTAGGCCCTAGGGTAAATACGCCCCTGTTTATGTCGAAGCCAAGGAAGTTGAACGAAAGCACAAGATGAAAGTGGGCCATCTTTGGCGCAAGTACCTTACTAATAAATAACGAGTTGTAACTTATTAAATATTGTTTTAATGTAATTTAAAATGTACTTATCATTTATTTAATGTTATTGAATTGAATTTAATGTAAATTGTAAAAAGTAGTAGAATAAATGTCCATTTATTTATACTTAGTTGTTATTGACCCTCTTGTGTTGTTGCAGCCGTGATGACGGTGTACCAGGACTTCTTCCACTACCGCGATGGCATCTACCGGCACAGCCGGCACGGTGATGGCAAGCTGCAAGGGTTGCACAGCGTCAAAATCATCGGGTGGGGGGAGGACCGAGGAGACAAATTCTGGGTAAGTTGGGTTAGGTCGGACCAGCGAGCTACATGTTTGACGTACAGCTGCAGAAAGATATAAACATAAATACGATACAGAGGGCGCTCGAAAATTTCAAGCCACGTTCGTAAAGTTGCGATAGCTCAGTTGGTCAGAACACTTCTGCGTTAAAGATAAGGTCGCAGGTTAGACGTAGAGTAAAACCAATTTTAATATCAACGCCCCTCCCACTGATAATTTATTTGTAGTTTGTAGATTCTGAGGTCAGATAATGTCTAACATCGGGCAAAACGGTTACCCCCATCTGGCATAAACTTTTTTGTCATATTCGTCATTTGGCATAATGCATTTTTTTCAGAAACTGTAGAATTTTTAGGACTTTTTAAGGCATCATTCTGTTGAATACATTCGGTTGGGTTAGGTTCCTTTTATAACAAACCTGAAAGGTCTACGTGTTCAGAATAAAATGCATCATGCCAAATGATGAGTGATGCCAAATCATGATTATGACAAAAAAGTTTATGCCAGATGAGGGTAAGCCCGGGCAAAAATATAAAATGCACACCTCTAAGAAACTTAATGTTCCCAAGAGTCCGTGAACGTGCTAATTTGATTTATGAATTGTTTCAGATCGTAGCCAACAGCTGGGGCGCCAACTGGGGTGAAAACGGGTACTTCCGCATCGCGCGCGGCTCCAACGAATCAGGAATCGAGTCCTTCGTGGTCTCCGCCTTCAGTGACGTCACATCCGCCAACCGCAGCACATAACAGAGGGGGCACCTCATCACGCCGATGTGCGTGATCAGCCGGCCCTTTAAAACGTCTAGAGGGATCATGTGGTTTAATCTAACGAGGTACTATGGTTAGGTTTTGATCTGTTGCGCAGTTTGATTACAGCGCCATCTTGTGAGTAAATGGCGTTTTGATTTTAACGCCATGTCGTGTTAACCTTCTGTAAAATTTTAATTTGATTACAGCGCCATCTTGTGAGTAGATGGTGTTTTGATTTTAACGCCATCTATTGTTAGCCTTATGTAAAATTACTAGACATGCATAGCAATCATAAAATAGTCTCTAACACGCAAATATCGTCGATCTGGTTATAGTCACACGTATTTACATATACGTACAGCAATAAATGTGTGTTGCAATATATATTAGGTACTCAGTCAGATATGCTGCCAATTGTACAAATTGTACAATGAGCAACAAAATCGCATGGATAGATGTGGACTCTATTGCTGCGCCGCTATGGTTGAAATCTATCCATGCACTTTTGCTGCTCGCTGTACATATCAGGATCTTGTAATATTTTAGTGAATACAGGCCTGATATCGCTTATAGCAATAAATTGTGAATGTGATAAAAACGAAAACAATAAAATATTTATAATATAACTGTTGGAAATTGTGCATCAGATAAAAACTTTGGATAAGGCAAGGGTATTTTTCTATTGGAATGTATAGTTATTGTTACGATCTCCGACAGATAGGGTTTAAAATAAAGGATAAATTTACAAATAATTCTGAAAAAAAAGTTTTATAGTATTTTAAGGGTACTTAATATGTACACTAAGTGTTTGTATTGTATGTAATGTTGGATAAGGTATGGAAGTTGTAACATTTAGTTGTCCAGACAGATCACGTACAATGTGTACATGCACAAGAAAATGTTGAGCATACCTAGAAGCTTCTTATTTTGAAATTGTCAGTTTTGATTTCAAGGCCGGATTTAGGGGAGGGCAACCGGGGTTACAGCCCTAGGGCCTCCATAAGTACGGGGCCCCCACTAATGAAATTTCGAAAAATAATGTGTAATGTATGTCGTTGGAAAATAACTAAGGGTCTCCACTAATTCGTTGCCCCAGAGCCTCCAGGCCCGTAAATCCGGCACTGTTTGATTCTGTTTAATTATTTTAACTTTGGCTTCAAGTTTACTATAACCAAGCGTACATTTTATGCCGATGACAGACAAATGACGTCAAACTATATACAGCATGATTAATTCTACGTTTTGCACTTATTTATAGTACTATGATAATATTAAAAATCGGTTTGCAAAATGAAAATGCAAAACTATCGAATCAACGTCTTCAGTTTACGTAGCTGTGTTTCGACACTTGAGATGGTCAGTAAAAAATATTACTAACTGACATTGTCACACGTATATATATTATACGTAAAGTTGCAACTTTTTAGCAACGACTTTTTGACAGCCGTCATTTACGCCTTCGTGCCATTGCGATGGTACTGGCATGACGGCTGACAAAAAAGTCGTTCCTAGAAAAATTCAACTGTAGTCATATTTATTTTCCGGAGTTCGGTATGTTTTTCATATCTACTGGAATGGTATGCGTGGCATTGGAACGATATTCTATTTGTTAATCTCTAATTGTTGTCTTCGGGGAGGATTAAACTGAGTTGTAATAGCTAATATTATTTTACACAATAATATATTTTATTTCTAACGCGCTGATTATTTTTAATATTTCAGTATCGCGTTATTATCAAACCTTGATTGACTGTATCTGTCATTGGGTAATTAAAAGCATCCTGTGTGTGTATTACGTCATAAATACTAAATACTAACTATAACCCGGCAACTTGGTTCGTGACACTACTATGGTCAGCGGGCGACGGGGGGAAAGACAGTGGGGGCGGATTCAGCGTGCTTCGCCGCGCGCACTCTTCATACCCGCCCCCGCTGTCTTTCCCCCCGTCGCCAGCAGACTATGGTAGTGTCACGAACGACGTTGCCGGGCTATCACACTAAAGTGTTCAAAATGTTCGTAGTTATACTAAACTGTATGCAGCATATAAGGTACTTATTTAATCACAAGTATTTTAAGTGAAATACGTCAGTGTTAATTTTTGTAGTCAAAACCTCCAGTGTTCTGACGGGCGCTTATATAGTTTATCGATGAATGAGGCGACATTATCGTCCCGATATAGCAGGGGGCGACGAGTTCTTAAGTGGTGGCTACGAATTGGAAAACGCAGCAGGGTAGACCCCCACAAGGTGAACTGATGACCTCCTGAGCTCGACCTGATGAATCTTTTGGCTGGCGATGATAACAGGGGTCACAAAAATATGCAATTGTGCATCTGCTTTAATATATCTGTCCACGATAATGTCGTTATCGTGCCGATAATGTAGTGTCGGTGAACGATAAATTATAATCACGCCCACTGTGAATACATATTTTAAACTATAACATAAAGATTATTTATGAGTAATTTTACCATGCTCTAGTTTTAACGTGTGATTACGACTTACTTAACATGTAATAGTTATTTACGATACAAGTGCAGTATGTTATTTCGAGGCAGTGGCAGTGGTGTATTGGGGTGGGGGATTACCTATTCGGACGTGTATCGTACAACGTTTAACAAGCATATCAATATCACACATCTTAGATATAATGACTTGGCCAATCACACATGGCAACTAATTTAATTTTTTTTATACTACCGAGGTGGCAAACTAGGGTACAGTCTGCCTGATGTTAAGCACTCACCACAGCTTATGAACGCTTTATCTACATTCACGTAGACAAGCGTAATGAACCGTTAACAATTCATGGAGCATGCTGAAATTGAACCATATGATCCCAGTTAAAGCAATATTTACAAATGCTAGTTAAGTTTATTTAAATAGTAACAGTATTTTTGCGATGTATTATTTCATCAATCTCCCAACTGCCATTTTAGCTTCTAGTTTTGATTCTTTATTTACTAACTATAAAATTTAATATAATCTCTAGCTATATTATTTTATTACTATGTAGTTTTAACAAAATGCAAGATATTTATGTATAGCTAGTCTCCGATTCTATGTGACGCTGTGAAGTCTATAAAAATATCTCATAATTTTTAATAAGCATTTCACGTATACAGTAACAATTTAAGTAAATAGTTACAATGTAAACCCGATTGTAAAATCAGGTCTATGTATTTATAGGAGATTTAAAATTAAATACAATTTGTACACAGTTAAGTTACATTTGGAATTATAAAGAATATTCAGAAGTACCACAACCACACGACAACGGCAACCACATGCTCGGGGGATTTATATGAAAATAAATAGTTTTATTCACACGGACCACATTTTGCCGTCAAACGCAACCGTGTGGTCCGACGCAAAACAACTGCAAGAAGCTGCAGCGTATTCACACGTAACCACTGCGTCACGACTTTGTGTGGTTGCGTTGTCATGTGGTTCTGGTACATCCGAATAGACTCTAAGATAATAATGTACTTATATTTCGTAACTAAATGTGAACATTGAATGCACAAATGTAATTAAATTACAATGTAACAATCACAGTTGTAATCATTTTCAGTACATTACCTTTATTTATTAGGGGCATCGCCACGCTATGTATTAAGTAAATTAAAATAAACCAGTTGACAACTTACTTCCTCGAAATTTGATTTCGCTTTTTCGCTACTTTTATTTTTGAAGTATTTTTTTAATTAATTGACTTCAAGGATCTAGACCAGGTATAAATAGTGCTCTAGCCTAAAGGCAGAGCCTAAGTATAACTTCTATACTTTTATAAAGTTGTATAAATGAAATGTTTGTATGTGTCGTTGTGGCTTCATCACGCTAAATCGGCTAAACGGATTTCAACTATTATTGGTACACGGGTAGCTGGGTATCTCCAGATGGTTATAGGATACTTTTTCCCCGACTATGCTAAAGAAAAAAAGAGGGGTTACGACTTTTTCTCCTCCGCGAACGAAGTTGCGGGCGCCTTCTAGTATTTTTTAAATAGACCCAGAGATTAACTAAGTTGACAAAGCAACCCAAATTGAAAAACGTATCTCAGTGTAAAATAAAGTCTAATTGGAATCGACCAATTCGAAAACAAACAATTCTTATTGTCTCTGTCCAGTAGCTCAAGAGACAATAGCGACATAGTTACTTAAAAAAATGCTGATAATCTATGCTATTAACATACTGACAAGATGGGCCTTTAAAAAATGGATCGACTTATATTTTTTTGTGTCCCACTGCTTGGCAAATCCCTCCTTTTCCACTTCTCTCTATGCTGTGCAAGGTCCTGTCCATTAACACTTTCACAACATGTTAAAAAATACCTTGATAACCCTGCCATTACCTATCAGTAACATGGCGTCTATATAAGCCGATTCCCACCTTGTTGCCCAAGGAAAGGCTACTTTTTCCTTTTCTTCAAATGTGAGTAAATTTCGTTACCTATGGACCTATATTGGCTGCAAAAAATATTATTGTTGCCTTTTTTAAATCTTAGTTTTAAACAGTGGCTCAGTAGTAGAGGTGTGCGCCGATCGGCGTGGCGTACGCCGCCGGTCATATATACCACGCCGCCGCCGCCGATCATTCTACCGGCGTGAAATCAGCGTGAAAATAGTTCTTAAAGCCCAAGTCACACCAATCTGCGTGCGCATTATAATTAACCATATTACCCATACTTGGACCTTATTATGGCAATAGGCATCAAAAAATAGTTAGAAGGGTTCCCCAACATCTTAAAGCCGTAAAATTGATGTTAGTAGTTACCAGGTGGACAGAGTGGTTGGTCAGTTAGTAATAGACGTTAAAACTAGATTGCGTAATGTTGTTTCTATGATATCGTCAGACGTATTTGCCCCTACAGACGCATTAATTTTAGTTGACTTTAATATGAACTGTAGCACTAGAGATAAGTCTCGATGGAACCCATAACCACAAATAAGTGTCATTGTTACTTTAACACCATAAAATAGCATTAAATGTTTTATTTCAATAGTATTAAATGTTAAAAGTACATAAAGTATTTTGTTTTATTTGATAAATGCACATTTAATGATAAACTGGCAATAAAGGTTGGAATGATCCTGATGTGCATTTCGCAATATGAAATTGTTTCTTAGATTTAGAAAAAACTGTCTCGCGAATAGGTTTGTCTTAAAAATATATAATTACTCTGTCAGCTACATTATCAGAAAATATTGGACACGTATTTTTTTTGCCAATTAAACAAACAATGATGAAGATATAGCCCGTTAAAGATCCCCCTGACGTCACGCCGTGCGACCAAATAGTGCTCTTTTCATGAAAAATAGTTATCACATGTGCATAATTTTTTTTAATACAATCCCGGACAGTTTTAAAGCTCTCCCTTTAAATTTGTTCGAAAATAGACTTTATCGATGGCTTAAAGAACAAATGTTTTATTGAACCAATGCTCTTTTCAACACGAACTCTTAATATATATGTTACGAGCTTAGGAGTCTGTGTACTCAGGAGCCATATGGGCTTAAGTGAATTTAATGATCTAGTTTTAGGGTTACTTTGTATGCTATTATATGTAGCAAAATATGTTCTAGTACTGGAGTTGTTACTGTATCACCTATTGTACCATATTTTATGCGAATAAAAGATTTTGACTTTGACCGTTATTCGCACGGCGTAACTTCATGCACTCCCACTCCCAAACTTTGACGCGCTTTATCTTTGTCGTTTTTTGTTTGATTGACAAAACAAAAAATATGTGTGCAATATTTTTTGATAATCTAACTGGCGTACTAATTAGAATAATTTTATTTTTCCAATCATAGGTATAAAATTTGTAAATTTTACCACGGGACATGATTCTATTTTCGACGATTGCTGTTTAATCTGTGGCAACACTACTTACACAAAAATGGTTATGTAAGATGGCGAAAGCAAGAAACATTGATTAAAGTTGCTAATATTTAATACTCTATCATTTTTTTATGATCCTGAATTTTCTTTAACCAGACATTTGATATTGGCAAACTCTCTCGAAGCAGTTTAACATGCATTATATTGTTATCAATTAGTTATTGTAATTTAAATTCAGTTTCATTTCTATTACAACTTCGAGAGAGTGTGTCTCACGTCCTGGTTTGTATTTTACATCTAAATTATAGCCTTGCCCTGCCAGCATCATACGTTGCAGTCTAGCCGGTACTTTATAATAAAGGTTTCTTAAATAGCGTTTCAAGAGGCTTGTGATCAGTTTCAACAAACACTTTGCGACCGTAGACATACTGATGCATCTTATAACACCCATAGACAATTCCAAGCATTTCTTTTTCCAGTTGACAATAATTTTGTTCTGTAATAGTTAGACTTCGTGATCCGAAAGCAATAGGTTTTCCATTTTGTAAGATAACAGCTCCAAGCGCTGTTGATGAACTGTCAACTGACAAAGTTTTGCTTTGATTAGTGTCAAAATATGCTAAACATGTGCTATTATTACACTAGGCATTTTTCAATTTATTGAATGATTCCTCTTGGTTGCTCCCTGATATTAATCAGCCCTTGAGGGAATTAATGAAAAAATACAGTGTGTTTCGTTGGGAGAGCAATCAAGAGGAATCATACAAAAAATGATAGAGTATGAAATGTCAGAAACTTTAATCAATGTTTCTTGCTTTCGCCATCTTACATAACCATTGTGTAAGTATAAGGCGGGCATATAGGCCCACCAACACCTTTTTATTTTTTTCCAAGCCACAGAAAAATTCCTACCTATAAACAAAATTTCAAGATTTTTGTAAATTTTCATCCATTTCCCATTACGTAACCAAGGCGAAGGCTAGATGTACAATAAATACTTTGGTCCGTTAATGAGATACAAACGGTTGGATTACTTATTAAAAAAATATTGCACAAAACAAAAGAAAGTACAAATGGTGGATTTAAAAGTAGCGGATTCAACATTGGCTCCAACAAAAAAAAACACATGTAAATTTATTGGCTGCGATTTAACTGAATAGTTCAAAGTTTTATTTGCTAGAATTATGGTACAATACAGGTGACAAATACAATATACACAATGAACAACATAATTCACCATTACTAAGGCATGCAAAATTTTGTACTTAAATTAATAACATGTCATATTTAAATTAAATTAATAACAGATAATTGATAACATTACATATTTTGACTTTAGGTCATACATTTATTCACTTAATTTCATTTTAATAATTAAATTGTTATTAATAAATACATTGTCAGTAACACATGCGGGTACAAATCCACTTAACATTTCACAACATTCCTATAAAACGTTAAACTTACAAATCCTACACATTATCTTTGTTAAATGACATTTCGAAATATTCCTTCAAGTTTTAGAAACATTTTTATTCGAGCCACAATCGAAGTTTATTTAAAAACAATTTACTGGGCAGTGCTCTTAATTCTGCAGGAATATTATTATAAATTTTTCCTGACATAATAAAACAATGTTTGCTAAACAAGGCTGATTTAGTAAGAGGTAGTTAAATTTTTAATAAATCTCTTGTACGCAAAGTTGGATTTTGTACCGATTTTACGAACATTTCGGGATTACCTCTGACAAATTTAGCATGTTCAAATATGAGAATCCTTGTTAAAGTAAAAATACCGAGCTTATTAAATAACGGTTTGCACGAGACCATTGGGCCAACACCACATATTGCACGAACACATCTCTTTTGGATTAAAAATGCTTTTTGGACATCTGACGTGTTTCCCCATATTATAATCCCATAGCGAAGAAGAGATGCGACGTAACCGTGGTAGGCTGTTAAAGCAGTGGTTTTTCCTGCTATATTTCGCAACCTCTTTAAAGCGAATACAAATTGGTTCAATTTATTGCAAATATTATTGATTTGTGGTTTCCAGTTACAGAACCTGTCAAGAGTAAAACCTAAAAATTGACACAAGTATTTATAATTTCTCCCTTAAAATGTACATTCAGTGAATGACGCTGAGATCTATGATTTGAGAACTGAACCCAATTTGTTTTTTCGACATTTTCAAATTATTGTTATCTATCCATTTACCTATATCATTGACTGCATTATTTATCAAAGTTTCATGTGATATTGACTTTCCGTTACCTGCAATAACAATTGATAAATCAACAACAAACATCACTATTTGATGTTTAGTCACATGGGGTATATCATTAATATAAAGTACAAAAAAATTGGCCCTAAAACACTACCTTGAGGTACGCCTCTTGCGTTTTACTTAATTTTATAATAGTAGCTTGCTTAACTTTATAATAGTATAAATAGCACATCATAACAAATTCACGATAAAAAAAGACAATACAATGTAAACGGGAGATGTGCACCTAATGGCCATCATCTAATCATTCATCTGATCAATGGGATCATCGGCGAGCAGGCGTGACGCAGCAATACGTTAGAAAGAGATGGAAATATATAGTGCTCTTTCTAACGTATAACCGCATCCCATCTTCTCGTCGGTGATCAGCGATCGTGTAGCGGGGCCATCAAATAGTCTCCACTCAGCAATGCCGTCGGCTTCGTTTGGTATACCACTGCCAACGACGCTGGCTTTCTGAGGAGCCAGCGGGTCGGTTGTGCAGGATAGCTTACTGTGCGACTTGTTAATGGGAACTCAAGTGAAAATGTATATCTGTATTTATATATATAATTAACTCCATATAAAGTATAGGATAAACGTAAATACATAAAATTATAGACGATAACTTATAATAGGCATGATGAATGGGTATGAAAATCAAAACACTGATTAGTCCATCTGTTAGATAATAAAAAAATATTAGACACGTATTTTTTGCTTTTTCAAAATAATAAAAAAATACTGAGATACTTAAACCGCATTAAAGTTTAGGAGTGGGGACTCGTGACGACACTCCTATACTATACTCAAACCAAATAGACGACTGGGATCGTAAAACAATTAGCATCGTATTGTCTCTTTCGCACCCGTACGCCCTTATGCAGCATGCCTGTTATCAGCCGGGCCGCATAGGGCAGGTAGAAAGCACACGGTACAAGGCATGTCGATAAGATAACATGCAAAAATGAAAACAAAGTAATGCATACAATATTTTATATTATGAAATAAATACTTTTAAAACTACAATTAGGTACTTTAGAACTAAAACATAGTAAACTAAATAAATAAATAAATATTATATTAATAGTATTAAAATTAAAAATATTCTTCATCACTGTGACTATCCTCTTGAAGATTGATTATAAGAGGATGAGCATCTATATAAAACCATAAAAATAAGTTACAGTATTAAGCTATGCAAAAAATATAATCAATCTTATCGACATTTAAATAAATCCAGTATCGACATGCCGCCATCCCTACGGCCGCCGGCGTTTATTGCCTCAGTCGTCTGTTTGGTTTGAGGATAGTATAGGTAAAATTTGTACCTAGTGACGTCACGCGACATTTTGACTCAATGTATCGCCTTTATTATTTGGCTATGTAAAAAAAGAACAAAATACGTGTCCAATATTTCTTATTAATCTACTGACGGATTAATTATTACAATTTAGTCATCAGCCCTATTACAACGTAGGTAAGGCAGCTGATCTGTGACAGTATATTCTAAATTGCCTATTATTTTATAACACTTCTTTCACTTTTCAAGCGATCCGGATGTGGAATACTTTTCCGTTGGACGTTAGGTGTGCTAAATCTATTTCTGTTTTTAAGAGTCATCTTAAGCAGCACTATTTATCGCTCCCTTAAACTGAGATGTCGATGTCGTGTAGTTCAGTGTAGTATTTGTGTAGGTATATGTATATTTGTGTATATGTTTACTTGTATTTTATATTTATTTATTAGTATCTTTGTATGTATCTGTAATGTTCATGTCTCTTTTGTTTTTCTTTCTGGCTTTAATTTATGATTTGTCTCATCTTCATGTGCACCACTTACTTACTCATTGGTTGTTTACTTTGCGCCATCTCTACTACCTTAAGGTTGTCTGGAAGAGATCGCTTTTTAGCGATAAGACCGCCTGTTGTTTACCATTTCTCATACTGGTTTAGATTTAAGTGTCTGATGTTATTTTCTTTTGGTGTGCAATAAAGAGTACTTATTATTATTATAATTATTATTTTACTTCAAGGCAACAGTACATTGAGTGTCCATAAGATATTTTTTAAGTTTTATTTTAAAGCAACCAATTGAGTTATTTATTGTACGTAACCTTCGCCTAAGATTGAATTACCTCTTATGTCTATTTTTTGTACAGTGAGCAAATTACTACTAACTGCCAGATGGTTTGTTTTGGTTTGAAGCTCGACTTCTCGCAGCCTTCTCTACCATGGCCGCCCTCGCCTGAAATTCATGAAAAAATAGTTAAATTATACACCTAACGCATAACTGTGTCTGTTCGTGAGGTGTGGGCGCGGTACGGACAGGTCATCTCACGTCATTTGTACCTATTTGTTCTCCCTCGTACCGCTCCCTTACCGCAGGAACAGATTCAATTTGGCGTTAGACCTGTAACCTTTATCAATAATACTAAAGCATAACCAGTGCCAATCAAATTCACTTCAAATTAGTACTTTACTGTGACGTCAATAAAATCTTATTTTAAATTGTATTTGACTGACTTGATTCCTTTCAGTATTGTTACTGATACTTTATGCATCTAAGGGCAAGTGAACTTGCCTGTGAAGCAAACGGTCTTGGGTGCAAATACCGGTAAGGACAAATATGTGAGCATAAATATCTGTAAAAGTATTGCTACTCAAGTTAGCACTTTATACAAGGTGACTTCTAAGACGTGATACAAAATGTTACTTTCCGAGATTACTGACAATGACGATCAACTTTAACGTTTTTAAGTGACTAATGTGGAAATCGTCAAAAAAACGATTTCTCCATACAAAACTGGAAGTCCACATTTTTTTGAATAATAATAACACTAAACCGAACGTTTTGCCTGTGCAATTGCAGATGAAGTTACCGTGACGAATAACTACCGGAGATATATCTTGAAGGACGGTACAGTCGCATCCGTCGGGCATGCCGCCGCTCGGTGACTCACGCTGGTCACGCAGGCATAATATCTCCGGTTGTTCTCATTTTGCTAATAGCGAGTACTTCCACAGACATACCCCAGTAGCCAGGACTATTCACCATCACCATTCCACATGACGAGAGCATCGTGAAGGCCGTGGAGGACAAACTCAGCAAGTATAGACTTGGCTCACGACCTTTTCTTTTTTTCTCACACCACTAAAAGCCTTTGCTAGATGGCTGGATCAAGGGTCAGATGCAGAAGGCAGGAGGTTACTTTCTGTGCAGCCCTTACCTAACCACCGGTAGCTTGAGCCCTGCCCCGCTGCCGGCGGCACCCTAGGTTAGGCTTTTTATAATGTGATTATATTTTGAACTTGCTTTTTGTATTTTTAACCGACTTCCAAAAAAAGGAGGAGGTTCTCAATTCGATTCGAATTTTTTTTTTGGTTTTATACAAGGTACTTTCTAGATGGTCCCATTTAATTTTGGTGAAGATTTGATGATGGAATCCATGAGGAATTGAAGGAACTCCTCAAATATTGTAGGCATACATATAGCGATTTTGGTATTATAAGAAACATAATAAGCATTTGCATTCAGAAAGTGTAAATTGGTGAAGTGGAACTGATGCAAAAGACCACAGAATGCCATCGGAACTCCTCAATGATAAATGATTTACGGGTGGCGACAAAATATCTTGATTAATTTAGCTAATTCATAGTCACAAATTTAAATGTTCCTGATGAGAATGGTACCATCGAATTGATTTGATGATGGAGCCGGAAGGTAGGCACCAGATCTATGTAATAAAATAATGTATCCTAGCCGTGTTTGGGCTTGTTCGAATCGTCACGAGATACACTTTTAAGTAACGATTAACTAAAAAGTGTAAAATAAATAAACTTTTAAACAAAAAAATAAAACCGACTCCAAAAAAACTAAAAAGTGAAAAATAACGCCATAATTCAGTTTCTTCAAATTACTTACAAGTAACCGTTTGTATACTCAATCTATACAGTATATACAATTAATCTTATTCTGGAGTCGGTGCCATCGTGTCACAACTTATACTTTTTATATTTAAAATAGCTTCTGCCCGCAGCTTCGTCCGCCTTAAATTCGTTTATCGCGGATAAGGATATTTTTCCGGGATAAAAAATAGCCTATGTTCTTCCCTGGGACTCAAACTATTTCCATATCAAATTTCATCCAAATCGGTTCAGCAGTTTAAGCGTGAAGAGGTAACAGAACGACACACTTTCGCATTTATAATATTAGTATGGAAGTATGGATTGAAAATGCCTAACATAAGAGTATAATTAAATGAAGAGAATAATACTCGTAATAATAGCCTCGGAAAGTAATATTTTGTATCACGTCTTAGCAGTCACCTTGTATATGTGTGTCATAGTCATATATACCTGTAGCGACTGCACCCGCTTATGCAGCCCCATCATGGAGCTGGATATGGACACTAACTTCTCCCGGTTCGTAGCTATGTCCGCCAACTGAAAAGTTTTGGTTAGCAAGAAAATTAAATTTAAACAAAGGTTCCGACGAATTGAGAACATCCTCCTTTTTTGGGAGTCGGTTAAAAACATTATACTCTTCGGTTTCCAAGATTATTACTCACTTAAATAAACTAATTTAAACAGACTATTTCGCATATTATCTAATTTAAGGTCAGTTTCGGAATCTTTACAACTGGACATGGCAGGTAGGGTAGACTGAGAAAATAATCTCTTTCATAGTTTCATTTAAACAAATTAGGTGCCCACTTTGTAAATCTAAATTACAAATAAAGAAAGGCAATATGTAAAGATGTCACATGTGCAAGAAATAAACAATAAAATTAATTAAGTATAACAGACATCATTTAAATAATCAGAAATACTATAATAACAGTTGTATATAAAGTAATGTCAATAATTTACGATTTAAAGGTTACCTGGATGCACTGGAGAAGTGCAGACACAAAGAATATATTGATGGCAAAAAGCAGAAATGTAGTAACTGCCAACTGAATCCATTGGCGGTTACTATATTTCCGCTTTTTTACTTACTCTTGATATCTACAGTGTGTTAGGGATCGGGTTTCCGATAATTTACCCACGTGTTGTACGTTATATTTTATCGACAAAATACCACACAAAGGGGGGTCTCACCCCTCACCCCTCTGAATGGCAGCCATTTTAAAATTTAATGTCTCGTATTTTTAAGAGTTCATTGAAACTCATTTTTTTCATATTTTCATGCTGGCCACATACGCAAAAGTGGTGTTATTTGAAAGGTGATGATATTTGCCAGCATTTAAAACAAATTTTGTCAAGAAGTAATGAAGAATACGGAATGAAATCTTTTGGTTTAGTTGAAGAACTTGGTAACGTTTAGCTATTTTTTTAGTTAATATTCTCTACTTAAAAAACCAGCCCCTTAACATACCCTTACTCCTTACAGATAACCGTGGCTAGATAACTAGTGAACTCTTAAGATTTTTTTTCCTAAGAGATAACTAGTTATCTCCGAGGATTTTATATTCTTCGCAGATAACTATTATTTTTTTAAGTTTTCTTTGAGGAAATTGAGATTTTAAATTCCTTGCTAGTTATCTCCGAGGAATACAATTTACTCAAAGAAAACTTTAAAAAATAATAGTTATCTGCGAAGAATATAAAATCCTCGGAGATAACTAGTTATCTCCTAGGAAAAAAAACGAAAGATTTCGTCTGTTAGCACCTGAAGATGAAGAAGAAATTTTACGACTGATCGCTAACGACCCACGCCTCAGTACAAGGCTAGTAGCTAGAAGACTTGGGATTTCACATTGGTACCGACCAAAAAAAATAAAGTTTTAAAAAAGAAGGTTTACACGCCTTCCATTTTAAAAAAGTGCAAAATCTTATTGATCCGGACTATGCCGCTCGTGCTGTGTTCTGTTCGTGGATAAACCGAAGAATTAGACACGAGCCCGAAGTATTACGTCGGATCTTGTGGACGGATGAGGCAAAACTTTACGAGAGCCAGAATAGTCAACCATCGAAATGACCACTTGTGGATGCCTGAAAACCCACACACTGTTAGGCCTGGTCAGATCCAGCATGAATTTTCAATAAATGTGTGGGCAGGTTTATTGGATTACCAGTTAATTGGGCCTATTGTTTTATCCGACACCTTAAACGGCGAAAGATTTTTGGCGTTCTTAGAAAACGAATTTTTAGAAGAGGCTCCGTTGGAGTTTAGGCAGCGTCGGCAGCGGCGGCTTTTTTATCTTCAAATGGATGGAGCCCCGGCACATTTCTCCCGAATTGAGAGCTCACGTCGATGCGAATTATTCGCCATGGATTGGACGACTCGGTACGATCGCTTGGCCTCCGCGGTCGCCGGACTTAACTCCGCTGGATTTCTTTTTTTGGGGAACAATGAAGCTACTCGATATACTCTCTAGTATATTGAGAAGTTCCAAACACCAGAGAGGAGCTCCTATAAAGGATGATGACCACAGCGGAAGACATATAAAAACCACAGAGAAATGATAGTAAAAGTTACTCAACAAGTCGGATTAAGAGCAACCGCTTGCATTCAAAACAATGGCAGCCACTTTGAACAATTGTTGTAAAATTGTATTTTTTTTTGAAAATAAAATTAGTTGTTAACTTAAAAGTATTGGTTTTTATTTCACTAGTACATAGTCTTTATCTCACTCCACATCCTTATCGTAAAAATAGCGCTCTCGCTCATGCACTAATGGAATGTTACCTGCTACACTAATCGTTGCGCATTTCTGTTAATTTTGACACGTGTTTGCTAAACTCTTTTTTTAAATTACTAGCGTGAATAGCGGTACTAATTTGATGTTTATTTGTTAACACAGCTCCTTGCGAACAAATTAGATGAAAAAAAACGATATGTTAAGGGGCTGGTTTTTTAAGTAGAGCATATTAACTAAAAAAAATAAAAAATTTACCCAGTTTTTCAACTAAACCAAAAGATTTCATTCCTTATTCTTCATTACTTCTTGATAAAATTTGTTTTAAATGCTGGCAAATATCATCACCTTCCAAATAACACCACTTTTGCATATGTGGGCAGCATGAAAATATGAAAATACGAGACATTAAATTTTAAAATGGCTGCCATTCAGAGGGGTGAGGGGTGAGACCCCCCTTTGTGTGGTATTTTGTTGATAAAATATAACGTACAACACGTGGGTAAATTATCCGAAACCCAATCCCTAACACACTGTATATTATAACACATGTTTACTATATAGATGTAAAGATGTGTGACAAATTACTGGGCCATTTCGATGTTACGGACTATTCGATTCTCATTGAACCAATATCTGTTTAGTTGCAAGACTCACCATGGCATCAACCATAGCATCATTCTGCAGGTCTTCTAGCTTTCTCCTCTCTGAGGAAAGCATTGTGTGGACTGCTTCTTGTCGTTCTCTATGACACAAATACTTATATCAGTTAGTTGTGTAACAAATGATAAACACTATATAACTAGTGGCTCTATGAGCCATAGACCTCACAAGTCTTTCAATCTCCATATCACTGCCACTTTGAAAAGAATTTGACAGACATGCAAAAGGATTTTTGGCCTAGCTGAAATGGAGATGCTGCACTCGCTCTGTCAATAATACATAACAGCCGATTCATGAAGTCTTTGGGTTGTCTATTTAAATATTGTTTGAAATAAGTTTTAAAATGTTGATAATACAAGGAAGCAAACTTATACTAAGCGCTTCAAGCGTATTTGTTATGCATTACTTGTTGTTGAAAAACAAAATAAGTAATAACATTTAGACTTACGTTAGTTCTTTTAAATGTGTGTTTATAGTGGCTAGCGGCGGTTCATAAAGCTCCATTATGCCTTTAGATAGTAGCTGAATTGTCTTCGCGTCATCAGTCTGATTTACGCTACAAAAGTAATGAGAAAATAAGTTACAGGGAAATACTTCAAAAACTTCACCATATTCATAAATTGGCTGACTATATTACTTTGCCATTGTATCTGGAAATAAAACAGAAGTTGATTATTGCTTGTCTCCTGAAGAAGTATTAGAAAATTGAATACAAATAATTATTTCATGATAACAAAACAAAACTTTTATTTCGTGAAGTCTACTGATGGCGAGTTGACATAATATTGACACTACTGACAGTGACATATTGGTTGTGGAGTAGATGACGGCTATGTTCCACTTATGCAAATACTACACATTAACGCGAATCAAGGCTAAGTCAAGATATATTGACGTTATTCTGAAAGTGTTGCAGTTGCAGACATTCGTTTAAAACGGCAACTTACTTTGCCTTCAAATTAAATTCGTGTCAATGTGTAGCGCAGGTATTAACAACAGTTAAATCTGCACTTCTTGTCTGATACATTGTGTGATTGGAATACGCACTAGGATTATTAGTCTGTGGCTGTTATACACATTTTGACAATTTCCTACAATAGTTTGGATATTTCACAATGACTACTCCATTTTACCAAAGTATTAATTAATTTCATTTCATATTTACACGCAATTCAATTATTTGAAAACTTAAAGTACTAAGTGACTATTATTTGCGTCTAATTATTTATTTCACGTCTAATGAAATAACTTTATAATTGGTGGCGTAATATTTTCTAATAAACGAATTCACTGTGTTGTTAAGAATAATAATGTTATGAACGTATTGTATTCTAGTACTTTATTTATATATACTATGACCAACTTAAATTTAAATAGATTTCGTTAAAATTGCAATAAGGATATTTGTGTGAAATGAAACGTCAGTTTTGATGGCCGCTAGAATTTCACTTGATAAAAAAAAAGAATTTCACTTGTTTATTTGACGTTCAAGCATTTTGCTTGAGAGGGGATTATATCAATTATCTATCGACGGAAATCAAGTGCGTTTAACCGCTAATTTTCACGTTTGTTCAGTTAAACCGTAAATCTGGAGGTTTTACAAGTGAAACCGGAGGGCGGCGAGATGTCGGCTGTGGCGCGACGGGACGGGGACTCCGGAGACTATTCCGATTCCCAGGACATCGAACGGAACTCGACAAACGTGAGTTAGAAATGCAGACGGCGAGCGACAATAGCCAAATCGACTTTCGTTTGCCCATTAAAAGTATTACGCGGGCACTTTCACCAGAGCACTTGCGTGACGGCATGACCATTTCTTTTCGCGAATGAGGTCACGATTGGGACCACTCTCCGCGGCGGTGTTGATGTGTTTAGACTTTTATTTTAGACGCGTTTCGCGCCACGTAGGATTTGTGACTAGTTTGTTTTGAGAGCAAAGTCAAAGTCAATACTTGTTTGTTGTCATGCAACTGTTAAAAGTAGCTGGTTTGCAGGATGGACCTCTGGAATCCGACTACGACTCGGCCGCGAGCGACTCTGAACACTCTGATCAAGATCCAGACAGTCAGGTAATCTATTTCTACTTTACATTGTAACCTAACAAGGGCTTCCAATGGCTTACTTATTGGAATTTGCATTTACTATAGCAAAGGATCTGATTGGTAAAGGAGATTTGCTAGGTATGCAATAATGTTATCTATGAAGTTGTTATCCAATTGAATGATCTTTGTCATATTACAAAGCAAATGATTATTGACCAGATCCATTACGAGAGGTTCATTGCTTGTAACATTGTACAATGTTAGTAAAATGTTTACATTTTAAAATCTATTGCTGTACTTTCAAAGTATATAAACAAATCCCTGTGTAAAACCAGTTCTATTATGAAATAGCAATATGTTTTGAAAATTGTATATACAACTTGGTTTGCTATTGAAGTTTCTTGTGATGATTAGCTCTTGCAGGAGTAGTATGATTTGTCAACCACATATGTGATATTATATTTTAAACTTTAACACCCTCATTTAGGTTAAATCTAGATTGAATTTTCGCAAACAGCCTTAAAATTTATTTCCAAATCTTAATTATTCTGAATGTATGTTTTGTTTTTTTAAAAGATATCTAGATGGTTGCGGCCTGCAAAAGGGTTAGTTGAATTAATATTGCAATTAATTATTGAACTTAGGTCATTGTTTTGCACTTACTTATTTATTACTTCAAAAGTGCAACAACTTATAATTTCTTTTTGTGAAAGTAAAAGTAGGTCGATGTAATTATTGTAACTGTTTACTTTGAGCCATACTATATGATGGAATTCAGAATTCTCATAGCATTTCTGAGTTGTCATTGGGATTATCATATTGAGGTTAAAAAAAAATACAGTAAAAACCGAATATAACAACATTATTTATAACAACAGATTAACAACATAATATTTTCTTCTGTTTCCTTGATTATTACTCATTGAAATAAAACAATTTAACGGATTATATCGTGTATATTATCTCATTTTAGTTCCCAACGTTTCGGAAGCTTTCCAGCTTTCCATGGTCACGGGTGGACTGAGAAAAGATGTATTTCCTCTGTCAAAGTTACAATTTCTGCAACCTACCCATTTTTGAAGAAAACACAAATAAAGGTGTACATACATGCCAGATGGGCCTAAGCTGTAAAGACAGTTACACATGTAACTTTGACAGAGGAAAATACATCTTTTCTCAGTCCACCCGTGACCACGGAAAGCTGGAAAGCTTCCGAAACGTTGGGAACTAAAATGAGATAATATACGCGATATAATCCGTTAGATTAACAACAGATTGGTTATAACAACCGAATGGCAAGGTCTCGGCCTAATCTCTATATAAACTAATAAGTAAACATACCGCTTATAACAACATCGGATACAGCGACATATCACTTAAAACTACGAAACTTTTACAAAAAACACTACATTTTAAAAAAATTGGAAGAATAGAGATAAAATATTTTTTTCCTGAATTTAGTTGAATACAAGTTCATATGCATAAACTATGCCCATACTGTAAACATACATATGACTTTGTGTGAAGGGATAAAAAAATCTTAAATTACATTTTTCTTTGCCAGTATTTTGTGTATATTGCTTATAACAACTATCGGATATAATGTCCGATGTATATGGTCCTTTCAATGTTGTTATATCCGGTTTTGACTGTATTTACAAAATGACACAACTTAAAAATAAACTATTTGCACATTCTGAGTCGAAATTACACTCACTATCGACCAAAAATAAATACTTAAATATTACAGGAAAAATTTACATGACGCGAACTAATCCCATGGTAAGCTCAATAAGGCTTCTGTTATGGGTACTAGACAACATTATTCATACTTCCATACTAATATTATAAATGCGAAAGTGTGTCAGTCTGTCTGTCTGTCTGTCTGTCTGTTACCTCTTCACACTTAAACCGCTGAACCGATTTGGATGAAATTTGGTATGGACATAGTTTGAGTCCCGGGGAAGGAAATAGGCTACTTTTTATCCCGGAAAAATGCCCTTATCCGCGATAAACGAATTTAAGGCGGACGAAGTCGCGGGCAAAATCTATATTTAATAAATATATTTACTTTTATACATAGAAAGCATCTAAGACTTAGGAACAAATATTTATGCTCATACAGAAATAGTTGCTTTTACTGGGATTTGAACAAAAGACCTTCAGGTGCGCAGTCAACGTTACTTCCGCTGAGCCAAACTGGTAGTCAAATACAATATGAACATCTCAGGGAACCTTAATGTTTCCAATTGTCAATCATTCTATAACGTTTTGAACCATTTCACATCATTTAACACAATCTTTAAGGTAAGTAAGGATGAGGTTTAAGAGTCTCAGTACCTCGGAAGGTGTGAATTGTTTCATTATAGCTAGGGCTGCCATTTTGATTATTGCTGAACCCGGACAATAACTTCAAAAACCCCGAATATTTGGAGTAGATCCAATTTTTTCACGGACTTGTTAGATTTAATTCGGTTTTTAAGGATTCCTTGAAACAAAAAGTGTCCGGATTTTACCCGGACACTTAAAAAACCTCCCCGGACGGCCCCCGGACGCCCTCCAAAGTAGGACAAATCCGGGGAATCCCGGACGGATGGCAGCCCTAATTATAGCAAAGGGGCGAAAATCTTACAGCAAAAAACATCTGTCAAAAGGGGGTCTCCTTCGGAATCCGTAATGTCGTTTGTCCTAATGTATTTTCGTATAGATTAGGTTAGGTTAGGTTTGTTTTATAACAATCCTGAAAAGAATACAGTTTCGTAAAAAAATGCGTTATGACAAACGATACATAAGGACAAATGATGTTAGGGATTCCGATATAGATCCGTCAAAAAGGCTTGAATTTTTTTTATCGACTTTTTCGACTATCAATACGTTTTGATAGATCTCTTGAAATCAGTGGCGTGCGGTCCAGATAGGCACAAAGGCAGTGCGTACCCTGAACGACTATGGCCCCATACAGGCACAGAAAATCTGCCTACTATGAAGGCATGGACGACCTACCCTGGCCAAAACCCCATGCCACTGCTTTAAATGTTTGGTACTACCCCTAAAATGAAACGTTATGACTAAGTAGCAAGATTCAGAGTTAAGAGTAGGGTTAGCAAAAATATTTATAGAAGGTTTATAGAAACAAATACTAACATTAAATTAAAGTTAGTTATTTTTTTTTCAATAACATTATTGTAATGAAAAATATTGAAAGGAAAAAAAAATACTTTTTCTTAACAACAAAAGAGTTATAAGTTTGTTGTGTGTATTTGTGTGTTTGTCTCTGGCATTGTAACTCCTAAATGGATGAAACTATTTTCATTCAGTTTTTGCTTAAAAGGTAAATTAAGGGTAATGAAAACCAGAATGACTGTTTGACAATTATCAGCTTCTTTTTAGATGTGTCAGATTTTTATTATCGGTCCACTAATTACTTGATGATATTTTTGAATATTTATATGTAATTAATGTGTGTATGTTTCATTTTCATTTGCTATGCTTCAACTTAATAAACTTTTTTAGGCAAATAAGAAAAAATACTAATGAACAGTAGTAGACCACAGACCTGGGTCATTGCCATCCTCACCAGTATTGCCATCCAGCGGGAAATTGTAGCCGGCCTTATGGGCCCTACCGCAGGGCAGCAACTTAGGGGTGGTATAGGTTTATAGTTAGGAAGTTGGTTTGATTTTTGCAGTGTTATTTATAATTATTGTTTTGTCTTTTAAAACATAAATATATATTGACTCAATACTATAAACTATAAATAACACTCCTAATTAATGTTGTATGTTTTCAGGAGACAGAGCGGCGAGTAGATGACGATGAAGACAGGAGTAATCCTCAGTATATTCCTAAAAAGGGCACTTTCTACGAACATGACGACCGCACTGCTGCTAGGTAAGATCCAATATTTCCAATCAGAATTTAGGTAGTAAGAAAATCACCACCTCAAATTGGGATGTTGTCAATTTTTTTTCATGGTATGTCAGAACAAACTCTCAATAATAGAAACACTGGTGAAAAAACGAATTCATTCTCATAAAAACTCACCAAGTAGGTTTTTAAACTGACAGGTTGTCAACGTGAATATTTCGTTGTTTAGAAAGAATTTCACAATAATAATTAAAACAGTCGGGAAAACTAGATCGACGCAAATCTTCCCAACAATGGGTCCCGACTGATTAAAATCGCTATGTTCCACATTAGAATTTAGTATTTGTTTTATGTGAGTATCGATCATGAATCATGAAACATTTCCATTATAACTTAACAAGGGTAGGTACTGGACTTGTTTTTTCTTTTTAGTTTTTTTAAGCAGTCGGGGTTTTTGTTTTTTTAATTATTATTTTTATTCTATACTTTTTAGTTAAAATTATAAGTCAGTAAAATTCGCAATCCTTATCGTGGGGGTTATTGAGAAGCTTGCATAGATTTATTACAATAAAATGAACATTTAGTGAGAACGGCTAACCAACTTTAAATCGTTATAGTTCCTAACTGGTCATTCAAAATTAAAAATGATGAAAGATACCTAATAATGATTTTCAAATCCCTATTCAATGATACCCCACTCGACATAGTACGTCGATTTTAATGTTTTTCTTTCTCACAGTATAGCGTCTCATAATCGCCATTTTGAGTTTTCATCATTTTCATGTCTAGTGACATTCGCCCAATTAAGAGGAATCGATTGACGTAAGAATTATCAAAATCGGTCCACGCGTTGGGTCTGTAGAGTGCCAGATAGAAACATACATACATACACAAGCTTCTGGCCGCGACTTCGTCCGCCTTAAATTCGTTTATCGCGGATAAGTCGGGTAAAAATATACATGAGAATACGTGAAATCGGTGATATTAGGGTAACTTTTATTCATAAGAAATACTGTATCAGCCATAATGAAGTTATCACGGCCGAAAGTGTGTCCGTAAACGTCACTTTACTCCAGCTAATTAAAAATCCTACTTAGTGGTAAAATCTCATTTTTGGACTTTCCGAAAAATCGCTACATACAAAAGCTAGGACCGTGTGACGTCACATGTTCCTACCTTGTATGGGGAAATTAAGAAGTTTGTTCTGCAGCAATTCGTTCAACACATTCTATACCTAGTGAGGAGATAAGGTTTAAGAGTCTCAGTAACTCACAAGGTGTGCATTGTTTAATTATAGCCAAATGGGCGAAGATCTTATAGCAAAAATCATCCCTCGAAAGGGAATGAATATTATTTTTATCAACTTTTTTCGACTATCGACGAAGTTATGATGAAGCTTTAAATGTTTGGAACTACCATTCAAATGTAAACTTTTTGACTAAGTACCAAGTTTCAGAGATAAAAATAGGGCTAGCAAAACAAACATTTAACAATGAAAATTACCTATTGTCCTAAAAATATCTTGGAAAGCTAAAAAGTTACAAATAAAATCGATGACACGTTTGGCTCAGTGGGTTGTACAACGGACTACGAAGCTGGCGGTCCCGGGTTCGAATCCCGGCCAGGGCAAGACTTGTTAAAGATATCAATCAAAGTCCTCAACTACAAAATTCCTCGCGAGATTAAGTGTTGTAGCAGCAAGAATCCCAATTACAATTAAAGAACACGCGGTAAACAAACATTACAAGGCAGATGTAATTGTGCGCACGCGCATGCCCGCTTTCTAGTGCCGCGCTCCGCTGCGCACGCGCCGCGCAACCCTGCGGCCCGGATCCATGCTCAATTGGGGTACATCACGATAATTGGAATACAACAGCTAACAGAATAACTCTTGCCGTAAGCTCCACATCAATAAGGATGTTGCTTGATCTCAAAAAATTGTAAAAATTATTATAAGATCCTGATAAGACAAGGAAAATACGGAACTGCGTTAAAATTTAGAGTACGATATCTTACGTGTAGTTTTTCTATGAGCCCTTAAAGTTGGGTGGAAAAGTCCAGTTTTTATGAGATTGAAGTAGTTTTTACCCGACTGCGCGACGCAAAGGAGGGTAATGTGTTTATCAGTCTATGTATGTATGTATGTTTCTTCCTATCTGGCACTCTAGAGACCAAACGCGTGGACCGATTTTGGTAATAGGGAATATGCATATTTTTTTCTTTTTGTTTTATTAAAAACTCATCCATTTAACAAACAGTGGAGAAAAATATATTTTCGAATAACTATAAAAATTACCAAGATATAAGATATCAAACATTTCATTCTATCTCTTTCTAGCAAAACAAAATTTAATATGGAGTTTATATGACCGTAGTAGACTGTGACGTAACAGTACATGTCGGACCTCTGTCAAATCGCTGTCTAATTAGTAGTTTAAAATGCTTACATTATGCGTATTTCTGGGCCGATTTTAATTTTAATTTAACCTTTTGGAATAGTTTTTATGGTATTTTCTTAAGAAAAGCGATGAAAAAATTTCATGCATGTTCCCTATTCTTACATCAATCGATTCGTCTTAACTGTCTGAATGTCACTACAGACATGAAAATTATGAAAACTCAAAATGGCGCTAATGAGACGCCATAAACACCAAAAATAAAAAAATGAAAATCAACGTACTATATCGAGTGGGGTATCATTGAATAGGGATTTGAAAATCATAATTTGGTTTTCTTTATCATTTTTAATTTAGAATTACCAGTTAGGAACTATAGCTATTTAAAGTTGGTTAGCAAGCCGTTCTCACTAATATTTCATTTAATTGTAATAAATCTGTGCAAGCTTCTCAATAACCCCGACGATAAAGATTGCGAAATTTACAGACTTTTATAATTTAACTAAAAAGTATAAAATAAAAAATAGTAATTAAAAAAACAAAAACCCGACTGCGTAAAAAAACTAAAAAGACTGTTTAAAATCGCTATGTTCCATATTAGAATTTATTATTTGTTTTATGTGAGTATCGAACATGAATCATGAAACATTTCCATTATAACTTAACAAATTTCTACGGCACTGGACTTGTTTTTTTCTGTTTAGTTTTTTTACGCAGTCGCGTTGCTTGTTTTTTAATTACTATTTTTTTTCACCAATGTTTTTATTATTGAGAGGTCGATATATAACATACCACAGGAAAAAGTTCTTAAATAGCCTATTCTGATGCCTATCCTTAGCCTATTCAAAGGGCTTGATTTGCAGAATCGTAAGCAAGTTTTTTTTTAACTGTTTAAATTTCGATTTATGAAGGAAATTGTAAAAAAAATACAATTCGCCCGCTCACCTCCGCATTTTACCAATCGAATCCTCGGTTGGTAAAATTCGGAGGTAAGGGATCCTCGGTGCGCGAGTCGGTTCGCGCTAAGCCGGTTATAACATGGAACATCAAATAATACCCAGTATTGAAACTAGATGGCGCTTCACAACTGAACATTAACGATGTTTTAATTGAAAAATGAAACAGAGTACATACAGCTGTGTGCAAAATAATAGCAGTATGTATGTATGATGGTAAGTAGTTTTTAAAACGAGTCAGCTGCAAAAAACTGCTCCTAAAGAGAATCTATGTACCCAAGGACTGTTCGTTCTGGCCACCGAATCCATTCATATTTCTAAATTAGTATAAAAATTCAAAAATTTAGATAAGAGCATTCCATATAAATAACAGTGTTTTAAAAGTGTCTTTATTTTCGAGCCACCCACCATATAAAGAAATTTGGCAGTGGAATTTGAATCAATAGTATAGGAAATTGCCTTTATGTTAAATTCACAACAACTAAAAGCTAATGCAACTCTATTCTGATAGAAAATGACTCAAAGTTCTTTGAATAGGAGAAGGCCTTTTAATAGGCCTTTGGGCGGCTAAAGGTTATTGTTATTACATTGCTGCCGTCGAGCCTGAATGCACTTTATTGTTAACTCATACCACGATTATAACTAAAATCATAAGTCACATTTACATCTTGATTCTGCAAATCCGGCTTCACTGCTATTATTTTGCACACAACTGTACCTATAATAACAATTAGCTCGTAAACAGCTACAACAGTTAAATACTGTACCAAGGTACAATTGTTAAAAACTGTTATCACGCTAGCAGTGTCGAATGATCGCAATTAATCATTTGTATACATAGATAAATAAATAAATATTACGGGACAATTTTACACAAATCGAACTAGGCCCATTGTAAGCTCAATAAGGCTTGTGTTATGGGTACTAGACGACGATATATTTAATAGATATATTACATATGTACATAGAAAACATCCAAGACTCAGGAACAAATATTTATACTCATCACACAAATATTTGCCCTTACCGGGATTTGAACCCTCACAAACCTCAGCTTTGCAGGCAACGTTACTCTCACTGAGCCAAACCGGTCGTCCGGTCGAGCCAAACCGGTTATAGATGGCGTTTTACATAACGTGGAATGGGTATTTGTATAGCAATTGACAGCCCACTAGTTTTATTTGTTCATGCTTTTACGTAGTATCATCATTTCAGCCGAATGACTTCCAGTGCGTCCCCTAGGATCTCAACATACCCGCATTTAATGGCTTCCCGCGATCCTGACAAGATCGTCTGCCCACGCTAAGTTTTTTAGGGCGTGGTCAACATTCAAGAACCTTTCTGTGTAATGTGGCACACTGGCGACTAGTCGGGTTCAGAAATTATGAGTAGGAATAAAACACAAGTTGTTGCTAGAACGTTTCGGTATATAATGTCATGTCATGATCATGAATAAGAGTGGCAGGTTATATTATACATTGATTAAACAGTATACATGTAAGTATTATTGTATTGTATTGTAAACACTTTATTGTACATAAAAAACAATAAAATAAAGAAATTAAAGTAACACATTTGTACAATGGCAAACTTATCCCTTTAAGGGATCTCTTCCAGTTAACCTTAGAGCAAATGAAAGAGAAGAGTAAACATCAACGCAGATAGACAAACCAACAAGTCAATATGCACAATGACATTAAAACTGTTAAAAGCTAAAGTAGCATACACACACACATAAAGTATCATGCCTAAAGGGATGTCTCCGGATCACACTGCTCCTACGGCCGTCGGTTCTACGAGACATGTCTCCCCACCCACTGCTACTCCATCATTATTATCAATTACGTCCACTGTTGGACAAAGGTTGTGCGTCCCGTTCATCCATCGGTTTCCCGCAATCTTCCCTAGGTCATCGGTCCACCTTGTTGGCGGCTTTCCCACGCTGCGTCGTCCACTCGAGAACCTTTCTGCCCCAGCGTCCACTGCCATTTAAGTCTAGCAATTCTTTGTGTTATGTCGACGAGACCTTGGCTCCTTCGCCGGATTTCTCCATATCTGATTTGATCACGCAAGGAGAGAGATAGCTCGGTCTATTTTAGTTTGGCAATAGGGTACACGCCTAAATGATTTTTATCGGTTTTCTACGATTTCAAATATTGAAATTAAAATCCGCCAAGAAATACGCATGATATAGGCGTTTTAAACTATAAATTAGATAACGATTTGACAGAGAGGTCCGACATGTACATACTTTTACATCATAGTGTACTTTACGGCCATATAAACTCCATTTTGAATTCTGTTTTGCTAGAAAGAGATGAATGAAATATTTGATGGCTTATGTCTTGATTATTTTTATAGTTATTCGATTGTTTTCCCTACTATTTGTTACATGAATGAGCTTTTAATAAAGCAAAAATCAAAATTCATGCACATTCCATATTCTTCAGGCTATGTCAGTTACGGTTTTCTTGCAGAGCTTGTCCCTTCTGATACGATCTCGACTTGTGTCTAATCTGTGCAATGTTGCAGCGGCGACGACAGCACGACCATCGCGTCGGAGACGGCGTCCGAGAACACGGAGGGCGCGTCGCCGGCCGCCGAGCGGCGCCGCCCGCCGCGCAAGTCCGAGGTTATCGACCGCTGGTCGCACGACAAATACAACGAGAACGAACAGGTGACGACAATAGGGGCATTTCACGTGAGTGGTCAGGTAAAAAAATAGTACATTACTACAGAGGCCGGGACGAAAAGGGGTTGCCGGTCGAAGACATATAGACGAAGACGGATAGGTCTGAAGCGCGCAACCCCATATTTCCCGTCGAGGTATGTATAGTGCTTTTTTCAAACATGCTATGAAATAAACAACAAAAAAATTAAAGTTTTTTTTTTAATATCCATAGTGGCAGAATGTCATGATGCCTGTGCCACAAATTTGTGTGGAATGGAAAATAAAAAAGAGGACTTTACTGGCCTGCATGATTTGTATGAAATTCCATTAACGACCTCGTCCTAGTCGCACCTGAAACGTCATACTTCGCTGCCTAATATAAGGAACATAACATCAATATTTCATTGCATGTTTGAGAAAAAGACATTTCTGATTTAAGTAATATTTGAGTAAGTTATACTTATATATGTCCTCGACATAGATATACTCATTCTATGAAGTATACATTCCACTAATTTGTTTAATTTATTTTAACTTTTTAATACTCGGTACTTGGCTTGCAGTAGCGCATATCCTGTATAATGTCCTTTAATTCATTAATATAAATTGTAATGTAAAAATATTGTATATCTATGACGAGGACATGTATAGGTGTAAATATTACTAAAATCGGATTTATTACCTGCCCGCTTCATGTGAAATGCCTCAATAGGCACGATGACTGGGTATGAAAATCAAAATTCTAATTAGTCTGTTTGCTAGATAATAAAACAAAATTGGACACGTACTTTTTGCTCTTTCAAAATAATAAAAAAAAATACCCTAAATCTAATCTAATAAATCGCATTAAAGTTTAGTGTCAAACATCTAATCGTGCGTGTTTTCGAGCGGACCGCTGAAACCAGCGCCCCAGCGGACGTACGAGGAAGTTCGCGCTCTCTCGGTGTCTAGGACATTACGAGCTTATTACGAATCATATTGTATTAATATTGAATCAAGGAATAAACAGTTATACGTATATCATTTAGGGTTCTTGTTGTTATAAGTAACATATACAACATTTAGGAATGCAAAATATACTCAACGGCAAAAAATTGACCCACTCATTTGTTTTTCTATACAATTGGATAAAAACGTTACTTTCAAAATCATGTAGTCCATTCGGAGCCAAATGGGCTCTTTTGAATGCTGGTAACATTTTTTAGGTAATATACTGAGCCTCAAATCGGCACAGGAGATATTCTTTTTAAATGTACAGTTTTCTTTACGCAGTAATTTAAAAAAAAAAAACAATATTTACTGTTCCGTACAAAATGAAATATTCTTTTACTAAACAATGGATTAGGGATTTTTTAACGCTTGTCTGCTGGCAAATAGAATATTTACAAGGATAGTCTGAATACCGTTTTGAATCACGATAAGTCAGCTAAATAAAAAATGTAAACTGCACGCAAAACTATGAAATAACTTAGGCATTGGTCCCACCAAGAGCGAGGAAGCGATTAGGTATCGGTGATTTTATCGCCCAAGAAACGAACATAAAATACAGATCCTGTGTAGAAGAGACACATATAATCGTAGTTCATCGCTGGCTGCGATGCCGGCGAGAACTTGCTCATGTATGTATCTGTTTTATTGACACAGAGTCTACAGTTGTGCGTTTCTTGAGCGAGTTGGGCGAGAAAATAGTCGGTAGTTGCTCGCTTTCTCGCCGGCGGTGGAACTAGTACCTTAGCAGTATAATTCCCTGAGTACTTCTTGTATACAATTATATGGAAGTAATAATGAGTCGGCCAACTTTATTGCCGGTGAGCGTATGAATGTTAAGCGATAGTCCTATAATTATTGTCGTATTATACAGGCTCCCAAATCTCGAGACGAGCTAGTGGCGATATACGGATATGATATCCGCAACGAGGACGCTCCGCCGCACGCGCGCCGCAACAGGAGATACGGGTAACGATACGCAGCACCCTGAATCTTTAAAAAAAAAAAAATTACACGTGTTATCTTGGACCCCCCTAATTTTCTGCGCCCATCCCTTAAACGATCACATGATTTCTGGACGAGCCCTAAGATGGGAGACCAAAGCGGATATTACGTACTAGCCGAGGCTGATGCGTTGGACTAATTGGAGCGTCGCATCGTTTTAAAAATTCGACCGCGCACCCTGTTTCCTAAAGGCCAAGCCACACCGGATGCGTGTGCGAGGCGTGCACGTAGACGTGCGCGTGGCGTGCGCGTTGTAAAGTTATTCACCCATAAAGATGACACACCGCTGCGCACGTGCACGCCACGCATGCGGTGTGCCATCTACTATGACTTTTCATACGATACAACGCGCACGCCACGCACACGCGCACGGGCACGTGCTGCGCCCGCATCCGGTGTGTTTCGGCCTTAAGGCTTTTAAATTATAACACCTCTTGTGTTAGAGTAGAAAATTTATGGATAGCTCCTTTGCCATTCCGCTAAATATTGCCTCGGTTAGATGTGATATGAAGTGCTCACATATTTCCATGCAGATTAGACAAAAAATACGCGTGCAAATACAGCAAACCACCAAACAGTATGATCTATTTTTTTTATACATATACTGTTATTTAATATTATTCTTTTTTATTTTTTTTGACACCTAGAGACCCTTTACATCTCTGTAAGTTTAGGTTAAGTTATAATCTGGACCCGGAGACTGGTATTTGTCTGTTGCATTAATATTGCTATGAACTATAAGGTCATTATCAATATTGTTAATATTTTGTCTATTTATTGTAAAAGACATGTAAAAGTGCCCTTGAGGCCTACTTGCAGAATAAAGTTATATATATATATTTTAACTTTGAATTCTCGACGAAGCATCATTGGAGATGCAGAGTTATTTTGAAGATCCGGCTTCCTCCCGAGAAGCCAGACCGTCAATGCGCATGTAAGCACAACTTATTGTCACATCTAACCAAAGCAATATTTCGAATTTTATGGAATTCCGCAAAGTAACGTCTGAATCTGTCATTTGGGGATTGAAATTCTAATATCCAGAGTAGAAATCTTATAAATACCGGTTATTTACCAAAGCTAACCGGTATTCAGTATATTTTCTTAGCGAACCGTCTAACCTCTTTGCCATCATATCATATAAATCACCAGATAAATTGAAGGTCTTTGGAACCAGCCACAGAAACGATTTTATTCAGCAAACATTTTTAGTGGTCAAAAAATTTGATATTATAAATATTTCGTCTGTTTGTCTGCTTTTCAAAATGGAGGTACCGACATTGGCGGTCAGTGCTTTAAATTGTTGTTGCATGATTGAATTTTAGGTTTGACTTATGCATGCAGTGTTGGATGACTGTCATACTGAAATTCGAAGTTCAAAATTGCGATTCACTGTACTCCGAAAGTACGCCACATCGATTCACATATTCTCGAATGTATATCAGCGCGATGCTCGTTAGTGCAAAAGTACGCCACATCGATTCACATATTCTCGAATATTTATCAGCGCGATGCTCGTTAGTGCGAAAGTACGCCACATCGATTCACATATTCTCGAATGTTTATCAGCGCGATGCTCGTTAGTGCGAAAGTACGCCACATCGATTCACATATTATCGAATGTTTATCAGCGCGATGCTCGTTAGTGCGAAAGTACGCCACATCGATTCACATATTCTCGAATGTTTATCAGCGCGATGCTCGTTAGTGCGAAAGTACTCCACATCGATTCACATATTCTCGAATGTTTATCAGCGCGATGCTCGTTAGTGCGAAAGTATGCCACATCGATTCACATATTCTCGAATGTTTATCAGCGCGATGCTCGTTAGTGCGAAAGTATGCCACATCGATTCACATAATCTCGAACACAGAGTACTTAATCACTACGTTTTTAGAGGTGGCACTTTCAAAGAAGCCCCGAATCGAATTGTGAACGTACTTTGTGCTGCTTGACACTTTCAGTATCTACAGTTTATCGATAGCGATAAATGTGCGTTGCATGCTGCTGTACTATACCAGTAATAAGTTTGGAGTATTACGAGTGGGTATTAATCAAAATAATAATAATTTATAAATCATTTTCACAACATTATCAACATCATGAATGTACAAGGAATGCTACTTATAACAAATTAAAGATATTGTACAAACACATACATTACTTTGCGGTACTTCTCATTTGATTTGAGCTACCTTGGAAGCATTCGCAGGAATTTCCTCTGTTTTAATAATAATATCTTTAATAATATCTGGCACTCATTGGCACTGTCTTCTAATTTTTTTTTTGCCATGAGCCAATATAATTGTTTTGTCATAATATCTTCTTGATTTTAGCATTTCCACCAGTTTACGTTAATATTTAACCGCACAAAGAGTGCAAAACTTTGGCCAGCAATTTCTTCATGTAATATCTGAAATAAGAGGATTATCGATAAGTGTTCGCACATCATTCGTATTTTAGGTTACCGGATTTTTTCAAAGGAGAAACTTTAGTTTCTGAATGTTTGTACAATTCATAATTAAATCTCCTTCGAATGAATTCAATTAGTAACTGTTCAAGACTCAAACTCAAGAATGATTGAAAATAACACATTAGTTTACCGACCTGTCCGGTTCAAGTGGAATTCTGGCCAAAAAGACGTCAGAAGTTGATCGTCTCACACGCCTCACACCACAAACTTCACATTATTTCCAAGATTTGCCCCCATTCAAATAAAAGCTGAAGTTATTTTATCTAAAACACAATAAATAACAAATTCGGCCCACCGCATCCACGAGAAATAATCTGACGCATATCAGACGTTTAACCAATCATACCAACGTAATAAAAAGTATAATAAGTCTATGTTTGAAAGCAATTATGGTATTTGCTACCAGAATGCATCAGCAGTCATTTTAATTCGATAATATTATTTCTGTACCGCAACGTTGGTACAAAGTAGGTACATAATTTATCATACTATGAGGTGTCGATGGGCTGATCTCGAATGTTTAATGTGTGAATCGATGTGGCATACTTTCGCACTAACGAGCATCGCGCTGATAAACATTCGAGAATATGTGAATCGATGTGGCGTGCTTTCGGAGTACAGTGAATCGCAATTTCGAACTCCGAATTTCAGTATGACAGTCGTATTGGATTGTTCTGCTTTTGGTATCACCTTTTTTATACACCAAGAATTCCATCACTGAAATTAACGTCCATAATTTCCAAGAATGGTATAAGGTCGAATGGGGCAATGCGTGGTAAATGCGTCTTTTAAATATTTGAACGGTATACGAACACTTTAGAACTACCCCTAACTTCCCCGCTTAATGTTTGGCACTGTTAGTAATGCAAAGAGAGCGAGGGTCGATGTAAAGTGTTCCCGTTTCTAAGAAGTCACCAAAAGACCCATTTACCCCATAGACGTATTTGTCCCTGTTGACCTTAAGTATTTAGATTTTTTACGAAAATCTTCGTGATTTTTAAAGTGAATTTATCCGACTGCATCTGAACCAGTGCCTTGCCGAGCGTGTGGCCTGGCAAGGCAGAAGGCACTGGTTCAAATCGAGTCGGAGTCTTAATTTGTTTTTCCTTATTTAAATTTTTGTATTTATAAGAATATAGTTTCTTAAGTATTTTGTTTTGCAAAAGTGTACATACGATAGCAAACACGTTTATGTTCAGAATATTGATTTGAAGTTTGAATTTAGTAGTTTTTTTAGAGTTATTTCATGTGTAGAAACTCCTTTATGTTTGACTGAAAGCTTACTTGAGTTTCCCGGATGCCATTTACGTAGAAATAACATTAACATCCATTTTGATTTGGAGTCCTAAAAACACATTATTGTTTTACTAAATTAGAATTGAGTCGGTTAACTTCAAACTCGGGTAAATCTATTTCTGTCATTTTTTAAGATTTTTGTATATAATAAAAGGTTAAGAAATTGGTTTCGTTTTGCATTTTCGACTAATATCCGTATGTGCGGCAGGCGCGGCCCCAACAAGTACACGCGCACGTGGGAGGACGAGGACGCGTACCGGCGCCAGGCGCAGGCGCAGGCGCCGCGCAAGCCGCCCGGGCCCGACGACTTCCCCGCCCTCGACGCCAGCAAGCACAGGTACCGCCGCGCAAGCCGCCCGGGCCCGACGACTTCCCCGCCCTCGACGCCAGCAAGCACAGGTACCGCCGCGCAAGCCGCCCGGGCCCGACGACATCCCCGCCCTCGACGCCAGCAAGCACAGGTACCGCCGCGCAAGCCGCCCGGGCCCGACGACTTCCCCGCCCTCGACGCCAGCAAGCACAGGTACCGCCGCGCAAGCCGCCCGGGCCCGACGACTTCCCCGCCCTCGACGCCAGCAAGCACAGGTACCGCCGCGCAAGCCGCCCGGGCCCGACGACTTCCCCGCCCTCGACGCCAGCAAGCACAGGTACCGCCGCGCAAGCCGCCCGGGCCCGACGACTTCCCCGCCCTCGACGCCAGCAAGCACAGGTACCGCCGCGCAAGCCGCCCGGGCCCGACGACTTCCCCGCCCTCGACGCCAGCAAGCACAGGTACCGCCGCGCAAGCCGCCCGGGCCCGACGACTTCCCCGCCCTCGACGCCAGCAAGCACAGGTACCGCCGCGCAAGCCGCCCGGGCCCGACGACTTCCCCGCCCTCGACGCCAGCAAGCACAGGTACCGCCGCGCAAGCCGCCCGGGCCCGACGACTTCCCCGCCCTCGACGACAGCAAGCACAGGTACCGCCGCGCAAGCCGCCCGGGCCCGACGACTTCCCCGCCCTCGACGCCAGCAAGCACAGGTACCGCCGCGCAAGCCGCCCGGGCCCGACGACTTCCCCGCCCTCGACGCCAGCAAGCACAGGTACCGCCGCGCAAGCCGCCCGGGCCCGACGACTTCCCCGCCCTCGACGCCAGCAAGCACAGGTACCGCCGCGCAAGCCGCCCGGGCCCGACGACTTCCCCGCCCTCGACGCCAGCAAGCACAGGTACCGCCGCGCAAGCCGCCCGGGCCCGACGACTTCCCCGCCCTCGACGCCAGCAAGCACAGGTACCGCCGCGCAAGCCGCCCGGGCCCGACGACTTCCCCGCCCTCGACGCCAGCAAGCACAGGTACCGCCGCGCAAGCCGCCCGGGCCCGACGACTTCCCCGCCCTCGACGCCAGCAAGCACAGGTACCGCCGCGCAAGCCGCCCGGGCCCGACGACTTCCCCGCCCTCGACGCCAGCAAGCACAGGTACCGCCGCGCAAGCCGCCCGGGCCCGACGACTTCCCCGTCCTCGACGCCAGCAAGCACAGGTACCGCCGCGCAAGCCGCCCGGGCCCGACGACTTCCCCGCCCTCGACGCCAGCAAGCACAGGTACCGCCGCGCAAGCCGCCCGGGCCCGACGACTTCCCCGCCCTCGACGCCAGCAAGCACAGGTACCGCCGCGCAAGCCGCCCGGGCCCGACGACTTCCCCGCCCTCGACGCCAGCAAGCACAGGTACCGCCGCGCAAGCCGCCCGGGCCCGACGACTTCCCCGCCCTCGACGCCAGCAAGCACAGGTACCGCCGCGCAAGCCGCCCGGGCCCGACGACTTCCCCGCCCTCGACGCCAGCAAGCACAGGTACCGCCGCGCAAGCCGCCCGGGCCCGACGACTTCCCCGCCCTCGACGCCAGCAAGCACAGGTACCGCCGCGCAAGCCGCCCGGGCCCGACGACTTCCCCGCCCTCGACGCCAGCAAGCACAGGTACCGCCGCGCAAGCCGCCCGGGCCCGACGACTTCCCCGCCCTCGACGCCAGCAAGCACAGGTACCGCCGCGCAAGCCGCCCGGGCCCGACGACTTCCCCGCCCTCGACGCCAGCAAGCACAGGTACCGCCGCGCAAGCCGCCCGGGCCCGACGACTTCCCCGCCCTCGACGCCAGCAAGCACAGGTACCGCCGCGCAAGCCGCCCGGGCCCGACGACTTCCCCGCCCTCGACGCCAGCAAGCACAGGTACCGCCGCGCAAGCCGCCCGGGCCCGACGACTTCCCCGCCCTCGACGCCAGCAAGCACAGGTACCGCCGCGCAAGCCGCCCGGGCCCGACGACTTCCCCGCCCTCGACGCCAGCAAGCACAGGTACCGCCGCGCAAGCCGCCCGGGCCCGACGACTTCCCCGCCCTCGACGCCAGCAAGCACAGGTACCGCCGCGCAAGCCGCCCGGGCCCGACGACTTCCCCGCCCTCGACGCCAGCAAGCACAGGTACCGCCGCGCAAGCCGCCCGGGCCCGACGACTTCCCCGCCCTCGACGCCAGCAAGCACAGGTACCGCCGCGCAAGCCGCCCGGGCCCGACGACTTCCCCGCCCTCGACGCCAGCAAGCACAGGTACCGCCGCGCAAGCCGCCCGGGCCCGACGACTTCCCCGCCCTCGACGCCAGCAAGCACAGGTACCGCCGCGCAAGCCGCCCGGGCCCGACGACTTCCCCGCCCTCGACGCCAGCAAGCACAGGTACCGCCGCGCAAGCCGCCCGGGCCCGACGACTTCCCCGCCCTCGACGCCAGCAAGCACAGGTACCGCCGCGCAAGCCGCCCGGGCCCGACGACTTCCCCGCCCTCGACGCCAGCAAGCACAGGTACCGCCGCGCAAGCCGCCCGGGCCCGACGACTTCCCCGCCCTCGACGCCAGCAAGCACAGGTACCGCCGCGCAAGCCGCCCGGGCCCGACGACTTCCCCGCCCTCGACGCCAGCAAGCACAGGTACCGCCGCGCAAGCCGCCCGGGCCCGACGACTTCCCCGCCCTCGACGCCAGCAAGCACAGGTACCGCCGCGCAAGCCGCCCGGGCCCGACGACTTCCCCGCCCTCGACGCCAGCAAGCACAGGTACCGCCGCGCAAGCCGCCCGGGCCCGACGACTTCCCCGCCCTCGACGCCAGCAAGCACAGGTACCGCCGCGCAAGCCGCCCGGGCCCGACGACTTCCCCGCCCTCGACGCCAGCAAGCACAGGTACCGCCGCGCAAGCCGCCCGGGCCCGACGACTTCCCCGCCCTCGACGCCAGCAAGCACAGGTACCGCCGCGCAAGCCGCCCGGGCCCGACGACTTCCCCGCCCTCGACGCCAGCAAGCACAGGTACCGCCGCGCAAGCCGCCCGGGCCCGACGACTTCCCCGCCCTCGACGCCAGCAAGCACAGGTACCGCCGCGCAAGCCGCCCGGGCCCGACGACTTCCCCGCCCTCGACGCCAGCAAGCACAGGTACCGCCGCGCAAGCCGCCCGGGCCCGACGACTTCCCCGCCCTCGACGCCAGCAAGCACAGGTACCGCCGCGCAAGCCGCCCGGGCCCGACGACTTCCCCGCCCTCGACGCCAGCAAGCACAGGTACCGCCGCGCAAGCCGCCCGGGCCCGACGACTTCCCCGCCCTCGACGCCAGCAAGCACAGGTACCGCCGCGCAAGCCGCCCGGGCCCGACGACTTCCCCGCCCTCGACGCCAGCAAGCACAGGTACCGCCGCGCAAGCCGCCCGGGCCCGACGACTTCCCCGCCCTCGACGCCAGCAAGCACAGGTACCGCCGCGCAAGCCGCCCGGGCCCGACGACTTCCCCGCCCTCGACGCCAGCAAGCACAGGTACCGCCGCGCAAGCCGCCCGGGCCCGACGACTTCCCCGCCCTCGACGCCAGCAAGCACAGGTACCGCCGCGCAAGCCGCCCGGGCCCGACGACTTCCCCGCCCTCGACGCCAGCAAGCACAGGTACCGCCGCGCAAGCCGCCCGGGCCCGACGACTTCCCCGCCCTCGACGCCAGCAAGCACAGGTACCGCCGCGCAAGCCGCCCGGGCCCGACGACTTCCCCGCCCTCGACGCCAGCAAGCACAGGTACCGCCGCGCAAGCCGCCCGGGCCCGACGACTTCCCCGCCCTCGACGCCAGCAAGCACAGGTACCGCCGCGCAAGCCGCCCGGGCCCGACGACTTCCCCGCCCTCGACGCCAGCAAGCACAGGTACCGCCGCGCAAGCCGCCCGGGCCCGACGACTTCCCCGCCCTCGACGCCAGCAAGCACAGGTACCGCCGCGCAAGCCGCCCGGGCCCGACGACTTCCCCGCCCTCGACGCCAGCAAGCACAGGTACCGCCGCGCAAGCCGCCCGGGCCCGACGACTTCCCCGCCCTCGACGCCAGCAAGCACAGGTACCGCCGCGCAAGCCGCCCGGGCCCGACGACTTCCCCGCCCTCGACGCCAGCAAGCACAGGTACCGCCGCGCAAGCCGCCCGGGCCCGACGACTTCCCCGCCCTCGACGCCAGCAAGCACAGGTACCGCCGCGCAAGCCGCCCGGGCCCGACGACTTCCCCGCCCTCGACGCCAGCAAGCACAGGTACCGCCGCGCAAGCCGCCCGGGCCCGACGACTTCCCCGCCCTCGACGCCAGCAAGCACAGGTACCGCCGCGCAAGCCGCCCGGGCCCGACGACTTCCCCGCCCTCGACGCCAGCAAGCACAGGTACCGCCGCGCAAGCCGCCCGGGCCCGACGACTTCCCCGCCCTCGACGCCAGCAAGCACAGGTACCGCCGCGCAAGCCGCCCGGGCCCGACGACTTCCCCGCCCTCGACGCCAGCAAGCACAGGTACCGCCGCGCAAGCCGCCCGGGCCCGACGACTTCCCCGCCCTCGACGCCAGCAAGCACAGGTACCGCCGCGCAAGCCGCCCGGGCCCGACGACTTCCCCGCCCTCGACGCCAGCAAGCACAGGTACCGCCGCGCAAGCCGCCCGGGCCCGACGACTTCCCCGCCCTCGACGCCAGCAAGCACAGGTACCGCCGCGCAAGCCGCCCGGGCCCGACGACTTCCCCGCCCTCGACGCCAGCAAGCACAGGTACCGCCGCGCAAGCCGCCCGGGCCCGACGACTTCCCCGCCCTCGACGCCAGCAAGCACAGGTACCGCCGCGCAAGCCGCCCGGGCCCGACGACTTCCCCGCCCTCGACGCCAGCAAGCACAGGTACCGCCGCGCAAGCCGCCCGGGCCCGACGACTTCCCCGCCCTCGACGACAGCAAGCACAGGTACCGCCGCGCAAGCCGCCCGGGCCCGACGACTTCCCCGCCCTCGACGCCAGCAAGCACAGGTACCGCCGCGCAAGCCGCCCGGGCCCGACGACTTCCCCGCCCTCGACGCCAGCAAGCACAGGTACCGCCGCGCAAGCCGCCCGGGCCCGACGACTTCCCCGCCCTCGACGCCAGCAAGCACAGGTACCGCCGCGCAAGCCGCCCGGGCCCGACGACTTCCCCGCCCTCGACGCCAGCAAGCACAGGTACCGCCGCGCAAGCCGCCCGGGCCCGACGACTTCCCCGCCCTCGACGACAGCAAGCACAGGTACCGCCGCGCAAGCCGCCCGGGCCCGACGACTTCCCCGCCCTCGACGCCAGCAAGCACAGGTACCGCCGCGCAAGCCGCCCGGGCCCGACGACTTCCCCGCCCTCGACGCCAGCAAGCACAGGTACCGCCGCGCAAGCCGCCCGGGCCCGACGACTTCCCCGCCCTCGACGCCAGCAAGCACAGGTACCGCCGCGCAAGCCGCCCGGGACCGACGACTTCCCCGCCCTCGACGCCAGCAAGCACAGGTACCGCCGCGCAAGCCGCCCGGGCCCGACGACTTCCCCGCCCTCGACGCCAGCAAGCACAGGTACCGCCGCGCAAGCCGCCCGGGCCCGACGACTTCCCCGCCCTCGACGCCAGCAAGCACAGGTACCGCCGCGCAAGCCGCCCGGGCCCGACGACTTCCCCGCCCTCGACGCCAGCAAGCACAGGTACCGCCGCGCAAGCCGCCCGGGCCCGACGACTTCCCCGCCCTCGACGCCAGCAAGCACAGGTACCGCCGCGCAAGCCGCCCGGGCCCGACGACTTCCCCGCCCTCGACGCCAGCAAGCACAGGTACCGCCGCGCAAGCCGCCCGGGCCCGACGACTTCCCCGCCCTCGACGCCAGCAAGCACAGGTACCGCCGCGCAAGCCGCCCGGGCCCGACGACTTCCCCGCCCTCGACGCCAGCAAGCACAGGTACCGCCGCGCAAGCCGCCCGGGCCCGACGACTTCCCCGCCCTCGACGCCAGCAAGCACAGGTACCGCCGCGCAAGCCGCCCGGGCCCGACGACTTCCCCGCCCTCGACGCCAGCAAGCACAGGTACCGCCGCGCAAGCCGCCCGGGCCCGACGACTTCCCCGCCCTCGACGCCAGCAAGCACAGGTACCGCCGCGCAAGCCGCCCGGGCCCGACGACTTCCCCGCCCTCGACGCCAGCAAGCACAGGTACCGCCGCGCAAGCCGCCCGGGCCCGACGACTTCCCCGCCCTCGACGCCAGCAAGCACAGGTACCGCCGCGCAAGCCGCCCGGGCCCGACGACTTCCCCGCCCTCGACGCCAGCAAGCACAGGTACCGCCGCGCAAGCCGCCCGGGCCCGACGACTTCCCCGCCCTCGACGCCAGCAAGCACAGGTACCGCCGCGCAAGCCGCCCGGGCCCGACGACTTCCCCGCCCTCGACGCCAGCAAGCACAGGTACCGCCGCGCAAGCCGCCCGGGCCCGACGACTTCCCCGCCCTCGACGCCAGCAAGCACAGGTACCGCCGCGCAAGCCGCCCGGGCCCGACGACTTCCCCGCCCTCGACGCCAGCAAGCACAGGTACCGCCGCGCAAGCCGCCCGGGCCCGACGACTTCCCCGCCCTCGACGCCAGCAAGCACAGGTACCGCCGCGCAAGCCGCCCGGGCCCGACGACTTCCCCGCCCTCGACGCCAGCAAGCACAGGTACCGCCGCGCAAGCCGCCCGGGCCCGACGACTTCCCCGCCCTCGACGACAGCAAGCACAGGTACCGCCGCGCAAGCCGCCCGGGCCCGACGACTTCCCCGCCCTCGACGCCAGCAAGCACAGGTACCGCCGCGCAAGCCGCCCGGGCCCGACGACTTCCCCGCCCTCGACGCCAGCAAGCACAGGTACCGCCGCGCAAGCCGCCCGGGCCCGACGACTTCCCCGCCCTCGACGCCAGCAAGCACAGGTACCGCCGCGCAAGCCGCCCGGGACCGACGACTTCCCCGCCCTCGACGCCAGCAAGCACAGGTACCGCCGCGCAAGCCGCCCGGGCCCGACGACTTCCCCGCCCTCGACGCCAGCAAGCACAGGTACCGCCGCGCAAGCCGCCCGGGCCCGACGACTTCCCCGCCCTCGACGCCAGCAAGCACAGCACCCGCCGCGCAAGCCGCCCGGGCCCGACGACTTCCCCGCCCTCGACGCCAGCAAGCACAGGTACCGCCGCGCAAGCCGCCCGGGCCCGACGACTTCCCCGCCCTCGACGCCAGCAAGCACAGGTACCGCCGCGCAAGCCGCCCGGGCCCGACGACTTCCCCGCCCTCGACGCCAGCAAGCACAGGTACCGCCGCGCAAGCCGCCCGGGCCCGACGACTTCCCCGCCCTCGACGCCAGCAAGCACAGGTACCGCCGCGCAAGCCGCCCGGGCCCGACGACATCCCCGCCCTCGACGCCAGCAAGCACAGGTACCGGAGCGCGTGCCACTGCGGCTTGTGGCTATGCGAGCATTCAACTATTACGTAACGAATTTGGGGGTTGGGGGGACTCTTGTAAAACGTTACGATGCGTTACATGGGCGGTAGGGGGGGTTTGAACTACGCGTTACGTTACATTGTTTTTTTAACCTTTCAGAACGGTCGCGTACAGAGATTCTCTGAAGCATTTTCAAAATTTCAAATGGGTTGACCATTTTTGTTCAATACTTTAACGCTCCCTATGGCTATGCCCGCGTGGTTTAGAATTCTGTACCAAAAAGGGTAAATAAGGAACCCTTATGATGCGATCCTGTCTGTCTGTCCCGACTATTACAGCGCTGTATCTCGGGAACTACTTATGCTATCTATTTGAAATAGTTATAAACATGGCATGCCCAAGATGTATTGAAAGTGACAAGAAACTAAATATATTTTTACTTTATATGAAAAATAACCAATGTGAGGGGAGCCAATCAATTAAACGACTACTAGTTCAAGTAGGGTTTTATGTGAAAGAGATTTGCACATTCTCAATTTTATGTATCATGGTTAAACTTCGTTTTATTAAGGAAAATCTGGAAAAGATACCAAACACCCGTTATCTCTGAATTTTACCAAAGCAACGCCATAGATATGGAAGTACAGGGTTACATTGGTTAGTTATAAGTAGATCAATTCTGTTAAATTTTTAATGTAGCGGGGAAGAGTGTAGTATATCTAATCTGTGGCATTCATTCTGCGACTCACTCTCTCTTGCCCGGCTAGCTCACAAGCAACATTGTACTCCCAGTTAACGAGAGATATAAAATAAATAATCGTGTGTCCCGAAGTGCTGTGTTATCAATTAATTATCGCCGACACTAGGATACCCGAAAATATAATAGACATCAAAGGAAAACTTAATTCTACTAAACTGGCCAGTTAAGTCGGAAAGTGAAGTTTGTATGGAACTCTCAAACGCACGAACCCATTTTAGGAAAAGAATTTACTTTGAAAGACCTTCACACCATTCTTGCAATAAGACTATACACTATAATAATAAACCCAGGTTTTTTGAACCTCCCACATGTATTGACTTTTATTTCAACCCTCAGTAGAGAAAGAAGAACCCGCGGACCTCGGCCCCGCTCCAAATCGCAACCGACCTCCAACGAGTCTCTCAACGTCCCCAACGGCACCGCGCTGCGACGCAACGCGTCCACCAAGGGCAAGCCCGAGCGCAAGCCCCCGAGCCAGCCCAGCAAGCCCAACAACACCAGCAACACCAACAACAACCTCAAACCGCCAGCGAAGGAGAAGATGCCGCCAATCGAGAATCTCACTATTACGACCACAGTAGTAAATAACAAGTGAGTAATACTATTTTTTTTCCTGCGTCAACCAAGGTCAAGGTTTAACGCAAATTCGAGCTAGCCCAGCAAGACCCACAACAACGTCAAACCGCCAGCGAAGAAGATGCCGCCAATCGAGAATCTCACTATTACGACCAAAGTAGTCAGTAACAAGTGAGTAATACTGATTCTTTCCTGCGTCCATCAAGGTCAAGGTTGAATGTAAGTCCGAGCCAGCCCACCACAACGTCAAACCACTAGCTAAAGAGAAGATGCCGCCAATCGCGAATCCGCTGCCGCTGATTCGTCAATCCGCCGTCGTCCTCCCGTCTCGCCGCTCTCATACCTAAGGCGCGGACAGCCGGTGTTGGTCAAGCTATAGTCAATAACATACGTAATAGTGAGATACTCGTTTGGCGGCATCGTCTCTTTGGGCGGCGGCTATTGTGCCAGATTTGTAACATACATTAACATGTGCATGCCAATTCTAGTAGTTGAGGTGTATGAAAATTAATTCAGGTATTGAATATTTTATGATTTTGATGTTCGGAAAATTTAACCTATGGGGCGTGGGAATTGGAAGGTTGAGTCACTGACGTTTGAACCCCAAAGGTCTAATCCTCCAACTTAGGGCATTAGACGTTACATTACAAATTTTCGAAGTGTGATTTATTGTTGCAGCCAAAATCAGCCTCAACGCAAGGTAAACGCGGCCGTGGCGCAGCAGCGGCCCGTGCCCACGGAGCAGGGCAGGCGGAGACCCGCCGCGCCGCTCCAGGTACCGCGTCTCCGCCATGTTTATTCCATTACTCCGCCATGTTTATACCATTACTCCGCCATGTTATTCCATTATTATTTTGACGACACGTTTGGCTCAGTGGGTTGTACAACGGCCTACGAAGCTGGCGGTCCTGGGTTCGAATCCCGGCCAGGGCAAGTGTTTGTGTGATGAGCACGAATGTTTGTTCCTGGGTCTTGGATGTTTTCTATGTATTTAAGTATTATAATTTATCTATATATTATGTATATCGTCGCCTAGTACCCATAGTACAAGCTTTGCTTAGTTTGGGACTAGGTCGATTTGTGTAAGATTGTCCCTGATATTTATTATTTATTTATTTTATTATTATTTATTACTCCGCCATGTTTATATCATTACTCCGCCATGTTTATATCATTACTCCGCCATATTTATTCCCTTACTCCGCCATGTTTATATCATTACTCCGCCATATTTATTCCATTACTCCGCCATGTTTATTCCTGTGCTCCGCCATGTTTATTCCATTACTCCGTAATATTTATTCCATTACTCCACCATGTTTATTCCAATACTCCATCATATTTATTCCATTACTCTGCCATGTTTATTACATTACTTCGCCATGTCTATTCCATTACTCCGCCATGTTTATTCCATTACTCCACCATGTTTATTCCAATACTCCACCATCTTTATTCCATTACTCTGCCATGTTTATTACATTACTTCGCCATGTCTATTCCATTACTCCGCCATGTTTATTCCATTACTCCGCCATGTTTATACCATTACTCCGCCATGTTATTCCATTACTCCGCCATGTTTATATCATTACTCCGCCATATTTATTCCCTTACTCCGCCATGTTTATATCATTACTCCGCCATATTTATTCCATTACTCCGCCATGTTTATTCCTTTGCTCTGCCATGTTTATTCCAATACTCCATCATATTTATTCCATTACTCTGCCATGTTTATTACATTACTTCGCCATGTCTATTCCATTACTCCGCCATGTTTATTCCATTACTCCGTAATGTTTATTCCATTACTCCACCATGTTTATTCCAATACTCCACCATCTTTATTCCATTACTCTGCCATGTTTATTACATTACTTCGCCATGTCTATTCCATTACTCCGCCATGTTTATTCCATTACTCCGTAATGTTTATTCCATTACTCCACCAAGTTTATTCCAATACTCCACCATGTTCATTCCATTACTCCGCCATGTTTATTTCGACAACACCTTTAGCTTAGTTGATTGCACAATGGCCTACGAAGCTGGCGGTCTCAGGAATCCCGGCCAGGGCAAGGGTCTTAGATGATTTCTAAGTACGGTCCGATTCTTTAATTTGGGACCAATATCGCAAAAATATTGTTCAAATTCCTGTACGATATGACAGGATTGCATGTGTGCATGGAGTTAAGAGGTAAAGAGTACAAACTCATAGGAAAACAGATGAAAAATTGTCCAACGAAAAGGCAGCGGTTGGTTCCAAATCCGTCCAGAATGGCGCTAGTGTGGCACGTGTGTATGAAATGATGTAGTTAGTCGTTGCTTCTCAGTTCTGGTCATGTCATCAGCTAATTTCAAAACTTTTTTATCCGATTGCTACCCAATCCCTCGTTTTTCTCCAAATATAAATATTTAACTCTGTACAAAAATTTTTTCTTGAACCTTGTTTTTTTTGGCATTTTAATTTAATTTTACGCACACATAATTTTTTTTTTAACGTAAAGTATAAAATCTCTGCACGGATCCGTGTCTAATCATACTAAGGGTAAAGATAGTACTATCGATTTAGATAATTCAAAAAATGTGATTTGTGTGTATGAGCGTTACAAAAGTAGGGTTTTGAATTTTCATACAAATTTTAGGGTCTTATTGGTTCATTCGTGAAATCGATAGGGCTACTGATTCTGAGTAAAAACGAACCCCAAAAGTGTATAATCTGAGACTCCCAAGTCAGGGTATAGTTTTTGAAAATGGCCGCCTAATGATGCTTCGTGTTCGCAGCCGCCGCCCAGCGCGTCGCCGCCCGCGTCGCACGCGCAGCCCGCAGGTACGTGCTCGATGGCTTCTCTACTCTTATTCCCTTACTAGAAGGTGTCCGCGACTTCGTTCGCGGAGGAGAAAAAATCATAACCCCTTTTTTTTCGTTAGCGCAGTGGGGTAAAACGTATCCTATAACCATTTGGAGATACCCAGCTACTCGTACCCGTGTACCAAAAATAGTTGAAATCCGTTTAGCCGATTTGGCGTGATGAAGCCGCAACGACAGATACAAACATACAAACATTTCATTTCAACAACTTTATAATAGTATAGATAAGTTGAAAATTTGTATTATTTCCTTGGATTTATTTAAGAAAATCAGTATAAAAGTCGTATCTCAGTATCTATGTCGTACTAGAATACGAGGTTTTAAATTGCACTGATAGATATTTTAGTGATTTGTATGTTTTCTGCAAAAAATATTGATTCAGTGTAACCTTCAAATAACCTGCAACTAACTAACTAAGGACATGGTATTATTAACTAAGTCTTGCATTATAGTGCCCTTACTTCTTACGGCTATTGACATCAGAAGGCTGTTAGTGCTGCCACGTATAGCCATTTCATTTATACAATTTTATAATAGTGTAGATGTTAATTTATTTAACGAGAAAATATGAGTTTAATACTTTTCGGTTAGAATATTGTTTCCCACTTAGGCCAAGTGAGAACATCACTAATTAACACGGCAACTTAAATAAAAGCTTGAAATTAACTATAACCCCTTTTTTTATTATTTAGTCGTTTGTATTTTAAGAATATAGTTTCTTAGTGAAGAAATCCACTTTAAAATTCACGGAGATCGTGATGGTAAAACATCAAGATTTTCGTAAAAAATCGAGCTTGTAATTAACTTAACATTGATCGTTGATCGTGCTACAGCTACAGAATCTCGAGGTGGAAGCAAGCGCTACAGCAGCCTGCGGCAGCGCCCGCTCGCCGAGCCCTACTCGCCGCAGCAACAACAACCACAACAACAGCAGCAACCACCACCACCACCACCACCACAACAACAACAGCAACAACAACAACCACCACCACAGCCACAACCCCAGCACCGGTACCACCCTGGTAAGTCGATGTTACTAATCGGATACACATTACAGCAGTCTGCGGCAGCGCCCGCTCTTCGAGTCCTACTCGCCGCAGCAACAACCACAACAACAGTAGCAACCACCACCACCACCACCACCACAACAACAACAGCAACAACAACAACCACCACCACAGCCACAACCCCTGCACCGGTACCACCCTGGTAAGTCGTTGTTACTAATCGGACACACTGCAGCAGCCTGCGGCAGCGTCCGCTCGCAGTAACAACAACAGCAGCAACCACCACCATTACAACAACAACAACAACAACAACAACCACACCCACAACCCCAGCACCGGTACCACCCTGGTAAGTCGTTGTTACTAATCGGACACACTGCAGCAGCCTGCGGCAGCGTCCGCTCGCAGTAACAACAACAGCAGCAACCACCACCATTACAACAACAACAACAACAACAACAACCACACCCACAACCCCAGCACCGGTACCACCCTGGTAAGTCGTTGTTACTAATCGGACACACTGCAGCAGCCTGCGGCAGCGTCCGCTCGCAGTAACAACAACAGCAGCAACCACCACCATTACAACAACAACAACAACAACAACAACCACACCCACAACCCCAGCACCGGTACCACCCTGGTAAGTCGTTGTTACTAATCGGACACACTGCAGCAGCCTGCGGCAGCGTCCGCTCGCAGTAACAACAACAGCAGCAACCACCACCATTACAACAACAACAACAACAACAACAACCACACCCACAACCCCAGCACCGGTACCACCCTGGTAAGTCGTTGTTACTAATCGGACACACTGCAGCAGCCTGCGGCAGCGCCCGCTCGCCGCACCAATAACAACCACACCAACAAAAATAAGTATATTTACAAAGATTCTAGGGTTCGGTGGGCCTTTGAAAACTCCCGCGCGTTGCCACCATGAAGTAATAACAACGACGGTAGGAGAGTGTGGACGCACGCTTTGCCGCGCACTTTCACTTCCATGTGACTCCATGAATAACAAAACTGAAAAGCAAGTGGTGAACACTTATAATAGTACATTGTGCACCGTGGGCGGTAAAGAAGGAATTACAAACGAGAGTACTCTCTTTAATAACTCGAGTTTGTAATTCCGGTACCGCCGGAGTGTCACACAATGTTTTTCATCACACTTGTGAGGAAATGAATAAATTATTAAGTCAGAAAAAGCTTGTTACTTACAAGTGTCACTAATCGCAACATTGTGTCATAAAGTGTCATTTCGTGATTTGTAGAATCTCATTCCATAAATAACATAAACAATGGTTTCGTTTGGAAACTATTTTTCAGTTTTGTTGCGTACAATCTTTTACATAAATTAATAATTGTAAAATAGTATAAGCACGCCATTTTAACGTATTAAACTATAGCTTCGACGTGTATTTATTGATATCACATTATGTATAATTCAAATTTTCGAGATACACAATTTTTTTTCTAATTTTGACTAATTTCGTTCGGTTCCGTTCTAAACGTGGAATATTAGAGTAGTGAATGCAGTTAAAAAAAATAAAAAACGTCATTACGCCCATGGCGTTGATGGAATTATAAAAAGCCCATGGTTTTAATTAAGACCTTGTCGCTCGTTTTGCCTGCGTGTAATGACACCGTTTACGAACAAGTGTGATGAAAAAGTATGTTAATACAGCCTTCCCGACTAGTAATCTTTGAATGTCATAATCATAAATAAAATTTTACTAGATTCAATAAAATCTTTAACCTTAAGATTAGAGTGCAAGCGGAAGATTGTTGACGTTTAGTGAAATAAACAGATAAACTTTATTTATTATGTTTAAGAGCGTTTATACCTGCTTCACTAGCAACGTTGCATATTTTTTCATTTTGCTTCATTATTTTGTGGTACTTGAATGAAACTTAAAGGTATGTTCAATTCATACCCTACATATTTAGGAATCATGTTGCGTTTAATTCACCCATTACCCGCTTTTGCCTTTATTTAATTACAAAACAAGGTATAGACATGAATTCATTTTTAGAGCCTTAGTTGTGGCAATCAACATGAAATTTTGAATTGTGCCAGCTTAACTACTGAAAACCTAATGAATGTATTGAAAACATGTTCAAGTTACATTCATATTTCTCAAAATAATCAAGGAAAACCAAAAAATATGCGACGTTGCCAGTTAAGCGGGTATAAACCCCCTTAAATGAGTATGTATAATTTCCAGAGTACGCGGGCAGCGCGCCTGGTGCGCACCAGGGCAGCCCCGCCCCGCACCAAGGCAGCCCCGCCCCGCATCACGGCAGCCCCGCCCCCCACCACAGCAGCCCCGCCCCGCAGCTGCACCCGCCGCAGATGCTGCACCAGGTACCTCCTCGTCCACTCCTGACGGAACCTAGTGGCTCTGACCTGCAGACTGCGAGACTTTCAATTCCCATATCACCGTCATTAAAAAAAAACTGAAACGGGGCTGTTCATAAATTACGTCATTTCAAATTGGGGGGGTCTGGTCATCGAATGATGGTAGCATGACGAAGGAGGGGGGAGGGGTCATTCCCAAGATGCCATCATCTTTTACATCTTTAAAAAATACTTCAATGAGTAAAAACCGGTCAAGTGCGAGTCTGACTCGCGCACCGAGGGTTCCGTACAAACTTTCACTTATTCTGACTTAACGTGCCGCTTGAGTTAAGTTTGCCTCTGCTATCTATGGCGTCACATACAAGAGATGGTGAAACTTAACCAAACCGGCGGGGTTATTGCCTAACGAAATTTTGACACTTGGTATCGGAATCAACTGTCATAGCCCATACAAAATCATGACAGTTGATTCCGATTGCGAGCGTCAAACGCGTTAGGCAATAGGGGGGCGGGTTATTCAAGAATGATTTTTGGTGAATAAAAAAAAGCAAGACAGATATATATGGTTATAATTTTCGTGTAATATTCATATTAAATTACATAATTCCAGAAACTTCCAGATTTTTCGTTTCGTAAACTTCGGAGATAAGGGGGGGGTTATTTTTTCTCCGTATTTTCCTCGATAAAACGAAATAAAGAAAAAAAAATTAAAAAAAATTTGTTCGGAAATGTAGGTATAGATCAAGCCCTTTCATATGATACCCCAATTGACCTAGTGACTAGACTTTTAAGTTTTGCCCCCCTTATATTGGTCGTGTTTTTAGAAAATAAAAATATATTTTATAATGTTTTCTTTGCAATACATGTGGGTTGACCATGTTTATAAATATTCCAAATTTGAAATAAGTAGCATAAGTAGTTTTTCACTTCTCCTGCTCAAAAAGTACGTCATATTAGCTTCGCGAAGCGAGACTAAAATAGTACATTTAGCCCCTAGGGTTTAAAAGAAAGCCATATAATCCCATACAAATTTCTATGAAACTGAAAAAAAAAACTTGCGGCCAGTTACATACTACTTACGAATAATTAAAAACAAACAAACCAACCTGAACCACCAACCAACCCTTGCAGTCGAAGTGAAAAGCGGAATTAGTTCCACGAAATTAGTTTTTAGCAACGGTTTATAGAAACGCGAATTTCCTTCCTTTTAGGGTTTCGTACCAAAAAGGTAAAAAACGAACCCTTATGGTGTGACTCTGTCTGTCTGTCTGTCTGCCTGTCTATCTGCCTGTCTATCTGTCCGAATGATTTTTTTGTATGGGGATACTACAAAGACCTCGTCTACTCAAGAGAATGCCGCAATTTGGACGAGTTAACCCGGAAATTGAGAGTAGCAGAAGAAACCATTAAAAATAATAAGAGTGCATTCAGACGTTTAAAAGACAACTTTTTTCGGCGATGTCGCACTTGCATTGAACAGCAGGGGGGCCATTTTGAAAATTTCTTGTAATTAAACACCTTGTAATTGGTTTTACTTTGTTAGTATTAATCATCATGTAAATTAAAATTTTGCACTTACCACATTTAGATTTAAATTTTTTGATTGAAGCCTTATGAATAATAAAATGAAATTTTCAGGGTAGCTACCTGATAGATAGAGCAAGTTTTTAAAAGCCAAACGGTAATTTTTTTCATGTGATTTTATCTTTTTAAAGCCCCTTGAAGTTGTGAACATATTGGGTAATTTTATCATTCTGGCATTTAATAATTTTTTTTATTCCATTCAAAGATCTAACGATAGTAAATGTTACCATACTTAATTGGCCTATCTATCAGCTTAGCACACAAAAAAAAACAAGTATCTACCGCAATAATTCACGTCACCATAAATAAAAATCTCATCGTACTCGGCGATAGGTGAAGAATTAAAAAAAAAGTCATAACTCCGAAAATACGAAAAATCGCAGAACATACATGGGGGTGATTTAGATAGCCCTCTAGGTCCTCTACGTCCCAGCTTCAGTATATCACTACTTCTTGGGACACCCTGTATAACGTACTTTTTGAGCAGGAGAAGTGAAAAAGACGTAACATTAAAAATGTATATTTCATGAAAAACTAAAAAGTACAGTTTGAGCAATTCTATCAGAAAGTTTGGCCAACCTGATCAGGTTGGTTTGTTTGTTTTTAATTATTCGTAAGGAGTATGTAACTGGCCGCAAGTTTTTTTTTTTCGGTGTCATAGAAATTTGTATGGGATTATATGGCTTTGCTAAGGGCTAGATGTACTATTTTAGTCTCGCTTCGCGCAACTAATATGACGTACTTTTTGAGCAGGAGAAGTGAAAACGATATTATCTTTTCTATTCTAACCTTAGAGCAAACGGGTCGATGAACATTTTCTGTACCTACCTTGTTGTCATGGTTACGTTGCTTGTCGCTGCGATTTTAAACGATATAAAAGTGACAAAGATATGTTCTTCAAGCCTCATTATATGGTAATTTTTTCAGGGCCTGTCTCATCAGTATGTTATTAGTTTATTAGCCTAGATTATTAGACTTTTCTAAGTAACTATGTTACTTACTGGAAGTCGAAGCACAGGCCTCCCACAAGATGGCTTACTGATTTAGTAAAACTTGTAGGAGCCCCTAGTATTTAAATATTTACGAACTAATTAAGGTTTAATAAGTATTATTTTTTATGTATTATTGTAATCTGTACATCTAACGCAATTGTAAAAAAAATAAGTATATTTAAGACACTATCGTAATAGTTAAGAATTTTTTGGCAAAAATGACTGACTGTTGAGTTTCGGCTTTCTTCTCAACAGTGGTCTCCTCTTGGGAAATGCCGTAGAGTCAGACTTGTAAAAGTGCCCTTGTGACCTACTTACACAGTAAACATTTTAAATTTGAATTTAATTATTACTGTATTCAATCAAAATATAGTTAAATACAGTCAGTCCTCCCGTGACCATGGAAAGCTGGAAAGCTTCCGAAACGTCGGGAACTAAAATGAGATAATATACGCGATATAATCCGTTAAATTGTTTTATTTCAATGAGTAATAATCGCGGAAACAGAAGAAAATATTATAGTTAAATGTTAAGTTTTAAACAGCCATCTAGTTTTCATACTAGATATCGCCTTGCGGTCGGAGCACTATTCAAAGTGCGGCGATTGGCAGTCCTCTTGTTTTAATGGTCCGTGTATTAAGCTGACTTTTATCTGGTATCGCAGGTACATCGAAACGCGAATCAACCGCCACACGGGCCGTCTCCGCCGCATCAGAACATACCTCAGGCGCAGCACTCACAACAGGTAAGGTGCTCTAGGAACAATTAACTGGTCGACTCAGACTTGTAAAAGTGCCCTTGCTGCCTACTTGTAGTAATCATTTTTACCTCACTCGCTTAGAAAAGTTCCATTTACAGCGCCCAATCTGCGTGGAAAAGTGCACTTTATCCGCCAGCGCGGAAAAGTCATTTGATTTTCGAAGTTATATTTTTAATATTTTTATTTGTTTGTTTTGTTATGAGCGTGTTTCGTAAGTTCATTATCAATAGTTTTAAATGAAAAAATAATCGGGTTATAATTTCATAGATTTTCATACATGTCACATTTTCTTCGCTGTAGTGAGGTGAAAAGTTGTGTGTTTCGCACGGCTCCAAAGTTATTTGGCTTCTCGTGCCTTGAAAGCCTCGTTACGCTCAGGAATGTATAATTGAATCACTCGCTCCGTTCGCGAATACTTCGCTTACTCGGCCTTCAATTTAAGCACTCGCGCCAAATAACAACTTTGCAGCCTTGCATAACAAATAACTATTTATACAATTGTTATATAATGTATGCTTCATGATGTCTATGATATTTATTAAATATTATTAGAAGGTGCCCGCAACTTCGTACGCGGAAGAGAAAAAGTCATAACCTCTATTTTTTTCTTCAGTGTAGTCGTGCAAAAAGTATCCTATAAATATCTGTATCTGGATAACCAGCTACTCGTATATTAATAATAGTTCACATCCGTTTAGGCGTTATGTCTTGATGAAACCATTTTTTTATCAGGGCTCGGAAAACGGGATTCTCTTCATACAAAATAATAGGTTTTTTTTTCTTTCTTTTCGTTAAATTACGAGATTTTTGTATATTTTATTAAAATTTAAAACTTGAAAAGATATTTGGCTTCTTTTAAATACAATTTTAATACGTTCCAGGAAGCGTGCATTTTAGAATATTAATATAATATATAATACTAGAAGGTGCCATTTGTTCGTGGAAGAGAAAAGAGTCATAACTCTCTCGTTTCCTTCAGCGTAGAGCAAGATACTCTTTACACGAGAGTATCTTCTAAATATTTGAGGATGCCCAGCTGCTCGAGTACCAAAAATAGTTTAAATCCGAATAGCCGTTTTGACGTGATGAAGCCACAACGACACATACGATACAAACATTAAAAAAAATCGTTTATGTCAGTGAATTTCAAATAGTCATTTCAATGAAAAAATATCGTCAATTGCCATTTCATTTACTTTACCCCTTTATAATAGTATCGATTATAAATATCGGAAAATACTTGAATCTGCATCAAGGCGAGTAGTTATATTTAATTTGGACCATAGTTGGGTAAATTTTGGAGTATAATTATACGAGGGCTGCTATTTATATATCCGGAAACCGGGATTACAATCTTCTTAAATAGCATATTTGACCGCCATGGTAAAATTTGAACTTTTTTAAGTATATAAGGTATATTTTTTCTTCCTTATTAACGCTCGTGTTTTGTTTTTGACGGGTTTTAAATGTCATCTCGCAGCAAGAATGGAACTCACTCGTGAAAATATTCGTGCTATGATTTACGAGTATTATGATTTTCGGCGTGGTTTAACGCAACAACAGTGCATAGATCAACTAACTTCAACTTTTGGTGATGAAGCCCCATCTAAAACTACTGTGTATCACTGGTTTAGTGAGTTCAATCGTGGACGTAGTATGCTTACGGACGAAGTTAAGGCAGGTCGCCCGAAATCGGTCGTTGTACAACAAAATATCGAGGCTGTGCGAAAACTTATAATGGACGACCGACATGTTACGTACCGCGAGATAGAGGCGACTCTGGGTATTTCTATGACCAGCATTAATAGCATATTACATAATTATTTGGCTGTAAAAAAAATTTGTTCGCGTTGGATACCCCACAACTTAACAAATGAGCAAAAACATGCTCGCGTCGAATGGTGCAATAAAATGTTAAAAAAATATAACCGTGGTGACTCAAAAGCCGTTTATAACATCTATACAGGTGACGAATCCTGGATCTATGCATACGATCCCGAAACGAAGCAACAATCAACGGTATGGGTGTTTCAAAATGAGCCGAACCCTACGAAAGTTACTCGTGCAAAAAGTACATTGAAACAAATGGTGGCCTGCTTCTTCGGTATTAATGGCCATGTAGCTACAGTGCCACTAGAAAACCGTAGAACGGTTAATTCAGAGTGGTACACGACCATTTGCTTACCGGAAGTATTTGAACAAATTCGTAAAACTAACCAGCGACGAAGAATCATTCTTCATCATGACAATGCCAGCTGTCATACGTCACGCGAAACAACTCTATTTTTGGAGGGTCAAAATGTGGAATTAACGGGTCATCCGCCGTACAGCCCTGACTTGGCACCCAACGATTTTTATTTATTTCCAAATATAAAGAATAAATTACGCGGTCAACGATTTTCGACCGCTGAAGATGCTGTCGACGCATTCAAACAACACGTTATGGAGGTACCTCAGGCGGAGTGGCAGAAGTGCTTTAAAAATTGGTTCACGCGAATGCAAAAGTGCATAGATCATCAAGGGGAATACTTTGAAAAACAATAAAACTATTTTCAGCCGTGTACGTTTGTTTGTTTTTTTGTTTCCGGATATATAAGTAGCAACCCTCGTACCACCTACTCATTCTTAGCTATTCTTGGTGATTTTCGTTACCGAAAGGTCGTCTGGAAGAAATCGCTCTTTAGCAAAAAGACCGCCAATTGTCTACCGGTGTGTTCTAGCCTCCTCCCCGTGGAGGACCTAAGAACACTGTCCCGCGAATGGCGAGATTTTACTTAAAACCTAACCTTACCTTTAACCTATAAAAACGGTTCAAATAACTCAGTCGTATCCTGTTCCGCTCCTCGGTGTTCCTAAGTTTTTCTGCGAAGGGCTTTTGCTACAAGACCTAGGAATTTGGATATTCTCACCACAGGAAGATCTTGAACTGGCGCGACACCACGGACAATTTATAGCCATGACAATATATACACAGACCCGGAGCCTTTAAGCTGCAATCCACGGGAGTACAAGTAAAAACATAGGATTAAACGATACGCGAGGCTCAGCGCTTGTCCATAACGCGTTAATCCTCACATAAAACCGATTTATGTGAAAAACATGTCAGCCCGCCATTTGTCAAAAGTCGAATGCGTACAAATGTAGTGAATAATCCTTTCCAATTGTGAAAACTCGGCACATACGACTACTTCCGAATGGTGCCGATGAGTCCATGAATTATTGTATTATTAAGTGACGTGTTTGTATCAAGTAAATTGAGTACTTTATCTAATTTATTTTATTTATTTATTATACATATTTATGACTATTAAAAAGGACTTAATACTAACTTCAATAAATCCTGTGGTATTAACCACTCTATATCGATACTTCGTCTCGCAATGCGACACCACAGTATAAAAAGTAACAGTGGGCCGACGCCTTTGATGTTTGCGTAAATGCCGACACCGCTCAAGGTCACCGTACCTACCTAGGGTTGTCACAGACTTACACAACTGCCCAAAAAAGGAGGGTGATGTTTGTAGGTTTTATGTATGTATGTGTACTAATTTTACAAATGGCGTCCATTGTGGAAATAAAGATGGCGGACGTCACTTTTTCGAAAAAGTCGACATGGGTGTCGTTTTCTGGGTTTTTGGGGGTGTAGTTTTCAAAAAGCATCTATTTTGAAAATAAAGATGGCGGACGTCACTTTTTGAAATGGGTGTCGATGTGTGTACAATTTTATTTAAACAAATCAGGTCCGCCATCTTGGATTTAAAAATGAACGTCATTTTCTTAATCGGAACCTCGAGGAACCTCGGAGATGAGACCCAAATCGATTTTTAAGAAAAATTGATGACCGCCATCTTGGATTTAAAAATGGACGTCATTTTCGTAATTGGAACCCCAAGAAACCTCGGAGATGACACCCATATCGATTTAAAAAAAAAAAATGTCCGCCATCTTGGATTTCAAAATGGATGTCATTTTCGTCACCGCAACCCCGAAGAACTTTGTAGATGACACCCATATCGATTTTTAAGAAAACATAATGTCCGCCATATTGGATTTCAAAATGGATGTCATTTTTGTAATCGGCACCCCCAGGACTCTCAAAAATAATTAAAACATCAAATACTACATGATACATATACAAACAGAAGCAAGAAACAATTTCTTGCTTTTTAAATAAAGTCTTAAACTACTCATAATTTCTTAAAATAAGCTATAAAACATGTCCGCCATTTAGAATTTAAAAATTAATGTCATATGATATATTTTTGTTTACACTGAAACAAACAATTAGCGATATTTTTGCGGTACCTATTTCAATTTTTACTGGAAACCGTAACGCTTTTACATCCGCCATTTTGTTTACGTTAGCAAGACATGAGAAAATTTATAAATTAGGCACTATAAAATTAAATAATATTAACAATGTTAATATTTACCTTTCTATTGAGCGTGGAAATTGATGAAATCGCAGTTCTTTATTTATGGAAGAAGTGTCGTCACATGTCCTATGCACCATTTTAAATGTGCACGCATTGATTGATAATTACAAGACGTGTGCTCCCGCCCCGGCCCCTCGCACCCCGCACGGTTGTCCTGTCAAGACGCCTACGTCGACCGACTGTATTATTTTTTAGACTGTGCCCCTACGTTGTCTTAATGGCTACTGAGTGTGAATGAAGTAGTAAGACAAATACGAACATTTCCGAGAAAATACGATGGGAAATAATTATTTACTACATCTGTAGGCGCGCGGCGTCCTTGCCGCGCCCTTCAAAAAACAATGTATCAAAAGTGACAGTTAAAAAGGCGCGGTAACTGACAGCGGCATGCGTTCGAAAAGCAACGTATGGGTTTAAACACGGTGTTTATGTTAAGGCCCATTGTACTGTTTCTGTTGTTGATGTGCAATAAAGAATCGTTGTATTGTACTGTACAGTCGGGTGGTTTACGGTAGTTATCACAACACACATCGCGTATAAATATGATTTATCGAAAGGAAACTGGAGCGGCGAAATCAACGTCTTCTAGCCGCGCGAGGTTTTCGATTTACCCGCGCTTCATGTTTATTATTACCAAAAAAGGTAATTAAATAAGTCTTATTTATACGCGATTAAGACCCGTTTTGTTGTGATAATGAGTGAAGACCGTGTAAGTTTGAATGAATGTGTACGGCAGTTGTGTGCCAGCACGCGTGTGGGGTGTGTACATGTACAGCGTGTGTGTGTGCAGGTGCGGCGCGGCGTGGCGGAGTCGCCGCTGCTGACGCACGCGCACCGCGCGCTGCACGCGCTGCCGCCGCAGCCGCACGCGCTCGGTACGTCGCCGCCGGGCTGCCTTCTCATTATTTACTTTTTTTAACCCCCGACAGAAAAGAGGGGTGTTATAAGTTTAACGTGTCTAGGACTCTGTGTATCTGTGTATCTGTCTGTGGCATCGTAGCGCCCATACGGATGGACCGATTTGAGTGCGGTTTGTTTTGTGTCATAGATAATTTTATCCCGAGTGTTCTTAGCTCTGTTTCATGAAAATCGGTGCACTCGTCTCCAAGATATTCAGCTGTTACTGGAACAAATCAGGGGTTTATTATTTTTTACTTTTTTCTTATTATTGTTTACTAGAAAACTAGAAGGTGCCACTTTATCGGCTGAGAAAAGAAACCATTACCATCTTTGTTGCTCTCGTAGTCTAGTAAAAAGTATCCTATGACCATCTGTGGACGATCGGTCCCGTGTATCAGACATGGTTGGAATCGATTCAGTCGTTTCGACGTGATGAAGCCGCTCTGGCGCATACTAAAAAAATCAAAAAATAAAAACTTATTCACGTCCAAATAGTCCGTATCACTTATTTATTTGAAAATATCTACAATGTATTGACATTAAATTTTTACAACTAAGTAATAATAAAAAAATTGTGCATTGCTGTACTTGTCCCGTTATTTAGTACATGTCCGTTGCAGCTGCTGCCCCCATACAGCAGGCGCAAGGCTACGCGCCGCCCGCCATGATGCCGGCGCAGTACATGCAGGTTACTTCATTTCCGTGTTTTTTACTTGAATATTTATTTATTGCCATGATCTACCGTATGATATATTACACATGTCAATAGGCATCGCGAGGTCGCGCTTGATATCATTAGGCATCGAGAGGACGAGGATAGTTGCACAGTTCTATTGCAGAATTAATTTAATGTATGCAGCAATACGGTTAATTTTTACATCTTTCAATATTTCAATTCCCGTCTCGCACATCCTCGCCAATCCATCCACCGAAGATGCTCTAGGGGAAAATTGAAGTTTTGTCATATAAATTTCAATTCCCGCCTCGCCTCGTCTCCTCTCGCTTCGCCTCGCTGGTAGAAAACACCTTTAGGGTATTTTTATACACATTCGAGAAGACAACGAGCCATTTAAGCACACTTTTATAGAAGATTTGTTTGGTGTGTTCGCAGCAGGGCGGCAACAACGCGGTGTTTAGTGCCGCGCCGATGTTCGCGCAGCCGCCGCCGCAGCCCTACCCGCACCAGCTCTACCAACACCATAACTACGTGAGTCACATATATATGCATAAAGAGGATATCTGGTTCATTTATTAATTGGCTGTCTGGCTGGCAATCGGACAGACCTGGCTGAGTGAATGGCTTCCTGAATAATTGGATAACTTAACTGTGAATGGCAGCCTGATTGACTTGTTGGCTCAATAATTAAATTCAAAATTCAAATAGTTTATTCTGCAAGTAGGCCACAAGGGCACTTTTATAAGTCTGACTCTACGGCATTTGAGGAGACCACTGTTGAGAAGAAAGACAAAACAAACTCAACAGTCAGTCATTTTTTCAAATCAACTCTATCTATTACAATATCTTCATATATCTAATTGGTTGGCTAACTAACAGAATGGCTTGTTGAACGATTGACTGACTGGCTCACGTCACTAACTGTTCGAGTGAATGGCTGACGGATTGACTAGATGGTTCACTAACTGTCGGAATGACTAGGTGAGCTATTGACTGACGTGACTGGTTGAGTGAATGGTTCATTGATTGACTTGTTAGCTCACTAACTGACAGTTTCACTGGTTGAGTGAATGGTAGACCGATTGACTTGTTAGCTCACTAACTGACAGTTTCACTGGTTGAGTGAATGGTAGACTGATTGACTTGTTGGCTCACTGACTGGCAGTTTCACTGGTTGAGTGAACGGTAGACCGATTGACTTGTTGGCTCACTAACTGACAGTTTCACTGGTTGAGTGAATGGTAGATTGATTGACTTGTTAGCTCACTAACTGACAGTTTCACTGGTTGAGTGAATGGTAGACTGATTGACTTGTTGGCTCACTAACTTGACAGTTTCACAGATTGAGTTTCACTGCTTGAGTGAATGGTAGACTGATTGACTTGTTGGCTCACTGACTGGCAGTTTCACTGGTTGAGTGAACGGTAGACCGATTGACTTGTTGGCTCACTAACTGACAGTTTCACTGGTTGAGTGAATGGTAGACTGATTGACTTGTTGGCTCACTAACTGACAGTTTCACTGGTTGAGTAAATGGTTGACTGATTGAGTTGGTGGCTCAATAACTGCCTGCTGGCTGGCTAACTGACAAATTGGATAGTTGAGCGATTGACTGACTGGATCACTAACTGACAGCCTGACTGGTGACTGATTGACTTGTTGGCTCAATAACTGCCTACTGCCGGGCTAACTGACTGATTGGCTGGTTGAGCGATTGACTGACTGGATCACTAACTGACGGAGTGACTGGTTGACTGATTGACATTTTGGCTTATTGATTAACTGACAGATTGGCTGGTTGAGCGATGTTGACTTAATGGTAAAGTGAATGGCTGAGTAATTGAATTGTTGGCTCGATAATTAACTGGCTAACTGATATATTGGCTGATTGAACGATTGACTGGTTGGCTCACTAACTGGCTGACTTGTTAACTGACTGACAATTAGCTCACTAGTTGATTGGCTAGCTGACAGATTGTCTGTTTGACTGGCTGATACTATAAGTATACGTTCCTTTAAGGCACTTGTATCGTAAATAACTATGTACCGCATCCCTCGCAGGCGACGCAGGCGGGCGGCGTGACGTACTACAGCCCCGTCGAGCAGGAGCCGCCCGCGCCCGCGCCGCGCCCGCCGCGCCGCCCCACCGCCGCCATCCCCATCGTGCGCCCCGACAGGTACACAGCCGCCGTACCACACTGTACCGTGGTGCATTCCTCGCAGGCGACGCAGGCGGGCGGCGTGACGTACTACATGGTGCGCCCCGACAGGTACACAGCCGCCCACACTGTACCGTGGTGCATCCCTCGCAGGCGACGCAGGCGGGCGGCGTGACGTACTACATGGTGCGCCCCGACAGGTACACAGCCGCCCACACTGTACCGTGGTGCATCCCTCGCAGGCGACGCAGGCGGGCGGCGTGACGTACTACATGGTGCGCCCCGACAGGTACACAGCCGCCCACACTGTACCGTGGTGCATCCCTCGCAGGCGACGCAGGCGGGCGGCGTGACGTACTACATGGTGCGCCCCGACAGGTACACAGCCGCCCACACTGTACCGTGGTGCATCCCTCGCAGGCGACGCAGGCGGGCGGCGTGACGTACTACATGGTGCGCCCCGACAGGTACACAGCCGCCCACACTGTACCGTGGTGCATCCCTCGCAGGCGACGCAGGCGGGCGGCGTGACGTACTACATGGTGCGCCCCGACGGGTACACAGCCGCCCACACTGTACCGTGGTGCATCCCTCGCAGGCGACGCAGGCGGGCGGCGTGACGTACTACATGGTGCGCCCCGACAGGTACACAGCCGCCCACACTGTACCGTGGTGCATCCCTCGCAGGCGACGCAGGCGGGCGGCGTGACGTACTACATGGTGCGCCCCGACGGGTACACAGCCGCCCACACTGTACCGTGGTGCATCCCTCGCAGGCGACGCAGGCGGGCGGCGTGACGTACTACATGGTGCGCCCCGACGGGTACACAGCCGCCCACACTGTACCGTGGTGCATCCCTCGCAGGCGACGCAGGCGGGCGGCGTGACGTACTACATGGTGCGCCCCGACGGGTACACAGCCGCCCACACTGTACCGTGGTGCATCCCTCGCAGGCGACGCAGGCGGGCGGCGTGACGTACTACATGGTGCGCCCCGACGGGTACACAGCCGCCCACACTGTACCGTGGTGCATCCCTCGCAGGCGACGCAGGCGGGCGGCGTGACGTACTACATGGTGCGCCCCGACAGGTACACAGCCGCCCACACTGTACCGTGGTGCATCCCTCGCAGGCGACGCAGGCGGGCGGCGTGACGTACTACATGGTGCGCCCCGACAGGTACACAGCCGCCCACACTGTACCGTGGTGCATCCCTCGCAGGCGACGCAGGCGGGCGGCGTGACGTACTACATGGTGCGCCCCGACGGGTACACCAGCCAGGCCGCCCGCATAGCGCCCGAGGCACAAAATTCCTACCTCGACGCGCGCTCCTTGCGAGCCCGAGGTCTGAAGGCCCGCAATTTGAGCCCACCGCTCGGACCCTTACGACCTCCGTCCTATCACGAGGTACCTTGGAAGTCTCCTATGCTTTTCTTTTAAAGAGGCCTTTCACTTCCCTTGATAGCAAAATTTAAATCCCGCGATTGTGGGACTAATTAAGTTTGTCGAATTTATTTGCGACAACCTTTTATTCTACTCTTCTTTGGTCGCCCGTCGTTTACTCATTGAGACCATTCTAATTTGCCCAAACTGGGTAGGATTGCATTATTTTGTTACACAGTTTCTATGTGCACTTTCCGGTTCTCAATGGTATTATAATATTGCATTGTCACCGAATTTACATAGGTATGCAAAATGTTAGCTCAATCGGAATTCGGGAAGTGAGTCAAATTTAACTTGCGGAATTTGACCTAAACTACAACGTGGCTAGTGGAAAAAAACTTGTAATTATCTGCATCGTGATGCTATTCTCTCCTGATAAAAAAAAATATACAGAACTCTCAAGCGTGTAAACTTTGTCATTGTAAGTGTTTGTAGGTATAATAAGATTAATATTGCCATTGTGTTTACTATAGGCCCGCGAATTCCTCTGAAAAGGACAACATAGACAGAATTGTGGAGAACATGTTCGTCCGGAAACCCTGGCCCGCAGCACAGCAAAGTTCAGGTTAGTTTTCGCACTATACAAATACTCTTTAGTAATCGTGTTTAGTAAAGCCGTCTTCGTAATAATGCTTCCGTATCATATTCTACTCTGTGACCGTCTCTATCTGCCACCTAAACTCGTTTATAACAAGGAACTCTTGAAATTGATTTTTCTTGTACAGTGAAGGAATTTAATTTATATACCATTTCGTACCTTGTCACAGTCAAAATCAATGTGAAAGCCGATAGAGATTCCATATCAATGTCACTATGACAAGGTACGAAAGAAACGCATAGTAATTTACTTGACCGCATGATATTGGAATATTTTTTATCATTAAAAAAAAAATATATATATATTGTTATTCTTTATTTGATTCATCGGAAAAAAGCCTAGTTAGAGAAATTAAATGTTTTCAATAGGGTACTTTCCTGTACACAACATAAATGATGTTACGCTTGCAGTTAACTGTTATTTCTGAAAATACGTAGAAAACATTAATGAATACTTATTTTTAAGCTACTGGCGATTTTAAAATGGTCAAAAAATAAAAATAAGGAGGCAATTTGACCGTATAGAATTATGACGTCATAAACCTTTTTTTCTTTCAAACTTCATACTTTTTGACCGTTTTGATAGTCCATACAAAGGAACTGATTTGATCTGTCTGTCAAGTACCCCTATTGTAGCTTTTGTTAAAGTTTCGCCAATTCTGATTCCATCATCCTATATTGACCAAATGTATATACCCCCTATATTTATAGCCATATATTTTTGTATGCGGAACCACTGATCAGTTGTAGGCAACATTTTATTTCTAAATTCACTTCTGTTTCCGCGATTATCACTCTATATGTAAAGTAGGATTTTTAATAAGCTGGAGTAAACTGACATGTGTCAACGTGAATATTTCGTTGTTTAGAAATAATTTCACAAAAATATGCATGAGAATACGTGTAATCGGTGATATTAGGGTAACTTTTATTTATAACAAATACTGTACTTCAGCCATAATGAAGTAATCACGGCCGACGTATGTCCGTAAACTTCAGTTTACTCCAGCTAATTAAAAATCCTACTTCATATTATCTCATTTGAGTTTCCGACGTTTCGGAAGCTTTACAGCATCGGTAGAATGAAAAGTAAAAATTTCATTACCAAAATTACAATTTGTGCAACTACCTTACTGTTTTCTTCTGTTTCCACGATTATTACTCATTTAAATAAAACAATTTAACTGATTATATCGCGTATATTATCTCATTTGAGTTCCCGACGTTCTGCGGCGAGCTGAAAAGCTTCCGAAACGTCGGGAACTCAAATGAGATAATATACGCGACATAATCCGTTAAATTGTTTTATTTAAACAACTACTTTACTACCTCATTGCTTAAAAAATAGGTTAACAAGATTGTCTGTGAGTTTTCTTTACGGCGTTTCGTTCTGTTCAGTAAGCCTCATTTTGCGAAACGCTGGTAGTTTTTTTTTTAATAAAATAATTAAGACCTGGAGCCCGTTTTACAAAAGGTTGTAACTAGTATTGCAAGTGGAAGTCTCTTTTTAATACATTTTGTTGGAAAGAGATTTCCCCTAGTATTACAAGTTACAAGCTTTTGTGAAGTGGGCCCCTGGCACATGTGTCACACTAGGCTCATCTGGTATGTAGGTACAGTTGTACACCTTTATTGGTTTTGAAGTCGAAATTTATTTTATTTTAATTTTATTCATTAACAACACAAGTTGTGTATGAAATTTACAAAGAGTGTACGGGGAATGAAGGAAAATTTTCAAAAATCTTGGAATTTTGTTTATAGATAGGAATAAATCTTCTTATCGTCAGAAAACAATTACAATTTTTTCTGTGGCTTAGAAAAAAATAAAAAGATGAAAAAGTGTTGGTGGGCCTATATGACAGATTATACGGTACGGCAAATGCACCATTGATGTTTTTGATTAAAATGGCTGTAAATGTACTGTTAGTCTTGCCGTACCGTATAAGCTGTCATATAGGCCCACCAACACCTTTTCATCTTTTTATTTTTATTCTAAGCTACGGAAAAATCGGTATTTTTTTTCTGATGATAAGGAGACTTATTCCTACCTATAAACAAAATTTCAAGATTTTAGAAATTTTTCATCCATTCCCCATTTATCAGAAACATAATCCAAATTTATTATCAAATTATCAAAACATAAAATAAAATAAACAATTGACTAATGCCATCGTTTTATTTGAATATGGTATGTGTAATTTTTAATTTTTTTATTTTCTTTGTTACTAACATCTATTTTTTTATTAACATTGTTACTAACACATTATGGGTTGAAACCTGAAATAAATATAATAAAAAGTGGGTAGTTACCATGTATTATAACTTTGACAGAGGAACATTTTTTTCTCAATCTACCCCGTGACCACGGAAGCTGTAAAACTTTCGAAACATCGGGAACTAATCTAAATTTGATCTAATAATCTAAAACAAAATAGAAAGATTCCACATTGACCAGTTGCATACCAAAGGTTAGGGCTTGTTTTCATGTTGACCATTCGTTTGCTAAAGGGTATCACTGGAGATCGCAATTTCCTGGGCTAATGGAACGAGCTACTAACCGGAAGAGACTGTCTAGTATCATTAGGTAAAGTTGTTTTGCAAAAGAAGGAACAAAGGAAAACTTTTTTTATTCAAAACTGACCAGCGATTGATCCCAGTATCACGACACGACTGTAAGAAGTTCGCTGACTCTGTAGTCTTTATCGGTATCATTTCGATAATATTATAAATACATGAAACGGGCTGTTAGCATGTCACTGAGGCGATTTACTTTGTTTTTTTTTTATGTATGTACATGATTTATGATGATGATGTATGTGAGTACATTGACATATGTATGTCAATGTACTCACATCACGCTAAGACGGCTGGACCGATTCCAACCATTTTTGGTGCAAGAATAGGATCTTTTACCCGACTAGGGTGGAGCAAAAAAGAGGGGTTATGACTTTTTTGCTTACGTGCAACAAGTTGCTGCAATAAAACTTTAAAAATACAGTTTAAGCGTATCTGCAGTGAATTATATTAGTCCCTGTTTTTAAAGTCAAACAACAACAACATATTGTGTAAAAAGCCTCAGTTTACATTTTTTGTGTCGAAATCAAAGTTCAAGTTCACTTAGTGCTCATTCCCATTTCGTTCACAATTTCATTTCGTCCACATTCCCATCTCGACCATATTTCCAACTAGTCTATATATTCGTTTCATCCACATTCCCATCTCGTCTGGGAATGTGAACGAGTTGGGAATGTGAACAAGGTGGGAATATGGACAAGTCGGAAATGTGGACGAGATGAGAATGCGGACGCAATGGGATTGTGGAAGAAATGAACCTGAACGAATCCTTTGTTCCTCACCTTTTGCAAAGCAAAGGACTTAAATCATGTCCTCTCAGATTATTACTCAAGGAAGTATACGTAAATTATTGGTGTAGATTATTTCATTACATTTTGAACTGAGTCGACGGCTGCGGTAAGTTAGAGGCGAGAGGAGGACAAGTGCGCATGCGTGCGGCAGGACGCCTTGTGCGCTGCCCGTCACACCCCCGCGCCCTCTTGCCGCTAGTGACGACTCAATTAAGCGGTAGACCTACAGGGACGTAATGAGAAATATTTTTTTCAGGCTTTGTAATTGATAGTTATTTTCAAGCAACGTTATTAAAACGAAACATTTTTTTATCGTATTGTTTCTGTCTAAAATAAATTACTGATTCCGTAAATCATAATTATCATATATTTAGAATGTTTACTTCTTTGGTTTCATATTCAGACTATATCATTTTTATGATACTTTTAAGGAACAATAATTATGACAGTGACAGATTTATGTTGTCACTGTAAATGAAGTCTCATAAAATTATATAGGCATCAAGAGGTCAACAGTATAAGAGGGTTTACCCTTGAACTTGATTTACGGACTTAGTATTTGTTTTACGGCCCGGCCACGACATCGAGCGGCAGCAGTTTTTCTAATTCATTGCGTGTGATTCCAACTAACCACAGTTCGTTTCGCGTCTCGACCGTGCAATGAACAGATAAAACGCTTGCCGCGCCGCAATTCACGCAATGTCGTGGCCGGGTCTTTAAGGAGAAACTTAACAAAATAATTGATTTACAATGAAGAGATCGAACCAATAATTATAATTATATTTTTTTATAAATGATCCACATTTTTTATTCAAATGAATATATATTAATACAGAGTTCGATTGCACAAAAACCTGCGACCTATTCTTTTACGTAAAAATGCTCTCCCATCTGAGAACATAATCAACCCAGGCGCCCTCTGTATCTTTTTGTTACTAAATGCTAAGCGCATTAGCCACACTCCAAGACAGTATCACGCTACGTCTGTTTTAATTTCTTCTCCAGCAACTGTTAAGGCAGATGGCATTGAAAAATGAAGAGATCGAAGCAATAATTATATACATATTTATTTTATTTTTATTTTTTATTAGCCTATTTTAGTGTCCCACTGCTGGGCAAAGGCCTCTCCCTTAGATCTCCACGACTCTATCGGATGCTACCTCCGCCCAGTTGTTGAGAAACGCATCCAGATCGTCCCGCCATCTCCGCCTAGGCCTGCCCCGTCTACGTTGCCCATCTTGTGGCACCCATGTGGCACTTCAGCCTGGCGGTTCTTTCTCCAACATAATAATTGATACTTAAAAAAAACAATGATTTTATGTTTTAAAATACCGTTGCTTGGAAAGGACTATCAATTACTAATTAAAATAGTCTAAAACAACGATTTCTGATTTGGTATTAGATTTCACCCTATCTAGTATCAGGGCGGATTGTTTCAATCCATATGTAATCGGAAGTTTTGTCGAACATGTACCGTTTATGTTAAAATCCAGTATAGTGGTTAATTTGTCATTTTTGTGTGGGTGGGCAGCTGTCAGCACCATTTTTAGGGTTCCGTACATCCGATCAAAATATCCGTAGACCTGTATATAAATAATGTTGACCCAATAATGCACATAATTAATATCGTACATATATTTTTTATAATTAAGACGCTTTTATTAGGTCGATGTGTATGTAACTATGTAATTGAATCTAAGGTAACTAATTTAACCATCTTCCAAGGATCGTAGTGGTATGAAAATTGGCAGCTGTATGTAGTTCTGATGACAATACAATAATATGGTACTGTCGAACTGATCTGATAATGGAGCCGGAAGGTATGAACTGGAACTTCATGATGGCACATCGTATCATAGCTGTGTTTGGATTTGTCAGAAAAGTCTTGTAAAGCGTGTTTTTCTAGTGTTTTTTAAATTATTTTTTTTTTTACTATGATCCGTTCAAGAATTACAGAAAATATGAGAAAATATACCACTCTCCCTTATCTCTGAAACTACTGAACCTTAAATATAAAAAACTTTGCAATAAAAAAAAGTTGAATCTAAGAGCATTTAACTAAAATGGAAATGACAAGCAGTGTCATTACCGCACACATTTTTCATGCATTTTTAGCGGGGGGTTGAGTTAAACACGTACAGCACACTACGGAAATATTACTATTTCTACAAACGCACACAATTAAAATATATCACTTACAAACAAAAAAACACCCACACACTGACAATTTACCGTATAAACTAATCGGAGATTTCGCGATTACTTTGACAGAGGGAATGTATTTGTATGTAAGGGTTGAAGGCATAGATTACAGAAAACCGATGGGAGAATGTAGTCTTTCCGTTCCCACAGGAATAATAAGTACTTGGATAACCCGGGGTTATGTTATTTTGTACCCCATTTGTATGCGACGCCATAGATGCAAAATTAACGTAACCAGTTGACGATTTCTTTATTACATCTTGTAAATATGCTTATTGTGTACGGAACCCTTGGTGCACGACTACGACTTGCGCTTGGTCGGTTTTTTATGTAAATGGGTGCGTTATATGTGGTCGATACAGCGTCCCTTAATAGGTAGATTCAGTTACTTTAATTTTGGTATTCTGTATAGAACTCCATACTCGTATTTGGGTTTGGTTTTGTATGGGTAGGACATAGCGTAGGTAAACAACAATTGATAGTTAGAGTAAACAGTTGTTACTTGTCACATTAGTTATAGTTAGTTGTATAAAGTTCGCTTTTTGTCAAGACATTTACATGAGGAAATCTCTTTCAATATAAGCGTGCTCAAAAGTCACAAGTGATACGTTAAGAATATATCATCGTTATTAATAGTGTTTTGTCTTCTTTTAAAAAAGGTAAATGTCCCACTGCTGAACACAATACCAAATTCCAATAGTTGGCACAATTAACATATGACCTGAATGATTTTTGGCCTCAGAATTGGATATTTTTTGACACACTGTCGTTAAAGACTGATAAGATCATTATTTTCAAAGGTTTATTTATTTATTTTTTTGTTTGATGGCGCTCGTACTACCTTCAATAAGCCGAAGTCGAAATACAGGTAGCTACACTCCTTTAGCTTCCTATCGATAACAATTCATGTAGTTTTAATACTTATTACGGAAATGGTGCTCAAAATCGATGGCACTCTCGAACCCTCATTGGGTGCCAAACGGCACCGCTAGGCGTTAATGTGTTAACCATTCGTCTGTGTCTTATAAGGTTCCTGACCACTTTTGAAACCTTATTTTAATATTTAATTCAGTTTCAATTTAAATACTGTAAATATTAAATAATGGAGCCATGGTCTTTTAGGGTAGGCAGTGCCCTTGTGCCTATATGGACCGCACGCCACTGCATACGAGGGGTTATTAGAGCTGATAATCAGAGTGATAACTATTGGAATTACGATGTTAAGCACTCGGACATTTACCCTACAGCGGAATTTGCGTTGTCAAAATGTAAATATGTAGTCGTGACACAAAGGTGGAACAAATAGTCTCGTTGAAATAATATTGTCATCGACCGGCGCTACTATGTTAAGGGGTTCGACAGCAGACGAGATACATGAAACGTCTGTTACGGTCAGGGCTTGTAACCCGGTACAAATAAACCGGTATTTATTATACCGTTATACCGGTTAATTATTTAGGTTACGTTCGGGCGAATTTATTTGGGAACTTTATTTCGAAGCGCTCTCTAACCGGTTACTCCGCGTTCGGATACGGGATCGATGACCACTGTCGCGCCGATAGTGGCGCAACGACAGTCAACTACATGAATAATTAAATCTAATACTAGATATTAACCGGTTAGAGCGATGTTCTTGCGAGCGTAAATATGGGTCTCAGAGTGTGGCTCTAACCGGTACGGAAAATAAACCGGGTTACAAGCTCTGTTTACGGTACTAACTTGCGTTTAATCTGTGGTACAGTAGCACCGGCTGACAATGGTTTCCAAATCATTTTCAATAACAATTTCAATATCAATTTCAGATGGCTCAAAGGACAAGAACCCAGAGACGCGTAACTCTCAAGAACCTCAAAGCAAAGAATCCTCCCAACCCAACAGCCTCACCTCCAGCTCGATATCCACAGACTCTAAACCCTCGGAGAAAGAGAGGGAACACACGGAACCCGAGGCGAGGGACGAGGACAAAAAATCAGAGGTCAAGGAGGTCCTCAACCAGGAAAGTATAGCGACGGATGCCTGACTGGTACGAATCAAGCTCTGTGAGTGCTACCAAGCGAAATATTATAACGGGAGGTAGATTTTTCACTGACGATCGTACTAAGCCTGCCTTTAATCATGTTTTAAGCTAGCCAAAACCAGAATATAGCAAACTTTTGTATCATACATCTTTTATTTTTATATTATTTGTAAGATGATGAACATAATTCTTTAAGATACGCTGCTGCAAGACAGGATCATGGCTTACTACTAGGCATGGTTATAATCAAAATCCACCCCATTAATTGTGAAATAATCAAATCAGCGACCAGTGAATTGACGTTTTGTTAACTGCAAAAAAGTTGTTTTTTTACTTTAAGTCATATTATACTCATAATTTATCTTGAAATCGTGTTCTTTGGTTTTTTAAACACTCTTAAGTATGAATCAAGTCAATTCTCTCGATAGGCTAAGTTAAGTTTGACTGGTGACTGACTATACAAGTTACCTATAGTAAAAAATATATATATATTTTTAAAAATATATGATGACACATTTATTTTGTTTTGAAGTGAGATCACAAGTTGAGATTAACACATTATTACATATTAACTTCCCAGTATTTTTAAATTTTAATGTATCAATATTGGCTAGTTATCGAATATGCTTAGTATGATCGTCAATAGCTAGTTGATAAGTCTAGAATTTTCGAATTACTATTTGGCTGTGTTCTAGTCTGGATGGGATGACGTCATTACCTTTTATCGTAATCGTTTATTAGTTTTAGCGTTTGAACACTCAATATTGTATTATTTTTACGTACGTTTTAATATGTATTTTTATTTGTATGTAAGTATCAAAGTTTCATTAATCCATATATATATTCATCCATATTTTTGTAACTTATTTCTAATAAGAAATAAGCGAAATTGAATATTCTCGCTTATCTTCTCTACCCATTAGAGCGTCCACTTTTTGTCGAAATGCAGGAATATTTAAATACGACTTCAAACCATTTCTTAGAAGTCCCGAATCTCCACCAAAAATCCAAAAACTCTTTATTGATCATTAGCTGATATCAAACTACCTACATTTCCTGAACAACATTCTCTTCTGAACTATTGAATATTCTTAAAAATACAAAGATAATGAAAAAAGAAAATTAGTCCGACTGGATTGTGTCTTTTCAGGGCGCGCACTCTGCCAACTAAGCTATGCAGAGTCCAATCAGTGAATATTCGAATTTTGAAAATTGAAAATGTAAGGTTAATTAATTACCTTCCAAAAATAAAAGTAGGAACAGAGGTGAAAGTGGACTAATAAATTCAAGGTATAGCATAGCATCACAGTGCTCGCTGGTGGAGAGGTTGGCACGTTCGACGCGCAATCTAATAGGTACCAGGTTTGATACCTGGTGTGACCACGTGCGAGAGCAGTTGTGGTATTCTTTGCGCTATGTATCTTATATCACAATATGATAATGTGTTGTTAACTTACTTACATTAAAAAACACAAATACACATAGTGTTGCATAAAAATATGTATTAAATATTGTGTTCACTTCATGTCCGTCTTTCTTTATATACATAAGTGGTAAATATTCCCACTTCTCAATGTATTTCATCGATTTTATTAATCGTCAAAGTGTTTGAACGCCCATACAGTTTTAAAGTCAACAAATTTGTAATTTGAAGTACAGTCCCATACAGACAGAATTTCCTAAAAAAATATTCTATACATGTCCAATATGAAATGTAAATGTAGATGTAATATAGATTGTCTGTATTGTAATAGTGGAATTGCGATTATGAAGACTATATGAAAAAGAATGCACCAAGACAACAGATTCCAGATATCTATGTATGCTTATGAAGTCTTTTGGGCGAGTATTATTTCACTTTGTAAGAGCAACTAAACTAGCAGGCCTAGGTCATTTGTAACCGCAAAAATCATGTACACAGTGTAGACATAGACTTATGTGAATTGTAAAAAAGTTTGAACATCAATAAGGCTGCGTTTCCACCAAAGATGTGCGAGGCAGCTGAGTGGAGCGAGGATGCGTAGCGAAGCTGTGAAATGTGTGCAGATGAGTGGGGGGAGGACAAGTGACTGCTCGCTCGCGTCCATCCCTCGCAACACATCCCTCGGACACATCCCTCGCGTCCATCCCTCGCAACACATCCCTCGGACACATCCCTCGCGTCCATCCCTCGCAACACATCCCTCGCGTCCATCCCTCGCAACACATCCCTCGCAACACATCCCTCGGACACATCCCTCGCGTCCATCCCTCGCAACACCTCCCTCGGACACATCCCTCGCAACACATCCCTCGGACACATCCCTCGCAACACATCCCTCGCAACACATCCCTCGGACACATCCCTCGCGTCCATCCCTCGCAACACATCCCTCGCGTCCATCCCTCGCAACACATCCCTCGCAACACATTCCTAGGACACATCCCTCGCGTCCATCCCTCGCAACACCTCCCTCGGACACATCCCTCGCAACACATCCCTCGGACACATCCCTCGCAACACATCCCTCGCAACACATCCCTCGCACACATGCCTCGCAACACATCCCTCGGACACATCCCTCGCGTCCATCCCTCGCAACACATCCCTCGCGTCCATCCCTCGCAACACATCCCTCGCAACACATCCCTCGGACACATCCCTCGCGTCCATCCCTCGCAACACCTCCCTCGGACACATCCCTCGCAACACATCCCTCGGACACATCCCTCGCAACACATCCCTCGCAACACATCCCTCGCACACATGCCTCGCAACACATCCCTCGGACACATTCGTCGCAACACAACCTTCCCCTGTTTTGTATGTACAAAAACCTCGCTTCGCTAAGCTGTTTCCACTAGAGCTACGCTGAGCGATGATAGGTAAATGAAGTGATTCTATTGGTTGTTTTCAAACACATCCCTCGTTACGTATCTTCGCACATCCCTGGTAGAGCAGGGTGGAGCAGCCTAAGGCTGCCCGTCCATTAAACCGGAGCGAAGCGGATTTGTGCGAAATTAACACATTTACTGCCAAGAACCCGCCTAGCGGGCGCTCTGCTCGTTGACGCGTATCCAATGCGTTTTGTAGATATTACAAGCGGAAATCTCTTTCCAACAATATGAATTAAAAAGAGACTTCCCCTTGTAAAACAAGTTACAAGTTTTTGAGAAACGGGCCCCAGATATAAGCATTTTCCAATTTTGAGTCGTAAGTCGAAGCAATTACCATTTTACAGTAACTCTGTCACTATTATCTTTGAGTAACTGGACAGAATAACACGAAAAAGTTGATCAACCCTACAAAGAGTGTACATTATATGACGCCGTAATTATTTACTATCAGCCGCAAAAACATTTAAGTAATGACATCATTCATACATATCTTGGCATCAAGGACCATTAAAACATGAGGACTGACCATCTCCACACTAAAAGCCGTTCCCCGATCCCCGATATGTACAACGCCATCTATGTATAATAATTATTTTTTACAATTATTCAACTTTGCAAGCGTGCTATTATTATGGATTAGCTATTCGCGAATTTATTTTTACTATACTATGTTACTTTATTCAATTATAACATCGTTAAATGTTTAGTTTTTAGCGCCATCTAGTTTTTACCAGAATATCTCCTTGCGATCGGAACACGATCCAAAGTATGGCAACTGTCAGTCCTCTTGTTTAAATGGTCCTTGTTTGGCATAGACTTTGTTCATGGAAAATTATTTCTGAATGTTCTTTATGTCGATATTTATACAGGCGACTGTACCTATATGTTAAAGGATAAACTCCGGTTGACTGTACTAATCACATAGTTTATAGATCTTAAAGATTCACTTCATGTAATTAAAATGCATCACACGAAAATACCAATTGAGTTTAGGTTTATTTTCAGAGTTTGACTTGGAAATCGACAGAAGACCAAACATTTTCGTCCACATAAATAATGCAAATAAGTAGGATAGTTTGAAATCAAAATGTAAATACTCGGTAGAATTTCTTACTGTTAAATGTAAAATGTCGCACTGTTTTTATTAATACATAATCGAGTTGGATCTTTGCGTAAACTTTGTGGCGTTTAGAATGTTAATGCTGCATGTGTTCATTGATTAGTTGATAATATGTCCTCTAGGAAGTGGCTTATTCCCACCTGTTACCACCCACTTGTTACCTTTGCTGGGAATTTTATCCCCAGCTGTTACTACCTGGTAACAGGTTAGAGGAAAATCCCAGCTGTTACCATTGGTGGTAGCAGGTGGAAGTAAACCTACAAAGTGTATTAAATGAACTATTGATTGGTAAATTGCCTATTACTGGCCATCCTCCGGTTACTGCCCAAATCCTAAAAATATGATATATAGCTAGGGTCTATATGAAGAATATGTAATAAAATTAGACGTCTCGCATATTAAATACTTATTGGCAATAATATAAGAGAAAAATTGTGGCCAGTGATGAAATAATCTAGGCCAGTTATTGGTGATTAACCCTTTATCGCATTGAAAAGTTCACCAGAATTTTCAAATTTGCCTAAGAAGCGAAATGGTAACGGAGTTTGGGTATCTAGCAGTATCAGTAAAAAGCTCTCGTATTTGTTCTTTCAAGTATTTAGTCGACTCTCAAAAAAATTAATATAAGATCAGAGAAGGGCTAATACGTCCTTGAAGAGAAAATAATGAACATATACAGGGTGAAATCTAAGACGTGATACAGAACATTACTTCCCGCGTCTATTATGATCAACTTTTAGTATGAGACTAACGTGGAAATCGTTGTAAAAAATCAATAAGTAACATTTTAAATTTCCTCCTGTATATAAGAGCGATGTGCTTTCGGTGTCTAAAGAGGAAACTCACATAGAGTAACGAAATTTGAACCAGATAGATTCGAATACGCGTCACACATACATTTGATGAAGAATGTGCCGCGTTGAATCATTATTGGTCCAATTTCCATCAATTATCAAATACGAAATGTAATCTAAAATGTGTTTTTCGATTAGATAAGTATTGTTATACGATTGTGAAAGTTTATCTTTTATTTTCTCGCCAATAAACCTCCACATTTAAAAATAAGTGTACAGAAAAGTATAACCGATGTTGTTTATGACTAGTCTTTTTGTTTAAGCGGGGCAACCCCGAGGGAACATATTTTTTAAGCAGTTATAGCGACTGGCAATAATTAGTAATATTGTCCTTGGGTTAGTCTCGAAATGATATTTTCCAATAAAATGTAAAAATTGAAAAAAAAATGCTTTTGTAAACTAAGCTGGTTATTTATTGTAATAAATCTTCTAAAACTCAATACTCTTTTTATTTCAAACTAAAGATTGTATGCCACGCCACGGCTTAAGAAATTGCAGAATATTTGTTCATGGATTTTTTGATATTTTATGCATCATTAAGTTACTTCGGCAACGTCAAAGTTCGGAAATAAGTGTGGTCTCCGAGTTCTCCCGAAGCCCACTTTCACGATGTCACCACAATTCAAAATAAGTGAATTCGGTAATATTGACTTTTAGTTAATTCATAATTACAACAATCACAAATAAACTGTGTACATCTTATCTTAATCGATGTAATATTTCCGGGAGAGTCCCTCGTGTTTTTCCACCCTGTATGATGATAAAACTTTTTGTGAATGCTTTTTTTAACCCGATTATTGAAAGTTAACCCGATTCTCATACTATATCATATTACATTATATTTATTTATCTTGAGGTTTTAATATTATAGGGGAAAAATAAATAAAACGAGATTATTTCTATGCCTATGTATATTATAACTAAATTATCACAAGTTTCCTTAGACATTTTATATCTTAGTAAATAATGGTTAGATTATGTACAATATTACAAATGTATGTAACAAAACTAACTAGAGTATTTTAACCCTTCAACGAAACTACGTCCGTTGCGACATTTTTCCGACAGGTCAGAAGGGTTTAAACATAAATACATCAACAGATACATAAGGAATATGTACATGATTGACTATGGCAACACGATTTTCTATATACATAGTACCTACAATTATAATTAATTAAAAAGTAGTTCACTTTGGCCATTATTTATTTATTTCAGAAATGTGATTATTTCATAATATCAACTTAGTTTCTTTTTTACCTTCCCAATTTTCAATTATCCAAAAGTTCTCGATTACTTTATTATTGGTTCTATTCTGTTACATAACTGTGGACCTATTTTATTGAATTAACTAGGCGAGTCCCATATAAGGGTTTTCGATGGATTGAGCGGGAGCCTGGCGCGGGGTTTCCGCTCCGAGTGCCGTTTCCTGTATATTCATTGAGCAACGCTGCGTTTGGCGGATTGCACGCGAGTATACCGGAAAGAGAAGAAAACAAGCCGGGTTTCTGCTCAACGCAGTGGACGCCCTAAAAGTTACATATGTTTGGGATCGATTTTAGAGTTGAATTAAAATGAAAATATAATTATACACTGGCCCGAATATGGCTTCATTTTCTATATACCTACCCAAAAACAGTTTAGCCACTCTTGATAATTACAGTGAGGTTTCATTTAGTTTAGGAATACGAGCTAAAGGCAACTTCTGTCGATCGATTTGGATCTGCTTCATAGAAGCTGGATTACACATAAGACATGTTTCATTTCTTACATCCTGAAGAAAGATAGAAATTCACAACTTAGCGATCACAATTGTTTAATTTGTCCACCGCCACAGTATAGTCCTTACACATAACTGAGTCTTGTTACTGAGGTATGGGAGCGGTTCGGGGAGGGGGACACACACAAGTGACGTACATATGTATAGCGAGTCAGGACACGTCATGTCACGTCCCCTCAGTTAAGCGTTAGACCTGTAGTAAGACGATGGGTACGCAAAGTGGCCCACACGCCATCGACTGCATTCTATGACAGAAAAATTCAGTGTGTTTTGCAGTGTCAGCAAAAGTCTTGGAACCTTCTAGGTGATCAATGATCGTAGTCACGGGTCATAGTTTTGGCCACAGCGCTGAGGACACGAGGTGCTGTAAAACCTTCGGTGATGAACAGGATAACTGTCATACAATTCCTGTCAATAAGCCCCATCACATCGTTCCTCTTTACTGGTAACCAGAAAACTAACTATAATAGTCTCTAAACATGATTTGTTTCCACAACATTCTCGACTTTCCTATTCTTCTTTCCTTTCAAATCCGCGTAGATATCTTCGAGACTCCTCATCTTCGTTTCTGGCACGCACCAGATGAGATAGAACACATTCGATAGGCAGATGATGCTGAATATCCAGAACGTGGAGTGGTAGCCGATCCAGGCGTTGAGGGGCGGGAAGAGCTTGAGCAGGGCGAAGTCGGTGCCGAGGGATATGGCCATGATGAGAGTCGCTACTGTTCCCCGGAGCTGTGAAGAAAAGAAGTGAGTTAATTAGCAGTAAAGGCAAGTATCAGAGGCCCAGAGAGTGCCTCGCACCGGGGTCCTTAAGGTTTTAAGTGAAACCTCGAACTGTCATGGGGCTTACGTTTTGCACTGGGACCCTTGGTAGATAACCTTAATAGTAGTAGGTACTATATTTTGGGACGGAGTGAAAGCGTGGTAATTTAGAGGAGCTTATCGTTTTTCACAGCTTGAAATGTACGGACGTTATTGCATGAATATTGTTTTATGGCCGGAAAGCCTTACCATCCCTTTTATCGCTGAAGAGTACAAGATGCCCGTTGGATTATCAAACTACCTTTAACTATAAATTATAGGTAAGTTGCGTGAAATATAGTAGTCAATTTGCTGGCATAATATTACAGGGTTCTATGTGACATATTCAGGGCAGTTAAAACGACTCATGTCTCTTATGACAATGTTCAAACTTCAATTCTCTAAAAGTGAAACATAGAACCCTGTAATATTGGACCAGCGAATTGATAAAACATAGATAGTCAGTCTTTACTACCTCAAGGTTGTCTGGAAGAGATTGATGATGATGATGAAAGATGCGCTTCTCAGCGATAAGGAACTCTACTGTTACTATTTGTCATACTTTTAAGCTTTAAGTGTCTCATATTATTTTATTTTGGTGTGCTATAGAGTATTGTATTGTATAGTCACTGTACCAACTACAGGAAATCTGGTCCTCACCTGGAAGCTGAACATCTCAGTCATGATGACGAACGGCAGCGGCTGCAGGCCCGACGCGTCTGAGAATATGCACACGCAGAGCCCCACTATGGGCACCCATCCAGGCAAGAATACGCCCACGCTCTGCAAATAGAACCAGACGCCCAGGAGACACAAGCTGAAGCCGGCTGTCACGCTGGTCACGGCCAGGAGAGGCTGAAAAAAGGGTAGGTTGTCACTTATCTCCTCATATTCGATGTTGTCACTACTTTACGTACTAGACGTTATTTTCCCAAAAAGAAATGTACAGATTTGATCCGATTTTAGGTGCGGCACGTATGATAAATTTAAAACTAACAATAATTATAGTTAGAACATTTTAATTCGGTCAGTAAGGGTAGCTAATGGAGTCCTTGCCATCCCCCTAAAATGATAGGATCCCTTCCGTAACTTTTCACATTATTTTGATCCGCATAAATAAAATTGACAGTCCGAACTCCGAACCGAAACAGTCGGTCGGCCGGTAGTTTTAACTTGTGCGTGGTCTTCATACTAAAGCCGTCTGGTCTGCGACCCTTTGTTCTACCAACCTACATATCCGCCCAGCTCAATGCCACTCGAGTAATTCATAATTTATTGCATTTATAATCATGTGGTGCATTAGATCTTACATTTAGGTTGGTTCCAAAACGTGAACCCTGACAGGGCGCGCACTGCAATTTTGCAAATTCGAGGCACAACAGGGTGTTCCAACATTATTCAATTTATTAGTTATTAGGATGATTTTGTTTGGTTATTATAACTTGAACAGTTTACCCTAATATGACTCTTTAAATGATACCCTGATTTATTAACATTATCCTAAAACAAAATATTGAACACTGATTTAAGCATACAGTTTTCTTAGGGCCTGCCAGTACACCATCTGAAAGAATGACCAAATGCCTCGTCGGGGACGCTCTTGTTCTCTTAGCCTGCTAGACCCTGTGGGCGTTCACTGCGTAGAGCGGGAGCCCGCTCAGGGTGCTGGTGGATCGCTCGGTTAAATATAAAGATATAGATATAGAATAGATAAAGGAATCGACGAAAATCAATCGACGGATTCAACTAGGATGGGCAGCGTTTGAAAAACTGCGAAGTGTCTTCTCGTCCAGCATACATAGTGCTTGAAGACAAAAGTCTTCAACCAGTGCGTATTACCCGTGATGACCTACGGAGCCGAGACGTGATCTCTAACTATTGGCCTCTCGAGGAAGCTCAGAGTTACTCAGCGAGCTATGGAAAGGGCTATGCTCGGGATCTCTCTACAAGATCGAATCAGAAATGAGGAAATTCGTAGACGCACTAAGGTCACTAACATAGCAATAGGGTAAGCAACAGAAGTGGCAATGGGCAGGGCACATAGTTCAAAGAACCGATGGTGGTTGGCGTAGCGGGGGAATACCACACGCAAGTTGGTCGGACGACCTAGTTTGCGGGGACTCGCTGGATGCGGGTTGCCTCTCCGGTCTATGTGGAAATCTATTGAGGAGGCCTGTGTCCAACAGTGGACGTCCTATGGCTGAAATGATGAATGCTCAACGCAGCGGACGCCCTTAGTGATAATGTATACTCATAAATCAGTACATATGTGCGTAAGCTATGTTATATAAGGTATATCGAGTATTAACCTTTACTAGCACGAGCGCGACTGTTTGATTGATTCCGTGCACGTGTCGAGAGGGGTCAAGTGATAGTGGGAGACATGCGCATACTTGCGTCAGCAAGTGTGATAGATACATTTTCGCTTCCTTAGTTAGGTTGGAGTCAATTAAGAATTTTATTTAACTTGCACTGTTGTATTACGTAAGTTGACCACTTCAAAATCGTCACTTAAATTCGACCCACTTCCCGGTTCCGATGAGCTAAAGTTTGGCATATATTACATACTAGAAAACGCCCGCAACTTCGTTCGCGGAGGAGAAAAAGTCATAACCCTTATTTTTTTCGTCATGGTACTCGGGTAAACCATTTGGAGATACCCAGCTACCCGAGTACCAAAAATGGTTGAAATCTGTTTAGCCGAAAAATAATTAAAAGATTTTTATTAATAACAAAATACGACCAATAGAGGGGAGCCAAAAATTCTAAGTCTAGCCACTAGGTAGATAGAGCTTGATTTGTACATTCTTAAGCATTTTTTATTTTTTTTACTGTGTATAAATTTTCATTTACAAAGCAAAAGTGAAAAACATAAAGTTTACCAAGCGGAGAATTTTCAAATTTTCTCAATTTGTGCAAATAAACATAAATATTACACAAAAATTATAACTATCTCAACCTACCTCAATTATTTTTTGTTTTAAAAAACCTTTTTGAACAACCCGGTTGCGTTAAGTTTGCACCTCATTTGTATCCAACGCTATAGATATCAGGTGCAAACTTAACTTAACCGAAACTGGGTAATAATGTTAGGGTAAAATGTAAGTTTGTACGGAACCCTCGGTACACGAGTCCGACTTGCACTTGGCTGATTTTTAAGAGGAGGGTTTCTTAAACCTTTTGCAGGGATTCATAATGAATCGCCTTATTATTAAGCCAACATGACCCGGTTATTTTAAGAATTTGATTTCTCAGAAGGGCAACTTCTGAAAGCCTTTAGCAGGGCCAGATACGTATATCTATAAGAGCACCGCTAGGCGATCTCAAGAATTTCAATCGCCAATATAATTAGGTACCCAACAACAAAATGTCTACCCGAACATAACCCTGATCTTAGTTAATCTATACTATTATAAAGTTGTGAAAATTAAATGTTGTTTCCAACAAAATAAGTAAAACTGGGTATTTGGAGGTCACACAATTGAAAAATATTGTTTTTTAGATTTCTTGTATATGTGTCGTTGTGACTTCTTCACGCCAAAATGGCTAAACCGATTTTAACTATTTTTGGTATACGGGTAGCTGGGGAATCTGAAAAAAATAGGTGTAATGATGTTTTTTCCTAGAAAAAAGTCATAACCGTCTTTTTACTTCAGCGTAATCGGATAAAAGTATCTTATAACCATCTGTGGATACCAAGCTACCCGTGTAATAAAAAATAATGGATCTTCTCATTTGTAACACGTCGCTCACTGAGGGAATCCTCGGTGCCGCGTTTACTGTTTAATTGTTAGATATTAACCGGTGGAAGGTTCCGCCGCACATTCATAAGCAGCTCATGAATGGATTCATAATTGTGTAGAATAGAAGGGAATTACTCTAAGGACTTTCGTACGGGCATTTAACAAGATTGCTAGTTATTAGCAGCCACATAGGCTACATTTAAGGCTATCCTAATTTCTTCTATCTCTTTTTCTCTAAGGTTAACTGGAAGAGATCGCTTAAAGGGATAAGTTTGCCTTTGTACAAATTTATTACTTTACCGTCTTTGTTTTATTGTTTCTATGTACAACAAAGTGTTTACAAACAAACAATACCTAAGACAACTAACGGAAACGCATCGGCCTTGGAAATGTGGTGCTGGAGAAGGATGCTGTATCATGGACTCAGCGCTGTATTGATGTATTTATTCTCTGGGAGCTCAAGTTCAAGCAAAACTATGATCGTCCAATCTCGAATACTGACCTACTTCGGTCACGTTATGTGTAAGGAAGACGACGCTACGGACCAGTGGCGTATTTTGCAATTTGACACCTTGGCCCAATAAGTTCAGCCACCCCATAAGATAAGAAAAAAACCAGCGCTACGCCGCCTCTGGCTGTTTGCCGCCCCGGGCCATGGCTCCCGGCTCTAGGGTAAATACGCCCTTGCTACGGACAGACTTGTTGTTAGGTCAGTATAGTTATAAAGGTGCGATATGATAACGGCTTCTAACTGATTTCTTGATCCACCTTATCAGATCATCTCAACCGAAAAATATCCACTGCTGAAGTCTGTCGAAGGATCTTCACGGCAACCGGTCAGGCATTCAAATAGGCATGATCAGTGGCGTGCACAGCGATTTTGGCCAGGGTAGGCAGTATCTCTGTGCCTATATGCAGCTACGGTTGTCCAGGGTAGGCAGTGCCTTTGTGCCTATATGGACCGCATGCCGCTGCATGCTGCGTCGTCGGATAAGTGGTTATCACGTTTAGATCAAGAACCTTTTAATCTATCTCACCATTTGCTCACCTTTCTGCCCGCTCGGTCCACTAGCTGGCACGCCAGGAACGATCCCGCGATCTGCACCGCTGCCAGCAGGATCGACTGCTTGTTCGGAGACAGTGAGATGCTGGTGCTGGCGTCTTTCCTGGCCTCCTCAAAGATGTGGCTCGCGTACACCAGCACGGCGATGCAGCCGCAAAACTCTCGTGTCAGATTCACGATCAGGGCTACCCAGAAGGCTTTCACGGCAGTTTTGTCCGAGACTGAAAAAAAATCAACAGGCGTAAAAAGGGCCATTTCTGGGGAAAGCGAGACGGCACAGCTATGAGCTGACAGTTATGCTTGGAGCCCATGAGTCAAGGAGTGCAGTTGGATACCACAATTTACCTCGGAGAATAGTTTTTAAGAGTCCTTTTTTCTACAATAAAAGCCTTATAATATTTATATTAATCAATGAAAATAAACTACATTAAAAATTAAACCTTACTATTATTGTTCCTATTACTGGATCATTTGACCTAACATCGAAATATCTAACTTGGCTTTAAAACCTTGACGCTGGCAAAATTGTCCTAATGGACAGAAGTCATAAAACTTAAAAACAGAACAGAACAGATCTAAATAAATGTGATAATTGTTTCGTACTGGACGAACTCTTCTGCATCCGGAGCTAGAATATATCTATTAAATATATCGTCGTCTAGTACTCATAATACAATACTTCTTGAGCTTACCATGAGCGAACATAATAGGATAAACAAGGAACAGAAGTGAAATAACAATCTTTTCAGGCAGTTTCAGCAGTTCTCAGGCATCTCTGCCTATCTTTTCATAACTACTCGCTAGTGATGTAGGTATATTTACGAAGTATTCAAATTGGAGCACTACAATTTTGCGACAATAAGCCGAACATTCGACGACTATTAAACGTAACGAAAAACAATCTAAACAGATTCATCATGTCAATTGGCGAGACCTCTTCGAGTACCGACCAATCAGAGACATTGCTTCTGCATCGCACATTACTTCCAATTTGCTTCATTAATTCGTTTGTATGGGTTTGTATGGTGTCAAATGTCAATTAGCCGATGCGGACCTGTGAACTGAACTCTTGGTTGTTTTGTTTTCCTGTTGCTTTGGCCTTGGTACTGTTTATTGGTGCTACTGGGACTCCGGAAAGGAATCCACGTGAGGAATATTAGTACTAAAATCGGGTCCATAATGTTTTCTATATAACGTTTTTTCGGCTATTGTAATATTTGATGTAACCCGCGCTTTTTGCTTAAACTATTACTCTTTAATGGTTTTGTTATTATAAAATCTAATGGAATAAACTACCATGGATATGCCAGGAAAAATCATTAAAAGTTTATAAGTTAATTTAGTTATGGGAGCTACATTAGACCACACAGTGAAACTGGCGTGTGAAGGTGGAAGACCACCCGCGAGAGACCACAGTTGGCTGACGTCGGTCGAGAAATACCACAAAGAAGCTCAAATTGATACGAACGCCGCACGAAGTCGTGCTCAGTGGAGGATGCGGACGAGGAGGGCTGACCCCATGTAAATGGGACTATAAACGTTGTAAGCTAGGGGAAAAACATTATATCAAAAATCTGGCATCCACTAAGAGCATGAGGATTTATTCTCACTACTATTTTAACATTTCTATTAGTTCAGTGGTATAGTGGTACAGTACTTTAGGTATCATGTTATACCACAACTTTAACACGTTCACTGTGTCTGTACAGTCGCCAAAGTGATGTAGGTATCCACTATTTCAACTTACTGCATTGTCATAAGGTTCAAAAGTGTCATCTCTTTGACTCACCATCGACTGTAGTACAAAACGATCTGACACTAATTAAGTCCAAATGTCCATCTAGTATGGAGAAGTGACTCCACAGTGGAGGCATGGTCTCCTGACAAGGAATTGCGTGACCCATCATTGGGGGCACCCGGACAGGGAATATATGCACTAATAAAGTAATGCACTGGTGAGCTAGCTCTATTTACATGTAGACGTAGACGTGTCCACACATTGGTTATAAGCGTTTCCTTGGGCAACCAGATGGAAACGGCTTATATGGACGCCATGCCACTTATCCCAATCGTGCATTAGATGATATTTTGTATGAACAAAATTTCATCTAAATTGGTTCATCACGTATTATTTCACCCGGTACTAGGTCAATTTGTGCAAGCTTGTCCCTGATATTTATTATTATTATTTTTTAATAATTGATAGGTTCAGGCGTTCCGCGAAATAGTGTATTGGTTAGATGTGACAATAAATTGTGCTCACATGTGCGTATTTTCACGCAGTTTCCACAAAAAAATACGCATGCAAATATAACAAACAACTACTAGACAGTATAATCCTCGACACGTGTTTCGCCTCTCGCCCGACAAGGATGATGCCTTGTAGAAACTGTATGAAAATATGCGCATGTGAGCACAATTTATTGTCAAATCTAATGATGATACTATTTCGCGGAGCAGCAAAGAAACTATCCCATCAATTTATTATTTTTGAGATTTAACAGCACTAACTTTTATAGTAAGCAAACTGAAGTGGTAATAGGCAGGGCACATAGTTCGAAGAATCGGTGGCCATTGGGGCAGAAAGGTTCTCGAGTGGAGACCGCGTACCATCAAGCGCAGTGTGGTAGGCCATCCGCAAGGTGGTCGGATGACGTGGTTAGAGTTGCTGGCTCGCTGGATACGGGTCTGGCCTCCATCCGGCCCATGTGGAAATCTATTGAGAAAGCCTGTGTCTAGGAGTGGACGTCCTATGGCTGAAATGATGCTGCTAAACTTTCATAGTAGACTATAATCGAGAGATCACACCTTGTCATCAGCACGTGTTGCTACTTACACAGCAGTTTGGGTGAGAACTTGGGTTCACTGGTGGTCTGCTCAATGATGAGGCGATCCACCTCTTCCCTGATGCGCTTGTCGTCTTGTGGCAGGGAGCGGAGCCAGCTCAGGACCTGGGCTGTTTCCTGGTGAGGAGATACAGCTCATTAACGCTGCCTATCCACTGGAGCTGTGTGAAATGGACCAATCAAGGTGCGTTGCTGTTGAAACACACATAAGCAAAGAATCTACGGAATGCGATTGGTTAATTTCGCTCAGTCCCGCAGAACCCACAGCCCAGTCGATAGGCAGCTTCAGAAACGGTTTTTTGACGCTGTATTTTAAAGAAATTAAAAAAATATAATAATCTCTAAAATGTATTATCTCAATTCTTATTACTTATTTGCATAGTTTTCGTATTTAGTGAGAGCTGAGAGAGAGCTAGAGATTTAATGAGAGAGAGCTTAGCACTTAATACTCGTATTTTAACAGATTGACCCGATTACCGACATTAGATCTTTGAAGAGCGCTCGACATTTGAGCCCTTGAAACTTTATGATATTATATATAATTTGTTTGAACTGTCACCTCGAAATTTCTTTATTTATTACACATACATTAAATCGTTCTTATTTATACCATATTATTCAACAAAATCTCACTGAAAACACAAGGAATTTCTCTTCATCATCATCATGGTTGTATGTAGGTAATATATGCATCGCACATACGAGTAGCATTTCAGCCATCGTACTGAAGTTCATATTTATAACAACACAATTCAGTAAAAAAATCAAAACTTATTGAACATTTTGTTTTGAAAAAGTTGTATATTTATTCGTTTGCACGCGCCGGGAAATCTCTCAGTACTGCGCAAGCATCTTTCGTGAAACCGCTCTTAATTATACGGCTTTTGTGGTGGATGAATAGTGTGTGGGGGATATATTTACCCACCTTAATGTAAGCTTTTAGACCCTGCACTAAATTAAGGTTAATCTTGTGAATGTCTCGGTTGTGATGAAATGCGAGAATATTCAATTTATAAGCGCCACAATGGTTGGACAAAAAAGCTTGCTCTCTCGCTCACACGCGATTCGCTCTCTCGCTCACACGCGATTCGCTTTCTCGCTCACATGCGGTTACCCGCATCCTTTCCCTCTTTTTTGCATCAGCATAGTCTGGTGAAGTAGGTAGGTAATAGGTATCCTATAACCAGTTGTGGATGCTGAGCTACCCCTGTAGTGTTGGCGTGATGAAGCCACAAAGACTCATAACAAAGACAAAAAAAAATGACTCGGTGATCTTCAGGCCCCTATTTCATAAACGTGACAGTTGACAAAGACAATTCGGCATACATTACTTTTCCATCATGATGCCAGGGATACACTTACTCGGCGACCCAGCAATGTACGTCGAATTGTCACGTTTATGAAATAGGGGCCTGAAAATCACCGAGTCATTTTTTTTCACTTATTTCTTTGAAAATATCTTCAATGTAAAGATGTTTTTAAATGATATTTTCTTATGTTTCCGCGATTATTACTCATTTAAATAAAACAATTTAACGGATTTTATCGCGTATAATATTATCTCATTTGATTTCCCAACGTTTCGGAAGCTTTTCAGCTTTCCATGGTCACGGGTGGAAAAGCTTCCGAAACGTCAGGAACCCAAATGAGATAATATACGCGATATAATCCGTTAAATTGTTTTAGTAAATCATATTTTTTAATTTTTACAATTTTATAATACGCATTATAGATGTAGGCAACGCTTATAGTTAAATACTATTTCTGAACATAGCTACGCAGAAATCATTCATTAAACCCTAAGTACTTTAATGCTTCTGTCGATTTATAATGACTAAAAACTAAAAAACCCACTAAGTGTTTTTTCTTTTTATAATCGTTGCTCTAAATACGAATGTTTGAACATTTTTTGAGGCGAATGTTCAGTTAATATTGCACTTTGTATGGACATGACCAAAACAACTGTACCTATGTCACATACACTCGATTCAATATTGCTAAGGCAGTGTACATTCGCACTCAAACGCACAAAAGTCATACAGTTTCCATTACTTATTCAATAACGCTGAAGCTGAACGTCCAACGTCAGTGAATTTTCTACACGTTTACATTACGATAATTGCGCTTTTCAATAGAGCAGCACTAGTGATATAGGTACTTCAGCAATCAGTTTCCATCATTTTGTATTAATAATAATATGGGTTCGTGACTTCGTTTAAGACGGGTGCATTTGTATTATAATGCACTAGAATAATTGTTGTATCGTCTAGTATAATTTCTTTTGTCTGAAGACGACTAGGATTCTCTTGTACAATAGTGATTATTAGTTGTACTGTATCAATGTTTCGAAATATTATTTCCCGATCTTATTTATCCGAAGATGGTTCATAAAACTTTTAAAAATATTGATTGACAAGGGGCTAAAATAAGCCATTATGACACGAAGTGATTATTTGGATGAGCTCACGAAGTGAGCGAGGACAAATATGTCTGAGTATTATAATGGTTTTTAGCCACGTGTTTTACACTCTGCTTTTCGCTTCGACTGCGAGAAAATAAAAAAGAGTTAACATTAAAATTGTATATTTCACGAAAAATTTAAAGTACAGTTTGAGCAATTCGATCAAAAATTTCGGCCAATCTGATCAGGTTAGTTTGTTGGTTTTAATTATTCGTAAGTAGTAGCTGGCCGGAAGTTTTTTTTTCAGTTTCATAGAAATTTGTATGGGACTTTCTTTTAAACCCTAGGGGCTAAATGTACTATTTTAGTCTCGCTTTGCGAAGCTAAAATGATGTACTTTTTGAGCAGGAGAAAAGAAAAATACTTTGGTTTACATCCATACTGTGAGTGTGCGGGGGAATTACATGATTTAATTCCACCAGCCCCTTTCCATCATCGGGACACACGACGCGTGCGTTCGTTCCATCCGCACGTGGTCAATATTCCGCGAATCCGCACGAAGCGCTATGGTGCAACTTTTATCATGCGTACCGCAAAGGAGTGGAACTCGTTGCCTGCGAGTGTGTTCCCCGTCCATTATAATTTGGGCGTGTTCAAGACAAGAGTGAATACGCTGTTTCTAGACGGGCATGATACATCCTTGACCGCATCGTCACTTAACAACAGGTGATATTGCGGTCAAATGCCCATCTATTTTATAATAAAAAAAAACATACTATTAAAAAATTATTTTTTTGTATGTGTCGTTTAGGTAAGTGAAACGGACTATTTCAAGGTTGCACTTTATATTTTATTTTTATGTATGTCAAAACGGCTACAGATTTCAACTATTCTTGGTACACGGGTAGCTGGGCATCTTCAGATGGTTAAAGGATACTTTTTATTCAACTACTTACGCTGACGCAAAAAAGAGGGGTATGATTCTTCCTCCTCCGTGCACGAAGTTGCGGGGCGCTTTCTAGTAAACTTATAATATCTATCACTGACTTACATATTTTCGATATATTTTACAAAAAATCAAAGTAATTTTTTCTAATAATATTTGTTTATTGCATCTCTACGTATTTTCGTGACCTGGCATTATGTAGAATATGGCAAAAGATTTATTATTGTGGCAACACTATGCCACAGACAGCACGAGACTACATACCTACTTGTACGTAAATTCCAACTACATATCTGTACGGCCGGCCAAGAAATTGGTTTACCACTTTTCAAAATTAATACACATGAAATAAAGTCGAAAAGCGGTGGACCTATTTATTGGTCGATCGTACCTTCTCTAAGCGAGAATTTGACATATGACGAACGGACAGAGAAGGGCTATCGTAGGAATAGAAATTTCGTAAATTGACAATTTCTGTTGTTTTTCAATGGATGTATAAGGTTTGGGGGGAGAGCGAGGGGGGTCGCAGGGGTCATGACTACCCTCACTGGCTCAAACATTCAAATTCTATAAGAATTCAATATCTTCCTTTTAAAATATCCTCATTTATGCTGCCACTTCCGTGTCAGAATATACTTTTTACGTATTTATTATTTAATCCTTGCCTGGGATTAACGGATATTTCCTGTATTTTTAAATTCCGGTTACGGCTTAAGCAAGCATCGATATTTACTTTGTATTTATGCGATGTATTTTGGATTTTGTACAATTGTACACTAAAGATTTACAAAAACCTGATGGACTATTAGACGGTCACTGAAACGAAACATTTTATTTTTTTGTATGTTTGGATGTATTGTTGTGGCTTCCATCACGTCAAAACGGCTTAACGGATTTCAATAATTTTTGGTTACCTGGGCATCCATACTTGTTATAGGATACTTTTTACCCCACTACGCTGAAGCAAGAAAGGGGCAAATGACATTTTTCTCTTTCGCAAACGAAGTAGCGGGCACCTTCTAGTCTTCTTAATATCATATTATTCTAAGCTTTTTTGTAGACATTTGGTGATTACCTACTTTTAGTTTGAAAAGCCCAATCACGATATATCCAATAAACATTATTCGTCGTAGGCATTATTCGTTTCTACTGAAGCGGAACTCGTGGAGTAAAAATGGATTAATACGTCGCTCGGTCGCTGTTAAATCCAACATGAGCGAATTAAAATGTGTGGAATGTGATTGGTTATTCGTTCAGCCTCTCTCCACTTCAGTGGAAACGAAATTAAAAGACGACAAATTTAAAAAGATAGCTAATAGCTCTAGTAGGTAAATGAGAAGACTTGATTTGCACATGGACACATTTTTTTTAATGTGGTTTGGTTGTGTTTTTAGGGTTGTACGCAGTGCGCAAGACACATGGACTGCAAATGTGAGTTGAAACGGATTAATCCGACTCATCTTAAATCGACTTAAGACGTGGATAAGAGCGATAGTATAAAACAAAGGGGATTAACGGGATCCATCCATTTCCCGATAACCATAAAATTTTCATGATGTTTGAAAAGGTCACCGTGTACGTGTAGAAGCCATTAGGCACTATTCCCACCACCGACGATGGACGAGAAGCGAATTAGGCACTCACTGGTCCCACGATTAAAGCTAGACACTAGAAACGAGTTGGCGAGCAGTGAGAATCGAGAGTGTAGCTCCAATAGTTTTGACGCTCGGTTATTAGCGAGTTTACGAGTGCGACGGGCTATCACTCGCACCACTCGCTCGGGCGGTGTAGTGCAATGTACCTGCACTTAAATCCACACTGTAAAATCACCGCTGGTTGGTCTCGCAGCATGAGTTCTAACCGCCAAGCGAGCATCGCAGAGCGAGTACCGCTGAGCTAATTTTATCTTATCGCTCATATCACTGCGACAGACTAGGAAGAAGAGAGTTCTCGCCGGCAGTGTGAACAGCCAGCGATGAACTATTAATATCAGTGTATCTTTTACTAATACAGGATGTATATCTTATATCGCCGATAGCGAATCGCTTCCTCGCCCTTAGTGGGATCAATTCCTAGAGCTCCAAACTATATACGAGTTCTACTCGTTCAGAAAGAAAACAATCATAGAGATTGGTAAGTAACATAATCCCTGGTTCTCTCTGCGTGAGTTCTGACCGCCAAGCGAGCATCGCTGCGCGAGTTTTATCTTTGATAGCTTTTGTCACTGCGACAAACTAGTGGCGAGAGTTCTCGCTGGCAGTGTGAACGGCCAGCAATCAACTATTAATATATGTGTCTCTTTTATTGACACGGCATCATCTGCATCTATTGTTCGTTCCTTGAGCAAGAAAATTGTCGATAGCTAATCCCTTCCTCGTCGGCCGTAGGACAAGTGCCTTAGATTAGGTTAGGTTAATAAAAAAAACAATAATTATATTCATTCAGTTTCTTCGTTGAAGAACAGCGCCATCTCTCGTGCTGTCCTCATACTTGCTGGAGAAGCAAAGGGGCACAGACGAAGCGTGATACACATGACTTGGGGCATGGCTAATGCCTTTAGCATTTTAGAATAAGAAAAATACAGAGGGCGCTACTAGTGCTAACTAGATTGTCTTCAAAAATTTCAAGCCACGTTCGTAGTTTTTTTTTATTGACTATAAACGGGCATTTGACCGCAATCTCACCTGTTGTTAAGTGTTGATGCGGCCGAGGATGTATCATGCCCGTCTAGAAACAGCTTATTAACTCTTGTCTTCAACACGCCCAAATTATAATGGTCGCGGAACACTCTCGCAAGCAACAAGTTCCAATCCTTTGCGGTACGCATGATAAAAGTTGCACCGAAGCGCTTTGTGCGGATACGCGGAATATCGACTACATGTGGATGGAACGAACGCACGCGTCGTGTGTCCTGATGGTGGAAAGCGGCTGATGGAATTAGATCATGTCATTTCCTCGCACATTCTCCGAAATGTAACCTGTAAAAGACCGACAGATGAGCGACCCTACGTCGATGCTCAAGGCTCTCCAGTCGCCAATAATTCGCGTAGCTCCTTTGTCAATCGCGTCCAAAGTGACCAGTTGCAATTAGAAGAAATGTTTTTTGATAAAACAAGAGTAAACCGTGACTTACTTCATTCTTCCCGCACTTGATGAGGTACGAGGGCGTTTCAGGCAGCCGCAGACAGATGCAGAAGTGCACCAGCGGGATCGCCAGCAGAATCCACAGCACTGTTTGGAACGGCAGCAGGTCTCCCAGGATGAACACTAGTAGATTACCCACCGTCTGTTAGAAATATAAAAATAAATATTACAGGACAATTTTACACAAATCGAACTAGTCACATGGTAAGCTTAATAAGGCTTGTGTTATGGGTACTAGACGATATATTTAATAGATATGTTACTTATATACATAGAAAACATCCAAGACTCAGGAACAAATATTTATGCTCATCGCACAAATATTTGCCCTTACCGGGTTTACACACAGGACCTCAGCTTCGCAAGAAACGTTACTCCCACTGAGCCAAAACGGTCGTCAAAACCAATGAATGCAATAAATAAATTATGAATTATGAAAAGTCATTCTGTAGAACCCATTAGGTTAGGATAGGTTGGCTAATAGTAGGGTTCCACAAGATAAGATTCCGTCACCGACACGTCGGGAGGTGGGATTTTAGCATGTTCCGATTGCTCTCTTCTTTGGAGTGAGAGCCCCGTCTCGAGCTGCATGGCCGAATGTCAGCGATCTTCATTAAAGGCCGTGAGGCGTGATTTTTTTAAACATGTATAAATTACGTTGCCTAGCTAGTAGCTACCAAGCTCGGTATTTTTTTCGGGTGTTCCCCTGAAGTGACGTACCTCTCGAGCCTCGCCATCAAGGATTTTCCTCAAAGTCATCCGAATTTGTGTGCAATTATTTTTTCTTCCTACTTTGCATCAATATAGTTACTAGTATTTGACGTATGTCGCCTGCGTTACCGAGAACTGAGTAGCCTATGTTTTCATAGTTGATGATATTTCGATGATTTCCCGTATAAAATTGTTCCCACGGTCTGAAGTATCTCCATATTATAGACAAAGTTACTTTCGCATTTATAATATTAGCAGAGCCTGGACTTTTCGCGGCAAACAAAAAAACTGTCGCAATCTAGCTATGGATTGACCAACACCTCTGTACCGCCGCCGCGGGCCGGGGGCGCACTGGCAGATGACGGCGAAATGACGAATCAGCCCCCGTCCGTATTAGCGGTGTTGGTCAAACCGACCGACGATCGTTTTTTTTTCTATTACACATTTTATCGATTACGATAAAAAATGTTTCTAACACTAGCTAGATTGCGACAGTCTTGTTTCGCCGCGACAATTCTAGGCTCTCAATGTTAGTATGGATTTACATAGCATATGTATTTTTACTATAAATAGCGGCATAACTCTGTAGATTCAGTCCTAGGCAAATGATTTCTACGGGATAATTGCGGGGCGCATCAGAACTTTACTAATTACTTACACAAAGGGTACATTTAATGATAGCTATTAGTTTGCTATGATATTCTGATTACTACCCTCTGAAGTTCATTAGTCGTGACGACATTGTCTTTAATTTACTGAAATATAAACCTTGTATCTAACATACAATTTATACTTGGAAGTGCAAACAAAAGCCAGAATAATAAATAATAATAATAAATATTACGGGACAATTTCTACACAAATCGCTCTAGTCCCATGGTAAGCTCAATAAGGCTTGTGTTATGGGTACTAGACGACGATATATTTAATAGATATATAACTTATATACATAGAAAACATCCAAGACTCAGGAACAAATATTTATGCTCATCACACAAATATTTGCCCTTACCGGGATTTGAACCCAGGACCTCAGCTTCGCAGGCAACGTTACTGCCACTGAGCCAAACCGGTCGTCAAAAGAATATTAAGCAAACCATACAGAAAATTCGTGTGGGGCAACTGCGTCTATATGGGGAAAAGGCGTCTTTTGATGACGTCTTAAAAACGAATCACTTTATATTGACCTCGCTCTTTTTGCATTAGTAACAGCGCCCAACATTAAGTGCCCAAGTTAGGGGTAGTAAGCGCTTGGATATCGCTAAATGTTTTGTCCCATAGACTATAATATTTGACGATACGTTTGGCTCAGTGGGTTGCACAACGGCCTACGAAGCTGGCGGTTGCGGGTTCGAATCCCGACCAGGGCAAGTGTTTGTGTGATGAGGACGAATGTTTGTTCCTTGGTCTTGGATGTTAACTTAATAACTTAATTTTTAAATACACGGAATTAAAATATTAAAAGTTATCTATATATTATGTATATCGTCCGCTATCCAAAGGTTGTCTGGAAGAGGTCGCTATTTAGCGATAAGACCGCCTGTTTTTTACCTCTGCTAGTTCAAATGTTACTGTCATGTTCTGTATTTCTGTGTATCTGAGGTGTGCAATAAAGAGTATTTGTATTTGTATCGTCGCCTAGTACCTATAGTACAAGCTTTGCTTAGTTTGGGCTGCTTAACCTGGCTGTACTGGGTAAGTCTGGCTAGGTCTCGACCAATCAGGTTAAGTGAGGAAGTATAAACCTACTAACAGGAATCCCATTCGCGGCCGCTTTGTAGTAGGGTGGGAACACCGTACGCAAGGCACAAGGATATGATCATGATGATGGATATGGGTTCTGCTTAGGGCGTGGGAGAGAGACAGAGAGAATCGGAAAAAGGGGTGCCCGTGCCTTATGTTCTTTGTGACAAAAAGACGGCGCCAGTCATGCCGCGGACGCTGTCCTCGCTGATCTTCTGGTAGAGAGCGGGCAGTCCACGAAGCTGACTCACCCAAACTTACTTATGAGAAAAAGTCAGTGCCAGTCATGCCACGGATACTGTCTTCCCTGATCTCCTGGAAGGAGAGCGAGCAGACCACGAAGCTGGTGAGCCCAAACTTATTTGTATGAATATAACGAAAGTGCCAGTCATACCACGGATGCTATCCTCGCTGATCTCCTAGAAATAGAGCGAGCAGATCACGAAGCTGATGAGTCCAAGATGACAGCCATGTCGCGAATGCTGGCTTCGCTGATCTCCTGGAGGTAGAACGGGCAGACCACCAAGCTGATGAGCCCAAACTTACTTGTGAGAATATAACGATTGTGCCAGTCATGCCACGGATGCTGGTTCTCGCTGATCTTCTTGACGTAGAGCAGACAGACCACGAAGCTGACGAGCCCAAACTTACTTGTGAGAATATAACGAATGTGCCAGTCATGCCACGAATGCTATCCTCGCTGATCTCCTTCACGTAGAGTGGGCACACCACGAAACCGCCGCCGGAGCCGAAGCCGATGAGTGCACGCGCACCGATCAGCGCGATGGGATGCGCGCAGAGGAGTTTTACTGTCCAGCCCAGCTGTTAGACATAGATATTAATGTTATACCTATGTATTACTATAATAAAGTTCTTAGATTTCTGTACAGAAACCGTGAACAGCTCGTGATAGAATGGTACGGTTTTTTTGCCTTGCGTTGCGGTAGTAATCTAAGGTTTTTTTATGTTATAGGGGGCAAACGAGCAGACAGAGTCGTCTGATGGTAACCGATCTTACCATCAAGCGATCAGTCCGTTCGATTGCCCCCTATAACATGAAACAGAACACGAACATCGCGACGGGTGCGAGGATAACCATGATATTGGCCATCCAGGACACGTCCTCGTTCTTCAGGGGCCGAGCCGCAGGCGACTATGGGCATACTCACAGCAATAGGCACCGAGGCGCACAACAATGCGTTCTTCCGACCAAACTTGTCTACCGCCACGCCGAACACGAAGACCGCGACTGGTGCGAAGATGAACATGATACTGGCCATCCAGGACACGTCTTCGTCGGTTAGCGGCCGATCTGCAGGCGAGTCTGGGCCCGTGAGCAAAGCCCGGTGCGGGGAGATCCAGCCCATAGCCGTTCCATAGGCCAGGATGGGCATGCATACTGCAAGAAACGAGGTACCTACAGTCAGGATTTAGTCTAGCCGAAACCACCTCTGATCACCCGTAATTGATCGATCGATAATCTATTAATCGAAATTGTAAAAGTGCCCTTGCGGCCTACTTACAGAATAAAGATCATTATTTCATTATAAACCAGTGGTTATAACCTCTTTCTACGGTTCTGTACCAAAAAGGTATAAAAGGAACCCTTATGGTGCGACTCTGTCTGTCCGACTATTATAGAGTGCCATATCTCAAAAACTACTTATGCCATCTATTTCAAATTTGGAATATTTATAAACATGGTCAGCCCACATGTATTGCACAGAAATATTTAAAAATACATTTTTATTTAATACAAATATAATATAGGATAAAAATTAAAAGTCTAGCTACTGGATCAAATGGGGTATCATATGAAAGGGCTTAACTTCCATATTTTCGAAAAAGAAATATTTTTTTTATTGTGATTAGTTTTTGTTTTATTAAGAAAAATGTGAAAAAAACACCATTTCCCACCTTTATCTCCGAAGTTTACCCATCGAAAATTTTGAAATTTTCACAATTTGTGTTAATAAACATAAATATTACACGAAAATTATAGCCATGTCTCTTCTTACTATTTTTTTTTATTTGCAAAAACCAAATTGAACAACCCGGTTGCGTTAAGTTTGCACCTGATTTGTATGCAATGCTACAGATATCAGGTGCAAACTTAACTCAACCGGTACCGGGTAATAAAGCTAGGTTAAGTAAAAATTTGTACGGAACCCTCGGTGCGCGAGTCAGACTCGCATTTGGCCGGTTTTTTTTAAGTACCCTAGCAAAAACATTTCATGTACAAAGTTCTCACAAGCTCGTAAAGCTATCAGATCCCAGGAACCAAGCCCCTAAGCCCTGATTCTACTAACCTCTACATCGTGGTTTAAAAATAATTGCTTAGTCGTTTCAAAGATCGATTGCATGTTATAACATTGACAAGACCTATGACATAATTTCTTAACATAAATAAGTCCATCGGACTGTCGGGCCCATATGGTAAGAAATTATGTTTATGTGTTCAATGTTTAAAAAGTAATCACTATTGTGTTGTGTTTTAAACTTTTGTTTGTGCCGTTGTTTTCTTGGAGTAGATTAACCAAAAGTAAAGTTTTAGTCAAAATATCTTTAGATCCTTATTCGATGATAAAAATGTGGCTGTTGTTAGTAATTTCTAAATAAATATGTTTGTGAGTTGATGGAGCTAAAAGATAAGTAATTAATTGATATATATTGGATTAATTAATGCGTTGCTTATAAGTTTGAATGGATAATAAACATTGAGCAGTTATAACCTAGATTACCTACTTTTTCTGCTTTGCTTTAAGGTTGACTGGTAGAGTATACCGTGTGGCATTAAGCTGCTTTTTATACGATTTGTTTTCATTTGTACAACAAAGATGAAATGAATAAATAAGCGTATTTTGTATACACTTACAACGCCCTTGTTTTATAATTTCTATCCATACTAATTCCATACTATCCTCACTATAATATAAACGTGAAAGTATGTATGTACGTTCCACTATTGCGCAAAAACAACTCAACAGATTTGCTTTAAAACTTCAGTAATATAGCTTAGATTTTAGAATAGGACATAGGCTACAATTTTCGAGGGTATTCATTCATAAAATCGATTTTTTAACAATAAATGGAAAAGCCTTAGAAAACCCCGAGTTTTGTTCATTGTGATATTTCTATTGCGAAGAATTATATCAACAAACAGTTGCTAGGAAAACAATTTGACACGTTAGTATCTATTTGTGTAATCCTTATATTATAAACGTGAATGTTTGTGAGAATGTACGTTACGCTCTGGTACGCAAAAACAACATAACAGATTTGCGTAAAATTCTGCAGTAATGTAACTTAGATCTTTAGAGGGTATTCATTCATACAAGGTTTTTTTTTAACAATAAATTTGACCTTTTGTACATTTTGTCATTTTCATTTCTAAATAATGAATAAACAATTGGTAACCTAGCAACAGTAATCTTACGTACACGATTAAGTAAAGAACACACCTTCCGTATATGACGTACTATAGAATTAAAAGTATATCTTAATATAGCCATATAATAGCCTGTTGTACATTTTGGACTTGCGATCATCTCTGAATGATACACATTTTGTTACAAAAAGTATGGTTTAAAAGTAAGATAAATACATAAAACGGGTAGTTTTCAACAATAAATGAATAATCATCACTTTTTGTTAACTCTGAAATTTTTATTCCGAAAAATTAAAATCATCCCAAAAGGAGGTTAAAAAAAGTTGAAAGTTTGTATGGGAAACATGTCGTTTTTAAAGTTCGCTTAAAACTTCGGTCACAAGCTCCTAATGTACAGTGAAAAACATAGATAAGGGCTCTTATCCAATTCATCCCTTGAAGGGGTTAAGATGGGGGTTGAAAGTTCATACAAGTAATGTGTGATTTTTAATGTTAAACTGTGGCTAGAAAGAAACATGACAGCAGGACAGCAGGTTTCTTTTATAATAGGTAAAGCGATCCAGAAATATATATTTTTTTTAAAGATTAAAGGAAGAGGGAGGGAGGGAAGGAAAGAGGGAGAGACAAGGGAGATACAGGGAGAGAAAGAGAGAGAGATAGTTAGAGAGAGAGAGCGAGAGAGGGAGAGAGAGGGTGGGAGAGAGAGGGAGGGAGAGAGAGAGAGAAAGGGAGTGAGGAATAGAGAGAAAGGGAGTGAGGAATAGAGGGAGAGAATGAGAGAGAGAGAGGGGAAGAAGGGAGGGAGCGAGGGAGAGAGAGAGAGAGAAAGAGAGCTAAAGAGAAAGAGGGAGGGTGGGAGAGAGAAAAAATGGAGTCGTAGTAAAATTATGACGTCGGTATTCTTAAGACAGCGCGGCTGTAGCATGTTATCGTTTGTAAACTGACTTTACAGACAGACATTTTTTGCTTTGCCTTAAAATACTGTCCTTTTGAAACGCCGAGGGACCTTCTAGAACATTTTATTTTGGCGAGTGTCAGGAACTTCGCCTGTCTCTTCTTCTCGTAGTCTAGCAGGAGATTGGTATGGAGATAGTTTGAGTCCCGGGAAAGAACATAGGCTACTTTTTATCCCGGAAAAATCCCCTTATCCGCGATAAACGAACTTAAGGCTGACGAAGTCGCGGGCAGAAGCTAGTATTATTATAAATTGATAGATGATTGTTACGGACTATTTGGAGGTCGCTGAATGGAATTTTAGTTTTCCTTATATTTTGTAAGTCTGTATGTTTGTAGGTATGTGTCGTTTTGGCTTTATCACACCAAATCGGCTCAACGGATTTCAATCATTTTTGATGCACGGGTAGCTGACCATTCACAAATGGTTACAGGATACTTTTTACCCGACTGAGTTGATGTAAAAAAGAAGGTTTATGACTTTTTATCCTTCGCGAACGAAATTGCGGGCGCCTTCTTTCTAAATATAAATAAGCAATGACGCATAGTTGCAGGATCCTGGCAGCCGATTGAAACACCGGGTTTGACCGTGAATGGGGCGCGGGACAGGTATTTACATAGGTCTATTCTTATTTATTCAAATTGAAATAAAAGAACAAGAGAAGCCATCAAAAAGATTCCCGAACTTTCTTTTTCTGTAGTAATATCGTTATCGGAAACTTCTGAGACGTCTGACAAAATAAGAAAAAGGTTTATTTTCGCTCAATTTAGTTACCAAGTCCTATGATACAATTTGTTAATTTATTGCTCTGTATCATTTATTTAATTGGACTTTCAATAATAAGCATAATTTACATCTTTACTGTTATAAAGTTGTAAAAATGAAGTGTCTGTACATTGAAGATATTTAAAGACGATTGTAATAGACTATTTGGAGGTCGCTGAAACAATTTTTATTTTTATTTTTTCATGTTTGTATGTGTTGTTTTGGCTTCATCGCGCCAAATCGGCTTAACAGATTTTAACAATTTTTGGTACACGGATAGCTACCATCCACATCACACAGAGTGACTTTTTTTCAACATAGCGGATGTATGGAGGTTGAAAGGTTCGTGAGGTCTTTAACTCACAGAGCCACTAGTAGTTGGGATGTTGAACAATTTTGACAACTGTTTTCTATGGTGTTAGCATGTGTTAGAGAACAACCTCTTAATAATAAAAAACATTGGTGAAAAAACTACTTTAATCTCATAAATACTCACCAAGATACAATAATGTTATTTTTTTTCGTTCGGTACATAGGGGGGCACCCCTATGTACCGAACACGTAACTGAAACTTAATTTTTTTTAGCACACATCAACGTGTGTCGCATGTTTCGGCAGTTCAAGTAAAACATTTCAGACAGGTTTCTAAACATTTTTTTGATATTATATTTTCGGAAATAATCGGTCCGCTAATAGCGCTATCTTTTAAACCGTATGCTATTTATAATCGTAAAGTTACAAAAACAACGCTTATTACAGACTTTCAGCGAAAATTACTTTTATATACCATTTTTGAGTTATTGCAGAAAAACTGCGCTTCTCAACAAAAGGACGTCACGAATGTACGCTCTTTTGCTGGTGCACTCTTTCACATCTTAACTTTATTATACGTAGTGCATTTTTTTGAAGTAATATCTACTGAACCCCAATACTGAGGATGGTCAGACATGCTCTTGATTGGTTTTTTTATTATTTTATACCAATAGTATCATATACAACATTTGTTGAAACTCTTTCAAAGATTAATCGACATACTTCTTCCACTCATTATTTATTAGTCAATATTTTTAATTATCGAAACATCATGGTTGCGCATGAGCTGGAATTAAGTTGTTATCTTCCAGTGTACTATGTTATGTAACAATAGGCTATTTATAAACATTTTAATTTTTGACATTTCATACACATTATTGATTATAAATAAAACGTTAAACAGAAAATAAAAACTGACTCCAAAAAACACAGTAAAAATTAAAAAAATAGAGTAATTTAGTTTCTTTAATTAACTTGCAATTAACCTTTTTTCAAATCAATATATAAAATTAATGTCATCTTGGAGGCAAAGAAATTGCCAAATTTTCATAATTGACACCGTACCGAGGTGGAAAGGTGGCACCGACTCCGAAATAAGATTAATAGTATATATTGAGTTGAAAAAAGGTTAATTGAAAGTAAATTGATAGAACTAAATTACTTTATTGTTACTTTTTACGGAGTTTCTTGGGAAGAAATGTGAAGTTGATGTTTGTTTATAATTTTAATGTAAAAACATCACAAATTTTTATACAATATTGATACAAAGATCAAAAAAAAAAAATTGTGGAAAAGAATAAATTAATTGCGATCCACTGCAGTCTAAGCCGGAATCGAACCAGCGTATCTGTTATACCGGAACAGCGCCCTATCCGTTAGACCATCAGACCAGAGGCAAATAATTTTTCTTTTCTACTTAGATCTTTGTATTAATATTGTTTTCAGTGAATGGTCCCCTAATACTTCATCTCGTGAAGATTTCAACAAGCTCAAACACGTCTAGCATGCATTAATTTATTACGGAGATCTGGTGCCTACCTTCCGGCTCCATCATCAGCTCTAGTAGTACAACTTTCTTCAGGAGCATTTAAAATTGTGACTATGAAGTCGCTTAGCTAATTAATCGAGATATCATATCGTCATTTTCACCCGTAAATCACTTATCATCGAGGATATCCGGTGGCCTTCTTTGATCTTATTCATGAGTTCCACTCCACTTATTTTGTGAATTATTCTCTTTAATGCAAATACTTGTTTCTTAAAGTACTGAAATCGCTATATAGATGCCTATGAAATTTGGCGGTTTCTCTTAATTCTCTGGAAAACCATCATCAGATCCTGACTTGGTGACCATGGGACCACTTCAGGAGATTTTTGAATAAGAAAATAATTATGAAAATCGGTTCATAGGCGTGCTTGCACCAAAATTTTAACCTACAGTTAAGACTTAACCTAGGGTTAATCTGGCAGTTCTGGTATGAATCTGACAGGAGTTAAAATCTACTGACTCTGGACTGTGCATGTGGCTCCGAATTGACAGAAAAATCGGTAGGTAAACATACATAAAAAATACAAGCATTGGAACAAGAAATTACTTTCATGAAGTCGGTTAAAAACTAAATTAACACCTTCACAGTCTAGTGCCCCATATATGGGTCACGACGAACTATCTCCACAAGTCCGTACCCCATATATGGGTCTCTAAGATACGAATACGACCATTGGCCATGTACACACTCAGATTAGTATAATAATTATATTTGTGAATGCTGTTGTCCACTTGTTTGAGACTAAAGTGTAAAAGAAAGGCCATGGTCCTCCCGTGACCATGGAAAGCTGGAAAGCTTCCGAAACGTCGGGAACTAAAATGAGATAATATACGCGATATAATCCGTTAAATTGTTTTATTTCAATGAGTAATAATCGCGGAAACAGAAGAAAATATTATGTAAAAGAAAGGCTGAAGTAAAAATATTATTTAAATCATAAGTATCTCTTTATGCTTTGACGTGTGATTGAAGTAATTTGCTTGGACGTACGAGGATATTGAAACATTTTGTATGAGGACTGTGAACATGTTAATCCGCCAAGAAAGTATCACAACATTAACCTATTGTCAAAGAGTGATAATTATCGTGGGCACTGTATCTGTCCCCTCATTATCCCATGACAATGGCGGCTTGCTGAGAATCCGGAGATAATGACCTATAGATACTCGTTTATTCATGGATACAGTTGATTCTTGCCCACTTAATTAAGATTGGAAAAGGTATCGAAGTTGCCTTTTTAACCGACTTCAAAGAAAGGAGGAGGTTCTCAATTCAGTTGTATGTTTTTTTTTATGTTTGTTACCTCAGAACTCCGTCAATTACACGACGATTTGAAAAATTTTTTTTTGTTCATGAGTAGGTATATCCAAATTGGTCCCATAAAATTTTGGTGAAGATTTGATGCTGGGATCCATGAGGAATCGAAGGAATTCCTTGATTTTTATGAGCACATCTATGGCGATTTCGGTATTTATTACAGTAATTTAAGCATTTACATTTGCAAATCACCCTTTAGTGAAGAGAAATCAATGATGAAGACACCAGTAACCATGAGGGCTCTACCAATGTTATTTAATTCGCGGATCGCGAGTCGATTTGGAGAATTATTTTTTCGGTTAAGAGTAGGAATCTCCAAGTTGGTCCCATAAAATTTTGGTGATGATCTGATGATGCTATCAATGAAGAATCGAAGGAATTCCTCAAATATTATGGGCACACCTATGGCGATTTCGGTGTTTATTAAAGAAGAACAAGCATTTACACTCGAAAATCATCATTTGGTAAAGAGAAACTGATGATGAAGACACAAGCTACCAGTCACTAATAAGGGCTCAACCAGTGTTATTTATTTCACTAATCGCCATATAATTATTTATCATATTTTGCTTAGAGGCAGAATCTAGTTAAGATCAGGGTAGCAAAGTGGAGCTGATAGTGGAGAACCAGAGAAATCCTTAACGGTGAAGAGTTACAGGATAATTAAAAAATACATGTTTTATAGGTATGTACGTTAGTCATATTCTTTATAGAGTATCTCCGAGGTCGTCTCCTTATCACCAAGTCAGGATCTGAAAATGGGATCCCAGGGAAATCGAGAGAAACCCTCAAATATTATAGGCAGTACAATAATTTGTATATATTTTTCTAAATTTATTCAGTTATTTTCGTCTGCTTGTCAACATTTAATGATGCTGAGCTGATGATGGAAGGTACAACTCCTTATTAACGGTCAATAGTTGCAAGATAATTCTTTAAATTTGTGCATAAGTTGAGACTGTTAGTCGTATTCTTTTTTAACCAGCAAGCTACTGGACTTAACCACTTTTACCTAGCCAATTCTTATAATTTAGATTTTTGTTTACAATCAAATCCTCCTCAATCTTCTCATCACTAAAATCCCTCAATAAAAGGCCAAAAAAAAAAAAAAATTAATAAAGATCCGACTTCAAAATTACTTAAAAGCCAAAAATAATCTTTTATGTAAGTACGGTACGGATCACATTTGAATCACCTTTTGAAGTCGGTGCTAAACCTGAAGTAAAGTTCTGTATTCAACAAAAATACGAATTACCATAGGTAATAACTAAAGGCTCACCGCCGCGGTTCTTGCGTGCCATCTGTGTTAATAGTAATAAATGAATGGCACCGACTTCAAAAGGTGATTCAAATGTGATCCGTACCGTACATAAAAGATTATTTTGGCTTTTAAGTAATTTTGAAGTTGGTTCTTTTTTTTCTTTCTTTTTTATTAATAATAATAATAAATATCAAGGACAATCTTACACAGATCAACCTAGTCCCAAACTAAGCGAAGCGTGTACTATGGGTACCAGACGATGATATACATAATCCATATTAATATTATAAATGCGAAAGTGTGTCTGTCTGTCTGTCTGTTACCTCTTCACGCTTAAACCGCTGAATCGATTTGGATGAAATTTGGTATGGAGATACTTTTTATCCCGGAAAAATACCCTTATCGGCGATAAACGAATTTAAGGCGGACGAAGCCGCGGGCAAAAGCTCGTATATAGATAAATTATAATACTTAAATACCTACATAAAAAACATCCATGACCCAGGTACAAACATTTGTGCTCATCACACAAACACCTGCCCTGGCCGGGATTCGAACCCGGAACCGCCGTAGGCGTATTCGTAGGCCGTTGTGCAACCCACTGTGCTAAACGTGTTGTTAAAACCTTACGTTTTTGATACTTAGAAGAATGTTTAACCGAATCTAAAAATGGACGAGCTTTCTCAATTCATTATAATGTTTTTTGTAACTTGTATACAACGTGGAAGTCTCTTTCCAGCATTATAAATTAAATACATATTTGTAATACAAGTTACAAGCGTTTATATTTATATATTTAATATTTATTTCTTTCATTCTGCCTGAAACACAGGGAATCCTAGTTCAGCGGGCCTATGATGGTTGCGTTTGTCACGCGATAAATAAGTGACATAGCTGCCGTCACCTTCTGACACGTATATGAGTGCGAGAGTGACAGGCGCGTTATCATATCATTTATTGCGTGTTAAACTGTATATACCGAAAATTGTTAATGTAAAATACGTTTCTTCAATAAATTGTATTATTATTATTTCTTTCAATTCAATAACTTAAATCTAGCATTACAGGCAGACCCAATTCGATAGACATGTGGAAATGAGCATATTTATAAACTTAGTGCTACAAGAAAAGACAATATAAATGGAGCATTCAAACCAAACAACTAAAATAGATATTAAAATTAAAATATACAAAATGAAAATAAAAGTCAGTCATGAAACATTTGAAATGTCAAAATTACACAAGTCAAAAATAATAATAGTTGATGATAATTTCCATAGTCCATTACTTAGCATAATAATTATAAAACAAAAACAGCGTAATAAATGTTGATTAATAATTACTTAATAAGGCGTAGCGTAAATCACTCAACATGAACGTAGTGTAGTTATATTATGAAACGGGCTCCTGCTCTATACTGCCATAGTGCCATATTATTCCATCGTCCTCGAAGTTACGTAGATCCACTAAATTTCAGATCATACGGTCCCAGGGAAATGATTCAAATCTTCATTGTAAACATACATACGTATTGAAATAAAACAATTTAACGGATTATATCGCGTATATTATCTCATTTTAGTTCCCGATGTTTCAGAAGCTTTTCAGGTTTCCATGGTTATGGGTGGACTCCGTTAAATTGTTTCATTTCAATGAGTAATAATCGCGGAAAAAGAAGAAAATATTATACGTACGTATTGTGAAGTTCAATGCCATGGCAAACTTAACGTGATCTGTTAAAGATGTATATATTTGTATGCGGCAAACTCCTTTTCGATATCATAACGTTTTCGCGGTACAGGTGGCACCTGGTTTTCGCTAGATCGAGCGACGGCAAAATATTATGATTGAATTTCACGCGTATCTGGGTAAGTACCTATGGCAACGCTTCTTTATATTGCAAAAGTGCGCCTTGCGTATAATCGCGTTCGTTCCACCAAGTAACCCTGCGCAGAGTCTTTTTAATGACAAAAAACCCAACATTATCCTGCGAGTAAATGTATGTTAATGATTGTTATCAAAGTGCAGTTTTCACAGCAGAGTATATATTATCGTTGGCAGAAAAAGCAATACATGTAAATATTCAATATTATTTTTTACTGTAAAATAAAAACTTCAGGATTATTACCTCTAGATATAATTATTTACGGTATAATAGCTTTTTTGGCCTTTTTTGAAACCAAGGGATTAAATTCCTTCTAATCGTGAATGACTGCCAGAAAAATTTGTTGCAAGAAATTATGTTGTTTATTAATTATAATATGGATAGCAGTGGCGTGTCATCCATATAAGCCGATTCCCACCGGGTTGCCCAAGGAAAAGCTTTCTAACCACCTTTTTACTTAAATATGAGTAAATGAATACGCTTCGGCTTCCCTTGTAATTTTCGTGACGTCACGCCTCTGATGGAAAGATAAGTGTGCATTTATAAAGTACTAATATTACTTTAAATATATATTATTAACAATACTCGTGTATTCATTTTGTTTGCAAATTATACTTTGCTATGAAAACTGCATGTTGATAATGATCACTATAATGATGTAGCCAAACCGTCAAAGAAAAGATTGCTTTTTAGTTTCATCATCATCATAGATTTAAGAGTATCTTTCTTGAATCTTTTCTTTGACAGTTTATTCCTGAATAAAAAATAACACAGACTTTATCACTTTATCTTTGTAATTTTTCCCATATTTTTTAGATATACCGTTTAGAAAATAGATGGGGGGGGGGGGGGGCACAATTTATGCTACTTTCGGAGCGATCATTTCCGAACATATGCACTGAATCAAAAACAATTTGGAACCTCAAAATGATTGTAAAAGATTTGTCAAAATATGTGCCTTACATTCATACTTGCGGTTTTTTTTTCAGTTTCGGTTACATTTATGGATATTTTATTTTATTATGTAACTATCAAACCAAGTTTATGTTTTATGTTTTTTATATGTTTGTATTTCATTCAAGAACAGTGTTTATTGTATTGTAATGTATTGTAAACACTTTATTGTACATAAAAACAATAAAACAGAGAAATTAAAGTAACAAATTTGTACAAAGGCGAACTTATCCCTTTAAGGGATCTCTTCCAGTTAACCTTAGAGCAAATGAAAGAGAAGAGTAAACATCATCGTGTTTATTGTGTTTGAAATACAATAATTAGATACTATTATAACCTATATACTATTTTATAATAAAAAATAAGTTTTTTAAAGAGATGACTCGTTCATATCAATTTTTTAATTGGCAAATTATAAAGAAAAATATTTATTAAGTTATAGCGGACACCTATACTCCAAATTCATGGACGGACATAACGAAACTATATGGATTCCGATTTCGGCTATGGAACCCTAAGATGGCTCATTACTTATTTATATTATTACAAAATTACGATGTATATTTACTTGGTCTCGTCCCATGAACTTCATCTAATAATACATACATCTCCAATGTAGGAAGACGTACATATATGGAGTACGTTTACAATCAAACCACTTCTCTTCTCACACAAAAACTTCCTACTTCCTTCTCCAATTGTATACGGTGCGCGTGAGGAATGGGAAAGATTTTTACCATGCATTCTTGAGGCCATTAGGAGTAAAAATTATTTTGAAGGTAGCTCTTTATTTATGTAATGAGTGGCAAACGGGCAGACGAGCCACGTCGTCAGCCAAGTGGTCATCGTCGCCCATGGATGTGCAACACCGGAGGAATCGCCCATACTTTGCCAACCTTTTGAAGAATCACATGTTATAGCGCTCCTCATTCACTTCATGGAAACACCTCAGAGGGGAGGTCTTAAAACAAACCCAACGAAATAAATCCGAAAGCTTAAATTTTTAATCTCTGTCCGTCTTTGTCAGTAACCAATAGAAAATTAGCTTACACTGCATACATTTTGTTTAGTTGCAGGGCTCTGCTAGCACTGGATTTCATTGATATGGTCGTTTCCAGCGTATTTATTGTACGGAACCCTCGATGCGCGAGTCCAACTTGCACTTCGCTCGTTTTATGGTAATTTGCCGAGTTTTTATTTGTAGATTGTTATGTACTCTTAAATAAAAATCACGCCTTCTTACCTGCTATTCGTAGCTCAGCCTCATCAACGCAGGCAACGCACCGTGCCAAAATATTTGCACGTGTGTTATATCTATAATATGAGACATTGTGTGTAATGGCAGATTAAATACGTTACGGCTATTATTATATAAAAAGATCGGAAACAAATGATTTTTTTTTTCGACGATACTGAACATCAACCAGTGCCTTGAGCCAGACCGGGGCAGCACGCTCTACCAACTGAGCTAATCGTCCATACCAGTAGTCGACGAATTTCGTCATCTGTTCTTGCTTATGGATCTCTGTATGGTGCATCCGACTCTTAAAAAGAAGAAAGAAAGTAACTTCTCAGTTCTGCACTAGTCGGCGCTAACGGCTAAAGAGTCCGTTTTTTATCGCTTTTCTTAACTAAATATCAAAATGTGAAATTAAAATTTAAATCAGCCAAGAAATACGCAAGATATAGGCATTTTAAACTACTAATTAGGCAGAGAGGTCTGACGTGCACTGTTACGTCACAGTGCACTCCGGCCATATAAACTCCATATTAAATTCTGTTTTGATAGAAAGAGATAGAATGAAATGTTTGATGGCTTATATCTTGGTTATTTTTATAGTTATTCGAAAAATTGTTTTTGTCTACTGCTTGTTACATGAATGAGCCTTTAATAAAGCAAAAATTAAAATTCATGAATATTCCCTATCGGGGCCCTGACCGACAGGTCAAATCAGCTCCTTTTTATGAACTGTCAAAACGCTCGGAGAATATGAAGTTTCAAATAGAATGGGTGGTTAAGGCTAAGGGGTAGTTAATATTTTTGAAAAAGAAAAACATATGGTAAAATAAATATTTAGGTATTCGAAAATTTTTTTTGTTGTGTTTTTCTCAATATATTTGTAATTTTGATCAAAATACACTATGTTTAATTTTTCCCAAAAAAAAACTCAAGTTTAGTGGCATATACAGGGTGTCCCAAGAAGTAGTGATATACTGAAGCTGGGAGGTAGAGGACCTAGAGGGCTATCTATATCACCCCCATGTATGTTCCGCGATTTTTCGTATTTTCGGAGTTATGACTTTTTTTTTAATTTTCCCCTATCGCCGAGTACGATGAGATTTTTATTTATGGTGACGTGAATTATTGCGGTAGATGCTTGATGTTTTTTGTGTGCTAAGCTGATAGATAGGCCAATTCAGTATGACAACATTTACTATCGTTAGATCTTTGAATGGAATAAAAAAAAATGAAATGCCAAGAATGATAAAATTACCCAATATGTTCACAACTTCAAGGGGCTTTAAAAAGATAAAATCACATAAAAAAAATACCGTTTTACTTTTAAAAAATAGCTCTATCTATCAGATAGCTACCCTGAAAATTTCGTTTTATTATTCATAAAACTTCAATAAAAAAATTGAAATCTAAATGTGGCAAGTGCAAAATAATTAACTTTCTAAATAAATTTCGTTCTAAATCACGCATTGGCCATCAATAGCAAAAGAACAAAAAACAAAAGACGGTCGACACATGAGAAAATTTTCACGTTGTTTGGTCATCGTTGGTACTTTTCAATAATTTAAAAATTGTGTTTTAATACTGCTAATTGTTCATTTCTCTAATCATTTTGGCTATTCACATGGACTTTGACTTGCATTACTATTTAGATTAGTGTTATTACCTGGAATCGACGACTTGGCATTATTTAACTGGACTTGAGTTTGCGTGTACGAGTAAGTGATCATGTTTACTTCACGTGACTACGCAGAAATGCATTACTATTACGGTTATGCTAGGGGGAATGCGGCGGAAGCTTCAAGGCTGTACCGGGAACATGTGGAACGAAGAGGCGGGCCTCAACCTGAAACGTTTCCTGACTATCGCATGATCTTAAGAGTACATAATGCGTATTTGGAAGGTTACATACCGGGTACTAGATCAGGCCGTATGGCCACTATGCCGGATCCTGATGTAGTAGATGCAGTGGCTGAAGAAGTAGAAAGAGACCCGTCGACCAGTGTTAGAGTTATGGAACGTCGTACCGGACTTTCTAAATCTCAGGTACACCGTACACTACAGAGCGTAGGATATCATCCGTTTCACATTAGAAAAGTGCAACAGTTGAAACCGGAAGATTACAATCGGCGAATTGAATTCTGTCTGAGTGAAGAGACAAGCTGAAAACGAAAACTTTTTTGACCAAATCTTGTGCACGGATGAATCCCACTTTAGACGCAATGGGATTTTTAATATGGGTGATTATACAAAAATTGGGTAACTCAATGTCATTAGACATTAGAACAATGTGTTATTATATTTTGCATATATTTTAAATTTTATTTAAATACAATTAAATGCCTTTTATTTGGTCACTTAATTGCAGCTTATCATTTCAAAGAAAAGTTTTTTAAATTTCCACAATATATACTCAAAACGTCAGTCCTTTGGCGTGTCACAATCCCAAAAACGCCCAATCAAGTTGCTGTATATTCAATATTACGTTTAATTTAAGCAAACTTACTGTTTTACTACAATCTATGATGTAGTTATAATATATATTACAACTCTTGTAATATAATATTCTTACCGTTGTTGTACGATTATAAAAAAAAAAACTTTGTGTTCAGTTTTATTCGTCAGTCCGCTGATTGTTGTTCGATTTCGAATTTCCCGGTAAATATTGTCGACTCAAATACAAATCCGCGTTTAAGTTCAAGGTCCGTCGTAAAGTAAGCTGCATACCGTGCCATTTTGCGGCGGCCATTACTGTGCCAGTGCTAGCGTCGTGTTTGTGATGTAAAGACGTGCCGATCCAGTTAACATTTCAGTCCTATGGTAAGTCATTATTTCCTTGTAAACCTGTGTTATATTTTGATTTATACAAAGCTCGCTTTGTTTTTTTTTAAATAAAGCTTTTTTATATTAATAAATATCGAAATAAACGTTGGTTCTAATGATAACCTCAAATTTATGTCTTTTTCGTCAGTCCGTTGGCGTCAGTCCTTTGTCTGTTATTGTGCCAGGGGAATGGCGTGTTTCCAGAGTACTGACATTTAGCGTGGTTGAAACATTTTTTTTCTTATTTCAGCTTAAAACATTATGCCGCCTCCTAAAAAAAAACAAAATATGTCCAAGGATAGAGAACATATATTAAAAAAAAAAAAGAGAAGCCGAAAAGGCTCGCTTAGCTAGAATCAAAAGCGATCCTATTAATTTAGCCGAATACAAAGAGAAACAAAGGTTGCAGTACTTAAAAAAGAAGGAAAAGGGGCAGAAAAAAAAATGTTAAAGAAATGACACCTCGGGAGCAACGATTATTTAGAAAAAAATGGAAAAAATATGCATCAAACTACAGGCAAAAAGAACAACAATTGAAACGTACTACTGATAATTATGTACGCCAGAATACTCCTTCAACTACTGACGATAAAGCACAACCATTAGTTGGTGAAGAAATGAGACCTATTATCAACGAAGACCAAAGAGCAAAAGAGGCAAAGAAGAGAAGTGAAATACAGAGAAGATCCAGAAAGAACAATTAAAAAAAATTGAAGCAATGGTTTCAAAACTAAGAACTAAACTGAATACTCAGCGTCAAAAATATAAACGAGTTAAAAAGCAGTTGAAGAAAGTGGTGAAATCTGTTGAAAAAACTCCTAAAACCAGATTTGAAGAAATGAGTGAAGATATTACTAAAAAGAAGGAATTAGTGAAGAAGGCCCTTTTCGGAGAAGTTATTAAAATTCAATTTGAAGAAAACTACACTAAAATAAAGAGTCATGAAGATATAAAAAAGTTTAAACAAGCTATATCTGGAAATATAGTAGACAAATAAAAATTATGGAGACTAAAAAACAAAGCAGTGACTTATAAAAAAACTGGACATAACCTACCAAACAAAAAAATTATTAACTCCAAAATTAAAGTGCAAAATTTAGTTCAGCAATTTTTAGAAGACGACTCTAACAGCCCTCAAGCAGCAGGAAAGAAGGAATTTGTGACTCGTAAACAAATTAAAAAAACAGAAAAGATATCTACTGGACAGTTTGAAAAACCTTCACGACAAGTTATTGAAAACCATTCCATTTAAAATCGGTTATTCCCTATTCACCCGACTCCGGCCATTTTGGGTGGTTCCTCCTACATTATTAAACCGTGATACTTGTGCTTGCACGGTTCACGAAAACATGGACCCTCAACTTGCTGCTCTAAAAAAGGTAAATATTCTCACGAAAGTGAGTAATCATCAGAGTATGTTGAAAATACTTTGTTGCCATCGATATTCTGAAAAATGTCTAGAGAGAAAATGCGATGGGTGTTCCTTAAAAACTTTGACTTATGCAGAATTTGATAACTCAAAACCGATCTTAATGAAACAGTGGGTGAGTAAAAAGAGGCCATATACGATCTAAAAACAAAGAAAGAACGATTTTTAATGAAGTGTAAAAAAGAAACTCAGGAAATCGTACCTGCAGATCTCATAAAAAAACTCTAAAATGAGATTTTCAAGCATTCTTTTAACATAGTACACCAGAATAATGCCCTTACACAACTGAAAGAGTCATTATCTGAAAACGAAGTCGTGGTGCATATGGATTTCTCAGAAAACTTTTGTACTAAATACAACCAGGAAATCCAAAACTTTCATTTTGGTGGTTCGCGCACCAAAATCTCTTTACATACTGTTGTCGTTTACCTAAAAGACTCCACTGTCTCTCACTGCACTATGTCATCTAATTTATCTCATAACGCCGGAGCAATTTGGGCCTAACTAAAACCCGTGCTGACATCACTGCCATTAAATGTTCAAAACATTCACTTTCTCAGCGATGGTCCTGTAACTCAGTACCGGAACAAATCTATGTTTTATGTATTGGGCTATAAACTACAAGACAAGTAATATTGTACAATATACCTGGAACTTTCATGAAGCTGGGCACGGAAAGGGGGCACCCGATGGTGTAGGCGCCACATGTAAACGAACAGCAGATCAAGTAATTGCTACGGGAGGAGATGTAACTAACTTGAAAGAGTTTGCTTCTGTTATCCGCGAGAGATGTTTAGGTATACAAGTGGATGTGATTGAAGGCTGTGAAATTGAGCAGATGAACACCATGATTAACGATAAGTCGTCTCAAATGGTCGCCTTTAAGGGGACACTATTGGTGCATCACGTGACTGGCTCAGCTTACATTCCCAACCATCTTACAATGAAGTCACTTAGTTGTTTCTGCGACCCTGACGCATGTGATCATTTTAAGCTAGGGTCTGTTCATTATCATACAGAAATACCGGCTGAACATGTTACACGTATAAATACTTCGGCCGTATTCACAAACTCTGAAGATGATGATAAACCACTGTCTACTTACGCGAGAGACATTAATAAGCACTCTGAATTGGATAACAATCCATCAACACCAAGTCTTTACAGCAGTTGTGATTACGTATTGGTCAAATATGTCACAAAGAATGCAGAATACCGTTATGCAGCAATCTGCTCTTCTGTTGACGATGAAGTCGGTGAGTTAAGAGTGACTTTCTTCAACATTTGTAAACAGAATAACACTGTGTTCAAATTGAATACAGACACTGATCAGGAAGCTACACCACTACGGAGTTAAAGGATCAGCAGTAGAATACAAAGGGTTGACGTGAATGGAAAGCGTTCACCGGGGTCATTAGTCTCTATGGGTGTGCCGCAGGAATCAATATTGGGACCTTTCCTGTAAAGACCCACCATGAGATAGTTTTGTTTGCAGATGATACGTCTCTAATTTTCAAAGTCGTACTAAATCAACGATCCTACAATGACGTAAACAATGCTATCTGTGAAGTAGTAAATTGGTTTAATGTAAATAATTTATTGTTGAATGAGAAAAAGACTAAATGTGTTAAGTTTGTCACGAGTAACGTAAAACACGAGCAAGCAAGCGTTATGGTTAAAGGTGAGGAACTGGAACTAGTTAATAGTACAGTCTTTCTCGGTATAACATTAGATTCTAAGCTCCAATGGGGTCCCCATATTGCTAATCTCTCGAATAGACTGAGTTCTGCAGCTTTTGCAGTAAGTAAGATTCGTCAATTAACAGACGTGATAACGGCTCGATTAGTGTATTTCAGTTATTTCCACAGTATTATGTCGTATGGCATCTTACTATGGGGCAGTGCTTCCGACATTAATACTATATTTGTTCTGCAGAAGCGGGCTGTTCGTGCGATATATAAAATGAACTATAGATACTCGCTTAGAGATAAGTTTAAGGACATTAATATAATGACAGTGCATTGTCAATACATTTATAAGAATATTATGTATGTACATAAAAATATTACCGACTTTAAGAAGAACTGTGATATGCATAATATTAATACTAGAAATAAGCATAAGCTCGCAGTGCCTGCTACTAGGCTCCATAAAATAAGGAGATCATTCATTGGTATCTGTGTGAGATTTTATAATAAACTTCCTAGCAGCATAACTGAGTTGTCTATTGGTAAATTCAAAAAAATTGTGAAACGAAAATTATTTTCTAAAGCTTATTATAGCACACAAGACTACATGAATGATGAAGCCGCGTGGGATTAATGTAAATAGTAGCGTCATGTAGGTATATGAATAATTATTTTAACGAATACCTAAGGTATTACTCGTATTATTATTTTAATCTTAATAGTTTTATATACTCTGACATTTAGAATTTTATTCTGGACACATTCTAGATTATTTATTTTTTATTGACAATCCTTTTGGGATTTATCTTATTGATTATTTTAATTTTAAAAATGATGATTTTATCAATAATATTACACTTAAGTTAAATGATCTGATTAGATTTTTCTGGGTTTCCCTAATCCTTGCAGCAAATGTTGGATCATATTGTATGTCTCCCAGCAAACATTCACTCTCATGTAACTGACATTTCGAAAGTGCTTGTAACTAGGCCTACTTGAATAAATAATATTTTGATTGATTTTGATTGATTGATTGAATGAAAGGGATGTATCAGATGTTTCGATGGATCAAGTGATAAACAAATTACCTGAACCAAAATCTCATTACAAAAGGTAAAAGAGTGTTTTACCAATTTAAGGAAGAGGTTGATGTGTTTGAAAAGTAATTATTGCAGGGTTAAACTATTTTGAAGTATGAATTTTATTTGTTGTCAAGAAAGAGATCTCATTTTTACTTGCCTTTAAAGCAGATTAGATTAGTACCTAGATTGACATAATTTTAGTTCCTATTATTTGTTTGAATTTTTAAAAAATATACACTTGTAAGTAATACTATATTAAAGTTATAAAAGTTAAGCAACATAACAATATTATAAAGGCTGTTTTGTAAACTGAGATAGTTGACTTTGTTATTCCTCATTGATTGGTTAAGTGCCTTTAAGGCTAAAAGATTGTTTTAATTGTTTGTTGATTACTTAGAAAACATAAATATGTTTAATTAAACTACCTCAAAGTTGTATAAGTAAAGTAATAATATTTTAAAAAATGTTGAATAGCTGTCTAAAGATGGAGCTAGTTCTTTCTTACAGTATTGCTTATTAATAGGTTTTTAATTGTTACTTAATAACTTACTGAATTAAGACTCAAAATATGTGCCATTATTAGATAGATAGAAGAAAAGTGACTGGCCCGATCACGAGCAATATATTCGTTAGATTAGCTATCTTAGATACCACAATTTGTAGGAATATTATTAAAAAAATATCGTAAACAAATAATCCCCAAAACTTACCCAACTTTTGTATATTCACCCATATGCACAATTCTCACTCATGGGCAATTGAAAATCCAAATTTAAAAAGGGAATCGACATTCCAAGAACACTTTAGTGTTAACCTTTTGTCTGGCATACTTAACGGTCAGCTAATCAGGCCCTTTCAGCTGCCAGACCGCTTGGGCGGCAATCACTTTTTAAATTTTCTACGCGTCGATCTGCCCCTGCTGTTAGAAGGTGTGGACTTGGAAACACGCAGAAGCATAGTACTGCAGTGTGATGGTGCACCATGCCATTTTGCCTTGGACGTAAGAAAATATTTCAACCTAAACCCCATTGATTTTTTTGTATGGGGATACTACAAAGACCTCGTCTACTCAAGAGAATGCCGGAATTTGAACGAGTTAACCCGGAAATTTAGAGTAGCAGAAGAAACCATTAAAAATAATAGAAGTGCATTCAGACGTTTAAAAGACAACTTTTTTCGGCGATGTCGCACTTGCATTGAGCAAGAGGGGGGCCATTTTGTAAATTTCTTGTAATTAAACACCTTGTAATTGGTTTTACTTTGTTTGTATTAATCATCATGTAAATTAAAATTTTGCACTTACCACATTTATATTTAATTTTTTTTATTGAATCTTTATGAATAATAAAATGAAAGCTACCTGATAGATAGAGCAAGTTTTTAAAAGCCAAACGGTATTTTTTTTATGTGATTTTATCTTTTTAAAGGACCTTGAAGTTGTGAACATATTGGGTAATTTTATCATTCTTGGCAATTTTTTTTTATTCTATTCAAAAATCTAACGATAGTAAATGTTGCCATACTGAATTGGCCTATCTATCAGCTTAGCACACAAAAAAAATCAAGCATCTACCGCAATAATTCACGTCACCATAAATAAAAATCTCATCGTACTTGGCGATAGGTGAAAAATTAAAAAAAAAGTCATATCTCCGAAAATACGAAAAATCGCGGAACATACATGGGGGTGATTTAGATAGCCTTCTAGGTCCTCTACCTCCCAGCTTCAGTATATCACTACTTCTCGGGACACCCTGTATTATAAACCATAGAGTAAGTGATGGTCCAATCTAAAAAGTATGCCTTTTAGTATGATTTGCGGAGTTCTTATTCACGGTTTATACTTTACGAGTAGAAAAAAACCGGCCAAGTGCGAGTTGGACTCGCGCACCGAGGGTTCCGTACAAAGTTTTACTTACCCTAACTTTATTACTCGGTACTGGTTGAGTAAAGTTTGCACCTGATATCTGTAGCATTGCATACAAATCAGGTGCAAACTTAACGCAACCGGGTTGTTAAATTAGGTTATTGCAAATAAAAAAAATAGCTAGTTAGAGACATGGCTATAATTTTCGTGTAATGTTTATGTTTATTAATACAAATTGTGAAAATTTCAAAATTTTCCATCGGTACACTTCAGAGATAAAGGGGGGGATTGGAATTTTTTTCACATTTTCCTTAATAAAACATAAACTAATCACAATAAAAAAGATAAAAAAATTGAAATAAAACAATTTAACGGATTATATCGCGTATATTATCTCATTTTAGTTCCCGACGTTTCGGAAGCTTTCCAGCTTTCCATGGTCACGGGAGGACCATGGAGATAATATACGCGATATAATCCGTTAAATTGTTTTATTTCAATGAGTAATAATCGCGGAAACAGAAGAAAATATTAGATAAAAAAATGTTTAAAAATGTGCAGGTCAAGCCCTTTCATATGATACCCCATTTGACCCAGTAGCTAGACTTTTTTTAGAAAAGAAAAGTATATTTTTAAATATTTCCTGTGCAAAACATATAGGCTGACCATGTTTATAAATATTCCAAATTTCAATTAGTTAGTATAAGTAGTTTTTGATATATGGCGCTTTAATATTCGGACAGACAGACAGACAGACAGACAGAGTCGCACCATAAGGGTTCCTTTTGTACCTATTTGGTACGGAACCCTAAAACTTATTAAAAAGCATAACATTCAGATGGCAGAAAATTCGATCCGCCAATACGATAGAACCCCTCATCGCGGAGCTTTTATTTTCGCTCTGAGGGATGAAATATAACTAAAGAACCAAGTCGGTTGTGATTTAGAATAAGTAAAGGTACCTTACATGGATCTCGATTATTACAATTTATAAGGAAAATACAATGTACTAAAAGTGCATTATATTAAAGGTTTATTCTGTCAATTAAATCTATTTAAGTAATGAATATATTATCAAAAAAATCTCTAATATGTTATTTGAAATCATTTTCTACTGAAGGTGCTTCTAGCCAATAACTGTATGTCGGTATGTAAATAAATATGTTAATAACTATAGAACATTAAAAATAAAAAAAAACCCCGACTTGTTCCACTAAAAGCTGAATATCTTGGAGACGAGTGGTCTGATCTTCATCAAACAAAGCTAAGAACACTCGGGATAAAATTATCTATGACTCAAAAAAACCGCACTCAAATCGGTCCATCCGTATGGGCGCTACGATGCCACAGACAGATACACAGATACATAGAGTCACAGTGTCACAGACACGTTAAACTTATAACACCCCTCGTTTTTGTCGGGGGTTAAAAAACGTTATGACAACGTTTTTTAACCCCCAAATTGAAAACTCTACCAAAAGTAATATTAATAATAATAAATATCAGGGACAATCTTACACAAATCGACCTAGTCCCAAACTAAGCAATGCTTGTACTATGGGTACTAGGCGACGATATACATAATATATAGATAAATGTTCTGTAATATGAAAATATATTATCTATCGTTTTTATACGAAATCAGAATGGTTGCTCCGAATAACGATATTAAAAAATCGTATCGTGCCGTCCCTCTCGGCTCTCGAATTAAATCTGTATGTGAGTAAGTGGGCCGACGCCATATGAATTTCGAATTTCGAGTGTCTATAATTTGTTACAAATTTTGACGGTTGAACCGCAAGGCGCAAAACGCATCCAATGCGACTAGTGTAGGTACAGTCAACCAAAAAATTGTTCTACCACTTTTGAACCTCAATACACATGAAGGTGCGTCCACATTTGTATCATTAGCCCGATCAGATCTTCCTCCCGTGGCATGATCGCGTGTCACGATCACGCGATTGACCGTTGCGCCGATCCGATCGCTCGAAATCCATGTTGCTACGCGTATCACACACTTAGATCGGACAAGTGCGACGTGATCGCCGCGCCGACGGTCAGCGTCCAAGCAGCGAGATACGCAGTGATGCCACGCCACGGTGATCGGATACGAGCAAATGGACACTTTGAAATAGAGTAAAAAAAAGGGTGGCTGTCGAATTTCTTTGCCGACCGTACTAAATTAATACTCACCAACTATAGACATCAGAATTTGATTATGTTTGCTGCCCCTACTCTCCATCACTTGAGAACCTAATTTGTACACCTTGTTCACCATTTTACACTTAATTTTACTAATTATAGACCTTGTTAATACCCAGTTTCTAAATAAATATTAATGTTTTGAAACATTAACCATTAAGATGTAAAGTATTTTTTTTATACATCACAATAAATGTATTTTAAATGGATTCTTTTAAGTTAAGTTAATATTTTTTATTTTATTTGATTTAATATTTATTGTGTATTGAATACGATTTTTTTTCGCAAGCAGCGCTTGAGGCGTCTCTCCGCTGCGCGCGCGCTTCTCCACTGAAATAGAATGTTCCCGCGCATTTATTTAAGAGCGCTGTTTAGGGGTTACTATACAACTTTGATTTGCAGATAAAAGACGATTTGGACACTTGTACGGCAGATTTCAACCATGATAGCAATAGGGTCCTGTAAGGGATTCCCTGTGTTGGTCACTACCTTAGTGACCAACTTCGTTCGTGGAGGAGATTTTTTTTATGCTTGGCATTAGGGTACAGAGGTTACCAAAAAAATACACTTATATACATTACACACCCACATAATTACATAGATATTATACATTTGAAAAACATAACCCCCTTACTGACGCAGGCGGGTAAAAATAGGTGAAACAGGCTCTTTGAACGCCACACATATTTTTTGGTTTTTTGTATGTTTTAGTGTATCTATATCCCGTCATAACCTCAAAAAGGATGGACGGATTGCAATCATTTTTAGGGTTCCGTACCCAAAGGGTAAACGTGGTCTGTCTGTCTGTCACCTGGCTGTATTTCATGAACCGTGATAGTTAGACAGTCGAAATTTTCTTGCCGCTATAACAACAAATACTAAAAACAGTATAATTTTATGTCTGTCTGTCTTTGTCAAATCCAATATAAAATGATCGAACACCGCGTATACTTTGCTTAGGAGTAGGGCTCTGCTAACGTTGGATTTTCATAGATACCTGCAGCCGTTTGTAGCATATATTTTGTACGGAACACTCGGTGCGCAAGTCCGACACGCACTTGGCCGGTTTTCAAGGTTCCGTAGCCAAAATGGTAAAAACGGAACCCTTGTAGTTTCGTCATGTCCGTCCGTCCGTCCGTCCGTCTCTCCTAATGTCACAGGCATTTTACTCAAAAACTATAAGACGTATACTGATGATTTGGAACATAGATGTCTTGTGTAAGCCGCTACTTAGTTTGATAGTTAAATAAAAAAATATATATATATTTCCAGGGGGGGCACTCTATACAAGTAACCAAAACTGAAAAAAAAAAACAGTAAATATCAATGTGTGGCACATCATTCAACAGAACCTCTCTTCTAAAAACACTTTGATGTTGTAAAACATTTTTTTGATTTAGTGAATGTTTTCGGAAATATTAGTTTTTTTTCATCGTATTTTATTTCATCTGCAGTGCATTTTTATAAACATTTCATTTGTATAAACGATCGCTCCGAACCTAGCGTAAAGTGCCCCCCCCCCCGCTCTCTATTTTCTCAACCTTATGCCTAAGGAATATGAAAAAAAATACGAATATAAATACTTTTAACGAAAATTGTTTTGAAAATGATCGGATATACCTTTATTAAATTCTATTACCTATATATAAGTACCGTAGAGATACGCTCTTTTGCTAGTGCACTTTTTCATATCGTACTTTTTTCATCTGTAGTGCATTTTGTATGAACAGCTGCGGAATCCTATACTAAGCATGGTCCGACATGCTCTTGGCCGGTTTTTACCTTTTGAGGTACGGGACCTTAAAAAAGGTTATGACTTTTTTCTGCTCCGCGAACGAATTACCCTCGTTCATTTATAAGGGTGAAAGTGTGTAAAAACTATGCTTTTCAGCGAATATTATCATATATCATATCATATCATTTATTCATAAACAATTTTACATTGTGTTTTAGTACTCCGCGGTAAGCTTTGGCTTGATCGATGATTTATCTTAGGGTACACACGCTATTATTTAGTTGACTTTAATACTTCGCTTCGTCACGTCAAAATGACTCGACAAGTTGCCAGTCATATTGAAACTTTAGCTATTAAAACTGTGTTTTACTAAAATAGTTCGTGTACGGCGTATATGGATATTTGATGGCGTCCCCTTTATCAGACTAATAAGTGATATTTTATAAATAAATATGATGACGGGGTACGAAAATCTAAATAGTAATTAGTCCGTCAAATATTGGACACGTATTTCTTGCTTTTTCAAATTTGTAAAATAAAAACAGATAAATCGCATTAAAGTTTAGGAGTGAGGGCTCGTGACGTCATAACTAGGTAAAAACTGTACCTGGGCATGATGTCACGTCATATATGACTCAAATGTATCGCCTTTATGTTTTGATTACATAGAAGATGAGAAAATACGTCTCAATATATTTTTATTAATCCACATGTCGGTCTTTTTATAAAAACTTAGTTATCATCGCTTTAGGGTACATGCATGGTTCTTTAATCGCTTTTCTTAACAAAATTACAAAATACCGTAAAAACGATTTCAAAATTTGAAATTAAAATGAAATTACGCATCATATGGGCATTTTATCCTGCTAATTAGACAGCGGCTTGACAGAGAGGTCCGACATGTACTGTGACGTCATAGTGCACTACCGCCATATAAACTTTATGTTAAATTTCGTTTTGCTAGAAAGAGAAAATGAAAAGTTTGATGGCTTATAAACTTATAATAAAGCAAAAATAAAAATTCATGCGTATTCCCTATTGTATATGTATGAGAGGTGGTTTTTCAATGGACACGTCCTATTGGGAGGAGTGATGGGGGGAGGGCCACAGAGCCCCCCCCCCCCCCCTCTAGACTCGCACACTGGATGCGCAAAAGTTCATAGTTCATCATTTAAGAGTACAAATCGGTAGGGGAGTCCCAATTTCAGGCATGAGGAAACATTATTAATCAGCACATTAAGTCGTGCTGCCGATAGCGCGCGGGACTTACCTGTGGCCATACGTCAAAAGATAATCAGCAACATGTAATTAAGTTTTGGTTCTCAGATACTGACCTCTTAATAGGGATGTACCGAGTTTTAGGGTTCCGTAAAGGGTATCAAGGAACCCTAATCAAATTCAAATCATTTATTTTAGCCAACATTACCCGTAGCCTAATACAAAATACAAACTAGAAGTTCACATATTATTAACACTATAAATACATACTTATGAGATAATTTTACTGTATTAAATGAACTGCATCATTAATCAATGACAAAATAAAAATAAAAAGGTAACTCATTGAAACCACACGCGATCCTAGAGCTGGCTCATTCCTCGGGTAATGAATAGGCATCGCCATTCAACGGGGTAATGCAGACAGCCTTTTGGGACGCGTGTGATAATAGTGACTCCAAAAATGTTCTTTAAGCAATAGTTGTGCTGCACCGTTGTGAGGAGCATCCGCGGAGAGTGGGAACAAGCCGGATCCTGCATCACGACTTCCGCGCGTTGGAGTCAAAGTAGACGCCGCATTGCGCCGAGCTGTCTTGCCAACCCGAGGGGGACCTGCTGCGCGCTCCGGGGAGGGCCTGCCGGCCGTCCGTGCTCCTCGCGCCGGATACACCATTAACTCTCGGATAAGACGACGCTGAACACCGAGCGAAGATTTACTTCACTAAGTGGCAGAGTGATAATGGAGTGACCCGCGCCTCTTCCGACCCCGTCGTCCAGCGGCCTACAGGGTCGTCAACGTAGGGTGAGGTGGCACATGGCTCTTTAGCCAGCCCCCACGCGGCGTGGTCCACCGGAGGAGACTCGTCTCACTTCTTCCTCCAGCCCAGTACCGGAACTACAAAACTACATTTTCATGAAAACTGGAGACTTCATCAGGACTACTTTCAAAAGTAAAAGACCCAGAAGGGGTCATCTTCGAGGATCTTCGCACCTCACAACAGCTGGCCTTCATGCCAGCACCTTATCACCTTGTCAAAAAGTCCTGGTTGCCACCCGGTCGCCAGGCGGAGCCTTACGATACAGCAGGCGCCTCGCTCCGAAGGCCCACTTCAAACCTCTATAACGATCTGAATAGATCGGAAGACATCAAGAATCTATAAAAACTCCGTGGTATGTGAACGACCTTTCAATAATAGAAATACTGGTGAAGAAACTACATCAATGTCATAAACAAATCCACGAGATACATACAAAAACGTTAAAATCACACTTATGAACACTACCCAAAAACGCTCCATACTAAACCCTAGGACGGTGTGACGTCACACTTTCCCACCTTGTATTGGGAAATTAAGAAGTCTGTTCTGCACCTATTAAAATATGTGTTTATTGAAACGGTTTCATAACAAAAGTTATCATACAGGTTATTTAATGGTATTATTATTTATTCATATTCTCATACTTTAAAAATGGACTTTTCCACCTAACTTTAAAGGCCCATAAAACAAACTACACGTCAGATATCGATATCAAATTCTTTTTTAGGATTTGTTCATAAAAACTGCCATTCCGCATCAGAATTATAATTATTTGAGTACAGTCAACATCCCTATTCAATTTTTTCTTGCAGGACCATAATAGGCATGTACACAAGTTATCTACTACCGATATACGAAATACGATAAAAACATAAGTTACTAGATGGTTCGTGCAACTTCGTTCACGTAGGAGAAAAAGACCATAACCATCTTTTTTGCTTCAGCGTAGTCGAGTATAAAGTATTCTATACCAGCTGGGGATGACCAGCAACCCGTGTACCAAAAATGGTCATATTTATTCCGCCGTTTTGGCGTGATCGATCACGATCTTCGTGATTCTTAAAGTGAATTTATTCACTATGAAACTATATTCTTATAAATACAATGATCTAAATAATGAACACAACTTCAAGACTCCGACTAGATTTGAACGAGTGACTTGTGCCTTGCCGGGGCGCACGCTCTCGTTGCTCGGGGAACGTGCGCGCCAAAAAAGCCACAAAAGGCACTGGATCAAATCCACTCGGAGTCTTGAAATGTCTTCAATGTACAGATATTTCATTTTTACAACTTTATAATAGTATAGATATGTTCGCAAACCATTACTTGCCGATTTCACTAACAATCAATTTACACAAGAGTAGCTAACCCAGTATAAACTAAATCTGATTTGCTCAATGGTTAACTTCATTTTCATTTCAACATGCTAGTCTACGGATAACATTCCCTCGCATAGTAACTTAGTAAAGTTGAACGAATGAATTGAATGAAATCGTAATGCACCCAAGTATAAGATAATAAAATGAAAAAATTGAATTATAAGATAGACAGTTTGTCCCATGCTTGAGTAATGATGGTGCGTATTTTTTAAATGTTCAAGTAATTAATTCAGCAATTGTGAAGTAAGTCAGGAATTCACTTGACAGTGACAATGACATTACTAATCAGTTTACTCAGCCAAAATTGGCGGTGTAAGATTTTTCTCTAGTTTACAGATTTAATCCTTAGGTTAAATAGTACTGAAATGTAAAACGAGTTTATTCACGAGTAATTAATGATTTTTTATTGGAATAAGACTTATAATAGGTTGGTGAAATCGATCCTTAGTATTGTATTGTACAGGAAAGGTGGCTACTTATACCGTATTCTAAAATTGTATGACCCATCACGTAGCGTCAAGTTGCCTCTGTCAACGCAAATAAATGGAGCGTCAGGCAGATGGTTACAGTTTGAGAAGCTCGCGGCGGCAATCATCTGTCACGTCGCGTCGGAAACACGCCTCCGTCACGTTGCAAAACTTAATTAACGAATGTTGGGTCTTTAACGTTAAAATTAAAACGCTCCCCGGATAAACAACTGCCTAGCATAAATTGCCGGACACAATTACTACAGCGTCCAATCTAACATGGCTTGTCGAGCAAGCTTATTATAGTTTGAATGGATTTTTAGACAGCAACTAAATAAAAATATCATACTGTTAGCCAAAAATCTAATCATATAATCAATGTAGGCTTTTTGCATTTCGAATGTTGAAACCTCCTAGTGTCATCATTCTTTAATATCTATAACTATATTGTAGCATGTAGCGAAATTGATAAAATTATACTAACTTAATATGAAATGTAAAATGGTAAATTTAACTGACCTTTGATATGTACCTATCACCAATAAAAAAGTTTGAGTTTTAGTTAAAAGTGGTGCTCTGTAATTTGTAACAGCTACTCAAATTCAATATCAAATATTTAATACTGTACGTGCTTTGCGCTTATTGTGTAATGCTGAACATAGGCCTCCCTTATAGCTGGCCACAGTGCGATCTTTTCCAAACGTCATCCACCGACTTCCAAGACCCTAAAAAGGTCATCCGTCAATCTTGTCGCGCGCTGCGCTTTTCTATACGCGGTCGCCACTTCAGGACTTTAGTGCCCCAAAGGCTACTGACGCATGGTCGTTCACAATGGGATATATAAGACGGGTATCTTAGTAAAGAGATTGAACGCGGGTTGTTAATTAACGAGAATATATAAAAAATTCCCTGAATCAAACAAAAATATCCAAAACATTTGAGACCTTTCTGAAGAACCTATCTAGTAGGTACATATATATCTACTAGCTTCTGCCCGCGACTTTGTCCGCCTTAAATTCGTTTATCGAGGATAAGGGCATTTTTCCTGCATAAAAAGTAGCCTATGTCCTTCCCCGGGACTCAAACTATCTCCATACCAAATTTCATCCAAATCGGTTCAGTGGTTTAAGCGTGAAGAGGTAACAGACAGACATACAGACAGACAGACAGACAGACAGACAGACACACTTTCGCATTTATAATAATAAGTATGGATCTAATAATATTTTTTAATATAATATTTATATTTTCCTCCATTGAACCCTAAAAAATAACAAGGTAACGCTACACAACATTGATTTAAACTTACGCGATCTTCACTCATTATCACAACAAGAAAATGACTTTCCTTCCTTCGAGACCATAGACGTGACGCCACGTCCGAAACGTCGATAAATTACCAAAGTGTAATGTATAGTGCCTATGGAGTGCGAGTGCATTAGCGTGCGCCATCTATCTGTCATCGTCAGTCTCCCAATAAATAGCCAAGTGACCGGACGTACGTTGTTTGATTTCTACACCACAATGGCGTACGAGGATTAAGGAATTTAAAGAAAGTTGTTTTTTATTCCCCTTATTGAGTGCGAAATCAGGATGTCAGTCGGAAGGATCGGAGAATTTGATGTGTCGTCAGGAAATTGGAGTACATACGTGGAACGGCTAAGCATGTACTTCAAAGCGAACGACATTAAAACGGAAACACAATTGCCGACGCTGATAGCAGTGATGGGCGAAGAAGCATATGAACTCCTCAGCAATTTGACGAGTCCCCAAAAACCCGGCGACATGACGTTTGCTGAAGTCATCCAGATAATGTGCAACCACATTGAGCCTAAACCGTCGTTTATGGCCGAGAGATATCGGTTGCGGCAGAGGCGGCAAGGTGACAAAGAAACGGTCGCTCAGTATCTCACAGACCTTAAAAAGCTGGCTAAGCATTGTGAGTTTGGTACAGCATTGGAGGAGAACCTTCGTGATCAATTTGTGTGCGGTTTAAGAAACGACACCATTAGGCAACGTCTTTTTGCTGAAAACAGGTTAAGTTATACACGAGCCGTGCAGTTGGCTCTTTCACTAGAAGCCGCAGAAAAGGACGCAGCGATGGTGGAACAACCGAGAGTGAGCGAGAGGAGCGATGCCGGAGAGAGACCTGCGACGTTACATTCGCTGGTAGCTCGCTCGCCGCGTGGCAACGTTGGCGAAAACAAAATCATTTGTGCAGTCTGTGGACGTCTAGGCCACCGCGATGTACAATGTCCTTATAAAGACTATCAATGTAATAAGTGTGGTAACGTAGGTCACTTAAAGCGTGTGTGTCCGGCAATAATGGCGAGGGTCAGTGGCGCCAGCGCCCGTGAGTCGGGTAGCAGCACCCGGGGGTCCGGCAGCGGCGCCCGGCGGCGGCCAGGCAGCGGCGGCCGCGGGGGCACGTGGCGGCCCCGGCGGACAATGCACCACGTCCAGGCGGAGCAGGGCGAGACTCCAGATGATGAGAGAAACATGTCGGAATCGGACGTCGAAGAAGAGTTATATCATCTGTGCTTGAACAGTTACAGACCGGTGAGCATGTCATTAAGGATAGATAACGAGATTATCACCATGGAAGTGGACACCGGATCAGCGATTTCGTGTATAAGTAGGGATACGTATAATAAATACTTTAATAAAAGAGGGATTGAACCTTTCAATTTAGTATTAAAGTTTTATGATGGGAGCCGTATCCGACCCTCGGGAGTAATAAGACCTGAGGTTAAATACGGAAATGTGTCGAAAACTTTAGAACTTTTTGTTATCGATGGCGGTACTACCTCTTTGTTGGGTAGGCAGTGGCTAACTGAGTTAGGTATTCAAATACCGGTGTTTCATAATGAGCCTGTTGACAATGATTTGTGTATTTTACTCGACAGGTATAAGGAATTATTCGATGGGGAACTGGGGCGGTTTACGGGTGGCAAGGCGACACTACGGGTGCGTGAGGGAGCTGCACCGGTGTTCTGTCGCGCGCGCCCGCTGCCTTACGCACTAAGAGACAGAGTTGAGGCGGAGCTCGACCAGATGTTACGCAGCGGGGTCATCGAGCCTGTCGACACATCGGAGTGGGCCACGCCAATCGTGCCGGTACGTAAAGCTGATGGCTCTTTAAGAATTTGTGCAGATTATAAGGTGACCTTGAACCCCTCCTTGCTGATCGATAGATATCCGCTTCCGAAAATAGATGACCTGTTAGTGAGACTAAATGGGGCACGCGTATTTTCTAAAATTGATTTGACGCAAGCTTATAATCAAGTGGAGTTGGATGACTCCAAGCGATATACAGTTATTAACACTCACAAAGGGTTATATAGGTATAATCGTCTCGTGTATGGATTAAGTTCTAGCCCCGGTATTTTCCAAAGAATAATGGCCAGTGTACTTAAAGACCTTCCTCAAGTAGAAGTATTTCTTGATGACATCATCATAGGTTCCGCGGATATTCTTTCACACTTAATAATATTGGAAAAAGTCTTGGAGCGCCTTCGTAGGCATGGCATGAAATTAAAGAAAAGTAAATGTTCTTTCCTGTTAGAGGAAGTGAAGTATTTAGGGTTTGTAATTTCCAAGGACGGTATTAAAGTTGACCCTTCAAAAATAGAAGGAATTCTCAAACTACCTCGTCCGCTTAATATTACAGAGTTGAGGTCCTTCTTAGGAGTAGTTAATTTTTATGCTCGATTTGTACCGAACCTGAGTACCATATTATCCCCATTACACGATTTACTGAAAAAAGGAACTGTATGGGAATGGAATAAAAATTGTGAGAGGGCGTTTAAAAGTATAAAAAAACTTTTAGTTAGCGCCGACGTGTTGAGTCATTATGATCCAGGAAAACCTCTTTTTTTAACTACTGACGCCAGCAGCCGCGGGATCAGCGGGGTTCTGACGCAGCCGGGGGACGGCGCGCGCGCGGGGGACGAGCGGCCGGTTGCTTATGTTTCACGATCATTGAATAACGCGGAACGTCATTATTCGCAAGTGGACAAAGAAGCGTTGGCCATTGTATTTAGTTTGCAAAAGTTACATCAATTTCTGTATGGCAGGCAGTTTACGTTACGAACCGACAATAAACCACTTGTTAGTATTTTCGGACCTAAGCAAGGCATTCCCGCAATGGTGGCTAGCCGGTTGCAACGGTGGGCAATCAAACTCTCCGCATATACATATGATATTGAATATATACGAACAGATGCTAACGGCGCGGATGGTTTATCGCGATTACCGGTACCCGTAAAAAACGCTGACTCGCTAGACGGCCCGCCGCCCGAGCAAACGTATTTACACTTTGCTCAGAACGAATTGTTATTAGATTATCACGATGTCAAAAAGGAAACCCAGCGGGACCCGATTCTTAGTAGAGTTTTAGGGTATATACGATCGAGTTGGCCGAATGACATAGAAATAGAAAACTTGCGGCCATACTTTAATAGAAAGTCAGAATTGTACGAAGAGTTAGGCTGCGTAATGTGGGGGTACCGCGTAGTGATACCGGAAGGTTGTCGAGATAGGGTTTTGACTGAGTTACATGAAAGTCACATGGGCATAGTGAAGACAAAAGCGTTCGCCCGCAGTTACGCGTGGTGGCCCGGGATAGACGAGGCAGTGGAGCGCGTCTGTCGAGAGTGTAGCGTGTGCGCCGCCGAGGCGGAGGCACCCGCGCGCCACACGCCGTGTCCATGGACCTGGCCGCTACGCAGATGGTCACGTGTCCATCTCGACTTTTTAGGGCCGCTTTATGGAAAGACATATCTGGTGATGATCGATGCTCGCACGAAGTGGCTAGAAGTATTCCCGGTGACTAGTACTTCGGCTGATAGTACTATTGAGAAGCTAAGCGAAACTAACGCTCGTTGGGGTTTTCCGAGGCAGATCGTGTCAGATAATGGACCTCCGTTTACAAGTAGGGAATTTTCGTCATTTTTGACTAGAAACCGAATTGAACAGGTTCACTCGGCTCCATACCATCCCGCTTCTAATGGGGCCGCAGAAAACGCAGTCAAAACAATTAAACGGGTAATAAAAAAAGCTGTAAGACAGAAACTTAATGTAAATTTAGCTCTTAGTATTTTTTTATTACATTACCGTAACACGCCACATTGCACAACAGGTGAAAGCCCCGCTTCTCTTATGTTAGGTCGACAAGTACGTACCCAACTGGACGTACTGAGACCAGATTGTGAAGAAAAGGTACGTAACACTCAAAGGAAACAAGCAGGCGGTGGGGCTAATTCTAACCGTACTTTGCAACCAGGTGATAACGTATGGATACGACAATACCGGGGTGAAGCAAAGTGGCTTCCAGGTCAGGTTTTACAGAGAGAGGGACGCACAGATTATACCGTATACGATAATGTAAATAGAGAGTCACATAGACACATCGATCAGCTAAGGCGGCGATCAAGTACGTTGATCTGCCCAACTGACCCATCAGCTTTACAGGTACCATATGCAGGACAAAGTGGGCAGCCTAACAAAAATACCCAAACGAGCGGTGGCGAGGAGGCTACCACAACAGCAACGTCGAGTACACCGCCGCGCAGTCCGCCAAACCGATCGGCGGCTCGGACCGGCCTTGGTCCTACGCCACCACGATCGCCAGCAGCACCACCACCGGGAACAAGTCGCACGCCCCGCGCGGCGAGCGCGCGAGAAGGAACACCGCAGAAGTTGCCGGGGTCCGGTTCTGATGACGACCTGTTTTTGTCACCTACTTTGCCACCGAAACCGCCCCTACTACCTCGATACGTGAGGGAATGTAGGCGCACAAACCCACCTAAATATAAGTACTGAATTGTGTACCACATAAATAACTCCCTTATTCCTACAACGTATTCCGAGAACACATTAAATAAAAGAGTTTTAGCTGGTTAAAATTCCCATTACCGAATACGAGTACTTAAATATCAATGTAAACTTAGCATAAGTTTTTTTTTTTGTAAATTGTATGTAACAACTAGGAACTTATTCAAGTGCTAGTAATTGAATTATAGTTGACGAAATGTAATTTGCACCGATACAGCTCGAATATCGATACGATGCAACAAAAGGTGAGAAACTTCGTTAACGGGCGTGCCCATTGATAAAGTGGGAATAATCATTTACTTTCTTTTAAAAAGTGTCAATGGTTTTATTACCCTACTAAAAGAGACAAGATAAGATCAGTCATAAGCTGTTTCAAGCGATAGCATTCATCGAGGCAAATAATATTTCACCAACAGACATGTAGGGTAAGTAATCATTAATATATATTAGCCTAGAGATGAGTTTCGAGAGGGTAATATTGTTATCTTTTTTTCTTTGGAAGTAGTATATATATATAATGTCTTTGTTATGTCTCTAAATATGTCAGTATCTTGTTATCATGTTATCGATTACGATAAACACTATAGATGCATACATACTTATACTGTAGGTAGGAGTAGACGAGATATTCATCATCATCGTTTATCGCACGCATTTTTGGTGCGTTATGTGCGTTAGATATAGGTAGATAATATAGAAACAATGCCGGATCATAAATAGACCTAGTTGTAAGTTATTATCCACTTGGTTATCATTGTTCGTCTGTATACCTTTTTCTTATCCAACTTAGTTAAGGAGTTCTTTTTACTAGGAGTAAATGCTAGTTTAAGAAGGGAGTGATGTAATGTATAGTGCCTATGGAGTGCGAGTGCATTAGCGTGCGCCATCTATCTGTCATCGTCAGTCTCCCAATAAATAGCCAAGTGACCGGACGTACGTTGTTTGATTTCTACACCACACAAAGAAAGATAATCAAATTAATCATATTTTATTTTTAGACGACTGGCTTGGCTCAGTGGGAGTAACGTTGCCTGCGAAGCTGAGGTCCTGGGTTCAAATCCCGGTAAGAGCAAATATTTGTGTGATGAGCATAAATATTTGTTCCTGAGTCTTGGATGTTTTCTATGTATATAATTAATATATCTATTAAATATATCGTCGTCTAGTACCCATAACACAAGCCCTATTGAGCTTACCATGGGACTAGAGCGATTTGTATAAAATTGTCCCGTAATATTTATTTTATTTTTATTTTATATTTATACGCGATTAAGCCCCGTTTTGTTGTGTCGTGATAAAGGTAACGCTAAATTTTCTTTTGTAAAATATAGACAGTAATTTTCCGCCGCAATAACTAAAAAAAACATGACTTTTTGTCTTTATTTCACCTTTTTAGGCTCAATTTCATATGTTTACGTTTGTGTTCATACAATATTTACGATAAATAAACGTATTGCATGATCCTATTGAGTGGATGGCAAGCAATAATTAACTGTATACCACAACTAGAAGATGCCAGAAAGAAGACAAAACCCTCTTTTGTTCTTCAGTGTAGACGAGTAAAAAGTATCTTATAACCATCTGTGAATACTCAGCTATCAGTGTACCAAAGATAATTGAAATCCGTTTAACCGTTTTGGCACGATGATGCCAAAACGACACATCTATATTATTATAAAGTTGTAAAAATTATTTATAAAAAAAATAGTGTAACGAACTATTTGGAGGTCTTTTTCTCCTCCGCGAACGAAGTTGTGGGCACTTTCTGGTACAAATATACAAAGATGAAAATAAAATATTTTTACTTTCAGTGATCTTTAAATAACATTTACACGATTTACGATTTACAATGTGATTGTTTTAAATCATAGCTAAGGAAATTCTGATCCAGTAACCATTAAAAAAAATAAGTTGTCTGTAAAGTCGGTTTACGGACGATAATTTTACGTGATGTCAGGTAGTGACATTTCAAGTTTTATTCAGTTTTTGCTTTTTGTTGTTGAGTTGATAGTACTGTCTCAACGTTTGGATTATCTGCGGTCGATTCATTTCCTAATCTATGGAAGTTATTAAATTAGGGTTACCACGTAATAAATTTTCATGGAATTTGTGATTTTATAGTTAACTTTATGATATTTGTTTACGATATCGAAGTTTTCATAGTTCGTATTATCTAGGAAAATTAAAAAGTAAAGTGAAAGTGTTGCTGAATTCAAAAGTGTATATGGTCATTTCTTTACCAACACGATGGTTAGAGTGATTTCGTGGATTCTCTTAAGGTCTTCCACCGCAGGAAGTGGTGTTTAATTCTCGGGAAATTATGTGGTCAATTTGTAATAACCCTTTTGTGCTGAGTGAACGATTGGAAGTGTAAATCTTCACTCTTTCCGGATTTGAGACCAGCCATGAGGGCGCCGTCCAGGCGCTCCTCTCTTTTTATTCATGACCTTTCGGAGGGTCTTATGGGAAGCGAATTCTGGTGAGATTTATTGAACAGTTTGAGCAGTGTATTTGGATTCAGTTGCACTATATTCTTCAGGTCTTAACCTCCTTCTGGTCTGTCAGTAAATTACGCGGGTTGGGTTGACACGCACGATGTGGCTTCAAGCATTGCCTTGGAGGCTCGTGGTAAGATATGTTCCTTTTGGACAATATTTGTAACGTCGATGTCTAATGAAGTGTTATTTCTTCTTTCAGCCTGTTGGGTTTAACAAAAGATATATTTGGAAAGTTTAAGAAAAGATATATTTGGAAATATTTAAGTAAAAATATATTTGAAAGTTTTAAAAATTATATTTGATAAGTTTAAAAAATATCTATTTGGAAAGTTTAAGAAAATTATATTTTAATCTGGATGAGAGCGCTGGGTAATTCTTCATCTCCCTTGGTTGAGAAGCCGTCTGACAGCCAATCTACTTGCTGCTGTGTACATCCAACACCCACGACAGGCTTCTCCCAAGCACTTTCCTACGGAACTTGAGGTTGGTCAAATTTCTTTATTTTTGTACCAGGAACTATTCCTCGGTCTAGAACAAAATTTATATATTACATTTAAAATTTAGTTTAAATGCCTAGATCATTGGTGTCCAACATATTTAATGTTTAACTTTATTCAGAAACTGTGTTAAAACTTTAGCATAGGTATAGAGACTGGACCTGGGTAAAAAGAGCCTTCGACCTTTGTCCCGAACTGTGCTAGCCACATTAAACCGTCACAAGCGGCTACCCTCCAGAGTCCACTTCCTATAAACCGTAGATTTAAATTGTATTCCAACTTCTTGTAGGAATAAACGAATGGAGCTTCATATTTTGACGACACGTTTGGCTCAGTGGGTTGTACAACGGCCTACGAAGCTGGCGGTCCTGGGTTCGAATCCCGGCCAGGGCAAGTGTTTGTGTGATGAGCACGAATGTTTGTTCCTGGGTCTTGGATGTTTTCTATGTATTTAAGTATTATAATTTATCTATATATTATGTATATCGTCGCCTAGTACCCATAGTACAAGCTTTGCTTAGTTTGGGACTAGGTCGATTTGTGTAAGATTGTCCCTGATATTTATTATTATTATTATTATTATTTGTAATTATTCCTTGACACCCATTTTTTTATGCACCAACATCACATGAACTACAAGTTGTTACCATCACTCCTCATTTTTCTCTGAAACGCCCTTCCCCTGTGAAAGCACCAACGAATCAGTGATAGTTAGAAAACATTCATGAAAAATTACATACTTTTATGAATTCACAAGCCGAACGATAGGCCGATCGTGCCCCTCTATCGCTTGCTCCGCGCTCTCGCTTGCACGCTCGGCTCAAGCAGAACGTGACAATGAGTCATGCTTATTCGTGCGTTCAGCCGGCGGCGTTCATTAATTTATAAAGGTGCGTCCACATTTGTATCATTTGCTCGTATCCGATCACCGTGCCGTGGCATGACTGCGTATCGCGCTGCTTGGACGCTCACTATCGGCGCGCCGATCATGCCGCACTCTTGCGATATAAGTGTGTGATAGCAAATGGATTTCGAGCGATCGGATCGGCGCAACGTCCAAACGCGTGATCGTGACACGCGATCATGCCACGGGACGAAGATCTGATCGGGCAAATGATACAAATGTGGACGCACCTTAAGATGTTATCACATCAAAAAATCAAATGCCAATTTATCCATTAAGGAGCTGCGATGCTACATTTATTATTTAGTCGTATGGGATTATATTAAAATAAATCAAAGTATTAGGCTCTAAGCCCTTAAGCCAAGTGGCTGTGTCAGGAGTTAAGTCATCTAGATCTTCAGCAGGTCCAGGGTAGGAGTGAAAGGGGATGATTGTGACTCACGTCCGCTGGATCCTACCCATCGAAACCCTTAACGTTTTTCCTGGGTGGCGCTAAAGAGTACCTAACGCCTCTCGAAGGTAAGCAGGCAATCAGAGATATACATATAATAGTATCACACTCTGATGGGTGAAATAAAGACGAAATTGCGTTTTTCTGTAAAGACAAAATATTTTTTTATTGACAAGGTTATGTACATGTATTTCCACTTTTAACACTTCTAAAGAAATAACTAACTCACCTGTAAAGACAAAAAAACAACATTTAAAGCCTTTATTCTAGATCTTGATATTTCTTTTACATGAAATAAAAATAATCTTTGCACATTAGATGACTTCTCAACATAACCTCACATTTACATTCCACTGACAGCATCTGACAGTGACACTTGTGAACGAGTCGCTGTCACGTGATGTCGTACAAGGTTTGTGGATAAGGCGGCAAATACAAAATTATAATTAAAGAAAAGCAACAACGCTAGTGTAGTGGTTTTCTTTACATCTCCCACCCTAGAAGAGGACAATCGCAAGCGATTGTTCGATTAGGTGCCAGCAAACACTGGAGTTAGCTTTGAGACATGGTAGAGATTGGATTCTGCCTTCTTATGTCCAGCATCAACTTCATAGATTGAACTGGAAATCTTCCTTAAAATTTTGTATGGTCCTATCCTTAGTTCATCCATTTTCTTTCTATTTAGTCGATTTCCGTTTTCTACATAGACTCTGTCTCCCACTTCGAATTTATGTTCTTCTCTACGTAGATCATATATTTTCTTATTATAGTTGTGGGATTTTATTGAATTTTCGAGGGCTAGTTTCCTATCTCTTTTCAGATCTTCTTCTGTGCATCTTGATTTCAACTCAAGTGGCAGAATATCCACATTCTCGCCTTCTAAAAGGTATTTTGGAGTAAATTTTGTGACTGTATGTTCTGTTTCGTTATATTTTGCTACACATTTTTGTGCAACTGTTGTCCAGGCTGTATTCTTGTCACCTTCATTTATTTTACACCTTATCTTATTGACAATAGTTTGATTCAATCTCTCATTGAGCCCATTTGAAAATGGTGCGTCTACAGATGTAAATACTATTGTTATGTTTCTCTCTTTCAGGAAATCTTTAAATTCCTTGGAATTTATCCCAGGGTATTGATCTGTTAATACCATATCAATATCATAACTTTGTGTCACATTTCTTATTAGCTTAATAAAATCGCTGGAGCCTTGATTTTTTGATGTCAATATATAAGCGTATCTAGTAAAATGGTCAACCAGAAGATGCAAGTATTTTTTTGTAGACCGTGATCCTCCGAAGCCTCCAATGGTATCAATTGATATAATTTCAAATGGGCGTGTTGCTGGACCTAAATGTGACATCAAACCAAATTTTGATTTTCTTCTTGATTTGTTCTTAATACAAATGTCACATTCATCACAAATTTGCTTAATATTTGTAATGATATTCTTTGCCGTGTAGAATGGCGTTATTTTATTTATCATCTGCGTTCTTCCAATGTGGCAGTAAGTATCGTGGACATCTCTAATTAATTTCTTGCTTAATGCTTCTGACAGTATAATTTTATTTCGTTTTTTATTCTTTTTATAGTAAATATTATTCTCCAGTATAAACTTGGATTTTTCATTTTGTAGATCCTGATTTGTGTATTGGTCATTCTTTATATCTTTCAGGTTAATTAAATTTACAACTTTTAAAAAATCATCAGTATTGTCACAAGGTTCTAGGACTGGATTTCTGCTTAAGCAGTCTGCTTCTTGATTTGACTGTCCCGGGTTATATTTTATTTTAAAATTATACTGCGACAAATAATACGTCAAATCACCTAGTTCCTCGTCTGTTCTAGCTTTGATGTTCAGATTTTCTAATGGTTTGTGATCAGAATATACCACAAATTCTTTTCCCATAAGCCAGTGCTGCCAATATTTTACAGCTTCTTTGACAGCCAGACATTCTAGATATATTGCCTTCTTTTTCTTTTGAGTTTCTGTCAACTTCTTCGAGAAGTAAGCTACAGGTTTATTGACTCCGTCTTCATCTTCTTGTTTTAAGACTGCTCCCACTCCTTTAATGCTAGCATCTGTGTAAATTCTTATTGGTTGTTCAGGGTCAAATATTTTCAGAACTGGTTTGGAACATAATATTTTTTTTATTTTATCAAATGATTCTTGACATTCTGTGGTCCAAATGATTTTTACATCTTTCCGTAATAAATTGTGTAACGGATTCAGGATAATCGCACTATGTGGTACAAATTTATGATGAAAATTTACTTTCCCGAGGAACTGGCGTATATTTTTTCTCGTTTCTGGAACTGGGAAGTTTTTGACAGCTGTTAAATAATCTTTGAGGGGTCTAACTGAATTATTTTCTATTATGTGACCCAAGTATTTGGCACAATTATTTGCAAAAGTACATTTCGAAAATTTCAGTCTAAACCCTTCTGCTAGTATTGCCTCTAGTAGTCTTGATATATGTAGCATGTGTTCTTTGAAAGTTTTTGAAAAAATTAAGATATCGTCTATAAAATTTACTGCGAAATCTGAGAGTTTGTACTTTCTTATTATGTTGCTCAATATTCTTTGAAATATGGCTGGAGATGTCTTCAAACCAAATGGGAGGCAAGTCCATTGGAAATGCCCCTCTTGTGTGACAAATGCAGTTTTGTGTCTATCTTGAATTTTCAAAGGGATTGACCAAAATGCTGAATTTATATCAAAAGTAGAAAAATATTTGCAGTTCACAGTTTTCACCATTAAATCCTCGATCAAGGGGAATGGCTGTGATTGTGGGACGACAATTTTGTTCAATTCTCTGAAATCTATACAGTCTTGTTTTTTTATCATCTTCTTTTTTAAATGCCAGGGTGCGGAGCCGGAATGCCGGAGCAGCAAATGGGCTATAAGATTCTTCAATCAAATTTTTCTTCAATAGATTTCATACTTGGTTTTCAATTTCTTTTCTGTCATCAGCTGTGCACCTGTACGGACGTTTGTAACAATATTTATCCACTATCAAATCTATATGAGCTTCATAATCTCGTACAGTGCCGACGTCGTATTTATCCTTAGCAAAAACGGGTTTATATTTATCTATTAATTTATCAATTTCTGTTTGTTGATATGCATCTAAATGGTTCACTGAAATTTCAAATTCATCCAAATTTATATGTTCGTTGAAGTTTACTTCACATCTGTTAGTTTGATTTATTTCTTGTTTCAGGATCTCAGAGTGTGAAGAAATATCTCTTTCATTTTTGTCACCTAGTACATCAGGAATGTTGACATTTGTTGAATTGGAGAGATCAATTTTTGATTCTTTATTTTTCATATTTGCTTCATTTGGGAATTTCTTTTCTTCTGGATTATTACATTGTATAATATTCAATTTTTCATCTTGCATTAATTTGAATTTTTTTATGCAATCTAAACCGATTAGAAAATCATGATGGAAATTTTCATTGTCTATCACAAAAATATCCATAGTTTTTTCCATATTATATATTTTAAGTTTTAGAGTTACCATACCTTTTGTTTTCTTCTCACCATTAATAGTTTTCAAGTTTGCTGTTTGTGTATCACTTGTGTCTTCTGTTTCTTGTATCTTCAACAATTTAGCATTAATTAAGGACACATTTGAACCCGAATCATAAATTCCAGAAACTTGCAAAGTGTCATTTATTAGTAACATTACTTTTATTAATGGTGGTACCTCTAGTTTTTTGGATTCTCCTTATTTAGTTCAATTTCTAATTCCGAGTTATTTACACTTTTCACAACTGCTTTTTGATTCTTCGCTTTAAACCAGCAATTTTCCTCCGGGTGGAAACGTCTTCCTTTTTTCTCGGTTATACAGATTTGATATGCCTTTTTTTCCTCGATTTTTTTGCTTTTTGTGTCAGAGTTTACTGTGTAGGTTTTTTTATCATATTTATTCTTTGCGACAAGATGTTCAAGTTTTCCTAACTCATTGTAGAGATCTTCGGTTTGTTGTAACGTCTCTCGGTCAATTTTATCGGTCAGGTAATTAGACAGGCCCGCTGCAATAAGATCTATAAGTGTCCCAGTATCAATCGACTTCCTCACTTCCAATAATATTTTTTCTTTTTTTAATGCATACTCAAGCAAAGACCCCATTTGGTATTTAAAGGCAAGAGCATACCTGATGGGCGACCATCCTTTGTTCCCAAATGTATCACAGAAATTTTTCTCCCATTTATTCCATTCTGATTCGACTGTGAATTTCATTAGCAAACAGCTGTACCAATCCATGCTAGAATATTCCAAAAAGTTTTTTAATATTTCAATCTTCTTTTTGTCTTCGTTAATATAAAAACGTTCACACTCTTTGTTGAAATCCTTAATCCATTGGTACGCATTGGCATTTCTGCCAGTGAACTTCACAATCATAAAATCCTTTGAAATTTTCCCTAAATTTTGAGTTTCAGATTTTGTTTCTTTTTCTTGAAGTAATTTCTCCAATAGTTTTTCCAATGTGTAATCGGAGCTACTCGGTAAAGATTTAAAATCATTTAGGTTTTCCGTTATTTCTTCCAGATAAAAATCATTAAACTGTAAGTTTTTTTCTTCATCCAAATATATCTTAGCTATCTCATCGGTTAGGGTTATTCATATTTTCCTTGTCTGGTGCCTTTTGTTCAGTGTTTTTCTCACCTTGGCATAGTTTGAAGTGTTTATAATTACTTGATGTAAACTTGCAGGCTGGTATTCTACCGGTATGCTGAAAACTTGTCCATTAGGTGTACCTATTGAGGTTATGCAAATGACATTTGATTTTCCATCTGCCGAAGTTTTCACAGCAAAATCAAACCTCAACTTTTCCATGATTCTTGAAATATTTGCAGAAAATGTTGTTTTATAATAGTATCACACTCTGATGGGTGAAATAAAGACGAAATTGCGTTTTTCTGTAAAGACAAAATATTTTTTTATTGACAAGGTTATGTACATGTATTTCCACTTTTAACACTTCTAAAGAAATAACTAACTCACCTGTAAAGACAAAAAAACAACATTTAAAGCCTTTATTCTAGATCTTGATATTTCTTTTACATGAAATAAAAATAATCTTTGCACATTAGATGACTTCTCAACATAACCTCACATTTACATTCCACTGACAGCATCTGACAGTGACACTTGTGAACGAGTCGCTGTCACGTGATGTCGTACAAGGTTTGTGGATAAGGCGGCAAATACAAAATTATAATTAAAGAAAAGCAACAACGCTAGTGTAGTGGTTTTCTTTACATACATATATATTATGGCGTTCACAAAATGCGAAGCTACAGACAAACACACAGATACCTCCGCCCAAGTTATATAAAACTGATCTTTTTTCTTTGATTTGTCCGCCGTTTGTATTGTCCAGGCTTCCTTCTCTAACAAGCCCGCATATCATGCTCCAACGACTGTTGCTAGGTAAGGTGGATAGTTACTTAACGAAGCCCTCGAGCACTACGCGGGACTTTTCCGCGTTTGAACTTAAGAGGCATAGATGGCAGCACTTCCATCTATACATATAATAAAGCTAAACAGGGTCAAAAGTTTGTACATGGAAGATATTCGAAAAAAAATTGGCCGGGGATACTTAAAATCGATAACAGAACACGTTCCAACAGTTTTTAGAATTTTTGTCTGTTTGTCTGTTTATTTGTGCGCGCATCACGTGAAAACGGCTGAACAGATTTTGATGCAAACTTTACTAATCTGTCGAGAAAATCTCCGGTCAGGTTATAGGCTATAAAAATTCAAACCCTACAAGCCACTACACTTGATTGAGTTAAGTTTGCACCTGAATCGTATAGCGCTACTTAAGAAGGAGGTGCAAACTTTTCTCAAATATGTGCTACACGAGCCTACGACTACTATTGAGTACGAGCCGAGTATCGAATACTTTTCTAAACTAACACGTGGCGCAAAAATTAATATCTATTTGCCAAATTAACTAACTAACTAAGAGGGGGTACGGATATTAACCAATTTCATTGAATAATTGATTTAATAATACAACAAAATACGAGATAAGTGGCTCGGTGGTATCAACAAGGAGGAGGCTCACATGTGCAAGAATTCGCCCAGGTACTGCTTCAGGTTGGAGAAGGACTTCTGGAGGAAACCAACGGCCTTGTTCGATTACCAGAGATGTTATGCAGGATCGTTCCGTCCGTTGAAGACCACATTTGGAGCGTATACGGAGACCTGAGCCAGGTGACACGACGTGAAAGCTCTTCGGTTTGTGAGAGAGCCGTTAATGCGCGGATATTGGCGGAAATGGAAGGTGAACAGGCAGTATATAATTCCATTAACACTGTCTTGGATGAACGCTTCGTCACAACATACTTGATGGAGTTCCTAAACTCATTGAGCGCTTCAGGACTCCCAGCACACACATTAACCCAGAAAGTTGGAGTTTCGGTCATGCTTCTTCGAAATTTATCACCTCCAAAGTTATGCAACGGAACCAGGCTAAAAGTAGTGCAGCTGTGGCGAAACCTCATCCAGCCGCAAATCATGATGGGGTACGGCGCCGGAGTAGCCGTGTTCATCCCCCGCACCCCCCTCATTCCGAGCAACTTCCCGCTCCGCTTCAAGCGCCTACAGTTCTCCGTAAGCGTCTGGTTCGCCATGACCATCAACAAGTCGCAGGGGCAGACGCTGCGCGCCGCCGGCGTGGACCTGCGCACGGGCTACTTCTCGCACGGGCAGCTACGTGGCTTGCTCTCGTCACCAGCTGCACGGAGCTGTTCATGCTGATGCCCGCCGGGAAGACTCACAATGTGGTGTACAAAAAATATTGTAAAATGTCAATGTTATGTACTTAAATATACTTCACATACCTACTTTTGGAGTATGTAACTGTAGATATAATTAATGTATATATTTAGTTGTGCATACATAAGCATAACTGTAAATAAAATGTAAATACTTGGCCTCAATATCTATATTCTCCTTTCCTCTTATCTTACTGCTAAATAATATTAGACCTAAATTCGAAAGGGTGTTAGGAAGTATGGATGTCTATATTTCTTACCTTTTCATGTTTAGACTGATTGATTGGAGGACCGATTTGGGTGATATTTGCCATAGACTTAATTTAGATAGTACTACAGTCAAGGACGTAAAAATAGAAAAGTGGTACTGTATTGTCCGATATATACCTCTAAGTATATACTCTAGGTGTTTTAAAGCACGTCACACATTTAAATAAGTGCAAAAAACTATTGATTTTGGAGTGTCGTTTTATTTAGTGGTATTTATATAACATTTTATCTGGACTTTAGTTCAAGTGTCGGCTCCAGGGGAGAGGGGTGAATTAGCCGCTTACTGACACAGACTTAATTCCACGCGGGCGGAGCCGCGGGCACAGCTAGAACTATTATAAAGTTGTAAAAATGAAATGTCTGTACATTAAAGATATTAACAAAAAATCATTGAAATGGACTATTTGGGGGTCACTAAATCAAAATACAATTTTGGTACACGTATAGCAAGGTATGTCCAGATGGGTATAGGGTACTTTTTATACGACTACGCTGAAAAAAACAGAGGGGACATTTTCTCCTCCGCGGACGAAGTTTCCTGCGTGTGTTTTAGTCTTTAATACAAAAGGTGAAATTCCAGGTCTGTTTCGACTATTTCTTCCTTCAGATATCGACATACGTAAAATTTTTTTTACGTAAAATAAGAAGAAGTAGAACTAGGTCTGTATGTTTTGCTTTCTACATTTCAAATTACTTTTTAAATTTCTACACAAGACGTTTTTTGGCGGAAGTTAATATTGGGCCATTTTTGCATTTTTGGCGGGCTCTAATTTTAATGAAAAACAGCTTATCAAGAAAACGATGTGCTTCGTACATTACATACTATGTTAATAGATTTATTTTTAGGGATATTCTAGTTTTTCATACTGACCCTTATTACGCGACGCGAGTATTAAACCGATGATAGGAAAGTCTTAATATGTACCTAAAATTAAACTAAATAGATGACATCTCACGCAATTATCTCACTGTTTAATTAGTTAAAAGTTAAAAAATAATCAAAACTAAAAACCTCTGGATACATGGTTATCCTACAATTGAAGTAACTTACGGTACGTCAAGTGCCATCGCTTTGGCGGGAGATGTCTTAAGTCAATACATTTATACATTTGACAAAATTATTACTCATAAATTAAACCTAATTGCCATTAATTTTCGGCAGATGTTGTAGGCTCAGAGATATGGATTAGTAGGATGACAAGGAATTTAGAATAAAAATTATTTCAAGCTAATGATTTTATCAAAAAAAAGTTTGTTTAAATTTACCTTTGACGACACGTTTGGCTCAGTAGGTTGTACAACGGCCTACGAAGCTGGCGGTTCCGGGTTCGAATCCCCGCCAGGGCAAAGTCTCTGTGTGATGAGCACGAATCTTTGTTCTTGGGTCTTGGATGTTTTCTATGTATTTAAGTATTATCATTTATTTATATATTATGTATACTGTCGCCTAGTACCCATATCACAAGTTTGGGACTAGGTCGATTTGTGTAAGATACACACCGATTAAGAATCGCCGTGTATAATCGTTGAATCCTGTGGGCTCAGACGAATTGTGGCGGAGTAAGTCTCTGTACCTCAGTCTCATCTAATTGGTGTCATGTTCTCGGAGACGGCTTACGGTGTCGCACAGTCCTGAATACTAAACGAGCTGCTCATCCCCACCCGTGTCTTATTACCGATATGAAGCTCGTATTTCTTAATAATCGTCAAATGGTATTAATAATACATGCCAATTTATTTAATGAATTTCAACCCATATCAAAGATGTCATAGTCTTACGCTCGTTAACATTAAATAGGAAGCTCAGATTTTTTCAAATATAGCTCAGGATCGTCACACAATACAGACACAGACACTCGGGTACGCAAGTTAACCTTATAAGTCATTTTACATTTTGTTAAAGAAAGAAAGGAAAAATTGTATTCGTTGGCAATTACTTCGCAAATAGCTAATAATAAATCAATCGTAAGTTTTTATGACGTTCTTGGTGACGCTTACAAATTTCAATAATTTGTAAAAAATAATTCTTCTTTCTCGGAGAACGGCTTTCTTAAATGGAGGTGGTCAGTCCACTTCTTTTAAATCCTTATAGGGGAACGATGAAATAAATATTCCATAAAATAAAGCATTCTAGGATTTCTAGGAAACGTTTATCGATGAAATGGTACCTTCTCTAATTTAAGTGTATACCTTCCCCGGAAGCAAGGTGCCGTGTCGGCGACCCATACTAGGAAGATCATGTTTTATAAAGGGGTAATTGAGGACACCGGCCTGAATTAGGTTGAAGCGTGGCCTGACACCTATTGTGGCGGTATTACACGTGTAGTCTATTCGTAGTTGATGTAGCTGTTTCGGGTTTGAATCCCGGCAAGTAAAATATTTGTGTTTGGAATTTTTTTTAAGCCTTGACTATTTTTTTGTTAAAACTTAAATGGTTTTGGGTATCGTCTTCTAATACCCGCAGTATAAACTACACATATTTTCGCGGTCGCAGCCTGACATGTTTGCCAGATTTTATTGCACAACACACAATTTTATTGCATACATTATAAAACAAATGAATGTCTTCATTGGCTTAATTTTCGTCAAGCCGCGGCACTGTTGAAGCTAGTTCGACGAGCTATTGTTAATAGAATAAGTTAGATGTAGTTCGACTGTAATGCCTTTTAACAATGGAGCGACATAGTCACTCAGTAACAAAGCTCTTAAATAAAGAGAAAAAAAAAAAAAAAAAAATCTTCAAGATACAAGTATAAAACACTCAACTCAAATTCATATAAGTATGAGTACGAAGTAAGAAAAGTCTACCTTCTTATACAAGGTGTCCCATCAATCGACGAAAATCCTAAGAGGGGTGATAGAGCAGTTCTAAAGCTATCGAATTAATCTCTGACTAAAATTATGGATATGTATATCGAAAAGTACTAAAAATCGCATAACATGCATGAGGGTCTAATAGAAAGCTTGTGAGCTAATCCATCAGCCCACTTGGATGAGGATTATTGTCGATTAGACAGTTCTCCCTAATATAATGGGAGAAATTAAAGCGCACTGTCTGCGCTGGATCGGTCACGTGATCCGGATGGGGGATCATCGTGGTGTCAGGAGAGCATATTTAGGTCGAACGTCTGGCCGACAACCCGTTGGCGGCCCCAGGCATCGCAGGAGAGATGCAGTGGAGGCGGATAGGGGCGAAGTTGATCGCTGAAAACTGACTGGAGACAGCACTAGATCGTCAGAAGTGTTGGAATCCTTTATCGCAGGTCAAGACTCAATTTGGGTCACCGAGTCATCAGAGTTAGTGGGTAAGTGAAAAATATTATTATTATCAGCCTGAACTGTCTCACTGCTGAGCAAAGGCCTCCCTCTTTTATATTCGTTCCTATTTAAGGCAGCAACGGACCAATCCCTTCGAAACGTGTCTAGGTCATCCCGCCATCTCTGCCGTGGTCTACCGCGACGCTGAACTCTATTGGGTGGGATCTAGTCAGTGGTATTCTTGGCCCACAGTTCGTTCGGCATGCGGCAAACGTGTCCAGCTCAGTCCACTTCAGCTTAGCGACTTTCAGGGCTACGTCGGCAATTTGGGTTTTGGAGGGTAGGATGGTATTTCTTGATTTGATTCACTATCAACCCGCTAGGCGGGTTGATAGTGAATCAAATCAAATCAAATCAAAATATTCTTTATTCAGTTAGGCCTAGTTACAAGCACTTTCGAAATGTCAGTTACATGAGAGTGAATGTTTGCTGGGAGAAATACAATATGATCCAACATTTGCTGCAAGGATTAGGGAAACCCAGAAAACCTAATCAGATCATTTAACTTAAGTGTAATATTATTGATAAAATCATCATTTTTAAAATTAAAATAATCAATAAGATAAATCCCAAATCGATTGTCAATAAAAAATAAATAATCTAGAATGTGTCTAGAATAAAATTCTAAATGTCAGAGTATATAAAACAATTAAGATTAAAATAATAATAATACCTTAGGTATTCGTTAAAATAATTATTCATATACCTACATGACGCTATAATTTACATTAATCCCACGCGGCTTCATCATTCATGTAGTCTTGTGTGCTACGAGTATAATAAGCTTTAGAAAATAATTTTCGTTTCACCATATTTTTGAATTTACCAATAGACAACTCACTTATGCTGCTAGGAAGTTTATTATAAAATCTCACACAGTTACCCATGAATGATCTCCTTATTTTATGGAGCCTAGTAGCAGGCACTGCGAGCTTATGCTTATTTCTAGTATTAATATTATGTATATCACAGTTCTTCTTCTTAAGTAGCTGAAATAATTTTAACGTAACGTACAAGAAAGTGAGATATTATGATTAAATTTTAATGATTAGTAGTGTCACACCGAAAAAATGGAGCCGTATTTTTTATTTATTTTTACGTAATAAAAAAAATACGGCGATACATTGAGTCAAAATGTCACGCGACGTGACCAGGGATCGGAAAGGGTATTTTTTTTAAATTAAATAGCCGAAATAACGTTTTGTTTTTTTTCTATTACGAGATTATCGTATATTTGATTAAAATTCTAGAATTTGAATCAGGTGTTTTGTGATTAATTTCTCTTCTCCCAGATACAGTTTTAAAACATTCCAGAATCGCGCGAATGATCGCGTAAAAATATGATTTATTTAATTAGGCACCTTTCGTTGGTCCATGGTCTTGAAGGAAACTAACGCCACGTCCGAAACGTCGACTAATTACCAACGAAAGGTAATTAAATAAATAATATTTACGCGACTAAGCCCCGTTCTGTTGTGTTGTGATAATCGTGTAAGTTTAAATCAATGAAAATACATTTAACAATAATATTAATAATAAGAAAATAAAAATGAAATTACTTAGTCTAATACTAGCTCAAAAGCCAGCGCTGATCTTCCGATGAGACAAAGCGCCGTGATAGTTTGTGTTTAAATTAAGTACACTGTATATTCTTAATTAATCCTTTAAATATTTTCCATAATCTGTTTTCTATTACTGGAATTAAATTTATATCCTCTCTATGCTCTAATATTATACGCAGCAACAAGATAATATCAAGTGCCTGCATGAAATTAATGGACTGATAATGTTTATCAACTACTTCATTAAAATGTGATAAAGGCACCCAAGCTTTGTTAAATCTAGCTCAGTAGCCTTCTAGCTTTCGAAAATCACGAAGATTACTTCGCAGGTTACTACGAAAAGTAATTGTTGTGCCCTACCAGGGCCCATGAGAAACTAACAACACTACTACTGGAGGGCGAAATGTAATAAGCCATGGATGCCTATGGCTAAAAATATGAATGAATGAATGAAAAGAATACAGAACTATTCCGGATTTTCGAACTAAGGAATTTAATCCAGATTACAATCTCAGACAAAGAAAAAAAGATATACATGACATTACGAACAATCTTATGAAGCCATTTTTTTGGCATGGTTTTGACAAATCAGACAACTTCACTCACATGATTTGTTTGTATTTGTATCGCGTGAAGTTCGCTTTGGCGTGGTTTTTTATGTCATGTCTATCTTTTTCCTTGGTCTGAGATTGTAATCTGGATTCAACTCCTTAGTTCGAAAATCCGGAATCGAATAACGGAAGCAAAATCTGAATTTTCGAAGTTTTTGTTAAACCATACATCTATCTATACTAATATAAAGTTGTAAAAATGCAATGTTTATACATTGTTCATATTTTCGAAAAATAAGTGTAACGGAGGGCCACTGAATCGAATTTTCTTTTTGGATTTTTTGTTCGTTTGTATGTGTCGTTGTAGCTTCATCACGAAAAAACGGCTGTTTTAACACGGTTAGCAGTAGGATATTCAAAACAGCTTTAAGTAGAGCTCCACCTCAATTATTTTGGGTAATATGACATGACCGAGTGGCCTAAATCTTTCCTTCGTTTAACGTTTTCGGTGCATTATGCGCTATTTATAGATCGATGATTAGAAGCTCTTTACTATTAATGAACATGTAGTAAGCTATTGAAAACAGCTTTCGGTAGAAGCTCTGCCTCAATTTGTTTAGGCGTTATGATGACTTAGCGGCCAAAATATTTTTCCTCAATTTGACGTTTTCGGTTCCATTATGCGCTATTTATAGACCAATGAATAGGATAACAGTATATGTAGCTTAATGTACACCTAGTAAGTTATTCTTTACCGAATTTGGTAACACATCTGTAGCCTTATTGAGTTTATCATGGGACTAGTTCGATTTGTGTAAAACTGAACCGTAATATTTATTTATTTTAAATGTTGTATTCAAAATTATAACTACAAATCGTTCCTGCGGCAGTTCGGCCGCCACTTGGTGGACGACGGTCGAAAAAGACCTAAAAGCAATGTATCGATCTCTAATTAATATTATTTGTTGGGAAGGTAGGCGCGTCAATGAAACAAGACGATCCGATATTGACTGGCATTTATTGCATACGAGCAGGTAACGGTGCTTTATACATAACACTTTTCTCCCCTTAAATTAAACTAAACTAAAAGTTATATAGACCAGTTTTCTGTTGCACTTAACACTAATTAATTAATTACTAAAGGTGTACTAGGTAGGTATCTAGAGGTAATCAACGATAAACAATTAGACACTGCTAAATCGCATATAGATACTAACTGTAACTATATACACACATACGAGTATATAACGATTTGCAACAGTGCAAGAAAAAGCTTACAATACGACATAAACAATATCTACGTCATTCCATACACCTTATTCTTATAAATATAAGATCGCAATTTGCGCTAATACATCTTATCAATGGTTTTTATTTTTTACATCACTACGGCAAACAACTAAGCGTCTTATCTATGAGTAAGTTTCTACTAACATTCAACTCTATGAGCATTATGTTACGATCGAAATTACAATCTTATTCTTGAAATATCTATGCAAATGTAAGTTTAAGGTTTACAATAACTTTTATCTTTCTAACTTAGCATTTATTGGCTTTAATTCAATTTAATTTAAATATTTCTTTGCCATACACAAACTTTGTTCTAAATTAGTATGATGTAAAGACTGCTAAACTTTGTGCAACCGTTCTAAACACTTTGAAGCCGCTTTTCTGCGCAATCTAGGACTACGATCCGGCGCTGTCGCTGGCGGTGTTTTGTTTAAGGCCGGGGACGACCGCGGCGACGGGGAGCCCGCACCGTGCCTCGCCACACTGTCATGAAACTCCTCGACATGGTCCCCGCCATCTACGGACGGCGGCTCGAAGGTCGCCGATGACTCATCGAGTACTTTACTGAGCGAATGACGCGATTTATTTTTATTTGTTTTGCCTGTTAAAATTTGATCGACGTGACGCTTATGCGTGCGCCCGTCATTTGTTTTAACTACGTACGACACGGGACTAGACCTTTGTGTCACGACCCCCTCTTCCCATTTGTGGCCCGTCTTGGAGTAATCTCTAAACAAAACTTGATCTCCAGGGTGCGCTTGGCGCAGCGCGCCCCCGCACCGCTGCTCGTGCGCCAGCTGCGCGGCGCGCACGACCTCTGCGGCGTCGGGGCGCAGAAGGTCTAGCCTCCCGCGAAGTCGGTGACCCAGCAACATCATCGCCGGTTCGCGCCCCGTAGTGGACTGCTCTGTGTTTCTATATGTGAAAAGAAACCTACAGAGTGCCGTATGTGGGTCTTCGTTTTCGAAATGAGCCTTTTTGAGTACACGTTTGATTGAGCGTACCGCATTTTCAGCGGCCCCGTTGCTGGCCGGATGATACGGAGCTATCAACGTGTGTTTAATTCCATTATTAAGCAAATACGAAGCGAATTCCGCCGACGAAAATGGAGGCCCATTATCGCTAACTATTCTACACGGCAATCCGAAACGAGCGAACATCTGCCGTAAATGACCGACGACTACGGCAGCCGATGTGGATTTTACCTTTTCTGCTTCTATCCACTTCGAGTGCGCGTCGATGACCACTAAATAATAGTCGTTACAATAGGGCCCAAGGAAATCTATATGTAGGCGTGACCACGCCTGAGCCGGCCAGGACCACGAGTGCAACGGGGCCACAGGAGGAGCCGGTCGCTGCGAGCGACACGCCAAGCACTCGCGCGCCACGCGTTCAATGTCCACGTCCAAGTTCTCCCACCATACATAGTTACGAGAGATCTGCTTCATTTTCACAATTCCTGGGTGCCCATCGTGTATCTCTTTTAAAATCTTCTCACGTAACGATTTTGGGATTACAATTCTATACCCCCAGATTAGGCACCCTTGATCAATGTGCAAGCTATCTTTCCGGTTGAAATATTGTTTTTCAACTTCGCTCAAGCCGTTAGATGGCCACCCGAACATAACATATCCATATATTTTACATAACAAAGGGTCTTTCACCGTCTCAGTCTTCACATCTTTGAAACCGAGGGGAAAGTTTTCCTGTATAAAATGGAGGTAACTAAACTCTTCTTGACACTTCTTTCTAGATCGATCTTCCATCGAACCAAGAGGAAGGCGAGAAAGTGCATCTGCGAAACAATTTTGTGCGGACCTTACGAACTGTATTTCAAAATCGTAAGCGGCTAATTTAACAGCGTAACGTTGTAAGCGGCTGGCGGCCGTCACTGGTATTCCTTTATGTTTACCTAATATATAACTCAAAGGGTGATGGTCGCTTCGCAATATAAAATGCCTTCCGTAAAGATAGTGATGATGCCTGGTGACCCCGAACACTATAGCGAGCGCTTCTTTGTCTAGCTGTGACTAATTAATTTCAGCCGCGCTCAAAGTTCGCGAAGCGCAACAAACTGGCTTCTCGCTGCCGTCAGCGGCGCGCTGGGTGAGCACGGCACCCAGCCCATAGGCGCTGCTGTCAACGGAGAGAATCAGTGGTCGCGCCGGGTCGTAGTGAGCCAGAACGGGGGCACTGCTCAAAACCGTTTTTATTTTATTAAATGCCCTATCGCAGTCGTTACTCCATTCCCATTTTACATTTTTCTTTAATAAGTTATATAGCGGTTTTAATATATCACTCATGTTCATACAAAATTTTGCGTAAAAATTAACGAGTCCCATGAAACTTCTTAATTGCGTTATATTAGTCGGAGTGGGAGCTGCTACAATGGCATCAATTTTTTTTGTATCCGTATGTAGACCGAATTTATCAATTTTATATCCAAGATACGTTACGCTATTTTGAAAGAATTCGCATTTGCTATAATTAATCCTCAGACCGTTCCCTTTGAGCCTTTGTAGCACCGCCCTTAAATTTGCCAGATGGGTAGGTCTATCCTTATTTATTTTATTTATTTATTTATTTTTTTATTTATTTATTTACACGTAAATTCACAGTATGTTATACCAAAACATTTACATGAAAAACTACAAACAATCATTTAACAACTAGCAGTAAGTACACATTTAAAACATATCAATATGTACATGAAGTCAGGAAGGCCAGAACCTTCCGATAAAAGATACCTGGACTATCGGCGAATACGTCAATATCCCCAGCGTCCACTGTGATGCGGTTTAAAACCGCGATCGCTCGGGATGTGGGAGCGTTCGCGCCACGCCGGGTGCGCGGGCGGGAGGCAGGCGCCGCGAACAGACGCCGGCGCCTCCGCGCCGCCACTGCGCCGCCGTCGGCGTCCTCCGCCGGAAGCCGAGCCGGCACGAGCAGCCCCATGCGCTCCAGCACCGATGGGTTGTCGACTTTATTATTTAAAAGGTCGTAGTAGTGCACTATATGCAGTAGTTCACGCCTAGCTTCGAGAGTATGCAACCCTACCATGCCCGACACGAAAAGTGATGGGTACAAAAACGGATAATATCCATACAATCGTTTGTACATATACCTGGCGAACTTTTTCTGCACTCTCTCTAGCATAATGGTATACTTGTTCTCGTGGGGGTCCCACACGGCGGCACCGAATTCGAGCCTACTACGGATATACGCAACGTACAACATAACTGCCACCCGTACAGTAGAGAATTGTGATGCGATCCTCATGATGAACCCCAGAGTTTTGGACACCTGCTTACATGTCGTTGTTACGTGTTGGCGAAAGTCCAGTTGTTTGTCTAGAGTCAGTCCCAGGTCACGTACTTCATCAGTTCGCTGCAGTGTGACACCTCTAAGGGTGTAGGTGGTGGCAATTGGCGAGCGCAGCCTGGCGAAGGTAACAGAAACGCATTTGGATACGTTAAAGTACAGTCGGTTATCCTCACTCCAATCAGCTATGGCGTCGATGTCACTCTGTAGTTTTAGTCTGTCGTTGTCGTCGCCTATTCTATGGTATAGTTTAATGTCATCTGCGAACATTAGACACCCAGCCGTGCTGACGACATCTGGCAAGTCATTTATCATTATCAGAAATTGAGTAGGCCCTAAGGTACTCCCTTGACTGACGCCGGAACGAGTATAGAAAGACATTTGTGTCCTTGCCAGTGACACAAATGTCATCTGCAAAGACAGCCGTTGACGGTAAGCCACTTAATGTTTCTTCCATTATTTTCTGAAAATTTTCAGGTATGCATTTAATACCAAACGGTACCCTTTTATAAATGAAGGTACCAATGTGAGTGGTAATTGCCGTCATCGGCTGTGACTCCTTATCTAATAAACATTGTTGAAATGCATTAGACAAATCTAATTTTGTGAACTGCTCGCCGCCGCCCAGCGCCGCGAACAGGTCCTCGATCCGCGGCAACGGGTAGTGGTAATCTTTTAACAAAGGATTTATAGTGATTTTATAATCACCACATAATCGAATGCTCCCAGATGATTTGACCACCGGCACGACAGGCGTGCCGTAGTCGGATCTCTCTACTTTATAAATGACCCCCTCCCGCTGCAGCCGCTCGAGCTCGCGCTCCACGGGCTCGCGCAGCGCGATCGGCAGCGCGCGCGCTTTAACAAACACCGGCGTTGTATCCTTTAAATGTAGCCGCAGTTCAGATTTAAATGTGCCTAGCCCATCTGCAAATACTTCCGGGAACTCGTCTCTCAGGGATTTTGCCACTGAATCGTCTTCCACAATATTGTGACATTCGACAAACAAATGTAACTTCCTAATCCACGCTCGACCCATCAGTGGCGGTCCCCCATTTTCGATTACATGTAAGTTAAGTACTGCCGAACTATTTGCAGTCGCAACGTTGACAGTTATGTAGCCTAATGTTTGAATGACGTCACCCGTATACGATCTGAGCGTTACTTGTTTACTTTGAAGAAATATATTCGAGAAGTATTTGTCATAAAAACGCTTCGATATGGCCGAAATTTTACTTCCGGTATCTATTTCAAACTTACATTCGACATTTTCAACTCTTAAAGATACGTAATACGGGCCGTCACCCTCACAATTAACTACCAAATTATAAAAAGGGCAATCGTCACCGTCGTCAAAGCTGTCGTCAGGATTATTAAAATACAACTGACCTCGCGTAGTCTTCTTCCCGTTCGAACCGCCAACCGCACTTTTCACTTTGCACATTACCTTTAAGTGACCTTTTTGTCCACAATTATCACACGAGTAATGCTTAAATCGACACCTGCCATCGACGTGACCCGCCTTACCGCACCGGCCGCATGTGCGTTGCCGGCTTTCGGCGCGGGCGGCGGCGCCCGGGCCCGGCCCGAACCGATGCAAGCCGTCGTCCGCCGTCGACAGGTGCGCGGGCTGGCGCGCGGCTCCAGCCGCGCACGCGGTCGCCGCATGCCGCTCCGCCGCCTCCAGAGCCAGCGCCACCTCCACGGCACGCTTATAGTCAATGGTCTTCTCGGCAAATATTCTGGACCTCATGTCTTCATTGAACAGCCCCGAAACGAACTGGTCTCGCAGATTTACCTCTAACGAGGTGCTGAAATTGCACGTTTTTGCTAAATGCTTTAATGCTTGAAGGTAGTCTCGCACACTTTCCCCTTGCCGCTGTGTTCTTTGTCGAAATATATGCCTTTCGGCAATTTCAGATCTCTGGGGCTCAAGGTGTTCTTTGACGAGTCTGACGAGCTCTTCGAATGTTCTCGTCTCAGGATTGGCCGGAGCACATAAATCGCACATTAAATCGTAGCATTCTGGGCCGACAACCGTTACCAAAGTGGCTACTTTTAACTCACTACCGATTGAGTTTACTTTAATATATTGTTCTACACGTCTAACGTAAGCGTCCCAATTATCGTTAGTAATATTAAAACACTCCACATGACCAAACGGCATTTTTAAATACGAGAAGTAATGCACGCGTCTATAGAATTAATAATACTCGTTCGCCAGTGTTGGGAAGGTAGGCGCGTCAATGAAACAAGACGATCCGATATTGACTGGCATTTATTGCATACGAGCAGGTAACGGTGCTTTATACATAACATTATTGACCACCTATGTTTTAACTCATACATTAAGGAATATATAGGTCTTATTTTTCTGTTCTTGATTCCTTTGCAATTGTTTGTGTATGACTGTTTGTTTCTTAATAACATTTAAAAGAAGCTCGTTTAGATAATGACGCAGCACAAACTGCTAGATGGAAAATGTGGAAAAGGTAGGCCGACCCCAAGTAAGTGGGACTAGGTCTAGAAGGAACTTCTTCTTTAAGAAGAATATGTATGCAAAATTACTTTGAGAATAGAGTAGTTTCCTGAGTAAATAACATATTATTATTATGCCAATTAGTCTGTCAGATAGATTTTTTCTTGTGTCAGTCAAAACAAAAAAGACAAAGATAAAGCGCGTCAAAGTTTGGGGGTGGCGGTGCATGACGTCACGCCGCCCTGCGAAAAATGGTCGCACGGCGTGACGTCACGGGGAACTATAACGGGCTATATCTTCATATATTTTTGTTTAATTGACAAAAGAAAAAATACGTGTCCAATATTTTCTGATAATTTAACTGACGTACTAATTATATTTTTTTAAGACACAAGCCTATTAGCTTTGCCCAGAAACACTTAGAGAGACAGGTCACTGTAATATTATCTTTTTGATATACCTAATAAAATAATGGCATCGCAAATTAGCCGAGTATATATATATATTGTATTGTATTGTATTGTATTGTAAACACTTTATTGTACATAAAAACAATAAAACAAAGAAATTAAAGTAACACATTTGTACAAAGGCGAACTTATCCCTTTAAAGGATCTCTTCCAGTTAACCTTAGAGCAAATGAAAGAGAAGAGTAAACATCAACGCAGATAGACAAACCAACAAGTTAATATGCACAATGACATTAAAACTGTTAAAAGCTAAAGTAGCATATACATATACATAAACCCTAAATAATAAATAGTAATATAATAGCATATACGAGTATATCATCTAGATAAATAAATATACGTCTGTAAATATATATGTACATATATACATAATAAATATACACGGATAAAAATTAAATGACAAGGTCAGGGGTCTAAAAGCCATAACTTATTTAAGTTTTCTTTAAATTATGCCACGGTTTGTGACTGCTTAACGGACACCGGCAACGCGTTCCATAATTTAACCGAGTGGACTGTGAAAGATCTCCTATATGTGCGCGACTTATTGGGCGGAAAGGCGAGAGAAAGATTGGCACTTGAACGCAGCCGGTGGCCACTGCCAGCCGCCATATAGGTAAATCTTTCAGAGAGATAGGAGGGGGACGCGGGATTGAATAACACATTGTACAGCAATGACAGCACATGCACGTCCCTACGACGACGAATCGGAAGCCACTCTAGCTGAGAACGGTACTGAGAGACATGATCAAACTTTTTCAGACCAAATATGTATCTTATGCAAATATTTTGCATAAGATACATTTTTGTTATATGTGTATTATATATATATATAATATATTACAGTTTATCCTCACTGTTTGCCTTCAATTTCCTAAATCAGCCGTCACATCACATTAGACTTTAAATGTTGTCAGGTATATTAGGCAAACTGTTGACACGTTGACAAGTTGAAAGCGATCGTGACGAGTGACATCTATTAAATTTAATTTTACCTATAAGCCTTGGATAATTTTAGACATTGGGATTTATGTTATAAACTGTAGGTCACTAACTTTCATCTTATCGTGTGTTATGTAGACACTTATGGGCATTTTCATTTGAAGTCTAACAGTTAGGCGGAACTTAAAGTATATTTAAATATCGTTTAACCTGTCAATTTGGTACCCAAACATACCTACATAATTATACTCGTACTAGACGGTCGTTCGCGGAGGAGAAATATAACCACTCTTTTTTTGACAGTGGAGGAGGACTAAAATATCCTATAACCATCTGTGGATTCAGCTACCCGGTGTACCAAAAATAGTTGAAATCTGTTCAGCCGATTTGATGGGATACGAGTAAAGCCACATCAACACACGTTTTAAAGGACCGTGGCGTTGCAAGCGTTCATAGGCTGCGGTGACCGCTTAACATTAGGTAGGCCGTATGCTTGTTTGCCACCTTAGTAGTATAAAAAAAAAATAACACAAAAAATAAAAATAAATTATTTTTTGATTTAGTAGCCTCCGAATAGTCCTTTACTATATATTTTTTTAATATCTTGTAACTTGAATTGTAAATTATCTTTATAGATGGCGTTGTACCTGTAAAACATGAGAACCGTCAATCGCCATACAAAATACCATAAGCATCGGAAATTGGCTTAATTTAAAGCTAGCAGTAAAGCAGTTATCATCGCGGGTGCTCTTTCTACTAATACATATTATTAAAAAATATTACTGTTGATTTGTGGGCCCTCTGTATGCCACTTCGACCAGATTTGATCTATTGCGGCAGCCCTTTATTAGACTACTGAGGCACTTTGAGTATAGACATTACCAGATTCTTTGGGCCGTAAAGTGTTATACCTCTTCCGGGGGCAAGACATGTTGCCTAGGTAGATATTTATGTTCCTCATGAGTGGTCCACAGAAGTAGAGGATATGCATTGCAGTCTCCTCTGTCTATTGGCAGAATTTGCATACTATACGTCATGTTTCATACCTATTTGAAACAAGTGCTTGTTCAGTTTGCAGTGACCCGCCAGGATTCTTGTTATTGCGCAAGTTTTCAGTCTTTTGAGCTGTAATATCTCTTTAGAGAACTTTCGGTTGAATCCCTGTAAAACATACTTTAGTAAATCTAGTTCACCCACCGCTATAACTAAGAGCAATAAACACATATTTTTCTATCGCATTAATACTTTATGTTTTTACGATAATGGCTCCAGTTTATGAGTTGTTTGTTTACAATACTCGCCGTATGTGGTCGCCACGCCATCTATAATGAAATTAAACAAGTAATTTGACGATGTTAGCCTAGTTGTTTGCCCGATTGCCCACGAAACTAGGGGTTTTGGTTTAGAATAATACTATATATTTTTTAATAAGATATTACCTACACGTATATGTACATTAACTGTGTTATTATATATTGCTTGTTGGAACCTTTGAATTAGGCACGATATGCTAATATTTGCGTCAGGCAGAACTATAAACTGACACCAGGGAAAACTAACAACACATTACTATCTATTGTGGCATCGATACAAGTCAAAGCGCAAAGAAAAACACGATTGCTCTCGCACGTGGTTACACCGGGACTCGAACCCGGTACCTCTCGATTACGCGTCGATCATGTCGACCTCGTGCCAATCGCCTCGAATTTATTCATTAGCTTTGACCGATATACCTATTTATTTTTTTGGATATTTTTGGTTTTTTTGATACGAGTCCTGGTGTGACCATGTGCGAGAGCAATCGTATTTTTCTTTTCGCTTTGACTTGTATGGATGCCGCAATAGATAGTAATGTGGTGTTAGTTTATTTTAATTTAAGGCAACAGTACATTGAGTGTCCATAAGATATTTTTAAAGTTTTAGTTTGAAGCAACCAACTGAGTTACACTCCTTTATAGGTGGTGGGAGATTATTCCAGCACTTCGTGGCAGCATACCGAAAACTGCCACGAAATGCTGCAGTACTGTGCCTAGTAGCTTTGACCGATATACCTATTTATTTTTTATTTTTTTGAATATTTTTGTTTTTTTTGATACGAGTCCTGGTGTGACCATGTGCGAGAGCAATCGTATTCTTCTTTGCGCTTAGACTTGTATCTATGTCACTATAAATCACAATATAAGAAAAATTTGTACGGGTATAAATAATAGAATAAGAATTAGATAACAACAATGTTGTTTTGATTACCTATCCAACGAAAATAGAATTATCGAAATCGGTTGACATTTGGATTTGCCGTAGTCGGGTAACCAGTAATTATCATCAAGGTTACGCTACAGCTGCGGAACAAGAAGCAAGTTCATGAAATAACCTATTGCATTATATTTCAATTGCATTAGTAAGACCAACTTTCTTCGCGGACGAGAAAAGTCATAATCCTCTTTTTACTTCAATGTAGTTGCGTAAAGAGTTTACCTACCATAACCATCGGCGGATAGCCACCTACCCGTGTTCCAAAAACGATTTTTATTTAGCTGTTTTGCTATACTTCGGGCTATATCAGTTAGCCATACCCTGGTTCTTCTATGAATCTCTTCATTTCTGATAATCAAAGACGTACAAAAATAGGTTGACAGCAGCCACTCCAGCAGTAATATATACAGATCAGTGCGAAAATCAGATTGACTTGACAAATCCTTCTCACCATCAGCCACCAGGAAAGGGAGATAAAAGAACACGTCTACAAGTACACTCCCAGCCCTATTTATTTAAACTTTAATGCACAATCGAAAAGTGTACAAATGGACTTAATGCCAAAAGGCATTCTACACCAGTCAGCCGTTGGGTTAAACAGAAACAGTTATATGGGTGCAGGGCCTGTAAACCGAGAAAATTGAAGAGAAATATAATTCACACATATACTTATAATATAAACGTACATAAACTTACACAAATACACAATAGAATTTATCTGCATACATATTCCTCTATTCGCATATACATAACCTTCTAATTACAAATCACAACCTTTCAGTAAAATCGTTGCTTACCGATTTGTCGAGTCCAAAGTACAGAAAGTAATGGTCTGGTCTGGGTACCCAAGGCCAAAGGAATTCCAGACGCTACCATTGGCATCTATCATCCAGTTTATGGAGTTGGTAGAACAAAACATTGAGTAGCAAGAAACATAAGAGTGTCGCTTGTTATTGCCTGAGAAACCAATCAACAGCAAGCGCCGAAATATCGTTTTATCTTTCATACTATGTATGTATGTATGTAAACACTTATTGTACATAGTGACCAGTAACAAGTGCAATCAACCTAAAAGATACAAGTACAAAGGCGAACTTATCCCAATTAGGGATCTGATACAGTTTACCTTTGAGCAAGTGAGTGAAGATATAAGGAATAAGATAGACAGATTAACACCATGTACAAAATATATGAAACACTAAACTATACACCTGTGTGTATTTTTTATTTATTTATTTATTTATCTTTATTCATATCGATAAAGATAAATAAATAAATACATATCTACGCAATATATGTATAACTAAATAAAATATAACAATAATATTTAATAAATATAAATCGTATTCAACCATTTTACTAATCATTGAAAAGCCACAGCTTATTCAATTTAGCGTACCGGCAAGCGCAGCGTGGAAAGGCCACCCGCAAGATGGTCGGACGACTTGGTTACGGTTGCGGGGGTTCGCTGGATACGGGTCGCCTCTATCCGGCCCATGTGGAAATCTATTGAGGAGGCCTGTGTCCAGCAGTGGACGTCCTATGGCTTAAATGATGATGATGATTCAATTTACTCTTGAGTGATGCTACAGACTGCGACTGTCTAAAAGATAACGGCAGCTCGTTCCACAACTTAGCCGCGTGTACCGTGAAAGAGCTGGAATATGTTCTCGTCTTGTTAGATGGTATGGCAAGAGTTAGGTTGGTGCTTGACTGCAAGCGATGTCCACTGCCAACAGCCATATAACTAAACCTCTCAGAGTGGAAGACATTTCATTTTAACAACTTTATATTAGTATAGATAAGTAGTAGAACTATGACGTACATTGAAACTAGTGTATTTATAAATTCCAAATTTCACGACTAAAAAGTACTGAATTTGGACGCGTTTCAGACAAGAACATATTTTTGATTATCTAATATTCTGTAATGAGAATCAGGAAGAATAGAGGTCAAATATATATATAAACTACCGGCTTAGCTCAGTGGGAGTGAAACGGGCTGCGAAGCTGACGGTCTTACTAGGTTTAAATCCCGGTAAAGTCAAATATTTGCACCTTCTATACTCTGATTTTTAATTCAAGACCAAAATCTAACGTCAATAAATAAATAAATATCAGGGACAATCTTGCACAAATCGACCTAGTCCCAAACTAAGCAAAGCTTGTACTATGGGTACTAGGCGACGATATACATAATATATAGATAAATGATAATACTTAAATACATAGAAAACATCCAAGACCCAGGAACAAACATTCGTGCTCATCACACAAACACTTGCCCTGGCCGGGATTCGAACCCCGGACCGCCAGCTTCGTAGGCCGTTGTACAACCCACTGAGCCAAACGTGTCGTCGACGACCAATGGGCGCACATTAGCTGTGATGACTGCATATTGGTTTAAGTCTAGAGATTTTTATCAATAAAACTTACCGTAATAATACTGGTTACGTGATATTGTTGTTCTAATTCATGTTTTTTTGAAACAATGTATAGACATTGTTTTTTAAGATAATCGAGATGGAAACTGTCAGATCTTGGTCGTGCATTAAAAATCTAAGTTTAGACTAATAATGCTTTAAACGGAAATCCGTTTTTCATTAACTGCTGCCAGCTAGATTTTTTTTTGTGCTAAGCAGAAATAATTCGAAAAACGTTTGAGTAGATGCCACGCTGTTATAATTTATGGGATTATGGTGTCATGTAGACGCTTGGAAGCAATTAATCATGTCAATAGAAGTGACGCACTCGTCGTTTTCGGCATTTATTTGGTCAAGTGATTATTTTGCGGGGGTGTTGAGAAAATATTATGGAGCCAGACCTCTCCCTAAAGTATTTTTTTCGTTACTATGGGGTTAAAATCGATGTCAGATTTTGGCCTGTAGGATTTTGGCTAGGAGCTGCAAGTATTATTATTTCAAACCGAAGGGTTACAGCCATGGGCGTATTTTGAAATTTGGCGCCCGGGTCATAAAGTTTCACCGCCCCAGAAGTTAAGGAAAAAAACCGGCCAAATACGAGTTAGACTCGCGCACCAAGGGTTGCTACGCTGCCCCTGGCTGTTTGACGACCTGGGCCATGGCCAGTGGGCCATTGTTATTTAATGAACATATGCTACTTTTCAGTCATAATTCTAACAGTTTTTGAACAACAGTTATTTTATTACAGCCACCGCTAGAAGCCAGTTTAATATGTTATTTTATTTCAATTGACTTGAATTAAAAATTTATTTACTTACTAACAAATTTTTAAGTCCTTTGTGACTAACATAATAGTTAGATGAACACGTTTTCTGAATTAAATGTTTTTTTTTTGTATTTTATTTAATAATACTAATAATATTTCTTAAACTATATAAAGGATACTTACGCTGCCCTTATTTCCTGCAATCTTAACCACATTGCCAGTCAACGTTTTGGAGTCCTACGCCTCGTCTTCAGGCATTTAATAAATTCGTGTTTTCGGTACATATCGCCTCCTTTTTCTCACCAAACTACTATTGGGAGAGTTCTTAATAATGTTTTTTACCAAATATGAATGTGTGGCACATATTTCGATAGTACTTCTACAAACACTTTGAGGTTCCTTTAAAATATTTTTGATTTAGTAAATTTTTTCCGAAATATTCGCTCCGTAAGTAGCAGAAATTGTGTCCAGAAAATTTACAATTATAAAACTTAATAAATACTTCCAACAAAAATTGTTTTCAACATTTTTATATCTATCGTTCAGTCACTTCAGTCAGAAACGAGCGAGCTAGACGAGACTCCCTGTATCGCCTCATTTTAAGCGTCCGGCATTGGGACCTCAGGCTTTTAAATATGTGTTTTTTTTAATGTTCTAGTCAAAAGTCCTTTTATTTTGCGTCTGGCCTTGGGAGCTTGGGACCCAAAAGTCAGTATAATGTACAGGCATCTTGACACTTTCATCGTTGATCATCTCCTATCATATAACAGTAGAATGTTGTTTGTGTCAAAGAAAACCAAAGAGATCACCACATATATTAATAGTAAATTTTATGACAAGAAGCTAAGACAAGCCAATATTTTGACACGAAATAAACAAACATATCGAAGCTTCATAATGGGTTTTAGCCACGCGTAACTGCTTTTCACTTCGATTGCGAGAAAACAGTAAAAACAAACTCCTAAAATAAATTACCTACAGATATAAAGGTGATATTCTACCATCTGAAGTACCACCCACCTATTCATTTAAACTCGTTGGACCCCGAGTGTTCAAATATAAATACTTAGGGCGTAATACTCACTGCCAACCTCAAAGATAATGCTGACATTGAACGCGAACATAGGGCCTTGTCGATAAGAGCAAATATGATTGCCTACAGGTTTGCTCGTTGTTGTAAGCATACTAAAATAACCCTTTTCAGTGCTTTTGTACCACTGTTTATGCATGCAGCCTGTGAAGCAAATTTACAAAACTGTCTTACTACAAGACCCTACACCTTTAATATAATAATGCGTTCCGTGTGTTCATGGGACTGCTGCGTTATTGCAGTGCCTCCAGATGTTCGCCGAGGTGCGCGTAACCTGTTTGAAAGCGGCAATAATACGCCTGCGAGCCGCGTCGCTGATGCAGCGTGTACGCGCCAGCCCCAAAACCATCCTAGCTATGATTGCGAACAGGTTTAACTGTCCGTATATCAGGTATGCACTATCAGTAACAGTGAATCGTATCATGTTACTAATATAGCTTTTAAGATTTATTCTATATTATAGAGTCCCCATGATGATTTATATTATATTATAGAGTCCCCATTTAGCAGTACTTGCAGGTAAATTAAGTTCAGCAGCTTACGCTATTAGAAAAATTAGACAATTGACCAATGTTGATACTGCTCGCTTAGTATATCATAGTTATTTTCATAGTATCATGTCATACGGTATTCCGGTTTGGGGCAAAGCAGCTGACATACAGACTATATTTGTGTTACAAAAAAGAGCGATTCGTTCTATATATAACTTGAACTCCCGTGACTCCTTAAGAGAACTTTTTAAAGACATCAACATATTATCCGTAGCGTCCCAATATATTTATGAGAATATTATTTATGTTATTAAGAACCTACAGTCTTTTACTAGGAATTCAGATATCCACAATTTTAATACTAGAAATAAAAACAAAATCGCTATTAGAAAGTTCCGCGTTCGTAAAGTAGCCAAATCATTCGTAGGCCAATGTATACATTTTTATAATAAGCTACCAGATGATGCTTTGAAATTATCGTTTCCAGCTCTCAAAAAGTACTTAAAAGAGTCCCTAATGGCAAAGGCTTATTATAGGGTAGAGGACTATTTAACAGACAAAAATGCATGGCCCAAAACAGAAACCAAATAATTTACTTTTACCGGGACACAGTTCTTATAAGGTGGCATATCAAACGTATGTAAGTTGTTTTAAATAAAAATCACTATTTAGCTTTTTTATATTCTAGATATTTTTTTTTTTTTTTTTACATTTATAAGTTTTGATATGTTTCCTTGAAGAACTACGCATTGAGTTTATACTCAAAACATATATTTAGGTTAGGCTAAGCACGAATATTGTAATAGATATAAGAGTTATTTCGAAAAAATGACTGACTGTTGAGTTTGTTTCGGCTTTCTTCTCTTCAGTGGTCTCCTCTTGGGAAACGCCGTAGAGTCAGACTTGTAAAAGTGCCCTTGTGGCCTACTTACAGAATAAAGATCATTATTTCATTATTTCATTATTTCATTATTGTATACTTATTGTACCGAACCTAACTAACACTTGAGGCATGAGCTTGAAATAAACGTTAATTTAATTTAGTTTTATTTTTATAACCTCAAATCATACAACGAAATGTTAGTCACACCTTATGCAAATCGAAAATGAAACATTTTGAGGATAAGAATCACTTCTGTCAATCGAAATGATTCGATTTCAAAAGAGCGCCATCTACTTCGCATAATGTTTAGTATTCGCAACATGTTTAACTTTGGCATATCATGTTTCGCATAATGGAACTGCCCACTGATGAGACGTTGGAATAAGATCCACGAACCCAATGTCGCATCGCAACGATGGTAATGTTAATTTGTAATGTATTGTTTGTTAATCTTAGCTTTTATTTGTGTTTCTAGTGTACGATAACATAGTTTTTAAGGTAAAATGTTACTATCATTATATGGGACAAGATCCTGCAATAAATTATTTAATTCATTCATTCATTCATAATAAAGTTGTTTCCAGGTATCAAACCGGTATTTTTTTCATACAAAATATTCGAAATAACTTTCGTATATTTCATTAAAATTCTAGAACTTGAATCAGCTGTTTTGTGATTAGTTTCTCTTGTCCTAAATACAGTTTAAAAACATTCCAGAAGTAGCGTGAATTTTAAAAGATTAAAAAAATAGCAGTTACGATCCCTGTTTGTTTCCATTTTTTTTTAAACTTTGTAGATGTGTTCACATGTGATTAAGTGTTTCCTTAGTGTTGAATTTTTGGCCCACAGTTAAGTATTTGTAGAGAACATTAACAAAATATTTGAATTTTTGCATTATATTTTGAATATTTGCGCTGGCCGTGGCGTCACTTCACTAGATCTGCTATTTTTGTATAACGCACACATAAAACACGAGGAGACTGTGTTGCTGTTAACTAAGAGAACTTACAATATATTAATGAAATAATGATCTTTATTCTGTAAGTAGACCGCAAGGGTACTTTTACAAGTCTGACTCTACGGCATTTGCCAAGTGAAGAAAGACTGTCGAGAAGAAAGCCGAAACAATTCCGCCCCAATTAGAAGTAGTTTAGTCTTCTCCTAGACCTGTATATACTATCGTTATATTGTTATTTATATATGTTGATTATCTTTGCATACTCAGCAGTTATCAGAGAAAGCTATATAATTCATGACTAACAGAAATGCTTCGCCTTCACTTGACTAGATAATTTGCATATACTTAGTAGAATTTATGTATTATGCAATGGCAACATTATAGGTACCTACTATTGGTTGTCAAGTGACGGCAGTAGCACCTGTCACCAGCGTCGAAATAACACGTGCACACGGACAAGCCTCGTGAAATGACGTAATCCTCTTCAAAGGCGTTTTAATTCTGGTCACGTGACACACGCAACAAAAAATATAATCTATACTACTTACTATATAGTTGTAAAATAAAATGACTGTACATCGAAGATATTTAAAAAAACCCAACGGACTATTTTTTGGGTATTTTGAATGTTTGTATGTGTCGTTGTGGCTTCATCCCGCCAAATCCGCTACACGGATTTCAATTATTTTTGGTACACAGGTAGCTGGGCATCTCCAAATGGTTAAAGGATACTTATCACCCGACTACGCCGATGAAAAAAGACGGGTTATGACTTTTTCTCCTCCGCGAACGAAGTTGCGGTCACCTTCTGGTTACTTAATATAAAAAAATCTAACCATCACAGGAATAACAAAGGTTAGTCTTATGTGTTCCTAAAACTACAAAGAATTTAGCCTCCCGCATTGTCAGACCTATATTTGTAGATGGAAACAAACCTATTGGTTTATGCCAAACGTTATTCTTGCATAAATTGTCTATGCGCATTTTTTTCGAATCTTGCTTTATTTGGATGTTGTAAACAAGGAAAACCGTGAAAAACATGTTGATTCAGATTGATCGAAGCAGTAAGTATGAAATCTGATGGTAACATTAAAAATCATTTTTAGAAATAGCTATTTTAAAACACTTAGGTCAAGTGGTGGTTATAGGAGCTCTGTAATAAAATAACTGCATTCTACCGAGTTTGGGCTCTTTAGAATCATCTCACTGTATAAAATCTTGTCATAAAAATGCTGTTTTTAAGATCAACTTTCTTTTTAGAGTTCCGTACCATAATCAGAAAAAAAGAACCCTTATAGGATCACTTTGTAGTCCCTCCGTCTGTCTGTCAAGACCCTTTATCTCAAGAACACGTGGAGGTCTCGAGATGAAATTAACACCATAATACTCAGGTCTTCGGTCCCTTAAAGCTGTGAAAAAAATATTTATGCCGCAAAAAACGTATATTTCGACACTCTCGAGATAAGGATACGGGTGGACGATAAGGGTTGAAGATGATGAAAACTCAAAATGACGATATTGAGACGCCATCGACTGACTAACATTGTGAAAAAGAAAAAAATAAATCAACGTAAAGAGGGTTTTGAAAATTATTATTAGGTTTATTTTATCATTTTTAATGACCAGTTAGGAACTATAACGATTTAAAATTGGTTAACAAGCCGTTCTCACAAAATTTTCATTTAATTGTAATAAATCTCTCCAAGCTTCTCAATAACCCCCACGATATAGATTGCGAAATTTATACTAATTTATAACTTTAACAAAAAAAAATCCGACTGCGTTAAACTAAGAACCCCCACGACATAGATTGCAAACTGATCTATAGTTTTAGCTAAAAAGTATAAAATAAAAAATAAAATAAAAAAAAAGAAAACAAAAAACCCGAAAGCGTCAAAATACTAAAAAGAAAAAGCAAGTCCAGTACCCTAAAAATTTGTTAAGTTATAATGGAAATGATTCACAATCGATACTCGCATAAAACAATTAATAAATTCTAATGTGGAACATAGCGATTTTAAACAGCCGGGACCCCATTGTTTGGAAGATTTGAGTACATATAAATTTCTTATGGGTTTTTTTACCCTTCCGGCCGCCATCGCAACTGTCTTTCACAACCAGTTGTCTACGAGGATTTTTTAGTCTTTCATGGCAACCAGTTGTGATAAAAACATATATATTCTTCTTCCGCAACCAGTTGCCAACAAAGAAAAAAATCGCCGCCTTCGCAACTGTGTTTCACAACCAGTTGTCTACGAGGATTTTTTAGTCTTTCATGGCAACCAGTAATATTCTTGTCACGCACTAATCTCGACACATCATTTCAAGCAATAAAACCTCCTTATTTCTTACATAGTCATCATGACAGATATCTGTCATATTCGAAAAAAACCATTTGTAATTCCTTAACCTGACATTGTCATGTCATATTTTTCTCTGTACTATCATTCAAGTTCTAGTTATTTGCTTACGAGCTACATATAAATAAGTAATTGGTTATAATATAACTTTAACTTTAGGTCACAGGTTATCATTTAAATGCAATTTGTGCCATTAGACATTATAATTTGAATTCGATGCATTAAATACGTGCCCATCAAGCAATGTCTACGTCAAATATATATCCAAGTTCATCCAAGCTAGAATTCATAAGTTCAAGAAGAGGAGGCGTCACTCTTCTGTATGATGGGTATCGTTATCATCGCAAAAAAAATTATACAAATGGAGACTCATTTTTTAAATGTTGTAATAGTACCGGGTGTAAAGGTAATTTGACAGTGAACACGCGTAATGAGATAACAAAAATATCCAAGGCACATAACACTGACTGTATCGCTGATTTTGGGAGAAATGTGGTGCTAAAAAAAATGGACGATTTGAAGCAGAAGAGTAGCTGCAATTTTATATCTATTAAGAAGCAATACGAAGAAACTGTTCGCGAACTTAAAGATGAAGGCTATGAATTACTGACAAAGATACCGAGATATGAAAATATAAAAACGGGTCTGAATAACGAAAGAAACAAAGTGTTGGGTGTTGCTAAAACAAGGTTCAATAATGCTCATGACGTTATGATTCCTAATAAATATAAAAATTTCCTTCTTGCTGATTACTGCGATGACGATAAGCGGATCATTGTTTTCGGGTCCAAAGAAATTATAAATGATCGAGAGGGAATAGCGATTAATAAATACCATCACTTTTTCGCTGACGGTACTTTTAGATCTTGTCCCAGAGCATTCGCACAACTGTATACAATACATGGTTACAATAAAAACAGTCATACGATACTTCCTTTAATATTCGCTTTACTACCAGACAAAAAAACGGATACCTATAAAATTTTGTTCAAAATGATCAAGTCGCGTATCAGTTGGAATCCACAAAAGATAACTCTTGATTTCGAAGTAGCAGCCATAAATGGGATTCAAAGTGTGTTTCCAAAAATAATATTTAAAGGGTGTTACTTCCATTATAATCGTTGCTTGTGGAAAAAAGCAAAAGCCTTAAATGTAAAACTACGAACGGAACGAAGACATGTAGCTCGATGCGTAGGGCTTGCTCGTTTACCAGCTCAATATATAGAAAAAGGTTATTTATATGTAATGACCAAAATGTCCAAAAATCCAAGTGAAGGACTTAAAAAATTTAACAAGTACTTCCAAAAACAGTGGATAAAGAAAAATGAAATGATGAAATCATGTTCTTGTGCAAAAGAAAACGTGAGAACGAATAACAATATTGAGGGATGGCATGCAAAGATAAACCGTTATATAGGACGAAAATATCCTTCTTTGGCACAATTGTTGGACGTTTTATTAACGGAAACGGAAAGTTACAATTTAAAATTAAAAAGTAAAAAGAAACTGGAGTACAAATTGATCGACGAAGAAATTGATGTGGCAATACAACAACTAGAAGGAAAAGAAATTACAGTTGGGCATTGCCTTGAAATAATAAGCCCTTTCTCCATAACTTTTTAGTAAGTTCGTAAAATATTAGTTGCAGAAGATATTTCAGCTAGTTTTCTTTTAAGTACAGTGTAGTTGTTTGGTATTCGAAGAACAATTTTTTTTACTTGTATATTTATATTTTATCTTAAGCGGAATAAAAGTGAGTTTCAGATTTCATGGCATTTCATTTGTTTATTAATTATATTGTCGCTTAAACATCAATCATTTTCATTGAAACTTAACTAGTTATTTAGGTTCTAGGAATTATAAGCTATATTTAACAATACGTTTCATAATCATTTATTACATGTGTCAAGTACCCTATTCGGGGTACGGACCCGTGCTTCACCTCGTTATTTCACCTGGGTGAAGCACGGGGTATGCCCTAGTCCCCATGCTCCAACTGACAATTGATAGATAGTAAAGAAATGAAGTACAACCGAGTGCTGAAGTCTTTTATTACGATACTATAAAACACAAAATAATACAAAAGAAATTAATTAAAATAAAACGTATCTACCGGCACTATAGTGAAAAAAAAAACTGACCGACGGCATAACTTTGCTGCTCAATATCTTAAACAATATCTTAGTAATATAATAATCAAATCCCCTTATTCCGATGCGGATAACACTGTAATTTGGACTAATTGTAGAGCACTTTTGAACACTTTTATAATGTCTGCCGCGTGGACTTCGCTGAAATTTGTGACCGCTGTGTTCGAATTTACGACGGCGTCCCAGTTTTCCGCATCAATATGACGTAAGCACACTTTTGCATGCGGAGGCAAGTAAAAATTATATTTTGACAAAATCATTGCCCTGTGGAGATATGTAAGCGGGCGAAGGCTTTCCTCGAGACATCCACTAAAAACACAAGTACTGCTTTCGCACACTGCTCTTTTTAGTTGCCGTGTTCCGAAGCCATTCTCCGTTTCACCGTTGTTAAATTCAAAGTAACTAGCCATTATTATATTGCACTATTACTTTGCACAATTTTTTACAAATAAAATTGACTTGGAGTTATGTCAGACAGATAAAATAAAACAAAAATATATACGGACTCTTTCGTGCTTAAAGTGGCCAGTGTTAATTCAGATGGGTGATTCACAAACTCCAAGGTACTGTATGGCCTAAGATTGAACTATAATTGGAAGTAATCTTTAAAGTTTAACGCAATTTATCCAAAAAATGGCCTACTGTGATGTGGTTGTTTAATAATTCCATTTGAGTATTCATAATGAACTCGTCTCTTTCGCAGTATTCTTTGCGTCGTTTAGAGGTAGGTTCTATTAAAAGGTTTAAATTGTTTCTGGATATTACTGCTAGGAACTTATTTAAGGTTACATATGGCTTCTTAAATTCTTTGTTATGTTTAGAGTTCCAACTCTCAGCAACATTATTTGTCCGATGTCGTTCACTATATACACACCATTCGTTGATATTTCTATTAATATAATATTTTTCCATGTATTTAATAAACTCTTTTAGCTTCTCATTATGCATCATCATCTTCTTAATTTTTGATATATAGCAATCCAGGTTTGAACAAAGATTATAAAATTTTAAAATACGTAAGTACTTTAAGTTTTGTAATCTATGGTTGTGAACAAACAAATTAACTCTTCTATGGCAACTAGACTTTTTGAGATTTTCCTTGTTGGCAACTGGTTGCGGAAGAAGAATATATATGTTTTTATCACAACTGGTTGCCATGAAAGACTAAAAAATCCTCGTAGACAACTGGTTGTGAAACACAGTTGCGATGGCGGCCGGAAGGTTTTTTACGCAGTGGGGTTTATTTTTTTATTTTTTTAATGCTGTGTTATAGTTGTAAGCTATTTTACTAACAAATGTACGGATGTAATTATATGATATAAATGGTTATTATTATAATTTATATTACTTCCATCATATTTAGTTATACATAGCGGCTATAGTCAGGACATACCGATAAAACGTTCGAAAGATAAAATTAAGCTTTACTGACACAACCGCATATTTTTTTAGGAAGTGAACCCCAAAAATGGATTAAAGCGAAAGATAAAAACGGCCAAGAGCGAGTCAGACTCGTGCACCGAGGGTTCCGTGCAAACTTTCATTATAACAAAAACATTAACAAACCCTAACATTATATTACCCGTTTCCAGTTGAGTTAAGTTTGCAGCTGATATCTAACGCATTGCTTACAAATGAGGTGCATACTTAACGGAACCGGGTTGTTCAAATAGGCATTAGGAAAATAAAAATTAGCTAGTTACAGACATGGTTATCATTTTCGTGCAATATTTATGTTTGTTTATACAAATTGTGAAAAATTTCTAAATTTTAAATCCGTAAACTTTGGAGATAAACTGGGGCGGGGGGGGGGGGGGGGGGAAATGGTATTTTTTAAAATATTCTTTAATAAAACAAAATTCAATTACAATAAAAAACAGTATCTAGACTTAAAACGGTGGCCCTTCTCTCATATTCGTCGTTTTTTTTGAAAATAAAATATATTTTAAAATGTTTCCTTATAGAGCGCCATATCTCAAAAACTACTTAAGCTATCTATTTGAAATTTGGAATATTTATAGCCATGGTCAGCCCACATGTATTGGGCTGACCATAATGGGTTATAGAGTTATGGCGCTCTAATAGTCGAACAAACAGACAGACAGAGAAAGTAGCACCATAAAGGTTCCTTTATTACCTTTTTGGTACGCAACCCTAAAAAGGACAACTGATCTGAAAGTAAAAGTATATCGACCCGCATTTATTCATGAATTTATCTATTATAAGTTACCACGTCCAGCTTTTCAGATGGGTTTCAAATCACTGGACCCTCGGAAAGTCTCGAAAGCGTCCCAACTTCAGATGGAATTTCTTGGTTTTAAGAATAGAGGAGTCGAAATGCGTTTCCTTTTCATAAATGCTGAATTATACAAACATAGAAATATCACTTTTAACTTTTGTTTATATTAATTAATGTGAAAACATCACATACTATTATTTTTATAAGGTACTAAACCTTTCAAAAATTAATGGTACATAAGGTCGTCAGTAATGTATCTTTACTGAAGGTAGAGAATTAATTCGTTGTGAATCACAAGCGGTCTGATGGTCTAACGGATAGGATGCTGTTCCGGTCTAACAGAGACGCTGGTTCGATCCCGGCTTAGACTGCAGTGGATCGCAATTATTTTTTCTTTTCTACTTGGATCTTTGTATAAATATTGTATAGAAATATCAATTTGAGCCTATAAAGGTGGAATAAAAAAAAAGTTCTATCTTTTTAGGGTTCCGTAACCAAAGGATAAACGGGACCCTATTACTAAGACTTTGCTGTCCGTCTGTCTGTCTGTCGCCAGGCTGTATCTCATGAACCGTGATATCTTGACTATAGGAATTTTCACAGATGATGTATTGCTGTTGCCGCTATAACAACATATACTAAAAACAGTGTAATTTTATATCTAGCGTTTGTGGACTATGAGAAGGCCTTTGATTCCGTCGAGACATGAGCAGTACTGCAGTCGCTCTAGCTATGCCGGATTGACTGTCGGTATGTCGAGATGCTGAGGAGTGTGTACAACAACGCCAGTATGTCGGTCCGAGTACAAGACCTGATTACGGAGGCGATCCCGTTGCAGAGAGGTGTGAGACAAGAAGATGTAATATCTCCGAAGCTTCAAGCTCTTGGAATGGCAAGGATTCGGCATCAGCATTAATGGCGAGTACCTCACGCACCTTCGGTTCGCCGACGATATCGTGGTCATGGCAGAGACGCTGGAGGATCTCGGTACGATGCTCGAAGATCTCAACAGAGTATCCCAACAAGTGGGCCTTAAGATGAACATGGACAAGACGAAGATCATGTCGAATGTCCATGTAGCGCCCACCCCAGTATTGGTTGGTAACTCGGTCCTCGAAGTTGTTGACGAATATGTCTATCTAGGACAAACAATCCAGTTAGGCAGGTCCAACTTCGAGAAAGAGATCAATCGACGGATCCAACTCGGATGGGCAGCGTTTGGGAAACTGCGAAGTGTCTTCTCGTCCAGCATACCTCAGTGCTTAAAGACGAAAGTCTTCAACCAGTGCGTATTACCGGTGATGACCTACGGAGCCGAGACGTGGTCTCTGACTATGAACCTCTTAAGGAAGCTCAGAGTTACTCAGCGAGCTATGGAAAGGGCTATGCTCGGTATTTCTCTGCGAGATCGAATCCGAAATGAGGAGATCCGTAGACGAACCAAGGCCACCGACATAGCATACAGGGTAAGCAAACTGAAGTGGCAATGGGCAGGGCACATAGTTCGAAGAACCGACGGCCGTTGGAGCAGAAAGGTTCTAGAGTGGAGACCACGTACCGGCAAGCGCAGCGTGGGAAGGCCACCCGCAAGGTGGTCTGACGACCTGATTAGGGTTGCGGGGGCTCGCTGGATGCGGGTCGCCTCTATCCGGCCCATGTGGAAATGAATTGAGGAGGCCTGTGTCCAGCAGTGGACGTCCTACGGCTGAAATGATGATGATGATGAGGGCTCTGCTAACACTGGGTTTTCAGACACGGCCGTTTGTAGCGTACATTTTGTACGGAACCCTCGGTGCGCGAGTCCGACTTGCGCTTGGCCGGTTTTAGATATCGCAACGCAAAATTACAGTATTTTTTTTATCCGAAAGAATTATACGTTACCTTGTGATTCTTTACGGTCCAACCCAGGTAGCATAGCTACACAAGCTATATAAGACCTTATACGACTATTATACAGCCAGTTTAAACGATATAAGGACTGTATAAGCTCCAATAAAGCTTTTGTGCTACTTGGGAAGGAACGAAAACCAGCCAAGAGCATGTCGGACCATGCTCAGTGCAGGGTTCCGCAGCCGTTTATACAAAAAAACGCACTACAGATGAAAAAAATACGATATAAAAAAAACACTAATGAAAGAGCGTATCTCCCCGGCTTTAACGTCCTTTTGCTGTGAAGCGCAGTTTTTTGGCAATTACTTAAAAACGGTATGTCCGATCATGTTGAAAACAATTTTCGTTGGAAGTATTTATTAAGTTCTATATATAATAAAATTGATTTTTTTTTTCATATATTTCGGACATACCGTTTAGAAAATAAAGGCGGATGGGACACAATTTATGCTACTTTCGGAGCGATTATTTCTGAAACTATTCACTATTTTTTTTTTCTAGAAACCTCAAAGTGTTTTTAGAAGTCCTGTCGAAATATATGCCATACTGCCGTTAATATTTGATGATTTTTTTTTTCAGTCTCGGTTATATGCATGGAGTGCCCCCCCTAGAAATATATATTTTACATATTTCACTATCAAACTAAGTAGCGGCTTACAAAAGACACCTATGGTCAAAATTTCATCAATATATATTTAGTAGTTTTTGAGTAAAATGCCTGTGACATACGGACGGACGGACATGATAAAACTAAAAGGGTTCCGTTTTTGCCATTTTGGCTACGGAACCCTAAAAAACGTTAACAACTATAACTAAATGCATTTATTAGCGGCCAAAATAAGAAAGGGCTCATAACACTCCTCTATACACTTGTGACTTGAGTGACGTCACACGTGCCACCCGATTTGCATGGAACATATTTAACGCCCAGCCGTTATGACTTTAAATCTCCATTTTAATATTTCTAGTGTTTAATTTTGAATCGCTATCATATATACGAGTACATTTCTTATTACAAAAAAATCCGTAGCGGTTGGTATCATTGAAAAAAGAAATACGTCTTTTTGTCATGTCCATTTGTATTAAGGGACGGTCAGAATTATCCGCATTTATATTTCGACGATTATAACGATGTACATATCTCAGATACGATGGGACATTTCAAGGTGTACGTAAATACAAGTAGTAGTTTTTTTAGGCATATATCAACTTGGACAATTTTACCAAGGGACAAGGTTCCACTATCGACTATATTCAGGATGGACAGTTTTCCTTGTTGATGTATTTCAAATTGTATTTTTTCTGCTTTGACGTATAATTTCGAGTTGTCCGTTTTCCATTTGCTCCGAATGACAGTAAATCCTACGAGCTAACATGTTACTCCGCACTGCTAACGCCCTCCGTTCCCTGTCAAAATCAATCCTGTCAATATTTATATAAATTCCAATTCAGAAATCTTACAAGTAAACTAAAGAGTCCACCCGTGAGCATGGAAAGCTTCCGAAACGTCGGGAACTAAAATGAGATAATATACGCGATATAAAATGTTTTATCCGTTAAATTGTTTTATTTCAATGAGTAATAATCGCGCAAACAGAAGAAAATATTATATTCATGAATCTAATATTTTCTTCTGTTTCCGACGACCGGTTTGGCTCAGCGGGAGTAACGTTGCCTGCGAAGCTGGAGGTCCTGGGTTCGAATCCCGGTAAGGGCAATATTTGTGTGATGAGCATAAATATTTGTTCCTGAGTCTTGGATGTTTTCTATGTATATAAGTAAATATATCTATTAAATATATCGTCGTCTAGTACCCATAACACAAGCCTGATTGAGCTTACCACGGTTTGTGTAAAATTGTCCTGTGATATTTATTTATTATTTATTTATTTATATTTAAAATTAACAAAATTAAATTTCATTGAAATAAAATAATTTAAAGTGAATCTAGTCAAAAAACTCGCCCCATCTCATTTTAGACGCAAATGTGCCCGTAACGCTCGCAGCGTTTGCACATTGAACCGCGATAGACAACCTTTGCATCAAGAAAGATCCGGAACGAGGATCAAATCCTGCCTCCCAGCGCCGGTCCAATTAAGATGTTGATTGTACTAAAAATAAAAATAAAATTTTGATGCGAAATGGCAGTTACTATGATAGAAATCGTAAAAAAAATCAAGTTCGATGCCTCGTCTGTAGATTGTTAAATGAGCCCTTAAAGTTTGGTGGGAAAGTCAATTTTTAATGTATGAAAATATTAATCAAATATTCATAATCGACTTGCCCTTACATAAATAAATAAATCGTCGTCTAGTACTCCTAACACAAGCCTTATTGAGCTTACCATGGAACTAGTTCGATTTGTGAAAAAAATTACCCTTAATATTTATTTATTTAATTAACTTATTAATAACTAGTAATACAATTGAATAACCTATGAAACGTATCGTAACTTTTGCTATGAAACTGTTTTGTTAAAAACAAGCTTCAACAGAGCTGCAGAACAAAGTTCTTAATTTCTTCCCCATATATGGTAGAAACTTTGTGACGTCACACGTTTCTTAGGCTTTAGTATAGAGCGTTTTTTGGGAAAGTGCAAAAAAATCATTTTATCATTTTTGTTTATCGGTGAGCTCGTTTCGAGCAAAAATCGTTTTTTCACCAATGTTGATTATTGAGAGGTTTATCTATAACATGCCACAGAAAAAAGTTGTCAATAATTGCCAACAGCCTCAGAGTATACTTATAAAAGGTTATTATCACCACACATTTTCACATAAGTACTTCTGTTTCGACAGTTCAAAACGGTTTATAGGCAATTACACGATGGAGATGCGTCTGCCTTCGTTCGCCAGTCGGTAGACGCCGGGCGGCCGCGTAACTCGTGCCCTTTTCACTTTGAGCGAAAAGCGTGGCAAAAAGCTTAGCCAGTACAGTGACTTATAAAAAGTTTTGGTTTAGTTTAAAAAAATAAATCGGTAAGTACTTATTTACAAATGTAACATTAGTTTATATATTAGGATCCTATGTCGAAGCTTTTAGATTATTAATAAGTGCGGTTTCTAATTTTAAAATCGGATCATGCTCAGTGTAGGTTTTCGAAGCCGTTCATACAAAAAATGCACTACAGATGAAAAAAATCGGTATCATAAAGGGTACTAGCAAAAGAGCGTATCTCCACGGCACTTACGTCCTTTTTGCTGAGAAGCGCAGTTTTCGGCAATAATTCTATACGATCATGTTGAAAATATATTTTTTTGAAAGTAATTATTCAGCTTTATCTTTTTTTTTCTGCTCTTATGCTTTGAGAGTCATTATTGTAGAAAATATTGAGTGTATAAAAAAAAAATCACACGAGATCAATATAAATGTCGAACGATTTTTAAAAGAACTGTCGAAAAATGTGCCACACATTGATATTTGCTGATTTTTTTTCCAGTTTCGGTTACATGTATGGAGCGGGGAGTACCCGCCATAGTCTTTTGTTATTTAGCGATCAAACTAAGTAGCGGCTTATACAAGACACCTATTACTCCAAATTTGATCATATACATCTTGTAGTTTTTGAGTAAAATGCCTGTGACATTTGGACGGATATGACGAAACTATAATGTTGCCATTTTGGCTACGGAACCCAAAAAAATTGAAATTGACTTCAAAAACTGAAAATGTCTTGTATTTTTATGTTTATATGGCTGCCAAGTTTAGGCCAATTTTAAATTCTCATCTCACCAAAAACATTTCATGTAAAATTGACGGAGAAGACGCATAAGCTCATAAAGCTTTCGCTATAAAACAGTTAACACTTAACAGATCCCAAGAAAAGCCAAGTCCCTAAGCCTTGACTTTACTAACCCTAACCTTGGATTAAAAGGTAGTAGTACTTGGGCATTTCACACCAAACCAACACTTCAAATTAAATATGTTTATCTACATATATATGTGCTTCAGTACAGTACAATAGATTTTATATGGGCCTAACAATTATGGTGTAAGTGTGCTCTGCCTGTATGCAAGCGTAAACAAAAAGCGCGCCAAATTTAATTAACTTTAGAAATTAAACGAATAATTAATAATTCGCAATATAAAAATAATTACACTATAAAAAACAAAAAAAAAACACAATGTCAAATACGGAAAATTATACAGTAAATTAGAAAAAAATATAAGTAATCAAATGTCAAGGCAATACAAAATAATAATATAATGTCAATGAAATATTACTTCTAGAAAATAACAGATAAAAAAACAATAAAGAAAATACATTTAACGCTAATTGTGCTCGAGGTATGTCTTTGGACTGTAAAAATACCGGTCTAAAAGCCAGGTTGTGTTCCCCTCGAGCACTTTCAAATTTCGGGGAGTCGGTTGTAAATTACAATGCACATATTAACAACGTTTCTTGTGTACACAATTTTACGACACCGCGGATGATACAAAAGGCTAATTATGCACGCACTAGTCTGCCTGTTGATAATTTCGCCACGTGTTTCGAAATTTGTGGAGTGTGATTTCACAAAAGTACAAATTTCTCTTAAATATAAGCAAAGCAATGGAAGTATTTTCAACTGTATCCGCGATTATTGCTCAATTAAATAAAACAATTTTAACGAATTATATCGCGTATATAATTACTATTATCTGTACGTCGCTCCGCGTCCGCTCACGGGACAATGGTGTCCCGGACCTTTGGGAGGCGTGCGCGGAGCCGAAACCAATGCGCAAAGGCCCTTTCGACAATTTAATGAAATGTAAGGGGTACACCGCGCGGGTGCTGTTCCTGCCCGTATCATGGGACGCGCACAGGGACATCACCCGCGAGATTCTAGAACTATTGGAGAGTGATGAGATCTAAATATGCTGGGTTATGCGATTGGAATTGAGATAATCGGACGTCGACCAGGAAAATGTAAAGGCTAGACGATGACTTACCCCCGCTAGATGGGCCCCCGTAAATAGCGACACATATAGTGGCCTGAGGGCAACATCGGTGGGAGATGTCACTGGACTTTCTACCGAAGCCAACTCGCTACTTACGTTCCACATCCACCCTCGAGCCGCAGCTCTAGCGACTCCACTGTGACCGGCCAGTTAAGGCACGCCAGAGGGGTTTTAAACCAACAACTTCCGTCAGGGCCCCCAAGGAGTACAAATACAAATACTCTTTATTGCACACCTCAGATACACAGAAATAGAGAACATGACAGTAACATTCGAATTAGCAGAGGTAAACAACAGGCGGTCTTATCACTACTTAACACTTAGGTAGCGGAGTTTTTAAAAGACAACAATTTTAGTTGAGTATGTGGCGAGAAACAGTTATGAAGTAAAACAAAAAACTCACATAGACACATGTATACGCAATAAACATACACACAGGAGTATTCAGATACGTGGTTATTATTATTTGAGTTCCCGACGTTTCAGAATGAGTCAACCGTTTTTAGGTTTTTAAATATGACCCTGGCACATTGCTTCTGGTTGCTCAAAACTCTGTAAATCTCAACTGCATTCCTCCACAGTAACAGGCCACAGTTAAGAACATATGACACATAACCATGATATGCTGTTGAGCGCGAAGACTAAACGGCCAAGTTTCTTACAGACTTTTTCTAACGCCCTCGAGTTTAGCGGGCCTTTTATGGTCGCGTTTATCACGCGATAAATGATATGATAACGCGCCTGTCACTCTCGCACTCACATACGTGTCAGAAGGTGACGGCAGCTATGTCACTTATTTATCGCGTGACAAACGCAACCATCATAGGCCCACAGGTGTTTGTCTACTGTGATGCCTAGAAAATTAAAAGTATTCAAATCATCTACTGTTATATTATTATAATTGTCATTTATTAGTATTCCATTTGAATTATATGATGTAAATGGTATTAATTTAGCTTTAATTATATTAATTTGTAGGTCATTTTTATGCATCAAATTTACTAACCTGTAATTAATTATTTATGTCGTGTTGCAAAGTCGACTTCTCATTACATTTCACTACAAGAGTTATTATATATAAAGGAGAAAAAGCAGTGGACCAAGAATGGTGCCTTGAGGAATTTCGTTTTAAATAACCTTAAACTGATTTAAATGTCCTTTTAAAAATTGTTTTACTGTTGATGTCTATAATTTTGCTAACTTCAAGACATGGTAGTCTGTCTTTGATTTGTAATTGGTTGGTTCTTACATCCAGAAATTATTCCAGTATTATTTCTGATCAGATTGGACACTATTTAACCAAGTCAAAAATATTTAAAAACTGGAAGGTGGGCACCTGGAAGGTTATGCCTTTTCCCCCTCTGTGAACGAAGTTGCGGGCGCCTTCCAGTTCTACTCTAATGTTGTAAAACTAAAATGTTTGTATGTGTCGTTGTGGCTTCATCACGCTAAATCAGCTAAACAGATTCGAACTATTTTTCGTACACGGGTAGCAGGGTATCTCTAGATGGTTATAGGATACTTTTTACCTGACTATGCTAAAGAATAAAAGAGGAACTCTTTCTCCTCCGCGAACGAAGTTGCGGGTGCCCTCTAGTGTTCTATATAACCATAAGAACACACAATGAACACACTGAGAAAAATGTTTGGTTTCGGAGAAATTCGAGTCTTGGGAAATAAAACAGTTGGCAAATGAAACATTCGGCGAAAAGGCAAGCTCCCGGTTGGATTACATGTATTTAGGAGTTGAAATTCGGTTTGATAGTTGTACGATTTGACCTATTTCTAGTTATTGGGAATTAATGGGAATCACAATCTGAAACCAGTTTATGTCACAGCGCGCTCAGTTATCTAATCTCATCTCTCGTCATAATTTTATTATGAGGGATCTGTGGTACATTACGTTAGTAATACAGTTATTATCTAATACTTTTACTTCGGTAAAAATATAAGGTTGTGTCATTGTTTTTAACCCCCGACAACAAACAGGGGTGTATACTTTGTGTTTTGTTTTGTCTTGTCTTGTTTTGGGTGTCTCATCTTTCTCGAATTTATATATATGGTCTTTATACAATGCGAGGTTCCAATCTTAAACCATTAGTACCATTACCTACTTTTTATGGCTCGTTAACCGTTATGCTGTGAACATCTGTTATTGGCTTTATGTACTAGCTTTAAGCATTGTGTTTTATTTCTGTAATGCTGATGATGTACCAAATAAATAAAATAAAATAAAATAAAATAAATAAGTTTAACGTGTCTGTGACTCTGTGTATCTGTCTGTGGCATCGTAGCGCCCATACGGATGGACAGATTTGAGTGTGTTTTTTTTGTGTCATAGATAATTTTATTTATTTATTCATTTATTTCAGGTTTCAACCCATAATGTGTTAGTAGCAATGTTAATAATAATAATTAGATAAGGTGTTAGTAACAAAAAAAATCAACACATTAAAAAATTGAAATAAAACAATTTAACGGATTATATCGCGTATATTATCTCATTTTAGTTCCCGACGTTTCGGAAGCTTTCCAGCTTTCCATGGTCATGGAAAGCTTCCGAAACGTCGGGAACTAAAATGAGATAATATACGCGATATAATCCGTTAAATTGTTTTATTTCAATGAGTAATAATCGCGGAAACAGAAGAAAATATTACATTAAAAATTGCACATAAAAAAATTAAATAAAACGATGGCATTTCTGGGGTCCATATATATGGTATTCCATCTCCTCATATCATAGGACATGCCATCATGTCAATAATGGTATTCAGGAGTGTGTTGGTACTGTCTCTTTATCGCTAGTGTTCTTAGCTTTGTTTGATGAAAATCGGAGCACTCGTCTCCAACATATTCAGCTTTTAGTGGAACAAGTGACCGAATCTCAGCCAATATTGAAGCTAGGAACTCCAAATTTTGTTGTTATGTTCAGTTGTGTCGGGTTCTTTAAATTTAAAATTTTCTATAGTTATCTTTTAAAAGCAATTGATACATTCAGGCTTGACAGATTAATGGATAACAGATCCTTCGCTTTTTCGTGAAATATCGTCTTGGTTAGATGTGACAATAAATTGTGTTCACATGCGCACATTTTCATACAGTTTTCACAAAATTCACATGCAAATACAGCAAGCCGGCGCGAGACAGTATAGGCTTCGACATGTGTTTCGCTTCTGTGTATCATGTGCGCACAGTTTATTGGCACATCTCATCTCACCAAAAGGCACTATTTCGCGGATAAGCAAAGGAAGTACAATACATTAATTAAAAAAATAAACATCTATATAAACTCGGGTGGAAAAAGAAAGGTGTTTTATGTTGAACACTTATATCGGTGTATGAATGTTTTCGGATTGAATTGAAACCTTGTTTTATTGAAAAACGTTTCTCCAATTATTCATTGCGTATATTTCACAGAAAGCATTTTTGTCTGAAACCGTCAATGATTTGGGATTGTTGAAAATAAACCCAACCCAAGCAAATGGCTTCTACATCTTTTCTCTTTTAAAAAATCATGAAATTTTTATGGTTACAGGGGGAAAAGTTTACGATGAAATGGAAATTCTATGAAATAAAGAATGCTAGGAAACGTTGGCTATGAAATTAAATGGAAGGATATCCCGTTTGAACAGTGATTCGATTGGACAGTATCGCGTATATTATCTCATTTGAGTTCCCGACGTTTTGAAAGCTTTTCAGCATTCCATGGTCACGGGTTGACTGAGAAAAGATATATTTTCCTCGGTCAAATTTACAATCATAATCGCGAAAACAGAAGAAAATATTAAAGTATCAGAGGTATTTATCGTTTCGTATCTATAGTGCCGTGATCGTTGATAGAAAATGGATAAAATTAACAATACGGAATATGCATTACTTTAATTTTTCATAACACTTTCACAAACACTCCGTCTACAGACGTAAATTAGGACCCTCGTGATATGACACTGCGGCTGTGCGCGGTGACTTTTAACTTCACAAAACTGTCACTCCATCCACAGCCGCAGAAAACTCATAGGTTTTATAGAATAGAATAGAATAGAATAGAAAAGAATAGAATCGAATATAATAGAATAGAATGGAATATAATGGAATAGAATGGAATAGAATAGAATAGAATAGAATGGAACAGAATGGAATAGAATGGAATAGAATGGAATAGAATGGAATAGAATGGAATAGAATGGAATAGAATGGAATAGAATGGAATAGAATGGAATAGAATGGAATAGTATGAAATATAATGGAATAGATTGGAATAAAATGGAATAGAATGGAATAGAATGGAATAGAATGGAATAGAATGGAATATAATGGAATAGAATAGAATAAAATACGTTTATATGAGAGCAAGTATCTTGTGCCGCGTGAGGTCTTTGGTGCTACAGCACCAGCTTCAGGGTAACCTCGACTTTACGCACTACCCACTTAAAGTGGGCGACCGGATGCTGTGGCGCATCACGGCTGTAGACGTTACGGCTATAGCCGTACTGCCATAACGACAGGGTTTTGGTTGTATAAAATTACATATACATTTATCTGTCACCGTTGTGGCACATGTTCAAGCAGAGTTAATCTGACAGTCCAGCTGTGGGCGTAGTACTTTTTTGTATTAGTTTTAACTATAACGTTTTAATGGGAGTGTCATGAAAGAACTTGTCAAGCTATACCAAGTGCATGTGTGCTATTTTCAAAATGGTAAAATGCTCCTGTATCCGTGAAAGTGATAATTACCGTACTAAACAAACGTACTTAGTAATGTCAAATTTGAGCCTAAAAAGGTGAATAAAATAAAAATAAATACATCTTTTGTTTGGATATTGCGGCGGAAAATTATCGCTTTTTTCGAAAAGAAAATTTTACTTCTTTGTTTTATGACATAGGAGGCAAACGAGCAGACGGGTCGCCTGATTGTAAGGTGATTGTAAGCGATCACCGTCGCCTATAGACACTTGCAACACCAGAGGAGTCCCAAGTGCGTTGCCGGCCTTTTAGGTGTGAGTACGCTCTTTTCTTGAAGGCTTGAAGGTCGCATCGGATGGCACCTTGTGATTTTTTTGATGTGATAAGATGATACCAAGTTTGTCACGTCTAATGCTGTAACTTAACACATTCATGATCGCGAGCCCGCCTAGTGGGCACTCTGCTCGCAGCAAGTTTTTGCTACATACGGGTTTGTGTGTTATTAGCTACGAGCGTAGCGCTACGAAAATATCGGTTGCGAAAGTGTTAAGGTTGAAGGTGCTAACTAAAGTGTTAAGGTTGAAGGTGCTAAATAACATTTACCTTTGTGCGAGCCTAGAAATATAATTAAACTTTTCAAACGTGAGGTAACTTTAATTACCATTAGTCCTACAGTACAGTTACGTTCTAGTGAGTTATTAGGTAGATATGGGACGTGAGCTTCGTTGGGCGATCAAGTTAGAAGAGAATGTTGCTTGTCGCTGCGTCTGCGGCCTACGGTGGTGGCGTGGGTCGCACTCCTAATAGGATACATGCATGATTTTTTTATCGCTTTCTTAACAAAGTATGAGAATACAGTAAAAACGATTTCAAAAAGTGAAATTAAAATTAAGATCAATCAAGAAATACGCATGATATAGGCATTTTAAACAGATAATTAGACGGCGATTTGACAGAGAGGTCCGACATGTACTGTTACGTCATAGTCCACTCTGGCCATATAAACTCCATATTCCATTTTGCTAGGAAGAGATAGAATTAAATGTTTGATGGCTTATATCTTGGTTATTTTTATAGTTATTTCATTTTTTTTGTCTACTGTTTGTTACATGAATGAGTTTTAAATAAAGCGAAAATAAACAATCATGCATATTCCCTATTGCGCATGCGTGTTGATGCGTTCTATTTCACGTAGTTTATGGCTGCATTCTGATTGCGTTATCTATTTATAATCGATATCTATTTGCGTGTTCTCGATGCGCGAACAATCTTATTTTATTATTCACTTCACTGGCCATTGATTATAATACCCGTTTCTCCTGAAACTTAACAAAAGCACTTCATTGTTTTCGAAGTGCTTTTTCCTGCTAGGTTTTTCGCGGAACTGTCGACTTGACAAGGATATTTATTTTGCCTTTTATGTTCCCGCTACAATAATATCTATAAGTATAGTTTCTATTAGAAAGTTACATTAAAGATATTTCTAGAAAAAATGTATAACGGCCTACTTGAAGGTCACTAAATCGATTTTGTTTGTGGATTTCTTGATTTTTTTCTATTTATTGAAAGATGAAACACTATAGTACAGTGGGTGCATCAGTGCCGCTAATGAAAACCCGGAGGGTATATATTGTAGTAGTCACGAGATCACGCGGTTTAGTCCGACTTCAAAAAGATTACCACAGTAATAAAAACAGTTGGAGAAGGTGCAAATCAAGTCTACCCCTACTTGGCATTCTAAAGGAAATTGCTGACAGGTTAGAATGTCCAACCAGCATTGATGCGTCCGAACGACAAACGAATAGGGTAGTTTCCTGGGTAAAAAAATATTATTCCAATTACATTGATTTAAACTTTTATTCCAGTTAATCGGTCAGTTTGATTCTTTGAAGTATTGTTTCTTTTGTCACTCAAACAAAAAAGACAAAGATAAAGCACGTCAAAGTTTGGGAGTGGGGGCGCATGACGCCACGCCGTGCGAAAACGGTCACACGGGGAACTTTAACGGGCTATATCTTCATCATATTTTGTTTAATTGACAAAAGGAAAAATATGTGTCCAATATTTTCTGATAATCAAACTGACGGACGGATGTGTAAGTGTAGCGCAATTTATAATAGTAATATAATAATAATTATAAATACTAAAACTATTTTAAGAGGTTTGCTTGTTTACTAATACTTACTTTGTTTGTCCAAAATAAAGAAATTTTAAATAATTGAGCTTTAAAATACGGATCTATATCGGAATCCCTAAAGCATTTTGACCTATTTTTGCATTCTTTAATACTGTTTGTTATAATGATTAATTGTCCTAACTCTCATATGCCATAATTTCGATTTCCCTCACATTGTATGGACGATATTTTCTTGCCCTAATATTTTAATTCCTAATATTTGCCATCTTGATTATTTATCCTAATGTCATGTTCTATAATAGTAATTTATCAAAAATATTATTAGACCTAAAGATTATATGTCCTAATCATTATTTTCCCTAACTGTATATGGCCTTAATGTAGTTCGTCCTGTTATTGTATTACCTAACATTATTTGTACTCACGGTTATTTTCCCTAATTGTGATTACCCTAATAGGTATTTTATATACCTACTAGCCTACTATTATGGTAGCAGTTCGTTTTCGAAAGGGTCGCAGATCGCTCCGCTATATTATGTTCACAATACAAACCTAACCTAACCTACAGTTTTCGGTTTTTGACCCATTTTGCTGCTTCGGACAAAAGAGTCTTAGAGAAACCATTACATTATGGAAAATAATTGTTGTGACAATTGCTCGTTAGGGCTAATACCCATTAGGCCAAAACAGTAAGGGCAAGTGATATTAGGACAAAAGTTGTTAGGGATCGCGATGGGGACCCTTAACATTTACTACGACCAACAACGATTAGCATAAGGAAATCCTTATGTAGCGCTGAAACAATCGGACAGAGAGAAAGAATCGCACCATATAAGAGTTGCTTTCTACCTTATTGTTACGATACGGAACCCTAAAACTTAATCCATATAAGTATGCTCAAATTTAACATCAGGCCGAACCTCTATTCCATATTATTCAAATTAGGCGACGGATCACCGCAGGACGCGAATTAATTAAACAAATCCTTACTTCAAACGCGCGCATGAGTGGAGTTTAATTACAAAGATTTAACTAAGCAAACCATTTCGGTAGATTAGTTCAAATGTGCGACTTTCAAAGGCAAAGGTTCTAATCCGTTATGGACCACTGAATTTCTAGGAAGTTATCTATGAAATATCATTTGATATTTAGAGCTAGATTTTTAGTGATTTTTTTATAGAATTCATTTACTCATATTTAAAGAAAAAGCTTTCTTTGGGCAACTCGGTGGGAATCGGCTTATATGGACGCATCGCCACTGGTAGGTGAATAGGCTCTCACCTAAACTTCGCGGGAGGACGTAATTGAGACTAGTTACAACCAGCACTAATAAATAATTACTTTTATTGAATGCCTATTTTCCCGGATGAGTTATAATACTTACTTAATACACATAAATTCACTGTCGGGGTCAGAGTATGCCCGACGGACCTATTGTGTGTCCAATTTTTTGGTTTTTCAACCTATATAAACTTTCTCCATTACACAATTGTTATTCATGAATAATCTGACCCTGAGAGTGATTGATTACTGATTTATTTATTTTAATTATTTATTAATAGGTTTGCCAACAGATACAACACAGAATAAAATGACACTAATATCATATGGACATAAATCTGACAATAGTGTTTATCCAATTACAGGCAAGCACAGCATGCCTTTTTCTATAAGCTAGCTAAACAATGTGAAGAGACTGCTAGTACTTTTTATACTACAGATAATATTATACTAACTCATAGTTCTGAAGGAATATCTTTTTATTAAGTGACATAGCCAATAAGTCTACCCTAGTATTCTTATACATTATATTATTAGTAATCCGGAAAATCCCACATTTAATAAAAATCAATCATTATATTAGGTGGTTATAAAGCGAAATCTGATGATGACTTTTTGCCTCCGCTGTCAAAGTAGCGGGCGTCTTCTAGAGGCTGTTTCTAGACGGGCATGATACATCCTCGGCCGCATCAACACTTAATAACAGGTGAGATTGCGGTCAAATGTCCGTATATCGTCGTATAAAAAAGAAACAAAAAAAAAACAATTTTTCTACACGGGTAGCTGGGCATTCACAGATGGTATTAGTATACTTTTCATCTGAATACGTACAGGAAAAAAAGCTTGTATTTTTTATGCTCCTCCTTTGACGAAGTTGCGGGAACCTAATTACAACATTAAAGGATGTTATACGAGGATAAGCAAAATTCGATTAATGCGTGAACTTTACCCTAAAGGTTCGTAACTTCTCTTCGTTGTCATGGTTACCCTGAGCCAATTGTTATTATAAATAAAACCGTTCATTACATAAATTACTAGAGTTCTGACACACCTTAAAGTTAAAGGGTAACGTTTTGGAGGAATTTCATACAAACTTTAATCGTTACCCAACTAGCAAAATCAGTACTTGAAATATTCTTCAAGACTACTTTATAAGATACTTGTAGTTTACTATAAGCCTGGGATTTGGGCGCAGTTATAGGAACATTATGTTCTTATAATGCTTTTATAATCAACTAATAGAATGTCAGAAAGTCCTATAATACTCTTGCAGAAACGCAATTGCTTCTATAATGTTCTGAGACTATACATTTTTAAACACAAATAATCTTATTAGTATCTGACACAAGTATATTACTAGAGTAATATTGTTTATAATGCACTACTAATGTTCTTAGTTATTAGTTATAAGTAAGTTTTATTCACTTTTCACTTATCGGCTGGTTGGTGCGGTGTGTAAAAAAAATATCTGAAAAAAATTGTAAGTATTCCTATTATTTCCTTTTAATGAACTCTATTTCGTTTTCGAAAATCGTTTATTTGTTTTGTTATTCAATATTGTATGATATAGTGTATGAATTCGCCGGGGAAGTCATTTTTATTACAAATGTCTACTAGAAATTGTTAAATTTTACAATGCCCTTTAAAATACAACACATAGCATATTTATTGTTAAAATAATATTCCAACAATTATTACGAACATTCGCCATGTTTTGAAAATACTCTGCGTTGAGTTGTTATACCACAATAATAGGTAAATTTGCACTTACAGCAGATTCAATCCAGACAACTCGCCTCCATATTAAAAAATATTAGGGTTCCTAGCGCAAACACAAACTCCTAACAAAGTTAATGTAAATTTTCGTCTTTTCAGTTCTTCTCGCGATGGTGGTATATATAGATGTTGACCGTTTTTTAACTAAGGACGATTTTTTAAAACTCGTCGAATGTGAATGGCCGTGGACAATAACACATTTTATCCTATCCGAAAAGTGTTATGGTTGTGGGCGATACACTGATTCAAGATTGAACCCCCACTCCGTTGTGCCAATACTGTCCACAGTCTGAGGTTGTTCTTAAATGCAATGTTTCTTTATCACTATGTAATAAGGTTCGTGCATTTTTAGGTAAAGCGTTGTTTAATCTCCTGTTTAAAATAGTAGACAATTGGTTCAGGGCTAGGTGAGGAATATTAAATTTTATGGCCCAGTTTTTTATACCTTCACGTAATTCACCATTTTTGTCATACTCCGAGGTTTCTTCAAAACGGAGTCACATTCTTCTGCAAAAGTTTTAACTTTTTCGCAATCCGAGTCAAAAAATAATTCCGCCGCGGAACCCTCAGTTACGTCACTCGTATTTGCACTTGACGCATCAGGTTTGCTTTCTAATGCCGACCTAACTATTTCATAAGAATCTGTCTTCACTACTGCTTTATACCTATTTGTCACTTTTCTTCTATAGCCTCCGCTTCTTTTAAATCGTTTCCATTCACTTAAATCCATAATAAACGATATTTTCAAACACAAATCGACTTTGCGAATGATCTAGACGATACCAAAGTGTTTACTAGTAAAGTGATTAATCGAGTAACTTATAGGGTTGTTTAATCTAATAGCGCTCTAATCCATTACAATTACATTTAAAAGAATCTTGAACAAGACTATTTATGTTGCAAACTTATTATAACCTCAGCTCAGTGTATTATAATATCTTGTTCTCTTATAAAATACTACTGTAAGATCAAATACTATTCAAGACTATTTGATCTCTCTGCATACAATTATAGGATACTGATACTTATAAGTGTCTTACAAGGTAATCTTGTAACCAACTAGAAGTCTGTGCAATAAGAACAAATGATCTTGAGAGTATCTACGCTTGTGAAATGTTATTATTAGTAAAGTATCCTATAACTGTTCTGGGCGCTTGTCTTAAAGCATACTATAAGATTGAAATATAAAAATGAATGCTCTTGAGTATGTTACAGCTTGTTAAATGCTATTATAAGTAGAATAATCTACATCAATGCCTTTATAAGAACGTTAATAGTAGATATTTACTTGTAAATTTATTTATAGGATTACTTTGCTAGTTGGGTATTTTCCTTGGCAATACCAAATTTTTGTATTTTAGCAGAACAAGAGTTCAGATAAAACTATTACTTCTGTCTTCGCGAATATCGAAAATTCTACCAACTATTTTTTTTTATACTACTAAGGTGGCAAACAAGCGTACGAACTGAACGCCAGGGGCATTACGTGCGCGTTGCCGACCCTGTAAGAACCTATTCACTCCCCTCTTGAAGAAGCCCATACTGTAACTTCCAGGGAAAACCGCGGTAGAGTGGTCAACTATAATCCAGCATGTAAATAAGGAACACTAGATCCACTCCTCCATCTTGGGAACACATCTGTCAGCACACACACATATAAATCGCAAACCAAACTTATTTTACGCCAATCAAACTTATAGCTGCATCCAAACGAGGAATACGTCTATCTAGGACAAATAATCCAGCTGAGTATGTCCAACTTAAAGAAATTAATCAATCGACGGATTCAACTACGATGGGCAGCGTGTGGGAAACTGTGAAGTGTCTTCTCATCCAGGATACCTCAGCGCTAGAAGACGAAAGTCGGAGCCGAGACGTGGTCTCTAACTATGGACCTCTTAAGGACGTACAGAGTCACCCAGCGAGCTATGGAAACAGCTATGCTGGAAATCTCTCTGTGAGATCGAATCAGAAATGAGGAAATTCGTCGACGAACCACCGACATAGCGAACAGGGTAAGCTAACTGAAATGGCAATTAACAGGGCACACAGTTCAAATAACAGATGGCCGTTGGGGCAGAATGGTTCTCGAGTGGAGACCGCGTACCGGCAAGCGCAGCATGCGATGTAAAAATAATACAGGACAATTCTATACAAATCGAACTGGTACCATGGTAAGCTTAATTAAATACGGGTGGACGAAGATATATTCAGTAAATATATTTACGTACTAGAAGGCGCCCGTAACTTCGTTCGCGGTGGAGCAAAAGTCATAAACCCGTCTTTTTTTCTTCAGCGAAGTTGGGTAAAAAGTATCCTATAACCATTTGGAGATACCCATCAGCTACCCATGTACCAAAAATAGTTGAAATCCGTTTAGCCGATTTCGTGTGATGAAGCCACAAAACGACTCATACAAACATATCAGTTTTACAACTTTATAATAGTATAGATATACATAGAAAACATCCACGACTCAAGAACAAATATTCATGCCCATCACACAAATATTTGCCTTTACCGGGATTTTAACCTCGCCTTAACTTCGCAGGCCAAGTTACTCCCGCTGAGCCAAACAGGTTGTCAAAATAAATGGGTAGTAGACACCTAAGGATGGTTCACAGATGCTTTTAACTTGACTACTTACGCTGAAGCAAGAAAGAAGGTTATGCCTTCTCCATAAATAAAGAGGTAGGTCTTTCAATGATCATAAAAACTGACAAAACAAGAGTCTAAAATAAGCTATGAAGCCACTAAGTAATTGACACGGAGCGAAGCGAGGTAGGGTAAATATTTAGTCTAAGTGTCGTAATGGGTTTCTGTCTCGCGTTAAGCATACAACCCTGTTCCAAATCATCAATCAATCACAAATCACAATCGTCCTACGCGTCCATTTTATACATGCGTAGGAATGGGAAATCCGTATTTACACGTTTTTTTATGCTATTAAGGTGGCAAACAAGCGTACGGCCTGCCTGATGCTAAGCAGTCACCGCAGCCTATGAGTGCTTGCAACGCCAGGGGCATTACGTGCGTGTTGCCGACCCTTTAAGAACCTATTCACTCCCCTCTTGATGAACCCCATACTGTAACCTCCAGGAAAAACCGCTGCAGGGAAGTTATTCCACATTCGGAGCGTGCGCGTTAGAAAATTCCTTTGATACCGCACGGTGCGCGACCATTTTGATTCTAAGGTGTATGGATGAATATCCTGCTGATCGTGTCGTTCGCTAAACAGAATGGGACGCTGTGAGTTACCAGTGAAGAGCCCCGACCAGAGATAACTTTTTGCCCTAGGGTCTAAGACCTTTAGCTCCACTCCACGAGGCTACAACGGTTTTTCAGGGTTCCGTACCCAAACGGTACAACGGGATCATATTACGAAGTCTCCGCTGTCCGTCCATCCGTCGGTCTGTCTGTCTGTCACCAGGCTGTATTTCAAGAACCGTGATAGTTAGACACTTCAATTTTCACAGATGATGTATTTATGTTGCCGCTCTAACAAAAAATACTAAAAACAGTATAATTTGATGTCTGTCTGTGTATGTTAGGAACCATTATAAAATTATCGAACACCGCGTACATTTTGCTCAGGAGTAGGGCTCTGCTAACACTGGATTTTCATTTATACGGCTATTTGTAGCATATATTTTGTACGGAACCCTTGGTGACTTGGCCGATTTTTATAAAATCACTATATCGCCCGTACGTTCAAATAAAAAATATACAGACAACTTGTTAAAAGTTAAGAATACGAAACAAAAGTTGATAAGGTCTTATTGGAAGATCAATAAAAATCTTATTGGAAGAGCGGAATCTCCTGCCACAAGTATCTGTAATACTTACTAGGAGATTCCAACCATGACTGATGTAACATATCATAGTAACCAAATAAAAATTTTCATTTTCTTTTTCATTTTCATAAGGTATTAGAATTTTCACTTAGGACTTTTACTTTTCATGATTGTTTCAATTAGTAACTTATTTAATTATCAAAGGACTTACAATTCATCTAAATACTTATAACCAGTAACATTACATACTTAATATAATAAAAAAAATAATAAGAAAATTACAATTACCACATTACCTAACTGAGGTCTTCTATTACAGTTCCCTGCGGAACGGTGCCCATAGGGGTGCCCACTGCATTCCCCCGTTGAATAAACTTTTACTTAAAATGTCCTTGCATAACATTACATTTGCTGCCCGACTGAATGTTGCGGCAACACGTGCGTTGTACGCGGCTCTCGTAAGGAGTATTTTAGAGACGAACGCAGTGGTTTGGAGTCCACACGAGAAAAAATACATTCTCATGTTGGAGCAAGTCCAAAAGAAATTCCTTCGTAACTTATATAAAAATATATACTTTTTACCCTTTTTTGTACCCTACTCGATTCCTACAGGGACATTTGGGCTAGGACTCATTAGAACTGCATAGAGATATAGGACTAGTGAATTTTGTAATTAATATTTTAAGAAGCAAGGTAGACAGCATCGGTCTTTCGGAGAGATTCTTAAAACTGTCTGTACCCGATGAGCAGCAGACGGCGGCGTCGGCCCCTGCTGGCTGCGGAGCACTCGCGCACGCGCCTGCGCCTGCACTCCCCCGTTCCGCGCGCGACTGCCCGCATCAACTCCCTACTCCTGGCACAATCTGAATGTGATTTGTTTGCGAACGGGATAGCGAGGCTGATGAACGAATGGAAGAGAGTGCTAGAAAGAGAGCAAGATAGACACCTTGTAGCTATAAGTTAATTAGTTTGTAGGTACCTCTGAATCAATGTAACGATTTGGTTTTTCTTACTGTTATGTTACATTATTTGTGATATGTAATAAATAAATAAATTGATATGTAGATACCTACCGTATTACTAAAAATCTCTCATCTAGACTTTCACCGGATGAAATTAGTTTCTTAAACCTAAGGTAAACAACCCGAAAAATGAAAGAGATGACACACGTCACGCAAGCGGTGTGTCATCCATCTCTTATGGGAATTCGTACTTTATAACGCGCACGCCACGCGCACGTCTACGTGCATTTCACGCACACGCATTCGGTGTGGCTCGACCTTCAACGTCCAGCCGTTATGCCTGACGTCTTCTTAAATATGCTAGAATCTTGATACGTGTTTCTAGTGTTTAATTTTGAATATATACATTTCTTCGTCATAAGCCGATTATTATTATTGAAAAATAAAATTATGACGGATCGGAGAGCAATTCAGATCGGATGGCGCGTCTTCCATAACCACTCACTTGCTTCAGATTTAGGATTGAACTCTATTTATACTTGAAATAAGACAGGTGACAGGTAACCAGAGTTACCGAAAGCAAGTGAGTGGATATTATAGTATGCTAATAAAATCTTCATTCAACGTCTCAATACTTAATTTAGCCGAATAAATCACAAAATAACGACCAACTATTACAATCAGCTAGATTCTTTCAATTCTCTCAAATTCTTTATTCTTAGATCTTAGAATACACCTTTTTTCTGATAAAAAAATGTGTGTGTGTGTGTGTGTGTGTGCGTGCGTGCGTATGTATGTGTGCGTGTGTATGTTTGAGTGCGGTTGGGTTAGAAAATATTTTATTTTACTTTCCGTCTCGTCATAAGTTTTTGATTTAAGCCAGTTACTCAGCAGCTTTTTACAGTCAGCTCGTTCCTCATGAATGACTTTTCGAATTCGCTAATGGACGAAAGGTCTGCATCAATCAAACAGTCAGTGCAGTGTTGCCATTTTGCACGATCGATTCCACCCATGTGTCAGCTTGACATTTCGATATCTTAAATTATTTTAATGTAGCAACCTACCTATCTCTTTTTACGTTATATCATTGCTTCTATGTATAAAACCAAGTGGGGTACTGAAGTGAGTCTGTCCAGTTGCTTCAACACACTAATTCTACCACATTCAATAATGGAATAATGATCTTTATTCTGTAAGTAGGCTGCAAGGGCACTTTTACAAGTCTGACTCTACAGCGTTTCCCAAGAGGAGACCACTGTTGAGAAGAAAGCCGAAACAAACTCAACAGTCAGTCATTGTTTCTAAATAACTGTTATCTATTACAATATTTGTACTTATCTTAAATATTATATTTTTAAGTATAAACTCAATGGGTAGCTCTCCAAGCAATCATATCAAAATGTATAAAAGTAAAATCAATCAAAACTTTACCGGTGAAATTTGCCTTGGTAAACATTGTTACCTAATTTCATATTAACTCCAATGGAATCAGCATTTCTCGTCAATTTGCCTATCAATTAGCGCCTTGAAAAAGTTAGTGCGGAAATCTACTAGTCAATGAGTTACCGCCCGGAAACAGGGGTGTCTACTATATATAACCCGGACCAAATACGAGTAAAGGAGGCACAGGGCGGAGGATTATCCGCATTCTGAGACGTTAGTTGTCAATATAAATGGCTCTGGTAAACGAAAAACTAATTAAACGATTTGTTTGTACTCTTATACAGATAGAGACGTTTATAAGTCTTCGTTCATTTTGATGACCGCGAGAGTAGACAATTAAGGAGGTGAATTATACCAAGGATTATTATAATTATTTTTACTAGTAAGCGCCCGCTTCTTCACCTTTTTTTCAAATTCATTTATTTATTGCAGGCATCTATGGCCCATAGATACCTTACCAACTACCATACATATTAAAATATAATTTACTTAATTAATTAACACTTATACTTATTTTATACACTAAAGGGACTGTTTGACACATGCACCACAACAGTGCCTCATAAACAGACAGTCTGCTATAGAATGCAGGATGGGGTTGGGGCTGGGCCGTATCCGGGAGGAGAAAAAAAATCATAACCGTCTTTTTTCTTCAGTGTAGTCGAGTAAAAAGTATTCAATAACTATTTATGGATACCCAGCTACCTATGTACCAAAACTAGTTAAAATCAGTTTAGCCGTTTTGTCATCATGTCAAAACGGCTAAAGACTCAAAACAGGTACAAATAACAAAAAATCTATTTTTGGGTCATACTGATTTTTTGTATGTTATGTGTGCGTTATGCGTCTTTCCTGTGGACACCCGAAAGTTAATGGCTTTAAATACTAATTTTTCTGAGTGCCCTATAGGCGATGTACAAATTGATTTATACTTTAGATCTAAGCGATAAAAATATCTGTTATATGTACCCAAGCCCTTAACTATTGCGTTGTCCACAGGAAAGACGGCTGATTTGTAGAACCAGTATGACCCTTTTCGATTCATTGACCATCAATTAATCCTTTTCACTTATTTTAATATATAAATATATTTTTTACAACTTTATAAATAGAATAGACAAAAATCAAATCGTACGAGAAAACTAAGTAGGTACTGCTTGTCATCAATGAAAAAAAAATAGGAAAATAGCTGGGTATCCACAGATGGTTAGGATACATTTTACCCGACTTCGCTGTCGTAAAAAGAGGCGTTATGACTTTTGCTCCTCTGCGTACGAAGTTGCGGGTACCTTAAAGTTAATCTATAGAGACCCTAGTTAAAATATTGTTTTAATAATATTTACTACTAGAATGTGCCCGCAACTTCGTTCGCAGAGGAGAAAAAGCCATAACACAATTTAAATGTACTTCAGGTAGTGCATCTATTAAATCCTAATCTAAATTTACTTTAATTTTATTCTATTTATAATGTAATAATGTGTGATAGTGTGTGTAGGGATTGCAATCCGGTCCGGCGGATCCGGTAATCCGGTAGACCCGAGGAGACTAAAGAGACGCTACAACAGACATACATACAGACTACCCAACCCACAAAAGCTGATTCTAATTTGGTGAAAAATTGAATTAGGAAAAAAAAATCAAGTATCAATATGATCTAGATCTAATTAAGCTTTAAAGAACGATGTCTTTCTTAATTATTGTTTGAGACGTTAATTTTGTTTAATGGTTATTTATGTTTCTTTGCCCAAATTAGAAAAACTTTTTTTCAATTAATGTTATTACGGGTATAACATGTATCTTAACCTATTATTTAAAGTGCAATGTGATGTGATATGTGATTACTGATTAGCTTTATTTATGCATGTTTACTATACCTCTATATTGAAATATTACGGGTATTAAGGAAGCATAGTATTTTACTATTGCTGATTGTATCTCTTATAGTATTAATAAAGTTGATTAAATATTACATAGTAGAGAAGAAAAGTGGGGTCAAAGTTAAAATAACGATCATGAATCATGATCCAATACATTAAATTAGTGGTAAATTCTTAGATTTGGCAATTAAAACTATAAAACGTTCCTTTAATTAAAGTTTTATTTTTATATTTTTTAAAGAAGATTTAATTTTGTTTATTTTACTATGAAACAAAGCTTACCATGTATGTGGCTCAAAAAGGTTAATAATGTTATTAAGTTAAGACTAAATATTATTGAAGCAGATGCTTAAATTTTTCATATTATTGTGAAATAAGTGGCTAGTGAGACTGATTTTTGACTTCATAAGGGTGTATTTTAGCGCTAAACTATTGTTTTATTAGTTAATTTGCAAGAACAGCTCCGCATGTCTACTTTACAGCCAATAAACTAGACAAAAGGTATAATGTTAGATATCTATCCGTATCCAACCGGATTCGGCTTAATCCGGCCGGAACCGGCCGGATTGAGAAATGGACCGGATTGCAATCCCTAAGTGTGTGTTACTGTATTCTATCACTGGGTTAATACCTCAATTAATAATGATTTATTCTTTTTATTATTATAATCCTCTTTTTTCAACAGTGTAGTCGGGTAAAAATTATCCTATAACCTTCTGGAGATACCCAGCTACCCGTGTATCAAAAATAGTTGAAATCCGTTTAGCCGATTTGGCGGGATGAAGCCGCAACAACACATACAAACATACAATAATAAAAAAAATAAAAAATCCAAATAGTCCGTTTTTTTTTAAAAATCTTTAACGTACAGACATCTCAGTTTTACAACTTTATAAAAGTAACTATAGATGACTAAATTAAACAGCTACCTACTGGGAATGTTCACTAAACTTCACACCCAACTGTAAGGCGGCTGTCATTCCACAGCGATTACCAAACTAGCACGTAGTGGCTGGTACATTGTATAATCGAACTATTTTTAAGTTCATCGTCTGACTCATGTAGTTAAATCACGACGGTTTGACATGTAAATGGTTCTAGCAGCGGTTTTTGTTATCATATACATTCCTTGGTTTTCCTATTAGTTACTGGCGGAGTTCGGATTCTTGAGGCGATTACTTTCATTAATATGGATATGACTACGAGGATTCCTTACATTTCCCTGTATCTACATTTTGAAAGCACTTTTTGTCAGGAAAAATGCACACTTATTTAAAAAAAAGGTAGTCAAATCGCAAAGACAGAATAATAAGAACCAATGAGAATTACCAATGTATAACCTAGCGATGTACATAAACGGTCCTTATTACCAATGTATTGCAATATCAAATAAAATACCAGAGTCAATTAGAGAGGAAATTAAAGATACAGTATTTAAAAAAAAGCTGATACAACTGTTAACCATTGCTACTATTCAATAGAGGAATTTTTAAATGATATCTCTTTGAGCCACTAAATATATAATTATTATTATTATTAAGAACCCAGCTGTAGGTAAATTGCCATACCCTAGCAGGGTTCATGTCTTGGACATTTATATAACTAAATAAGATCTAATGTACAACATGACTAATATGCAATAAATGAATTATGAATTATGTGTTCATAAATTAATTTCTTACCTGAAATTAGATTTCGACTCCCAATGATATAAACAACTATGGATCTATATCGGAATCCCTAACGTCGTTTGTCATAACACATTTTATTATGAAACTGTAAACTTTTCAGGATTGTTATAATCATAATCATAATCATAATCATTTATTGCTCGAAATAATGGTCAAATAGATCTCAAATATAAATTACAGTACATTATTTCACCTTACAGGCATGCAATACACATAAAAAAGTCAGCGTAGGTAATAATAAACCAATGATAATGAATCTAGGTACATACATCACTATTCATTATTAATCCATCAAGTACACACAAAGATGACATCACAAACACTGTTTAATACTGACATCTTCCAATTAGAGTCCCACTAGTCCAAGACAGCACTACCCACTAGTCCATGAAATAGGTAATGAATTATATATATTCATAAATATATTCGCCAAACAAATAACACCATTATTCGAAGTCATGTCCACGTTAACACACAAGTAATGAAGTGAAAAACCGATCTTTGGTCAAATAAACAAGTGAGACTTCGGTTAGCGGTTATTTCTTTCAGAAGATCGTTTTGTGACCTACGTGATTTCGAATTATTCTTCATACATGTATCCGAAACTGAAAATAAAACATTCAGCAAATGTGTGGCACATACTTTGACAGATCTTTTACCATCATGTGGAATGAAGACATTTACACATTTACTACAAAGTGCGAAAGGGGGAGAGCGCAGCCTCAGCACTAAAAAAAATCTAGACCTCACTTACTTAGTACGTTACTAAGTAAGTGATTCGGTAAATTTGTTCATACTTATAAAAAATTAGCTGCTATAGAAACCAGCAGGATAGATTAGATTAGGTTTGAAATGCTAATCCCACTCCAACAGAAACAAACTGCTAAAGGACGTCATAGGTACGAATATACTAACCACCTTAAAAAAAAATGTGATTATGAGTAGATGGAAAGTGGTCATCGTCACTCATGAATATGTGCAACACCGGAGGAATTGCCCATACATTGCCAACCATACAGTTCCCTGTTAGCTCGCTTCTTGAAGAATCCCATGTATATCACTCTGGAAACACCTCAGGGGGGAAGGTCTTTCTACAGTTTGCAAGTGCGTGGTAAAAATGAACGTAATGCCTGTTTATTTTTGAGATGTCAAGCATTCAAATAGTGGGGATGTACTTTGTTTCTTAGGCGGGAGGTGTGATGATAGAAATATGATCGTGGCCCCAACTCAAAAAGTTCCTCAGAACATTCTCCTTTGTAAAAACAGTAGTACAAACACACACACAAAAGGATACACTTAGTGGCGTGGCGTTCATATAAGCCGATTCCCACCGGTTTACCCACGGAAAGGCTATAACCACCTTTTTCTTTAAATACCTATGAGTAAATGAATACTCTTCGGCTTCCTTTATAATATTCCTGATGCCACGCCTCTGATACACACACAAATGTGTATGTTCAGTAGCCTTAAACGCTACTGAACTACCATACTATATGTTGGGAAAAATATGTTATGGCAAACGATAAATTTGACGAAAAGATGGCAGAATAAAACATGACCAAATTATTATTTGCTACACAATAATTTGCTAACAGCAAAAGTACGAAACCGTGTAATGCCATTGATTATTACCAGCTTTTATATAACTTGTTATTGATCCGATGTGATATGTGATCCCATAATGGGATGAGGTTTGCGATGTAATACTTGGAGAAAAATATTAGCCGATATATTAGTTAACTGGATTTGACGACCGGTTTGGCTCAGTGGGAGTAACGTTGCCTGCGAAGCCGAGGTCCTGGGTTCAAATCCGGGTAAGGGCAAATATTAGTGTGATGAGCATAAATATTTGTTCCTGAGTTTTGGATGTTTTCTATGTATATAAGTAATATATCTATTAAATATATCATCGTCTAGTACCCATAACGTATAAATAAAGCCTTTATGAGCTTACCATGAGACTAGTTCGATTTGTGTAAAAATTGTCCTGTAATATTTATTTATTATTTTTTTACAAACGGCAGGCTGGATCAATTTTCTTGAACCAGCTAAAAAAACTCTTTATCAAGATCTTTTCAGTAAAGAAACGAAATCCAAATACGTCTGTCTGTGATGGAGACAGACATACAGTTACACAGGAAAGCTTATATAACGTTTTTTTTCGGTCCCTCGGTTTTGGACAGGGGTCAATATTAAACATTTTCACGTCAAACTGACAAAACCCTTTAACAGATGGCAAAAAGTATGAGATTGGGGAACATTTCTGGCTGACAGGTGGAAAATATTGTGATTTGCATACGCCCATATGCCGGTTAAGGCACCGATCACACGTAAGAAACTTACTGTTTTATTCAAAGACTGAATCGCGCCTTACGGCTACATCCTAACTCTATGGTTTTATTATGAGTAAACTAGAAAGCGCCTGCAACTTCGTTCGCGGAGGAGAAAAAGTCATAAGCCGTTAAGGGACCTCCAAATTGCCCTCCAAATAGTCCCTTACAATAGTTCTTTGTTTTTCAAATATCTTCAATGTACAGACATTTAATTTTTACAACTTTATATTAATACTATCTTCTGCCTGCGACTTCGTCCGCCTTAAATTCGTTTGTCGCAGATAAGGGTATTTTTCCGGGATAAAAAGTAGCCTATGTCCTTCCCCGGGACTCAAACTATCTCCATACCAAATTTCATCCAAATCGGTTCAGCGGTTTAAGCGTGAAGAGGTAACAGACAGACAGACAGACAGACAGACACACTTTCGCATTTATAATATTCGTATGGATAGATAAGACAATTCTAGGATCCCTGACATTCTAATTAATATTTCATTAATTTTACAGGTGATATAAAGTTATTTATTTAAGCAGTGTCTTCTGAATAAAGCCGTGACAATGAAATGTGTGTACATTGAACATATTTAAAAAAAAAAAATCGGTCAAAAGTACGTGTCGGACTCACGCACCGAGGGCGCCGTACAAGATATACGCTACAAACGGCCGTACCTATCTATGAAAATCCCGTGATAGCAGAGCCCTATTCTAAGCAAAATGTACGATGTGGTCGATTATTTTATTTTGGTTACTAACATAGACAGACATAAAACTATATTATTTGTTGTTGTTGCGGCAACAGAAATACATCATCTGTGAACATTTTAACTGTCTAACTATCACGGTTCTTGAGATACAGCCTTGTAACAAGACGTACAGACACACAAACGGACGGACAGCGGAGTCTTAGTAATAGGGTCACGTTTTACCTATTGGGTACGGAACCCTTAAAAAGCAACAAATAGGTATAACGATGAATAGGGCTGATGACTAAATTTTAGTAATTGGTCCGTTATGTAGATTAATAAATAATATTGGGGACGTACTTTTTCTTTCCCTACGTAATCGTAAATCAAAAAATAAAGGTGATACTTACATTGAGTCAAAATGTAGCGTGACGTCACCCCTGGATACAAATTGCACCTAGGAGTGACGTCACCAGGCCCAACTCCTAAACGTCATTGCTATCTGAGTATTTTTTTATTATTCTGAGAAAGCAAAAAATACGTATCCAATATTTTTTTATTATCTGACTAACAGACTAATCGGAATTTAGATTTTCATACCCCACCATCAGGCCTATTGTGAACCCTCGTCCGTTTTAGAAGTCGGTTTAAGAAACAACGCCGCGCGTGAACACAGTATGTATTACCCTTAAAGTTTAATAAAACGAGCGCGAAAGGGTCGTTGAAAGGTCTCTAAAACGTATTTGCGGGTTTGTTGGGCACAAAAAATTTACCGAAGCCGAGAGGTCGCGGCCTTTCTACGAATTAATATGTTATATTGAAACGCTTTATGCGTAAATACAGTACAAACGTAATTCAACTCAAATACGTTTTGTATTTGATCAAAGTACAGTTTTGAAATAAACCAAATGTTTTGAAGAAGTTTTGTCAGCTAAAATGGGTACTAGGAAAGGGTAGGGTCTTATGCGTCAATACGGCAGAAATGTAGTTTAACTCAAAAATTCTTGTGTTTGATCAAAATACTGTTTTGAAATAAACCCAATGTTTTGTAGAAGTTTAATGAAATCATCTAAAGTGTATACAAGGGTAAGGGAAGGGAAGGTTTTAGGAATTCTTTCTGGAGGGTAACAGAAAATATTTTACGTTATTTTTCCACTTTAGTACTTAGTTACACTTTTGTTGTGATCCGTTGCTCAGTGATATTTTTGATTCATTAGTGTCCATTTAATAATACTCGTACACCGAATATTTGAACGAATCTTTTATTTATTATCAAAAAAATTAAATAAATGTTTTTGTAAACCTTTCTTCGAACGTTCATTCTTCATACTTCATACTTTTTTTTCTCTTTATTTAAGATGTTTGTTACTGAGTGACTATGTCCGGTCTGTTGTTAAAAGGCTTTACAGTCGGACAATATCTAACTAATTCTATTAATTACTTTAAAATTATGGCAAATTAAAATATTAAATACTAGAAGGCACCCGCAACTTCGTTCGCGGAGGAGAAAAAGTCATAACCCTCTTGTTTTCGGCAGCGCAGTCGGGTAAAAAGTATCCTATAACCATCTGTCGATACCTGGCCTCACGTGTACCAAAAATAGTTGCAATTTGTTTAGCTGATTTGGCGTGATGACACATAAGAACATACAAATTATCCAAAAAAAATCTACTTTTAGACCTCCAAATACTCCGTTACAATCATTTTTTAACCGACCTCAAAAAGCGGAGGTTCTCATTCGTCTGAATCTTTTTTTTATGTCAGTTCACCGATTACTCGAAGACTAGGTATTTGACTGATTTCAAAATTGTAATTTTTTTTGTTTTATAGCAGGTATTTTAAGTTGGTCTCATATAATTCTAGAGGAATCGAATATTTTAGGCATATATATAGCGATTTTGGTATTACAAGAAACATAATAAGCATTTGCATTCAGAAAGTGTAAATTAGTGAAGTGGAACTGATGAAGAACTCCTCAATCATAAATGATTACGACGGATGGCGATAAGATAGCTCGATTAAGTTAGTTAAGCAATATAATAATACCACTGATCACTGAGCTGATTTGATGGTGAAGCCGGAAGGTAGGCACCGTATCTCTACTCAATTTACCTACACAAGTAACCGTTTGTTGACTCAATCTATACAGTATATACAATTAATGTTATTTTGGAGTCGGTGCCATCGTCATCGTGTCACATACATACATACATAAAATCACGCCTTTTTCCCATTACGAGGCGGGTAGGCAGAGACTACCTCCTTCCACTTGCAACTGTCCTGCCATACAACTGCCGCTTCAGCAACATTCATTAATCTCTTTATTTCTTGCATCCATCATCTGACATATTTCATCTATTTCTTAATCTTCACTCATTATCACAACAGAACAAAACGGGGCTTAATCGCGTCTTCATCTATTTTATCTTTCTATCCTCTCCTTACATTTAACGTAGCAAAGCGGCTCTCCGTAGCCCACTCTTCGCTCTCGCTGGGACCGAGACGTGCAGATGGGTTGCGAACCACATTGCCGCCATTATGGTTTTTGAAATTTTGGAAATTCATTGCGTTCCCACGAGCAGCTAGGGATAAAATATTCGAACCCAGCAGAGCTCCGCATACCAGGTAAGGGTTTAGCCTTATTCTGGGGTCACCAGTCCCAGGGCAATTCGGCACGCTAAACGACTAGACTCGCCTCTAGCCACGCATCCATCGGCACGGCGTACCTTGGATTGGCGAAATAGGAGGAAGGATGACAGGGTAAAGAAAGGAATTGTACGAATTTAGACAGGAGAAAGGGTTAAAGGATACTACTGTCCCGGAAGTCTATGTATGAACCAGTAGCAGCTCTGGGAGCCGGGGTCGCATACCCGTATACTATAAAAAAATGCCGGAAAGGCAACTTCGTAGTATGAGTAATCCCTGACTGAATCATCGTGTCACAACTTACTGAAATCGTAATTTTTCAATATTTAACACATATTCGATATGGCACCGACGCCAAAATAAGATTAATTGTATATACCGTATAGATTGAGTAGACAAACGGTTATTTGTAGGTAAATTAAAGAAACTGAATTATGCAGTTATTTTTTTACTTTTTAGTTTTCTTTTTTGGAGTCGGTTATATTTTTTGTTAATACAACTTTATAATAGTATAGATGTTGTTTTTTTGTGAATTAAACTTTTTTGTATTTGTATTTGAATTTCGACTGACACATGGATACATACTTCACACGTCACACTTAAAGAAGTCTCTTTTCGTCGGGGGTTAAAAATACAGTAAATTGGATAATGTTCGCCGTCTTTCGCTTCGCTTCACTCGCCTGCGTCTCGGTTAAAGGCTTTATTTGAGTAAACAACATCGGCAGGCATTTTCCAGTCCTTAATGTCGGCTGTAAAATGCTAGAGTTGCCAAAACGTCATGGCTGACTAACTTTAATTTGTTTACTGCTGTTCTGTCGTATTAACTGTGTACCATTGTACCATCATTGTGTACGCTTGTTTATTTATTTAAACTTTATTGCACAAAACGAAAGTAAGTACAAATGGCGAACCTAATGCCAAATGACATTCTCTACCAGCCAACCATAGGGCCAAAGCAGTGGGTAAAAACATTCAGTACTGAGAGCTTTAGAATACACAGAAATTATTTATTTATTTATTTTATGATATATATCTATACTTAATATTATAAATGCGAAAGTGTGTCTGTCTGTCTGTCTGTATGTCTGTCTGTCTGTTATCTCTTCACGCTTAAACCGCTGAACCGATTTGGATGAAACTTGGTAGGGAGATAGTTTGAGTCCCGGGGAAGGACATAGGCTACTTTTTATCCCGGAAAAATACCCTTATCCGCGATAAACGAATTTAAGGCGGACGAAGTCGCTGGCAAAAGCTAGTATATATATATATATATAAATAATAAATACAAAATATATACCAGCAAATGCATGGAAGATGGACTTTACTCGAGTTCTGTTCCGGCAGATGCCTACGTAGTATCCGCTTGAAAACTACCTTGCTTGGGGCATGTCTGATAGAAAGAGTGAGCGAATTCCAGAGACTGCTTGCCTGAGCGGCGAAAGAATTTGATAGTTGAAACCGGTATGGTGTGAAGGAATTGAAAGTTAGAGAATTCGGGAGGAACTTAGTTCACAGCCTGGACGGGGAGTTTGATAAACGAATTTGCTTTTGAGATATCCTGGAGAAGAAGGCTCGAACAGGAAAGAGAATAGGAAACAAAGGCTTGTTCCGATACATTGATCAATGAAAAAATCAAAATATAATGTAACATAACCTAATTAAACTAATAGAAAAAGAAAAAATAATAAAATTACAATTACAACTGGCTGAGGTCCTCTGAATCGGTTCCCATAAGAGGGTTTACACCTGCTTAACTGGCAACGTCGCATATTTTTTGGTTTTTCTTGATTATTTTGAGAAATGTGTATGTAACTTGAACATGTTTTCAATTCATTCATTACGTTTTCGGTAGATAAGCTGGCACAGTGCAAAATTTAATGATATTGCCACAACCAAAGCTCTAAAAATGAATTTAAGTCTATATCTTGTTTTGTAAGAAAATTAAGGCAAAATCGATGAGTACATGAATTAAACACAATATAAATGTTAAAAATGTAGGGTATGTATTGAACATATCTCTAAGTTTCATTCAAATATCACAAAATAATGAAGTAAGAAGACAAAATATGCGACGTAGCCAGCTAAGCGGGTATAAACGCTCTAGGCTGGCTGCATTCCCCCGTTGAATGGCGATTCCTATTCTTTGTCTGAGGAGTGAGCGAGCCTTAGGATCACGTGTGGTTTTCATCACTTTCTTTTTTAAACTTTTAAAAAGTTAATGGGCATTCCGACTCCACGGTTCTAAAGTCTCCAAGGCTTGTCAATTTCGGTTGCGACTCTAGTAATAGGCATGATAATGGGGTATGAAAATCAAAATTCCAAGTAGTGCGTCAGCTAGATAATAAAAAAATATTAGACACGTATTTTTTGCTTTTACAAAATAATAAAAAAATACCGAGATAAATCGCATTAAAGTTTAGGAGTGGGCTCGTGACCTCACTCCTAAGTAAAATTTGTACTCAGGAGTGACGTCACGCGACAAGTTGATTCAATGTAACGCCTTTAATCTTCGATTATGTACAAAAATATAAAATACATGTCCAACATTTTTTTAATAATCTACAAGACAGACTAATTATTAAAATTTAGTCGTCATCCTTAATTGTCTAACTAACTGTATTCATGTTGATATTTTCCAATCTATAAATATAATCCATGTTAGGAGCGGCGAAATTTGTATGGAGTTTTCTTTTTAGGATTCCGTACCAAAAAAGGTAAAAAAGCTACCTTTATGATGTGACTGTGTCTGTCTGTCCGACTACTCGTATAAGAGAGCCATAGCCCAAAATAATCTATTTGAAATAGTTATAGACATGGTCAGTCCAAATGTATTGCAAAACTTTTAAAAATATGTAATTGTTTTCTAAAAAAAAACACCATTATGAGGGGAGGGGGTTTCGTAGCTAAAGGCTCTAATGATGAGATGCTCCCCGCTAGATGGCACCTCCTAAATAGCGACACATATAGTGGCCTGAGGGCAACATCGGTGCGGAGGGCTAAGGGTGTCATTGAACTTTCGACCGAAGTCAGTTCGCCTTAGTGAGTTATTATGACGTCATCAAGCACGTTTATACTTGATGTATCTCCCATTAGCAGCTCGTACATTAAAATTCCTAACACGGAATTTGCTCTACATTATATGGAAAGTTTTAATTTAATTATCTTTAAAGGCTTTTATCTCCAGAGGGCTGACAGAGCGTCACATAGCCGTATAATTAAGTTTAACTTGGATAACCAAGTTTACCTCGGTGGATTCTAATTTATAATTCTGATGGTAGTGGCTATTCCAGGCTAAAACGGCCTCTGTATCACTGCGACCATAGATGATCTATTGTGATCGCCACCTCCTATAGTTCCCGGTCAAGTTCTGTTGAAGCAAAGAACTTCAGGACTTCTTTGATTCTGAGGGTCGTTATCTCTTCGGGGCACAGTAAATGTTTTACCAGTATAGAGCTGCGGTTGCGTATTAGGGAGGGGCAGTCAGTGAGAAAGTGCAAAGGTGTTTCCTCCGCTATTCGGCAGAGCCTACACAACCTCAACTCGCTGGATACGCGATACTTGTTTTCCAAATATAAAACCTATATAGGTAGATAAAGTTGAAAAGTGAGACAAGGCCCATTAACCAAATTTCATTCAAACCGTTAGAGATGTTACTGAGAATCCAATCACATGAATATTTATGAACTAGGAGATGCCCGCAACTTCGTCCGCGGAGGAGAAAAAGTCATAACCCTTCATTTTTTCTTCAGCGTAGTCGGGTAAAAAGTATCATATAACCATCTGAAAATACCCAGCTACCCGTGTACCAAAAATAGTTGAAATCCATTTAGCCGATTTTGCGTGATGAAGCCACAACGGCACATACAAACATACATAAAATCCAAAAAAAATATTTCTCATTTTAATGACATTTCATTTTTACAACTTTATAATATTATAGATATCTATACTACTATGAAGTTGTTAAAACGAAAAGTATGTACATAAAAGATATTTTTAAAATAAAATATATGCAACGTAATTATTTGAAGATTTTTTGTGTAAAAAAGGTACAAATTTTTCTAGTAATTTTGTTGAATATTACTTAGCTTAGTGGCACGGAACCCTCAGAGTATCAAATCTACTCGCACTTGGCCGCGTTAGCTTGCGAGCAGCGCTTATATCCCGGTTAATTGTATATTGTGGTACTGTCGGCCAAAAAAATCGTCTACCACCTTTGAACCTTAACTCACATGAAAAAAGAGTCGAAAAGCGGTAGACTATTTTCTTGGCCGACCGTACAAACACACTCATTGTCTACGAGGATCTGCGTACCTACGATAATCTTTTTTACTGGCGAAGACATTCGGCAGCACAAAAGGTTACTTAAATGGAATTAAGCTAACCCAATAAAGCCTTCATTTGTGTCATAAGGTTCAATAGCTTTAATTCGTGAAATGGAATAAATTTCTGCGTACAGTTAACCTTAAGTGCTTGAAGACGAAAATAATAACCAGTGGTATTACCGGTGATGGCGGTGATGACCTACAGAGCCTAGACATGGTGACTATGGGCCTCTTAAGGAAGCTATGAGTCACTCAGCAAGCTATGGAAAGGACTATGCTCAGGATCTCTCCACGAGATCGAATCAGAAATGAGGAGATTCGTAAACGAACTAAGGTAACCGAAATAGCAAACAGGGTGAGCAAACTGAAGTGGCAATGGGCCGGGTACATACATATTACGAAGAACTTAAAGCTGTTGGGGCAGAAACGTTCTCGAGTGCAGACCGCGTACCGGCAAGCGCAGCGAGGAAAGCCCACCTGCAAGGCTATCGGACGACCTGGTAAGGGTAGCAGGAACTCGCTGGATGCAAGTCGCAACTATCCGGGTCATGTAGAAGTCTATTGAGGAGGACTGTGTCCAACACTCAAGTGGATGTCCTATGGCTGAAATGATACAGCTCACAGATTCACTACTAGTGAATCTGTGAGCTCGTGAGTCTTTTAACCCCCATATCTCTGTGATTGAAAAAAAAAACAAATAATCAATTGACAGAAAAACCATACAATTATCGAATGTGCATGTAAAATTTCAATAGAAATAGTACCTAGATAAATAAACGCGACCTGTAGCGGAGAACAACCGGACAGATGGATATAGGAAAGCATTTTTCCCAAGCTGAAACGTAAATGCTTTGCTCGCTACGCTCTCTCGGTCAGTTACAAACTATACTCAACGCAAAAAGAAGGTTATAATGCGTTCTCTTTCATAACTGCTCAGCCCCGCAAATGTGAACGAGATACCAGATACGCTCAACTTCGTTCGTATATTAGAAAAAAAAGTTATAACTCTATTTGTTACTTCAGCCTGAAACGCTGAAGTACAAAAGAAGGGTTTGATTCTTTTCTACTCCGGATACGAAATTGAGAGCACTATGTCTATACATAGCTGTGTGGAAGTAGTGCCTATCAGTAAGTGCCTCACCTTGTGTCCCAGTTAGCTCCATTCAAAAGTAGTTAGGGGCCGGAGGAGCGTCAATTCAAGGTTTTCCCCCGAGGGAGGTGACATTACTTATTAGTCTTTTATGATGATGATTTTCGGCGATAACAGATATTCGTAACAAAGTGATCATTGGCGGCTTAACGTATTATCTTAGCTGTTTCGCTGCTTCATCTGTGATCTGCGTATAATAGGGTAGTCTCCTGCATATAAAAACTATTATTCTAATTAATCCGTCAGATTATGTAAAAATATTGGACACGTATTTTTGTTTGTCAATCAAACAAAAAAAGACAAAGAAAGCGCGTCAAAGTTTGGAAGTGAGGGCGCATGATGTCACGCCGTGCGAAAAATGCCCGCGTGACGTCACACGGAACTTTAACAGGCTATTATCTTCATAATTTTTTGTTTATTTCACAAAGGAAAAAAAATACGTGTCCAGTATTTTCTGATAATCAAACTGACGGACTTGTTACTGTATATATATATTTTAAGGAAACAAACCTATTCGATTTTAAAAAATCTTCCTGAGTGCACTTCGACGTATCTGAAGGAATATGTTTTAAATTTAATGCTAATGCTCTACACACCGCGTTTTTAGTGTTCTGTAGCAAAAAGATAATGAACATCCATAAAAACAAATCCGAAGAATTGAGAACCTCCTTTTTTGGGAGTCGGTTAAAAAGGAACTCTTGTGGTGTGACTCGATGTATGTACCGACTGTTAACGCGCCATATGTCAGGAACTACTTATGCTATTTATTTGAATTTTAGAATAGATATAAAAATGCCTAGCCCAAGTAGGTTTTTTTATTTCTATAAATTTGATAAATATGAAGGGGCCAAAAATTCGAAGCCTTACTTAGTAGGTCAACTGAGTAAACTGAGTTGTTCATTCTTAAACATTTTTTTTACCGTGGATAATTTTTTATATATCCACAATAAAAAAAAAACATAGTCGAAAGCTGTGAAAAGCTTCCGAAACGCCGGGAACTCAAATGAGATAGTTAATATACGCAACATAATCCGTTAAAGTGTTTTATTTAAATGAACGATAATAATCGCTGAAACAAAAGAAAATATTATGATACGACTTCGTAGTGATTTAATGTTAATCCCAGTAAATATGTATTTATTCGTCATAAGTTATCAGTATGGCTTTGTTACAAAATTTTGCCGCGATACAATTGTGCGCCTAACCCAGTTGTGAGCATAATAATGATTGATCACATTTTGTTTGATATGTAAATGCACCGTAAATACCTTTTTCATTAGACTTATGCCCGAAATCAAGACGTTATTTCTGAGAGTGTTTGTTTACGGCCAATAGACGCACCGTAACGATGTAAACTGTGATTCAGAATGAATTAGAAGCGAAATAGCCTATTAAATTTACACCCAGAAAGAAGTAAATCTAAAAAAGACAACAGTCTATTATAAACCTTAGTCGTCATTGATTTTACAGCGAAAGTTTATCGCAATTTGTTTTGTTATTCTGATAAAACGTTGTTTATGCTATTAGGCTGTTTTTAGCACGACAAGATGGTGAGAGTAAACAGTTTGGGTTTACGTAGTTTTTTTCTTGTTTTCTGAAAGCTATTAATATGATTTGTGGTTGGCCGTAAATACCGCTGTCTGTCGTTTTTCTTATTGATTCGTTTCCAATAATTTGTGGGCGAGGGCATTACCTACTTCTAAAAGTATTTTTCGATTGTGCCTTATCTGCACTTAATTATCATCATTTCAACTCATAAACGGCTCTTATCGAACACATTATTTTAGTAGATAATCTATACTATTATAAAGTAGTAAAAATGAAATGTCTCTACATTGAAAATATACAAAAATGTTATTGTAACGAAATATATGGAGGGCACTGAATGGATTTATTTATTACTTTTTGTATTTATGTGTATTTATGTGTTGTTGTGGATTCCTCACGCCAATTTATCATATCACTAGACGTGTCTAGTGAAATGATACAACGAGTTGACTTTGCGACTTCGTTTCGCCAACTCCCGTCAGTGTTTCAGATTTGTTATCAAATCTGGTGAAAAGAAAAAACGAGTTGCCTTTTTGGCTGATTTCATAATTTCAGTAAACGGTTTCAGGGATTTGATCAAATGGCTGATTTTTTCTAGGCAAATGATAAAATGGACTCGCCATTTTAACATCATGCATCATGCGAGATTTGGTCATGTTTCTTAGAGACTTGTTTAAATCTCTGTTTTAGCCATTTACCTGCGACATAACATTAGCAAGATACACGCATGCTGACAAAAATGTTGTGCAAAACAAGTATGCACAGAATTATTATAAAGAGCTCTCGAACTTGTTAAGCTTCTGCCTAAGCTTTACCAATGCAATGTCGAATGAATTGATCATTAATATTTATAATATTTTCTCCTGTTTCCACTATTATTAGTCATTTAAATAAAACAATTTAACGGTTTATATCGCGTATACTTTATCTTATTTGAGTTCCCGACATTTCGGAAGCATTTCAGCTTTCCATGGTCACTGGTTGACTGAGAAAAGATATATTTTCCTCTGTCAAAGTTACAATTTGTGCAGTCTCAAATTGGGTAGTTTACACAAATTGTAACTTTGACAGAGGAAAATATATCTTTTCTCAGTCAACCATCATTAATGAAAAATCGTTCAAAAATCATTAATGATTAGTTTAGTTTAGTTTCAGACTAGGTTGATCTGTGTAAGATTGTCCCTGTTATTATTTCTTTTTTTTTCTTTGAAAAAAGCTTGTTGTCTTCATACGATGCATTAAATGGTTCACGTCTGGTTCCTGTTCTGGCTGTCGTCTGGTGACCGGATTTAAAACGTTCTGAATCATAAGACTGTAAGATAAATATTTGTGCTATTACTGTAAACACGTTAAAATTGATTTATTTTTACATCTTTATTTTAACCTTGGATGGGTTTGTGCCCCCGTTCCATTGGATATGGAGTGGGCTCTAATATTGACGAACCGCTCACACCATTTTACTCTTTTCTTGTTCAAGCACTCCGTTACAATAACGGGGTTGATATCAAAATTTCAAATCTTTACTATTATTAAGTTGTAAAAATTTAATCGAAGATATTAAAAAAAACTGCTATTTAGAGGTCACTGAAGCGAAAAATATATTTTTTTGCATTTTTAGTATGTTTGTATGTGTCGTTGTGGGTTCATTACGCAAAATCGGTTAAACGGATTTGAACTATCTTTGGTACACGGCTGGGTATCTTCAGATGGTTATAGGATACTTTTGACCCGACCACGCTGAAGAAATAAAGAGGGGTTATGACTTTTTCTCCTCCGCAAACGATGTTGCGGGTGCCTTCTAATTGTAAATATTTTTGTTTTTTCCTGCTTCTATATCCGGTTGCATAGTTTTGGAGAAAATAAATAAAGCAGTTTTCGGGTTAATTGGGTGCCGTGAGCTTCCAGGGGGCAGGAGAGGGTTGAAACATTGAGCATAATGTTATTATATCCTCATTAAGGCATCCTTCTACTATAGTTACACAAAACTTTACAGGCAATTTTTCCAAGGTCCCTTTTTCTCAGGTTCGATACTTACCTATATGTTGTTTTTTTATTCAGCTTTTGAAATTTAAAAAATCGATATCGGAATTGACAAACTCGTGAGAGACGCCTGACAAAGCCACTAGTATTAATAAATTGTAAGATACCAGACCACAGACTCATATCTTGATTCGTAATTAATAATAAGGTAATATTTACAAACAAAAAATTCAAAATATGAATTCTATTTCTCTTAAATTTTCTTAGTTTACAGGCCCTGCACCCATATAACTATATCTGTTTAACTCCGTAGTTGACTGGTAGAAAATGCCTTTTGGCATGAAGGCCGCCATTTGAACATTTTTCGATTGTGCAATAAAGTTTAAATAAATAAAAAAATCAACACAAAACAAGTTTCATATTTTATTTGACACAAAACTATTTTGGACAATGTAATTAATTACGCACAATCTTTTGAACCATTGTAATATTCTCCGTAACAAGAGGCTTCTAAGAATGGCTGTTTATCTTGATTCATTAAGAAAATTGGGACGAGACACTTTCAGCGATTGAAAGATGGACGAAGTGACTGTAATTTGGTAATTTACATAGATGAAGATCTTAGGAGAGTTAGGGTGCAAAGACAGGTAAAATTTAAGGTAAAAACGAAAAGTAGAAACGTAAATATATCATTCAAATGTTTTATATTACAACCCTGAAAGGTCGACTTTGACTGAGAAAAATATATGCTTTCTCAGTCAACCCATGACCATGGAAAGCTGAAAAGCTTCCGAAACGTCGGGAACTCAAATGAGATAATAATACGCGATATAATCCGTTAAATTGTTTTATTTAAATGAGTAATAATCGCGGAAACAGAAGAAAATATTAAGCATTTCATTTTAACATCTTTATGATACGAATATTGTAAGGTATGTTACATAAGGCTTTGTTTTGTTTTGAGTAAATAAAGGATTGTTTGAATATAACAGGGACCGGGTGCCCAAACATCACAATTGCGCATTTCTGTATGACGACATAATAATACGTTCAGTTCAGTCATATTAATTTTTCGTTATTTGAACAAATTCAACATTTAACAAAAAACAATGGCCATTTAATCAATAGAACTGTTGACATTTAAAAAAGCCGTTCCCCAATATTTACAATGCCATGTATATAATATAAATCCATACTAATATTATAAATGTAAAAGTGTGTCTGTCTGTCTGTCTGTTTGTCTGTCTGTCTGTCTGTTACCTCTTCACGCTTAAACCGCTGAACCGATTAAAATGAAATTGGGTATGAAGATAGTTTGAGTCCAGGGGAAGGACATAGGCTACTTTTTATCCCGGGAAAATACACTTACCCGCGAGAAATGAATTCAATGCGGACAAATCGTTCGTTACACTGGTATGCAAAAACTACATGACAGATTTGCGTAAAATTCTGCAGTAATATAGCTTAAATAACAGAATAGGACATAGGCTACCAATTTTGAGGATATTCATTCATAAAAGGGTATTTTTTAACAATAAATGGTAAAACATGACCTTTTGTTCATTGACGTTTCCTTTTCTAGATAGTGAATAAACAATTGGTAATCTAGCAACAGTAATCTTACCTACACGATTAAGCAAAGAACACACCATTCGTATATGACGTACCATACAAATAAGAGTATATCTGAATATAGTCGGATAATAGCCCGTTGTACATTTTGGACTTGCGATCATCTCAAAATGATAAACATTTTGTTACAAAAGTATATGGCTTATAAATAAGATAAATACATAAACGAGTTTTTTTTAAGAATAAATGGAAAATCATCACTCATTGTTAATTCTGAATTTTTCATTCTGAAGACTTATAAAGAAATTGCTTTGAAACCAATATGACGCGTTAGTACCTGATTGCGTAAATGGATGGCGTTAGTTGTAAACGATATCAATGCAGAAGTACTGACACTATATAATACGTAAGCAAGGAAAAAGACAGGATTTTTGGAAATTTATCTCCTAACGGGGTTAAATGTGGGTTGAAAGTTTGTATTGAAAATCTGTAATTATTTCAGTAACTGTTATTGTATTTCGACTATAATTTCCTCATTTTAAACTAAGAAAACTTATTTCAGCATTTTTGGAAAGTCATCCCTTAACGGTGTTAAATTGGGGTTGAAAGTGTGTATGGAAAATCTGTAGTTATTTAGTAACTGTTTTGATATTTCACGTAAAGACTCTTAATTTAAAACTAAGAAACTGATTTCAGCATTCTTGGAATTTCATCACTGAAAGCGTTAAAATAAGGGGTAACAGTCTGGGACAAAAGTACGATGGCGCATAAAGAGTGTTGTGAAGCGCTGAATAGAACTTTGACAGATATTAGAGGGAACGAAGTTATGATGGGTGGAATGTCAGACTCTGCCCGTATTTCAGAGGCGAACTCGAGCGGATGAAGTTAAATTCAAATTCAAATATTTTATTGCAGGCCAGGGTACTTGCATAAAACTTGCATTAAGGCTTCAAATATTTGGCCTATAATCAAAAAACTCCACCTTAAGATAAACATGCGAGTGCACCTTAAGGGCGATGTTTGCGCTAGAGAATTCTCCGACCTTCTTCCTAAAATAGGAAATAGAGAATATCCCGAAACTGAGGAAATGATTACAATTCCATGGGATCTCGCTTTAGTTGTGCGGACTGTTGACGATCTAATCTCTCAAATTTACCCAGATGTTCAAAATCTACACAGCAAGTCCATGGAGTGGTTGTGTGAACGAGCGATTCTGACAGCTAAGAACGACCAGGCTTCCGTTATTATTAACATTTTATTGAAGTCGTTTGAAGGTTCCGAATACGAATACAAGTCTGTAGACTCGATCTGTAGTGAACACGGGTGATGCCAAAAACTATCGCGTAGAGTTTGAATGCACTTAACCCACCCGGTCTACCTTCTCACATATTTATCTTAAAAGTGGATGCTCGAGTAATGTTGCTGCGAAATTTCAATCAGCCTAAGTTTTGCAATGGAACAAGAAGCCATTGTATTTACTGGCTGTGCTCAAGGTGAATTTGTGTACATATCCCGGATACCATTTATACCCTCGGAATACCTTTTCGAAATGAAAAGGCTGCAGCTCCCCCTTAAGGTCTGTTTCGCGATGACGATCAAAAAGTCTCAGGGTCAGTCACTGAAAATAGCAGGAATAGGTCTTAGGGGGGACTGCTTCTCGCACGGCCAGTTTTACGTGGCTTGCTCGAGAGCAAGCTCTCCACGCATCTTGGTCGGGTCTGTTAATGTGGTATATAAAGAAATACTGCAAAATCTACCTAATGTTTAATATTATCAATAATTCTAACTCAATTGTTAAATTATATCTGTTATTTTTCTCAAATTACTGGTATATAACAAAGTAACGTGACTTATACTTATAACTATTCACAGACAATGCATAGCCTAAACTGCCGACGGTAGGAATACGAGAATTGAAACAAATATTCCGTTAGAAATGTATGTAGAGGCGCACTAAAGAAGGATTTTTGAAATTCGATCTATACGCAGACGAAGTCTCTTAACAGACCAGACCAAGATGTGTGGAGAGCTTGCTCTCGAGCAAGCCACGTAAAACTGGCCGTGCGAGAAGCAGTCCCCCCTAAGACCTATTCCTGCTATTTTCAGCGACTGACCCTGAGACTTTTTGATCGTCATCGCGAAACAGACCTTAAGGGGGAGCTGCAGCCTTTTCATTTCGAATAGGTATTCCGAGGGTATAAATGGTATCCGGGATATGTACACAAATTCACCTTGAGCACAGCTAGTAAATACAATGGCTTCTATAACGTTTTTATGTAAGGCTTACACACGCAGCCTTGTTCCATTGCACAACTTCGGCTGATTGAAATTTCGCAGCAACATTACTCGAGCATCCACTTTTAAGATAAATATGTGAGAAGGTAGACCGGGTGGGTTAAGTGCATTTAAACTCTACGCGATAGTTTATGGCATCATTCGAGTTCACTACAGATCGAGTCTACAGACTTGTATTCGTATTCGGAACCTTCAAACGACTTCAATAAAATGTTAATAATAACGGAAGCCTGGTCGTTCTTAGCTGTCAGAATCGCTCGTTCACACAACCACTCCATGGACTTGCTGTGTAGATTTTGAACATCTGGGTAAATTTGAGACATTAGATCGTCAACAGTCCGCACAACTAAGGCGAGATCCCATGGAATTGTAATCATTCCCTCAGTTTCGGGATATTCTCTATTTCCTATTTTAGGAAGAAGGTCGGAGAATTCTCTAGCGCAAACATCGCCCTTAAGGTGCACTCGCATGTTTATCTTAAGGTGGAGTTTTTTGATTATAGGCCAAATATTTGAAGCCTTAATGCAAGTTTTATGCAAGTACCCTGGCCTGCAATAAAATATTTGAATTTGAATTTAACTTCATCCGCTCGAGTTCGCCTCTGAAATACGGGCAGAGTCTGACAAAAGTTTCCAGCATACAACATAGTGACTCCACCCATCATAACTTCGTTCCCTCTAATATCTGTCAAAGTTCTATTCAGCGCTTCACAACACTCTTTATGCGCCATCGTACTTTTGTCCCAGACTGTTACCCCTTATTTTAACGCTTTCAGGGATGAAATTCCAAGAATGCTGAAATTAGTTTCTTAGTTTTAAAATAAGAGTCTTTACGTGAAATATCAAAACAGTTACTAAATAACTACAGATTTTCGATACACACTTTCAACCCCAATTTAACACCGTTAAGGGATGACTTTCCAAAAATGATGAGATTAGTTTTCGTAGTTTAAAATGAGGAAATTATAGTTGAAATATAATAACAGTTACTCAAATAATTAGAGATTTTCAATACAAACTTTCAACCCACATTTAACCCCGTTAGGAGATAAATTTCCAATAATCCTGTCTTTTTCCTTGCTTACGTATTATATAGTGTCAGTACTTCTGCATTGATATCGTTTACAACTAACGCCATCCAGTTACGCAAACAGGTACTAACGCGTCATATTGGTTTCAAAGCAATTTCTTTATAACTCTTCAGAATGAAAATTTCAGAATTAACAATAAGTGATGATATTTTCTTCTGTTTCCGCGATTATTACTCATTGAAATAAAACAATTTAACGGATTATATCGCGTATATTATCTCATTTTAGTTCCCGACGTTTCGTAAGCTTTCCAGCTTTGCATGGTCACGGGAGGACTGACCTTCCTCCTCCTGAGTCCTCCCGTGACCATGGAAAGCTGGAAAGCTTACGAAACGTCGGGAACTAAAATGAGATAATATACGCGATATAATCCGTTAAATTGTTTTATTTCAATGAATAAGTGATTATTTTCCATTTATTGTTAAATAAACTCGTTTATGTATTTATCTTATTTATAAACCATATACTTTTGTAACAAAATGTTTATCATTCTGAGATGATCGCAAGTCCAAAATGTACAACGGGCTATTATCCGGCTATATTCAGATATACTCTTATTTGTATGGTACGTCATATACGGAAGGTGTGTTCTTTGTAGGTAGTATTACTGTTGCTAGGTTACCAATTGTTTATTAATTGTTTAGAAATGAAAATGTCACAATATCAAATGAACAAAAGGTCATGTTTTTCCATTTATTGTAAAAAAAAACCCCTTTTATGAATGAATATTCTCAAAAGTGGTAGCCTATGTCCTATTCTGTTATCTAAGCTATATTACTGCAGAAAAATCTGTCATGTAGTTTTTGCGTACCAGTGTAACGTACGATTTGTCCGCATTGTATTCATTTCTCGCGGGTAAGTGTATTTACCCGGGATAAAAAGTAGCCTATATCCTTCCCCTGGACTCAAACTATCTTCATACCCAATTTCATTTCAATCGGTTCAGCGGTTTAAGCGTGAAGAGGTTACAGACAGACAGACAGACAGATAGACAGACACACTTTCACATTTATAACATTATAGTATGGATTTGTGTACTTAATTACACATAAATATATTTTGACATTTGATTACTATTTCTGTAGCATGACATTGAAACTGATGTCATGATGTATTTTAATTATTTTACATGCACAGAGGGAACTCTGACAAATATTGTACGCCGACTCTGGCTGATTGTGACGGACACGTACTTATTGTAACACCTTATTATAACAACTCACTTTCTAACAATAAATTATTATTCTATTATTCTATTATTCTATTCTATTGAATGTTATTTTGTAAGGAAGACAAAATACGTGACATTTAAATGTTACGATGTATTATTAGTTGTTTACGAACTAATTGTTACTGTACTATCTTTCTTTGTTCAATAAAATGGAAACATCGTTCAATGTTTAGTTAAAGTATAAGCTAAATAGCTTATATTTAGTGAGATTTTTGTCAAATCTAGTATATAAATCAGGCTGGTTTTCAGGTTTTTGACTATAAACGATTCAGCGCCTAATGCAGAAACATGTTTGCTTAAAATTTCCTCGACAGAAAAGTGAAAAACGCGGCTTCATTTTCTGTTTTTTGTCTAGTTTGTACAAACGACAGATTAATAATCGGCTAAATTAAGTAAAAATGACATTCTTCCCTCTATCTTTTACTTCACTAACTTAAATGTTAGCAAAACATAATAATATCTTCGATTTCATTGTACTTTTACATCTGGCGCTTACGTCAAAAAACCCCAAGCATGTAGTGTATTAGGTTTCTCTTTCTTTGATGCGCGCGAGCAATAAATGCGTCCTTTATTACAAATTACGCTTATTGGCGGGCTCCGCGTTTGGGGCGTGGTTTATAAAATCCGTTGCAGGCCCTTAAAGCGCCATCTTGTTTTTGCCTGGCCTCACCCTTGCGGCCGGGGCACGATGGAAATTAACTGTCCTTTTGTTTTAATGGTTCCTTTAAATACTGGGAAATTCGGAATTCCTACAATATTTATAGCAATTAATAGTTATTGGTTATGTAAGGCTGCAAAGTTGTTATTTAGCGCGAGCGCTTGGATTGAAAGCTGAGTAAGAGAAAGAATCTAAAATTGAACCATGAGCAAAGCGAGTGGTCCAAGTATAGTTTCCGGAACGTAGTGAAGCTTTCAAGGCACTAGAAGCCAGATATTTTTGCTGCCGTGCGAAACATACACCTTTTCACCTGACTACAGCGAAGAAAATGTGAGATGCAAAAAAACACAATCAAATCAACACACAAGCAGTTTTTTTTCATTTAGAGTGAAAATGAAACTACAAAACACACTCATACTATAATGTACACATACATATATAAAAAAATTGATACTTTGATATCCTCAAATTACTTTTCCACGCTTGTGGGGAAAATATACTTTTTCCGAGCTAGTGAGAAAGAAAAATATTGTTAATACAATAAACTATATACTACTACATTTTACACATCATACAATTTTTAAACAAAAATAAAGGCTGGAGCGCAGTTCAACCAATCGACTTCTGAATGAACATCATAAGGAATTACGATACGAGTAGTGTCCTGCAAATTGGACACACCTGGCATAAAATACCGTCTTGTCTAGCAAATGTTAGTTAAATAAGCTTGAAAAATATTTGATTTTTCTATATACCTAACCCATTAATTATCTTAAGCTTATATATTTAGTCTTTATCTTAAATTATCTGGCCTGTTATTTATTTATTTTTTAATATATTGTTTTTTACAAGCTTTTATTTAACTAGCAATTGTTTGTTCGGGTGGAATCTTGCAAGATAAATTTGACCGGGAAGTAGTTTGAGCGCATGTGACCACAATTTATTGTCACATCTAACCAAGATTATTTCACGGAAATGCAAAGGAACTAATCCATTAATCTAATCTGGAATTTCGCAAAGTACCGTCTGAATCTATCAATTATTAATATACGAGCTTCTGCCCGCGACTTCGTCCGCCTTAAATTCGTTTATCGCGGATAAGGGTATTTTTCCGGAACAAAAAGTAGCTTATGTCCTTTCCCGGGACTCAAATTATCTCCATACCAAATTTCATCCAAATCGGTTCAGCGGTTTAAGCGTGAAGAGGTAACAGACAGACAGACAGACAGACACACTTTTGCATTTATAATATTACTAGTATACTAGTACTAGTACTAGTATGGATTGTATTATCATAAATAATAATAATTGTTATTTCTATTGTTGCAGGTACACGGAAACTGAAGACAATAAATACCAAAATATAACAGCAAGATCTCATAATGCTTATCTTTCAAAAAATATTGAAAACCCTAGTCATAAATTTGGTTTTAATTACAAACTGTGTTAAAAGTAACACAGAGGAAATAGCAACATTATCAAGTGATTTTAAAGTAGATGTAAATGAAATAGCTAACGATACTAAGACAATGTCTGATATAAGGTTAGATCATGGAATAGAACTAGATAATATTACGTGTATAGGAGCTGAAGAGTACTGTAATATGACACGAGAAGACTATATAATGATGTTAGATGAATACATTTATCCAAAGTCTTACGAATGGGGGCTAATAGCTGCACATTCTGTGGTGTTTGTATTAGGACTATTGGGGAATGCTCTAGTCTGTATAGCGGTATACAGGAATAAGTCTATGAGGTCAAATGTGACGTATTGTTGTCTAGTGAATTTGGCTGTGGCTGATTTTTTGGTGATCTTGTTGTGTTTACCGTCTACTGTCATTTGGGACGTCACGGAGACGTGGTTTTTGGGAGAGACGCTATGCAAGATACTACCGTATTTTCAGGTAAGACATGTTTTAAATATTATCATATCAAAATTTAGCACTTGTAACTGGGTCATTATCTTTTCATTACCAACCTTAGTTTTTCAAATAAATGAATATTCAAGAGATTATTTGTATACCTAATTAACATGCCAGTAATAAGTTCTGAGATCAATTTATGGACTCTTATATACGAAAAGTCATACATTGATCATTATAGCCGTATGTAGGAGGCAATGCATCAGTAAATACCTTATTTTCATACTAAAGTGGGGACATCGATGACCACTGCGTTACCTGTTTTATTTTTATAAACGGTGAACAAAAAACAAATGGAAATGACAGTTTAAAAATGCTATATTTTACAATACGCCTTCTGCTTAAAAATGCTATATTATATAATACACTTTCTGTACTCTGTTTTGTGAGGTGTGCAATTAAGTGTTATTGTATCTCAGAAACTACTTACATTCTTTAGAAATTTGGAATTCACATTTACTTACTTGTATACGACGCCATAGACACCATGCAAACTTAACCTAATCGGCTAGTAGGGTAAGTGGAAGTTTAAACGGAACCCTTGGGGCAAGAATCAGACTCGATCTTGACTGGTTTCGTTGGAGAACCAACATAAATCGATTTTTCAACACGCTTGCTCGAAAAGTCGCCCTTATTTATTTATTTATTGGTGTTCAGGATAACAACAGCCATGAGTAGTTCAGTTTACATAAAATGGTTTACATAATAGGAGGCCAATAACAGTCATCCGTTAATATACATACACAAATACAGAGATATCTTATAAATTGAGATGGACATGAAAATTATAAAGTGCAAATTACACAATGTTACCTACAGGTTTCGACAATTATAGAGAAGACAAGGTAACAGATTACGTGCGTATAATACGTGCTTATTTGGAAACGATGTGTCCAGAAAAAACTTGCACAGTTCTTGAGCTCAAACCGAAGGGGTCTTACAGGTCATACAAAATCGGCGTCCCATGCGAGCTGTATGACAAATGTTTATCCGTAGATGTCTGGCCCATGAACGCTCGAGTGAAGGCATGGTTTTTTCGAAGACGGCAAAGCAACGGCGCATACCTGGAAAGGCCCAAGCCCCAGGACAAAGACGGGACCGATGTTAGACATAGTATACCAGAATGTCAGGGGCTTGAACACGAGACTTCAGTACTTCAGGCAAAACCTACTAGCTCTTAATTGTGACGTCGTTGCGGTAACGGAGTCTTGGCTTACCGATGCCGTTAACGATGCCGAATTGACGTGCGGCGGGTGGAGCTTGCTGCGTCGGGACCGCGCCAGCGGCGCGCGCGGCGGCGGCGTACTCCTCGCGGCGCGCCCCGGCATCGAGCTTCGGCGTCGTGCGGATCTAGAGACGTCGACTGGCGAGGACTTGTGGGTCTCATTTGTGGCAGGCCAAGTAGTGTTCTATGTATGCGTTGTATACATTCCTCCCAGTGCCTCAGAGGAAACGTATATGCAGTGGTTTCGAAAGGTGGAGTCGGCGATAGACACTCTTACAGGTGTAGTGCTTGTGATCGGTGACTTGAACCTAAACCCGCTGTATACGTCCCAGAGTGTCCTTAGCTATTATTGTTATCTCTTATCTGTTTGTGGTTTGAATGAGACGAACGAAGTGACGAATGTACATGGGAGTAAGCTAGATGTCGTGTTGGTGTCGGAGCGCGTCACCGGTGCTGTGGTGTCAGAGATGGTGGGCGAGGGATTGGTCCCAAGATCTGATACGTACCATCCTCCATTGGGGATTTTGGTTCCCGTGGGAGGCTGTGCGCGTCGACCGGCTGCGGAGCGTCTAGATCCCAGCAATGTGGACATGCGTCGGGACTGGAACTTTACTCAGGGTAATTTTGAGCTTATGTACAAATTAGTCTCGGAAGTAAGTTGGCAGGAAGTTCTCAGTGCTGGCGATGTCGACATCGCTGTGGACTCATTTTACAATATATTATATAATATCTTTGACCTCTGCGTACCTAAACGGAAACGGCCAACCAGTTCGACTAGGAGATATCCTGTGTGGTTCACGGCGGACCTGATCAGTGACATCAAACGAAAAAGTAATCTGCATCGGGAATGGAAGGCTACACAGGATAAAGACGTCTACAAAGAGTTTGCAATTTTGAGGTCAAAGGTGAAAGAACGTTTAGCGTCTGCTTACGATAGCTACATCGGGCGAATCCAAAGTACAGTTAAAGTCAATCCCCGCGCTTTTTGGCAGCACGTAGGCAGTCTCAAGACAAACGGTGGTTTTGTTTCCCGAGTAAAGTTTAAAGACGAACAATTTGTCGGTAGGGAGGTAGCTAGCGCTTTTGCTAACTATTTCTCGGAAGTTTTTCTACCTGACATTCCGCTTCTAGATCCGAACTTATTAGGAAATACTGATCGAAAGCCTGGTATCAACCGCATTGATATCAAAAAAATTTCATTACAGGAGGTTGAAGATGGGATTAAGCGCCTAAAGGCCAATAGCTCCGTTGGACCTGATAACTTGCCGGCGTATATTGTAAAGGGTTGTATGGAGTTCCTGAAGATCCCGATACAATATATTTTTAACCTGGCGCTCTCTTCTGGGTCATATCCTCGAAGTTGGAAGGTGTCTAGAGTGAGACCGATCCCGAAGGCGAGTGACACTTCCGTCGTTGAGAATTATAGACCGATAGCCGTTCTTCCCACCCTTGGTAAGCTGTTCGAGGCCATACTTCACCGCACTCTATCTTCACAGGTTCGGCCCTTCTTGTGTGATGCGCAGCATGGCTTTCGGCCAAGTCGCTCGGTCAACACGAATCTATTGATACTAACGGACAACATTGCTGTGCATCTTGATAGAGGTATTCAGGTCGATGTCCTCTATTTCGATTTCACAAAAGCTTTCGATCGCGTGGATAACGACGTGCTGCTTAGAAAACTTGATAAAGTTGGTTTCTCTCCTAAGTTGTTAACCTTTTTTGCCAACTATCTGCGCGATCGGCAGCAGTTCGTCCGACATGGATGTTTTGTCTCGACACCTTACCATACCCGGTCTGGTGTCAGTCAGGGCTCCATCCTAGGACCCTTGTTTTTCGGTATCATGATCAACGATCTCAAATCGGTTCTTCGGGCGGCTCAGTGTCTCTTGTACGCTGATGATTTGAAGTTGGTATACGGGGTTCAGCAAAGAGCCGATTGCGAGACGTTGCAGGAGGACATCGACTTGGTGTTTCGGTGGAGTGTGGAGAATAAACTTAATTTTAACACAGCTAAGTGTTGTGTGTGTACATTTAGCCGCTCTCCTACCCCTATACATAATCAATATATGCTAGGGTCAGAGCCGATAAATCGTGTCTTCTCTGTCAAGGATCTGGGTGTTGTGTTCGATACGCGGCTCACTTTTCACGAGCATATTTCTTCTCTTGCTACGAGTTGTTTTCGAAGACTGGGTTTCGTAATCCGAAACCTCCGCCATTTCCATGACCCGGTGGCCATAAAAATGGTTTATAATGCCTTGGTAAGGAGTAAGCTGGAGACTTCATCGATCGTATGGAACCCGTACGAATCGACGTATGCCTTACTTCTCGAGAGGGTTCAGAAAGCATTTTTAAGGTTCCTTTATAAAAAAGTATGTGGATTCTACCCGTATCTATACCCAACGAAGTATCTTCTCGGCTCTCTTGGGTACAACTCCTTGGAGGTCAGGCGGAATTATCAACTCATGATCGCGGCATGTCGAGCCTTGCGTGGTGAGTCAGACTGTCCCGAACTTGTAGAGCGTCTCGTGCGGCTGTTTGTCCCGGATGTCCCAAGGATAGCCCTGAGACCACGACGACGCGACCTGTTGGCCGTGCCGCCGGCGCGCACCGTGTCGTGCAGGAACTCGCCACTGCCCCGCGCCCTATCGCTGCTCAATGCGCTCCTGGCATCGACACCTGAATGCGACTTGTTTGCGTGGCGATGGGCGGCTGTGTGTAGTGAATGCTTGAGATTCTGTGAGGTGATGGACGCTAGGTGCTCAACTGTTCCAATATGATTTGTTTCTTTCATCTTATTTTGATATATAATTTTAATTGTTAAGTAGTCTAAGTTTCGTGACGCATTGGTCATACTGTAATGTCATGTAAACGTTTTTATCAATAAAAAAAAAAAAAAAAAAAAAAAAAAAATTATTATTACCGACCTTATTTTCTTGTATAAGTTATAAATAAATAAATAAATATAAATATTACGGGACAATTTACACAAATCGCTCTAGTCCCATGGTAAGCTCAATAAGGCTTGTGTTATGGGTACTAGACGAAGATATATTTAATAGATATATTACTTATATACATAGAAAAACATCCAAGACTCAGGAACAGATATTTATTGCTCATCACACAAATATTTGCCCTTACCGGGATTTGAACCCAGGACCTCAGCTTCGCAGGCAGCGAAGTTATCATTAAAGTATAGATATTGTGGGTTATAGAAGATACAAAATTATATATTTGTATTTAGATAAAGTAATGAAAACGTGCAAACTACCTATACAATGTTACATGATAAAAATGAAATAGAAGACAGGATTACAATCTACCGACATCATTCTCCTTATTCGTTATCATACAAAAAATACCAAGATAGATATTGTTAGTTATTGTAAGTACAAAAGTACTTTATTACACCATTATTACGGCTGAAATCCACTCCATTAAACACGCGTGCTTTTGTACACTACGTAAAAGGGATGTTGACAAATCTTGGCAACTTTTTTCTGTTGTATATGGGAAAGCCTTTTAATAATAGATTATTGGTGAAAAACTACTTCAATGTCATAAAAACTCCCCGAAAGTCAATAATGTTAGTCACATTTTTGGACTTTCCCAAAAAACACTTCATACTAAAGCCGTGTGACGTTACACGTTCCTACGTTGTACGGGGAAATTAACAACTTTGTTTTGCAGCTATGTTAAAACATGCGTTTATCAAAACGGTTTCATAACAAAAGTTGCCTTATATTTCATGGGTTATTCAATGGTATTATTAACTAGTAATATTTTAATACTTTAAAAATAGACTTTCCCACCCAATTTTTATGATTTCTATCACAGAAAGTACCATTTTGCATCAAAATTGTGTTTTTATTTCAATACAGTCAACATCCCTATTGCATTGGTGCTTTTTAGGGTTCCGTACCAAAAAGGTACAAAAGAAATCCTTATGGTGCGACTCTGCCTGTCTGTCCGACTATTAGAGCGCCATATCTCAAAAACAACTTACGCTATCTAATTGAAATTTAAAATTTGTAAAAAAACGACAAATATGAGGGGGGGGGGGGGGGGGGGGGGCAAAAATTAAAAGTCTAGCTACTGGGTCAAATGGGGCATCATATATGAAAGAACTTGACCTGCATATTTTTAAAGATTTAAAAAAAATTTCTTATTGTACTTAGATTTTGTTTTATTAAGGAAAATGTGAAAATAACACCATTCCCCCCTTTATCTCCGAAGTTTTTATAAATAAACATAAATATTACACAATTCGTATAAATAAACATAAATATTATACGAAAATTACAGCCATATCTCTAACTAGGATTTATTTGTAATTTTTTATAGAAATTGGATGCAAACTTTACTCAAACAATACCGGGTAATAAAGTTAGTGTAAGCGAAAATTTGCACGGAACCCTCGGTGCGCGAGTCCGATTCGCACTTGGCCGGGGATTTTATTACATTTTAATGGCAGTAAAGAGTTTCTATACATAAAAAGCAGTACAGGCATATTAAATAATTTAATCGTGCCTTACAGGCGCGAACCGCAGAATCGCCTCGTGTGTAATAACCAACTTAGCGCACTCGTATCATAATGTACTATTAAGTATTACTGACGAGCTGTTTTCATCTCGTGCGCTACAGTTCGGCCAACTTCATAGCGATCAAAATAATCTCGGAGCGAATTCGACTCCGGATACGATAGACAGTGATTGTACTGCAGTTATTGGTGTTTGTTTATTTAAGTTCCACTGACGGGTATTGACGACTACTGTTCTTTAGACTTTTGATGTTCAGCCTTGATCCACTGTCAGGTTTTTTACAAGCTTTTATTTAACTTCCAATGTTTGTAAATATGTTGTTCCGGGTCAAATCTTGCAAGCTCAATTTAACCCACTTTTAGGTTTCCGATTGAGTTTAAATTTGACATAGCTGTGACATAGATGCAAGTGAAAGTGCAAAGAAAAATACGATCGCTCTCGCCGTGGTCACACCAGGACTCGAACCCGGTCCCTCTCGATTACGTGTCGAGAGTGTCTAATCCTCCACCAGCGAGCCATGTGCCAATCGCCTCGAATTTATCCATGCGCTTTGATCCATGTACCTATTTTTATTTTTTGAAAGGTATTATAACCTTGACATCGTTGTATAGTTGTATAGCAATATTATATACCAACTAGCTGATCTGATGAAGTAACCGGAAGTTGGTCATAGGAAACCAGTCATACGCAATCCGATATTTGGTCTATTTAAAATTGTTTCGATGAGTACTAAATGTTAAATAATTAAAAAAACAAAAAACCCGACTGCGTACAAAAACTAAAAAGAAAAAAACAAGTCCAGTACCCTATAAATTTGTTAAGTTATAATGAAAATGTTTCATGAATCATGATCGATACTCATATAAAACGAATAATAAATTCTAATATGGAGCATAGCGATTTTAAACAGTCGGGACCCATAAGAAATCTAAATCGACGCAAATCTTCCCAACAAATCAACTTTTAGACCACACTTTTCACGTCGCTGGCGTTACCAAAAATGTCTCTGGCGTTACCAAGAAATTGGACTTCTAATTTGATATTTTCTTGTTTATTATGTTTAACAGACGGGACATTCAACGTTTTAACGTACACCATAAGTTAAAATACGAGAAACCATTATTGAAAGGTGTTAGTTTACAGCGAAAAGTTGTGGACAGATTAGTGTGGGTCTAAAAGTTGATTCACCCACATACCTGATAAAAAAAAAAAAAAAATAAGCGTGGTAGTCCCAACAACATTCTGAACCCATTGTAGTATTTGACATGCAGGGCCTTCTTAATGTAATAAGAGTAAAAATTAACCGTCATTTATGTTTGATAGTCGGTGTCGGTGACGGTGTCCGTGCTGACGCTGACATTCATTGCACTGGACCGCTGGTACGCCATCGTGTACCCGTTCAAGTCCAAGACGACCCCCAACCGGCCGAAGACGAAGACCATCCTCAAGATCCTCGTCATCTGGACCATCGCGCTTGTCTTCAGTAAGTTCCTTTGTTCTTATAACCACAATATCCAATTTTAAAATAATCGCTCCGAAAGCTACATTGTGTCCCACCCCTCTATTTTCTAAACGGTATGTCCAAAAAATATGAAACAAATTACAAAAATAAAGCTTAATATAATCCTTTCAACGAAATTTATTTTGAACATGATCGTATATATCGTTTTTGAGTTATTGCCAAAAAACTGCGTCACTCAATAAAAGGACGTAAGTGCTGTGGAGATACGCTCTTTTGATGGTGCACTTTTTCATATCGTATTTTCATCATCTGTAGTGCATTTTTTGTATGAAAGGCTGAGCATGGTCCGACATATGCTCTTGGCCGGTTTTTTACATAATTGATAGATTCAGGCGTAGCTTGGCGGAATTCCATATTAGATTAATGGATTATAAGTTCCTTTGCTCTTTCGCAAAATAGTGTCATGGTTAGATGTGACAATAGACTATACTCACATGCGCATATCTTCATGCAGTTTCCCCAAAAAAATACGCATGCAAATACAACAAACCACTATCAGACAGAATAATCCTCGACACGAGTTTCGCCTCTCTGCGAGGCATCATCAGGAGATGCAGTGCAGGAGTCTTCTCGGGTGGACGCTGGACCGTCAATTATTTCGCGAAAAAGCAAAGGAACTATGATCCATTAATTCCTTTTTTGCTTTCTTCGCTACGGAACCCTACAAAGTACTGCCTTAACTCCTGAATAAGCACACCCCGTAATTATTTAAACGGGTTTCCCTTGTCTTCCCTTGTTTTCTTCCTTTAAATAATTAATTTAACTTGAAGTTGGAACACGCGAGTGACACTTGTGTTCCGAGTAAACTTTGTACTTTCATTCTTGTTTAGGGTATTTTAAGGTTTCCTCAAAAGGAAAATACAGAACTCTTACATCATCACTTTGCTGTGTGTCCGTATGTCGATTCTGCAGTCTCTTGAAGGTATGACAAATCGAAATTAGAAGTCAACGCAATCAAAAGATATAGTCACCAAAAAGGTGTTTCCACATTCATGTCGTCAGCCGTTTTAGCGTATATTTTGTACGGAACCCTCGGTGCGCCAGTCCGACTCGCACTTGTCCGGCTTTTCAACTTCGAGTATCATAACAGCTATATATCTACAATAGGGCGCCAACGAGGAAAAAAAGTCATAACCCCTCTTTTTTACCTTCTAGTTAATAGATATATATACTTATATATTTATATAGAAAACACCCAAGACTCAGGAACAAATCTTTATGCTCATCATACAAATATTTACCCTTACCGGGATTTGAACTCAGGACCTTCTGCTTTGTAGGCAACATTACTCCCGCTGAGCTGAACCGGTATTTAATCTATATTAAATAAATGTATATGTATACTACGCTTTATTTACTTACTATCACCACAGCTTAGAGAAAATTTGTCGAAAATTGAGTTTGATAGAAACAACTTGTCAAAGACTCAATGACTCCGTCAAAGTGTTTCAAGATGAACATGAACTTCAGTAATGGAGAACATGGAAAAGAAAAAGCTTTATTTTAGTTTAGCTACTCGTATCTAGTACTTAATAAAAAAAAAAAAACGTTAGCCAACCTATACACCATATGTGCATTGTCTGACGTTGGATTGGCAAGAACGTGAATAAAAGCCCCCATATTATGTGGGTTTAGATTGGCTGACGTCATCAGAGCCTCTCCTGTGCGCGGTTCCGCCTGCACTGCATTTCCGTATGTTTATATTCAAAGTAGAGAGGGGCCGACTATGGATTTTGCCGACTAGCCGACTAATCGGCGCTAAGGCGGTCGACTAATCGGCTGACTAGTCGGCAACGCCGATCATTGGCTTCGGCTAAGTTCAGGTGCAATCGGGAACGATCGTTTCAATTTTCTAGTCGCGCCTCGTGCCACTCGTCATCTGTTCAACTGTTCATGTTTTGACAAGTTTGTTTTATTTACGTTTTAGGGCCGATTTCACCAACAATCAATTTACACGAGAGTGGCTAACCCAGTATAAACTAAATCTAACGATTTACTCAATGGTTAATTTAATTTCAATTTCACCACGCTAGTGTACGGATAACAATCTCTCGCATAGTTACTAAGTAACGTTGAACGAATGAATTGAATAAAATCGTAATGCACGCAAGTAAGATGGACAATTTGTCCCATGCTTGAGCAATGGTGCTGCGTATTTTTTTCATTTATTCGAGTAATACATCAATTGTGAAGTAAGTATTGAATTCACTTGACAGTGACAATGACAATACTAATCTACATCTAACAGTTTACTCAGCCGAAATTGGCGGTGTAAAATTATTCTCTAGTTTAGACATTTTATCTTTAGGTTAATTATTGGCGAAACGTAAATTGAGTTTACTCACGTGTAATAAATTATTTATTGTTGGAATAAGGCTTATACTGTGTCGGTGAAATTGACCCTTAGTGATTTACTTGTTGCTCCAGCCAGCGTGTTTTTATTATCCTAAAAAAATCAAGATAAACAGTGAAATTATCTAATTGTTGTGTTAAACAAACAAAGAACTTGAAGGAAATACTGGTAGTTTATTTTCTTTCCAATCAGTCATAATGTGCCGATTATACGGTATCTTTTGCGGACTAGTCGCCGACGATTTGCCGACTATAAATGTGGCCGCAGAGTCGGCTTTCCCGACTAGTCGGCGACTAGTCGGTACATCTCTAATTCAAAGTAATATTAATAGTTTGAACAACACGATTTAACAAGGTCATAAAGCACCATGAATAGCGATTGTCCGTTGTTGTAGGTAAACAAACAACATGCGATTTAATTCATATTCAATGAATAGCTTGCGCTGCGGGCTCGTTAAGCAAAACTTGTTTGTAAACAATCGTTCGTCCGAAACGCATTAAGGTGCGTCAACACTTGTATCATTTACTCGTATCCGATCACGGTGGCGTGGCATGACTCCGTATCGCGCTGCTTGGACGCTTACTGTCGGCGCGGCGATCGCGCCGCGCTTGTCCGATCTAAATGTGTGATACGCGTAGCAACATGAGGTGCGTCCACATTTGTATCATTTGCCCGATCAGATCTTCGCCCCGTGGCATGATCGCGTGTCACGATCACGCGTTTGGACGTTGCGCCGATCCGATCGCTCGAAATCCATGTTGATATGCGTATCACACACTTAGATCGGAGAGGGCGCGGTGTAATCGGCGCGCCGACAGTAAGCGTCCAAGCAGCGAGATACGCAGTTATATGTTATTTGTTATATGTTATGCGCGCCCACATGCGTCACTAACGTGGCCACGCGCAGTTCTTCTTTGATTGCGTTTAATAACACGTATTGTTTTACGAGTCGAACATACGCGGGCCAGTTTCGGCCTCCGTTGACGTTAAACTCGTGTAATTTACCAATAGCCATCGTAATTTAACACCAAATCGGTCGCCACTGTAAAGTATGGGAGCGTAATGAAAGACTGTTTATACGAAACTGATTTATTTGCCTAAGTACCTACAAGATACCAAAAACGTAAGCATACCCACATTAGGTATGACAACTCGAATGTACTACATATACTACAGATACAAGTGTGGACGCACCTTTAGATTTCGAGCGATCGGATCGGCGCAACGTGCAAACGCGTGATCATGACGCGCGATCATGCCACGGGACGAAGATCTGATCGGGCAAATGATACAAATGTGGACGCACCTTTATGTGCCCGTCGGGCTGGTATTGTTATGCTATGTTACGCAATGCTATTTCTGTTTGGTTCTAACTGGAGTCTATGTCAGAGAGGAACCTCCTGATAATGTGGGCCGTGTCTAGGATTACTGCCTTCTGTATCTGACCCTTGATCCAGCTATGTAGCGAGAGTCTCTGGAGGTGTTGGTCGAGCCTCTTCTTTATAAGACCGTTTACCGAAACGACCATCGGTACGATGATCGTTAATCTCTTATTATGATTGACTTTTGTTTTTTTTTGACGCCTTGATACGCCGGTCACATCTTATTTATTATTTATTTATTTAAACTTTATTGCACAATACAAGAAAGTACAAATGGCGGACTTAATGCCATAAAGGCATTCTCTACCAGTCAACCATTAGGCTAAACAGAGAAATTATTGGTGCGGGATATCGGTATCAGACTTGTACAAAATAATAATTACAAGGGCGAGACACCCAAGTTACATAGTATACAAACTATACATAATACATAATATATATAAACATGATACATATATAAATATATATATATACATACATATAGGTACCTGCTTCTAAACTACTATGAAGACTCTTAATCTTACACCTCTGTAAGTATAGGTTACGTTAAGTTGTAATCTAATGGACCCGGAGACTATATACATCTCCCTGTATAGTGTGCCCAGGTTATTCTCTTATGCATTAATATTGTTATTAAAAAGTAATTATTATATTATTGTGAATGTTTTTCTGTTTATTGTAAAATCAGACATGTAAAAGTTCCCTTGAGGTCTACCTGCGAGCTAAGGTTAGAATTTAGAATTTTAGGTGCTTTTAATTTTTAAAGGCGATTTATTTATGATGCAGGTAAATTTCAGGCTCTTCTTCACACAAAATAGCCCAGGCGTAAATGTAGATCAATAGTTTAGTATTGGAGAAACAACTGCTTTACAATTTTGGTTGCTTTTATCTCAAAAAACCTTGACATACTTTTTTTCTTCAGTGATTTCCTTCCCGATAGCGTATACAATCAACACATAATAATGTTGGGAATATCCGATATTTTTAAGAATTTTCCTTCTATTTCTGATTGTTTTCCTGTATTTCAGGATTCTCAAGAACCAATATCAATTTGTGAACATTATAGGTTACTAGCTTTTGTCCGCGAATTCGTCTGCGTGGAATTTGTAATTTGGGTAGCTTATTTTTTATCCAATCGGCTATTTTCACCTTAAGGGATAATTTTGGGGATAGAAACTATTCTATATCCTTTCCCACAACTCAAACTAGCGCTTTCATCATCATCATCACCCTTTCAGGCGTTTCACCCATACGACGTCTACTTAGGGACACAAGCCTCTTCAATAGATTTCCACATGGGCCGGATAGAGGTGACCAGGTCGTCCGATCACCCTCTGCCCCAACGGCCATCGGTTCTTCGAACTATGTGCCCAGCCTATTGCCACTTCAGTTTAATTACCCTGTTTGTTATGTCGGTGACCTTGGAATCTCCTTATCTCCTTACTAACTTTTATCTAAATTGGTTTAGCGGTTATTGATTCCCGATACAATCTTCCATCCCCCTTGTTAGTCTCTTTAAGAATGATTTCTGGGATAAAAACTAACCTATGTCCTTCCCCGGCACTCAAACTATCTCTATACCAGATTTGATCATGATTGGTTCAGCCGTTTAAGCGTGAAGATGTAACATAGAGACACACTTTCGCATTTATAATATTGGTATGGATTTTTAGCTAAAACAGACCTCACTGAATTGAGTTCAAATTAGGTATGCCTTCGAAATGCACTGGATGCGGCTAGCTTAGGACTGATCATGGTGGGGTACCTACTTCTGAAACATAGGCCTTCTCCAGATGGGCAGCGTTACTGTACGATCGTTAAGATCTTCGACCAAGGTCGTGATAGTTATTTGTTATACAAGCCTGCAAAGTTCTTATTTGGCACGAATGCTTGAATTGAAAGCCGAGTTAGCGAAGAAATCTGAAATTGAATTATCTAAAAGTTCAAATATAGATTCCTGAGCTGTCAAGGCTTTCAAGGAATGAGAAGCCAAATAATTTTGCAGCCGTGCGAAACACACAACTTTTCACCTCCCTTACAGCGAGGTAAATGTTAGATGTAAGAAATCTATGAAATTATATTAAACCGATATTTTTTTAATTTATAACTAGTATGTAATATAAACCTACGAAACACACTCATAACAAAACAATATTAAAATATATAAATTCGTACTTCAAAAGATTTTTCCACGCTAGTGGATAAAACGAACTTTCCCACGCAGATTTGACGCTGTGAATGGAGCTTTTCCGAACGAATGAGGTGAAAAAGTATATTTTTGGTAAGACAATGATATCCGGAATACAAAATCAAAATAAACTGTATTTATTTTTGTCACCAAATCAAATTTTAACTTAAATATAAGCAAAATCAATCTAAAACTAAACTACAATTAAACACGGCCCCAACGGCATTGTTCCGAAGATGCTGGCGGTATTTCCTCGCTGTGTTTCTATTTTAATGCTTTGAGCGAGGAAATCGCCAGCTCTTTTGTCGCCGGTGGCGTTGATGAGCCGTTCTTGGACCTCCTTAATAAGGAGCCGTGCACTTGGAGCCGACAGTCCCAGGGTCTTGAAACTGACAGCCATAATGTGATGGAATAGCACATCACGAGGCTGGGGAGTGGGGGATTGCCAGACGAGTATAAGTTTGCTATATATGAGTCAGGCAATCCTCTTTCCTACCGAGGCATATATATGATAAAATTTCAAACGCAGCGGTTTTAGAATAAAATAATAATAATTCGGCTGTTTTAAGACTTGTGCCTTCCCTTTATATAGGCGTTTCGTAATTTTTAAAATTTCATAACTAGACAATAATAAAGTGTTTTGCAAAATAGAGTGGACATTTTCTCTGCCATACTGCGTAAGAAGATGGCATCTCTTTTGGCCAGAATTCGTGACAGTTCAAACAGCCTCCTGAAGACTATAGCTGTAAGAAATGAAGGCTCCATGATGCAACACTTAATTAAGAACACAATGTCCCTAGCCAAGTACAAATACTAACATAATTATAAGAAAATACTAACAAAATATGGATGTAGTTGTCTGAATAAATAATGTTTATTATTATAATAATGAAAATTGTATGCAATATTATTGTCATCCAGCAATTTCCGATATTTTTTAAATTTGAGATTGACCATAAACTAAGCATTTCACCTTCTAATATCTTGAAAATAAGGACGACATTTTTGAGTATTCTTATTATTTTTGTCCCTTTTCCACAGACTGTCCTGACCTGATATACCTCACAACGGTGAAGCCGGCGTTGAGGTTCGACCTGCCACACCTGGTCCAGTGCCAGGCCACGTGGTCCGAACACGCTGACCTGGTGTGGCACATCGGCAAGTTCGTCTTCATCTATTCGTAAGTACAGACCAAATACAGACAAAGGTTAATTTTCACAAGCTTTTAACTTGCCTTGTGCAGTGGCGTGCGGTCCATGTAGGCACAAAGGCACTGCCTACCTTGAAAAACCATTGCTCCATACAGGCACAGAGAAAGTGCCTACCTCGGTCAAATCAAAACCCGTGCACGCCACTGCACATAGGCACAGAAAACTGGCCAAGAGCATGTCGGACCATGCTCAGTGTAAGGTTCCGAACCCGTTCATGCAAAAAATGCACTAGAGATGAACAAAATACCAAATGAAAGGTGTATAGCAAAAGAGCGTATCTCCACGGCACTTACGTCTATAGCTGAGTAGCGCAGTTTTTGGCAATAACTCAAAAACAGCCCCACCCATTGTATTAGGGTTATCTAGCCTAAATGGCAAAAACGGAACCCTTTCGTCATGTCCGTCCGTCCGTCCGTCCGTCCGTCCGTATGTCACAGGCATTTTACTCAAAAACTATAAGATGTATATTGATGCAATTTGGAACATAGATGTCTCTTGTGTAAGCCGCTACTAAGTTTGATAGTTAAATAAAAAATATATATATTTCTAGGGGGGGCACTCCATACATAAAACCGAAACTGAAAAAAAAATGTTTTCAGCAAATATCAATGTCTGGCACATCATTCGACAGTTCTTCTAAACACACTTTGAGGTTTCAACTTTTTTTTTTTATTTAGTGAATATTTTCGGAAATATTCGCTCCGAAACTAGAAAAAATTGTGTCCCCCCTCTATTTTCCGTATATACAATTAATCTTATTTTGGCGTCGGTGCCATATAAAGAATGTGTAAAATATTGAAAATTGACGATTTTAGTAAGTTGAGACACGATGGCACCGACTCCAAAATAACATTAATTGTATATACTGTATAGATTGAGTATACAAACGGTTACTTGTAAGTAATTTGAAGAAACTGAATTATGGCGTTATTTTTTACTTTTTAGTATTTTTTGGAGTCGGTTTTATTTTTTTGTTTAAAAGTTTATTTATTTTACACTTTATAGTTAATCGTTACTTAAAAGTGTATCTCGTGACGATTCGAATAAGCCCAAACACGGCTAGGATACATTATTTTATTACATAGATCTGGTGCCTACCTTCCGGCTCCATCATCAAATCAATTCGATGATACCATTCTCATCAGGACCATTTAAATTTGTGACTATGAAGTTGCTTAGCTAAATTAATCAAGATATTTTGTCGCCACCCGTAAATTATTTATCATTGAGGAGTTCCGATGGCATTCTGTGGTCTTCTGCATCAGTTCCACTTCACCAATGTACACTTTCTGAATCCAAATGCTTATTATGCTTCTTATAATACCAAAATCGCTATATGTATGCCTACAATATTTGAGGAGTTCCTTCAATTTCTCGTCGATTCCATCATCAGATCTTCACCAAAATTAAATAGGACCAACTAAAAAGTACCTTCTATAAAACCAAAAAAAAAATCTAAAATCGGTGAAATAGTCTTCGAGTAATCGGTGAACATCCGTAAATAACCCGATAATACCCCGATGTCGCAGCATCACGCTGAGTGGTGGCCTTTTGTTGCGGACATGGTAGCACCGTGTTGTATACTTATATTAGTCGATTGTTTCTTGTCAATCTAGATTTAAGATAATTTTAATTTAATTATTTCTTTAAGCTTTCTTCATGTAATGGTGTTATCTTTTCGCTGCAATAAATGTGTTTTCTTTCTTTCTTCTTTCTTTCTAAATAAAAAAAAAAACATTCCGTCGAATTGAGAACCTCCTCCTTTTTTTGCAAGTCAGTTAAAAATATCTGTGCACGGCATCACGTTTCGGCTATGGCATTACTAAATATTAATACCAACACACTAAATATCTTTGCGCTTAAATGTTCAACATTTTTTTTTTTGTTTGTTTCTTATCTCTTTTTCTGGCTATGGAGACCGTTTTAGAGGTGTGTAATGGGCGCCACGCTCCGAAGGAGTGGCGTGTTTAACACGGTACTGATCGCGAAAGAAATGGCAAAGCGAATAGAGTTTGTACGTCACACCAAACCATAAACAAACACAAACAAGGCCCTAAACAACGCGTCACACAAGCAAGTTCCGATCCTTCGTCATACAAAAGTAAACCGTATTACAATGCTGTAGGTTACTTTTTATCGCGAGCGGCGGCGGCTACTTGGCGGCATTGTCAAAGGCGTCAAACAAAGCTTTATCGCCGCCACCGACACCGCTAGATATACAGTAGTCAAACGAAAATTTGCAATATTAACTCTAATATCATATGTAAAGGGATTAAAATTACTATATACACATTGAAAGGGAAACCCCTTCATGAGCTTGCCTTTATGAAAGGCTTTTTAATCGCTTAGAAAGGGTATCAGATAGTCGTTAAGTGAACTGCTTACCCCTATGAAAAGCGGTTTAAAAGCCAAATGAACGGGTTTCGAGCAGCAACGACTTTGGTAAGCAAAGCCTAACGAAAAACCCCTTCAAAAACCCTCGAAGGGGATACCGGGCCGGTTTGGACGTTGCGCCGATCCGATCGCTCAAAATCCATGTTGCTGCGCGTATCACACACTTAGATCGGACAAGCGCGGCGTGATCGCCGCGCCGACAGCGAGCATCCTAGCAGTGCGATACGCAGTCAGGCCACGCCACGGTGATCGGATACGAGCAAATGATACAAGTGTGGACGCACTTTTAGAAACGTTACGCTGCATGGAGTGTAAACAAAAAAACCGTGGCTCGCATCGCTTTGCACATTATTACAGTAAATATGAACGGGAATAACGAGAAAAAAATGTTTTATAGTCTCATAAAAATAAATGATCACGTAATATATATAATTTATAGGTTTTAGACATTCTGCCCAAACAACTTAACTCGGGTTTAGTCATCACTCATCAAGCATGGAACACTGGTTTCCGCCAATATGATGACGTCAGTTAAATCTTGCAAAGAAACCATTTTTAAAGTTTTATCTACCCATCTATCAGGCACGGACGTCCACTGCTGACTATAGGCCTCCCCTATAGCTCGCCACAGGATGCGATCCTGCGCAGACCGCATCTACCTTTCGATGTCATCCGTCGACCTAGTCGGGGGCCGTCTACGCTGCGCTTTCCTATGCGTGGTCGCCACTCTTGAACTTTAATGTAACAGTAACGTAACTGCTTAAGATCTATAAAAGAAATGGGAAGTCTTTTTTAAATATTATTCATAAGCAGCGTTTGACCCCAGTATCACTGTACCACTAAGTACAATTATTTCAAGTTTTTTTTTAAGATTTAGGCTGACTAATCATTGTTTGTTAAATTTATTGTCGTTTTGTTGTAAGCTTGGGACACAGGCTTTTATTTATCGTGAAATAAGGAACTTGGTCTCAAAATATATTAATAAATATTTTATCGAACCACGGAACCATGGTTAGCCCGGCGGCATTAAAGAGTCTGATCATATAAATTATCTTTTCAATATATTTATGAGAGGCGATCAACTGAACATAACATTTCAGTTATCTAATATTAGATACACAATCTTTCTGGAATGCACGCGGCGTACAATGAGTACTCGTAATGCATGAAATTATATTTTCTTTATTAAAAGCTCATTCATGTAACAAACAGTAGACAAAAATATGTTTTTTTGGCTATTGGCCGAATTTCACCTTCCCATACAAACGGAGTTTTGTTCTCGTTTTAAAACTAAGTATTGAATTGTAACGAAACTGCATAAGGGACATAGTATTACCTGTAATTAGTTTATATGGCTTCAGTTTATAAAACAAACGAAATACGGCAAAAACAAGTTTTGTATAAAAAACTTAAATTAGCTGTATTTTTTCTCTATGATATCTGAAGCTACATAAAGTAATTACAGACCTGCATATACCTTAACTTATTCGTAGTAAAAAGTTTCAGAGCAAACTAGCTAGTCGTTTTAAAATGAGAGCGTTACGTTTGTATGGAGAACCGACCTTCTCTTTTAAGACTTGTCTTAAAAGACAAGCGATAAAAAAATGCATGTACCCTATTGAATAGATTTATTTCTTTCGTTTAAAAAATACTTCCTTATAACGAGTATAACTAGATGGTGCCCCCGACTTTGTTCGCGTAAGAGAAAAAAGTCATAACATAACCATCCTTTTTACAATTCAAACGTGCGCACATTCAAAGTGATTACTCCATTTTGGTTTAAGTATGGGTACTTTCCTCAATAAAAAACTTACTTTAATCTCATTGGTTACGCGAAATCTCGTTTATATGTTTACGAAACGTTTGAATAAACTAAACAATAAAAATAAGTTGGAGTATAATTATATGCGAGGTGTTTGCTGACAACTTATGAAATTCTTAACAGCTTCGGCATGAAAAACGAATAGCAACGACACAAATAGGGATTACAATCCCACAGCTCATTCAATGCCACGGGATTAATATGCGGGATTACTCAATACCGCGCGGGATCACGTGGGATCCCATATCTTTGAAAGTATATTATGAAATAATATTGAAACTACAGATTTTTGTGTAAAAATCAACTTTTATTAAACATTTCTTACATTAAGCAACAGAAATTATAATCAGTAATCAGTTTTCTTACATTCATCTTCAAATGTTTGACATAGTTTTGTTTAATTTTAGGCTATAATGTGCCCAATTGTGGTGTTTAAATCAGATTATTTTGATGAATTAGTATTCTAATATCTATTTGGGATAAAACAATTTAACGGATTATATCGCGTATATTATCTCATTTTAGTTCCCGACGTTTCGGAAGCTTTTCAGCTTTCCATGGTCACGGGTGGACTGAGAAAAGATGTATTTTTCTCTGTCAAAATTACAATTTGTGCAAGCTACCCATTTAAAAAAAAACAAATAAAGGTGTACCTACTCGCCAGATGGGGCTAAGCTATAAAGATAGTTACACATGTGCCAGAAGGGCTTAAATATTTTGTTTTAATAAATTACCAAGCAGCATTTCACAAACGAGACGTACTGAGGAGAAAAGAAATGCTGCAAAGAAAAACTCCCAGGCTACCTCATTACTAATTATAATATTTTTTAAAAACAGAGACTATTAAAATACTTTTTAAACAGATAAAATATTTTACACCGTTCGGAAATCAAGGTTTTGCAGTCCTGTGTCTCGCTTGTTCCTTGATGAGATGTATTACAGGATCCCAAGCTGGTGGTAGCGACAATCCATCTTCTCTATTGAAATTAGGATGCTTTTTAATCTCAATAGGCTCGCGTAGCATTCTGGGAAAATATCTTTTTTCTTTGGCAAGGATAGAAGGTTTATCAAACTTAATCGAGTGGTTTGGTTTGTCAATGACATGTTCACAGACTGCAGACCTATTACACCGACGTTGCTTGACATCTGCTATGTGCTCTTTCACCCGGGTTGATACACTGCGTTTCGTTTGACCAATGTATGAAAGACCACACTCGCAGTCAAGCTTCTAAATGCCTGCACTCTGCAAAGGGGTGCTACTCTTCACAGGTCTAAGGTATTGAGACACCTTCTTCATCGGCTTGAAATATCTTTTTATAGAAGTACACTTCAAGATGTTTACGATCTTGTCTGTGACCCCTTTCACATATGGTAATACGGCAGGTTTACGCTCGACTGTTGGTTTCTTCATACTGGGATTCTGCTTGGAACGTGGTATCTGCAGCTCGTTGGCTCGAAGCGCACGTTTGATATTTTGCAACTCAGCAGTCAGATGTTGATCGTCGCAGATACCCCTGGCTCTCTGAAACAAAAATTTACCCACTGTAGCAAGTTGACTGTGATGGTGGTGAGATTTGCCATTCAACCGAAATTCAACCGAAACCAAAAATTCCGTTAAATTGTTTCATTTCAATGAGTAATAATCGCGAAAACAGAAAAAAATATTATCTGTT